>CM028340.1:10000-1350000 GCA_016647705.1 Eucommia ulmoides
TGGCAACCAATACCGAAAGGAAAAAGACGACAATTTCTGAGACTAAATACGGCAAATAATTAAAGCTAGTCATAATTATAGAGTACCATTATTACTGAAACTCATGAAAATATGAAATGAAAAGATAACCAATCAGCTTAACAGTGCCCAGTTGATCCACATCATTTGGCAGAGGTACAACACGGACATCAATAGTGACCAGATTTGATTCGCTGAGTGGAGATTGAACCTGGTCAGAAGCCACCAGAGTCAGACTAGAGCTAAGCTAAACTAGTTCAGGGACGGGCTGAGCTTGGACAAAAACAACAGGCTAAGTTGAGTTAGGAATGGAACAGGCCTAATTAGAGCTGAGTTGCATTGGATGGGCGACAGGCTAAGCTTGGGTAGAAGCGGATTGAGCTAGTTCGGGAGCAGCAAAGGCTTGATCAGAAGTGAGTTGATCCTGTTCACAATCGAGCTTGACTTGGTCAGGGTCTGACTAAGATTAATCAGCGAAAGGCAAGTTTTAAAGAAGGAACGAGCCTGTTGTACCAACGACTAAGAGTTCTGCACTCAGCTGTTGTACCAACTCAGGATGTGCCTGTGTTTGACAGAACCAGAAACCAACCAACTAAATGCTCTCTTTGAGTGATTCAAAGTGTTCCAAGAGCTCCTTGATCCCCTCTTCATGCTCAATCTTTTTCTGCTCTGCTATTGCAGTCAGGTCCACTAAAGCCTTAGGCCCCGTTTGGTAACAGTTTCCATTCTATAATTTCCCATTCCATTCCCAGATTTTTGGAAATTCTGTTTGGGAATAGAGTTTGGTAATTTTTGTTTTTGTTTCCATTTCATTCTCATTTAAGAATTGTGCCCATTTTTTTCTTAAGAAATAAGAAACAAAAAAAAATTGTTTCTCAAAATTCCTATTCTATTCCCAAAACTAATTTCACTGTTCATCCACCAGGCGATCACCATCCACCGTCTACCGTCGTCGCCGGCGGCCATCTCCGGCGACCATCGTCGTCGCCGCCGTCCGACCAAAACACAAAAAAAAATGATTTTAGGATAAAATAGTTACCGAACACAATTCTCTTCCCAAAATAAAAATAAAAATAAATAAGTAACTAAATAAATAAATAAATTATCGTTACCAAACGTGATTCTACTCCTAAAAAGGAAACAAAATTCTCATCCCAACCCATCCTATTCTCATCCCACTACTAGAATGGAAACAAAAACGGTTACTAAATGCCACCTTAGCTTTCTCCACCGACTTTACCTCCAGGGCTGCTAATTTAGCCTCGAGCATTGAGCTCTTAACTTTCTTAGAGGTCAGTTCATCAGAAGCCAACTTTTTTCCTTTCTCTAATTGCTAGAGGGTATATGTTTTGGCATCCAGCTCTGTCTTCTTCAGATCAAGTTCGGACTGCTGCTTGTTGAGCTTATTTCCCAATGTGTCTTTGATTGCTAGAGGGCATCTTTTTTGGCATCCAGCTCTGTCTTCTTCAGATCAAGTTTAAATTGTTGCTTGTTGAGCTTCTCTCCCAATGTGGAGTTCTCAGCTGATAACCTTTTAACCCTAAATAATAGTAGAGTTCTCACTAATCAAAAACTGATTATTGCCTTGAAAAAACTCACACTGAGGTCGAGCAGTTTGCAAATTAGTCTCAGATTGTTCTTTTTTAAGACATCTCCAATACCAATTTGGTTTTAAGGGAAGTCTTCCGCTCCTACAGAGTTCAGAGATCATCTTCCAGCCGACTGAACTCAGTCAATTGATGCAAGAGCTGGGTATCTTGTTCAGATGTATCATATGAATTCCCAGCTAGGGTAGAGGATAGGTGAATGCTCTACAACATACCCAGACTTACTCAGAATCTCATTCAACGCATCAAACAAATTACAAACACAAATTCAAATTACCTGAAGAAGAGTGCAGACGAGAAACCAAAAGAGCTCTGCTCGGCTACGCTTGTCAATTCTAGAATGAATTTTCTTCCAAGACTTCTCATAGATAAATCAAATGAAATTCTCAAATATCTATTGACGATTCAAAACTGATGGGCCTACCTTTTTTACTAATTGAAACATTTTCTCCTTAGAAGCCCCTGGAAAGCTTGGGGCTGCAAAAGTACCGACTCCAAATGTAGGAGTATGTGGAATGGGCTAAACACAAGCTGTTGTGGCCTTCGAATTCTAAATTATAGGAATCCCAACTGCTTGGGTAGTCGATTTATGCCCTTAAATTTCAGTAGAAACCAGGACGCGAGAACTAGTAATGGGGATGGACACCACTCCATGTCGTTTTATACACAAGGACTGCGAGTCCTCATGAAATCCCAGCAATATGAGAAGGACAGATTAAGGATCATGAGGCTGAGCAGGTCGGGGAGGAACCGTGACGGTCTAGACAGCTGTGGTAGATGCGACAGATTGTGTGGTTTTCTTGCGTGCTCTCTTCCTTTTTCCCAAAGATAAATCATACAGTTCGGAGACATGAGTTTTATCAATCTTCTTTTTTGGGGGGCATAAATATCTTGTAAGCTAGTTCTTGGCAAAGTCGATCTTCCGGTATCAAGAGCTTTCCCAACTGATCGATAACCTTCTACGTTGAATGAAACCTTTGGTATGCACCCCTACCTATGCCAAACAATTTATGGAAGGGTGAGGATGTCACAAAGGCAATAAATCTCAAAAACTAAAAAGATGGAGAAAGGAAAATTACTCAGGTAATTGAAACATAGTATGACCAGGGGCCGTCCTATCTCCTCGGAGGAAAATTCTCAATTACCTTTGAAGAATAGGTAGCAATTCTTTCAATCCTTTATGGATTGTGGAAAGTCAGTAAGAAAAGTATACTGTTTCATCACGGAATAATAAAATCTCCTAGAATCATTATAGAATTTTAGATGACATACGCTTTTAATCATCTCTATGGTTAAGGGTGCCTTGTTTAAATGGGACAGCGTAAGGGCACCCATAATTTGGCGAAACCCATTAGGAACCAACTAGGTTGGGGTGATTTCCAGTTGGCAAAACAAGTTGCTAAGAAATGGAGTGAAAGGAAGTTTGAGATCGTATTCTAACATCCAGACGAATAAGCATATTTCATCTTTCTTACAGGAATAGGGGCGTTCATTTTTGGAAGGAACCCAAATTTCATCTGAGCTACGAATTTTGAATGCATTTCTAATTGATTCGAGCCATTCCTTCCTCAAAATTCTTTCCCCATGGTCACCCTAGTTCACCGGAGAATTAGTAGATGCACGAGCCCTAGACATCAACATTCTCTCAGAGAGAGGCATGCACGAAAAACCGGCCTCGGCCGGACTAAGCGGGTAGAAGCCATTACCAGAATCAAGAGCCTATGGGGTGCGAAAAGAATTTTTTAATGTGGTGAAGAAGTCAAGCAATAAAATAGGAGCAGATGAGAATTTCCAAGTAAGAGATAACCTTTCATCTTGCTTTGATGAATCACCACGAAGGTCATAAGCACAAATGATATGGGAAAATTTTGTGCCCATGAGTTGAGGTAGACGATGGTAGAATACTAGGTTAGGGCTTCCGGTGAGACCTGACCCAGGAGTAGTAGCCTAGTATTTATTCGTGGGTCGGCTGCTCAAACAGCCCAAAAACGAGGTGTCTGGCCTGCTAATGAAGGTCAACCATACATGGGCCTATCCGACACAAGGCAAAGTCTCCTAGGCAAGGCCCGATCATCAGATCCAAAGATGGTAGGGCAACAATAGCCGTTGCCTCACCTACCAACCTCCCCATGCACGAACGTGATTAACGCGACATCCCATAATGGTAGCTCAAGCAACATTCACGGAAGTTAAGTATAGTACGTGGAGAAGATCATGTCGGGGATAGTTACCATAAGGTACGGCCTATATATGCTGAAAGAAATTAGGTATAACATACAACTCTAATATACTACACTCAATACTCTTTAAAGCTTTCATTATATATTTAAGCAATTTGACCTTATTCTCATGTCGGAAGTTCTTTAACCAACACCACATTGGTGTTCCCCCCATAGAACTAACTACTCTTGTAGATCGGATTGTAGATTGCAGAGGTTTCCAGAGCGTGAAGGCCTGAAACACATACCAGGGATCTTTCAGCAACATCAGCTGGGGAGCTCGACTCGAAGGGCTGCTCGCCTCTCTATGTTACTTCCGCAAATGGGTTCGCCGACATAGTGAGGCTAGTGCTGGCAACTTATCCCAACGGCGGCACATGCCATTCGGGATGGAGATGGGAGGACTCCACTTCACGTGGAAGCCATGAAAGGTAGGGTTGAGGTGGTGAAAGAGCTGGCAAGGATGCAACCGGAGGTGGTCGAGTGGAGGTTTGACCGGGGAACAATAGTACTGCATGCATGCATAGATTGCAATCGCTTGGAAGCCTAGAGGTTGCTAGTGGGGCTGGGCAGAGGCCGGGAATTCGCCAACGCCAGAGACGACGGCGGGAACACCGTGCTCTATACAGTGGTGGCTCTCAAGCAGATGGAGGTAAAACAATTACGTTCTGATTTTGATTTATTTATTAGTTACAAAAGTATCTCTTTTGATGGTTTTACCCTTAAATTTCTCAAGGTCGGGATGATTGGCACTGAGAAATCAAAGATTGTAAAATGAAATTGAAAACAGAGGTATTAGTGTTTAAATATTTTTTAAAAAATAATTATAATAATTTTATAAAATTAAAATGTTAAAAAATACTTAATATAGTGATTGAACAAAAAAAATGATATTTTTTATTTGACAAAATATTGATAACAATATTTTGAAATAAAAAAGAATTTAGAGGAAGGGTTCTAAAAATTCGGATACGTGTGGCCTACCCAAGATTGCCATGATTTTATGATAAAAATATTAATTCGATTAAAACTATAGATATCAGCAGATGAAATGTACTGGATAAAATAATCATCAATTTGTTGCATACTTCAGAAGTTTCAGATCACATATTTTGGCCTTTTTTTTTTTAAAAAAAAAAAAAAAATATATGGTTTGGTCTTCTCAGATGGTTTATATCTTTTGGCTTTTTCAATATGGTTTGACACAAAGTGATGAAAACTGATAACTCAAATTTTAGTATTAAAAAAAAATATATTAAATTTAAGTACGATTTTTTAATATTTTTATTTTTTGAGAAAATTATCTGTGTACAAATTTTTGTCCCTAAAATAATTTTCATGACTTTCTTTTTCTAAAATATTGTCTGTTTATAATTTTTCTTCTATTTTTTTTTTTAAATTTAACATTTTTTATATGTAATTGCTTGTATGTAATTTTTGTATGCAAGATTTTATAATATTGATGTTGAATAGTTGATGTGGTAAATAGTTGTTTCATAGATTTAACTAAAAAAATAGTTGAATCACACATTGCTAAATTTTGTAATATTTTAAGTAATTAATTTATTTTTCATTAAATGTACTTAATTTATTTTTTAAGTATTCCATTCTAAATGTTGAATTGTGTTATTAAACTAATGTTAAATCCACATGGGTTTAATAATTGGGTGAATGACACACTTATAAAACTTATCATACAATCGAGGTTAAATGCATAGTTTATCCCCCTTAACCAAGAACATATCGTAATTCTTTTAAATTGTTTTTCAATTATATATATATATATATATATATATATATATATATATATATATATATATATATATATTGAAATGTAGGGTTGGTCATGGGCCAGGCTGGGCCGACGGGCAGACCGAATTTTAGGTAGGAAATTACAAAAAAACGCAAGGCCCTAGTCCGACCCGGCTCTAAGATCGGGCCTTATTTTTTTTTCCAAAGCCCGGTCCTATCAAATTAATTAGGGCCCTAGCACGGCCCTTGGACTGACCAGGCCCTATAATTTTTTTTTATTTAAAAATTAAATAAAAACAAAAACAAAAACAAATTCATCACCAATTACTGTAAAATAGGCAGTCTCACACCATTCATTTCTACACACTCAAAAAAAAAAAAAAAAAACTACATTCACATTCAAACAAAAAAAAAAAAAAAAAATCCTATCGAGAAAAAAAAAAAAAAAAAAACAGGCCATATATATATTATTTTTATTTTTATTTTTTAATTTAATTTAATCCTCGGGTCGAGCCAGGCCAAGCCGGCCCTAGAAAATATTAAACTTGCTCAAGTCCGGCCCTAATTTTACTTAGGCCTAAACTTTGCAGCCCAAGCCCTAACCATGGGCTTAAAGTTTAGGCTCAAGCCCTAAAAATTTCGGACTGGGCAAGGCTAGGCAGGCTAGTCGGGCTCCAAGCCCATGACCATCCCTATTGAAATGACGGGGAAATATGAGGACAAAAACATAGAAAATGAGAACTTTCAAAGTAGCAAGGAATTGTCACATTTTAATTTGAACTCTTGTGTGCACCATCAAATCATCAATTGGCATTTATCAAAAAGCCTTGAGTCTAGATATATCTAACTACCTAGCCAATCATAATCCAACATAAATATATTTTTCTTTTAAAATAAATCAATGTTTTTGAAATTAAAAATTATAAATAATATAGACTTGTTTCAATATATACTAGTCACTAATTACACTCATGGCCCCTAAAATTTGAAGATGATATAAGTATGACCTTTTTATCCAACAAGCATTGTATTAGGACCAAAGGCATACTTAACCCTGTGTATTTGCAGACTGTTCAATATCTACTCCATGAAACTGCGGCAAATGTGAATATGGTGAATGCAAATGGCTCCACTCCTTTGGACATCATTGAAAACATGGCAATAGATTTCAAATCATCAGAAATCCGTGAAATGCTCATCCACGCCGGAGCTCAAAGGATCACCACGACCAACAGTTATCCACCACCACCAATTAAACTTCTCGACCATTGGCAACCTCCACCTCCACCGCCACCGTTGCCGCCAAGGAAGAAGCAGTCAATACACAAACAGGACCGCAAAAGTTGGCTAAACAAAAAATGTGAATCCCTATTGGTGGCCACGAATGTGATTGCTGGCCTTCCAAGCGACCATCATGTAACGACCCGGATTCTCAGGGCCGCCATGCAATTTTTTCCTTTGGAGAATTAACTCTAAAACGAACGACCAATATTTGATTTGATAAAAATGCAATAAATTCTACAAAACTCCGTTAAAATATAATATTAAATATAAATGAATATGTGTATACAATATAATTTATTAAATAATTTTCAACAGTGGGTCAATTTTGAATAAACTGAATTTGAACATATTAATACTAAAACCGAAAATAATATGTTTAAATTGGGAACACAGGGCCTAAAATATTAATATATTAATTCAAATATAATAGTAAACGGTAATATATTCTTATGAGTGTAAAAATGGTCACCCCAACTCAACCAATTGAAGATCACTACGTGTCCACAACTCTCCACCAAGATCAACTCTTGTCAAAGGTTAAGTGTGAAGATTGTGTCGGGCAGGGGCACACCTTAGCCCATACCACTCCGAAGACAGCTAGCAACACTCTATAGGAAAGAAAGACGAGCCGCCGCCAGGATAGGGAACCCTTCCCCATCTCGGCGTTGTTTGCATCGCAACAAGGAACATACCATTATTTGTCAAGGTTGTTACAAGGAACAAGCATGTTAGCTGGAGGGTTGAGCACTCATATGCGGCTTCCAGCTAGGGTGAGTGTCAACACAAGTAGGCATCCCTTAGGAGTCAAGGCATGCCAACCCGATTAAGTTCAGATACTGTGTCACTAGTCAAGTAACTGGTTGGGAGTTGAAGTTGCTCTCCTGATGAGCCCAAGGCAGTGCGAAACCAGTTAGCATCCTAGGAAGAAGTCAAGCTTGCCCCTGCGCAGATAACGCGTTGGGGCGCCGCATTGTTTCTCAAATTACATTAACCTCCCCTCAATTTTCATTTAGGTTATTATTTAAACCCTTTTCAAAATTTATTTCAAATTCACCCCTTAAAATTTTAAATTGAGTTATAAATGACATATTTTATCCCGTTATTTTTCTAAATGTTATAAAATGCGGCTAATGAATATGCAGGCACGAAAGTTTGGGTCTTACATATACGATGTGACCATTGACCCGGTGGATCACCTCTCAATCTTTGTATCCTACATGGTCATGTACACTGCGTCAATGGCAGTGCGATGTAATTCTTTTCCCCTTACCCTTACCGGAACAGCTCGGACCTGGTACTGGGACCTTGTCCTCGCCTCAATCTCTACTTTCTCCCAACTCAAGCAACAATTTCTAGATCGGTTTAGCCATTCCCAAATAAAGCCAAAGACTATTACTCACATTCTAGTGCTCCATCAAGAGGTAAGTGAGAGTCTGGGAGATTATGTGGATAAATTCCCCAAAAAATACTTGCCTATGAGGATCTCTCATATACGGTGTTGTTAAATGTCTTCATCGACGGCCTCTTGCATCTAAGGTTGTCCTATGACCTTTGTTCATGCCCTACACCTAGTCTAATTGTTGTCCTGGGAAACTAATCTTAGATACATGGTGAAAAGAGACCAAGAAGGGATTCAGAAGAAGAAAGACCGAGCCAAGGAAAGACCATGCTAACCTTTGGGCTCGCGAAAGCTTCAAGCTAACAGCCAATTGGGACCTTTGCCCGGGGATAGAAGACCTCATCCCCTCCTGGGCCTTGACAACATGGGTTCACTCCCCTAACGGCTTCGGTCGCAACAATCTTCTCCGATACCACCGAAAAATAACTCTACCTACCTGCCTTTCATCTGAGATGAAGACCCATGGGTAGGTCGGTTAACAAGTATTACAAGTTTCACCGAGACCGCGATCATTCCACCAAAGACTATTTCTAACTCAAGGAGAAGATAGAGGTGCTCATTAAAAGAGCCTATATAGAAAGTTATGTTCATGGGACAAATAGGGAGTCTCAATTTAGGAAAAATGACCGCTGAGAGAAACACAAAGGTTAATGAAGAAGAAAAAACCGTAGCCTACCTCCACATCGGGATAATAACCTTAGCGATGATGACAATAGGAATGACAATGAGATCAACGTCATCCAATGGAGACATAGTTTTGGAGGAGAAATGTCTTCTTCTAGAAAACTATAGGAGCATAAGACAAAGAGAAAGATTGACTAAGATGTGTACAAGGTAAGCACAATCGATGCCGTCTCGCACAACGCCATTTTCTTCAGCAAAGTTGACCTCAAAGGGTACATAAACCCTATGACGATGTGTTGGTAATATCAACCTTGATCATCCATTATAAGATGGGGAGAATTCTGGTCGATAGGGGTAGTTCAGCCGATATTATTTTCAAATGGGCTTTCGATAAGATAAAGGTGGACCCAAGTGTTGTGCAGCCCATGAAGGCTCCCTTCATCAATTTTGGTGGGGACATCGTCAGCTCGACCGGATGGGTTTCCTTGCCCGTCACGGTGGGGTCGAAGCTCAGTACGGACATGGTGCAGTCCAAATTCCTTATCGTTAATAAACCTTCGCCCGACAACGAGATCATTGGATATCCAACGATTGCGGCCTTGAAAGCCGTTTGCTTTTCTTATAATCAAATAATAAAGATCCCCACAGACCATGGGGTAAGAGAAGTCCGAAGAGACCAAGAGTTAGCCAAGGCCTATTCTAGGAGGGCATTGGAGAATAAAAAATAGCAATTAAAGCCTGGGCCCGAGCCCAGTGAGGTCCAACTAGGATTTCCTGAGCACATGACCCTAGATAGTGATGCCGGGTTGATACCAATCGACGATCCCTGAGATGAGGAGCCTGACCCCAAACCTCATGAAGATCTTGTGCAAAAACTACGACGTCTTTGCCTTGTCATACAACGAGCTCCCCGGGATTGACCCTAGGGTGGCCATGCACCGGTTATATGCCGATGTGCATCACCCCCAGTTGAAGAGGAGCTGGATAAGCTCATTAAGTCCTACGTCTTGGAAGAAGTTAAATTCTCGGACTGGTTAGCCAATGTAGTCCTTGCTCCAAAGATCAGGAACAAATAATGCCTTTGCGTGGATTTCAAAGATTTAAACAGGACCTACCCAGAAGACTTGTTCTCCCTACCAAGGATAAACATCATAATTGATGCCACGGCGGGGTATGAGCAACTTAGGTGGCGTTTGGTAACCATTTCTGTTTTCATTCCAACAGTGGGATGAGAATGGAATGGGAATTTTGTTTCCTTCTTGGGAGCAGAATTGTGTTTGGTAACGATATTTTTTTTTTTGTTTTGGGAAAAGAATCGCGTTTGGTAACGATTTTATCCTAAAATCAAATTTTTTTTTTTTTTTGGCCGGTGACGACAACGGCAGACTGCCAGCGGCTGGCGGCGCCTGAAGTTTCCAGGTGGCCAGCGGCGGCTATGACTAGCCCGGTGATGCTGTAGGTGACCGGCGACGGTCATCAAAGATGACCGGCGGTGGCGGCAGCGGACGACGGATGGCGGCGTACGATGGTCGGCCGGCGGATAAACAGTAGAATTGATTTTGGGAATGGAATGCGAATTATAAGAAACAATTTTTTTTTGTTTCTCATTTCTTAAGAAAAAAAATGGGCACAATTCTCAAATGGGAATGGAATGGAAACGAAAACAAAAATTACCAAACACTATTCCCAAACAGAATTCCTAAAAATCTGGGAATGGAATGAAAACGGTTACCAAACGGGGCATTAGTTTTCTCGATGTGTATGCCAATTATAATCAGATCTGAATTTACCCTCCTGATAAGAACAAGACCTCATTCATCATGGACCGAGGTACATATTTCATAAGGTCATGTCATTTAGGCTGCGCAATATCGGGGTCACGTATCAATGTTTAATCAACAAGATATTCAAGGAAGAAATCGGTAAGACAGTGGAGGTGTACATCGATGACAAGACCATTTTGGGCACCTCCAAGCCTACATCAACAAGCTCCAGGCTCATCGCATGAACCTCAACCCGACCAAATGTATCTTTGGAGTATCCGTAGGCAAATTCCCCGGGGTCATGGTTTCTTAATGAGGTATTAACGCGAACCCCAACCAGATCAGTGCAGTGCTTGGCATGTCATCACCCCATAACAGGAAAGAGGTCTAAATGCTCATAGGGAAACAGGTAGCGCTGAATCGCTTTATCTCCTAGTCCTCCGAGAAGTGTTTGCCCTTTTTTTCAAAATCCTTAGAGGGAATAAGGAATTTGAATGGATCGAGGAGTGTGAAGAAGCATTTCTGGAACTCAAGAAGTACCTCTTCTCTTCTCTACTGCTCTATACGCCGAAAAGAGGGGATGAGCTATTCCTTTATATGGTGACGTCCACCACGGTGGTCAATACAACCTTGGTGAGGGAAGAAAATGGGTTTAGAGCCTGATATACTATTCCAATTGGGTCCTCACTCATGTTGAGACTAGATATTCCCAGTTCTAAAAGCTAGCCTATGCCTTGTTGATCGCTTCGAGGAAATTGAGGCAGTTCGTTTAAGCCCACGTCATCGTCGTTTTGACCGACCATCCTCTAAGGTAGATTCTTCATTCTCTGGACGTTTTGGGGCAGTTGATGATGTATAGCCTCAAATTGGGCTAGTTTCATATCGACTATAGGCCCAGAATGACGATCAAAGGATAAGTCCTAGATGATTTTATATCCGAGCTAATCTTTCTTGACGAGAAGCCCTTTACCGACTTGAGGGAAACCGATAAGACATCTCCACTCAGCAAAGAGGTACGTAAGACTCTCATTACGAAACTCGGCCTCGGATTAGATTCTTGGTAATTATTCATGGATGGTTCCTCCAACCAGAACGGTTGTGGGGTTGGAATTGTCCTCGTAGCCCCAAATAAGGATGAGGTGGCATATGCACTCTATCTGGGATTCTGGGCTATGAACAATGAGGTCGAGTATGAATCCCTATTTGTCGAACTGAGGCTAGCCTGGGATTTCAACGTAAAGACTCTTCAGGTCCTGTGCGATTCCCAGCTCGTGGTCAACCAGGTAACCGGTGATTACCTAACTAAAGACCCGAGTATGGTCGCCTACCTGGGTAGGACAAAGATCTTGATGAAAGGATTCGAGAGGGTTTAAGTCACCCAAATTCCCTGAGAAGAGAACAGGTATGCTGACGTATTGTCTAACCTTACTTCCGCGGTGGAATATACCTTAAAACGGACAATACCCATGGAATACCTTACCGAGCAGAGCACATTTGCTTCAAATGAGGTCATGACCATTTGCACTCTCAATACCGGGTCGACATGGCTGGACCCAATAAAACATTATCTCGAAAATAGAATTCTCTCGGAAGACTAGGTAGAAGCTAGAAGGATAAGGTATCGCGCTGCAAGGTACACCCTCCTCGACGGGGTGCTGTACCGAAAATCGTTCTCAAGCCCCTACCCCAAGTGTCTTCGACTTGAAGAGGTCGACTATATTATGTAAGAAGTCCACGAAGGAATTTGAGGCAACCACTCGTGGGGACAAGTTCCAAAGGTTTGTTGCCCTCCAGCATGCACCGCTAATTGAGCTGGTGCTCATGACCAGCCCGTGGTCATTTGCCCAATAGGGCATCGACCTCCTCGGTCCATTTTCTTTGGGAACCGGCCAGCGAAAATTCTTAGTCGTGGTAATCGACTACTTCATGAAGTGGGTGGAAGTCGAACCATCGGCCAAGATCACCAAAGAAAAAATTAGGGATTTCGTGTGGAAGAACATAATATTCCAACTTGGCATACCCAAGGCAATCGCCTTGGATAATGGTAAACAGTTCGACAATGATCTGTTTGCCGAGGTCTGCTTATGATTAGGGGTCAACATGCATTTCTCCGCCTTGGGCCACCCTCAAGAGAATAGCCAAGTCGAGGTCACAAACTGGATGATTTTGTAAAATTTGAAGATAAGGCTAGACAAGTCCAAAGGTTTGTGGGTGGAAGACCTATACTCTGTTCTTTGGGCTTACCACACAACGGGCAGAACCCCAACTAAGGAGACACCATTTGCGATGACATTCGGGTCAGACCTCGTCATCCCAGTTGCGATCGACATGCCATCACCATGAACAACGACCTATTTCAATGGAGCTAAGAATGACACAACTTTAGCACTAAGCCTAGATCTCCTGAAAGAAAGAAAAGAAAGAGCTCGGGTACATCAGATCGCTTACCAGCAAATAACAGCCCGATATTACAATAGAAGGGTCTGATTTCGTTCTTTTGTGGTTGGTGATGTTGTACTCAGGAAGGTCATATTGGCCACCAAGGATCTAAATGCCGACAAGCTCGCTCTCACCTGGAAAGGGCCCTATCGTGTTATACAGATAGCTCGACCCGGTACTTATAACTTAGAAACTGAAGAAATGATACCCCTAAGACACCCCTAGAATACCGAACACTTGAAACGCCACTATCAATGAAAATTTTAATTTGAAAATTGTAATAAAATTTTCAATCAATGAAAGAAATGTTCAGTTCAATATGTTCTCTAATCTCCAAAATGTACACAAGTGCTGAGGTAGAATCGAGCAGCCCTCCATCCCGCGCAGATAGGGATGAGTTGTCCTTCAACCCAACTACTTGAAGAAATACCCCCCCAGTTCAAACTGCTAAGGGTGATAACCAACCCCCACACTAGGTTGGTGGTTTAAGATCGGGTACTGACCACTGTCGTCTACCGAGGGTTGAGCATTGACCGAGTTTGCGGGCTTACAACCAAACATCCCACCCCTCGCAGCCGACCTGAGCTCAGGCGACATAAGCAGGAGATTCTCCTATAAGGACGAAGTTGAGGTAACCCGAAAAGGCTTAAGTATGAGCCCGACTATGGAGAACTTACTTATGATCGGTCACATGTCTTGACATCCATGAACTGAGAGGGCCCGACTCAAGTCACACAACCTGACCAGGTAAACTAACCACACACGCATGGCCAAATGACAGAGGAATGATAAGATAGAACTAAAGAACTGACCTAATCACTTAACGCTTGAGGGAGACTTTGTTCTCCTCCGTGTGACATGCGATTGAATAACTATTCTAGGTGTTGCACTTGATTGAGGTGTGACCTCTCGGTGTTGTGGTATGGTGATTTGTATTATCCTAGGTCCAAATTGTAACTAAAAATGGCTTGGCATTAAAGTTAGGGCTAGTGTGAAACTTTGCCCGGTTCTTAAATTGTAAACTTAGGGAATTAAATGCAAAACTTCACTGCCAAGTACTAAAGAATGACCGATCTGATTTACACGACCAATTTAAGTCCAGACAAGCAAAGCTGATGAGTTGATTTTTAATTCTGAGAACGTTACCGAGCTAGTTGATTTGAGTTCTTGTAGTTCTAGGTTTAATTAATTTATTGAACTTATTAACACATTTTACAATTACCAAGCCGATCCCAGATGATGAAGGGATTGACTGAGGCTGGTTAATTTAATTAAGTTATGTCCTTAGAACTGTGAAGATGTATGAAATGAGTCATGGTTATGAGGTTGGTTAAAATAGACCGGTTTGATTGGTTTTGAGACTGAAGCTGCAAGTGCAAACACCAAGTAAAACGAATATACCAACAACAAAATAAATCCGAGTTGAGAAGCAAACAATGGGGAATGGTTGAAATGTTTTTTGTTCATTCAAAAAGTTTTACAATTGGTGGGGCCGAAGCCCAGTGTTACAATGCCCCGAACTGGGCATAAAACAAAAAGATATATAAAAAAATAAAAATAAAAGGAGAAAACAAGTTGTTCAAATTTACTAGGATGATTGAGTGGGTTACTTGGGCTACTAGACTGGTTGGCTGGGCTACTAGGCTGCCTCGCGCTGGGCTCCAGTGTTACAATGCCCGAACTGGGAATAAAACAAAAATATATATAAAAAAATAAAAAAAAAAATGAGAAAACAAGCTGTTCAATTTTGCTAGGCTGATTGAGTGGGCTACTTGGGCTGTTGGACCGGTTGGCTGGGCTGCCTCACGTTGAGCTCCAGTGTTACAATGCCTGAACTGGGAATAAAACAAAAATATATATATATATATAAAAAAAAAAAAAAAAAAAAAAGAGAAAACAAGTTGTTCAAATTTACTAGGCTGATTGAGTGGGCTGCTGGACCGGTTGGTTGGGCTGCTATGCTGCCTCGCGCTGAGCTCCAGTGTTACAACGCCCGAACTGGGCATAAAACAAAAAAATATATAAAAAAAAATAAAAATAAAAAATAAAATAAAGAATAAAAAAGAAAACAAGACGTTCAAATTTACTAGGCTGATTGAGTGGGCTGCTTGGGCTACTGGACCGGTTGGCTGGGCTGTCTCGCGCTGAGCTCTACCAGTACCAATGTCCTACACCTCATCATCCGAGAACTCCATCTGGATGAGCCAGTAGGGAATCTGGGAGAACTAGTGTTGAAGGAACTTGATTGTGGCATCATGGCCGTCTTTCATGACGTGAACACCGATCTGGTTCATGGGATTTTTATAGTCCTTTACGACTTCAGATTTCTCCCCAGAAAGGGCAACGTTGTCCTCAGTGGCCCAGTCCAGCCACAAGCTGAGCTCAGATACTTTGAAGACACTTTGCATTGGGGAGGTTGGATCAATTAATGGTTGGAAAGAAAATGTAAAGTCAGGAAAAGAGACCGGTGTGAAAACTTACCGCCAGGGTGTCTTTGCAGACCTCCGTGATTAATTTCGCGTTTCTTCTCAAGGCTATTTTTTCTCAATTATCGGGAGGCATGATCTTGTGGATAAAGCTCAAAAGTATATTGGGTGTGTCCAGGATCCGCTGGCCGAGCTTCAGACTAGTATCGGGGATGGAGAAGGGTTTGCTCATTTATTTTTGTTGGTCGTCCTTCTTGTTCCGCTTAGCGGCTGACTCAACCACTACTTCGAACATTTTTCTCTTGTCCTTATCTCTCCCCATGATCAGGGCTGGGATCTCCTCATCGACATCTACAACGGGAGCGACAGGAACAGGGGTGGCCAACTTGGGTGATACCCTAATTGGGGTAGCGTGGGGCGTGATCCTGGTCGGGGTGGGTTCACCGCCTTGGACTTCCTCCCTGGGCTAAGTTCCTTGCTCAGGGCCAGCAGTAGCAGCAGTGTCGGCGGCTTCCTTGGCCTGCCTCTTCTTAGCTAGCTTCCTTATGATAGCACGATCCATAGCTATAACAAAAGTCATCGATCAATTATAACAAGGCCCCTTTAAAAAAATTAAAAAGTAACTGGGAAGAAGTTTAACTACTTACAGTTCTAGAACTTCTTATCAAAAACAGGATTGGGCAGAGATGGGTCACTCCATAAGTACACGTCATATACGGATAACGTGATTAGGTTCTTCATGTGTATGAAAACCATCTTCAAGATGCGATCTCGGTCTGCAATAAGCTTCTGGTTGAGTATTAACTTCCTTGACACTGCTAATACCAAGAAACAAAATGTCAAGTTATAAAAATACACTGAGCTTAAAATAAACAAAAGGGGTCAGGACAAGTACTTACCCACTTTGCCCCAGGTCATCTGGATGGGGTAGTCTATGTCCGCGACTGAGTTGAACTCCTATCCAGTTCCTGCAAGGAATAAGTATTTGGGTTTCTAGCCCTTGACGGATTCATCATAATCCGCGAGAAACTTCTGCTGAGATGTGATATAGCACCAGCGCAGACCCTCGGGCATGGACTTGGTGAGAAAAAGAGCCCTAAAGAGGTCAAGGTTCGGAGCGACACCCCAAGAACAAAAGATGATGTTAGCTATCACCACCATCCTCATACTATTGGGGGTGAGCTGTGACGGACACAATGATAAGTGGTTTATTTACCAACAAATTAAGTATTTTTAGACTCAAATATTTGTGTGTTTTTAAGCATTTTTGTTAGTTTAATATGTTTTTATGTTGTTTTGTAGGTTTATAAATAAATGGGAAAAAAAATAAAAAATCGGTTTAGATGCAGGAAATTTAAGGCCCTTTTTTACAATGATGCAATCCGATTTTGAAAAATTACAAAACAGATAAGTTATATATCTACATCTTAGTTTTCCATAGGTTTTTAAATCACCTCAATCGGAGTTCGGATGAGAGATACGACCAAAAGAAGAATCTAGTGTCAGTGTTGCATTGAGCGCGCTATAGTGCAGCAAGTAAATGGCAAAAACACAACCCTTTGCTTGCTGCAGCGATATTGGTCGGATCTGACGCTTTTTCAAGGACATTTTAGGGCTTATTTTATAAGGAGGATAGAGAAGAACAAAGAAGATATTATTTTAGGAGCTATTTGAGGCGATTTTGAAGGGAAAAATATCAGGGGATGGAATTTTGATGCGAGATCGATGAAGAAAACGTCATCGATGGCACTTAGGATTGAAGATCCGGAGCCCAAATCCACAATAAGTTTTTCTCTTCATTTCTCTCTCTACCTAATCTTGTGTTTGAGTTTGTATTTGTAATTTTGTGTTGAAGATTCTTACATATATGAATTTATTAAGAAGCTTAGTTATGGATTTGTCTATGTTGTGTTCATAATTTAGATTTAGGACTTGACGTAATCTCGTTTGAATCGTGTTGTGAATATTTTGTCTATTGTTAGATTTAATTCTATTTTATGCATTAACTAGGCCTAATGTATTTGATTCATGTGGCCAATGATTTAGACAATGTTAGGTTGCGAATTTCATACTCGGGAGAGATTGAATTCGTAACCAGAATTGGGAGTGCATAACTTAGGTTGTTGTGAGTCTGGGAGAAAATCAACACCTAGGTATTCGAGTTGGGAATTTAGAATCTTGTGAGACCGGGAGGTAATCAATTTCTAGATTCATCAATTAGAATTTCTATTCAATTGTGTTTATCATTTTATCACTTCCATTGTATGCTTGTATATGATATTGTGGTTGATTTGAGAATAAGGGTTTGACGCTGGGGAAAAGTAACCCCGGATTCGGACTAGGTTTAAACACAACACAAGTTCTAATGTTTCGAGAGATTATTACAACCTGTGCAATACATAAGGTTGGGGCAAGACGCATGTAATCATCTAAACTCTTAATAGGGATATCGGTTTTGACGTGGTTACATATTCACTCACTTTACACTTGGGAGAGGTAGTGAGTGAGTTTTAGAAATCTTGATTGTTGAATGAACGTAATTAACTAATAATTTCTTAATAGGATAACACGGGAATAACGAGATGAAATCAAGCCCCTAGAACATTAATACATAAATAATCCATATTATATTTTGTTTTGTTTTTGTATTTATTTTAATTTAGTTTTATTTTTATTAAAAACTCAAAATTGGATCGCCTAGATAATGTTAGGTTACGATAATCGCGGTACTTAGCGACGATCTAAACCAATCCCTGTGGATACAACAACCCTACTTTTCCTATTTCATTAAAACCTGACTCATACACTTGCGGTATCGTAGTGACGAAATAATTCGCTGCCAAATTTTTGGCACCATTACTGGGGATTGACTTTTAGATTGATATTAATATTGTGAAAAGTAATTTGATTTTAATTTTGGCATTTTTTTTTCTAATTTTTGTTTTTTAGTTTTGTCTGTATTGCAAGGTACTTGACGATGTTAGATCAGCAGGTCCTCTTGCAATTTTCTCAAACAGATTTCGAGCAATTTTATTGTGCTTGGTAACGATATAAGGAGTTGCTCATTTGGTTCCCCAATCATGGTTTCCCGAAGGAATATCAACTACTCAACTTCCTCGATGGGTTACAAGTCGCAACAAGAATTTTGGTGGAAGGAGAAAATGGTACCATCTCTTTTACAACCTAACCGCGGATGATGCCTATTTGCTGTTTGAAGACATGGCCGATTTTCACGATCGGAGTTGGAATTATTCAACAAGACACCAAAGCTTAGGGGATTGTTCCAACATTTTTGACACCATGGATTGACACCCCACACGAACTTGTGGAGTCTTCTCCCAACCTGGAAGACATGTTCAATGCATTCATGTTGGAAACTCAAAACATCATTAGGGAAATGAGAGACACATAAGGCTCATACATATATAGAAACGACCATGAGGAACCGAATGCAAATGGAAGGACTTTGGAGGTTCCTTATGAAGATGATTTGAAAGAAGACAAGGCTCAAGAATTGTTCGTTGATGACAAATAAAAAGATGATTTTGAGTCCTAACCTCTTGAAACCCAATTGGTGTTGCCGCCATCGATCATTGAAAGCCACCGTGAGGAACTGCTCACAAGTGGGAGAAGCTTCGGTTCGTGCAATAATGATGATTCTAATGAGGAAGAAACCCAAGAATTAATCGATGGTAAAGAATCACACGACAACACTGGTGAATCTTCACCGTTTGAGATCCACGTTGTGATACCAACACCGATAAAAGCCAAAATTTTCTATGAGGATCCAATGTGGCTCGTTGGCCTTCTCTACCCTAAAAATTTTATTTTAGAATACTACCAAATATTTTGCATTCCAAGTTTAAAATAAGTATTTCTAAATTTTGAAATTTTACCATAGACTTTTAAAAATAAATTTTTTAATTGACACACTTCCCCCCCGTATTTTTCTACATGCTTTAGAATGCAATATAAACTACGTACGTGCAAAATCGGGGTCTTACACGCCACCCTATTATTGTACCAGGATGATAAATCATCATTAGAAGAGGTAACTAAAGAAATTAATTTGAAATGTAAAATCGTGAAATTTTCAGAGGATATAGCACACAAAATTTCACAATTTCGTTAATTTTTTGAAATTATCGAACCCTTGAAATTTTTTAAGGATAACACTCGCCAGATTACCCTATTTTTGCACCAGGATGATAAATCATCATTTAAAGATCCAACTGATGAAATTAATCCGAAAGTTAAAATTGTGGAATTTGAAAAGGGTATGCACACAAAAGGAATCTTAATTTCGCTAATTTTTTGAAATTACGGAACTTGTGAAATTTTGAAAGGTTAACACTTGCCAGACCATCCAATTTTCATATCAGACTAATATATCATCATTCAAAGAGGTAATCAAAGAAATTAATCCAAAATTCAAAATCGTGAAATTTTCAAAGGGTATATCGCACAAAAAAAATCTCAATTTCGTTAATTTTTTGAAATTGTCGAACTTGTGAAATTTTCAAAAGGTGTAGCACACAAAAAAATCTCAATTTCTCTAATTTTTTGAAAATGCTGAACTCGTAAAATTTTGAAAGGATAACACTCACTAGACCAACCTATTTTCGTATCAGACTAATAAATCATCATTCAAATAGGTAACTAAAGAAATTTGGCTATAAGTCAAAATTGTGAAATTTTCAAAGAGTAAAACACAAAAAAATATCAATTTTCTTTTTTTTAAAAAAAAAATTGTCAAACTCGTGAAATTTTGAAAGAATAACACTTGCCTGAGCCCCCTATTTTGGTACCAGGATGATAAATCATCATTTGTAGGGGTAACTGAAAAAATTCCTCCAAAACACAAAATCGTGAAATTTTCAAATGATATAGCACCCAGAAAAATCTCAATTTTGATAATTTTTTGAAATTGTTAAACTCGTGAAAGTTTGAAAGGATAAACACTCGCTAAACCACTCTATTTCAGTGTTATGCAGATAAATCATCGTTTGAAGAGGTAACTGAAGAAATTAATCTGAAACTTAAAATTGTGAAATTTTCAAAGGGTATAACATATAAAAAAATTCACAATGTCCCTAATTTTTTGAAATTGACGAACTCCGGAATTTTTTAAAGGATAACACTAGCCAGACCACCCTATTTTTGCACCAGGATGATAAATCATCATTTGAAGAGGCAACTAATGATTTTACAACCTTGTTTCTCAGGGTCACCACTTGGATTCTGCTATAAAGAATTCTACTCTATATATATTTCACCATTTACAAATAAATTAATATATCTATTAATTTCGCTCTGATACCACTTACTCTGTAATGGCTTGATTTTCCAGGACTGCCACACGGTTTCTTCCTAAGGAGAATTAACACCAAAACCGAAACGACCAATAGGTGTATTCTAATAAATAATAAAATATGATGGGAACCTTAATTAATAATGGATATTCGTTAGGTTTTGATTTAGAAAAATGTGTTTATCTCCAAGGTTTAATATTCACCGACTAATTGCTAACGATTATTTTATCTGTAATAATCAATATGAGTACATGATTAATTTCATAACATACCATGAATCACCTGTTACCAAATTAATCATAACTTAATTAGTTATGGGCACATAACTAATTCATTTATACCAAATTAAATATTGCTAGTAGGTGTAATTAGCCCACAATATTAATTTAAGATTTATGTGTTTTACCATAATTCATCCAGTAAGGTTTACAAATTTTATAAAGTGGTTTATAAGCTAAGTCTTGAACTTCAATCAAACCTGTACAAATAATAATAATCCAGCATCAAAATGGTTATAATATTTTTATTTTTTATTTTTTCCCATTCTATAAAATTCAAAAAAATTTACAATATGACGGCAATAATTATAATTATCGAATTTCTGAGTTGATTTTACAACCGTAATTAATAAATACAATTTTATAAATAGAAATTCAAGTATAACTCCCGGTGCAGTCTCATTCTCACCGATTTTGCAATCAAAACTGTAGGGTTGTGAGCCAACACTCAATAGAATTTCAGCCCTTCTAATACGTGCGTTTAATTATTGTGACAAATAAAGTACCTTGACATGATTTCCACATAATTTTCACAAAATCATAATTATTTCATGAAATTTAATAGTTAAAATTTAACAATAATAATAGCATGAATCTCACAATAGAAAAATTAAATACATATATTAAAGAGTTAAAAATTCTACCTAAAATTTGAAGCCGAATCTTGAAATGGAATCAAAATAATTTTTCATGCCAGACCGTTCCGTATATATGTATATAAGGTAACTGTAACTTTTCTTTCCTATGTGAATATAATTATCCTTTCCTAATCTTTCCATGATCTCTACCTTTTATGATCTATCCCTTAATGTGTGTATATATATATAAGATTTATGCATTACACGTGTCAATATACACAATAGTTTGATATACATCCAAATATTTACAATATTGCTAATTTTTTGAAATTACCGAACTTGTTGAATTTTGTTAGGATAACACTTGTCAGACCACCCAATTTTTGTACCAGAATGATAAATTATCATTTGATGATGTAATTGAAGAAATTCTTCTAAAACTCAAAATCGTGAAATTTTCAAAAGGTATAGCAAACAAAAAAATTAAAAATTTCACAAATTTTTTAGAATTCTCAAACTCGTGAAATATTTAAAGGAAAACACTTGCCAGACCACCCTATTTTTGTATCAGGATAATAAATCATCATTTGAAGAGGTATTAGAAGAAATTAATCCGAAACTTAAAACCGTAAAATTCTCAAAGGGTAAACCACACGAAAAAAATCTCAAATTCGCTAATTTTTTGAAGTTGTCAACCTCATGAAATTTTAAGATAACAGTCGCCAGACCATACTATTTTTGTATCAGACTAATAAATCATCATTCAAAGAGTCAATTGAAGAAATCAATCCGAAACTCAAAATCGTGAAATTTTCAAAGGATAAGCACACAGAAAAATCTTAATTTCGATTTTTTTTTTTTGAAATTATTGAACTCGTAAAATTTTTAAATAGTAAAACTCACCATACCCCCCTATTTAGGAACCAGAATGATAAATCATCTTTTGTAGGGGTAATGGAAGAAATTAATCTGAAATTCAAAATTGTAAAATTTATAAAGAGTGCACACAATAAAAATCTCATTTTCACTAATTTTTAGAAATTGTGGAACTTGTGAAATTTTGAAAGGATAATACTCGCAAGGCTATCCTATTTTTGTATTGGACTGATAAATTATCATTCAAAGAGGTAACTAAAGATATTAATCCAAAACTCAAAATCTTAAAATTTTCAATGGGTATATAACTCACAAAAAAAATTTCAATTTTACTAATTTTTTGAAATTGTCGAACTCGTGAAATTTTGGACGGATAACACTTGCCAAATCCTCCTATTTTTCTACAAGGATGATAAATTCTTCTTAAACACAAATTTGAGAAATTTTCAAAGAGTATAACACACAAAAAAAAAAATCTCAATTTCGATAATTTTTTGAAATTATCGAACTCGTGACGTTTTTAAAGGGTAAAACTGACTGGACCCCCTTGTTTTGGAACCATGATAATAAATCATCCTTTGAAGGGGTAATAGAAGTAATTTATCCAAAACTCAAAATTGTACAATTTTTAAATGTTATAGCACACAAAAATCTTATTTTCCCTAAATTTTTAAGAGTTTCAAACTTGTAAAATTTTGAAAGGGTAACATTTGTTTAACCACCCTATTTTGATACCAGGATGAAAAATATTCATTTGAAGGGGAGTAATTGATGAAATTCAAACGAAGCTCCAAAGCGTGAAATTTTCATAGGGTTTAACCCACTAAAAAATATCAATTTCGCTAATTTTTTGAAATTGTCGAACTTGTGAAATTTTGAACGGATGACACTTTCGTGACCAACCTATTTTGATACCTAGCTGATAAATTATCATTTGACAAGGTATCTGAAGAAATTAATCCAAAACTTAAAAATATGAAATTTTTTTAAACCCAACACAAAAAAAAAAAAAAAAATCACAATTTCGCTTATTTTTTGATATTGTCGAACTTGTGAAGTTTTGAAAGGATAACACTCGCTAGACCACCCTATTTTGGTATTAGGATAATAAATCATCTTTTGATGATATAATCGAAGAAATTCTTCCAAAACTCAAAATTGTGAAATTTTCAAAAGGTATAGCACACAAAAAAATTTCACAATTTCGCAAATTTTTTAAAATTGTCTAACTTGTGAAATTTTGAAAGGATAACATTCGCTAGACCATCCTATTTATGTATCAAACTGATAAATCATTATTCAAAGAGGTAATTGAAGAAATTAATCCGAAACTCAAAATCCTGAAATTTTTAAAGGGTTATAGCACACAAAAAACTCAATTTCACTAATTTTTGGAAATTGTCGAACTCGCAAAATTTTGGAAGGATAATGCTTGCCAGACCCCCACTTTTTTCTACCAGGATAATTAATCATTATTTGTAGGGATAACTGAAGAAATTCTTCTAAAACACTAAATTATGAAATTTTCAAAGGGTATATCACAAAGAAAAATCTTAGTTTTGATAAATTTTTTAAATTGTCGAACTCATGAAATTTTGATAGGATAACAATCGCCAAACCACCTTATTTCGGTACTAGGATGATAAATCATCATTTGATGGTGTAACTGAAGAAATTATTTCGAAACTCAAAATCGAGAAATTTTGAAAGAGTATATTACTCAGAAAAATCTCAATTTGGATAATATTTTGAAATTATCGAACTCATGAATTTTTAAAGGGTAAAACTGACCATACCCCCCTTTTTTGGAACCAAGATGATAAATCATCATTTGAAGGGGCTAACAGAAGTAATATATCCGAAACTCGAAATCGTGAATTTTTCAAATGTTATAGCACACAAAAATCTCATTTTCCCTAAAATTTTAAAATTGTCGAACTTCTGAAATTTTGAAAGGATAATACTCGCCAGACCACCCTATTTTGGTACTGAGCTGATAAATCATCATTTGATGAGATAACTAAAGAAAATAATCAAAAACTCAAAATTGAAAATTTTTCAAAGGGTATATCAAATAGAGAAATCTCAATTTCGACAAGTTTTTGAAATTATCAAACTCGTGAAATTTTTATGGGAAAAACTCACCCGACCCCCCTATTTTAGTACCATGATGATAAATCATCATTTGAAGGGGTAACAGAAGAAATTTATTCGTAACACAAAATTGTGAAATTCTCAAACGGTATAGCACACAAAAATCTCAATTTCGCTAAATTTTCTAAATTGTCAAACACATGAAATTTTGAATGGATAAAACTTGTTAGACCACCCTATGTTGGTAAATGAAAAATTTATTCCGAAACTCAAAATCGTGATATTTTCAAAGAGAGTACACAAAAAAAATCTTAATTTTACAAATCTTTTGAAATTGTCGAACTTGTTAAATTTTGAAAGGATAACACTCACTAGATCACCCAATTTTGGAATCAAACTAATAAATCGACATTTAAAGTGGTAAACAAATAAATTAATTTGAAATTCAAAATCGTAAAATTTTCAAAGGGTATAGTGCACAAAAAAAATCTCAATTTTGCTAATTTTCTGAAATTATCGAACTCGGAAAATTTTTAAAGGATAAAACTCACCAGACCCCCCTATTTTGGCACCATGATGATAAATCATCATTTGAAGAGGTAAGTGAAGAAATTAATGCGAAACTCAAAATCGTAAAATTTTCAAAGGGTAAGCACACAAAAAAATCGCAATTTTGCTAATTTTTTAAAATTGTTAAAATCATGAAATTTTGAAAGGATAACACTCGCAAGACCACCCTATTTTGGGACCAGAACAATAAATCATGATTGGAAAAGGTAACTGAAGAAATTCTTTCGAAACTCAAAATTGCAAAATTTTAAAATGTTATAACACATAGAAAAATCTCAATTTCGGTAATTTTTCAAAATTATCAAACTCGTGAAATTTTTAAAGGGAAAAACTCATCGGACTCCCTATTTTGGTACTATGATGATAAATCATCATCTGAAGGAGCAACTGAAGAAATTAATCACACACTCAAAATAATTAAATTTTCAAATGGTATAGCACAAAAAAAAATCTCAATTTCGTTTATTTTTTTATATTGTCAAATTCATAAAATTTTGAAAGAATAACATGCGCCAAACCACCTTATTTTGGTACCAAGTTGATAAATCATCATTTGATGGGGGTAACTGAATGAATTAATCTGAAATTCAAAATTGTTAAATTTTCAAACGGTATAACATACAAGAAAAATCTCAATTTCACTAATTTTTTGAATTTGTCGAACTCGTGAAATTTTGACAGGATAACACTTGCCAAACCACCCTATTTCGGTACCAAGATGTTAAATCATCATTTAACGAGGTAACTGAAGAAATTAATCCAAAAGTCAAATTCAAGAAATTTTCAAAGTGTATAGCACACAAAAAATATCTCAATTTCAATAATTTTTTGAAATTATCGAACTCATGAAATTTTGAAAGGATAACACTCTCCAAATCGCTTGATTTTTGTACCTGGATGATAAATCATCATTTGACGAGGTAACTGAAGAAATTAATTCGAAACTCAAAATCGTGAAATTTTCAAAGGGTGTAAACCAAAAAAATCTCATTTTTATTATTTTTTTGAAATTGTCGAACTCGTGGAATTTTGAAAGGATAACACTCGCCAGACCACCCAATTTTTGTACTTGGATGATAAATCATCATTTGAAGAGGTAATGGTAGAAATTCTTTTGCAACTCAAAATCGTGAAATATTTAAAGGGTAGTATACAAAAAAATCTCAATTTCTATAATTTTTTGAAATTAAAGAACACAAGAAATTTTTAAAGGGTAAGACACACAAGACCTCCCTATTTTGGTACCATGATGATAAATCATCATTTAAAGGGGTAAACGAAATTAATCCAAAACTCAAAATTGCAATTTTTTCAATGGGTATAGCGCACAAAAAAATTCTCAACTTCGCTAATTTTTCAAAATTGTCAAACTCATGAGATTTTGAATGGATAACACGTGACAGACCCCCCCTATTTTTGAACCAGGATGATAAATCATCATTTCAAGTGGGTAGCAGAAGAAATTCTCCCAAAACTTCACACAAAAAAATCTTAATTACGCTAATTTTTTGAAATTGTCGAAGTCAAGAAATTTTGTAAGGATAACACTCGTCAGACTACTTTATTTTGGTACCAGGATGATAAATCATCATTTGAAGGGGTAACTAAAGAAATTCTTTCGAAGTTCAAAATTGTGAAATTTTTAAATGGTATATAGTTCACAAAAAAAATCTAAATTTTGCTTACTTTTGAAATTGTTGAACTCAGGTAATTTTAAAAGGATAACACTCGTTTGACTACCCTATTTTGGTACTAAGATGATAAATCATAATTTGAAATTGTCGAACCCATGTAATTTTTAACGGATAACACTCACCAGATCCCCCCTATTTTGGTATCAAGACGATCAATCATCATTTGAAGAGGGTAATAGAAGAATTTATTCTGAAACTCAAAATTGTGAAATTTTGAATTGGTATGGCACACATAAATCCCAATTTCGATAATTTTTTGAAATAGTCATACTCGTAAAAGTTTGAAACGGTAAAACTCACCAGACACCCTATTTTGGTACCATGATGATATATTGTCATTTGAAGGGGTAACAGAAAAAATTTATCTGAAACTCAAAATTGTGAAATTTCAAATGGTATAGCACATACAAAACAAATCTCAATTTCACGAACTTTTTGAAATTGTCGAAATCATGAAATTTTGAAAAAATAACACTCGTCAAACCACCCTATTATGGTACTAGGTCAATAAATCATCATTTGAAGGGATAACTGAAGAAATTATTCAGAAACTCAAAATCTTTAAATTTTCAAGGGGTAGAAATTTATCCGAAATTCAAAATCGTGAAACGTTCAAAGGGTATAGCACACAAAAGTATCAATTTCACTAAATTTTTGAAATTGTCGAACTCCTAAAATTTTGAAAGGATAACACTTGTCAGACCACCCTATTTTGGTACCGGGATGAATAATTATCATTTGAAAGTGTTGATCCTATGATTTTGATGGATAATTAAATGTTGATATTTTTTGTGGAACTAATAGATTTATTGAGTGTTTTAGTTTATAAGTTTTAGTGAAGATATTATCATGAAGAAAATGAATGCTGAAAAAACTGACAAAAATGATGGACGTTAAGAGATCGAAGAAATTGAAGAACCTAGGAAAAATAACTCAGTTTAAATTTTTACTCTTAATATATCTCGATTAGGATCACACACGACACAAAATATTTTTTATAATTATTTGTGTTTTTGATAAGGATCCTAATTAGTTAAATTATTTGCTCATATGTGTAATTGAAGAAAGATAATTGATTAAAGTTGAATTTAAGAATTTAGTGGAGCTAACCGAGAAAATAAATCGGTTAAAAAGGCGAAAACTCGAAGAAATTGAATGGAAATGAATTAAGGAAAGGTGTTCCAACAATGATCGGTCGACAGGTAAGTTGACCTGTGGTTATAAGGAGAACTCTCTGGATCATTCGGTCGATAGGTAAGTCGACTTATGGAACTCTTTGAATTGTTCAGTCGACAAGTAAGTTGACATATGCTTAGAGGATGAACTCTATGGATCTTCCGGTCGACAGGTAGGTTAACTTGTAAAAGTATTTGGATCATTCGGTCGATAGGTGAGTCGACTGATGGGGAAGCAATTTTGGCTTCGGCTACGTCCTGAATTGGGCAGTCGACTGATGGGTGTTGGCCGATCAACCGATGGTCAGTTTCAGGATTTATGGAATTTCGGGATTTATTCAAATACTCGCCATTTTATGGTTAGGATATGAGAGATATCTTAGGGATCTAAACTTAATTGAGATATGATCTATCCATTCTATTATCCCTATTAATTTGGTCTATTTAATTAAATGTTATTTTATTAATACTCTCTATTTTGATGAATTTAGATTTAAAAATGTTTAAGGACCAAACTGAGATTTTCCAAGAATATTTTTAAACGAAAAATATCTATTTTGAACATATATGATGTATGGGGTCTTGGAGTGTCATTTAATGACATAGTATTTGAAAAGTAGCCGTTATAAGATATATTTGAAATTCCTATATTTAAATCTGCAAATCTTGAGTTTAAATATTGCTATTTTGGTGGAGAATATTTTGAACCTAAAATATGAGAGATATTTAAGGGAATTTATTTTGATCTTACGATTTAGTCCATATACTTAAATATAATTCTTTCTATACTTTCATTGATTAAGATCAAATTATTTTAGAGACTAAATTGAGAGCTCTAGAAGTTATATTATTAAGTTAAATATACTTGTGATAACCATTTGAAATTTCACGAGTTCGACTCTCAAAAAATTAGTAAAATTTAGATTTTTCTGCGTGTTATACTCTTTAAAAATTTTATGATTTTGAATTTTGGATGAATTTATTCAGTTACCCCTTCAAATCATGATTTATCATCGTGGTATAAAATTAGGGGGGGTGGTCTAGTGGGTCGTAGCGTATTAAAATTGCGCGAGTTCGACATTTTAAGAAAATTAGAGAAATTGAGAATTTTCTGTGTGCTATACCCATTGAAAATTTTATGATTTTGAGTTGTGTATAATTTTTTTCTGTTACCCCTTCAAATCATTATTTATAATTATGGAACCGAAATAGGGGGATTTGTTGAGTGATAACCTTTGGAAATTTCACGAGTTTGATTGATTCAAAATATTAGTGAAATTGATATTTTTCTGTGTGTAGTCCTTTTGAAAATTTCACAATTTTTAGTTTTGGGTGAATTTATTCTATTACCCATTCATAA
This sequence comes from Eucommia ulmoides, assembly GCA_016647705.1. NCBI lineage: Eukaryota > Viridiplantae > Streptophyta > Magnoliopsida > Garryales > Eucommiaceae > Eucommia > Eucommia ulmoides. The sequence goes on from CM028340.1 coordinate 39,469, forward strand.
CATGATTTATCATCATGGTATAAAAATTGGGTGGTGCAGTGGGTTATAGCATATTAAAATTTCACGAGTCTGACTGATAGTATAAGAAAATTAGCGAATTTGAGAATTTTCTGTGTGCCATAGAATAATTTCAGAATAGAATAAATTCAGATATAGAATAATTTTAGAATAGAATAATTTCAGAATAGAATAAAAATAAAATATAAGGTAAAGTAGAATATCTAATAGAACACATAAAATAAAAAAATCAAAATTTGAAAAAAAAAATGATTTCATCATCATAATGAAATGCAATGCCCTTTTAAAATTTCACGATTTTGAGTTGTGTATGAATTTCAACTATTACACATTCAAATCACGATTTATCAACACGGTATAAAACTAGGAGGTTCTGGGGAGTGGTAAACTTTTGAAATTTCACGAGTTCGACTATTTAAAAAATTAGCAAATTGAGATTTTTTTTTTCTGTGTACTATATACCCTTTAAAAACTTCACAAATTTGAGATCTCGATGAATTTATGTTGTTACCCCGTCAAATCGTTATTTATCTTCATGGTATGAAAATTGGGAGGTGTAGTAGGTTATAGCATATTAAAATTTCATGATTTCGACAGTTTAAGAAAATTGGCGAAATTTAGAATTTTTGTGTGCTATACCCTTAAAAAATTTCACAATTTTGAGTTGTGTATGAATTTCTTTTGTTACTTCTTCAAATCATTATTAATCATTATGGAACCAAATACGGGGCTCTGGTGAGTGATAACCTTCCAAATTTTTTACGGGTTCAACTGATTCAAAATATTAGCAAGATTGAGATTTTTTCGTGTGCTATGCCTTTTCAAAATTTCATGATTTTGAGTTTTGGATGAATTTATTTTGTTACCCCTTGAAATCATGATTTATCATCATGATATAAAAAATAGGGGGTCTAGTGGGTTATAGCATATTAAAATTACACGAGTTCGACAATTTAAGAAAATTAGCGAAATTGAGATGTTTTTGTGTGCTATACCCTTAGAAAATTTCACGATTTTGAGTTGTGTATGAATTTCATTTGTTAACCCTTCAAATCATGATTTATCATCATGGAACCAAAATAGGAGGTTCTGGGGAGTGATAACCTTTTGAAATTTCATGAGTTTGACTGTTTGAAAAAATTAACAAAATTGATATTTTTCTGTGTGTTGAAAATTTCACAATTTTGAGTTTTGGATGAATTTATTATGTTACTCAACAGAACATGATTTATCATCATGGTATAAAAATTTGGGGTGTAGTGGGTTAGGGAATATTAAAATTGTACGAGTTCATCAGTTTAAGAAAATTGGCGAAATTGATAATTTTCTGTATGCTTATACCCTTTAAATATTTAACGATTTTGAGTTGTGTATAAATGTCTTCCGTTACCCATTCAAATAATTATTTATCATCATGGAACCAAAATAGGGGACTTTAGTGAGTGATAACCTTCTAAAATTTCACGAGTTCAATAGTTTAAAAAAAGTAATGAAATTGAGATTTTTTTCGTATGCTATACTCTTCGAAAATCTCACGATATTAGGTTGAGTATAAATTTGTTCCATTACCCCCATCAGATCATGATTTATCATCATGGTACGAAAATAGGGGCTTCTGGTGAGTGATAACCTGTAAGATCCCGATTTAACACGTACGTCATTTTGAATTTCAATTGAGAGCATTTAGAAATTTCGGGAAAAATTGAGTTAAAAATATATATATATATATAATAATAAAAATGAAAATACAATAAAAATGATCGGGTCAAATTGCAAATTTAGAAAGTTATTCTAAATTTGAGATGCAAAATTTGTATAATAGAAATTTTGGGGATCAAAATGCGATTTAAGAAATCCTAAAAGATGAATGGGATTAAATAATGACTTAATGGAAAATAGGGGGGAGGAAAGTGAAATTTAACCAATTGTTTTTTTTATATAAATATATATATACATATATCCGTGAGTGTGGATCCGGCCGGCCGACAGGGAGATCGGGAAGAGTGGGATCGACGTGGCGAGCAACCGATCCATCTCACACCACCATTTTCATGCATATATATACAGGTGCCGACCGTTTCAGTCGCTACAACGAAGAACACTCCAGAAATCTAGAGAGAGAAACGGAGGAGCGGAGCGTCGGTGCCGTCGTGTAATCGCCGGCGTTCAGTCGCCGGCGTGTGTACGACCGGGTATGTGTGGGTTCCTCCTGGGTGCATGTACGAGGGTGTGGTTGTCCGGTGTGTGTGTGCAAGTGATCGGCGATCGTCGGGGGTGTGGGTATTCCTCCGACGGCAGCGGTGGCGGTGGTGTGTGTGTGTTCTGTTTACTGTTTGAGCAACTGGAGTGAGGGACGGAGGCAGTGGCGGCATGAGTGTGGCCGATGGTGTGTGTGGGTCGTTACGGTGGAGCGTACGGGTTAGGTGGGTAGGTGAGATCGGTGGGGGAAGTGGCCGGTGGTGGTTGGTGAACCGTGGTGGGGGATGGAGTAGGGCCGGCGGTAAGAACAACGGGGCGTGGGAGGTCTCGGGTGGACGGAAATGGTAGAGAGAGAGAGAGAGTGGCCGGCGGTTTTTTTTTTTGAACCGAAACAGGTACAGTAAACGCAAACAGAGAAGAAAGAGAAAGAAGGAAAGAAAAAAAAAAAAAAAAAAAAAGAAGAAAAGGAAAAAGAAAAAACAAGAAAAAAAAGGGAAAAAGAGGGGGAATTTGCAGAAACTACCCCAGGGAAATCCAAAATCCATCTCGGGGTCGCCGAACGATTTCGGAAACAGGTGAAATTTCAATCGGTTATTAATTGTCGTTAAAGTAAATTTTATTTAGCATTATACAACCTAAAATCGTAATGATTTCGTAACGGTTAATTAATTTTAAGTACGCGGTACATAAAACAGTAACAATTCGGAATATAGGGTCTGTATTGTATGATTAGGACATTGTAGATAGGATATTAATTCAGGCTCTGTCACTATTAGGTTCGCAGACACCGATGTCCAGATGAAATATGATCAGTGTCAGTTTTGCAAAGCGGATATTGAGGTGAGTGTACTGTCTTCTTGCTAAATTACTTTTGTATGTATATATGATGAAAAGTTGGTTTACTTAAACCGTACTATTTTATAAATTATATGGATCAAGCAGGAGGTGGGTGAGTTGATAAACTGGATTTCCGGAAGATTTCGGTGGTTTTCGAAATGAAGTTGAAAATGAATTTTTGTTGAATTTGGTGAAATCAGACGGTGTTTTTAAAAGAAAATAGAAAACATCTGGTTTTCCAGAAATGCCTGGTTTTCTAAAAATAAAATAAAATAATAAAGGGTGAAAAAGTGGTTTTAATAAAATCAGACGTTTACTTTAAATGGAAGTGTGATATATGATTCTTGGGGTTTAAAAGTTGATTTTGAGAAAAGGGATAGACGTGGTAATTGGACGATGTTGAGTAGATGATTATTATTGAGTTGCGTTTTGATGATGCTGTATTTGATTTGATGAGACCATAGTATTTATCCGCTTCGGCGGAGTGATGTTTATCTGCTTCGACAGAGTGATGTTAGACGTTTATACTGCGCAGTAATTATCCGCTTCGGCGGAGTGATGGGTGTTCGTAGGAAGGCATATCCTACGGATGGTACGGTACCGTTGCAAACTCCCGATCGTGAGGTTAAAACGATCACTAGAGCTGGCCAGTGTATGTGTGTTTATAGATGATAAGTTTGAGATGTGGTGTTTTACTTATATCGGGTAATTTATTATTTACTCTGGTGATTGATATGATTTTATATTAGATGGATTTGGATGAAACTTATGCTTATGGGTTTATTTCTACTGCTTATATTATGGAAAATTTTATTAGTTATGCGTTGTTCACGTATCTACGCTTGATCCATTTAGATGTTGTAGGATGATTTATTACTACAAACTATTTTTACTAAGAAGGCAGTACACTCGCAGGTGAAACAGCTAGGAGTCGGTCGGTCCCCTACTGGCACTAGATAGAGATATGCGGGTCATACGATGGAGTCATTTGGAAGGAATTTTTGAGGCGAGGTGTCAGTGATGAATCTAAGCGAGATTCATGGGATTCGAATTTTGGTTATTATTATAGTTCGGACCTTGTGTCCCTACTAATGAAAATTATGTATATGTTGTACCTATCATTTGTTTGTATATTTATTTATGGTGGTTGTCTAGTTAGTTAGGTGATATCATGTTGACGTCACGCTGACCCCAGGGCGACGGGAGTCCGGGGTGGGGTGTGACATAACCTTTCAAAATTTCACGAGTTCAACTATTTCAAAAAACTAGCAAATTGTAAATTTTGTATGTGTGTTTTATCCTTTGAAAATTCCATGATTCTGTGTTTTGGATGAATATAGTCTGTTGCCCTGTCAAACCATGATTTATCATCATGGTTTAAAAATTGGGGGGTTTAGTGGGTTATAGTGTATTGAAATTGCACGAGTTCGACAATTTAAGAAAATTAGCAAAATTGAGAGTTTTCTATATGCTATATCCTTTAAAAATTTCACAATTTTGAATTGTGTATCAATTTTTTCAGTTACCTCTTCAAATTATGATTTATCATTACGGTACCAAAATAGGGGGTTCTAGTGGGTGATAAACATCCAAAATTTCTCGAGTTCGTCTGTTTAAAAAAGTTAGCCAAATTGAGATTTTTCGGTGTGCTATATATACCCTTTGAAAATTTCACAATTTTGAGCTTTGGATGAATTTATTCTGTTACTCTTTCAAATCATAATTTATCATCATGGTATAAAAATTGGGGTGGTGTAGTGAGTTATAGCATATTAAAAATTGCATGAGTTCGACAATATAAGAAAATTAGCGAAATTGAGAATTTTCTGTGTGCTATTCCCTTTGAAAATTTTACAATTTTGACTTGAGTACGAATTTGTTCTATTACCCATTCAAATCATAATTTATCATCAGGGCAACAAAATAGTTGGTTTTTCTGTGTGTTATACCTTTCAAAAATTTTACGATTTTGAGTTTTGGATGAATTTATTCTGTTACCCCTTTTAATCATGATTTATCATCGTGGTATAAAAAATGGGGGGTGTAGTGGTTATAACATACTAAAATTGCACGAGTTCGGTAGTTTAATAAAATTGGCGAAATTGAGAAATTTCTGGGTGTTATACACTTTAAAAATTTTACGATTTTAAGTTGTGTATGAATTTATTTCGTTACCCTTTCAAATCATGATATATCATCATGGTATAAAAATTGAGGGGTCTAGTTGGTTATAGCATATTAAAATTACATGAGTTCGACAGTTTTAAAAAATTAGCAAAATTGATATTTTTTAGTGTGCTAAACACCATTTGAAAATTTCACGATTTTGAGTTGTGTATAAATTTGTTTTATTACCCATTCAAATCATGATTTATCATGATGCTTATCGGATAACGTAAAAAATATTGAGAGAGAAGCTCCGGTTTTGGTGCATTTCTGTTTTTCGTATCTCGGTTCGCAAGTGCTAGCTTTTTTCCGTTCAGGTTCTTTGATCACCGGTCGTTATCTTCATTTTGGTGACGTTTTTCCTTTGGCTGGTCGATCTGTTTGGGAAGGTTTTGGTTGGTCATTTTGGTGTATTCGTTTTCTGTTCTCCAATCGTCGGCCGTTTCTCCGGTGGTTTTTTCCGTTCAGTTGAAGAGAGAGCAGCGCTGGTTGTTTTCTTTCTTTTGGTGACGTTGGTATTGGTTGTACGAAAAAGGAGATGAGAGGCTACAGGGAAATCTTTTAGAGAGAGAAGCTTCGGTTTTGTTTTCCGTATTTCTGTTCGCAGGTGTTTTTTTCCATTCCGTTTCGCAGATCGCCGGTTGTTATCTTCCTTTTGGTGACATTTTTCCATTGGCTAGTCGATTTGATTGGGAAGGTTTTGGTGCTCACGTGGAAGGTTTTGGTCGGTCGTTTTGGTGCGTTCATTTCCTGTTCTCCGATCGCTTCGTTTCTCCGGTGGTTTTTCCGTTCAATTGAAGAGAGAGCAGCGCCGGTTGTTTTCTTTCTTTTTGGTGACGTTGGTATTGGTGCTCACGTGGGAAGGTTGTTTTCCGGTTCCGTTGGTCGCGTTTTGGTGTGTTTTCTGGTTTTCTCTGGCGATTTTGTTTTCTGCCGGTGGTCTTCTTGGGATTTCTTGCCGGTGGTTTCTTGCCAGTGGTTTTCTTTGGTGTTTTCTTGCCGGTGGTTTCTTGTGTTTTCTTGCCAGTGGTTTTCTTCGGTATCCGGCGTTTTGGTTTTCTGCTTGCAAAGATTTTCTGTTATGCAGATGTAGGTTTGACCATGGCGGTTAATCCCATTGATCAGACTACATCTGATCCTGATTCTTCTCATAAGAATAAAGGTTTTATTAGTTCGTACGCTGCTACACTTTCAGATTTGGCTTCTCTTCTTTCTATAGATATTAAATCGCGTTCTTATTCCAAAGATGAGATACCTGCAATCTCGTTTTCACCGTCCACGCTGTCTCAGGCAGAGGTCCTTTTCGATCAAGCGGTGATTCTCAAGTTTAACGCCGGTCGACCATCTCTGGAAGACATCCAATCTTGTATTCGAGCTCATTGGAGTTTGGAGGGTCAATATACTATAGGCCTTATTGATTCTCAGACATTATCAATTCGTTTCATGGATGAAAAGGATTTGTTTAAGGTATTATCTCGCGAAGTTAATGTTATTAAGGGATTTTACTATAAAATTTGTCGGTGGAACAAAGCATTCAACACTAAGGAAGATGCGTCCATCCTTCCTGTTTGGATTCAATTCCCCAAGCTTCCAGTTCATTATTTTGTCCCAGGTATTCTTCGATCTATTGCCTCCATGATTGGCCGCGTTATTTCTATTGATTCAACTACGATGACCCTTACTGGACTTAGCACAGCTAGAGTTTGTGTTGAAATAGATCTTTCAAAATCACTGTCTTCCAATGTGTGGATAGGCAAACAAGATGGCTTCATTCAAGATGTGATTTATGAACGACTTCCTTCTTTTTGCTCACACTGTAATATTCAAGGTCATTCGATTGAGAGTTTTCGTTGGAAAAATCCAGTTATCCACAAGGAGATTTTACAAGAGAATCTTCAAGCTGTAGTTTCTCATTCTTCTAGGAAACGTCGAAATAAAGCAGTTTGTAATGGTCAAGTTATGTCTAGAATGGACCTTTCTTCATCTACTATTTTACCTTCAGATCAACCAATTCTTATCCATGAGAAAGATCCAGTGTGCTTACAGGATGTTCCCCTAGTCCCTTCTATTGATCCTGTAATTGTTCCACAAGTTGCAGGTTTGGAGGATGGAGAAATTGCACAAGATAATTCTGAAGTTCATCATAATGTTGTTCAGTTTGTGGAGTTAGAGGTTGTCGATCATAATTCTCCTGTCCAAGGGAAAAATTTTGATTCCCATGTTGTCCATGATGTTCCTGTTCTCCAAGTTCCGTTTGAGGTGGATAGGAATTTGAATTCTCTTGTGGAGATGGATTCTCATTCTGTTCAAGATGATTTATTGATTCTTGAGGATACTGGTACTGGCTATTCTACAGATACAACGATTTCTAAAGTAGATTTGGAGGGATTCCAAATAGTTTGAAGGAAAAAAGGCAGGGGTAAATCTCTTGAGGTTGATGGTGTTATTTCCAGGGCCTCCGAAATGGTTACTCGTAAACAAGTAAGATTTAATAATGTCTGACAACTTTTTGTTTTGGAACTGTAGGGGTATAGGTAATCCTACTACCCTTGCACGGTTAAAAAAAATAGTAAAGTTTTCTAAAATCTATTTTGTGGGAGTCATTGATCCGTGGATTGATGATTCTAATATGGGAAGAGTTAATAAATTAATAAGGCTCCATGATGCTGCTTCCAACCAATCGGAAGGCGGCAAAATTTGGATTTTGTGGAAAAATAATTTGGAGGTGCGTATTATTCATTTGCATCGACAGTTTATTGCTTGTTCAATTTCTTGGTTAAACTTGGAATTTTTAATTGTTGTTGTTTATACTAGCTGCTCTCAGATCGAGAGACGTCTTCTTTGGTCCGATCTTATTCAGGTTAGTTCTTCAGTCTCAATCCTAGTGATTTTGGGGTGGTGATTTTAATGTGGTCAGAAATGATACGGAAAATATTGGTAGGCTTTGTCCTTCTTGGGCTGCCATGCAAGAATTCAACTCGTGTATTAATCAAGGGTTAACAAATAAAATTCATACACAACTCAAAATCATGAAATTTTCTAAGGGTATAGCACACAAAAATATCTCAATTTCGCTAATTTTCTTAAATTGTCGAACTCGTGTAATTTTAATATGCTATAACTCACTAGACCCCCTATTTTTTATATCATGATGATAAATCATGATTTGAAGGGGTAACAAAATAAATTCATCAAAAACTCAAAATCATGAAATTTTGAAAAGGCATAGCACACGGAAAAATCTCAATCTTGCTAATATTTTGAATCAGTTGAACCCGTAAAAAATTTGGAAGGTTATCACTCACCAGAGCCCTGTATTTGGTTCCATAATGATTAATAATGATTTGAATAAGTAACAAAAGAAATTCATACACAACTCAAAATTGTGAAATTTTTTAAGGGTATAGCACACAAAAAGTTCTAAATTTCGCCAATTTTCTTAAACTGTTGAAATCGTGAAATTTTAATATGCTATAACCTACTACACCTCCCAATTTTCATACCAAAGTTCTAAATTTCGCCAATTTTCTTAAACTGTTGAAATCGTGAAATTTTAATATGCTATAACCTACTACACCTCCCAATTTTCCATGAAGATAAATAATGATTTGATGAGGTAACAACATAAATTCATCGAGATCTCGAATTTGTGAAGTTTTTAAAGGGTATATAGTACACAGAAAAAAAAACTCAATTTTGCTAATTTTTTAAAATAGTCGAACTCGTGAAATTTCAAAAGTTTACCACTCCCCAGAACCTCCTAGTTTTATACCGTGTTGATAAATCGTGATTTGAATGTGTAACAGTTGAAATTCATACACAACTCAAAATCGTGAAATTTTAAAAGGGCATTGCATTTCATTATGATGATGAAATCACTTTATTTTTTTTCAAATTTTGATTTTTTTTATTTTATGTGTTCTATTAGAGATTCTACTTTACTTTATATTTTATTTTTATTCTATTCTAAAATTATTCTATTCTAAAATTATTCTATATCTGAATTTATTCTATTCTGAAATTATTCTATGGCACACAGAAAATTCTCAAATTCGCTAATTTTCTTATACTATCAGACTCGTGAAATTTTAATATGCTATAACTCACTGCACCACCCAATTTTTATACCATGATGATAAATCATGTTATGAATGGGTAACAGAATAAATTCACCCAAAACTCAAAATTGTGAAATTTTTAAAAGGGCTACACACAGAAAAATATCAATTTCACTAATATTTTGAATCAATCAAACTCGTGAAATTTCCAAAGGTTATCACTCAACAAAGCCCCCTATTTCGGTTCCATAATTATAAATAATGATTTGAAGGGGTAACAGAAAAAAATTATACACAACTCAAAATCATAAAATTTTCAATGGGTATAGCACACAGAAAATTCTCAATTTCTCAAATTTTCTTAAAATGTCGAACTCGCGCAATTTTAATACGCTACGACCCACTAGACCCCCCCAATTTTATACCACGATGATAAATCATGATTTGAAGGGGTAACTGAATAAATTCATCCAAAATTCAAAATCATAAAATTTTTAAAGAGTATAACACGCAGAAAAATCTAAATTTTACTAATTTTTTGAGAGTCGAACTCGTGAAATTTCAGATGGTTATCACTAGTATATTTAACTTAATAATATAACCTCTAGAGCTCTCAATTTAGTCTCCAAAATAATTTGATCTTAATCAATGAAAGTATATAAAGAATTATATTTAAGTATATGGACTAAATCGTAAGATCAAAATAAATTCCCTTAAATATCTCCCATATTTTAGGTTCAAAATATTCTCCACCAAAATAGCAATATTTAAACTCAAGATTTGCAGATTTAAATATAGGAATTTCAAAGATATCTTATAACGGCTACTTTTCAAATACTATGTCATTAAATGACACTCCAAGACCCCATACATCATATATGTTCAAAATAGATATTTTTCGTTTAAAAATATTCTTGGAAAATCTCAGTTTGGTCCTTAAACATTTTTAAATCTAAATTCATCAAAATAGAGAGTATTAATAAAATAACATTTAATTAAATAGACCAAATTAATAGGGATAATAGAATGGATAGATCATATCTCAATTAAATTTAGATTCCTAAGATATCTCTCATATCCTAACCATAAAATGGCGAGTATTTGAATAAATCCCGAAATTCCATAAATCCTGAAACTGACCATCGGTTGATCGGCCAACACTCATCAGTCGACCGCCCAATTCAAGACGTAGCCTAAGCCAATATTGCTTCGCCATCAGTCGACTCACCTATCGACCGGACGATCCAAATACTTTCACAAGTCAACCTACCTGTCGACCGGAAAATCCATAGAGTTCATCCTCTAAGTATATGTCAACTTACCTGTCGACTGGACAATTCAGAGAGTTCCATAAGTCGACTTACCTGTCGATCGAATGATCCAGAGAGTTCGTCTTATAACCACAGGTCAACTTACCTGTCTACCAATCATTGTTGGAACACCTTTCCTTAATTCATTTTCATTCAATTTCTTCGAGTTTTCGCCTTTTTAACTGATTTATTTTCTCGGTTAGCTCCACTAAATCCTTAAATTCAATTTTAATCAATTATCTTTCTTCAATTACACATATGAGCAAATAATTTAACTAATTAGGATCCTTATCAAAAACACAAATAATTATAAAAAATATTTTGTGTCGTGTGTAATCCTAATTGAGATATATTAAGAGTAAAAATTTAAACTGAGTTATTTTTCCTAGGCTCTTCAATTTCTTCGATCTCTTAACGTCCATCATTTTTGTCAGTTTCTTTAGCATTCATTTTCTTCATGATAATATCTTCACTAAAACTTATAAACTAAAACACTCAATAAATCTATTAGTTCCACAAAAAATATCAACATTTAATTATCCATCAAAATCATAGGATCAACACTTTCAAATGATAATTATTCATCTCGGTACCAAAATAGGGTGGTCTGACAAGTGTTATCCTTTCAAAATTTTAGGAGTTCGACAATTTCAAAAATTTAGCAAAATTGATACTTTTGTATGCTATACCCTTTGAACGTTTTACGATTTTGAATTTCGGATAAATTTCTACCCTTTGAAAATTTAAAGATTTTGAGTTTCAGAAGAATTTCTTCAGTTACCCCTTCAAATGATGATTTATTGACCTAGTACCATAATAGGGTGGTTTGGCGAGTGTTATCCTTTCAAAATTTCATGATTTCGACAATTTCAAAAAGTTTGTGAAATTGAGATTTTTTTTGTATGTTCTATACCATTTGAAATTTCACAATTTTGAGTTTCAGATAAATTTCTTCTGTTACCCCTTCAAATGACAATTTATCATAATGGTACCAAAATAGGGGTCTGGTGAGTTTTACCGTTTCAAACTTTTACGAGTATGACTATTTCAAAAAATTATCGAAATTGGGATTTATGTGTGATATACCATTTCAAAATTTCACAATTTTGAGTTTCAGAATAAATTCTTCTATTACCCCTTCAAATGATGATTGATCGTCTTGATACCAAAATAGGGGGGATCTGGTGAGTGTTATCTGTTAAAAATTACACGAGTTCGACAATTACAAATTATGATTTATCATCCTAGTACCAAAATAGGGTAGTCAAACGAGTGTTATCCTTTTAAAATTACCTGAGTTCAACAATTTCAAAAGTAAGCAAAATTTAGATTTTTTTGTGAACTATATACCCTTTGAAAATTTCACAATTTTGAACTTCGAAAGAATTTCTTTAGTTACCCCTTCAAATGATGATTTATCATCCTGGTACCAAAATAAAGTGGTCTGACGAGTGTTATCCTTACAAAATTTCTTGACTTCGACAATTTCAAAAAATTAGCGTAATTAAGATTTTTTTGTGTGAAGTTTTGGGAGAATTTCTTCTGCTACCCACTTGAAATGATGATTTTTCATCCTAGTTCAAAAATCGGGGAGGGTCTGGCGAGTGTTATCCATTCAAAATCTCATGAGTTTGACAATTTTGAAAAATTAGCGAAGTTGAGAATTTTTTTGTGCGCTATACCCATTGAAAAAATCACAATTTTGAGTTTCGGATTAATTTCGTTTACCCCTTTAAATGATGATTTATCATTATGGTACCAAAATAGGGAGGTCTTGTGTGTCTTACCCTTTAAAAATTTCTTGTGTTCTTTAATTTCAAAAAATTATAGAAATTGAGATTTTTCTGTATACTACCCTTTAAATATTTCATGATTTTGAGTTGCAGAAGAATTTCTACCATTACCTCTTCAAATGATGATTTATCATCCAAGTACAAACATTGGGTGGTCTGGCGAGTGTTATCCTTTCAAAATTCCACGACTTTGACAATTTCAAAAAAATAACAAAAATGAGATTTTTTGGTTTACACCCTTTGAAAATTTCACGATTTTGAGTTTCGAATTTATTTCTTCAGTTACTTCGTCAAATGATGATTTATCATCCAGGTACAAAAATCAAGCGATTTGGAGAGTGTTATCCTTTCAAAATTTCATGAGTTCGATAATTTCAAAAAATTATTGAAATTGAGATATTTTTTGTGTGCTATACACTTTGAAAATTTCTTGAATTTGACTTTTGGATTAATTTCTTCAGTTACCTCGTTAAATGATGATTTAACATCTTGGTACCGAAATAGGGTGGTTTGGCGAGTGTTATCCTGTCAAAATTTCACGAGTTCAACAAATTCAAAAAATTAGTGAAATTGAGATTTTTCTTTGTATGTTATACCATTTGAAAATTTTGCAACTTTGAATTTCAGATTAATTCATTCAGTTACCCCCATCAAATGATGATTTATCAACCTGGTACCAAAATAAGGTGGTTTGGCGAGTGTTATCCTTTCAAAATTTCATGAATTCGACAATATAAAAAAATGAACGAAATTGAGAATTTTTTTTTGTGTTATACCATTTGAAAATTTAATTATTTTGAGTGTGTGATTAATTTCTTCAGTTGCTCCTTCAGATGATGATTTATCATCATAGTACCAAAATAGGGAGTCCGATGAGTTTTTCCCTTTAAAAATTTCACGAGTTTGATAATTTTGAAAAATTACCGAAATTGAGATTTTTCTATGTGTTATAACATTTTAAAATTTTGCAATTTTGAGTTTCGAAAGAATTTCTTCAGTTACCTTTTCCAATCATGATTTATTGTCCTGGTCCTAAAATAGGGTGGTCTTGCGAGTGTTATCCTTTCAAAATTTCACGAGTTTGACAATTTTAAAAAATTAGCAAAATTGCAATTTTTTTTGTGTGCTTACCCTTTGAAAATTTCACGATTTTGAGTTTCGCATTAATTTCTTCACTTACCTCTTCAAATGATGATTTATCATCTTGGTGCCAAAATAGGGGGATCTGGTGAGTTTTATCCTTCAAAAATTTCCCGAGTTCGATAATTTCAGAAAATTAGCAAAATTAAGATTTTTTTTGTGCACTATACCCTTTGAAAATTTTACGATTTTGAATTTTAAATTAATTTATTTGTTTACCTCTTTAAATGTCGATTTATTAGTTTGATTCCAAAATTGGGTGATCTGGTGAGTGTTATCCTTTCAAAATTTCACAAGTTCGACAATTTCAAAAGATTTGTAAAATTAAGATTTTTTTTGTGTACTCTCTTTGAAAATATCACGATTTTGAGTTTTGGAATAAATTTTTCATTTACCAACATAGGGTGGTCTAACAAGTTTTATCCATTCAAAATTTCATGTGTTTGACAATTTAGAAAATTTAGCCAAATTGAGATTTTTGTGTGCTATACCGTTTGAGAATTTCACAATTTTGTGTTTCGAATAAATTTCTTCTGTTACCCCTTCAAATGATGATTTATCATCATGGTACTAAAATAAGGGGGTCGAGTGAGTTTTTCCCATAAAAATTTCACGAGTTTGATAATTTCAAAAACTTGTCGAAATTGAGATTTCTCTATTTGATATACCCTTTGAAAATTTCTCGATTTTGAGTTTTTGATTATTTTCTTTAGTTATCTCATCAAATGATGATTTATCAGCTCAGTACTAAAATAGGGTGGTCTGACGAGTATTATCCTTTCAAAATTTCACAAGTTCGACAATTTCAAAATTTTAGGGAAAATGAGATTTTTGTGTGCTATAACATTTAAAAATTTCACGATTTCGAGTTTCGGATATATTACTTCTGTTAGCCCCTTCGAATGATGATTTATCATCTTGGTTCCAAAAAAGGGGGTGTGGTCAGTTTTACCCTTTAAAAATTCATGAGTTCGATAATTTCAAAATATTATCCAAATTGAGATTTTTCTGAGTAATATACCCTTTCAAAATTTCTCGATTTTGAGTTTCGAAATAATTTCTTCAGTTACACCATCAAATGATGATTCATCATCCTAGTACCGAAATAAGGTGGTTTGGCGATTGTTATCCTTTCAAAATTTCATAAGTTCGACAATTTAAATTTTTTATCAAAACTAAGATTTTTCTTTGTGATATACCTTTTGAAAATTTCATGATTTAGTGTTTTAGAAGAATTTCTTCAGTTATCCCTACAAATAATGATTAATTATCCTGGTAGAAAAAAATGGGGGTTTGGCAAGCATTATCCTTCCAAAATTTTGCGAGTTCGATAATTTCTAAAAATTAGTGAAATTGAGTTTTTTTGTGTGCGCTCTAACCCTTTGAAAATTTCAGGATTTTGAGTTTCGGATTAATTTCTTCAATTACCTCTTTGAATGATGATTTATCAGTTTGATACATAAATATGATGGTCTAGAACAGAAGCACTCAACACTGCAGCAGTGTTACAGCAGATTGAGGAACAAAAGAGGAACCAAGCAACAAAATACAGCAAGAAGAACGAAGCATTAGCCACAGCAGTGGCATGCCCAACAGCTACCATAAATCATCATCCAAAATTCGGAACCTGAACAACCAGAAATGAAATAGCGATGAAATCAGAAATGGATTTTGAAATGGGTTTCGTGAGCAATCGAAATTAGAAATGGCTTTCGTAAGCAATTGAAACAAAAACAGAAGTAAACGAAATCGATTTTGTCAACAACGAAATGGATTTTGTTGCTAACGAACAACGAAATCTAAATTGATTTCATCAACGAGCAACAAAATTGATTTTTCTTGTGTTCATGAACGAGCAACGAAATCAAAAATTCTGGGAGCTTACATAGAAGATGACGGTGATGGCGATTGAGGACTGAAGAACAAAGACTATGGCAATCGTGGAAATCGATCGTGGACATCGATGGTGGAAATCGAAATGAAATGAAAACCAGAGCAACTGGTTTTTTATTTCGATTAGAGCCTTGCAACCCAAACAATGAAATGGTCAACGATTTCGTTCACGAAACCTAACTCATTGACGAACAGCAACAATAGAGAGGATTGCTTCTGGTTCTTCTTTTTCCACTTGCTTCTGTTCATTGACGAATGAGGATTGATTGACGATTGCTCCTCATATCGATCGTTATCGATTTATCATTAATTTATCATCGATTCCAATCGATCGTCGATTGGAATATTCTGCTCCTGGATTACGATTATTGATCGACAAGCAGTGGTGAAGATTGGAGAAGAGATAGTGGTGGTGGAGATTAGTTTTAGCGATGGCGAATTGGAGAAGAGGTGGATGACGAGGACGAGTTTGGCGAAGACTCAACGGTTTTGGCGGTGGCGAACTAGAGAAGAGGTGGAGCGAAGAGAGATAGAAAATGATAAAGAAGAGAAAATGAAAATGAGGCTACCAAAAGTTGAATTGAGATTCACTAAACAAAATAGGAAATACCCAGCGTGTCCTTTTTCATGGGTTGAGTTTTTTGGGTACAAAAAAAATAATTTTTTTTGTTTCTCATTTCCTTAGGATTTTGAGAATCAATTCTCATTTTTTGGGTTGGGTTGGGTTGGGTTGAGTTTTATATTTTCCAAACGCATTCCCAAAAATCAATCTCAAATTTTTTGGGTTGGGTTGGGTTGAGTTTGGTTGGGAACACTAACCAAACGGGGCGTTATTTAGTTCTTCGGATGATGATTTATCAATCTGATACAAAAATAGGATGGTCTGGCGAATATTATCCTTTCAAAATTTCACAAATTCGAGTTTCGAATTAATTTCTTCAGTTACCTCTCCGAATGATGATTTATTAGTCTAATATGAAAATTGGATGGTCTGACAAGTGTTATCCTTTCAAAATTTCATAAGTTCCACAATTTCCAAAAATTAATGAAATTGAGATTTTTTTGTGTGCATACCCTTTAAAAATTCGACGATTTTAAGTTTTGGATTAATTTCATTTGTAATATACCAAAATTTTATATTTTTGAAAATATTATTTTATATAAAAGTTTAATATTTTTTGGACTGTTTTGCCAATTTATGGTACAAATAATATTTGATAATTTTTTGGAGTTAAATGTTTATTTTAAATTTATTTTAGAAATTTTGGAACTAATGTGTTATTTAAAATATATTTTTAAGAGTTTTGGAATAAAATAAATGTTTTCTTTATTTTAAAGGGGATATTGTGTAAAAAAAAATGTAGTGAACTTTGTTTCCTTCTCAACGAAGGAAACAAAGCTCACCATAAATATTTGGATGTATATCAAACTATTGCATATATTGACATGTGTAATGCGTAAATCTTATATATATATATATACACACATTAAGGGATAGATCATAAAAGGTAGAGATCATGGAAAGATTAGGAAAGCATAATTATATTCACATAGGAAAGAAAAGTTACAGTTACCTTATATACATATATACGGAACGGTCTGGCAAGAAAAATTATTTTGATTCCATTTCAAGATTCGACTTCGAATTTTAGGTAGAATTTTTAACTCCTTAATATATATATTTAATTTTTCTATTGTGAGATTCATGCTATTATTATTGTTAAATTTTAACTATTAAATTTCATGAAATAATTATGATTATGTGAAAATTATGTGGGAATCATGTCAAGGTACTTTATTTGTCACAATAATTAAATGCACGTATTAGAGGGGCTGAAATTCTATTGAGCGTTGGCTCACAACCCTACAGTTTTGATTGCAAAGTCAGTGAGAATGAGACTGCGCCAGGAGTTATACTCGAATTTCTATTTATAAAATTGTATTTATTAATTACGGTTGTAAAATCAACTCAGAAATTCGATAATTATAATTATTGCCGTCATATTGTAAAATTTTTTGGATTTTATAGAATGGGAAAAAATAATAATAAAAATAATATTATAACCATTTTGATGCTGGATTATTATTATTTGTACAGGTTTGGTTGAAGTTCAGGACTTAGCTTATAAACCACTTTATAAAATTTGTAAACCTTACTGGATGAATTATGGTAAAACACATAAATCTTAAACTAATATTGTGGGCTAATTACACCTACTAGCAATATTTAATTTGGTATAAATGAATTACTTATGTGCCCATAACTAATTAAGTTATGATTATTTTGGTAACAGGTGATTCATGGTATGTTGTGAAATTAATCATGTACTCATATTGATTATTACAGATAAAATAATCGTTAGCAATTAGTCGGTGAATATTAAACCTTGGAGATAAACACATTTTTCTAAATCAAAACATAACAAATAACCATTATTAATTAAGGTTCCATCATATTTTATTATTTATTAAAATACACCTATTGGTCGTTCCGGTTTTGGTGTTAATTCTCCTTAGGAAGAAACCGCGTGGCAGTCCTGAAAAATCAAGCCATTACAGAGTGAGTGGTATCAGAGAGAAATTAATAGATATATTAATTTATTTGTAAATGGTGAAATATATATAGAGTAGAATTCTTTACAGGAGAAGCCAAGTGGTGACCCTGAGAAACAGGGTTGTAAAATCATCAGTTGCCTCTTCAAATGATGATTTATCATCCTGGTGCAAAAATAGGGTGGTCTGGCTAGTGTTATCCTTTAAAAAATTCAAGAGTTCGTCAATTTCAAAAAATTAGGGACATTGTGAATTTTTTTATATGCTATACCCTTTGAAAATTTCACTATTTCAAGTTTTAGATTAATTTCTTCAGTTACCTCTTCAAACGATGATTTATCTGCATAACACCGAAATAGAGTGGTTTAGCGAGTGTTTATCCTTTCAAACTTTCACGAGTTTAACAATTTCAAAAAATTATCAAAATTGAGATTTTTCTGGGTGCTATACCATTTGAAAATTTCACGATTTTGTGTTTTGGAGAAAAATTTTCAGTTATCCCTACAAATTATGATTTATCATCCTGGTACCAAAATAAAGGGCTCAGGAAGTGTTATCCTTTCAAAATTTCACGAGTTTGGCAATTTAAAAAAAAAAAAAAAATAGCGAAATTGATATTTTTTTGTGTTTTACTCTTTGAAAATTTCACAATTTTGACTTATAGCCAAATTTCTTTAGTTACCTATCTGAATGATGATTTATTAGTCTGATACGAAAATAGGTTGGTCTGGTAAGTGTTATCCTTTCAAAATTTTACGAGTTCAACATTTTCAAAAAATTAGAGAAATTGAGATTTTTTTATGTGCTACACCTTTTGAAAATTTTACAAGTTCGACAATTTCAAAAAATTAACGAAATTGAGATTTTTTTTGTGCGATATACCCTTTGAAAATTTCACGATTTTGAATTTTGGATTAATTTCTTTGATTACCTCTTTGAGTGATGATATATTAGTCTGATATGAAAATTGGATGGTCTGGTAAGTGTTAACCTTTCAAAATTTCACAAGTTCTGTAATTTCAAAAAATTAGCAAAATTAAGATTCCTTTTGTGTGCATACCCTTTTCAAATTCCACAATTTTAACTTTCGGATTAATTTCATTAGTTGGATCTTTAAATGATGATTTATCATCCTGGTGCAAAAATAGGGTAATCTAGCGAGTGTTATCCTTTAAAAATTTCAAGGGTTCGATAATTTCAAAAAATTAACGAAATTGTGAAAATTTGTGTGCTATACCCTCTGAAAATTTCACGATTTTACATTTCAAATTAATTTCTTTAGTTACCTCTTCTAATGATGATTTACCATCCTGGTACAATAATAGGGTGGCGTGTAAGACCCCGATTTTGCACGTACGTCACTTATATTGCATTCTAAAGCATGTAGAAAAATACGGGGTGGAAGTGTGTCAATTAAAAAAATTATTTTTAAAAGTCTATGGTAAAATTTCAAACTTTAGAAATACTTATTTTAAACTTGGAATGCAAAATATTTGGTAGTATTCTAAAATAAAATTTTTTGGGATCAAATTGCAATTTAAGAAAAATTATAAGAGGTAATTGAACTAAAAAGAACAGTTAAGGTAATTAGGGTGAGGAAAGTGTATTTAAAACATAGATATTTTATATTATATATATATATATATATAACGGTGCGTAGGTCGAGAGGGAGGAGAAAAATCGAGAAAAACCGGAGAGAGAAATAAAATCAAGAGGGAAGAGAGGAGGCCGGTTCATTGGTGGGTGCGATCCGATGATCGTGGGGGTGTGTGATCGGTGGGGAGTTCGTCCAAGCCGACGGTGAGTGTATGGGTGCCGTCGATTATGTGTTTGTGTGTGTTTCGTTGTGTGTATATGTTTAGGAGAGTGTGTGTGTGTGCCGTTCGTGTGTGTTTCAGCGTCGATCTTGTGTGTGTTGATCGGCCCGTGGATGTGTCGCCAGTGGAGTGGGTATCGCCGACCGAAGAGTTAGAAAGAGAGAGGTCCACTGGTAGGTGTTGCTTTGTCGCTGGAAAAGTGGATGTGGATGTTCGGCCATCGATTTTGGGTTTAGGTGTTCGTTGTGTGTGGGTGTATGTTTTGTGCATAGTGAGGGAATCGTAGGTGGTGGGTGTGTCACCCCGGTTAGTTTGGTCGGCGATGAGTAAAATGTTAGAGAGATGGAGAGAGAGCAAGTGGACGTGTGTGTGTGTGTGTGTGTGTGTGTGTTCGATTCAATTTACCGACGGTGAGAGTCGGCAAGGTGAGGGAGGCCATGGGTGGCCAGCGTTGAGGTGGTGCAGTGGTGAGACAACAAACCGAAACAGAAACAGTAAGCGCAAAACTGGAAAAAAAAAAAGGGAGGGGGGATTACAAAAACCACCCCAGAGAAATTCAAACCCATCTTGTGGCCCCCGAACGATTCGAAAACAGGTGAAATTTCTATCGATTATTAATTCTCGATAAAGTAAATTTTATTTGGCGTTAAAATTCCTGAAATCGTAACAATTTCGCAATAGTAAATCTTGATAACGTTTTTCGTTAAGTTTAGTGTAATTTATTAAATTAAATTTTTAGCATAAAAAATTGTGTAATTGGAATAGTAAATTTGGGACCGTTTACGTGAACAAACTTTATACAATAATTAGTGGCGAAGTGAAATTAATCGAATAACAATTTTTACAAATAAAATGTGGGGAATGGGAAAACACTGAACTTAGAACTTGCATTGCATGTTTAGGGTATTTTGCATAAGATATTAATTTGCATTAGATTCGAAGACACCGGCGTTCAGATAGAGGGTGGTTAGCGATAGTTTTGTAGCGTGGGAATCGAGGTGAGTGTATTGTTTTCTTGCCAAATCTATTTTCAAATATATGATGGAAAATGTGTTTACTTAAAAACTGAACGTATTTATAATTTATATGGATCAAGCGGTTTTTGGTGATTTGGAAATGTGGTTTTCGCTGGTTTTTAAAGATAATGGAAAGAAATGATTTGTTAAATCTAATTGGTTTTAAAAGACGATGGAAAAATGATATTCGGATTAAATCGATTTTGGAAATAGATATTGATGTTATTGAATTGTAGTTTGATGATGTTGTTATTGTCTCGATGCTATTGATTTTATCTGCTTCAGCAGAGCGTTGATGTTTTCTATTGAGTTGTTGTTGAGATGGAGATGAGTTGTTGTTGTTGAGGTGGAGATGAGTTATTGTTATTGTGGTGAGGTGGAGATTGGTGGTGGATTTTCACCTGTCTGGCATAGTCCAGTGTAGCGGTGTTTCACCCGTTTGGCTTAGTCCAGCGGAGCGTTGTTTCACCCGTCTAGCACAGTCCAGCAGAGCGTTGTTATATCCCACTAGGAAGACATATCCTATAGGATACAATACCGTTGTAACTCCTGATCGTGAGGTTAAAACGATCACATGGCTAGCCGAGGTGTGGGGGTAGTGTGATGTGGTGTGGTGAAATGTGGTATTATATGTGATCCATTTGGATGTTGAATTATTTAGAATGTATTATTATTTAAAAATAGTTTTTATTAAGAAGGTAGTACACTAACAGGTGAAGCAGTTAGGAGTCGGTCCCCTACTGGCACTAGGTAGAGTCCTTTGATGGAGTCATGTGGAGGTTTGAGATGAGCTGTATGAGGCGAACTGTGAGAGGTTCATGGTTTTTATATTTTCGTTGATAACATATTTGGGGGACGAGTGTGTCCCCATAATAGAGAATATGTATAGCTTATATAGATTGATAGGTTATTATTGTATGCATATTGTCGTCATATAAAATTAGGTTGGTTGTTTAGATGATATCGTGATGTCGTCACGCCAGTCCCGGGATGTTGGGTGTCTGGGACAGGTCGTGATTTTGGTATCA
The DNA here is from genome assembly GCA_016647705.1 of Eucommia ulmoides. Lineage (NCBI taxonomy): Eukaryota > Viridiplantae > Streptophyta > Magnoliopsida > Garryales > Eucommiaceae > Eucommia > Eucommia ulmoides. Next base: position 61,297 of record CM028340.1, read on the forward strand.
GAGCCTAGGTTATAGGTTCTGTAGATTTGCTAGTTGTTGTGTCAGTAGAGGACCATGAGATAGGAAAATTTTAGTCAGTAGGGGACATAAGATAAGGGTGTGGATAGGAGAGTTCGGCACGCAAGTGATAGTTATTTCATTATATTAGTTAGTGCATTGGCATAGTGCATGATTGGTTATCTTGTTGGTAATTAGTGGGTGCGATAAAATTGTGATATTGCTAGTTGGTGGTTTGGGTAGTGTTGTGTTGTTAGTAGTGGTAATGGGTGGATCGTGATTGTAGGAATACAAGTAGTTGGGAATGTTAGATTGCAACCGATAAACAATTAAGTGGGTATTACTAGATGTTGTAATCCATTCTCGATTGCATCTAATGTGTAGTTGTTAAAATAATTGATAGTATAGCAGAGCACATTTAAGTTGGAACATGAAACGACATCCAAGGTGAGTATAAAACTACCTTCTAGGCTAGACTAAGGGAATCTTACAATAAAAATCAAAAGGAGAGTTCACAATTAGTCGGAATTAAGGATATGAGAAAATGTGGCGATGTTAGGAAGGATTTAATTTGGTAGTACATTCTAGGATTGGACCGCCAGCAAAGTGAAAGATTGTGGAACTAGTAAATAAAAAAAAGTTATTAATGAATGATATGTAGAAGATAGCAAAGAAATTGTGAGTTTGTGATGAAGTAAGTGTGTATAACTATAATCCGTGTCGTAGGAGTTGTCGGTGGATTGTTTCAAAAATAAGTTAACTTCCGAACTCTTAGAAGAGGTAAAGTTTGTAGTTTGGGAAATGTAATCATTACCCCAGTCAATTTGATTTTTAGTCCGAGAGATCAGAAGCTGTTGGAAGAATATCAGGGATACCTCATGCAAGTGATGGGCACCAGTCTCAACAACGTTCAGATAACGAACATTTCAGTAGTGAGGGATTGTCTCGATGTATGTCCCAGCAGAATTATCAGGGTTGCCAATAAACATTATTGAATTACTTCTTAGACCTGTTCTTATATAAATTCTACCCTATAATAGGACGCATACCGAGTTGACGAAATTGGAAGATCTGTTAACTCGTGATTATAGTAGACATGGTGATTCTCTCCATGAAGAACTAGTGCAATTCGTAGAGGAAAATGGAGATACGTCGAGGACGAGTGTTGGCAACCAATCGACAATGGAATAAGGAGCGGTTCTTATACCTAGAGTGTAGAATTGGCGATTTGTTCAATCAACTGCGAAAGATCAGAGTATTCTCCCAAATAAATTTTCGATTAGGATTGGCGATTTGTTCAATCAACTGAGATTACTGTGATATTTTAAGCATATATATTGTTGTTGAGTGTTTTTTTTTTTTTTTTTTATCAGAGTAGCGCAGCGGAAGCAGCTAGAAACATGAGATTCTTTATCAGTTGGTTGTCCGTGTTAAGTATAACCGACCAAGTGCACCTTGTTTGTTCGGATGTTGGTTATAATATTGACAACTGCAAATGGAAACATTGCATTAGATGGATATGATTTGACGAAAAAGCTATCAGTTATAAATTTTGGGCGATTTGTAATTATGAGACCATTAATAGGAAACAGTTGTTTTAGAATTACGAAAGACAAACGTGACCATGTGGTGCGAACCTGAAATATTATTGTTTTAACTGCAATTTTAATTCCAATTGCTTTGAACAAAAATTTTGGGACAAAATTTCTTTTAGGGGAGAAGAGTTGTAAGACCCCGATTTTACACGTATGTCATTTATATTGCATTCTAAAGCATGTAGAAAAATACGGGGTGGAAGTGTGCCAATTAAAAATTTTATTTTTAAAAGTCTATGGTAAAATTTCAAAATTTAGAAATACTTATTTTAAACTTGGAATGCAAAATATTTGGTAGTATTCTAAAATAAAAAATTTAGGGATCAAATTGCGATTTAAGAAAAATTATAAGAGGTAAATTGAACTAAAAAGAAGAGTTAAGGTAATTAGGGTAAGGAAAGTGTATTTAAAACATAGATATTTTATATTTTATATATATATATATATATATATATATATATATATGTATATAATGGTGCGTGGGTCGAGAGGGAGGAGAAGAATCGAGAAGAAGCGGAGAGAGAGAGAAAACCGAGAGGGAAGAGAGGAGGCCGATTCGTCGGTTGGTGCAATCCGATGATCGTGGGGGTGTGTGATCGGTGGGGAGTTCGTCCAAGCTGACAGTAAGTGTGTGGGTGCCGTCGATTGTGTGTTTGTGTGTGTTTTGTTGTGTGTATATGTTTCAGAGAATGTGTCTGTGCCGTTCGTGTGTGTTTCAGCGTCGATCTTGTGTGTGTTGATCGGCCCATGGATATGTCGCCGGTGGAGTGGGTATCGTCGACCGGAGAGCTAGAGAGAGGGAGGTCCACTGGTGGGTGTCGTTTTGTCGCCGGAGAAGTGGATGTGGATGTTCGGCCGTCGATTTTGGGTTTAGGTGCTCGTTGTGTGTGGGTGTGTGTTCTATGCATGGTGAGGGAGTCGTAGGTGGTGGGTGTGTCGCCGCTGGTTAGTTTGGCCGGCGGTGAGTAAAATGTTAGAGAGAGAGCAAATGGACGTGTGTGTGTGCCAGCTGCGTGTGTGTGTGTTCGGTTCAATTTACCGGTGCTGAGAGTCGGCAAGGTGAGGGAGGCCATGGATGGCCGGCGTTGAGGTGGTGCGGCGGTGAGAAAAAAAAAAGAGGGAAAATTATGGAAACCACCCCAGAGAAATTCAAAGTCATCTTGTGGCCACCGAACGATTCGAAAACAGGTGAAATTTCTATCGATTATTAATTCTCGATAAAGTAAATTTTATTTGGCGTTAAAATTCCTGAAATCGTAACAATTTCGCAATAGTAAATCTTGATAACGTTTTTCGTTAAGTTTAGTGTAATTTATTAAATTAAATTTTTAGCAAAAAAAATTGTGTAATTGGAATAGTAAATTTGGGACCGTTTACGTGAACAAACTTTATACAATAATTAGTGGCGAAGTGAAATTAATCGAATAATAATTTTTACAAATAAAATGTGGGGAATGGGAAAACACTGAACTTAGAACTTGCATTGCATGTTTAGGGTATTTTGCATAAGATATTAATTTAGTACCTGTCGCTATTAGATTCGAAGACACCGGCGTTCAGATAGAGGGTGGTCAGCGATAGTTTTGCAGCACGGGAATCGAGGTAAGTGTACTGTCTTCTTGCCAAATCTATTTTCAAATATATGATGGAAAATGTGTTTACTTAAAAACTGAACGCATTTATAATTTATATGGATCAAGCAATTTTTGATGATTTGGAAATGTGGTTTTTACTGGTTTTTAAAGATAATGGAAAGAAATGATTTGTTAAATCTAATTGGTTTTAAAAGACGATGGAAAAATGATATTCGGATTAAATCGGTTTTGGAAATAGATATTGATGTTATTGAATTGTAGTTTGATGATGTTGTTATTGTTTTGTCGATGCTATTAATTTTATTTGCTTCGGCAGAGCGTTGATATTTTCTATTGAGTTGTTGTTGAGGTGGAGATGAGTTGTTGTTGTTGAGGTGGAGATGAGTTGTTGTTATTGTGGTGAGGTGGAGATTGGTGGTGGATTTTCACCTGTCTGGCATAGTCTAGTGTAGCGGTGTTTCACCCATCTGGCTTAGTCCAGCGAAGCGTTGTTTCACCCGTCTGGTACAGTCCAGCAGAGCGTTGTTATATCCCACTAGGAAGGCATATCCTACGGAATACGGTACCATTGTAACTCCCAATCGTGAGGTTAAAACGATCACATGGCTAGCCGAGGTGTGGGGGTGGTGTGATGTGGTGTGGTGAGATATGGTGTTATATGTGGTGTTTTGTCGTATGTGATGTTTTGTCGTATTTGATGTTTTGTTATATGTGGTAATGTAGTGTTTTATTATATCGTCTTTGGTGATTTATCATATTATTTTATGTTGATGGTTTGGATGGTTTTCATATAGTTGATATATATATATGGATGATGATTCTAAATAGTAGCAAGAATGAGTTTTCTCGTGGTATATAATTTTTATACTACTGTTCAAAAATGTGTTTGTTTATACGCATTAAGCTTGATCCATTTAGATATTGTATTATTTAGAATGTATTGTTATTTAAAAATGATTTTTATTAAGAAGGCAGTACATTCGCAGGTGAAGCAGTTAGGAGTCAGTCCCCTAGTGGCGCTAGGTAGAGTCCTTCGATGGAGTCGTGTGGAGGTTTGAGATGAGCTGTATGAGGCGAACTGTGAGAGGTTCATGGTTTTTATATTTTCGTTGATAACATATTTGGGGGACGAGTGTGTCCCCATAATAGAAAATATGTATAACTTACATAGATTGATGGGTTATTATTGTATGCATATTGTCAAAATATAAAATTAGGTTGGTTGTTTAGATGATGTCGTGATGTCGTCACACCAAGCCCGGGATGTCAGGTTTCTGGGACAGGTCATGACATGGTGTGGCGAGTGTTATCCTTTAAAAATTTTACGAGTTCGACAATTTCAAAAAATTGCCGAAATTGTGAATTTTTTTGTTCGCTATACCTAGTGAAAATTTCACAATATTGATATTCGGACTAATTTCTTTGGTTACCTAGTCAAATGATGATTTATCAGCCTGATACCCAAAACAAGGTGGTCTGGCAAGTGTTATCCATTGAAAATTTCACTAGTTCGACAATTTCAAAAAATTAGTGAAATTGAGAAATTTTTTGTGTGTGTGCTATACACTTTAAAAATTTCACGATTTGAAGTTTCATTAGAATTTCTTCAGTCACCCCTTCAAATGATGATTTTTCATCCTAGCATTAAAATAAGATGGTCCGACAAGTGTTATCTTTTTAAAATTTCACAAATTCGACAATTTAAAAAAATTAGGGAAATTGATATTTTTTTGTGTGCTATACTCTTTGAAAATTTAATGATTTTAAGTTTTGTTTGAATTTCTTGAGTTACCCCTTCAAATGACGATTTTTCATTCTGGTACCAAAATAAGGTGGTCAAATAAGTGTTATCCTTTCAAAATTTCACAAGTTCGACAATGTCAAAAATTTAGGAAAAACGAGATTTTTGTGTGCTATAACAATTGATAATTTCACAATTTTGAGTTTTAGATAAATTACTTATGTTACGCCTTCAAAGGAAGATTTATCAACATGGTTCCAAAATAGGGGGGGTCAAGTCTGTTTTACCTATTAAAAATTTCACAACTTCCATAATTTCAAAAAAATATCGAAATTAAGATTTTTCTGTGTGTTGTACCCTTTGAAAATTTCTTGATTTTGAGTTTCGGAAGAATTTCTTCAGTTACACCCTCAAATGATGATTTATCATCCTAGTACCAAAATAGGGTGGTCTGGCGAGTGTTATCCTTTTAAAATTTCACGAGTTCGACAATTTCAAAAAGTTATCAAAATTGAGATTTTTCATTGTGATATACCCTTTAAAAATTTCGCGATTTTGTGTTTCGGAAGAATTCTTTAGTTACCCCTACAAATGATGATTTATAATCCTGGTAAAAAAATAGGAGGGTTTGGCCATTGTTATCCTTCAAAACTTTCATGAGTTCGACAATTTAAAAAAAATAGTGAAATTGATATTTGTTTAGTGTGTTATTCCATTTGAAAATTTTAGGATTTTGAGTTTTGAATTAATTTCTTCAGTTACCTCATTGAATGATGATTCGCCAATCTGATACAAAAATAGGATGGCCTGGAGAGTGTCATCCTTCCAAAATTTCTTAAGTTTGACAATTTCAAAAAATTAGCAAAATTGCAGTTTTTTCGTGTGCTACCCTTTGAAAATTTCTCGATTTTGAATTTCGAATTAATTTCTTTAGTTACCTTTTCGAATGATGATTTATCATTCTGATACGAAAATAGGATAATCTGGTGAGTGTTATCCTTTTAAAATTTCACGAGTTCAACAATTTTGACAATTTAGCGAAATTGAGATTTTTTGTGTGCTATACATTTTGAAAATTTACGATTTTAAGTTTTGGATTAATTTCTTCATCTACCTCTTCAAGTGTTTATTTATCATTCTGGTACAAAAATAGGGTGGTCTAGCGAGTGTTATCCTTTTAAACTTTCACAAGTTCGACAATTTTAAAAAAATTGTAAAATTCTGATTTTATTTTATTTTTTTTTTTGTGTGTGTGTGTGTGTGCTGTACCTTCTGAAAATTTCACGAGTTTGAGTTTTGGAAGAATTTCTTCTGTTAGACCATCAAATGATGATCTATCATCCTAGTACCAAAATAGGGTGGTCTGGCAAGTGTTATCCTTTCAAAATTTCACGAATTCGACTATTTAAAAAAATTGGCGAAATTGTGATTTTTTTTTTTTTTTTTTTTTTTTTTTGTGTTGTGCCCTTTGAAAATTTCATGATTTTGAGTTTCGAATTTATATCTTCAATTACCTCTTCAAATGATGATTCATTAGTCTGATACCAAAATAGGGTGGTCTGGTTAGTGTTATTCTTTAAAAATTTCATGACTTCAATAATTTCAAAAAATTTACAAAATTGAGAAATTTTTTTATGTGCTATACCCTATAAAAACTTCATGATTTTGACTTTCGTTTTGAATTTCTTCAATTACCCATGACGATTTTTTATCATGGTACTAAAATAGGGTGGTCGAACAACTATTAACCTTTCAAAATTTCACGAGTTTGACAAATTCACAAATTTATGAAAACCGAGATTTTTGTATACTATAACCTTTTAAAGTTTCACGATTTTGAGCTTTGGATAAATTACTTTCGTTACCCCTTCAAAGGATGATTTATCATCCTGGTACCAAAATAGAGTCGTCTAGCAAGTGTTATCATTTCAACATTTCACGAGTTCGACAATTTTATTAAATTAGCGTAATTGAGATTAATTTATTTAGTTACGTCTTCGAATGAAATTTATCAGTCTAATACAAAAAGGATAGTCTGGCGAATATTATCCTTTCAAAATTTCAGGAGTTCGACAATTTAAAATAATTAGCGAAATTGAGATTTTTTTTGTGTGATATACCCTTTGCAAATTTCACGATTTCGAGTTTTTGATTAATTTCTTCAGTTACCTCCTAGAATGATGATTTATCAGTTTGATACGAAAATTGGATAGTCTAGAGAGTGTTATCTTTTCAAAATTTCACGAGTTCCACAATTTCTAAAAATTAGCAAAATTGAGATTTTTTTTGTGTGCATACCCGTTGAAAATTTCATGATTTTAAGTTTCGGATTAATTTCATCAATTACCTCTTCAAATGATGATTTATCATCCTAGTGAAAAAATAGGGTCGTCTGGCGAGTGTTATCCTTTATAAATGTCAAGAGTTCGACAATTTCAAAAAATTAGCGAAATTATGAAATTTTTTATATGCTATACCCTTTGAAAATTTCACGATTTTAAGTTTCGGATTAATTTCTTCAGTTACCTCTTCAAATGATGATTTATCATTCTGGTACAATAATAGGGTGGTCGAGTGAGTGTTATCCTTTAAAAATTTCATGAGTTCGATAATTTTAGAAAATTAGAGAAATTATGAATTTATTTGTGTACTACCTTTGAAATTTTTACGATTTTGAGTTTTTGATAAATTTCTTCAGTCACACCATCAAATTATGATTGATAGGTGGAAATAACCTATCTACTTTTAAACCGAATTTGTTAGGTTTTTAGCGTATTAATTATATTTAATTTCATTTTAGTATGTTTTAGTGTAAAATAGGTGAAGGGACGAAAAGAAGTGATAAACAAGCGAAAACGGTGGAGAAATGGTGAACAAAATGTGAAGAACAAGGTTTCGTTGCATAAAGGCCACCGCCTAGGCGGTAAAGTGCAAAAAGGTGCTGATTTTCACTGAAGGTTCACCGCCTAGGCGGTGACACTGTGCGAGAAATATCTAATTTTAGATATTTTGAAGATATTTTCCAAACCTTTACGTTAACCACTTTCTTCCCCATTTTTTCTTATGCCCTATTATGCTTGGAGACCTCTTTTCGCCTTAGAAAGGAGTAGATAATGTAGGAGTAGATTAGACTAGTTTAGGAAGTGATCATTGGCCAATGAAGAAGAAGAAGAAGATTATCAATGAAGAAGAGAAAGCTCGAGATGATCGTTCTTTGGCAAAAGTAGACCACTCCACTTTAATATTTGACTCTTCTTTCCTTGTTTCCATCTTTGTACTTAATGTTTATTATTGATGATGATGATCTCTTATTGGTTTAATATTGTAATTGTCAAGATCATGTTAGATTAGGTAGGATTTAGCTATGGTTAGATGTAATTCATGTAAATATCTTTTTGGTTGAATAGAAGTAATTTTAATGGTTTGTTATCCAATTCCTATTGTGTTTATCGTTATTTCACGTTTATTATGCTTGTTACGATAAACCGAGAATACGGGGTTTGACACTCGGAAAAGGCAACCCCGGATTTGGACTAGGGTTAAATGATAGGTGTAAAATACTTATCTAATTCTATACCGAATTTGCCAATTTTCGAGTATTTTATTAGAGTTTGAATACCTTTTTAGCTATTTTTATTAGTCAGGAGAAGGGACGTAAACAATCGGCAAACCGAGCGAAATGGTGGAGAAAATGGTAGCCAAAAAGATGAAAAAATAAGGTTTCAAAGAACAGTGCAATTTCGCCTAGGCGAAGTTTCCACTGCCTAGGCGGCAATTCGTCAGAAGGTTGTAAGGGCTGAAGTATCGAAATCCGCCTAGGTGAAGTTTCCACCGCCTAGGCAGAATCCATCAGAACGCTAGAAGTGCTGAACTGCTGGAAGAGCTGCACTGCTGTAAATTCGCCTAGGAGAAGTAGCTACCGCCTAGGCAAAAATCCGTCAGAAAGAAAGGGGGCCCAAGAAGTTAGCCCTCCGCCTAGGCGAAGAAACCATCGCCTAGGAGGAATTCTAACCGACTTAAACTTCGCTTAGGCGAAGATTCTACATCTTAGGCGGAATTCGCAGAACAACCCAAAATATTTGTTTAGATATTTTTGAACCCCTAGGCCTATATATACCCCTTTCCCACGTCTGAAACAAGGAGTTGAAGAACCCTAACCCTAGTAGAAATCTCTTAAACTATATTTTGAAGATCAAGAAGGAGGTTCATCATTCGGACAAAGAAGGATCACTTGTGGATCGATCATTAGCGATAGTAAACCGTTTCACTTCCAGATTTGATCGTTTCTCTCTTGTTTTTATCTTTGTAATCACTTTCTCATATCTAAGAATGTTGAATCCCTCTTATTTTGTATGGTATATGGCTAAGATCTTATAATATTAGTTAAATGTTACTTAGGTGTAGTTGAAATTATGTAATTGTTAAGTTGAATGAATTAGTTTTACTTTAATGTGTTGTTTGTCTAAATTCGATTGTGTTTACCATTATTCTTGATTTTATGCTTGTATTGATAAACCGAGAATACGGGGTTTGACACTCGGGAGAGGTAACCTTGGATTCGGACTAGGGTAAATACAACGTGACGCTCTAACGATCCGGGAGGGCGTTAGAACGTATGCAATCTATGATGTTGGCTAAAGACTCACGCGACCTAGGGTCGTTAAGGCGTTGAAGGGGACTTGTTCGTTGACACAAAGTCGTATAATCCCCCTTCTTACACTCGGGAGAGGTAGCGGAGGAGTTATTGATACAAAGATTATCGGAATAGATAGACACCATTATAGCTAACTTAATGACTTCGATTATGCATTATGTGAAAGAAATCAATACCTAAGTAATTAGTGTAATTAGAACTAACTTCATAGTTGTCGTTTATCTTAGTATATTAAATAGAAAACAAACAAAATTTGATTAGTCGAGATAATATGAAACTATCTAAATTGCAATACTCAACCGAATTACCTGCCAGTCCCAGTGGAACGATATCCGATCTTAAAATATCCATTATATTAAAACTTGACCTCATACACTTGCGAGTAGTCCAATTACCGCGTGGAGGATGGTTGTGAATCCTCGCGCGTACATTAAACACAATGCGATGATCCAATACCTGAGAGGGAGTTGGAGAGTGTGCAATCCATAATATTGGGTCAAGACTCATGTGGCTATGTGTTCCGAAAGGCGTTCAAGGGGGACTTCGACGTCAACGCGAAGTCATGTATTCGCTCGCTTTTCACTCGGAAGAGGGAGTGAGTAAGTTATAGGTACCGAGATTGTTGGATGTGATAATAACCGTTATTGATAACTAAACTAAGCCAAATAGGTACTAAGTGAATAAAATCGATTCCTAATTAATTATTGTAATTAGAATTAATCCTTAGGAGTAATTTTAATTAGTTTAATTTAAATATTAAATTGAATCTTCAGGATAATATGAGACTACTTAAATTGCGGTACTTAATTATTCACACTTTCCTTGTGAACACGATACTCGATCTTAACCGATCCACTATTCTAAAACTTAGACCTCGTATACTTGCGAGTATAAGTAGTGACGTATATTCATGCGTTACCAATGATTTATCATCCTGGTACCAAAATATAGTGGTCCGGCAAGTGTTGTCCATTCAAAATTTCATGAGTTCGGCAACTTCTAAAAAAATTAGCGAAAAATTGATTTTTTTTTTTTTTTTTTTTTTTTTTTTTGTGTTATGCCCTATGAAAATTTCACAATATTGAGTTTCAAATTAATTTCTTCAGTTACTTAGTCAAATGAAGATTTATCAGCCTAATACCAAAATAGGGTGTTCTGGGAAGTGTTATCCGTTCAAAATTTCACGATGTTGATCCTGAGGTTTTGATGGACGAGTAAGGATTGATATTTTTTGTGGAACTAACGTGTTTGTTGAGTGTTTCAATGTAAGAAGCTCCATTAAAGATTAAATCATCAAGTAATTATCAAGAATGCGAAGATTGAAATTGACAAACTGAATAGTATTGAAGATTTCGAAGAAATTAAGTGAAAACAACTCAAACACTCTTTTACTCTTAATATATGCTAAATTAGGATCACACACGATACAAATTGATGAATTATATATTTGTGTTTAATTTGATAAAGTATAGGATCCTAATTTGTATTCAATTATTTGCACCAATGTGAAATTGAAAAATGAAAATTGACCTAAGTAAGATTAATATTTAAAATTGAATATTGGGGCCAAATGTGTTAATTGAGAAAAGAAATCAATTAACAAAATTAAAACGTTGAAATTTGGAGTTGAAAACGAGATAATCCAGTAATGATCGGTCAATCGAAAGGAAGATAATCGGTCAACCGAATGGCGTAGAGCTGGAAAAGGAGAACTCTCTCAATAGATCGGTTAACTAACCAAGAGAGATCAATCAACCGAATTGGCCAAGTAAAACTCTGTGTATCGATCGGTCAACCAACCAAAGTAGATCAGTCAACCGACCAGGGCTCAATTTTGGATTAGAAATCAATCCTGAATCGATCGGTCAATCAACCCTTGGGGGTTTGGTCAACCGATTACCCTTTAAGGGCTGGTCCATCTTACACATTGTATTAATCGGTCAACCGATGGTCTGGAGGTCGGTCAACCAACTGTCTAGTTGGGATTTCGAAGATTTTAAGAATTTGTTCAACACTAGCCGTTTTTGGCATATCTGATTGAGATATTTCGAGGATTTGAATATATTTAAGATATGACACATTTATTTTGATATCTCTATAGATATGGTACAAATAATTGAAGTGTTTCTCAATTTGGTTCATTAAATACTTCATATCTTTGCGATTTGTGATTGAGAAATAATTTGTGAACTTAATTGAAAGATTTAAAAGCCATATTTAAGTGAATTATACCAGTATTGAATTGTTATAATATATGGGTTCTATAGGTTCACTTTAATGTCATATCTTATGGGAACTAACTGTTAGAAGTCTTGTTTCAAATCAGCTTAAATAGACCCACGAATTTCATATCATAATACACCACATCATCAAGAACTATCAAGTTCCTGAGCTTTTCTAAGAGAAATTATTCTGAGATATATTTGAGAGATCAATTGGGTGATTATTGTATGAGAAGTTCTTGAGATAAAACGTTGATCGTTTTGGCGTCACCAATTTGAGTTGTCTAGTGATTCAATCTACATTCTTTTGATGGTTTTCCTGGTGAGATTTTTCCAAGTTGTTGAGATTCTTTTTGATTTCATATTATTATTGATTGCTTGGTCGAAAGATCGTAGTAAAATCGTTTTCAAACTTTAAGAGCATAAAAATTATTTTTAAAATGATTTTTGTGATTATCTGATTACGTGCTTAATTTAGTATTACCCACACATATTGTAATCATATATTGAATTCCTCACTTAAATTCTATCACTAATAAATTTCGGGACATTAATCTAGTTTAATTGTGTTGAGGTGGTAGAAGCTCCGAGTGAAACTCATTATTTTCTTAATTGGTGAGTTTGTGCAAATTAGATACAGTTAGGTCGTATCTAGTAAGGGTAACTTGGGTTTCAATATTTTCTGAAAAAATATTAAGGTTTGATCTTTACCTAGAGTATAAAAAGGTTAGGTTATTCTTTTCCCTTGAAAATAATTAGTTGTGAATTCTTCCTGGATAGAGTTCATTTTTGAGTGAATTGTAAAGGTTCAATCATTACCTGGGAAAAGGATACTTGTGAGTGTTTGTGAGGTTTGATCTTAGCCTGGTAAAAGAATTAGGTTGTGATTCTTCCTGTAATAGAATTAGATTAGTCTTAAACCTGCAAAAATATAGGATTCTTCCTTAGCCTATGAAAGAGAGTTGTAAATGTTGATTATGAGCCTATAAAAAAATATCATTGTAAGGGTTTGATCCCTACCTTTAAAAGAATCTAGGTTTTTAGTGGGTGCGAATCTCCGTGGAGCTCGGAGGACTGGATTAGGCAAAACTAGCTTGCTGAACCAGGATATATCGTAATGTTCTACCTTGTTTATTTTATTTATTATTGTTTAGGTATGCACTTAGTTTAAACACTTGTCCGTTGCGTAACAAGATAATAATTGATTTAGGATAAAATTGATTATTTGATTAATTAAGTGTTTAAGAGTTAAATTATTCAAATTTTGATAACTACTCAATCCACCCTCTCTTTGGTAGCTCATTGGGCCAACACACGAGTTCAACAATTTCAAAAAATTAGCGAAATTGAGTTTTTTTTTTTTTTTTTTTTTTGTGCGCTATACCCTTTGAAAATTTCATGATTTGGAGTTTCAATAGAATTTCTTCGGATACCCCTTTAAAATTTTACGAATTCGACATTTAAAAAAAACAAAAGGAAATTGGATTTTTTTTGGTGTGCTACACCCTTTGAAAATTTAACGATTTTAAGTTTCGTTTAATTTCTTCAGTTATCCCTTCAAATAACGATTTTTCAGCGAGGTACCAAAATAGGGTGGTCAAACAAGTGTTATCTTTTCAAAATTTTACAAGTTTGACAATTTTAAAAATATAGGAAAAATGAGTTTTTGTGTGCTATAATATTTGAAAATTTCACGATTTTGAGTTTCGGATAAATTACTTCTGTTACACCTTCAAAGGATGATTTATCATCATGATTCCAAAATAGGAAGGTCTACTCTATTTTACGCATTTAAAATTTCATGACTTCTATAATTTCAAAAAATTATCGAAATTGAGATATTTTTGTGTGTTGTACCCTTCGAAAATTTCTCGAAATAGAGTTTCGGAAGAATTTCTTGAAATACACCATGAAATGATGATTTATCATCTTAGTACCAAAATAAGGTGGTCAGACAAGTGTTATCCTTTCAAAATTTCATGAGTTAGACAATTCAAAAAGTTATCAAAATTGAGATTTTTCATTGTGATATATCCTTTGAAAATTCTACGATTTTGTGTTTCAGAAGAATTTCTTCAGTTACACCTACAAATGATGATTTATCATCTTGGTAGAAAAATAGCGGAGTTTGGTAAGTGTTATCCTTCCAAATCTTCACGAGTTTGACAATTTCAAAAAATTAGTGGAATTGAGATTTTTTTATGTGTTACCTTTGAAAATTTTAAGATTTTGAGTTTCATATGAATATTTTCAATTACCTCTTTGAATGATGATTTATCATTCTCATACAAAAATAGGATGGCCTGGTGAGTGTTATCTTTTTAAAAATTCACGAGATCGACAATTTTAAAAAATGAGCGAAATTGAGATTTTTTTGTGTACTATTTTGAAAATTTCACAATTTTAAGTTTCAGATTAATTTCTTCAGTTACCTCTTCAAATGTTTATTTATCATCCTGGTACAAAAATAGGGTGGTCTAGCAGGTGTTATCGTTTTAAAATTTCACGAGTTCAACAATTTTTACAAATTTGCGAAAATTTAATTTTTTTTTTGTATGTTATACCTTTTGAAAATTTCACGATTTTGAATTTTGGAAGAATTTCTTCTGTTACACCATCAAAGGATGATTTATCATCCTGGTATAAAAAATAGGGTGGTCTGGCAAGTGTTATCCTTTCAAAATTTCACGAATTCGACTATTTCAAAAAAATAGTGAAATTATGATTTTTTTTTTTTTTTTTTTTTTTGTGTTGTACCATTTGAAAATTTCAAGATTTTGAGTTTCGAATTTATTTATTCAATTACCTCTTCAAATGATGATTTATTAGTCTGATACCAAAATAGTTTGACTTTCATATGAATTTCTTCAGTTACCCTTGACAATTTTTTTATCCTAGCACCAAAATAGGGTGGTCGAACAAGTTTCATCCTTTTAAAATTTCACAAGTTTGACAATTTCAAAAATTACTTTTGTTACCCCTTCAAATGTTGATTTATCATCCTGGTACCAAAATAGGGGTGTCTGGTAAGTTTAACCCTTCAAAAATTTACGAGTTCGATAATTGCAAAATATTATCAAAATTGAGATTTTTCTGTGTTATACCCATTGAAAATTTCTCGATTTTGATTTTGGTTCGTCAGTTACACCATCAAATGATGATTTATTATCCTGGTACCGAAATAGGGTGGTCTAGTGAGTGTTATCCCTACAACATTTCACAAGTTCAACAATTTTATAAAATTAGCGTAATTGAGATTATTTTTTCTAGTGCTATATCCTTTGAAATTTTCTTGATTTTGAGTTTCAGATTAATTCTTTCAGTTACTTCTTCAAATGATGATTTATTTTTATGATAAAAAAAATAAGGTGGTCTGGTGAGTGTTAATCCTTTCAAAATTTTACGAATTTGACAATTTCAAAAAATTATTGAAATTGAGATTTTTTTGTGTTATACCCTTTGAAAATTTCACGATTTTGTGTTTCGGAAAAATTTCTTCTGGTACCCCTACAAATGATAATTTATCATCCTGGTACCAAAATAGGGGGGCTGAGCAAGTGTTATCCTTTTAAAATTTCACGAGTTCGACAATTTTTAAAAAATTAGCGAAATTGATATTTTATTGTGTTCTACTCTTTAAAAATTTCACAATTTTGACTTACGGATTAATTTCTTCAGTTACCAATCTGAATGATAATTTATCAGTATAATACCAAACTAGGATGGTCTGGCAAGTGTTATCCCTTTAAAATTTTACGATTTTCAGTTTCAGGTTAATTTATTTAGTTACTTCTTCAAATCATGATTTATCAGTTTGATACAAAAATGGGATGGCCTGGCAAGTATCATCCTTTCAAAATTTCACGAGTTCCACAATTTTAAAAAATTAGCAAAATTAAGATTTTTTGCGTGATATACCCTTTGAAAATTTCACAATTTTGAATTTTGGATTAATTTCTTCAGTTACCTCTTCGAATGATGATTTATTAGTCTGATACAAAAATTAGATGGTCTAGCGAATGTTATCCTTTCAAAATTTCACGAGTTCCACAATTTTCAAAAATTTGCGAAATTGAGATTTTATTTATGTGCATACCCTTTGAAAAATTCACGATTTTAAGTTCAGATCAATTTCATCAATTGTCTCTTCAAATGATGATTTATTATCCTAGTGCAAAAATAGGGTGGTCTGACGAGTGTTATCTTTTAAAAATTTCAAGAGTTCTACAATTTCAAAAAATTAGCGAAATTGTGAATTTTTTTGTGTTATACCCTTTGAAAATTTCACGATTTTAAGTTTCAAATTAATTTCTTCAGTTACCTCTTATATCCTAATTTATCATCCTTATACAATAATAAGGTGGTCGGGCGAGTGCTATCCTTTAAAAAATTCACGAGTTCGACAATTTCAAAAAATTAGCGAAATTAAAAAAAAAAAAAAAAAAAAAAAAAAAAAACAAGTGTGTTATACCCCTTAAAAAATTAACGATTTTGAGTTTTGGATAAATTTCTTCAGTCACACTATCAAATGATTATTTATCATCCAGGTACCAGTATACGGTGGCCCGAGGAGTTTTATCCTATACAAATTTCATGAGTTCGGCAATTTAAAAAAAGTTAGCGAAATTGAGATTTTTTTTTTTTTTTTTTGGTGCTATACCCTGTGAAAAATTTACAATTTTGAGTTTTAGATTAATTTCTTCGATTGCCTAGTCGAATGATGATTTATCAGCCTAATACCAAAATAGGGTGGTCAGGTAAGTATTATCCGTTCAAAATTTTACGAGTTCGACAATTTCAAAAAATTAGCGAAATTAATTTTTTTTTGTGCGCTATACCCTTGGAAAATTTCACAATTTGAAGTTTCGTTAGAATTTCCTCAGTCACCCCATCAAATGATAATTTTTCAACTAGGTACCAAAATAGGGCAGTCTGACAAGTGTTATCCTTTGAAAACTTCACAAATTCGAAAATTTATAAAAATTAGGGAAATTGGATGTTTTTTGTGTGCTATACCCTTTGAAAATTTAACGATTTTAAGTTTAATCTAAAATTCTTCAATTACCCCTACAAATGACGATTTTTCATCCAGGTACCAAAATAGGGTGGTCAAACAAGTGTTATCCTTTCAAATTTTCACAATTTCTACATTTCTAAAATTTACGGAAAATATGATTTTTGTGTGCTATAACATTTGAAAATTTCACTATTTTGAGTTTTGGATAAATTACTTCTATTACACTTTTAAAGGATGATTTATCATCGTGGTTCCAAAATAGCGGGGTCTGGTCAGTTTTACCCATTAAACATTTCACGACTTCCATAATTTTAAAAAATTATTGAAATTGAGATTTTTCAATGTGTTGTACCCCTTTCAAAATTTCTCAATTTTGAGTTTCAGAAGAATTTCTTCAGTTACACCATCAAATGATGATGATTCATCCTAGTACAAAAATAGGGTGGTCTAGTAAGTGTTATCCTTTCAAAATTTCTTGTGTTCGACAATTTCAAAAAGTTATCAAAATTGAGATTTTTCACTGTGATATACCCTTTGTGTGTTATATACCCTTTGAAAATTTTAAGATTTTGAATTTCTGATTAATTTCTTCAATTACCTTTTTGTATGATGATTTATAGGTCTGATACAAAAATAGGATGGCATGGTGAGTTTTATCCTTTCAAAATTTTACAAGTTCGACAATTTCAATAAAATTAGCGAAATTGAGATTTTTTCGTGTGTTATACCCTTTGAACATTTTATGATTTTGCATTTCAGATTAATTTCTTCAGTTACCTCTTAAAATGATGATTTAACAATTTGATACAAAAATAAGATGGTCGGGTGAGTGTTATCCTTTCAAAATTTCACGAGTTCAATAATTTAAAAAAATTAGCGAAGTTGCGATTTTTTTTTGTGCTACACATTTTGAAAATTTCATGATTTTAAATTTTAGATTAATTTCTTTAGTCACCTCTTCAAATGTTTATTTATCATCCTGGTACAAACATAGGGTGGTCTGGTGAGTGTTATTCTTTTAAAAATTCACGAGTTCGATATTTTTAAAAATTTGCAAAATTCTGATTTTTTTTTTTTTTTTGTGTGCAATACCTTTTGAAAGTTTCACGATTTTGAGTTTGAAATAATTTCTTCTGTTACACCATCAAATGATGATTTATTGTCCTGGTGCCAAAATAGGGTAATCTGGTGAGTGTTATCACTTCAAAATTTCACAAATTCGACTATTTCAAAAAATTAGCGAAATTGTGAATTGTTTTGTGCTGTAAGCTTCAAAAATTTCACGTTTTGAGTTTCAGATTAATTTCTTCAGTTACCTTGTAAAATGATAATTTATCAACCTGGTACCAAAATATGGTAGTCTGGTAAGTGTGATCCGTTTAAAATATCACGAGTTCGACAATTTCAAAAACTTAAGGAAATTAATATTTTTAAGTGTGTTATACCCTATGAAAATTTCACGGTTCGGAGTTTCGTTTGAATTTCTTCAGTTTCCCCTTCAAATGATAGTTTTTCATCCTGGTAACAAACTACGGTGGTCGAACAAGTGTTATCCTTTCAAAAGTTCCCAAGTTCGACAATTTTAAAAAAAATAGGGAAAATGAGATTTTTGTGTGCTATAATATTTAAAAAATTTACGATTTTGAGTTTTTGATAAATTGCTTATGTTACCCCTTCAAAGGATGATTTATCATTATGGTTCCAAAATAGGGGGTTCTGGTCAGTTTTACCCTTTCAAAATTTCACGATTTCAATAATTTCAAAAAAAAAATCTTCAATTTTGAGTTTAGGATGAATTTTTTCAATTACATCATCAAATGAATATTTATCATCCTGGTACCAAAATAGGGTGGTCTGTCGAGTGTTATCCTTTCAAAATTTCCCAAGTTCGACAATTTTTAAAAAATTAGTGAAATTGAGATTTTATTGTGTTCTACCCTTTAAAAAATTCATGATTTTGACAAACTGATTAATTTCTTCAATTACCTCTTTGAGTGATGATTTATCAATCTATTACCAAAATAGGATAGCCTGGCGAGTGTTATCCTTTCAAATTTTCACAAGTTTGACAGTTTCAAAAATTAGCAAAGTTAATTTTTTTTTTTTTTCTTTTTTTTCTTTTTTTTTTTTTTTTTTGTGCTACACCCTTTGAAAATTTCATGATTTTGAGTTGTAGATTAATTTATTTAGTTACTTCTTCAAATGATGATATATTAGTCTGATACAAATATGGGATGGTCCGACGAGTATTACCCTTTCAAAATTTCACGAGTTCGACAATTTCAAAAAATTAGTAAAATTGAGATTTTTTGCATGATATGCCCTTTAAAAATTTTACGATTTCGAGTTTCGGATTAATTTCTTCAGTTACATCTTCGAATGATGATTTATCAGTCTGATACGAAAATATGATGGCCTATCTAGTGTTGTCCTTTCAAAATTTCACAAGTTCGACAATTTCAAAAAATTAGCTAAATTGATATTTTTTTGTATGCTATACCTTTGAAAATTTCACAATTTTATGTTTCGGATTAATTTATTTTGTTACCTCTTTGAATTATGATTTATCACTCTGATACAAAAATAGGATGGTCTAGAGAGTATGATCCTTTCAAAATTTCACGAGTTTGACAATTTCAAAAAATTAGTGAAATTGAGATATTTTTGTGTGCTTTTACCTTTTGAAAATTTCACAATTTTAAGTTTCGAATTAATTTCTTCTATTACCTCTTCAAATAATAATTTATCATCTCTGTACAAAAATAGGACTGTAAGACCCTGATTTTTATTTAAGTCGTATTTTAAAATGTTTCAAAAATAACGGGGTAGGTGGCGTAATTTATTATTTGATTTAAAAAGTTTTGGGGTCAATTTACAAATTTAGAAAACATTCAATCCAAAATTGGCATTTAACTTTTGAATTAAATTTTTTTTGGGTGGAATTGCAATTTAAGAAAGTGTTAAATGTGAAAATTGGACCAAAAATGAGATTTTAAGAAAATTGGAGGAGGAAAGGGTATATATATTGTGCATGTGTATGCCCTGAAGACAGCCGGAGAACCGAGAAGGGAGATGAAGTATCGAGATCCGATCGACGTGGAAAGCTAGGATCAAATTGATGGACCCAAATCCTGCATATAAATACCCATGCAATTGTGATCTTTAACCAAAAAAGAAAGAGCAGAAATCAGAAAATCAGGGAACCCAAAACAAAGAAAGCGAAAGGAGAGAAAAAGAATGTCCGACGGTGTGGGAGTCGGTGGGCGTCGATCGTCCGGTGGCGTGGGGTTGTCACATGTTCGTCGTGTATGTGTGTGATGCTGTGTATGTGTATGTGGTGAGTTCGGTCAGTGGGTTTCGTCGACGGAGGTGGCGGTGGTGTGTGTTTGATCGTCATCGTCGTCGTTGGAGATTGTATGTGGGTTTGTGTGTGTTTATGTGTTCTGGGTGTGTACGTGTGTACTCAGTGTGCATGGTCGTCGCCGGAGTTGGCTAAAAAGTTAGAGAGAGATAAGGTAGGTTTGACGGTTATGTGTGTGTGCTCTGTTTTTTTACAGTGTGTGTGTAGACGATCGGCAGTGCATGTGTGTAGATGTGTATGTGTTTCAGTTGTGTGTATGTGTGTATGGTCGTTAAGGGTAGTGATCGCCGGAGTGGAGTGTAGAGTTAGAGAGAGAGAGAGAACAGCGTGTGTGTATGTTACTGTGTGTGTCGTGTGGGCGGATGGTGGGCGTGCATGGGGGTAGACGTGGAAGTGTGTGGGTTCGTTTGTCCGGTGATGCGTGTGTTCGGTTGGTGGGACGGCAAGGCTTGATCGACGGCGGGGCTTGATCAGCGGCGAACCCAAATGCAAACAGAAGCCGGAGAAGATGAAACGGGAAAAGAAAAAAATATAGAAAGAGAAAGAAAGGGAAATTTTGCACAAACTACCCCACTAAAATTAATGATCCAATCTCATGGCCGACGGAAAAATTTGGAAAAGGTAGAATTTCGAACTTCTTTAATATATATATATATTTAAGTGTCTAAATTGAAAATGGCAATAGGAAATAGATCGATACAGTAAATTTCATATTAAAGCGAGGGGAATAGAAAATTACGAAATTTAGGGTATACAATTCATGATTAAGTTATGTTTACATAAAATATTAATTTTAGGCCATGTCACAAATAGGTTCACAATTACCGGAGAATCAGAAGCGGAGAGCCGGGGGAGCTTGTGAGTGTGGATTATCAGGTGAGTGTATTGTTTTCTTGCCAAACCATTTATATATATATATATATGATGAAAAATGGTTGTAGTTAAATTAAATGATTTCAAAATAATATGGATCAAGCAGGTTTCTGGGTGAGTTGAGAAAATGGATTTTTGATGAATTGTGTTGGTTTCAAAAGGAAGTTGAAAATGGTTTTTCGTTGAAATTTGGTGGTTTTAAAAGAGAGTGGAAAATACCTGATTTTCTAAAAATAAAGGGTGAAAAAATGGTTTTGGTGAAATCAGACGCTTTTTTTATAGAAAAATGAGAAATATGATTTTGGATTAAAAATCAGTTTTGGAAATAGAAGGTGATGTTTGAGATTTGACGATGTTGATTAGATGTTGTTATTTATTTGTGATTTGATGATGACGTTATTGATTTGACAATGCCATAGTATTTATTTGTTTCGGCAGAGTGAGGTTATCCGCTTCGGCGGCGTGATGTGATCTGCTTTGGCGGAGTGATATTTATCTGTTTCGGCAGAGTGATGTTAGACATCATACTGCACATTGATTATCCGCTTCGGCAGAGTGATGGGTGTTCGTAGGAAGGCATATCCTACGGATGGTATGGTACTGTTGCAAACTCCCGATCGTGAGGTTAAAAGGATCACTATGGCTAGCCAGTGTGTGTTGTAGTGGAGTGGTGGTTTGAGATGTGTGTTTGAGATGTGGTGTTTTACTTATATTGGGTGATTTATTATTTATTATGGTGATTCATATGATTTTATATTAGATGGATTTGGATGGAACTTATCTATATCACTTTATTTTCACTGCTTATATACTGGAGATTTTACGAGCTATGTGGTGTTTATATACTTAAGCTTGATCCATTTAGATGTTGTAGAATAATTTATTATTATAAAATATTTTTACTAAGAAGGCAGTACACTCGCAGATGAATCAGCTAGGAGTCGGTCTTCTACTAACACTAGTTAGAGTTATGGGTGTCATGCGATGAAGTCATATGGGAGTATTTTGAGACGAGCTGTCAGAGGTGAACCTAAGAGGGGTTCATGAGATTTATTTTGTTGTTCTTATTTATTGAGACGGGTGTGTCCCTATAACACTAAATTATGTATATGTTGTATAGATGATTTTATATTGTTTCATGTATATTGTCGTTTTATGAGTTGGTTTGACGGTCAAGTGATGTCATGTCGACATCATGTCGACCCCACGGTGATGGGTGTCCGGGGTGGGGTGTGACAAAGACGGTCTGGCGAGTGTTATCCTTTAAAAATTTAATGAGTTCGACAATTTTAAAAAAATTAAGAAATTTTAAATTTTTTTGTGTGCTATACCTTTTGAAATTTTACGATTTTGAGTTTTGGAAGAATTTCTTCAGTTACACCATCAAATGATGATTTATCATCCTGGCACCAAAATAGGGTGGTATGGAGAGTGTTATCCTTTCAAAATTTCACGAGTTCAACAATTTCAAAAAAATTATCGAAATTGTGAATATTTTTGTGTTGTACCCTTTGAAAATTTCACATTTTTTAGTTTCAAATTAATTTCTTTAGCTTCCTCGTCAAATGATAATATATCAACCTATCACCAAAACAGGGTGGTCTAGCAAGTGTTATCCGTTCAAAATTTCATGAGTTCGACAATTTCAAAAATTAGCGAAATTTATATATTTTTTTCTGTGTTATATTCTTTGAAAATTTCATGATTTGGAGTTTCGTTTGAATTTCTTCCGTTACCCCTTCAAATGATGATTTTTCATCCTAGTACAAAAACAGGGTGGTCTGACAAGTGTTATCCTTTAAAAATTTCACTAGTTCAATAATTTAAAATTTAGGAAAATTGAAATTTTTTGTGTGCTATAATACCCTTTGAAAATTTCACGATTTTGAGTTTCGAATTTATTTCTTCAATTACATCTTCAAATGATGATTTAATAGTCTGATACCAAAATAGGGTGGTCTGATTAGTGTTATTCTTTAAAAATTTCACGAGTTCAACAATTTCAAAAAAATTATCGAAATTGTGAATATTTTTGTGTTGTACCCTTTGAAAATTTCACATTTTTTAGTTTTAAATTAATTTCTTTAGCTTCCTTGTCAAATGATAATATATCAACCTATCACCAAAATAGGGTGGTCTATCAAGTGTTATCCGTTCAAAATTTCATGAGTTCGACAATTTTAAAAATTAGCGAAATTTATATATTTTTTTCTGTGTTATATTCTTTGAAAATTTCATGATTTGGAGTTTCGTTTGAATTTCTTCCGTTACCCCTTCAAATGATGATTTTTCATCCTAGTACAAAAACAAGGTGGTCTGACAAGTGTTATCCTTTAAAAATTTCACTAGTTCAATAATTTAAAATTTAGGAAAATTGAAATTTTTTGTGTGCTATAATACCCTTTGAAAATTTCACGATTTTGAGTTTCGAATTTATTTCTTCAATTACATCTTCAAATGATGATTTAATAGTCTGATACCAAAATAGGGTGGTCTGATTAGTGTTATTCTTTAAAAATTTCACGAGTTCAATAATTTCAAAAAATTAGCGAAATTGAAATTTGTTTTACGTGCTATACCCTTGAAAATTTTTACGATTTTCACTTTCGTTCAAATTTCTACAATTACCCCCTTCAAATGACGATTTTTCATCCTGGTACCAAAATAGGGTGGTCGAACAAGTGTTATTCTTTCACGAGTTCGATAATTTCAACAATTTATGAAAACTGAGATTTTTGTGTGCTATAACCTTTTAAAATTTCACGATTTTGAGTTTTGGATAAATTACTTATGTTACCCTTTCAAATGATAATTTATCATCGTGGTACCAAAATAGGAGTGGCTGGTGAGCTTTACCCTTTAAAATTTTAGAAATTCGATAATTTCAAAATATTATCAAAATTGAGATTTTTCTATGTGCTACACCCTTTGAATATTTTTAAATTTTGATTTTCAGAAGAATTTCTTCAGTTACACCATCAAATGATAATTTATCATCCTGGTACCAAAATAGGGTGGTCTGACGAGTGTTATCCTTTCAAAATTTCATGAGTTGGACAATTTTCAAAAATTAGCGAAATTGAGATGTTTCTTTACCCTTTGAAAAATTCACAATTTTAAGTTTCAGATTAATTTCTCCGGTTACCTATTCAAATGATGACTTATCATCCTGGTAAAAAAATATGGTGATCTAGCGAGTGTTATCCTTTAAGAATTTCATGAGTTCAACAATTTAAAAAAAAAAAAAAAAATTGCGAAACTGTGAATTTTGTATGTGTGTGTGTGTGTGTGTGTATGTTCTATACCTTTTGAAAATTTAACTATTTTGAGTTTTGGAAGAATTTCTTTAGTTTCACTATCAAATGAAAATTTATCATCCTGGTACCAAAATAGGGTGGTCTGGCGAGTGTTATCCTTTCAACATTTCACGAGTTCAACAATTTTAAAAAATTAGTGAAATTGTGAATTTTTTTGTGTACTGTGTAACCCTTTGAAAATTTCACATTTTTGAGGTTCAGATTAATTTCTTCAATTACCCCATCAAATCATAATTTATTAGCCTAGTACAAAAATAGGGTGGTATGCCGAGTCTTAATTATTCGTTCAACATTTCATGAGTTCAACAATTTCAAAAAATTAGCGAAATTGAGAAAAAAAAAATTGTGTTATATCCTTCGAAGAATTCACGATTTAGAGTTTCGTTCGAATTTCTTCCGTTACCCCTTCAAATGATGATTTTTCATCATGGTACAAAAATATGGTGGTCTGACATATGTTATCCTTTAAAAATTTTACGAGTTCGACAATTTAAAAAAATTAGAAAAATTGGAATTTTTTTGTGTGCTCTACCCTTTGAAAATTTTACGATTTTGAGTTTTGAATTTACTTCTTCAACAAATGATTTATTAGTATGATACCAGAATTGGGTAGTATGGTTAGTGTTATTCGTTAAAAATTTCACGGGTCCAATAATTTCAAAAAATTAGCAAAATTAAGAATTTTTTTACATGCTATACCCTTAAAAAAATTAACGATTTTGACTTTCGTTTGAATTTCTTCTGTTAACCATGATGGTTTTTTATCCTGGAATTAAAATAGGGTGGTTGAACAAGTGTTATTCTTTCAAAATTTTACGAGTTTGACAATTTCAAAAATTTATGGAAACTGAGATTTTTGTGTGCTATAACCTTTTAAAGTTTCACGATTTTGAGTTTCGGATAAATTACTTCTGTTACCCCTTCAAATGATGATTTATCATCTTGGTTCCAAAATAGAGGAGTCTGATGAGTTTTACCCTTCAAAAATTTCATGAGTTAGATAATTTCAAAATATTATCAAAATTGAAATTTTTCTGTGTTTCTACACTTTGAAAATTTCTCGATTTTTATTTTCGGAAAAATTTCTTCAGTCACACCATCAAATGATGATTTATCATCCTGGTACCAAAATAGGGTGGTCTGGTGATTGTTTTCGTTTCAAAATTTCATGAGTTCGATAATTTCAAAAAATTAGCAAATTTGAGATTTTTTATTGTGCCATCACGATTTTGAGTTTCGCATTAATTTCTTTTATGACCTCTTCAAATGATGATTTTTAACATCGTAGTACCAAAATAGGCTGGTCTGGTGAGTTTTACCCTTACAAGACGGAATACATGCATTGTAATTTTAGTAATGTCCAAAGAGACGGTGGTGCGATAAAAATAGGAAATGAGAAGGTGCCAAAGGTTGATCGTTTTAGATATTTAGGTTCAACGATTTAAAGCAATGGCGAAATCGAGGAGGATATTACACATAGAGCCAAAACTGGTTGATTAAAGTGGAGAAGTACAGTTGGGGTGATTTGTGATCGTAGGATCCCATTGAAACTTAAAGAAAAATTCTACAAAACTGTTATAAGACCAGCGCTTCTATATGGCTCAGAATGTTGGGTGGTAAAATCTAATCATGTCCAGAAAATTGGGGTAACAGAAATAAGGATGTTGCGGTGGATGAGTGGAAAGATGAGAATAAATAAAATTAAGAATGAAACTATGAGACCATCGAAGAGAAAATCGTTTACGATGGTTTGGGCATGTATATAGAAGACCCATAGAAGTACCAGTGAGAAAATGTGATTCAATTCAAGTGCAAGGAACTACTAGAGGCAGAGGTAAATGTAAGAAGACATTAGACGAGACTATTGGAAATGATTTGATGACATTAAACCTGATGGAGGGGATGACCCTTGATCGATCACTATGGCGTAAATGGATTTATCTAGCCGATCCTACATAAGTGGAATAAAGGTTTAGTTGTTGTTGTTGTTATATACCTTTTGAAAATTTTGACAATTTTGAGTTTCGAATGAATTTATTCAATTACTTCTTCACATGATGATTTATCATCCTGGTACCAAAATATGGTGGTCTAACGATTGTTATCCTTTCAAAATTTCAAGAGTTCGATAATTTCAAAAAATTATAAAAATTGAGGCATTTTTTTTTATACCCTTTGAAAATTTCATAATTTTGAATTTCGGAAGAACTTCTTTAGTTACTTTTTCAAATGGTAATTTATCATCCTAGTACCAAAATAGGGTGGTCTGGCGAGTATTATCCTTTAAAAATTTCACGAGTTTGATAATTTCAATAAATTAGCGAAATTAATATTTTTTTTTGTCATTCCCTTTGAAAATATAAAGATTTTGAGTTCCGAAAGAATTTCTTCAGTTGCCTCTTCAAATGATGATTTATCATCCTAGTATAAAAATATGGTAGTCTGGTGAGTGTTATCCTTTGAAAATTTCACTAGTTCGACAATTTCAAAAAATTGGCAAAATTAATTTTTTTTTTGTGTACTATAGACCTTTAGAAAATTTCAGAATTTTTTGTTTTGGATTAATTTTTCCAGTTACCTCTTCGAATGATGATTCATTTATTTAATACAATAATTGGATGGTCGGGCGAGTGTTATCCTTTCAAAAAATTAGCAAAATTGAGATTTTTTTGTGTGTTATACCCTTTGAAAATTTCATAATTTTGAATTTTGAAAGAATTTCTTCAGTTAATGCATCAAATGATGATTTATCATCCTGGTACCCAAATAGGATGGTCTAGAGAGTGTTATCCTTTTACATTTTCATGGGTTCAACAATTTCAAAAAATTAGCGAAATTTTGAATATTTTTGTGTGTTGTACCCTTTGAAAATTTCACAATTTTGAGTTTTGGATTAATTTCTTCAGTTACCTCGTCAAATGATGATTGATCAGTCTAGTACCAAAATAGGATGGTCTGGCGAGTTTTATTCGTTCAAAATTTCACGAGTTCGACAATTTTAAAAAATTAGTAAAATTGATATTTTTGTGTTATACCCATGAAAAATTTCACGATTTGGAGTTGAATTTCTTTAGTTACCCCTTCAAATAACAATTTTTTATCCTGATACAAAAAAATAGGGTGGTCTGACAAGTGTTATCCTATAATACCCCAAAAATTTATATTTTTAAAAATATTATTTTATAAAAATTTAATATTTTGGGGATTGTTTTGCAAATTTACTATATAAATAATATTTAATAATTTTTTGGATGAATATTAATTTTTATTTGATTTTTAATTGTTTTGGGACTATTGTTTTACTTAAAAATATACTTTTAAAAGTTTTGAGATGTAATTAATATTTTTTATTTTATTTTAAGAAAGATATTTGTGTAAATAATAAAAAGATAATATAAATATAAAAATGTGTTGTCTTCCATTTATGAAGACAACACATAATAAAATTATATATATACTTGTTTAACTTGACACATTTCAAGAAAAGGTAATGATAATAATAATAATAATAATAATAAAAATAAAGGAGAGAACTCAGATCATCATCATATAGGAGTTTGTTTTCATGCGTGTCAGCAAGGATGGGAGCCGCGGAATTGGAAACGGAATTTGGGAAAAGAAATAGTATGTACATATGTATGATAAATATATAATCTGGATGATTTTTAGCAACAAAAAAATATTTCAGTTCGGATTTCAACTTCGGATTTCAGGTAGAATGTCTAACTCATCTAATATATGTATTTAATTTTCTTATTGTAAGATTCATGTCGTTATTATTGTTCGTTAATTACCATGAAATAATTCCGATGATGTGAAAATTATGCCAACGCATTTTATTTGTCACGTTAATTAAATGCACGTATCAGAGGAGTTGGAGTTCTACTGAGTATTGGCTCACAACCCCACAGTCTTAATTGCAAGGCCAGTGAAAGGAAACAGTGATAAAAATTGCATTTGAATTTCTACTTGTAATAATTGTATTATTATTTATCATTATAAAATTGACTAAATAAATTGAATATAATTATCGGCGTCGTGTTGTAAAATTCTTCGAATTTAAAATCGACAAATTCTTTGATTATAATTATCGTCGTCATGTGGTAAAATTGGTTTTGGAGTCACAAAATTGAAAGTTGAAAAGGCACTGTTTCGTGTATATATATATAGCTAAAGACTGTTATTATTAACTAATTATATATATTTTATAATAATAGACTATGAAATTAAAAGAGTTAGAATAAGTTAATTTGAGAAACATATATGTGCGACTATAATATAACTATTATATTACAGTTAGAATAAGTTAAAATCTCCTGAAATACTAGAGTTGACCGTGACTCCTGTAATTATTATAACATATATATAAGTTAGTATATATGTATTTGAATTAACGATTAATGGATAATAGTTATATAATAGTGTTGACCGTGCCTCCTGTAATTAATCGTTTAGTTTATTCTAACGACTAAATTAACGTTCGGTCAAAATTTATTTCAATTATAGTTGTATTTAAATTTAAAATAATTGTATCTAATATTTATTGTGTTAAAAATTAACTCGATAAATTAAATATAATCATCAACGCAGCATTGAGAAATTTCTCAGAGTTTTAAATTAGTAAATTAAAGGATTTTTATAAAACGAATTACCAATTTCTTATCACCGTTGTATTATAAAATTTACCAAATTTTATAGAATGAAAATTCGGTTAATTGGTTTTGTTGGCCCAGTAGAAAACCCAAGAGAGAGGTGAATTGGGTAATTAAAAATTTATCAGAATAAAATTTAATAAATCAAATAATTATTTTTAAGCCTAAATTAATTATTATCTTTATAATACAACGGAATAATATAATCAACTAAGTGCACACCCAAACAGCAAAAATAGCAAAGTAAATATAGCAGTACACAAAAGATTTATACTGGTTCACCAAGTTACTCTTGGTTAATCCAGTCCCCCGAGCTCCACGGAGGTCGCACCCACTAAAACCAAGATTCTTTTAAAGGTAGGAACCAAACCCACACATCGATTCTTTTATAGGCTCAGAATCAACCTTTACAATATCATTTTCTCAGACTAAGGAAGAACCTCTACTTTTTACAGGTTAAAGAATAACCTAATTCTTTTTAACACTAAGGCACAAGAATCAAAACCTCTCAAAACACTCCAATTATCATTTTCACAGGTAAGGATGAAACATTTACAAATTACTCAGAGCGCAATTCTTATTTAGGAAGAATCACTACCTCAATCTCTTTACAAGAAGAGACTAAAACCCAACTACCCTTGATTAAATACCCCCAATGGTATTTAACCCGTCACAACTCACCATTACAAAAATTGATAAGAAGTAAATCTCACTCGGAGTTTCTACCACCCCAGATAAACAATAACTCAATTAATATCGCAACTAGTGATAGAAATACGTGAGATACAAAAATCTAATTTCAATAAGATATGGGTAGCAAATTAGAGCACGTAATCAGATTAAAGAAATTGTTTGTAAAAAAAATATTTTCTTCAAAAATCAGAAACAATTTCTAAGATCGATTTCCAAATATAGAATAATAAACAAACAATAAGCAATATGGAAATAACCCACCCGGAATCCACCGAAATAATGATTAGAACAATGTAGCTTCAAGTCCGATATCAGCAAAAATTGATCGCAATTGATTCTCAAAATCACTCTTCGAAAAAGTTACAATATCGTAGAATGATAACTCTTATAAAAGCTCACAAATGATATAAACTCTTTTAGCTCTCTCTCAATGAATGATTAGTCCTAATTAAAATTCGCAGGTCTATTTAAAGAAATATGTAATCAACCTTCTAACGGTTAGTTTACATGTGTCATGACAAATAAAAGCTCTTATAGACCCCTTATATCAAAAGGACTTCATTTAGATTCAATTCAACTTAAAAATATCTTTCAAATCACTCAATTAAACCCCCAAAGTATTTCTCAATTTCAATTAACAAGAATAGAATCTATTTCAAGTACTAAATTGAGAAATATTAATATTTAATTAACCATATTAATAGGATTTAATTAGTATATGAACCATATCTTAAATATAGATAATATCCCTTAAATCTCTCTCAAATCCCAACAAAAAACGGCTACTTTTGGATATAATCTTGGATCAAACAATATCCTGAAACAGTGCTTTCGGTCGACTGCCCAACTCAGGTTGTATCCAAGCTATCGCTGCTGCGTGCATAGGTCGACCGCCCGGTCGACTCATAGATTGAGAGAGTTCAACATTACTTCACCGGTCGACCTATCGGTCGACTTATTGATTCAGAGAGTTTAGTCCTTCTTGGCCAGTCGACCTGTCGGTCGGCTTAGAGATACAGGATGTTACAGCTTCTATGTCCGGTCGACTCACCAGTCGATTGTTGTGCCTGGATCTCTTCTCTAAATACGTTTTTAACTTATTTTCTTTTACGATTTTACCCCTTAATACATTTTCTTCTCTTAACAAGTTCCACTAATATTCTTATATTTCATTTTAGTAATTCAAAATTATTTCTTCTTATTTTACATGGGAGAAAATAATTTAACTTAATCAAAACAAACATAAAAGATAAAATACATTTTGTGTCATGTATGTGTTCTTAAATGAGATATTAAGAGTTAAGATTCACCTGGGTTGTTTTCCCTAATTTCTTAAACTCTTAATTCTTCTTCATCATATTGACATCTTTATTTAGCATCCATTTAATTTGACGTCCTCATTACTGAAACTTTAAATCACTAAAACACTCAAATAAATATTAGTTCTATCAAAACATCAATACTTAATTGTTCATCAAAATCTTAGGATCAACAGGTTTTAGTATTAATATCTTCAAATGGAGAAACCAAGTGGTGGCCCTGGAAAACCGAGTCGTCACATATCTTTTCAAAATTTCACGAATTCGACATTTTAAAAAAATTAGGGAAATCGGGATTTTTTTTTCTTGTGTGTGCTATACCCTTTGAAAATTTCGTGATTTTTGAGTTTCGAATTAATTTCTTCAATTACCTCTTCAAATGATGATTTATTAGTCAGATACTGAAATAGGGTAGTCTGGTTAGGGTTATCCTTTAAAAATTTCACGAGTTCGACAATTTCGCAAAATTAGCGAAATTGATAATTTTTTTGTGTATTATCCCTTTGAAAATTTCACGATTTTGAGTTTAATTTGAATTTCGTCAATTTCCCATTCAAATGATGTTTTTCATCTTCGTACCAAAATAGGGTGGTCAAACTAGTGTTATCCTTTCAAAATTTTAAGAGTTCGACAATTTTGAAAATTTAAGCAAATTGAGATTTTTGTGTGTTATATAACCTTTGAAAATTTCATAATTTTGAATTTCGGATAAATTACTTATGTTGCCCCTTTAAAGGATGATTTATTACCATGGCACCAAATAGGGGGGGGTCTGATGAGTTTTATCCTTTAAAAATTTCACGAATTCAATAATTACAAAATATTATCAAAATTGAGATTTTTCTGTGTGCGGTTTGAAAATTTCTCAATTTTGAGATTCGAAAAAATTTCTTCAATTACACCATCAAATGATGATTTATCATCCTCATACTAAAATAGGATGGTCTAGCGAGTGTTATCCTTTCAAACATTTCACGAGTTCAACAATTTCAGAAAATTAGCCAAAATTGAATTTTTTTTGTGTACTATACCTTTGAAGATTTCATTATTTTGAGTTTCAGATTAATTTCTTCTGTAACATTTTCAAATGATGATTTATCATCCTGGTATCAAAATAGGGTGGTCTAATGAGTGTTATCCTTTCAAAAGTTCATGAGTTCGACGATTTCAAAAAATTAGCAAAATTGAGATTTTTTGTGCACTACACTCTTTGATAATTTCACGATTTTGAGTTCCGTATTAATTTCTTCTATAACCCATTCAAATGATGATTTAACACTATAGTACAAAAATTTGGAGGGGCTGGTGAGTTTTACCCTTAAAAAATTTCGCAAGTTCGACAATTTCCAAAAAATAGCGAAATTGAGATATTTTTGTGTTATCAGCCTTCGAAAATTTCACAATTTCGAGTTTTGAAATAATTTCTTTAGTTACTCTTTCAAATGATGATTTATTAGCCTGGTACCGAAATAAGGTGGTCTGATAAGTGTTAACGTTTCAAAATTTCACAAGTTCAATAATTTCAAAAAATTATCGAAATTAGGACTTTTCTGTTTTTTATACCCTTTGAAAATTTTATTCATGATTTTGAGTGTTGAATGAATTTCTTTAGTTACCTATTCAAATGATGATTTATCATCCAGGTACCAAAATGGGATGGTTTGGCGAGTGTTATCCTTTTAAAATTTCACTAGTTCGACAATTTCAAAAAATTATCGAAATTGAGATTTTTTTCGTGTGTCATACCCTTTGAAATTTTCAGGATTTTAAGTTTTGGATTAATTTTTCCAATTACCCCTTCAAATAATTATTTATCATCCTTGTACCAAAATATGGTGGTCTGACGAGTGTTATCCTTCCAAAAAATTTCAATTTCGGCAATATCAAAAAATTAGCAAAATTGAGAATTTTTTGTGTGAACCCTTTGAAAATTTCACGATTTTGAGTTTCGGATGAATTTCTTCAGTTATCCATTCAAATGATGATTTATCATCCTCGTACCAAAATAGGTAGTCTGGTGATAGTTATCCTTTAAAAATTTCACAATTTCGACAATAACGAAAAATTAGTGAAATTGAGTTTTTTTTTGTGTTATACCCATTGAAAATTTAATGATTTTGAGTTTCAGATTAATTTCTTCAGTTACCTCTTCAAATGATAATTTATCATCATGGTAGGGGGTGTCACACCCCACCCCGGACACCCATCACCGTGGGGCCGACGTGACGTCGACATGACCTCATCTTAACCCAAACCCACTAGTAAACGACAAAGTTCATACAAAAATATACAACCATAAATTCTGACCATATACAACATCTCTAACTGGGGCCCATCCCTGAATTGTAATAACAACAATAGTATAATAGCAATTAAGCTCTCACAGGTTCGTCCCTGATAGCTCCTCCCAAAATATTTCCATACTACACCATCACCGGACTCTACCTAGTGCCAGTAGGGGACTGACTCCTAGCTGTTGTACCTGCGAGTGTACTGCCTTCTTAGTAAAACATATTTTTTTCCTTTTTAAATAATAATACATTTTAAATACTACCATAATTAAATATAGATCGAGCATAAGTATATAAACAGTGAGAATTAAGCAATATAGATAAGTTTCATCCAAATCCATCTAGTATAAAATCATACCAATCACCACAATAAATAATAAATCACCCAATATAAGTAAAACACCACATCTCAAACACACACTCCACCACAACACACACTGGCTAGCCATAGTGATCATTTTAACCTCACGATCGAGAGTTTGCAACGGTACTGTACCATCCGTAAGATATGCCTTCCTACGAACACCCATCACTCCGCCGAAGCGGATAATCACTGCGCAGTATAAACGTCTAACATCACTCTGCCGAAGCAGATAAACATCACTCCGCCAAAGCGGATAACATCACTCCGTCGAAGCAGATAACATCACTCTACCAAAACAGATAAATACTATGGCATCGTCAAATCAAATACAGCATCATCGAATCACAATACAATAAATATCGTCTACTCAACATCGTCAAATTACCATGTCTATCTCTTTTTTCTCAAAACCAACTTTTAAATTCAAAAATCATATATCACACTTTCTTTTAAAGAAAACGTCTGATTTTATTAAAACCACTTTTTCACCCTTTATTTTTAGAAAACCAGGCATTTCTAGAAAACAGATGTTTTATATTCTCTTTTTTTAAAAACACCGTCTGATTTCACCAAATCCAACAAAAATTCATTTTCAACTTCATTTCGAAAACCACTGAAATCTTCAGGAAATCTAGTTTACCAACTCACCCACCTCCTGCTTGATCCATATAATTTATAAAATCGTACGGTTTAAGTAAACCAACATTTCATCCTATATATATACAAAAATAATTTAGCAAGAAGACAGTACACTCACCTGGCTACCCATTCTGAATAGTTTTTACTGACTATCTTTTACCGATACTCCAGTGTCTGCGAGCCTAATAATGACAAGGCCTAAATTAATATTTTATGTAAAATAACCGAATCGTGCAATGCAGGCCCTAAATTCCATAATTTTCCTTGTACCCACTTTTTATTATGAAAAATTGTTATTCGGTAAATTTCGTTTCGTTAATAACTACGGTACGCATTTGTTAGTATAGACGGTGACAAAAATTATTAGAATTGACGATTCCAAATTATAATCCCGTTTGCTAATAATTCAATTTAACAACAATGGTAATTGATTTAGACTTTTACCTGCTCCGAATCGTCCATCAGCCACGAAATAAATTTTTGGATTTTTATTGGGGTGTTCGTGTAATTTTTCCTTTTTTTTTTTTTTTTCTTTTCTTTTCTTTTTTTTTCTTTTTCTTTTTTTTTCTTTTTCTTCTTTTTTTTCTTTTTTTTTTTCTTTTTCTTTCCTTCTCGTTCCTCTGTTTCTGTTCTGGTTCCCTGCCGACCGACCGACCACCCATACCCCTCTCACTGGCGGCGACCAACCACCCCACCTTCACCGTCGAACGCCACCGTCAAAAAGCAGTGGAAACCCACACGTACCCACAATCGATGCTCTATCTCTCACTAATTCCCCTTTACCGCCAGCCACCCTACGCCGGTCACAACCGCCTACCACTGTCCAACGACGACCCACACACGATCGTCAACGATTAACGACTGGCGATCTGAACAGAAAACCCACACCCAACCACCGTTGCACCAAACCGGAACAGGAAACATACACCGGCATACTCACGCCAGTACCGAAACAGTGCCGATCCAACACACATGCACGGTAGTAATTCCACAGCTGATCACACTCCCTTCCCCATCGACGAAGATCAATACACACATACAACAATAAAATGGAACGGAACGCCCACGCAGACGACCTCGCCGGAACACCCAGCAGCGCCGAACCCTCTCTCTCTCTAAAATTTTGGATTTTCTCCTCTGATAGTGTTTTGATCCTGATATTTTTTGCATGTGTTCTTTTTATATGCATGAATTGAGTGGTAAAGATGGATCGTCGCTTGCCACGTCTAATCCTTTTCTCTCTCTTTGTCGCTGGCGATCTCACTGCACACACACTCACGATATATGTATATATGTGTTTATATAAAACAATTCTTAAGTTAAAATGCACTTTCCTCCCCCCAACTTACTTTAAGATCCTATTTCAAAAAATTTCAACTTTTACAAGTTTCTAAAATTATAATTTCACCCTTATTATTTTTGATTTTTGATTTTTGATTTTTAATTATCCATTTGGATCTCAAGTGTAATTTTCACGTTTTCTAAATTTCAACTTTGACCCCTAAACTTTTAATTTTTATTTTTCATTAACAAAAATTTACCTTGAATTTCCCAATACTTTAAAATGCGATTATTAATGACGCATGTACTATAATTTGGGCCTTACAACTCTTCCCTCCTAAAAGAAATTTCGTCCCGAAATTTTTATTACCTAAATGAACAAAGGTGGGCACTTGTTGCTCATTTCGTCTTCCCGTTCCCCTGTCGCCTCTTCTACTGCTTGACTACGTCACAACACTTCGTCTAATGGGATTGTTTTCGTTCACAGCGCTTGGTCTTTACGTCCTAAACTCTGGAATGACTCCTCAACGTATGTCAAATCTTCTTCTAGTTCGATCGGCTGTGAAATCAACACATGAAAAGGGTGTGACACATCTTTCCGAAGCATTGATACATGGAAAACATCGTATAATCGAGACAACGCTGGCGGTAAAATAAGTTTAGAAGCCGTCGAGCCAACCCTGATCTAAATTTCATATGATCCGATGTACTTGGACTTAATTTGCCTTTCTTCCCGAACCTCATTATGTCTTTCCATAGAGAAATACTCAAAACACATGATCCCCCACTTCGCATTTCAAATCACGCCGGCGCTTGTCTGCATAATTCTTTTGTCAACTTTGAGAAATTTTATTTATTTATTTATTAATTTTTTTTATTATTATTATTATATTTTTTTTATTTTTTATTTTTATTTTTTTATTTATTTTTTTTTTTTCTCTTGAATCACCTTCACTTTATCTGCTGTCATCTGGTTATGTCCAACTTCAACAATTTTCATTCACCCACCTCAGTTCAACAAACTGGGGTTCTGCATCTCCTACCATACAACGCTTCATACGGGGCCATCTCGATTGTCGAATGGTAGCTGTTGTTGTAGGAAAATTCCATTAATGATAAATGATCATTCCAACTACCAGGAAATTCCAGAACAACTCCTCTTAACACATCCTCCAACGTCTGAATCGTATGCTCTGATTGACCGTCTGTCTGAGGAATGGAAAACGGTGCTAAATTTGAGGTTAGTACCTAAAGTAGTCTGGAGACTCGGTCAGAACCTCGAAGTAAATATTTAATCTCTATCCGACACTATAGAATCCGGTGCGCCATGCAACCTAACAATCTTATCGATATACAATTGGGCATACTTTCAAGAGAATACGTTGTCTTTACGGTCAAAAAATGAGCGGACTTGGTAAGCCTATCAACGATCACCCAGATGGAAGTATGCCCCTTTGAGTACGAGGTAATCTTGAAATGAGATCTATCGTGATATGCTCCCATTTTCCCTCTGGAATAGATAGAAGTTGTAGCAACCCACTTGGACATTGATGCTCAAACTTCACTTGCTAACAAGCAAGACACCTGACAACAAACTCCACGATTTCTTGCTTCAATCCGATCCACCAATAATGCTCATGCAAATCCTGATACATTATGGTACCGCCTGGATGCATCGCGTATGCTGAGCAATGCGCTTCTTTCAAAATATCGTTCTTCAAACTGGTGTCGTTAGGCACATACAGTCTATTTCTAATCCTCAACACCTCATCATTCTCCCTGACATGAAAATCACAGAGTATGCTGAGCTATGCGCTTCTTTCAAAATATCATTCTTCAAACTGGTGTCTTTAGGCACACACAGTCTATTTCTCATCCTCAACACCACATCATTCTCCCTGACATGAAAATCTGCTTTGTGACCACTTCTCACTTCATCTCGAATTTTCTCCAATTGAACATCTGACTTCTGAGCTTTGATAAAACGATCAATCAACGTCGGTCTCAAAGTCAAAGTCGCAAGCAATGCAACCATTTGACCAACCGCTAACTGAATTCACAACAATCTTAAATCGGCATAAAGATTATTATAAACGACTGCGTGATTGAACCCGCCGATTTCTGACTCAACGCATCTGCTACAATATTAGCTTTTCCCGAGTGACAGTGGAAAGTGAAATCATAGTCTTTATTCAACTCTATCCAACATCTCTACCCCAAATTTAACTCCTTCTGAGTAAACAAATATTTCAAATTTTGGTGGTTAGTGTAGATTTCACACGTCTTGCCATACAAGTAGTGTCTCTAAATCTTTAAGGCAGATATAATCGCTGCCAGCTCCAGATCATGCGTCGGGTAATTTTGCTCATGATTCTTCAGTTCTCGAGATGCGTATGTGATTACATGACCATGCTGCATCAGAACACATCCTAGCCCTCAGTGGGATGCATCACTATAAATCATAAAGCCACCCCCCTTCTGTCGGGAGGGATAAAATTGGTGCCGATATCAATCTATTTTTCAATTCTTGAAAACTTTGCTCCCATTTTTCGGTCCATTCGAAATCGGATTCCTTGCGAGTCAAATAAGTCAACGGAGCAGTTATAACAGAAAATCTCTACACAAACCATCGATAGTAACCTGCCACCCCTAAAAAGCTTCGCACTTCCGTCACCTTCCTCAACCTTTCCTATTGAGCAATAGCTTCAATTTTCTTTGGATCCGCTTGAATACTGTTTCCCGAAATAACATGCCCCAAAAACACTACATGATCTAACCAGAACTCACACTTACTGTACTTCGCATATAGCCTCTTCTCCCGCAACGTCTACAACACGATTCGAAGATGTTCTGCATGCTCGTCTCTGCTTTGGGAATAGATCAATATATCGTTAAGGAATACGATACTAAATTGATCCAAATAAGGTTGTAAGACCTAATTCATCAAGTCCATGTAGGTGGTAGGAGCATTTGTCAAACCGAAGGGCATAACCAAGAATTCATAGTATCCATATCTCGTATAGAACACCGCATCACTGTCCCTGACTTTCAATTGGTGATACCCCGATCGAAGATCTATCTTGGAGAACACTTTAGCCTTCTAGGGTTGGTCAAACAAGTCATTAATCCTAGGTAACGGATATTTATTAGGGATGGTTACCCTAATCAACTGCCAATAGTCGATACACCTTCTCAACGTGCCATCCTTTCTTCTTCATGAACAACACTGGGGCCACCCATGGGGAACGCTAGATTTGATAAATCCACGATCTAGTAATTTTTTGCAACGAAATCTCGCAACTGCACTTTCAATTCTTTCAGCTCGGTAGGCGCCATACGATAATGGGGAATCGATATAGGAACAGTTCATGGAAGTAACTCAATAACGACTTCCACCTCCCTATCTACTGACAACCCTGGCCATTCTTCTAGAAACGCGTCAGGAAAAAAAAATCTCTGACCACTGGAATATCTGCTATCGAAACTTCACTTTGATTGGTGTTAATTACATGCGCAAGGTATCCCTGACATCCTTTCTGCAACAATTTCCTGGCTTCTAGGGCTGAAATCAGACTAGCAGGAATGATAATTCTGTCTCCCGAGAATACAAATTCTGGCTCGCCTGAGATTTTACATATCACTTTCTTCTTAAAACAATCCACCAATACAAAGTGAACTATATTTATACGCACTAACTATTAACACAGACTCAAAATTCTCGGTTACTTCCTACATATCATTCTCTATTAATTCTCGTTGCGTTTGTCCATTCCGTATAACTTTTAAATTTGCCTACCCCTCAACCTAAAACGTATTTCCAAAGTAAATCCTCTCTAGATTAGCCTACATTTTGTCTCTTCCGTTTTTACCAAATCTGATTTAATTTCATACTGCCGAATGGTCGTCTCTCTCTGCTTTAACCCTATGAACCTCCCCCTCTAATAAAATCACAAGCACACCCACCCATTTATGATAGCATCTGCGTATCTTAATGAGTAACGCAGTGTGTCGTGTAATTGCATAAATAAGGTGTTGTCTACCAAGTTAATTCAATGAATAACTTAGCATTGGACGAATTAAGTGTGTTCTGCCACACTGTTGGCTTAACAATAAAAATATTATGCACTATCGACAGGGAATCCCACTGTCAAATACTACTAATAGAATTACTTATCAATTATAATTTAATATTCCCCACCACACTACCCGAACCACCAACTGGCAGTATCACAACTTCGTCGCACCCACTAATCACCAACAAGACAAATAACCATGCACGATGCCAATGTACCATCTAATGCAATGCAATTACCATCACTCACGCGCTTAACCCACCTATCACAATCCTATCTCATAATCCACCACTGGCTCGACACCATCTATCGACACCCTATCTCAAAGTCCCCTACTGACGAGACGACTGACACGTCTTCTTATCTCATGATCCTCTATTGACACCACTACTGGAAAGTCTACAGAACCTATAACCTAGGCTCTGATAGGGGGTCTGTTGAGTTTTACCCTTTAAAAATTTTATGAATTCAATAATTTCAAAAAATTATCAGAATTGAGATTTTTTGTGTGCAATACTCTTTGAAAATTTCACTTGAGTTTCGGATTAATTTATTTAGTTACCTCGTCAAATGATGATTAACTATCCTGGTACCAAAATAGGGTGGTTTGGTGAGTATTACCCTTTCAAAACTTTAAGAGTTCAATAATTTCAAAAAATAATCAAAATTAAGATTTTTCTTTGTTACCCTTTGAAAATTTCTCGATTTTTAGTTTTAGAAGAATTTCTTCCACTACACAATCAAATGATGATTTATCATCCTGATACCAAAATAGGGTGGTCAAGCCAGTGTTATTCTTTCAAAATTTTATGAGTCCAACAATTTTCAAAAAACAAAATTAGCGAAATTGAGATTTATTTGCGTGTTACCCTTTGAAAAATTTACGATTTTGAGTTTCAGATTAATTTCTTCAATTATCACTTCAAATGATGATTTATCAGCCTGATGCCAAAATAAGGTGGTCTGGTAAGTGTTATCATTTTAAAATTTCATGACTTCGATAATTTCATAAAATTAGCGTAATTGAGATTTTTTTTTTTTTTTTTGTGCTATACTCTTTGAAAAAAAAAATACGATTTTAAGTTTGTGATTAATTTTTTTAGTTACCTCTTCAAATGATGATTTATCAGCCTGATACCGAAATAGGGTGGTCCAGCAAGTGTTATCCTTCCAAAATTTTCCGAGTTCGACAATTTAAATAAATTAGCGAAATTGAGTTTTTTTTTTGCGCTATACCCTTTAAAAGTTTCACGATTTGAGTTTCGAATTAATTTCTTCAGTTAGCCCTTCAAATGTTGATTTATCATCTTGGTTCCAAAATAGGGGTTCCGGTGAGTTTTACCCTTTAAGAATTTCACGAGTTCGCTAATTTCAAAAAATTATTGAAATTGATATTTTTTTGTGTGTCATACCCTTTGAAAATTTCACGGTTTTATATTTCGGAAGAATTTTATCAGTTACCCCTTCAAATGATGATTTATCATCCTGGTACAAAAATAGGAGGGACTACCGAGTGTTAACCCTTCAAAATTTCACAAGTTCGACAATTTCAAAAAAAATAGCTGAATTTCGATTTTTTTTGTTTGCTATACCCATTGAAAATTTCACGATTTTGAGTTTCGCATTAATTTCTTCTGTTACCTCTTCGAATGATGATTTATCGGTCTGATACAAAATTAGGATGATATGGCAAGTGTTATCCTTTCAAAATTTCACGAGTTCGACAATTTCAAATAATTAGAAAAATTGATATTTTATTCTCGGTTATACCCTTTGAAAATTTCACGATTTTAAGTTTCGGATTAATTTCTTTTGTTACCTCTTCAAATGATGATTTATCTTTCCGATTCTAGAATAGGGGGGGTCTGGTAAAACTTACCTTTTTAAAATTTCACGTGTTCGATAATTTCTAAAAAAAATCAAAATTGAGATTTTTCTGTGTGCTATATACACTTTGAAAATTTCACAATTTTGTATTTCAGAAGAATTTATTCAATTACCTCTTCAAATGATAATTTACCATCCTGGTACCAAAATAGGAAGGTCTGGCAAGTGTTATCCTTTCAAAATTTCATAAGTTCAATTATAGGTGTAATTTATCTATTTATTCCCAAACCGATTTTGGTAATTTTTGAGTATTTTTATAGTATTTCATTATGTTCTAATATGTTTTTATTTGCTTATATATAAATCATGTGTTTGAGGCGAAAATGGACGAAAACGGTCCATAAACGA
The DNA here is from genome assembly GCA_016647705.1 of Eucommia ulmoides. Lineage (NCBI taxonomy): Eukaryota > Viridiplantae > Streptophyta > Magnoliopsida > Garryales > Eucommiaceae > Eucommia > Eucommia ulmoides. Next base: position 103,216 of record CM028340.1, read on the forward strand.
GCAAGTCGGTAGAAGAACGATAGAGAAAATTAGCAAAAAGAGCAATATTAAGAACCTGCATCCACCGTGCAGCGGTAAAACCACCGATGTAGCGGTCAAAATACAGAGAGTTGTTGAATTCTCCACCGCTGCAGCGGTGAAACCACCATTGTAACAATCAAAATGCAGAGAGCTCCACCGCTGCAGCGACGAAACCATCGCTGCAGCGGTCCGACACCAGATCTTTTAGGATATTTTGGGATATTTTGGATCCTATAAATATCCCATTTTCTCCCCCCAAACACGAAGAACATATTTGGGGAGTGTCTTAAGAGCTCCAAGGCCTATCAACTAAGAGAAGATCACAAAGTCAAGAAGAAGAAACGTTCTCGGAGCGGTTTTAGCAATGGTTCTTCAGATAACGGCTAGTCTCCGTGTTTCTCTCTTTATCTCTTAGCTTTGATTGATAGTTTTGTATATGTTTAGCTTGTATTTAGTTATATATAGGACTATGACCATGTGTAGCTAAACATATATTATCTAGGACTTTATTGACTTCATGAAAACGTTGTTTGAATAAATCAATGTTTTGTTAATGGTGGTTCATGTTTATCCAATTTTGTTTACCATTTTATTACAATCTTAATATACTGGTTATGGTATTAGGGTTGATTTTGAGAAAGTATGCAATCCATGAGGTTGGGGCCAGACTCATGTGACCAAGTGTCGTATAGACACTCGAGGGAGACTTTGGCATTGATGTGAAGTCACATATTCATTCACTTTACACTCGGGAGAGATAGTGAGTGAGATTTCGATAAATAAATTGTCGAATAATATGAATGTCGTTAATGTAAATTAGATTGAATTGAATGCGTTTAAGTGAACAAAGTTAATCCCTAGACAATTTACTCCCTTAAACGTCAATATTAGTATATTAGATTAATTAGTTTAATTAGTTAATTAGTTTAGTATATCATTTATAAATAAAAATATAAATTTGAGTCGCCTAAATAAAGTTCAGTTATGATAATTGCAGTACTCAACGACCATCTAATCCAATCCTTATGGATACGACAATCCTAACTCTTCCCACTCTACTAAAACTTGACCCGTATACTTGCGATCAAAGTAGCGACGTAATATTTCGCTACCATTCAACAATTTCAAAAAATTAGCGAAATCGAGATTATTATTTTTTTGTGCTATATACCCTTTGAAAATTTCATGATTTTGAGTTTCGGATTAATTTCTTTAGTTACCTCATTGAATGATAATTTATCAGTATGATACAAAATTTGGATGGTCTTGCAAGTGTTATCGTTTAAAAATTTAACGAGTTCTACAATTTCAAAAATTTAGCGAAATTGAGATTTTTTTTACCCTTTGAAAATTTCTTGATTTTGAGTTTCAGATTAATTTCTTCAGTTACCTCTTCAAATGATGATTTATCATCCTAGTACCAAAATAGGGTGATCCGGAAAGTGTTATCCTTTCAAAATTTCACAAGTTCGACAATGTAAAAAAATTAGCGAAATTGTGAATTTTTTTGTGTGCTATTCCCTAAGAAAAATTCACGATTTTAAGTTTTAGATAAATTTCTTCGATTACCTCGTCAAATGATGACTTATCAACCTGGTAACAAAATAGGGTGGTTGGGCGAGTGTTATCCTTTCGAAATTTCACGAGTTCGACAATTAAAGAAAATTAGCGAAATCGAGATTTTTTTGTATTACCCTTCGAAAATTTCCTGATTTTGAATTTCGAAAAACATTCTTCAGTTACCACTCCAAATGATTATTTATCATCCTGGTACAAAAATAAGGTGGCTGGGAGAGTGTTATGCTTTCAAAATTTTAGGAGTTCGACAATTTCTGAAAATTATCGAAATTGAGATTTTTTTGTGTACTACCTTTGAAAATTTTACTATTTTGACTTTCATTATAATTTCTTCTGTTACCCCTTCAAATTATGATTTTTGTCCTAATACCAAAATAGAGTGGTCAAACAAGTGTTATACTTCCAAAATTTCACGAGTTCTACAATTTCAAAAATTATGGGAAACTAAGATTTTTTGTGTGTTATACCCTTTGTAAATTTCACAATTTTTATACTCAAACAAATTTCTTCTGTTACCCCTTCAATGGATGATTTAGCATCATAGTACCAAAATAAGGGGGTCTAATGAGTTTTACCCTTTGAAAATTTCACGAGTTCAATAATTTCGAAAAATTATCTAAATTGAGATTTTTCTGTGTATAACCTTTGAAAATTTCTTGATTTTGAGTTTTGAAAAAATTTCTTCAATTACACCATCAAATGTTGATTTATCATCTTGATACGAAAATAGGGTGGTCTGGCGAGTGTTATATTTTCAAAATTTCACGAGTTCATCAATTTCAAAATATTATCGAAATAGAGATTTTTTTACGCGCTGCCCTTTTATTTGTGTTTCAGATTAATTTCTTCAATTACCTTTTCAAATGATGATTTATCAGTCTCATACCGAAATAGGGTAATCTAGTGAGTGTTATCCTTTCAAAATTTCACAAGTTCGACAATTTCAAAAAATTAGCAAAATTGAGAATTTGTTTTGTGTGTTACACCCTTTGAAAATTTCACGATTTTGAGTTTCGGATTAATTTCTTCAGTTATCTTTTCAAATGATGATTTATCAACCTAGTACCAAAATAGGGTGATTTCGCAAGTGTTATCCTTTCAAAATTTCATGAGTTCAATAATTTCAAAATTTATCAAAATTATGAATTTTTTGCATGTTATATGCTTTGAAAATTTCACGATTTCGTATTTCGGATTAATTTCTTCAGTTACCACTTCAAATGATGATTTCTCATCCTAGTTCAAAAATAAGGCGTCTGGCAAGTGTTTTTTTTGTCAAAATTTCACAAGTTCAATAATTTTAGAAAATTATCGAAATTGAGATTTTTTTGTGTGCTACCTTTTGAAAATTTCACGATTTTGAGTTTCAGATTAATTTCTTCAGTTGTCTCTTCAAATGATGATTTATCAGTCAGACACCGAAATAAGATGGTCTGGTGAGTGTTATTCTCTCAAAATTTCATGAGTTCGACAATTTCAAAAATTAGCGAAATTGAGAAAAAAAAAATTGCGTGCCATATACCCTTTGGAAAATTCACTATTTTGAGTTTCGTTAGAGTTTCTTTGTTCACCCTTTTAAATGATGATTTTTCATCATGGTACCAAAATAAGGTGATCTGACAAGGGTTATCCTTTCTTAATTTTGTGAGTTCGACAATTTCAAAAATTTATGGAAATTGAGTTTTTTGTATGCTATAACCTTTGAAAATTTCATGATTTTGAGTTTCGGATAAATTTCTTCTGTTATTCCTTCAAAGGATGATTTATCATCATAATACCAAAATAAGAGGTTTGGTGTGTGTTATTCTTTTAAAATTTCAAGAGTTTGACAGTTTCAAAAAATTATTGAAATTGAGATTTTTTTTGTGTGCATACACTTTGAAAATTTCACAATTTTGATTTTCAGAAGAATTTCTTCAGTTGCCCATTCAAATGATGATTTATCATCCTGGTAAAAAACTAAGGTGGTTTGACGAGTGTTATCCTTTGAAAATTTCATGAGTTCGACAAGTTTAAAAAATTAGCGAAATTGAGAAAAAAAAAATGTGTTCTATACCCTTTTGAAAATTTCAAGATTTTTTAAGTTTCGGAAGATTTTCTTCAGTTACTCCTTCAAATGATGATTTATCATCCTTGTACCAAAATAGGATTCTCTAGGGAGTGTTATCCTTTCAAAATTCACGAGTTTGACAATTTTAAAAAATTAATGAAATTAGGATTATTTTTTTGTGTGTAGTTTTGAAAGAATTTCTTTTGTTACCCTTAAAATAATGATTTACCTTAAAATAATGATATATCATCCTGGTACCAAAATAAGATGGTCAGATGAGTGTTATCCTCTCAAAATTTCACGAGTTCAATAATTTCGAAAATTTAGCCAAATTGGAATTTTTTTGTGTGCTATACTCTTTGATAATTTCCCGATTTTGAGAATCGCATTAATTTCTTCTATTATCCCTTCAAATGATGATTGATCATCATGGTTCCAAAATTGGGCGGTCTGATGAGCTTCACACTTTACAAATTTCGCGAGGTCGACAATCACAAAAAATTATCGAAATTGAGATTTTTTTGTGTGCTACATTTGAAAATTTCACAATTTTGAGTTTCAAAATAATTTCTTCATTTACCACTTCAAATGATGATAGATCTTCCTGGTACCAAAATAAGGTGGTCTGATGAGTGTTATTCTATCAAAATTTACTGAGTTCGATAATTTCAAAAAATTAGCGAAATTGAGATTTTTTTGTCTGCTATACCTTTTGAAAATTTTAAGATTTTTATTTACGGAATAATTTTTTCAATTACCCATTAAATTGATCATTTATCATCCTTGTACCAAAATAGGGTGGTCTGGCGAGTGTTATCATTTCAAAATTTAACGAGTTTGATAATTTCAAAAAATTAGCGAAATTGAGATTTTTTTTTTGTATGCTATATATCTTTTGAAAATTTCATGATTTTGTGTTACGGAATAATTTCATCAGTTACCTCTCCAAATGATGATTTATCATCCTGGTACCGAAATTGGGTGGTCTGACAAGTTTTATCCTTTCAAAATTTCACGAGTTCAATAATTTCAAAAAATTATAGAAATTGAGAATTTTTTGTGTGTGTTGTACTTTTTGAAAATTTCACGATTTTAAATTTCGAATTAATTTTTTCGGTTACCTCTTCAAATAATGATTTATCATCCTTGTACCAAAATAGGGTGGTTTGATAAGTGTTATCATTTCAAAATTTCACGAGTTCTACAATTTCAAAAAATTAGAAAAATCCAGATTTTTTTTGTGTGCTATACATTTTGAAAATTTTACAATTTTGAGTTTCGAATTAATTTCCTCAGTTACCCCTTCAAATGGTGATTTATTATCCTGGTACCAAAATATGGTGGTCTGGTGAGTATTATCCTTTCAAAATTTCACGATTTCGACAACATCTAATTGAGATTTTTTTATGTGCCAACCCTTTGAAAATTTCACAATTTTGAGTTTCAGATGAATTTCTTCAGTTACGCCTTTAAACGATAATTTATCATCCTAGTACCAAAATAGGATAGTCTGGCGAATGTCATCTTTTAAAAAATTCACGATTTCAACAATATAAAAAAAATTGCGAAATTGAGATTTTTTTGTATGCAAATTTCTTTGACAATGTCATGATTTTGAGTTTCGGATTACTTTCTTCAGTTACCTCGTCAAATAATGATTTATCATCCCGGTACCAAAATAGGGTGATCTGATGAGTGTTATCCTTTCAAAATTTCAAGAGTTCGACAATTTCAAAAATTAGCGAAATTGAGATTTTTTTGTATGCTATATACCCTTTGTAAATTTCACAATTTTGAGTTTCGGAAGAATTTGTTCTATTACCCTTTCAAATAATGATTTATCGTAATGGTATCGAAATCGTAGGGTTTCATGAGTATTACCCCTTTCAAAATTTCACAAGTTTGATAGTTTCAAAAAATTGCCAAAATTATAATTTTTCGGTGTCCTTGTTCCCTTCAAAAATTTCACATTTTTAAGTTTCAGATGAATTTCTTCTGTTACCCTTTCAAATGAAGAATGGTCATTATGGTAGCAAAATCGGTGTGTTTCATGTGTGTTAGCTATTCAAAATTTCAAGAGTTCAATAATTTTTAAAAATTAGCAAAATTTAGATTTCTCGGTGTGCCACTTTGAAAATTTCACGATTTTGATTTTCAGATGAATTTCTTATGTGACCCCTTCAAATGATGATTTATCATAATGCTATCAAAAGTGTGGGGTTCCTTGACTTTTGGCTATTCAAAATTTTAGTAGTTCAACAATTTAAAAAAAATGGCAAAATTGAGATTTTTAGTGTGCGGTAGTACCCTTCGAAAATTTTACGATTTTGAGTTTCGAATTAATTTCTTCTGTTTCGATTGATGATTTATCATAATGGTACCAATATAGGAGGTTAGCCTTTCAAAACTTCATATATTCAACAGTTTCAAAAAAAAAAAAAATCAAAATTTAGACTTTGCGGAGTGCTATACTGTTTGACAATTTCACTATTTCGAATTTTGAATGAATTTCTTTTTTATCGTATTAAATAATGATTTATCATAATGATACCAAAATCGCCAGGGGAGGGGGGTTCGTGAGTGTTATATCACACCCCACCTCAGACACCCATCATCTTGGGGCCGGCATGACGTTGACACGATATCACCTGAACGCTTAACCAATCTAGAATACGAGAATAAATACATTTTAAATACGCGACCACTAAAGCCGACATGTATATACATACACACTCCCATTTGGGGACACACTTGTCCCTACAAACTTATGATAACAATAGAGATAAAACAATTAAGAATCTCTCATAGGTTCGCTTCCAACAGCTGCTTTAAACTACTCCATCACTACAGCATCACCGGATTCTACCTAGTGCCAGTAGGGGACTGACTCCTAGCTGTTTCACCTGCGAGTGTACTGTCTTCTTAATAAAAAAATTTTTAAATAATAATACATTCTAAATAATACAACATTTAAATGGATCAAGCTTAACGCGTATAAACAAACACATTTTGAACAGTAGTATAAAATCATATACCACTAGAAAACTCATTCTTCCTATCATTCAGAATCATCGTCTATATATATCAAATATATAAAATCCATCCAAACCATCAGCATAAAATAATATGATAAAACACCAAAGACGATATAATAAAACACCACATCATCATATATGACAAAATATCAAATACGACAAAGCACCACCTACGACAAAACACCACATATAACACCACATCTCACCATACCACACCACCCCCATACCTCAGCTAGCCATGTGATCGTTTTAACCTTACGATCGGGAGTTGCAACAGTACCGTACCCCGAAGGATATGCCTTTCTAGCGAGATATAACAACGCTCCCTGGACTATACCAGACAGGTGAAACAACGCTCTGTTGGACTATGCCAGACGGGTGAAACACTGCACCGTTGGACTATGCCAAGCGGGTGAATACTCATCACCAATCTCCACCTCACCTCAACAACAACAACTTATCTTCAACTCCGTCCACCATCAACTGCCACCTTAACGACAAACAATGAAAATTCACAATATCATAAATACCCAAAATAATGCTTGATCCATGAAAGTTAAAAAATTCATCCAATTTTCAAGTAAACATATTTTTCCATTATATGTGTGTGTGTGTGTGTATGAAAAGAGGTTTACAAGAAGACAGTACACTCACCTGATTATCCGTTTTCGAAGACTTTGATCGCCTATCCTATATCGGTACACCGGTGCCTGCGAACCTAATAATGACAGGGCCTAAATTAATAATTTATGTAGAAATAACCTAACCATGTCATGAAATCCTAATTTCCTATTCCCCGCGTTTTCTTTTGGAATATTAATATTTATTTATGTTAATGGTCTCAATATTTATTATCGTCATTTTGTCATTTTAGATGCTAATAATTAAATTTAACACGTATACCACATAGTCGTGCACGTCACATAAATCCCGTATCGTCTAAATTATATAATGTAATTCAACAGGTAAAATTTCCACAATTTACTTATCACCAATTTATCTCATATAGTTTAGCAGGTCAAAAATCACAACGATATACCAAATAATTTCAGAATTACCCCCAAGACAATTATTTGCAATTAAATACATATATTAGTAGAGTTCGGAATTCTACCTTTCCTGAATTTTCCGTTGGCTGCGAGATTGGATTTATGTTTTTAGTAGAGTGGTTTGTGTCATTTTTTTCCTTTTTCCTTTTCCTTTTTCTTTCTCTTCCCCTTTTCCCGCTTCTTCTCCTGCTTCTGTTTACTATTTTGTTTTCTGTTTGCGTTCAGCCCACTGAAGCCACCACCAGCCACTCTCTTCCCCTGACAGCGATCAGAACATGCACACCCACAACACACCACCGTCGAACCAAGCTCACACCACCGCCGGCCTCCTACACAACCCTTGCCGAACCCACGACCGAACACACACACAAAGCCGAACCTACCTTCTCTCTCTAACTCTCCACTCTCTCTCTCTGGCGATCACCCTCTACACCGACCACCAACGAAACCCACATGAAACAACCACCGTTGGACCAACCGGACAACGGCATAACACACACATAGCAGACACATACACACATGCACTGCTCTCTCTCTCTCTCTAACTTACCGTCGGCGAACTCCGATGACACCCACTCAACCAAACCACCCACATAGAACACACAACCATACACCCACCTTCAACGGACCACCACCGGAGCAGCCACCACTACCGGAGAACAAACAACTCACATACCCACTTCTTTCTCTCTCTAACTCTCACTTACCGTCGGCCCAATTAATCGACGGCGACACACAATCACACAAACCACCGGAGGAGCAGAAACACACACAAAACGCACACAAAACACACAGTAACAGAGCACGCCCACAGCCACACACTCGTCTGAACGAACACCCACCCACAACGTCGACGAAACCATCAGACCGAGCAACAAACACACACCTACACACTGAAACTCATACCCTCAAACGGAGTGTATACACAGTCATTCGCACAACCAGAAAATAGAGAACACACACGCATGACGAATATATAAACTCACCACCGGCGAACCCTACACGATCGGCGACAGCCCACCGGTGGACCTCTCTCTCTCTCTCTTCCTTTCTCTCGACGCTTCTCGATTCTTCTCTCTTCTCTCTGTTCCCTTTCGTATATCTATATATATTGATATGTGTATGTGATCAATCGGCCGGCCAAGTGGCCGTTTCTCCTCCGTTTGATTTCACCGACTCTCTCTCTCTATATATATATATATTTGCTCTTTAGCCTCCTTATTTTTGTTAAGTTTTATGTTTTTATTTTTATATTTTGAAAATTTACCCTTTTGGCCCCCTAAACTTTTAAATCACATATTTAATTTCAAAATCCGTTCCGCTATTTTAGTTAGGATAATAATTTAAACTCATTCTAAATTTTAATGTTTATGAAAATTGCAATTTATCCCCTTCATGATTTATTAAGATTTTAATTAAACTCAACTTCAATTTTAATGTTTTGAAAATTTACGAATTAATCCCTCACATTCACAATTAAATCATAATTAATACCATCAACTTCGTTATTTTTGAAATATTTTAAACGCAGCTTAGATTATACGTATATCCAAGGTCAGGGTCTTACAGCTCTTTCCCCCTAAAAAGAAATTTCGTCCCGAAATTTTCGTACAAATTACTCGACATTAAAATTTTCGCCACCCTTAATTTGTACCCATTAATATCTGGTCTGACATCGCCACAATGTCATTCACAGTGGCCACTATTATACCCAACAATCAACAAACATGGTCCACTTTAGTTGGTAACACCTAGCACAAATAATCAACTGTCAAGGAATCTTATGTTTCTAACTGCTTTCGCTACACCACTCTGATAAAAATCACGATCATCAACAATATATGCTTAACATATCGCAATAATCTCGGTTGATTGGTCCTATCTCATTCCGACAAAAAATTTATCGACACTTATTCATTTCATTCGACATTTTCAGTTAACCAGTTTGCCACAACATCTCCCTTAACATTTTGAACCCACAATACTCACAACCAAACTTATACGCAAACTCATAAGCACAGTTAGCCCAAACTCATCAACTTCAATATCTACCTCAAAAGTTCAATATTCTTATAAATGTTTTCTAGTATTACCGTTAACTAGTTAAGTTTTTGCAATACACCAGAATCCCATAAATACGTTTCAAATCGATGATACAATCCTATAGATATCCCTCACAACACATCGATATCACCAAACCACATCACTACAACTCAAATACATCAAATAGGTAATCTATAAAAAATTCCTTCATGCCTCCACATGTAATCAAGTCCCTGACAAAGCCACGCACTTCAATTATATTTCTGTCTACCCATTCATACTTTAAACACATATAAATATGAATCGAAGTACCTAACTATGTCCCAGCTACAAAATTTTCAATACTTCACAAAAGTTATTTAGAATAATTCAAATTATCCTTTCCTTATGAGATTTCAGTGACCTGACATGCCGACTTCGCCTAATAATTAATAGTAAATTAATACATCTAATCGAGTTCCTTTTATCCACTCCGTTTTCTAAATAAAAAAAATAACCACACCGAGCTGTCTCCAATTCTCGATAATTTTCCGTTCTCCTATCTCAGTTTAGTTTATTTGACTAAAGTCGTACATCCTTCCCACACAACGCTTTATACGGTACCACTTTGATCACCGAAAAGGAATCTATTTGTTAAACACATTCCATTAACACCACATGATCCTCCTCGCTATCAGAAATTTCCATACGCAACTCCTCAACATATCCTTCAATACTTGAATTGTACCTCTGGATTGACCGTTAATCTACAAATATGAAGAGTTACGAACTCTCAACTTGACACCCAAAGAGATATGAAAACTTGACTAGAACGTCAAAATAATTATCAAATTCTGGTACTACAGTTTCTCCTATACAGTTTCTCCAAATGAGGATTATTATCTTGAAATACTACCTAATTTTTCATATTTACAACATGCTGATTAAAGTTATCACTATTCAATACTGCATTTTCGAGTTTCCTTCGCAGACTGTTCATATAATGGCGACTTACTTCTTTTTGATAACAAATATCATCTAAGTCGCAATACGACGACAACACCTATGATTTCAGACTTCCAATTCCAAAAATTTCAAATAACCGATCAACCAAATTTAATAATTCATCAACATATACTAAATGATAATCTAGGAGCCACTAATTTTTATTTTTTTTTATTTATTTTTTCCACTATTGTTTTAAAATAATTATCTTATCCCAACTTTATTCGACATTTGTATTGAACCAGTGCCTCATGCAACCGAACAATCCAGTCAATATATATACTGAGCATACGCATCAAGAAAATATTCCTCGAACTACTCTCTCATTTCCCTTCTGGAATAGGTCAAAACTACAATAACTCACTTGGATATTACTACTCATCCTTAATTTTACTACCAAACAAATCACCTAACAACAAATGTTGTGCTTTCTCATTTCCATTCTAATCTACTAATAATACTCACGCAATCTCAATAATTTAGTATTACTTGGGCATTGCATATGTTGTTCTATGCACCTCTTTTAAGATCTCTCCCGTCAATTGGCATTATTAAAACTACACACTTTATTTCCATTCCTCAAAACTTCGTCATCATTTCTGACACGCTAGTCAGCTCTACAGTCAATTCCCACTGCATCGCTAAGCTTTCTTAATTGGACATCCAACTTCTACATTTTTACAATACGGTCAATCAATGCAGGTTTTGCCACGTCACAATCTCTGACCTCCAATTGGTAATATTTTACTCAATAATCTAATTTAGAAAACACCTTGGTCCTTCTACCGTCGATTTAACAAACCATCCATTCTAACCTATGAATGACCAACACTGGATCTTCATGGAGAAATATATCAAATCTATATTAATCATGAGTTAATGGTCTAATTTATTGTAACGACCCGGTTTCCCAGGGCCGTCACAAAGCTTCTCCTATAAAGACTTCCTAAACCGAAAACTAATTTACTTACATTTCCAATATTCAGTAAATTTGTTAATTACTAAATGGCGACCACCTTTAAAGTCCCCCAAGTTATAATTCTAAATCTCAATTTCCCGCATTTTATCAACACAATTATATTTAGCCAACTTAATGAGTCGAACGTTCACCTCCTTAAAATTATGGAACTTATTTTACAACAACCACAATTATTAATCACACTTACCAGCACCCTGACAGCTCTCGGAACTACTTAGGGAAAATCCCTAGCTACTACAATATCCACCGCCTGAACTTGTTTTGACTGGTGCCCAGCACCCGCGTACTGAATTTTGATATCCTTCCTTTAACACTTTTCTGACTTCCTAGACCCACTATCAAACTAATTGGGGTACTGATTACATCTTCCCCGAATATACAAACTTTGCTTTACCCTAGTTTTGAAAAGTAATTTTACGCATACATGTTTACTCATACAAATGGACTATCATCTCAGACCCACAATTCTCGGCTACTTTTTACATATCATTTTCTATTACGTTGTATATTTACTAACTCCATGAACTGTTGCTCCACCTATCCGTCAGTCTAGAACGTACTACCAAATTAAATTATTTTCCTAGTAGCGTTACAGTTTCCGCACATCCTTAGTTTCAACTAATACAACTTTCAGATTGCCTAGAAGGCGATTAAAAAAAAAACTCATTTTGAATGTCGTTTTATATTCCAATTTAAGTGTGTTTAGTTTTACTATCTAGTATTTTAATAACGACTTACTATGTGCTACCGATAGTTATCTCCTCGTCACATCATACGCATATAGTTGTTTCTCAATTAAAATCTCACATTTCTAACTATTAGCACTCCCAATCGCAATCCACCCATTACCACCATCAACAACTCAACACCACTCAAATCCACCAACTGGCAATATCACCATTTTGTCACATCACTACCTGCCAACAAGATAACCTACCAGGCACGATGTCGATGCACTAACTAATACAATGGAAGAACCAACACCCACGTACCGAACTAACCTATTGACACCCTATCTCATGTCCCCTATTGACTAAACGACTAGCACGTCCTCCTATCTTATGGTCTTCTACTGAAACAACCACTGACAAGTCTACAGAACCTGTAACCTAGGCTCTAATATCAAAATTGTCACACCCCACCCCGGACACCCATCATCTTGGGGCCGGCGTGACGTTGACACGATATCACCTAAATGCTTAACCAATCTAGAATACGAGAATAAATACATTTTAAATACACAACCATTAAAGCCGACATGTACAGACAGACACACTTCCATTTGGGGACACATTTGTCCCTACAAAGATAACAATAAAGATAAAACAATGAAGAACTTCTCATAGGTTCGCTTCCAACAGCTGCTCCAAACTATTCCCTCACTACAGCATCACCGGACTCTACCTAGTGCCAGTAGAAAACCGACTCCTAGCTGTTTCACCTGCGAGTGTACTGTCCTCTTAATAAAAATATTTTTAAATAATAATACATTCTAAATAATACAACATTTAAATGGATCGAGCTTAACGCGTATAAACGAACACATTTTGAACAGTAGTATAAAAAGCATATACCACGAGAAAACTCATTTTTCCTACCATTCAGAATCATCATCTATATATATCAAATATATGAAATCCATCCAAACCATCAGCATAAAATAATATAATAAAACACCAAAGACGATATAATAAAACACCATATCATCATATATGACAAAATATCAAATACGACAAAGCACCACCTACGACAAAACACCACATATGACACCACATCTCACCATACCACACCACCCCCACACCTAGGCTAGCCACGTGATTGTTTTAACCTCACAATCGAGAGTTGCAACGGTACCGTACCCCGTAGGATATGCCTTCCTAGCGGGATATAACAACGCTCCGCTGGACTATGTCAGACAGGTGAAACAACATTCCGCTGGACTATGCCAGATGGGTGAAACAACGCTCCGCTGGACTATGCCAAGCAGGTGAATATCCACCACCAATCTCCACCTCACCTCAATAACAACACCTAATTTTCACCTCAACAACAACTCCGCCTACCATCAACTATCACCTCAACAACAAACAATGAAAATCCTAATAATGACAGGGCCTAAATTAATAATTTATGTAGAAATAACTTAACTATACCATGAAATCCTAATTTTCTATTCTCCGCATTTTCTTTTGGAATATTAGTATTTATTCATGTTAATGGTCTCAATATTTATTATCGTCATTTTAAATGCTAATAATTAAATTTAACACGTATACCACATAGGCGTGCACGTCACATAAATCCCGTATCGTCTAAATTATATCATGTAATTCAACAAGTAAAATTCCCATAATTTACTTATCACCAATTTATCTCATATAATTTAGCAGGCCAAAAATCACAACGATGTACCAAATAATTTCAGGATTACCCCCAAGGCAATTATTTGCAATTAAATACATATATTAGTAGAGTTCGGAATTCTACCTCTTTCAAATTTTCCGTCGGCCGCGAGATTGGATTTATGTTTTTAGTGGAGTGGTTTGTGTCATTTTTTTCCTTTTTCCTTTTCCTTTTTCTTTCTCTTCCCCTTTTCCTACTTCTTCTCCTGCTTCTGTTTACTATTCTATTTTCTGTATGTGTTCAGCCCACCGAAGCCACCACCAGCCACTGCGCCTCTTCAGCGATCAGAGCATGCACACCCACAACACACCACCGTCGAACCAAGCTCACACCACCGCCGGCCTCCTACACAACCCTTGTTGAACCCACGACCGAACACACACACAAAGTCGAACCCATCTTCTCTCTCTCTAACTCTCTATTCTCTCTCTCCGGCGATCACCCTCTACACCGACCACCAACGAAACATACACGAAACAACCACCATCAGACCAACCGAATGATGGCACAACACACACACACACACACACATAGCAGACACATACACACATGCACTGCTCTCTCTCTCTCTCTAACTTACCGCCGGCGAACTCCGACGACACCCACTCAACCAAACCACCCACATAGAACACACAACCATACACCTACCTTCAACGGACCACCACCGGAGCAGGCACCACTGCCAGAGAACAGACAACCCACATACTCACTTCTTTCTCTCTCTAACTCTCACTTACCGTCGGCCCAATTAACCGGCGGCGACATACAATCACACAAACCACCAGAGGATCAGAAACACACACAAAACGTACACAAAACACACAGTAACATAGCATGCCCACAGCCACACACTCGTCTGAACGAACACCCACCCACAACGTCAACGACACTATCGGACCGAGCAACAAACACACACCAACACATTGAAACTCATACCCTCAAACGGAGTGCACACACAGTCATTTGTACAACCAGAAAATAGGGAACACACAAGCATGACGAATACATAAACCCATCGCCGGCAAACCCTACACGATCGGCGATAGCCCACTGGCGGATCTCTCTCTCTCTATTCCTTTCTCTTGTCGCTTCTCGATTTTTCTCCCTTCTCTCTGTTCCCCTCTGTGTATATCTATATATATTGATATGTGTGTGTGATCAATCGGCCAAATAAGTAGTTGTTTCTCCTCCGTTTGACCAACTCTCTCTCTCTCTCTCTCTCTCTCTCTCTCTCTCTCTATATATATATATATATATATATATTCTCTTAAAGCCTCTCATTTTTGTTAAGTTTCATGTTTTTAGTTTTATATTTTAAAAATTTACCCTTTGGCCCCCTAAACTTTTAAATCACATATTTAATTTCAAAATCCGTTCTGCTATTTTAGTTAGGTTAATAATTTAAACCCATTCTAAATTTTAATGTTTATGAAAATTGAAATTTATCCCCTTCATGATTTGTTAATATTTTAATTAAACTCAACTTCAATTTTAATGTTTTGAAAATTTACGAATTAATCCCTCACATTCACAATTAAATCATAATTAATACCATCAACTTCGTTATTTCCAAAATATTTTAAACGTAGCTTAGATTATACGTATGTCTAAGGTCGGGGTCTTACATGTTAGACATTCAAAATTTCATGAGTTCAACAATTTTCAATAATTAGAAAGATTGGGATTTTTTGGCATTTAGCCCTTTGAAAATATCTCAATTTTGTGTTTCGGATGAATATCTTTTGTTTGCCTTTCAAATGATGATTTAATAATGGTACCAAAATAGGGGAGTTTTGTGTGTGTTAGCCTTTAAAAATTTCACGAGTTCAAACGTTTTAAAAAAAAATATCAAAATTGAAATTTTTCGGTGTACTCCCTTTGAAAATTTTCACGATTTTGAATTTGGGATTAATTTCTTTAGTTACCCCTTAAAATGATCTATTATAATGGCACAAAAATAGGGGGGTTTAGTGTGTGTTAACCTTTCAAAATTTCAAAAGTTCGACAGTTGAAAAAAATGAAATTGTGATTTTCGGTGTGCTATTGCCTTTGTGTAAAGTCTAGTCCTTGTACATTCATATTTTTAATTGCGTTTTAGAACATTTAGAAAAAAAAAAAAAAAAATTGGGGCTCATTGTATTTTTTAAATTTTATTTTAAAATTTTAGGGGTTAATATGTTAATATTAATTTTGATTTTCAAAAGTTTAGGGACTATTTAGTTATTTAAAATATGATTTTTAAAAGTTTTGGGATTATTATGTTATTTAAAGTATAATTATTAATAATTTGAGGGTACAAAATGTAAATATTAACATTTATATAGATAAGGTCGTGACACATGTTAACACGTCTAGCATGTTCAAATTATGGGGAGAAAAGGTGATAGAGTGAAGTATGGCGGTGGAAATCACTTGTGTATACACGTGTATTCATGTATATTTCTATAATATCTCTACGGTTAAAAAAAAAAAACAGAGGCAGAGACTGACTTGCGGCTTCAACAATTACAGGTATATGTATGTACACACACACACATACACACACACACACACACACATATATATATATGTCAAAAAATTATATACGAAGGAAAATATAGCAGGTATATTTGTACACACATATATATTTCATTTGCGAAGAATACAACTTAAAAAAAATAAAAATGGGAAAGTTTTACTGAAACGATAATTTTAGTATTTCGTCGACTAATAAAAATTTTAACAATCGATTAATATTTTTGTACAAATTAAATTGTTAACAAGAATTTTTTTGTAATTATTACTATAATAATTTTCGTAAAGTTAATATTGACATAGAAAATTGAGCGTATAGTAATTTTGTATAACTAAAATTTGGGGAATGAAAAAGTTTGCATTTTAGGATCACACATTACATATTAGATTTACTTTAAATAAATTCTTAGTTTAGGTCCTTTGGTTGTTAGGTTCACAAGCGCCGCCGCCCAAGTAGCATTCGGATGATAGTAGCGTAAAAATTGAGGTGAGTGTACTGTCTTCCATGTAAATTATCAAATTATATTTTCGTACTAAATTGTGGAGAAAAAAAAAAGGTTTTTTTAAATTGATTATTTTATAACGTTACGGAGATCAAGTAAATGTTTAAATGTGAAAAGTGATTTTTATTATCCGACTATACCATAATTGTCTTCTCGTCAGGAGGGTATGTCCTGCGAGATGTGGATATGTTGTTACCTATCAGGCAAGTCCTGCATAGTGGATATGTTGTTTCCTGTCAGGCAAGTCCTGTAAGGTGGATAAATGTTATTACCTGTCAAGTAAGTCCTACATGGTGGATATGTTGTTACCTGTCAGGTAAGTCCTGCAGGGTGGATATATGTTGACCTGTTAGGAGTACAAATCCTGCAGGTGAATGCCCCTATCATTGGAGATATTAAATGGCCCTAACACTGATAGTCACCTAAGATGGCACAGCCGTACAGTTTACAGTACCGTCGTAACTCCCGATCGTGAGGTGAAACGATCCTATGGCTAGTAGAAAAATATGAGTGCGGTATTTTATTATATGTCAAAATATTTGGATTGGTTGATTTGGATACGTTATCTTATTGCAATGATAGTCGTGGAATTTTATTTCGGCTTAGTGTGCGGTTATATTTATATTATGTTTGAAAGATGGTATTTTATAAATACACTTGATCCATGAAATGTTTTTATCTTATGAAGACATTATACCAATAAAATATTTGGTTTCAGATACTGCAACTAGAGAGAGGTCCACTACTGGCACTAGGTAGAGTCAGGAGGTAGGGTCGTTTTGGAAGGTTGGCTGGACATGTGTGAACCATGGAAGGTTTAGTCTTTTTGTGATTTTGTTGTGAATATTTGGGACACGTGTATTCCCGAATTTTGAAGTGGGTAAATATATTTTTGGAAAAAAAAAATATAGCGGTGCATGTATATATATATTTGTTGATTGGTCAAGTAACATCAAGTCAAAGTCACGACCAACCTCGGGCATTAGGGGCCCGGGGTGGGGGTGTAACAGTTTGTGGTATCAAAGCTTAGGTTATAGGTTCTATAGATGTGTCTGATTGTCTAGTCAGCAGTGAACCATGAGGTAGAGTGTCAATAGGTAGGTTCAACACATGAGTGGTAGTTATTTCCTTGAATTAAATAGTACATTTACGTCGTGCACTGTCGTTTACATTGTTGGCCTTGTTGCTTATTAAATTTCATTTTAGATCTCGACTATAGAGCATGAAAATTAAAGTACTGGAAGTACTGAAACCCAGAGGGATAGGACGCAGGAAAGCTTGGATGCCGTTGAGCGAATTTTACAAGTTGCTGCTCAATTGACAGAGCAGCAGGCAAAGATGATGGAATGTCAGAAGGCCCAAACCAAAACAATCACTTCTTAGGCTGTACTCTTAAAGAGATTCAAGGAATTGGACCCCCTCCCCCCAGCTTTTATGGGAATTGTGGGTCTTATTGATGCTGAAAATTGGTTGAGGGGCGTAGGGCATGTATTCGAGGCAATAGGAATTACCGATGACAGCCGAGTTCCTCTTACCACCTTCCAGTTGAAAGGAGAGGCCGAATATTGGTAAGAGAAAATGAAACGATTAATTTCAGTTCCAAGTGAGGAGATTTCTTGGGATCGATTTGTTGTTGTGTTTAATGAAAAATATTTCCCTGAATCCTATCGGTTCAAGATGGAGGAGGAATTCATATTACTGAAATAGAAGAAGATGATCGCTCTAAAGTATGAAATTAAATTCAATGCCCTATCCCGATTTTCTCCTGATTTGGTGAAAACTGAAGAAGCAAGATGTAGAAGATTCCAAAAATGACTCAATCTAGAAATACGTTCCAGGCTGACAGGCAGGCAAATCAAAGGTTATGTGAAAATGGTAAACATGGAAAAATTAATAGAAAATTATGTATGGGAAGCAATCGAGAAGTGTGAGCAATACAAAAAGAGTAGATTCGAGTCGCCTAACGGATATCCAAGTGGCATTTCTCGAGGAGCTATAGTTCGACTGCCACTTGCTCAAGCCCCAACAACCGACCAATCAGCTAGGAGCCGAGGTCCTCTACAATCATACTCCTGGCGACAGCAGAATGTATCCAGGCAGAGTGTCGGCTAACAAAGACAAGGAAGGAGCTAGATGGTTAGCCGAGCCGGGATACCTGTATGCTATCAATGTGGATCATTGGATCATTTCGCTAGGGATTATCCCATGGGAGGCCCAATATGTTTCCGTTGTTATGAGTCGGGCCACATATCTCCGAATTGTCTGAAATCTGCGGTTATATCTACACCTTCTGCGAGCAGTGTAGGTAGTGTTGGCCCTAGCAGTGTTCAAGGGTGTGGTAGAGGATCAGCCGATAGACCTCCGACTCGAGGTCGTGTATTTTTTACTACCCGACAGGATACCCAGGCTACCTCGGATATAGTTACAGGTATCATGTCTTTATATGATAAAGATACACGTATACTTATCGATCCCGGTTTTACTCATTCATTTGTTCCAGTGACCTTTATGATGCATGTAGACAAATTTCCTACTTCTCTGTCATATAGTGTCATTATCTCTACCCTTGTGGGTGAGTCCGTGTAGATAGATAGTGCATATAAAAACAGTCTGATTCGTATTGGCAATAGAGAATTGTCGGTGGATCTACTACCCCTGAGTATTTACGATTTTGATGTGATACTAGGTATAGATTTACGATCTAGCTATCATGCTACAATGGATTATTTTAAAAATGAAGTTACTTTTCGAATCCAAGGCGAGTCAGAGTCTGTATTTTTAGGGGACAGAATCATCACCCCTATCAGTTTGATTTCAATTCTAGAGGCTAAGAAATTATTAAAGAAGGGATGTCAGGGATACCTCGTGCATGTGGTTGACACCAGTCAGAATGAGGTACAGGTGGCAGATATCCTAGTGGTTGGGAATTTTCTCGATGTCTTTCCAGAAGAATTGTCAGGGTTGCCAGTGGATAGAGAAATTAAATTCACTATCGAGTTACTTTCGGGAACTTCTCCTATATCAATTTCACCTTATCGTATGACACTTACCGAGCTAAAGGAACTACAAATTCAGTTGCCAAATCTGTTAGATCGCGGGTTTATCAAACCTAGTGTTTCTCCATGGGGATCCCCAATGTTATTTGTAAAGAAGAAAGATGGCACGTTGAGGATGTGTATTGATTACAAGCAGCTGAATAAGGTGACGATTTGTAATGAATACCCGTTGCCTAAAATTGATGATCTGTTTGATCAATTGCAGAAGGCCAGGGTATTTTTCAAAATAGATCTTCGATCGGGATATCATCAGCTGAAAGTCAGAGACAGTAATGTGTCAAAAATGGTATTCCGTACGAGGTGTGGGCATTATGAATTTCTAGTTATGCCATTTGGGTTGACGAATGCTCCTGCTGCTTTTATGGATTTGATGAATCGAATCTTTCAACCTTATCTAGATCAATTTACTATCATGTTTATTGATTATATATTGATCTATTCCCAAAATAAAGAAGAACATGCAGAGCATCTCAAGATTGTGTTGCAGACTTTGAGGAAGAAGCAATTGTATGCAAAATTCAGTAAATGTGAATTTTGGTTGAATATAGTTGTATTCTTGGAGCATGTTATCTTAGGGGATGGTATTCAAGTTGACCCAAAGAAAGTCGAAGCTATGGTTCAATGGAAAAGGCAGAAAAGTGTGACCGAGGTTCGAAGCTTCTTAGGATTAGCAGGTTATTATCGTCGGTTTGTGTAGGGATTTTCTGTTATAACCGTCCCCTTAACTCGATTAACCCCTAAAGAATCTAAATTCGATTGGATTGACAAATGTGAACAGAGTTTTCAGGAGCTGAAAAATAGACTGATATCTATGCCAATACTTTCTCTTCCGACAGAAGGTGATGGATTTGTGATCTACAGTGATACTTCGCACTAGGGGCTAGAGTGTGTACTGATGCAAAATGGTCACGTAATTGCATATGCCTCTTGGCAATTAAAGAATTATGAGCGTAACTGCCCAACGCATGATTTGGAGTTGGCGGCGATTGTGTTTGCCTTGAAACTCTGGAGACATTATCTGTATGGCGAGACATGCGAAATATATACTGACCACCAGAGTTTGAAATATTTGTTTACACAAAAGGAACTAAATCTAAGACAGAGGAATTGGATAGAGTTGATCAAGGATTATGATTGTACTATCTATTACCATTCTGGAAAGACCAATGTTGTAGTAAATGCACTGAGTCAAAAATCGATAGGTTCGATTGCACATCTTCGAGTTGTTCACACTAACCTATATGTCGAGCTGATATCTCTACGAGTCCAATTAGAGGTTGGTTAGACTGCAGCATTACTTGCAACTTTGACTTTAAGACCGACATTAATCGACTGTATTATAGAGGCACAGAAGTCGGATGCCTAATTGAGAAAGATCAGGGATGAAGTGAAGAATGGTCATAGAGCCAACTATCACGTCAAGGATAATGATGAAGTCTTGATGTTTGAAAATAGATTGTGTGTACCTAATAATACCAATTTGAAGAAAGATATTTTGGAGGAAGCACACAGCTCAACATACGCAATGCACCCAGACAATACCAAAATGTATCGAGATTTGCCAGAATACTATTGGTGGAATGGAATGAAATAAGAAATTATCGAATTTGTTGTCAAGTGTCTCGTTTATCAGCAAGTCAAGATCGAGTATCAACGTCCAGGTGGGTTATTGCAACATCTACCTATTCCAGAGTGGAAATGGGAACATATCACGATGGATTTTGTTTCAGGATTACCCCGCACTTAAAAGAGACATAACTCCATATGGGTAATTGTTGATAAGCTTACCAAATCTGCTCATTTTCTAGCGATGAAAACCACATAATTCGTGGATAAGTATGCAAAATTGTATATTGACGAAAATGTCCGATTGCATGGTGCGCCGATTTACATAGTGTCGGATAGAGATCCGAGATTTACGTTAAAATTTTGGCCGAGTCTCCAAGCTGCTTTGGGTACCAAGTTAAAATTTAGTACAGCTTTTCATCCTCAAACTGACGGCCAATCAGAGCGTACGATTCAGACATTGGAGAGTATGTTGAGGGGTTGTGTTCTAGAATTTTTTGGTAGCTGAGATGATCATTTTACGTTGATGGAGTTTGCCTATAATAATAGCTACCATTCAATAATCGGGATGGCACCATATGAAGTCTTGTATGGCAGGAGATGCAGAACTCCAATTTGTTAGACTGAAGTGGGAGAACAAAAATTATTAATGCCGGATACAGCCCAGATGATGGCGGACAAGGTGAAAGTGATTCAGGAAAGACTAAAAACTACTGAGAGTCGACAAAAAAGTTATGTTGACATGCGTAGATGTGAGTTGAAATTTGAAGTGGGTGATTATGTATTTTTGCGTATATCCCCGTAGAAGGGCATAATGAGATTTGGGAAAAGGGGAAAGCTAACTCCGAGGTATATCGGGTCATACGAGATTCTAGAACGAGTTGACACGGCGGTCTATCAACTAGCCCTACCGCCAAAATTGTCTAGATTACATGAAGTTTTCCATGTATCGATGCTTAGAAAATATGTGTCAAATCCTTCGCATGTGTTAACTTCTCAACCAATCAAATTGAATGAAGACTTGACATACATTGAGGAGCCAGTCCAGATTCTAAATCATAAAGATCAAGTGTTGCGGATGAAAACGATTCCATTGGTGAAAGTGCTGTAGCGCAGTCATTCAATGGAGGAAGCGACGTCGGAGAGAGAAGATAAGATGAGGAACACATATTCACATTTATTTGTTTAAGATAACTAAAATTTCAAGACGAAATTTCTTTTAGAAGGGAAGGATTGTAAAGTCTAGTACTTGCACATTCATATTTTTAGTTGTATTTTATAACATTTAGAAAAAAACTTGAGGCTCATTGTGTTATTTAAATTTTATTTTAAAATTTTAGGGATTAATATGTTAATATTAATTTTGATTTTTAAAAGTTTAGGGACTATTTAGTTATTTAAAATATGATTTTTAAAAGTTTTGGGATTATTATGTTATTTAAAGTATAATTATTAATTACTTGAGGGTATAAAATGTAAATATTAACATTTATATAGATAAGGTCATGACACATGTTAACACGTGTAACATGTTCAAATTATGGGGAGAAAAGGGTGATGCAGTGAAGTATGGCGGTGGAAATCACTTGTGTATATACGTATATTCATGTATATTTCTATAATATCTCTACGGTTAAAAAAAAAAAAAACAGAGGTTCATACAGACAAGTATATATGTATATTTATATGTCAAAAATATATATACGAAGGTTCAATTAACATAATGGGTTCGGGAAATGTAGCGGGTTTATTTGTACACACAGATATATTTAATTTGAGAATAATACGACTTAAAAAAAATAAAAAGGGGAAAATTTTACTAAAACGATAATTTTAGTATTTCGTCGACTAATAAAATTTTTAACATTCGATTAATATTTTTGTACAAATTAAATTGTTAACACAAATTTTTTTGTAATCATTACTATAATAATTTTCGTATAGTTAATATTGACATAGAAAATTGAGCGTGTAGTAATTTCGTATAATTAAAATTTAGGGAATGGGAAAGTTTGCATTTTAGGGTCACGCATTGTATATTAGATTTACTTTAAATAAATTCTTAATTTAGGCCATTTGGTTGTTAAGTTTACAAGTGTCGTCGCCCAAGTAGCATTCGGATGATAGTAGCATAAAAATCGAGATGGGTGTATTGTCTTCTATGTAAATTGTCAAATTATATTTTCGTAAAAAAAAAAAAAAAAAAAAAAAAAAAAAAAAAAAAAAAAAATATTAAAATTGATTAGTTTATAACGTTACGTGGATCAAGTAAATGTTTAAATGTGGAAAGTAATTTTTATTATCCGATTATGTCATAATTGTCTTCTCGTCAAGAAGACATGTCTTGCGAGATGTGAATATGTTATTACCTGTCAGGCAAGTCCTGCATGGTGGATATATTGTTACCTGTCAGGCAAGTCCTACGGGGTAGATATATGTTGTTACCTGTCAGGCAAGTCTAGCAGGGTGAATATTTATTGTTACATGTCAAGTAAGTCCTGCAGGATGGATATATGTTGACCTGTCAGGAGTGCAAATCTTGCAGGTGGCTGTCCCTACCATTGAGAATATTAAATGGCCCTAACACTGATAGCCACCTTATATGGCACAGTCGTACAGGTTACGGTACCGTCGTAACTCCCGATCGTGAGGTGAAACGATCCTATAACTAATAGGAAAATATGAGTGCGGTATTTTATTATATGTCGAAATATTTGAATTGGTTGATTTGGATATGTTATCTTATTGCAATGATGGTCGTGGAATTTTATTTCGGTTTAATGTGCGGTTATATTTATATTATGTTTAAAAGATGGTATTTGATAAATACATTTGATCCATGAAATGTTTTTATCTTATGAAGACAGTATACCGATAAAATATTTGGTTTCAGGTACCGCAGTTAGAGACAGATCCACTACTGGCACTAGGTAGAGTCAGGTAGTGGGGTCGTTTTGGAGGGTTGGCTGGACATGTGTGAACTGTGAAAAGTTCAATATTTTTCTAATTTTGTTGTGAATATTTGGGACACATGCACTGCTATATTTTTGAAAAAAAAAAAAAAATATAGCAGTGCATGTATAGATATAAATGTATATTTGTTGATTGGTCAAGTAACGTCAAGTCGACATCGTGCCCGGTCTCGGGCGTTGGGGGCTCAGGGTGGGGGTGTCACACTTTGAAAATTTCACGATTTTGAGTTTCAAATGAATTTTTTCTGTTACTACTTCAAAATGATTATTCATCATGATAATATCAAAATTGGGGGATTTCATAAGTGTTAACCTTTCAAAATTTCACAAGTTCGACAATTTCGGAAAATTACCAAAATTGGAATTTTTCGGTGTGAGGTGATTAATCGAGGTGCACGTAAGTTAGCCCGGACACACTTTACTGTAAAACCAAAAAACAAAAATCAAAATCAAAGGAAACTGTAGATTTGCTTTAGAAAAGACACATGCAGGAAAGATGGAATGGCGTGATTTCTTATGCGTTAAAGATCTTGAAGGTGCACTCCCTCACATCAGTGTGGTGCATTCGAGATTAAATTCAATATTTAATTCTCGGATTGCTCTCCAGAAAAGTCAAACGTTGGTTGACAAGAAAATGTGACACTTCCAGTTGCCAACCGGACTAACACTTTCCTTTGAATTATATATTTATGTATATATGTCCACCATGAGATCATAAGGCTTCAACACAAACCAAAGGAACGAGTGTGAAAAAATTATTCTTTTTGCCTTTTTGTACCCAAAATTTTGGTGCGAGTGTCAACGGTAATAAATATTGGTAATGATTCAGCACGCTTGCCGTTTTCATGGGAGTGCATGTGTGCATATATGTCATATATCTGATTTTTTTCCCAACATGAATGAAATGTGCTATTTTCACGGGAATTGAAAACCTCCAACAGATCCAGCAGTTGTGGTGGTAGACCTTGGTGGGCTAATGGCAGTCCAGAGCAAGGAGAGCGTAATGGCTATCAAACCAGACCATACAAACACGATGGTGGGCGTCTTTCCTCTCCTCCCCATCAAACCTTTGGCAAAAGGGTACAAATGGGCCAGCACCCAAAAACTAAAGAAAGCTCCGCCAATGAACTTACTCCATTGCGGCACTGTGCTGAAAATCGTCCTTGAGAAAGCAACTGCCATGGCAATGATGTTTACCATGGCTATTACAATAGGGGGTATCATCAGTGAAGACCACTTGACAATGTACAAGTCCGCGTAAATGTCTTCTTCCTCCTCTCCTCCAGACTTAGAAGTAAGGGTGAAAGAGATCTCAATCCCTGCAATCACCTTGAGAAGACCTTGCAACACAGCAGCCAGGTGAGCGCTGGTTCCGGAGATGAGCCAAAATTGTTCATTTCTCCACCATTCTTCGAGTCCAATTCCAGACCATTTGACTTCCAGGATAGCAAGTGAGATGAGGCAAATTGTAATGATTAATAGGTAAACTAGGAATGCAATGTTGAGTCTTTGGACAATAAAGTGACCGGAGAACAATGAGAGGGCAGGGAGGAAGCAGTAGACAATGAGGAACAAAGAGGTGAAGGGATATATTCCGACATTGAGATAAGCGAAGCGCTGGAGTAACTTAAGGTGACGGGAGCCTAGCAGAGGATTGTTCCTGGAGAAGAATATCTCGACAGACCCAGTGGCCCATCGTAAGACTTGGTGGAGTCTATCCGTGAGATTGATTGGAGCTGATCCATGGAACGCGTCACGCTTAGTGATGCAGTAGACCGACCGCCATCCCCTGTTATGCATGCGATACCCTGTCACCACGTCTTCTGTCACTGAACCGTAGATCCAACCCACACGATCACCCCACTCAGTCTTGTCTTCGTACCTGAATAAATGCAGACAACACACACACACATACATGAGTTTGGGAAAAAAAAAAGAAAAAAGAAAAAAAAAAAAAAAAAAAAAGTGTTACCAACAAGAGATGACCGAGACTGCTTCGGCCACCGTAGTTGCATCAAGCGGTTCACGTGGGGCTCTGAGAACACCGGGAGGTCTTCCATACTTGACCGCAGGATGATCTGCAATTGGACGACCTTGGAATTCAGCAACTGGTATAGACTCCGATAGCATTGTGGAGTTACCGAACCTCTTGGGCAGTAGATTGACATCAAGGGTCGGATCCAAGTCTGTGGTCTTCAAAACTTGGTGTGTCTCAGAGTGCTTAGCAGCAGCGGCAACCGAACTCATATTCTTGTCCACACAGGGTGGGTCGAAGCCATACAACGCAAACCGCCTGAACATGCACCCTGTTCCCACATATACTGGGCCCTGGATACCATCAAGCGCACGCATGTTTCCATCAAAAAACACAGTGTTGTGATTTGCATATCTGTCAGAGGGATCGATTCCTTCAAATCTTTGAGGGAACTGAATATAGCAAATGTCTTCACCCCCCCTGTCCATCATGAAGCACATCCCCTCGCGAAGGGCTTTACAGTTGTAGATGTAATGGTCGCAATCCAGGTTGAGTATGAAGGGGCCATTGGAAAGTACGGCCGATGCTCTCACTAAGGAGTTCATCGCGCCTGCTTTTTTGTTGTGATCGTAACCTGGTCTCTTCTCACGTGAAACGTACACAAACATCGGGAGTCGTATGTCAACATCCGAGAAGTCAAGGATCTTCTCATCAGACGCTCCCATTAGAGGGTCACTGCTGGGTGGCTTTAACATTACCTGGAGAATTCCAGCATGATCTCCTTTCGAATGTTCACTGGTAGGAGAGGTCCAAGTGCCAGGCCAGTGGGTGCCGTCAGCCATCCATGTGGCCTTCTGGACTTTGATTGGCTCCAAAGGGTCGGCCCCGCTCTCTCTTACGTGTTTCATCATCTTCATCTCCTCCCTTGCATTGAATGCGTCCGATCTCCTCCTAATTGAATCTGGTAACCCATTGATCCTCACCTTGAACTCATCATACTCTCTCTTGACCCTTCGTCTATCCTTGACAAAATCGGATCTCTTCTTGTTCTTGGTCGGGTCTTTCTTCATGCTAAAATATGCTTCTGGATTCCTCGGCTCAATATCATGCTTGCGACAGAATGGGACCCACAAGTCGGCAAATCCAGCTGCCTCGGCCATTGCCTCGAACGTGAGAAGGGCTCCTCCGTCGTCAGAAATGTAACAAGAAAGCTTCTCCACGGGGTAGTCAGCGGAGAGGATCGACAAGATGGTGTTAGCTGTGACAAGAGGTGGCTCTTTTTCAGGATCGGCAGTGGACACAAATAGGTCCATACCAGGGAGATCAGAACGGCCTGTGGGGTTAGACGGGGAAGGTAAATCGAATTTGTCACGCAAGACTTCAAGGTCAGTGGAACGGTTAATGGGGCAGAGCTTCGGAATCTGATCAAGGATCCAAGAGAACCCAAACCATACCTCACATATCACCGACATAAACCACAGCCACATGGCTTCCTCGTTTGGATGCTGCAACCTCCATGCCAAGAACAAGCACAACACGACCAGTCGAACAACGATTAACAACCTGCAACAACCTACATTTTCAGACCCTACCATTCCAAATGTGACTAGTTTTGGTTTATGTGGCTGCAATGCAAATGCAAATTGACTGAAGAATGTATTACCTGTAAGGGCTGATGATGCCTTGTGGGATTGGCAAAACCCGACTGAGAGGCTTCCAAGGTCTATCGCTTGAGTCCACCATTCCCCCTCGAATCCCTTCATCTCCATCATCTCCATACAAGTCTTCTTCTTGAGGCCAGTATGCATTACCATAACCATAAGTGCCCTTTGATTCAAATAACCACTTATTGTGATCAAATTCACCGGTTTGGTTTCTCTTCATCATGGACATACTGTTGTTTGCTTTCAAATCATCTGATGGTGCAGGAAGTGACAATGCCGATCCACCTGAAAAGTCAGGTCCATCATCGTCATAATCCCCCATCCTGTAAGGCTCCTTGCACCCTGGACACAAACCAGTTTCTTTCTGCGCATCTAGGAAGCAATCTCTGCAAATTTTGAACCTGGAACACCACATGCAATATATATATATATGTGTGGGTGTCTGTTTCAACAAAAAGAAAAAAAGAAAAAAACCAACGAAAGCATGTACTTTTGGATGCATGCTAGGCCTAAGCC
The DNA here is from genome assembly GCA_016647705.1 of Eucommia ulmoides. Classification (NCBI taxonomy): domain Eukaryota; kingdom Viridiplantae; phylum Streptophyta; class Magnoliopsida; order Garryales; family Eucommiaceae; genus Eucommia; species Eucommia ulmoides. The sequence goes on from CM028340.1 coordinate 132,124, forward strand.
TGGGGGGAGGGAGGGGCTACCTGCATTCGCAAGGGATTACATCGGCTCCTCTCTCATCTTTCATAACCTTGCCATCACAAGCAGGCATGGAGCAAGAGGAGCCCTTGGCACCTGCCATTTGGGGATGGGAGACCTCGGACTCGATCACCTTGTCCATGAGATGGGCACGAGTAACGCTGTTGAATCCCCCAGTGAAGAGGGAATTAGAAACATATTGCTCCTCAGCCTTTGCGGCAACAGATGTGTCCATGGGTTGATTGTCTGGTGTTGGAGGAATGTGAACAGTATAGTTCAAGTAATCTCCCGAGAATTCTCCAGACATGTCCAGATCTTCTCGGGAAAGGCTGACATATCGACCGCTTGAGGTTCTTCTGGCAAATTTTACTGTTTGGCCGCTCGAAGATGAAGAAGAATTGCGGTTGCCATGTTGTTGTTGTTGCTGCTGATGAGATCCCCCGGCAACACTACTGCGCATTCCCTTCTTTGATGCTTGGGTTGACAACGACGCCATTTAGTGACCTCTTCTTATCTATCATACCTAAGCTAACGCTAAGCTAATTCCATCGGCAGCATTGATGAACGTGGTTGTGGCTGCCGGTACGTAATTGCATGCAGCAGTAGAATTAGACATTGGAAAAAGAAAAGAAAAGAAATGCTGAGGAAAATTGGATGATCAGTGATGATCCTTCCTCTGCGTGCCTTGAGGTGAGGAACCAACGGGGAGAGAGACGGCAACGGAAGGAGAGGAATGATTGAACGAATGAAATGAGATGGAATGCGGAACTTATGGTGAGAGACCAAGTCCTCCTATTCTTTCCCGTTGCTATTTTTAGTATATGTATGCATGGAAAATGCTAAACATTCCAAAAGTGAGGAGCGAATATGCGGGCCAAATGCACCGAGTTTGATTGTACAATTGTGATTCAACTTTGAAATTATACACATATATAGTCCCCTTCTACCCTATATATTAAAACCCAAACCTAACATTTTATGTATATTGTATACTAATTCCAATATCATCAAAATCACAAATCTCCAAATTCGTCAACAATAAAAATTATCTTTTTCAATATCCTCCAAAAATTACAAAAAAAAATGTGCAACAAGTTTTGCAATAAGGGATAACCAAATAAAATAACAAAACCTCAAACGCCTCAAAAATTAGAAAATTCATTTGTTTATTGAATTAATCAAAGTTTGTTGAAAATATAACAACAAGAATCAACAAGTTTGTGAACACGGACTAATGATACCGGAAATTGGTACCACAATAATTTAGTAAAAAGTCCTTGCGATCCTTGTAAAATTTCACTATTTTGAGTTTTTTTGAAAACTAATGAAATCGGATTTTTTTATTTTTTTTTTTTCAGTTGTTGTTGTGCTATAGCATTTTAAAATTTTGTGATTTTGAGTTTTTGATTAATTTCTTTATAAAATGTTGTTGTGATACAAAATTAACGAAATTACGTGTCTTTATAACCTATAACCTTACAAAATTTCACGATTAGTTGAAGCGTTGCTATTATCCGCAATATATGTTATTGTCTACAAAATACAAAATATGTCTAATTAATGATGTTTTCCGGATAAAATGATTTTATGTGTACTATGGCATTACTATTGCCCACAAGCTTGATTCTATGTTATATTAGTTTGAGACGAATCTATGCAGATATGTGTGTGTGTGTGTGTGTATATATATATATATATATAAAATTCTAAAATAAACTTCGTTTGAGTAGTCACTTTGTATTCTAAAATTTAGAATTGGATATGCGCTAGTAACATTTTAATTTTTTTGTCAATTCCGTTACATTTAACGGGAAAAAAAAAATAACTTTTATAATTCAATCCATTCTAAAGTGTAAAAAAGTAAAATGAGTTTAAATAGAAGGGATTAACTAAAATTACCCCAAAAATCAAAGTTATCTTGTGTTGTTTAAATAAGGAAAAAATACCAAATGATCTCAACAAAAGTCCAAAACTACCAAATGATCCATCAATTTTTTAATTAAACGGAATGGTCCATAACTGCATTTTCTATTCTAGATTTTTTTTTTTTCCTATAAATATCATACCGAAAACTTTAAAAAATAAAGCTAAAGAAATAGAAAAAAAAATATGGGGGAGAGTGAAACATAGAAATATAAATATAAAATAAACAACAAAAAAAATATTATGTTGTAAGGGTATTTATATAATTAAATCGTGAAAAAAATGTCATGTTGAATTTAATATGATATGAAAACATGAATGTGAATTTTTTATGAAAGAATAATAAACGTGATATCATTTTGAAGATCTTGTTCATACGAATCTGAATATATGATTAAATCATGAAAAAAATATTATGTTGAATTCAACATGATGTGAAAAACTACGAAAAGTCCAAAATAACATGTTGAATGTAACACGAATGTGAACACTGAAAATTCTGAAAGTATCATATTAAATATAACACAAATCTGAATTTTTGATGTAAAAATGATGAACGTGATATTTTATTAATATTTTTTTTTAGACAAATCTGAATATATAGTTAAATCATTAATAAATAAATAAATATTGAATTCAACACGATGTAAAAAACTACGAAAGTTCCAAATAGCATGTTGAATGTAACATGAATGTGAAATTTGAAAATTCTAAAAATATCATGTTAAATATAACACATATCTAAAAGCTAATGAAAAAAATATTAAATGGAATATCATTTTGAAAATCTTATTAAGACGAATGAAAAAATAATGTGTAAAATAATAATTATTTTGATATTAATAAAATAATTTTGAATACTTATATTTTAGGAAGTTATATATCAAGTAAATAGTTAGAGAGATAAATCTGACCGAATAATTAGAAAGAACTATTTGGTAACTTACTAAAAAAAGGGTTAGGGTTAAATTGGTAGTTTTCCCAACTTATAATATCCCTTGGTACCTGCCCCTTTAATTAATCCTCCGTTCCATTACCATTTTGGATAAGGAGGTCTTTTTGGGTGGACAAATTTGAGATAAACACTAGTACAATCGAATACAATTGATGAATTTGGGAAACAAAAATAATAGATTTTTCCATATTATGACTCTCCATAGAAGATGGAAGAACAAAATCTCTATGCTTAAATTTGATGGGACCTGGATTAATAATGAAGATAACTTAAAAAATCATGTTCAAAGTTATTTCAGTAACGTTAACCTTTTCTCTGAAGTTATTGTTAGCTCTAGAACTACACTTACTAATTTGTGCCCTGTGATTGAGGACTCTTTACATCTGGCCCTAACTCAGGTGCCTTCGGTCTGGGAGTGAGTCCTTCAAATACATGAAGGATCTTAAAGCTCCAGGTCCGAATGGGTATCAACTATCAACCCATATTCTTTAAGAGAAATTGGGGAGTTGTGGGGAATGATGTTTGTAGTTTTGTTCGTAACTGTTTTCAAAATGCTACCATGCCTAGTGTTACCAATAAAATTTTGATTGCACTCATCCCTAAAGTTGATTTTCCGAAGACTATTACCCAGTTTAGGCCCATAAGCCTTTACAACACTATGTTTAAAATTGTCACTAAAATTATTGTGGAAAGAACTAGACCTTTTTTATAAGACATTGTTGGCCCTTACCAGAGTAGTTTCATTCTGAGGAGAATGACGACGGATAATGTCATCATCACCCAGGAATTAATCTACTCTCTAAGGAAATCTAAAAACAAAAAATGGTGGGATTATAAATAAATTGGATCTTGAAAAGGCCTATGATCGAGTTAATAGAGGATTTCTTATGGAAACCTTGACTTATTTTAACTTTTCTTCCATGCTTGTTAATCTCATCATGTAACTGTTTTCAAAATGCTACCATGCCTAGTGTTACCAATAAAATTTTGATTGCTCTCATCCCTAAAGTTGATTTGTCAGAGACTATTACCCAGTTTAGGCCCATAAGTCTTTGCAACACTATGTTTAAAATTGTGGAAAGAACTAGACCTTTTTTAAAAGACATTGTTGGCCCTTACTGTAAGACCCCGACTTTTCATATACGAATATTTCAAGTCGCGTTTTAAAAATATTTTGAAAATGTCGGGGTAGACTACGATATTAATTATGTGAATTAAAATTTTAGGGGGTTGTATTGAAATGTTTATAAACATTAAAACATAGATTTGGATTTAATTGTTACTACAACATAATATAAGGGGAGGTTTATGTAATATTATAAAAAATATCTTAATATATATATATATATATATATATAGAGAGAGAGAGAGAGAGAGAGAGAGAGAGAGAGATAGATAGATAGATAGATAGATATAGATAAGGATTGGGAGTGGGTGATTTGGATGATGGATGGAGGCATGGGCTTTGTCCGGTTGAGTGAGCTTTCATACGTGTATGTACGTATGTATATATATATATATATATATATATATATATATATATATATATGTATATGTATATGTATATATACATATATACATATACATATACATATATACACACATATATACATACAGGAATAGAGATGGAAGAATGGTCTGGAACCGAAGAGAGAGAAAGGAAGATAAGGAAGAGAGAGAAAGGAAGAGAAATGAGAGAGAAAAGGGTCACCGGTGGTGGGTTTGCACATTCCATCGGCGTGTGTGGGCTTGCGGTATGCATACCTCGTCGCCGGTAAGTGGGTATGTGTGTGTGTGTTCCTTGTTACTGTTTTGTTCTATTTCTGCCCCGTTCCATGTTTGTTTCCATTTTATTCCAGATATGGGTGGTGGTCGGTTGTTGGCTGGTTGTTGGTTGGTGGGTGTTGGTTGTGTATGAGCAATTGGTGGTGGTGACTGCCGAAGTTAGTGAGAGGGAGCGTCGGCCGGCTGGACGTGTGACGGTGTGCTCGTTGTTGCTCGTTGACAGTGTGAGTATTGTGCGACTGTGTGCAGGTGTCTGTTCGTCTGTACGTGCGATGGAGTGTGTGTGTGTATGTGTGTTGTCGAAAGAGAGAAGTAAAGGTGGGTTCGTTGGCGAGTGTCTGGTGGCCGGCGATTGTGTGGGTTTGTGTGTGTTGTATATGCTGTGGGAGTGTGGTTGTGAGGTTTGGGTGTGTTGTATTGTGTGGGTGTGAGCCTATGGTGAGAAGAGAGTAAGAGAGTTGGCTGAGATCTCAAAACAGAACAGGAGGAGGAAGACGATTTACCGCCTAAGCGGTGGATTTTCGCCTAGGCGGTGAAAATGCAAAGTGCGGTTATGAGAAAGGGAGAAGCAGCCACTCAATCGCCTAGGCGGTGGGACGTCCCTTAGGCGGTGGGGAGCAGAATCAGAATACATGGAATTTTAGGGAAATCCACGATCGATTCGGAATGGGTAACCTTTCTAATTTCTGTTGTGAATTCTAAAATTAGTTTTCTAACCTTAGAGTTATTAAATGAAAATAATAAATCTTGAGATTGTTTATAAGAACAGAGTTTATAAATAGTAAACCGTAACAAAACGATACTAATTGAATAGTTATATTTCGTAATAAAATATGGAAAATAGGAAATTAAGGAAATCAGGATTTCATGACGTGATTAGTTTGTTTCATACAAAAGTATTAATTTAGGCCCTGTCACCGTTAGGTTCGCAGGTACCGGAGTTCGGATTGGGCTATAAATATGATGAGATATGTGTTTATTTAACTGTACGAATTTTATACATTATATGGATCAAGCCAGTTGTAGGTGAGTTGGTAAAATGGTTTTCTATTGAAATGTTTGGGTTTAAAAAGAAAGACTTTATAAATAATCTATTGGATTTGGTGGTTTTAATAAAAAGGTAGGAAAAATATGATTTTTAAATTAAAAGTGGGTTTTGTCTAAAAAGAGGTAGACAAGGGTGATTTTGACGGTATTGATGAAATGGTGATTTTGTCGATATTATTGAAGTGGTGATTATTATTATGGTCTATCCGGAGGGTAGTCCGGCAGAGTGATAATTACTTGTGATTTGGTGATAATATTATTGAATTGACTATGTCATAGTTTATATTATGATCTGTCCGGAGGGTGGTCCGGCAGATGGATAGTTACTATATGATGATTGAAATTTGTGGTGATTTATATTATTGGCCTCCGGAGACGTCCGGTTAGCAGTGATCTGCGCAATTAGGTCCGCTAGGAAGGCATATCCTACAGATAGTTACGGTACCGTTGCAACTCCCGATCGTGAGGTTAAAACGATCACTATGGCTTAGCCGGTGGGTATGGGATTGAGATATGTGTTTAAATTGGGGTGTTTTATATATATACTGGGTGACTTATTATTGATTAGGTGTTTGGAAACTGAATTATACTGCTTTACTTTCATTACTTATTTGATACTAGAGATTTTACCAACTCTGTGTGGTGTTTATATTTAATTACGCTTGATCCATTTAAATGTTGAATTTTATGAAATGTATTGTTGCTATGTTAAAAATGGTTTTTACTAAGAATGCAGTACACTCATAGGTAGAACTTTTAGGAGACGATCCCCTACTGGCATTAGGTGGAGTAATCTGGAAATAATTTGAGTCGAGCTGTCAGAGAGGAACAATATGAAAGAGAAAGATTATGTATATATTGTGTATTAAATTGTATAGTAAACTATTGAAATTTAGTAATGTAAAAGAAAATCCAAACCTTAAAATAGGTAATGTCATGTTGTCGTCACGCCGGTCCTGGTATGACAGATATCCGAGACGGGTCGTGACACTTACCAGAGTAGTTTCATTCCAGGGAGAATGACGACGGATAATGTTATCATCACCCAGGAATTAATCCACTCTCTAAGAAAATCTAAAAACAAAAAAGGTAGGATTATAAATAAATTGGATCTTGAAAAGGCCTATGACTGAGTTAATAGGGGATTTCTTATGGAAACCTTGACTTATTTTAACTTTTCTTTCATGCTTGTTGATCTCATCATGTCCTGTGTTTCAACCCCATCCCTTTCAGTTCTCTGGAATGGAGAACCTCTCAAGGAATTCCAGTCATCCAGAGGACTAAGGCAAGGGGATCCCCTATCCCCTTATTTGTTTACTCTATGCATGGAACGTGTTTATCCCATCCTATATGTGACAGTGTGAATAAGGGTAATTGGAAAGGCCTTAAGGCTTGTAGAAATGGCCCTAGCATTTCTCTCTTTTTTTTTTCTTGCCGATAATCTTGTGTTATTTGCGAAAGCTGAGGATAATCAATTTCAAAATATTCTGCATTAATGATTTTTCCAATGCTTCTGGTCAAAAATTTAATTTTTCAAAATCTAAGCTTTTTGTTGGTCCTATGATTCCCAGTTGGAAAGCAAGAAATATCAGTAGGGTCCTAAAAATCAATTTAATGGAGGATTTGAAAATCTACTTAGGCTTCCCCCTCATTAACGGTGGACCTAGTCTTATCAAATAGGTGATGTCTACTATACCTACCTATTCTATGCAAACCATATCATCCCTCTTAAAGCTTGCAATAAGATGGATCAAGTCAATCGTAACTTTCTTTGGGGGGATAGTGATAATGTTAAAAAAAAAATACAACCTTGTTAATTGGGAAAAAGTGTGTCAAAAACCCGAAGATGGGGGCTTGGGTATCAAATATGTGAGAATTAGTAATAAAGCTTACCTTGCTAAATTGGGTTGGAAAATTGCTAATAATGGCCAGAGTCAGAATTATCATAAACAAATATAATGTAGATAATAGCCCTAATTCTTGGAAAAGAAAAAATGGTAGCTCTCATATTTGGAGAGGCATTTTGGTTGCTAAGCATATTCTTAAAAAAAAACATTAAATGGAAAGTGGGTAATGGAAACACCACCAATTTATGGACTGACTGGTGGTATGGCAATAACCCCCTGGGCTACCAAGATACTCAAAACATGTTTGACCTTAAGGTGGACGATATTGTCAATGATGAAGGTAACTGGTACCTTAATCCTATTCTACACCTCGTTGATGACGAAACTGAGAGAAAAATTCTTGAAATGAAACCTCCTTTTGAGGATATTGATAAACCCCTTTGGCAACATGAAAAACTCTCATATTTTCTCTATCAAATCTGCTTACCATCTTGAAAATCCCTCGGATAGTGATAATATGGTGCACAATAATTGGAGGTGAATTTGGAAATTAAAAATTCCTCAAAACATTTTTTTTTTTTTGTTTTTGGACCTTTTTTTAATAATAGACTTGTCACTAATTCCTTTAAAGCTAATATAGGTAGTGACACTTCTAGCTTCTGTCAAAGATGTAATAGTGCTACTGAAAATACCGAGCATGCTCTTCGTTCTTGTCCAAAGGCTTCGGTTATTTGGGATGTGTGTGGTTGCCCAAATTTCAGGTATAATAAGTCTTCCTACGGTTTTATGGATTGGGTTAAAAAACACTTAAAAGAGAGTTTCCTAAAACCTAAATTCTATCTTTTTGTTGCTATTATTTGAGAAGTTTGGAAGGATAGAAATAATGAGGTTTTTAGAGATAATTGTTTGTCTCTCATAGAGAAATTCTCTTCAACCAAACTTCCTAAATGGCTCTAAGAATATCTCTTTTTACTGGAATCCTCCCCCTCCAGGCTATCTGAAACTTAACATTGACGAGAGCGCTAGAGGCAACCTAGGAAGAGGAGGAATGGGAGGCCTCTTGAGAGATAATCTGGGAGTTTGGAAAATGGGCTATTGTGGCTGTTTGGAAAGTTGTACGACACTTAAAGCAGAGCTGAAAAGCCTTGTTACCGGTATCAAACTGGCGGCTAGCAGACAGTATCCTCGTGTCATGGTGGAGACGGATTCAGCAGAAGTGGTCACCCCTAGTCAGAATCCCTGTCCGAAAAATCATTGGTTCAAAAGTTGGATCGAGGAATGCAAGTGAATCTTAGTGATCAATGACTACACCCTCCATTTTGCTCCTAGAGAAACGAATCAATGCGCCAACATCTTGGTTAAGAGAGGAGCTAGGGAAGATAGTACCCTAGAGATCTTGTCAATTCCTACAATGGATATTGAAGATATTCTGATTGAGAAAATGGACAAAAATACCTTCGAAATGTGCCCGGACGAGCAATTGTTGTTTTTCTTTTCTGTTTGTTTGTTTTAATTTTCAAATGACCAAAAAAAAAGAGTAAAATCGAAGCTTATTTGCTACTTACTCATCATAATGCACAAACATCGGCATTGTTTTAAGGTATACACGATCGCTAGGTGATTTTAAGGGAGTCAAAGTACTTAAACGGAGCCGTTTCACAATCTTTAGAGGCCATGGCAGCTTGATTTCCTTTTTATTTTTTCAGAATACGAATTAAGATGTTTCACCTTTTGGTCTAATCAAAATCGGATTAACTTTTGCTCAATTTGCTTTCCTCCATCCACCTTTTATTGTTGCGACTTCAGTGGGATTGCTTCTCCAAAACATCCGTAAATTAAAGAAAAAAGGGGGGGAAGTGTGCAAATAATTAGAGTGACTTCTTAAAGAGATTCAAGCACTCGGGAGTGCAAAAGGAAAAGGCAAAACTAGAAAAGCAAGAATTAAGTAAAATATTGATATCCCCGCATGTGCATGTACATGTAGGTAGAGGTGGAGAGGCATTAGGGTATTGTTGAATGTGAGAAGTGACGCGCAGCATAGAAGGGCCTCCAGGCAGAGGCAGTAAGCAAGCAGAGGTCCTTCCATCCAAGCTTGAGGGTCCCATTGTCTTCCAAAAGTGTGTAACCATTGGAAGGGAACATGCCGAGCAGGAGGGTGGCTTGGGCAGCTGCATTGCCAGCCAGAGAGATGCCCTTGAACCCCGACTGCTGAAGCTTCTCCCTCCAGTTGGTGAACTTCACCTCGCCACTCCTGGATGGACCTCCAACCGCCAGAACATTCCTTATCTCCCTTGATAGAAGCTGTTGCTCCACCACATGCCTCTCTTCACTCTCCTCCCCATAGCTTGCACCCAATGAGTCGAACAATGCCGAATAGTAGTGTATGGCTTCCACAAACCTTCCCAGGAAAGAATTCGCATGGCTTAGGTCTTGCTCTACCACTGTCACCACTTTTGGGACCAATCTGATCACCACCCACAAACATTTAGTCATTAATGGGAAAGATGTTCAATTTAATGAGTATTGCTACTACGTACGGAGAGTAAGTTGGTGACAATTAATATATAGATGAATGCTAGAGCTGCATGCATGGCTAGCCTAGCTACTAGCTGTGTAGGACTACATATATTTTATATGTGTAAACAAGATTGGGGTTGATTGAAGGGAAGGGCATGCATGCATTTGTTAGTTGTTACCTCTGCAAAAGCCACAGGGTATTGGTATCCGATCCAGTGACATCGTAGAGAGAGTGTTGCAACCAATGGACGGCAACGGCCTCTCTCTTGCTCACATTCAATCCCTGGGGATCCAAATTCCCAACTTTGTCAGCAACCGGAAAGAACTCAAAAGGAAGGCCCAATTTCTCGGCAAAATCAGAAAGGCGTTTCCCCGTGGCTTCCAAGGCCTCCACGGAGGTGCCTAAACCTGTTAGCCGAACAAAAGGAGGACCGCCGGGGCGAGATGCCAAGATGTGAAAGAGGCCCGGCCACTGCAGGCCTTGCATGATGTCAAGGTCTATTATGTGCACCCTGTCCTCCCCGTCGAATGCTTCCTGAATGGCCTGGTTTGCCGTGAAATGCGAGAACTTCACAAAGGGGCTGATCCCATTGAATACCTGAAAGGCCGATGCCATCTTCTGGCCGTGAGGTGGTGGTACCGTTGGCAAGGCGGCATACATCCCCAAGCAAGAGCTCACCAGCCTAGCGGACATGGCTTCCGAGAAGTATGCAGCAACCCTCTGCGCAGACGTACCGAACGGTGTTGCCAGTTCCGAGATCTCTAACAACAACCTGTTTGCCTCCTCAAAGTTATCACCGGATACAGCCTCCGCACACTGCAGAAGTAAGGTCAGGAGATGGAGGCCTTCTTCGTCTCTCTTTTGATGCCGCATTTCTTCTTTCTTCAGCTCTCGGCTGCTCATTATTGCTGCCGCCGATTCACTTTGTATTTCGGCCACGGCGGCTAATGGAGAGTCCTGTTGCTGCTGCTCTTGATCTTCATCAACTTGCGGAGAAGTCCGCTGCTGCTGTTGAGGCTGCGGCACTGGATTCGACGGAAGCTGGGCTGCAGCAGCTAGGTTGGTGGTAGTGGTTGGTAGTGTGAGTCCCCAGTTCATGTAGGGATTCATGTCCGCAAGATCATCCTGATTAGGCAACAAGTTGTGAAGACCAGCAGCAGCAGCAGCAGGTTCTACCAAGTTAAGTCTTCTAAGCCCGGAGGAGGACCCTTGACTATGCTGCTGTTGCTGCAAACCAGCCGTGATGACCGCCGCACCGTCTCTTCTTCCTCTTCGATCGGTATCCGTATATTTGCTTCGCGGATCAGTGAGACAGCGGAGCCTATACTCAAGGAGGGCGGCAAGATTAGGGTTGCAAGGGTGGATGATTTCCCTCACGTTCTGGATCAGCTGAGGTACGGAGACATTGGTGCAGCTGTGGATCAAATCTTTTATGATGCCATCGATCCAAGCCGTCGTGCTTGAATCCTCCATGTGCGAAGTCGCAGGCATCTGCTGCTCCGCTCCTGCAGTGGCTGTGATTATTCGATTCCTTTCAGGAACGAACAAAGGCAAACCGGAGAAAACACATACAGAAGGCGTCTGAGTTGTTTGATGGTGAGGGGATAGGGAGTCTACGTTTGCTGACGTCACGCTGCAATTCGTGGGAGGAGGTTGCAGCATAGTGGAGTAGTTGGAGAAGTGGGTAGAATGCGGATTAATAGGAGGGAGGTCCGCAGCAATATTGTTATTATTACTGGCTGAGGCTGAAGTATCTGCAAGAGGAGCCGTGCGGCGGAGAAACCTGCCGTGGTTATTAATGTCGCCGATATGGAGTTCCATCTCGGAGGCCGCTCTCTTTCTTACTATTTTCCCAGCTTCGTCGGTCGGACTTTTGCGTGGTTGCTCATGATTCATATTGGTAGCCCTACTGATCAGAGAAGTCTCAGCCGCAGTACTATTGCTGCCATTGTTGCTGGTGCTACTGGCATCGCAACCACTGTTACCAACCAAGGCCGCTACCGCCGCCATAGGAGGAAAGAAGAAGCAAAGTGATGACTCTGATCTGCAAGTACTTGCTATTCATAGAGTCGCTGAGGATTTTTAATTTTTGTTATTGAAATTTGGGTAGCTTGCTGGTAACTAGCTAGAAACTTATTAGACGATCCAAGAAGAAAAAGGATGCAAGGAGTGGGACAGAAGCATCGGGATTCTTTCCTCGACTCTATCCAACAACACCACCACCACCACCCCCTCCTCGATCGGGGTAGCTAGGCTTTTGTTATTTCTATTTGTTTGACGGCTTGCCTTTTGGATGTATCCCCGTGGGCGATTGATAAGAAAGATGGTGGGGGTGGGGAGGTGTTTCTGTCTATCTAAGCAGTCATGGCGCGGCGGTGATGGTGGTGGTGAGCATGCAACCGGACCGGAGGTGAAAACTTTTTGCATCATTAGACAAGTCATATCGAGCTGTTGAATTAAGTATGGACGGACGCTTCTTTCTTTCTTCTTCTTCCCTTTTTTGTTTGTTTTTTTATAATAAATATTGAACTGTGCTTCTGTCTTGGCATGTTTGACTTGTCGGTAGCTGTAGGGGAACGAGCATTCCGATGATCCTCGAACATCTGCCATATCGAGCTCGCTTTTCATGCTTTGCAATCACTCGAGACATGTTCCTTCCTTCGCTTAATAATAAGGATTTTAGTTTATTGTAATAGGATTGTTATTAAAAAAAATCATAAATTAAGTCGGTTTAAATTAAGGACATATTGAAGATTTTTGTTGGTTTAGAGTGAAAATATTATTTTTAGAAGCGGAGTGAATTGAATAAAATATAAAATTAAATGTGAGGAAAATTTATAATTTTTTTGTTTTCATTTTTTTGAGCACCCTACTTCATAGGTAATTCCCTAGGCTGTTTAATTATAAATAATATTATTGATGTCCTTGACATCCAGTATATTATTGCATGGGAAAACGTGTTAATTAGCAGGACATTTATATTATATTTAAAATCTCAGAAGCTAGTTTCGAGACATGCCTCGGTGATAGCAACGGGCAGATTATGCTAAAAAACGGAGACATGCATCCCAATGAGGACCAACACCTTTTAACCTACCCTAGCCTGCCCTACCCATCTGTATGCCTCAACCTTCCTTCCTGCTTAATTTCATCTTCGCATGTGTATGTACTGTAACAACTCTTGGCTTGGGGCTCTCCGTCCAGGTGCTCTCCCCTTGCATTGTTGAGTAACCTCTATATAGAGAGAGAGAGCATTAATTAGGAGGTGAATTTAAGTGGCTTGCTAATTAATTTGGCTTGGAGTCGGAATGGAGCCAACAGCCAAGGTCCGAAATGCAAGTTAGTGTTTGACATTTTGCTTTCAACGGCATCCATGTTGAGAGGCTTTATCTGTTTGTTTGTTTCTTTAGTTTTGGACGTGTTTGACTCTACCTCCCACGCAGGGATACATAGCTATCAAGCGCCAGTGAGTAATAATATAAGACGCGCACAGTCTTCGAGGCTTGAGATGTGTAGCAGGTGGCTGTAAAAGTTGTATGTCTTTTACACCGTCGTCGTATAGGAGGAATCCATCCCACTCATCTACCCCAATCAAATATACATATTTGCAACTTGGACATCCCTAGTTTGTTACTTATTTTCCAAATAAAATTTTCAATTTAATCTTCTCATTATGTTATTCAAAATGAATACTTTGGAGTGCATTTGTAGAGTTTTTCAACACTTTGATCAAATTTAACGTGTAATTTGTTTAATATATCACACCAATATTAAGACACTACACTTTGATTTGAGTGGGTGTCATTTTTAAATGTATTTTTATATTAAAATTAAAAATAACTTGAATGAAAATTTTGAAATAATCGTCCAATTTTAATTTCTTGTTTCAAAATAAAATACAAAAATTGAAATTTAATATTTTCATTTAACCACCAAATATTTATTTTTAGTTTTAAACTAAAGTTCCAAAATTAAATAAATCAGACCAATTTGAATCTAAATTAAATTAAAAAAAATATCTTAAATTAAATTATAACAATAACCTAAATTAATCCACATAAAATATAATAAAATTAACAAATGACTCAAACCCAAGTAAAATAAAATTAATAAAATAAACTCCACCACACCTAATTAAACTCAATTCAACCAAACACAATTAAAACTAATTAGATTTAGTTAAATTAGAATTAATATAAATCTAACCAAATTCAAAATATGACATACGGTAGTAAAATCAATATAAAATTAACCAAATCCAAATATGCCGCAAGGTACTGCTCTTGTCAAATATGACTTAGACAAAGCATCTGTAAAAAAATGACATAAATGATCCAACAATTGTTGGACTTATTTTTTCTCGAAAAATATCAAAAAAAATAAGATGACATGACACAGTATCTCCAAAGATGTTCAAAAGATTAGGATGTAATATATAAAATAAAAAAAAGGAAAATAATATTCCAAAATGTGTACTGCTACTACTGCGTGGGGTGGACTAAATATGTGTGTCACGTGGATGCATCAGTACTACTACTTAATACTACTGCTTGGCTCGCTTGGTAATCATGGCTACAGTTTTTTGACTTTAAGCTACGAAACTCCATTCACTTTCCTATTCGTTTCCCCGTCCTTTCCTTTTCCACAAGTCCGTGCCTATTTGCCTAATTGGCCGTTAATGCAGACACTCACACTAATTTTCAACCTAACCTCCTCGATTCTTCCATGTGACATACATGCCTCCTTTTTCAAATCCAACCCTTTCTGCACCCACGGATATCTTTTTACATTTATTTGAACTTGTCCACAAACGAAGAAGAAGCGTTAAGCGCACAGATGTTCGAGTTGGGTGACAAGAAACATGACTTCTCCGAATGCACAATTTATCCAACAAGAACCTAAAAAAAAATCTATCAACGTGTTTGGGTAAGGAATTTGTGAAGAAGATTTTATTTGTTTAAAAGATTTTAAAGTTCTCTTTTGACAAATTTCTTGTTTAGATTTTAGGAGGAAAAGAATTGTAAAAAAAAATTGTCCTAAAAAAAGAATAAGATGAGGTATTTTGAAATCTTTTTTTAAGTGTCATTTGCAAAAGAATGATTATTTGCAAAATCCATCCAAGGAAAGATTTGTGAAATCAAAAGCCCTCTTCTCTCATCTTCGCGACACAACCCTTCGCTCCTGAGGCCCTTTCCTTCGCCGCCAATCTGGACCGCCGTCGTCCTCTTTTTCGTCGTCTTCTTCTTCTTAATCGTCTTCATTCGTCGTCTGCTTCTTCTTCTTCGTCGTCGTCGTCGTCACACGGCTTCTTCGTCGCCGTCTTCTTCTCCTTCTCTTTGATCTCGAATTCATCGGCATTCAATTTAGGGTTCGGCGCAATCGTTTTAGGGTTCCAATTTGAGATTCGCAATCGTCGATAGCTTGTTCCGAATCTTCTTATTTCGGTTTGAGATTCCCAATCGTCGATGTTCTACAGATTCGCAATCTTTTTGGCTTTTCTTCGTCATAATCGTCGGTGGCTTATTCTGAATCTTCTTCTTTGGCTTTTGTTCTTCGTTCGGTGGCTTTTGTTCTTCAAGTTTATTGTTCTTTTCATTTTGTTCTTTTGAGAATTGTTCAGTTTGAGAATTGTCCTTCAAATTTCTTATTCTTCAAATTTTTCAGTTTGAAAATTGTTCGATGATTTCGGTGTATTTTACAAATGGTATTAATTTATCCAAATAAGATAATTACAAAATTATATAATCAAATTCTTCAGTTAAAATAGTTATTCAAATAAAATATTTGGTAAATAATGAAATTTTGAAATCCCATAATTTACAAAATCCCTTAAATTTATCAAATCCCTTACTCAAACGCAACCTTAGTATGCTCCCCTGAGTGTGAAAATAAGTTATTTACTTCGAGCATATGAACCAATCAAGAATGTAATAAATATGTTACCTAAACCTTTGAGGCAATACCATATTTATATATGAGGACAAGTTGGATTTGGAATAGCTCCAAAACAGGTGAAGTAATAGGATTAGGGCTTAACTAAAATAAGATAATGCCTATCCGACCTAATTAGACCATGATTGAAGGAGAAAGGTGACAGACTCATGGGTGAGGCCCGCAGGGCTCAATAAACAAGGCCCACGTACGGACCTAGAAAGACCCAATGAACAATGTGTTGGTTGTTGGCTTGATTTTCAACAAAACTGGGCCAACACTTTACAATGGTGTCAAATGAGTTTTTCACACTTTGATGCCTTTTGTGTTTCTTCACATGTTTGTTGTTAAAGGGAAGAAGAAAAAATGGTAAAAAATTGTGGCTCATTTTTCCTTTTTGTTGAATAATTGAGCTCCAACCACATCTATAAATAGAAGCCAAGAGCATTGAAGAATGTATCTCAAAATTGGAGAGATCATAAATCTCACAATTGAAGAAGAAGAGTAAGAAGAGATAAATTAGTTCAAATTCCTCAATAACCACAATTGAGTGAATTTTTTGTACAACTGTTTTAAATTGTTTTAAGTCCTTGTTTTGAATTCTTTATTTGTATTTTATTGTCAAATAAAGAAGTTCCATAGTTGCTCCCGAGTAGTAGGTGAAATTGCCGAACCTCGTTAAATCTTGATTTATTGTTTGTGAGTGTATGTTTTTCATTTCATCTCTCATAAATATTTGTTTTATGTTGGGTCTACCTAACACGCTTCTGCACAACAAGTGGCATCAGAGCTCCGGTTAAGAGCTTGGGATTATAGCGGAGATCGAATAAAAAACGAAGAAAATTGAATCTCCATCAACCTCTTCCAATTCACAAACAAAATTGTCAATATCAAATGGAAAATTTGATATGAAAAATTTGATGGAACAGACAGTTTTGACTTGTAGCAATGTGAGATGATGGATATGTTGGTCCAACATGGTTTGGATATAACCCTAGAAGAAATACCAAATTTTATGGAGAAAGCACAATGGTTGAAAATCAATAAAATGACACGCGGTTCTATTCGTCTCTGTCTTGTAAAGAACGTCAAATACTTTGTAATAAGAGAGGCGATGGCGAAGGACTTATGGAAGGTACTTAAAGACAGATACATGACAAAGAGTATTGAGAATCGATTGTATCTTAAGCGAAAGCTTTTCCGATTTCAATACTAAGAAGTTACATCTATGATGGACCATTTGAATGACTTCAACAAATTGATTGTCGATCTATTGAACCTCGATGAAGAGATCAAAGATGAGGACAAATCCCTTATGTTGCTGAATTCATTACCGGATTCATACGAACACTTGGCAACCACTTGGATCTACGGTAAAGATTTGGTGAAATTCAAGGATGTATCAGATGCGTTGATGAATAATGAAGTTCGTAAATGTGATAAGGTAGCCGAAAATGATACATCTAATGCTTTTATGGTGAGGGGCAGATCGGAGACCAAAAAGCACAATAAAGGTAGAAACAACTCTCATTCCAAGTCGAGATGAGTTTCATCAAATGACAGGAAGATTCCGGCGAAGGATGAATGTGTTTTTTGTCGTGAGAAGGGCCACTAGAATAAGGATTGCCCCAAGCTAAAAAACAGAGGCCATTTAAATGCAAATGTGGCCCAAATTGAAGACGATGATTCAAATTTTGCTCTGACTATTACAGCTGGAGTTGGCTAAGACGAGTGGATTCTTGATTCCGCGTGCTCCTATCATATGTGTCTTGATAGAAATTATTTTACCAGTTTGGATCTCGCTAATAGTAGAACAGTTCTTATGGGAAACGATCATGCGTGTGAAAAGAAATGAGTTGGCATGATCCAATTGAAACAGCATAATGGAACCACAAAGGATCTGACCAATGTCTAGTATGTAGTAGATTTGAAGAATAAACTAATTTCTTTGGGTTCTTTAGAATCAAATGGTTTCAAAGTCACCATGGAAGCTGGAACGTTAAAAATGACACAAGGTGATGTGGTTGTCTTGAAAGACCTAAGAAGAAACAATTTGTATTTCTTACAAGGAAAGACTGTTATCGATGGAGCTGCCACCATAGAAGCTACTATTGATACAACCAAGTTTTAGCACATGAGGCTTGGGCATGCTAGAAAGAAGGCCATGCAAGTTGTTATAGGGTTAAATTGTTACCACAAAAATCGTAATCGTGTGATGGCCTAGTTGCATTGACAACTAGCAGCCCCATTCCTTCAACATTTTACACAATAAAATACACCGAAAAATAAACAGTATAACTCACCCACGCATAGCCACAGAAACGATTACGGGTAAAACTCAACCTTGTATTAAACTCAGGAACAAGGAACCAAATGTCTTACAATTTCGGTATACAAATTCGCATGAATCCAGTCTCTAACCAAAATCAAACATTACAATCACGTATTTATAGAGAACAAATGATAGTTGACATCCCCAACTGTTAGGCAGGAAGTTGACACATGTCATCCACTTGTTAAACCCATAGATAAGTAGTTTTCCAATCTGATTTGGTATAAAACTAACCATAACTGCCTTGGAAGCTTCCACTCTTTCAACTTCCACAAGTTCACCCCTTAGTCTCAACTTTTTTGCATACTGCCCGTGTAACATTCTCAAATTTTAGAAATTAGAATTATAAAGTTGTGAGAGCAATTAAATCAAAGCTTTGGTGCAATTAAAAATTTTCTAGTGAGAACCACAAAATTTAGGTGCCGAATTAATGGAATTTACTTAAAATTAAATTATCTAATGATCCACTATGGTTTGGACTCATGATTTTTAGCCCAAAGTATACATTTGGACTACTTTAGACCATTTTAAAAATATCCCAAATAAAAGATGCGAAAATGTGGTAAAAATATAAAACCCAAATAAAATTAGAAAAACCCAAAATTTGTTTTGAGAGAATCAACTATCCAAGTCAAGATCCATAGTTAGTATCCATAACCCATAACCCACAACCACAACCCATAACCCATGACTCAAGATCCTATACATATCATGATAAATAAGTAAATAAATAAATAAAAGAAAAAATTGGTGAAAAATCTCTTTTTTAAAGTGTAATTGGTGAAAAATTCTTTTGTGTTATTAAGTTTTAATTTAGTCCTTTAAGTTAGATTTCACTTATGTTTTAATCTTGCATTTCAAGAATTGTAGGGATATTGTAGGGATTGTAGGGAGCCTTTTTGTGAGTACATTCGATTTTTATAGTAAAGTCTATTACATGTAACTAATGTTAGTTACAATTTCATAATTGTTATTTTTCACACATATTTGAATATTTTTAGTTACAAGTATTTATATAATATTAGTTACATGTCATAATTATATATATATATGTGTGTGTGTGTGTGTGTGTGTGTGTGTGTGTGTGTGTGTGTGTGTATAATATTTTGTGACGTAACTGAAAAAATATCAAACTTTTTAATTACATATCAGAGACATGTAACTAAAAAGTTATATATTTTTTAAACATGTAATTGAAAAATATCAAATTTTTTAGTTACATATCAGAACATGTAACTAAAAGTTACATATTATTGGAACATGTGACTGAAAAAAAAAAAAAAAAAAAAAAAAAAAAAAAAAAAAAAAAAAAAAAACATAGTTATTTGTAACTAATACAGTAATATTACACACAAAATAGTTACATGTAACTAGCGTGTGGCTATCACGTGAGAAAGACTTCCTCCTTTTTAAAACAGATGAGACTAAATCAAAAAAAATTACTGCATGTAGGACTTTTGACCAATTAAAACTTAAATGAAGGACCTCTCACCTATTGTCCCTAAATAAAATGAGAACAACGCCCTAGAACTCACTTGAGAGAGAGAGATTGAGAGACCAAATTTCGAGACAACAATCTTCTTGCCTTCTTGTCCAAACTCCATCAACATAAGTATAGAAAGAGATAGAAGATGAGCAATTAAGAGAGGAAGAAAGGAGAAGAAAGGTCTTGGGAAATTTAAATCAAGAAATTTGAGGAGATCCATTGGTGAAATCAAGTTTTGGTGGAAGATTAAGCTCACATTTGGTAAGTTTCTAAACCCTAGAAATTTTATTGAACTCTAGTATGGTTCTTTATGATTTTAAAGATTAAGATGGAAAGTTAACCTAGTAAAACTTGGATTTGGTCAAATATGAGTTTATTAGATTAAATTAAACATGAGATTGGGTAAAACCATCATGGATGAAATCTGATTTTTTTTATTTTTTTTAAATATGGTTTAGAGCTTTAACCTTGTTATTTTTGGTTTTAAGAGAGAAAATCTAACAAAACCATGATGTAAATGAACCCTATATGAACTAGAAAGGTTGTATATTAGTTTGAGATGAACTTTAAGTCTTAGAAGAGTAAAAAACGTGATGTAGGAGCATTGAGTATCAAAAAAAATTAAAGAACCGAAATTGGAAGTTCAAATTCTATACTTCGTTCACCCGAGCAACTTGTCTTTAAAATTTCATAACAATTCGTAGAAAAATCATAAAAATATGAAACTTGTTGAAAATGAAATTAGACTCAATGAAAATCATTTTGAGCTGTTATATGGTGTATTTTGAACCTGATATGGTACCGAAACAGACTCCAAAAGGTAGTTGATTGTAATCCCGTAGGATTCTGACAGCTTGGTTTACTGAACTTTGAAAAATCATAACTAAATGTAGAAAAATTGAAATCTGGTAATTCAAAGTGAGTTTTAAAGATTGAGATGTCTATTTTTATAAAAAAAAAAATATAAAAAGAGCATAAATAGATTTTTAACAGTGGTAAAATGAGTAAAAAATCTGACTGCTCATAGTAAATTACTCTCACAACGCATAATACACCTTAAAAAATATTAGGACATTAAGGGTACGCGCATAAAGTGATGATGTTAATAAATAGGATAATTAATTTTTGATTCCAGCAGTTGAGTGAGCTAGAGTGAGGTGATTCGAGATTGCTAGGTGCCCACACGCATCTCGAGGTAAGGGATTCTATTAATTCTCTTATGTGTTTTTAGCATGCATTATATGTATGTATTTTTGTGTGCTTATTTGAAAAATATGATTTCAAATGAAATTGGATTTGCGGTAAAAAATTGAAGTTTGGGCAAATCTAGTATTATAAAGGAAATATATATTTGTGTGTTAAATATATCTAGCTGGTGGTATTGCGATGATATCATGTGAGGACCGAGGATATTGGATCGTCGTGGAGCTGACCTTGGGTGCAAATCTCTAAACCCGTGCAGGGGATACTCCACGTTACGTAAGTTTCTCACTGGATGGTATTGATTCTCAGTGGTACAGTTCAGTCACCTAGTATCGCGGTGATACACTTGTTGTATATGTGTTTAAAAAAAAAAATTACTTGGATTTTTTTAAGAGCATGTTTCATTACGATATGCAGGTGCATAATATGTTGTTTTATTTATAAAGTTTCAGTCAGAGTATTATGTTTATTAAAATCACGTATTTCCTATAAACATTAGAAAAATGTAAGAAAATCAATGGATTTTCCTAGTGAGCACGTTGAGTTCACCTTCCCCCCCTCCCCCATTTTTTCCCCATCCTCAGATAGTGCACAGGATATTGAGTAGGAGTAAACTCCGATCTGAATGTGCGCAATATCAAGTTTCTAATTTTATTGTGGTTGGATCGTTTTGGTACTTTCTGTCTCTATGGACCTTCTTTTATTTTAAGTATAGCATGTATTAATAGGCCCTGTAGGGCCCAGACCTATGGATTGTTGGTTCATTTGTAACCTTTATTGATTTTGTGTCTATTAATACTCCTAAGGGCTCTATAGATAATATAGAGGCCCAATCCAACAATTTAGTTAGTTTTATTATCAAAATGTTACCACAGTATTATCAAGTGTCTAATTAGTTAGTAGCATCCGCCAGGCATACTCAGTAACTGTAAAATAAATTGATGCTAGAGAGGAACACACCTAGTAAGATTAGGTAATTAAATAAAATTAAACATCAATGAATAAGAAAAGTCACAATAGGGTTATCGGTCGACTACCTAGGTTGACTGTCCCGGGGCCTGATTCACGACCCCATGTTTTGGGGTGTGATAGGCCGTTGTGTCTACGTGCTGCCTGTTCACCGTTTTGTTCTCTTGGTTATGCTAACGTTCGCCAACGTCTTTCCATGCCGCCTGCATGGCCAAAACGCGTTGTTGTGACCACGTTCTATCTCGCTGCGTCATTGCACCCAACGACTTCCCAAAGTAATATGCATTTTCCACACCAAAATACACCACCGTTCCCAATAGTCTGTCATGCCGTGCACATGACACTGTTTACAACGTAGCGTTGCGCTTACATTGTGCCGCCTTGCCTGGGTACCGCACCGAGGTCTTCTCACTGCCCAACACCCGCCGGTGTTGGTGCCACAATGCCACTGCCCACCGACGTACACCAAGTTGGTGCCATCCTTACCAACAATCCCATTTGTGCCGCATGCACCTTGGCCGGTAGAAAAGTGCACCAAGTCAGTGTTATTTAGTCCTCCAGCGTTATTAGGGGCAAACAAACCACCCCCACCAAAAGAATCTGACGTCCTCGTCGGATCGATCCCAACACGATCCACTAGTTTTGGCATATACCAATGCCACCCCTTCTACCACAGTCTTGTCATTCTGTCAGCAGTATGTCCACCAGTCCGTTGCTACTCATTGCAACGTATTTGTCAATTCGTCTGCCACAATCTCCTCAATCTACCCGCAGACTTGTCTCATGCAACGTGTTCACCATGAAACGCCTTCCGTGACCGGATTGACCACCAGCCCCGTTGCTACCACAGCAACCTCGTTTGGAAACCCCTCGATAACCAGTCGTCTCTGGTTATTTTTCAGCACGGGACATAGGATAGTTTCCGGCATCCTACGTCCCAAATTAGGTTCTTCATGAACCCGTTTTCAGACCGCCCTCGGTCTGTTCATTGTCTACCAACAATATTGTACCGACACGCGTCATCTCTCATCCAGAGCCTTCATCGTTTGATTCTTCCCGAACCTGCGCCGCCAGCTTCTCTTTCCTTGGACAATCTCTCGCCCGATGTGGACCGCTGCAAACAAAACAACCTCGGTTCTTACCCGCAACCATCGTCAATTGTGATTTTGAACAGGGACCCTCGAAAACATTGGCCTCCACGACTTTGTTCTTCCAATCCTTCGTGCCTTTATTCATTTTCTCCTTGCCTTTCTCCCTTGACTTCCAGTCAAAATCACTACCATCTCTCGTCAGGTTGTAGTTGGTCAAGTTGTCTGTTGCCGCCACGATATTCGACAGGTCCTGCACGCTATGCCATCTCAGTTTTGCTTGTGCCCACGATTGCAAGCCGCAGGTAAAATTAAAGAGTTTGTCATCTTCCGACATATTTTTCACATCCAAAGCAAGAATGTGAACTCTTTCACGTACTCACGCACCGATTCCGTGTGCTTGAGTCACCGCAATTGATCTCGAGCCACCCAACTCGAGTTTGTCGATAGAAACTGCTCTCTCAGTTCCTTCTTCAAGTTAGTCCACGTCGTTACCATTAAACGTGTGTTGTCTGCCACACGCGTTTGCCACCACAGCTTCACATCTCCAACCATGTACATACTCAACATGGATACTTGTTTATCGTTAGGAACATGAGCAATTTGGAAATATTGCTCCATGTCCCAAAGGAAATTCTCTAACTCCTTTGTACTCCACGTGCCAAAAAATGTCGTTGGCTTCGGCACCTTCATCTGTGTTGGTCCGTCCCGCGATGTGCATTGCCCAGCAACGACCCTCTTCAAAACAACAACTTCTTCCTCAACGCCTTTGAGGTTGTTTTTCAAAATGTCAAACAGCACAATCATGTCCTCCGCCAAGGACTTGATTCTGGCTGATGTATCGATACAGAATTCTTCAAAAGAGATTCGAAGATTCACAACGTCGACCTTCAATTCAGCGTTCTGCACAAACAGGCTCACCTCACCCCGTTGGTGGCACACCGACGTAGTCTTCCAACGCATCCAGTTGACTACTCATACTCGACTCAGGAGCCATCCTGCTCTGATACCCGCTGTCATAGGGTTAAATTTTTACCACAAACATTGTAACCGTGTGATGGCCTAATTGCACCAACAACTAGCAGCCTCGTTCCAACAACGTTTTACACAACAAAATACATCTAAAAATAGACAGTATAATTCACCCACGTACAAGCACAGAAATTATTACGGGTAAAACCCAACCTTGTATTAAACTCAAGAACAAGGGACAAAATATCTTACAATTTCAGTATACATATTCGCAGGAAACCAGTCTCTATCCAAAATCAAACATTACAATCAGGTATTTATAGAGAACAAATAACAGTTGATATCCCCAACTGTTAAGCAAAAAGTTGACACCTGTCAGCCACTTGTCAAGCCCATAGATGGGCAGTTTCCCAGCCTGATCTAGTATAAAACTGACCATAACTACCTTAGAAGCTTCCACTCTTTCAGCTTCCACAAGCTCACCTCTTAGTCTCAACGTTTTTGCATATTGTCCGTTGTGTCTACGTGTTACCTGCTCACCGTTTTGTTCTCTTGGTCATGTTGATGTTCGCCAACGTCTTTCCATACCACCTGCATGGCCAGAACGCATTGTTGCGATCATATTCTGTCTCAATGCATCATTGCGCCCAACGTCGTATGCATTTTCCACACCAAAATACACCGTCGTTCCCAACAATCTGTCATGCCGCACACATAACATTGTTTACAATGTAGCGTTGCGCCTATGTTGTGCCGCCTTTTCTCGGTATCGCACTAAGATCTTCTCACTACCCAACACCCGCCGGTGTTGGTGCCAGCCCATCGAAATGCACCAAGTTGGTGTTGTCCTTACCAACGACCTCATCTGTGCCACATGCACTGTGGCCGGTAGGAAAGTGAACCAAGTCGATGCTATTTGATCCTTTAGCGTTGTTAGGGGTTAACACAAGGCCTAGTGAAGTAGGGTCGTTTGAAGGGTGCCAATACTTGTAAGTTGGACTTATGTGAGCACTGTGTACTGGGTAAGAAAACTAAAGTTAAATTTGGCACAGCCATCCACAAAATAGAAAGGATTCTAGACTATGTGCATACTAATGTTCGAGGACCAACGAAGACTATATCTTTGAGTGGAAGGCACTGGTTTGTTACATTTGTAGATGACTTCTCGAGAAAACTCTACGTATATACTATGAAACACAAGTATCAAGTTCTGGAGATCTTCTTATCTTGGAAGAAAATGGTGGAGAATCAAATCGGAAGGAAGATTAAGGTGTTGAGATCGGACAACGGCGACGAATACACATCCGATCCATTTTATTCCTTGTGCAAGCAAGAAGGAATAGTGAAGCATTTTTCTGTGAAAAGACTCTACAACAGAATGGTGTAGCGGAACGTATGAATCGGGCTTTACTTGATAAAGTAAGGTGCATGCTATCCAATTTCAGTTTGACGAAGAGTTTTTGAGTAGAAGCAGTTACTTATGCATGTCATCTTATTAATCGTCTACATTCTGCTGCAATTGATGGAAAAACACTTATTGAAGTGTGGTCAGGATCACTTGCGTCAGATTATGATTCTTTATGTATCTTTGGTTGCTTTGCGTTCTTTCACATGATCGAAGATAGCAAACTTAACCCAAGGACAAGGAGGCCATATTTATGGGCTTCAGCAGTAGAGTAAAAGGGTTCAGATTATGGTGCCCTGCATTAAAGAAAATAATCCTGAGCAGAGATGTTACTTTCGACGAATGTAAATTTGTAAAAAAAAAGTATCCAATGAAGATAATAAAAAAGCAGTCTGGTGCAGCAGGTGGAGATTCAAAGTCCAACAAATTCTCCTTCAGAAGACACTTCTTCAGATGATGAAAATGATGGGGATACAAAACAGAAAATTGAGGGGGAGTCTTCTCCTCAAAGGCCTCCACAAATTGAAGAATCGATAGTAGCTAGCAAACCAAAAAGAATAATTCGGACACTAGCCAAATTTGTCGATATGGTTGCTTATGCCCTACCAATTGTCAGTGAAAATATTCTAACCACCTACAGAGAAACTGTGCAAAGTTCTGAAAGTGTGGAATGGAATAATGCCATAAATGAAGAATTGGATTCTCTCCATAAGAATTTGACTTGGGAACTTGTAGAGTTACCAAAATGGAAAAAGACAATTGGGTGTAAATGGGTGTATGCAAAGAAGGAAGACTCTCTTGGGACAGACAGTGTAAGATTCAAGACAAGATTGGTTGCAAAGGGGTATGCTCAAAAGGGAGGAGTTGACTACAGTGAAGTCTTCTCACTAGCAGTGAAACATTCCTCCATTCGAATTTTGCTTGACTTGGTCGCACAATTTGACTTGGAGTTGGCGCAACTTGATGTGAAAACTACTTTTCTGCATGGAGATTTGAATGAGGAAATTTATATATCGCAACCTGATAGTTTCAAAGCTACTGGCAAATAACAAATGGTGTGCAAGTTGCAAAGGTCCCTGTATGGTTTGAAGCAATCTCCACGACAGTGGTATTTGAGATTTAACAAATTTATGACAGTACATACTTTACACGAAGTCAATACTATCATTGTGTGTATTTTCGTAAATTGGAAAATGGTACCTTCATTTATTTGCTTTTATATGTTGATTATATGTTAATTGCATCTAAGAGTTCGGTGGAGATTGAGAAAGTGAAAGCCCAAGTTCGAAAAGAATTCGAAATGAAGGATCTTATCGAAGCCAAAAAAATTGGGTATGAAAATTACTCGTGACAGAGAGACTAGGATTGTGTGGCAAACATAGAAACAATATTTAAAAAATATATTAAATTGATTTGGTATAGATGAAAATATCAAACCGGTTAGTACACCTCTGGTTCCTCACTTTAAGTTAAGCACGGAACTATCACCGAGTACAAATGAAGAAATGATGTATTTGGCTCAAGTGTCGTATACAAGTTTGATTAGAAGCCTCATGTACGCAATGGTATGCATGAGACCTGATATTTCTCAAACTGTTAGTATGGTTAGCAAATATATGCATGATCTAAGAAAGAAACATTGGGAAGTTGCAAAATGGGTTTTGGGGTATATCAAAGATACTGAGGATGTGGGTTTGAAATTTGTAAGAAATCTAATGGAAGTCGAAAGATTTCTCATTAGATATGTGGATTTGAACTACGCTAGTGATTTAGATAAGTGACAATCTACTATTGAGTATTTATTTACCATGGCTAGTGGTCCAATCAGTTGGAGGTCTATATTGCAGTCCACTGTAGCGTTGTCTACTACGAAGGCTGAATACATAGCTGTTGGAGAAGCCATGAAAAAAGCCATTTAGATACATAGACTGATTTCAGACTTGGGTCTTCATTAGAAACAGGTGGAGAGAGATATTGCGATAGTCAAAGCACAATACATTTAGCGAATAACCAAGTTCATCATGCTCGGACCAAGCATATTGATGTTCAATTCTACTTTGTTCGAGAAATTGTGGATGCAGGTGTTATTCTTCTTACAAAGATTGGAACGTCCGATAACCCTACAGAAATTGTGGATGCTAATATCCAGGAGAGAAATCCCCACCTGATCAAGAGGGAGGGTCGACCAAGCCGAGATGAGAAATACCCCCATCAACATTATCTCAGTCCAAATATTAAAAAACAAAGATGAATTGGAGTTATAAAAAAAAAAAAAAATGTGTGTTAATTGAATAGTTGTCTCCTACTTTCATGTTATTTTGCCAACCTTCGTTAACTGAAGGGCGAGGTAAAGGGGGAGGGGAGTTGCACTTGCACAGTGTAATCAGCCCAATTTCTTATACTTTTATTTAGTCACTAGGGGGGATAATTAAAGTTGAAGAAGGGGAGTCCAGAAAAAGAAACGGTTGGGTGCAAAGGCAAAGCATCGGAGGTGAATAGAAGGAAAATTAAAAATGGAAGCGGTGAGGAGAAGGGTGCAAAGCATCGGAGGTGGGAAGCTGAAGCAGCTTCTTCTTCTCAAGACATCAAGGTCTTTCAGCAACTTAGAGCCACAGAGCAACGGCAGCCCTGGTAATCGGATTATTTTGTCTCCTCCACTGATTTCGATTGACCTCCCCGATATATGGCCCTCAAATTCCACCTATACTTCCTCCTCGATCAACAGAAGCAGTGAGTACCTCTCACCTAAAAAAATTTCGTTTTACTTTATTTGCTCATGTTTAGTACATTCGCAACCACAAACCTCTACAGAAGCTGATTCCGCGATATTCAAATAATTAATTATAACTTGTATTTACTAATACTATGACGCCTTGTAATTTATCACTCGAGGGAGGGGACTGGGGAGCAATGAGGTTCAAGTTTCCATTTGGCACTCATACGATGACCAACTATGCATCCACAGATTATAAGAATTATGTGTTTTATTCTGGTCCATTATGTAGCCCCACGTCAGATCAAGTTCAGGTTCACAGATTTACTTCGTTATCGTGGCCTGTTCTATCATTTTTACACTTGATTGCCCTTCTCAATCTTTAGTACTACTTATCTGACCATGCTGATTTTGAATTTATTATAGGTATTCATAGTGCTAATGTTAAACCCTAAACCTAATCATAGATGGTGTTTTCGCTCAGTGTAGCAAATTCGCAGACCGCAAGAGTAATTGATGGGAAGTCTATCGCGACAGAAATTACATCAAGAATAGCCAATGAAGTAAGCAGGATGAGGGAGTCCATTGGGAAGGTTCCTGGCTTGGCAGTGATTTTGGTGGGTCAAAGAAGGGATTCCCAAACTTATGTCCGTAACAAAATAAAAGCTTGTGAAGAGGCTGGAATCAAGTATTTAATGGCTGAACTGCCTGATACCTGTACACAAAATGAAGTTTGTAGTGCTTTGTCAAGGTTTAACGAGAATCCGTCAGTTCATGGTATTCTTGTGCAGCTGCCTCTTCCACAGGTAATTTCCATAGTAATGCATCCTCTTCGACTAGCATGGTGCTTTTAACACCAAAGCTTTAATTTTCTTCATGTTAACACCATTAAAGAGCTGCTGGCATTACTATATTCAACAAGATTCGGCTTTGGAGTGCTTAGTGATTTTTCTTGGTTTTGCATATATTTGATGTTATGATTGTTGCAAGAAAAAGCTATAGGGTTTCTATGACAGCAAACTAAAATTAACTTAAAACAGCATTTGGATGAGGGGAAGATTTTGGATCTGGTGAAGCTTGAAAAAGACGTTGATGGTTTCCATCCAATGAACATTGGAAATCTGGCTATGAGGGGAAGGGAGCCATTGTTCATCCCCTGCACTCCTAAAGGTTGCATTGAGTTATTGCTCAGGTCTGGTGTTGAAATAATGGGGAAGAAAGCTGTTGTCATTGGGAGGAGCAACATTGTGGGTTTACCTGCATCCTTGCTGTTGCAGGTGAACCTCTAATCTTCCTCTTCTCAAGTCTCACCTCATACGTATCAGAAGCAAATGCTTTTGCATCCTGAGAATTAATAAGGCGCTTTCTTTCTCCCCCATTGCCTGCCCCCCCCCCCCCCCCCCCCAAAAAAAAAAAAAAGTGTTGCTGCTTTACTCTAACTGATCTCCAAACCTAACTATATTCTCCAAAAAAGTAAAATAAAAAATAAATGTTGCAGAGGCACCATGCAACAGTGAGCATTTTGCATGCATTTACAAAGAATCCAGAACAGATTACCCGTGATGCTGACATCGTGGTAACAGCAGCAGGAGTGCCTAATCTTGTCCGTGGAAGCTGGCTAAAGCCAGGTGCAGTTATTATTGACGTGGGAACATATCCAATAGAGGTAATCACTAAATATGGACGTGGCTCAAGTGAGCTGTGCAAAAGGGATATTGCTTCAAACTGTAACTAAAAGCTCTGGTTAGCTTAGACTATATAGTACTAGTGCAAAACAATCAATCTTGTTAATAATTACTGATGTGCAGGATCCCAACTTTGAGCACGGTTATCGTCTGCTTGGAGATGTCTGCTTTGAAGAAGCATTGGGTGTAGCTTCTGCAATCACCCCTGTGCCTGGGGGAGTAGGACCCATGACAGTTGCCATGCTGCTCTTGAACACACTGGAATCTGCCCAGAGAGCTTACAGATTTTATTGACCACTACTTGTCCATCAGAGAAGAGATTATTGGACATGACTAATGGTTCTTGGCACAATGACTTGATGCTTATTGGTAAGTTGGCAGCAATAATCTGAATCATCGTGTTCATCTGTTCACTAGGCAATGTAAAGGAATGAGCTTCAAGCTGCTGCTGCACTCCCTCCTGACTTGTTTATCTTTGACCTTTTACCTTGTTTGCCCTATTCTTGTTTGGTTCTATCAAAGCTTGGTTTTGCGCTTGTTGGGTAAGTTTTGCCTTTGCATTATGTCCAAATCCAATAGGTCTTGAATTTTTAACAAAGGATCCTAAATGATGACTTCAATTGTTTGGATGGATTGTGCTATTATTAAGAGATTCTGAAGGCAAGTTGGTGGATAATTAAAGGAGAAACAAGTTTGGTATAGTGAGGCGAGGTTGGTTAAACCATCCAAAAGCTCTTTTGGTTTTGCTTTTATAATCATCAGACAGCCACAGCCACTCAAGGTGAAAATTCCGTCAGTTTCATCTCAGCTCAAGCTGAAAACAGTCTTCAACCTAATATTGTAGCATTTTAAGCAAGCACATATGTTCAACAAGGAATGATACTTCACATGATATGCAAGGATTTGGATGGAGTAAGATTATCATCAATGAATGTAGAAAATAACAATAATAGCATCCAAAAATTATAAATAGAAGCTGAACAAGAATGTATATGAACAGTGAAAAACGCATTTGCCACCGGCATAGTCTACAGATCACCATGCATTCCACCCTGCAATTGTATCCCAGGAGACATATTGGCGCACACGTGCTATTTCAACAGCTTAGGGCATTGGCTCCACAACAGGTGGAATGCAGTCCACCTTGTATCGTAGGACCTATTGCACAAATTACAAACATGTTATTTTATCATACCAGCTTTAATGAGTGTTAAGACAACACTGGAAATACAATAGCGAAGGCCACTAAAGCCCGTTTGGTTATTGTTTCCATTTCCTGATTTTTATTCTCCCTCCCAAAATTTTGAAAATAATGTACAGCGTTTGATAAACACGTTTCTATTCTCAAAATTTTGGAAATGCTTCCTGAATTCCTTAAAAATCTGATCCTACAAAACTCTTCACGCTGCCACCACCCATCCGCCCACCATACATTTAAAGAACAAAAAAAAAAAAGGAATAAATGTTGCAACCAAACATGTTTCTTGTTAAAAAAGGAAAAAAAAAATAGTTTTAGGACAATAGTCGTCACCAAACATGTTTCTATTCCATGAATACTCAGAAACAGAATTTTCATCCTAGTTTATTGGAAGTAAAAATCAAAAAGAAGAAACACAAACCAAACGCCACCTAAACAACTAATACGCCCAAATTGGGCTACCAAACCTGCAGGCACGTCAAGAGGCCACAAAAAAAAAAAAAACTCTAGACTTTAGGGTTGTGTAACAAGATCTCTTCACACACTTCACACCCCATTTTTCCTTTTAAAAAAAACCATAATTATAACTTTTGCTTGAATTGGAATTTCAAGGACGACTGTTGGATTAGATTTTTGTGGACATACGGTTAACGCGAGTTAAAAAAAAAAAAAAAAATTTGATCAAATACACAATGAAGTATTGGGGTGAATTTTGAGAAAACAAGAAAATATCAAATATTTATATTGATGTGATTAAGAACACGTATGACAGTATAGTCAGTAATCACAAGTGCTCGAACAATGTGAGATGATACTTGTGCCTTTCCAATTAATATAGGTTACATCAAGAATCATCTTCAAGTCATTTTCTCTTTATTTTAGTAATGGATGAACTCACAAAGCATATTCCTAATTGGGGTATCATGGAGCATGTTGTTCACGGATAATAAATAAAGGAAAAGCGTCTTAACAATTAACTGAAACTCTAAAGAGAAACCAAAGTCCAAAGATGAAAGGATTAGTAGAACATGATAAAAAAAATAAAAAATAAAAAAAGGGACGTCAGATAGTTCCTTGGTATGATCATTTTAGATACTTGGGTTCTATAATTCAAGACAACGAAGAAATTTGGGAACACATTACGCATAGAGTCACTGCAGTTGGAGTGATATGCAAACATAAGATTTTGTTGAAATTAAATGCAATCATAGAATGTTCAATGTTCTCTATTGCTCTTTCTATATCTTATATTTTCAAAAGTACCACAAAAAATAGTGTCTTGACCGGAGCTCTAAAAGTATCCAGTATGATATTCAATTTTCTAGATCTTTTCCAGGTAAGTCTTGATTTTATAAATCTTGAAAATACTTTCAATAGTATAGATATTTAAGGTAGTAATCTGAAGAAATTTGCATCTCCCTATATGTTTTGAGATTCTAATTTGTTGCAAAATTGTTTGTCATTACTTCTAGGGCTGGAAGATTATATTGATTTTACATTTTGAAATCAACTCTATAAAACTGGCCATTCCAATTTTAGTAGGGGCTGTGGCGTTGTCGAAATCATATAAAGGCAAAAAACTCGAGAAGGATTCAGGGAGCTGTTTAAAAAATTGCTTGTGTGCCTGGAAAGAGCAAAAATTTGAACATGCCGACCTTTTTCACAAATCTCATTCCACAACTGTAGAAAGATAAATCAGCTCCTTAGGAGTCGAGAGCTAATTCAACTTCAGAATTGGTTATCCAGATGTGCTACTAATAGAGTTTAGCCACATAAAAGATTAACTGAACTCATCAGGGTAGAGCTGAAGGACAAAATAACTGGCTGCTTCTATGCAA
Source organism: Eucommia ulmoides (assembly GCA_016647705.1). Classification (NCBI taxonomy): domain Eukaryota; kingdom Viridiplantae; phylum Streptophyta; class Magnoliopsida; order Garryales; family Eucommiaceae; genus Eucommia; species Eucommia ulmoides. The sequence continues at coordinate 165,034 of CM028340.1, forward strand.
ACTAACTGCGACAGCAGAATAGTAGCTTCCGGAAAGAGAAGAATAAGAATAGGAAGACTGAGGACATCGAGCAGAAATACTGTTTTTGGAAGGAAGAAGGTGAACAAGGAAAGAATAGCCATGCTCAAATCTCCACGAGCTACACAGATGGCTACCACAATGTGATTTAGCAAAAAAATATATATATTACTCCAGCAAATAAAATTTTGCCTACCAATACCATAAGAATCATCAACATCACATCATGGGCCAGAGAAGCTAAAAAAAAGTCACGAGTGTCTGCTTACCTTTTTGAAAAAGGTTGAATGTGTATTGTCCCATATGAGTTTGTAGTTTCCAGCCATGCATGTGCAGAAGTTACCCTACAAGGAAATTGAAACCTCTTTGCTGACTGTCACACAGTAATACTAATGGTAATATGATGAGTAGGAAAGCAATACTCACTTGGTCAGACTCACATCGCCTGTAAGGCAAGATCATCTTTGAAAAACAAAGCCCGCACCCCAATGTAGAGACAGGAGCAGCACAACCCAAATTAATAAGAGAGAAATAATAGAAGGCAAAAACATGTAGAGAGCTGCAACTGAAGGCATCGGTCTAGAAAGAAAAACCAAAATACTTTTCTGTTTTTTTTTTTCTTTTTGAGGAACCTGGGCGGAGCGAGGAGATCTTTATTGATAAAAGCAAAGAATACAAAATTCAAAGGGACCGAGGCCTGATACTTGTTATGATAGCTAAACTTACTATCTTTTGCCCCGTAGTATCTGTGCACTCCACGCTAAATCCGATATCCTGTACCAGATAATAAAGAAGTTAAATAAAAGGAGTAATCTATCAACTACTATACCATTGCATGTAGTTCAGCCAACATATGCGCCCATAAAAAATTGACTTCCAGATAACCAGGCATCTCCAAATCAAATCTCAGATGGCAGAAACATGGAGTAGAACTTGGTCAATATTAAATTTGTTGCAGCAAACATTCATGGAAATCATATGGAGGGGGGGGGGGGGGGGGGGGGGGACTTATATTTCATGAATGAAGCCCAATGCACAAAAGTAAATGGTAGTATATGTGGGACGAGGGAACCCATCTTAAGTATAGAAGTATCAGGTTGCCACCATTCTTCAGCACACCCATTAGGCAAATGGCAACAGTTCATGATGCTAATCTTATCATGATCTGATTTGAATCTCAGAAACCTTTTTTAGAATTTTATGATTTACTTAATCGCACTTCGGCTCACCAAGAATAGAATCCCTTGGAAAGTCAACCCAATAGGAACTCTAACAGGCTACTCCGGAACTTACAAATCACTCAAGACATCTTAGTATGACGGATTGGATGCCTTTGAAAATAGAGACTGTTTTTGCCCCAGAAAAAAAATCAGAATGTCCAAATGCAACATGAACTTGGTTAAAAATGAAATTATAGGAGAACTTGATCCACATGCACTCGGGGGCGCGCGCGCACAAAAAAAAAAAAAAAGGAAAGATTTACATGCAAAAAAGCCCACAAACCATTGACACAGTCTCATGTTGTTGGAGAACAAGTCATCATTAGACAACAAGGAATTATCACGTCAAGACAGACTCTTTTTGTAGGGAAAATTACACTTCACTTCCCTGTACTTTCATGATGAAACACTTACTCCCATGTACTACCAAGTCGGACAAAAAAAAAGCCATCAGCTCTGACAAAATGTGTTCCGGTCACCTTTTCCGTTAAGGTGTCTCCCACGCACCAGTTTCACGAAGGCAAACAATCAGCTGTAAAATTTTACTGAAGTGGCTAAATATCCCCTAAGATTATATTGCCTACATTTGTTTGATAAATTTTTGGGCTAATTGCACTTTGCCCTTAAAATTTTGGAATAAAGGACATTTAATTGGATGTTCAGTTTCAAGAATTAAAAATAAGTTTTTTGGAACATATTTTTGGGAACAAATAATTTATTTTAAGATCATATTTTTTGGGAATAGATTTTGAGAACAAATAATTTTTTTGAGAACATTTTTTGGGAACAAAAAATTAGATTTTTGGGAAAAAATTGTTTTTTGGAAAAAAATTTCAGAGCAAATAATTTTTCCTGAACATTTTTGTGAACAAATAATTTTTGGGAGAACAGATTTTGGGAACAGAATTTGTCCCAGAAAAAACAAATTGAGGGACAAAAAATCTGTTCCCCCAAAAAATATTTATTCGCACAAATTTGTTCTCAAAATCTGTCTCCACCCCCCCCCAAAAAAAAACACCCCCACCCAAAAAAAATTGCAATTTACCATTAATGGTCTAAAAATAGGTGTATTACATTTTAACAATATTTGAGTTTGACCAACTAAAAAGGTGTAGTTGAAATATTATTTTTCGGTCAAGACTTGAAAGTACAAGGGAGTAAAGTGTTTCCTCGTAAAAGTAAGTGGGGGCAAAGGTAATCTTCCCATAATATTACAAGGAAATGAATGGGTTGGATAGTTGAGGGAGTGGCTGCAATAAAAGAATGAGCCATAAAGAGTTTTACTGCTACCAGCTTCAATGAGGGTAGGATGAACCTGGGAGACAACACTGAAGGAATATAGCTGGCTGTTGGGATAAGACACCCATTACGGCACATTGTAAGTTGTCACTAACAGAAGAAATGGAAGGTGGGGACGAAAATTTACCTTGAATACTAAACATTAAATTGAAGTTTGAACACTTGCAAGTTGAAATTGAGTTTCGTTTCTTGACAGATTGATTTTATTTTTTTTCAAATAGAAACTCAAGGAAGTTCGATTAAGTTATGAAATCTGCCAAAAATTGGTCAAAGAAATCTGAAAGCCCCCCAAAATGTGAAATCTGTACAAGTAAACTGGTGATGTTTAACTAAAGCACAATATCAATCAATCAAGCTTAATTTGACGTCAGATAAAAAACAGAAATAAATATATGGCATATAAACTAGCAATCTCCAGAAAGATATTAGTACCATATTCATTTTGCCTTGCACCAAGGAAAAATCCCAAGCAATATAGGAGTTTATGGATTCCACAGCCAACAGAACCTAGAATGATAAGATGGTAATCAGATGTCATGGATTTGTTTATTTCTCACAGTGAGAACACAGTATGCCTATAACAAGAACAGATACTTCTGAAAATCCCAAGAAACAGAGAGAGAGAGAGAGAGAGAGAGAGAATATTATGGTCAAAACCGATCAAAATCAACTTGAAAATATATTCCATATGCTCAATCAGCGTGCTTCAATATGCGACAACTGATGTGCAGAAAGCTCATGTATATAAAAGTTAACAATGCTCACTACTGTATTGGTGCCAGGGTCATTTGGCACAATCCACACTCCACGTGCTTATTGAGCTCATATATGGGCTTAAGAATACCAATTGCCAAATTGAGTTGGCAGTTTAAGCGAGATGTCAGTGGAAAGGCAAAGTCAATACTAAATTATCAACATTTGAGCTGGAACCCATTTGAAGTGAAAGATGCAGTCTCATTGTTATTCCACATCTGATTATGGCAGTACAATAGAACTTCCAATTTTCAAAGTTTTAGTAGATTTACCGGAAATTTTCTTTGGCTTGCAATTCAGGGTGACTTTTATCTGCTTCTATGTCATGTTATTCATTTAAATTCTGGTTCATTCTGATAATTTTTTTACCGTGTATCAGTGTCTTGGATCTTTTTCTTCTTTTTTTTTTCCCTCTATTTTATCTCACATTTTTCATTATTTTATTTTATTTTTCATTTTCTTTTGCCAAGTTTGGCCAACCTAGCTAACTTTTCCATTTTGGCCGACCAACACTCGTCAACAGGGAGTTGCTCCTTCAATGTAATACAGCACGAGAACTTCCAAAATATTGTTTGCATTATTTAAGAAAATGTCATGGACAATAGAGGCCCTCTTGATCATATTGTGATGCAGCCCTCTAAGCAATAGGGTGAGAAACAGATGAAATGAAATGCTTTACAACTCATATACAGTATGGATTTCACGAAGCGAAAGGAACACTGAAGAAGCTAGCATCGCTTCCATGCACACAGAAGAAGCTAGCATCGCTTGCATAAGCTGCTTAGCTCAAACTTTTCATGTTACATATGCAACCTCTAGTCTCTTTAGCACCAGGAAGTGATGCAGCCTGATTAAAGACTCATCAATTTATTTTTGTTTGAATTCAAGGTCATAAAACCTATTATAGCTTTATAAAAGGTAATTACTTTTTAATATTATTCAAGTTTTTCAATTGCATTTTTATTAATGAAATTAATATTTTACTAGACTTTTGACAAGACCCTTAGAACTCTATGTTGTTTAGTGTTGGTCAATAGGGATCCCCAAGAGGCAGAATTGAGATACTAGATGCAATGTCTACACACCCCCAAACATATATGAATGCACTTAATAACATATAGTGTGTTGGCATGGCATCCAAAAAATGTCCAACAATTGGACCCATTTACATTCTCCATCCTTTTAGGTCCTCGGCTGATCCTGTCTTGAATCTAGTGGTATCAAAGTATAACCCAATCCATCATTTCACATCATAAGTACAAGCACAGAAGAATTAGCCTTCACCTTGAATCGATACGTATGCAATGCTTGTGCTTTCTGGAAGGAACCAGATTAGAGAGTTCAGTAAGTACTATGGTAAGATTGCTCCATTGTGACCTAGAGAACTCGGGTACAAATCTTAGAAACAACCTCTATGTATGCACTTGAAGACCCCTCACTTTGCTTTTATTCGCTTTTTTCGTGTTATCAAAGAGTTGAACAATGAAAATAGATGGCGACTGGGGGCATTCCAACCTTCCTTCTCCTTTCAGGGCCTCTCCGAAAAAGAAACCAGTCTTGCAATTTGTATTTTAATTCCCTTCGGATCTCACCAAAAATACTGGAGTGGACTCCTTGGTTTAAAAGAAAAGGATAAAAAACTTAAATTATTACTTTTGGATTGACGAGGCATTTTGAGAGTATATTCGAAAGTCCTCCAAGAGTTATAATTTCAAAAGATTTGAAGACCATGTTTATCTATTTGAGACAAACCTCTACCATGAAAACACCATGCTTCACTGTTCGATCTATACGTTAAGCAATGAACACAACTGTGGAAGGGATTTCACAAGACCTTGCATGGTTCAAGGGAATCCTCTTGTATTGAGTATGACTGCCTCAACTTGCCCATATGAAGTCTACCTCGCCCTAACATCAGCTGAGCAGGAGCTTCCCCACACTTTCCGGTTCAAATGCATTTGTTGAACGCAAGAGCAATTAATGATCGACACTGATTTGCACACTTGATTCAGCCTCTATTAAAAAAGGGACTTAAGCACTCACTTTGCAAAATAAGAAAGGGAAACTGACTAAGAATCGATAAGAAAGATAGCAGGAGAGAATAAAAAACAACCCAAGTCCTGCAGGGACCTTGTGGCTTGCTTGATTTGAGGTTGCCAAAAAAAAAAAGGTGATTGAGAAGTTTGTGGACAATGATTTCCTTGGCATTTTTCCAGAGTATCTCGAGAGAGAGAAAATCACTGGATCTTAGAGGGGGCCTCCCTAGCTTTACCCATTTTGGGCGTTCCTTTTTTTTTTTCCATTTTTTTGTGACACAGCTGTTATCCTTCAAAAGTGTCTTTCTATTCTCCAGCAAACCTTTTACTTATCTTTGTACATGGCTTGAGAAACCCTGTGCCCTTTAACGTCAATTCTCACTCACAAAAAGGAGCTGGAATGGGGGTGTAAAAGCAGTGAACTTGTATATAAACAAGAGATATGAATGTTGTCTTAAAGCTCACTTTGGCCTGCATAGCCACTGGAAATTATATAAAGATCAGACCACCAAATCCTACATGAACAATATATTTTTGGTTGTAGGTCGAACATGTTCAAACAAAATAAAACACCACAAAAGAATTTCAGGAAGCCCAATAATAAGAAGCGATTACTACCTTAACAAGGAACTCCTGAGTTCATGTAAAAGAACCATGTGTTAATCACAATCAACAAAGAAAATTGACTACACAGGGGAATAACATGCCAAAGTTCCATGCATGGAATAAAGCAAGCCTCTATAGAATTGCACATGCAATGCGAAACATACCTCATAAGACTTTCCAGCAGGAACACTTATTTCATTGTAATCATCACTTTTCCTGCAGCGAACAAAATAAAGTTTCTAAATGGGTAATTAAAAACAAAAAGAGAAAAAGGAAAAAGGTGTAAGTCCACAATTCATTGCGTGATACATGCTGAATCCTACATCACTTTGTGAGGCTTTTCAAACTAGTATATATATGAAAGGAGCTACTCCACCTATAGCCACATGGTTTTAAATTGGAATCTCCTAACATGGTATAATAGCTGGGTTTGGGAAGCCTCATTTGTTTGTCCTAGAGTTGTTTGGCTTCTATCTTCTGTCCTTTGATGTCTGTTACTCAATTTGTTGATGTTTGTTAATCCCACCACATGCAAACCAGGGTTCCACATGAGGGTCGATGTTGGATTTCAAATCGTTTTGTGAGACTTCTCAAACTAGTCTTTATATAAAATGAGCTACTCCACCAATGGCCACGTGGTTTTAGGTTGGAACCTCCTAACATACACGAACCCTATCCAAGCAAGTAAAAAAATGAAAAAGAAGTTCACCCGTGTAGAAGCTCCACTCACCTAGCCTCTATTGCACCAGAATCCTCTGCTGAAATGAAGAAAGGGGAATTTGCAAAGACCACACTACAAAAATACACATTTACGTCAACATGTAAACAGATAAATAAAACAGTGAATAGGAAAAGTGGAATTTACATGAACAAACATGACACAAAAGTCCACCTTAAAAATATCACAACAACAACTACTTTGATTTCGTAAAGTACACATATGTGACTGAAATGCAAAATAAGTATGCCAGTAAATATCACAAGGAAAACACACACCTCAACAGCTATGCAGCAATACTTTGCCAAAGGAATGTAGAGACATTCTTCAATGACAAGTTAAGTGGAAGATGGATGAACTATCCTATGGTGTGGAATCCTATGCAGTAATAAACATTCCTTGCTGGGAATGTTACCGAATCATAAAATTGAATGTGAAAAATGGTTGGCATATTTGCAGCAACTTACTTTGACTTGCAAGCATAAGTTGCAGATAATTACATGGAGATGTGCATTTCGAAACTCTCATAGGTAAACTGCATGAAGCCTAGCACCACCATGACTGGTGACATATTTCATAATAAGGTCAGGTTCTAAATATTTAGTCATTTTATGTATTTGTTTCCACAACAGTAAATCCCTTGAATGAAGGCCAAACACTGAAGCTTGCTAACCCATTCCTTGCAAGGGTCATCTTCCTGCCTATTCACCACTTATTATGATTTTGAAGAGGGGAAAAGCATTGTTTCTGGTTCCGGTATGAATGCTTATTTGGCATCAAATATGTGTTCGTCGCTTGTATGAAGAAGGTAAGCCTTGAAGATGATCAACATGGATTCCACTTACTATAACGACTTTCTTCCTCTGCCTTTCACTTGGAATGACATATGGGTGCTCAATTTAGTTATACCTTGATCTATTAATTCAAATTAACTTCTGATTTATAGCTATCGCCCTTTTCAAAGTCTTATTGCATTAGTATGTCAAGAGAATGACTGTAAATAGGAAGAACTTCTCACAATTTTTTTTAAAAAAATGGGTCCTATAAAGATCACACTCAGAACATAATGGAGGTACTGATAAAACATACAAACTGGGTCAAAACATCTACAATTTTATACAATTGCAAAAACCGGAGAGCCCATACTCCATACCATTGGGCAAAATTTGTCACCCCCCACAAAAAAAAAAGAATGCAGGAGCAATATAATTTGTATAACAAGTACCAACGTTGTTATTTTTTATGATGATATTAATGAGTAATCTATAACCAACATAAGCAGGAAGCAAGAAGTACCCAATAAAGTTGATAAATCTTTCGAACTCCGAAGTATAGACATCAACGGCGTTTGCCAAGATAGATACCTGATGTTTGTGTCTGCTCATTGAGAAAGACCCAAAGGGATTCAAGATTAGAAGTGAATCACACAATTGGTACAGAGATAACAAAGAAGACATCAGTCTTACAGAATAAAATCTACAACAGCTACAAAATAGAGCTAGGAAAACATGTATTGACACTAAAACACGACACGGAAAAATACACAATCTTTTTCATGTTCATCTAGTTTAAATAGACCTCTTGCATCTCCAGCATATTCATTTTGGATACGTGGGACGCACGTGGGACACACATGGGGCCTAATGAGAGTTATGTTTAGTATTTTTCATGATAGAATGCAAGTCTTAGCATTTCAGTCTTTCTTCAATTGGTTTATTTCAAGAATGAAAATTTTCATTTTTAGATTTTTTGGTAGAAACATGAGGCCACTATTATATTACCTCTTAAAATCTATGAGCAGTTTCTGAATTCTTAGGTATTGTATCGTCAACTGGTGTCAGTTGGGCAACTATCTAATTTTTCATCGCTTGCATTTTTTGTAGGAACTAATTCCGGGAATGATAGATCAATTGAGTTCCTAAATCACATATGTATAAATAAACAAAAATCAATGTATTATCATCGTATCCTACTTGTATCAATATTCTACTTTGTTGGGACTTGTTGTATTGGTGTATTTGTGTCCTGCCATGCCCGTTTCTTGTATTAGTAGTATTGGTACCACTTAGGACACGACTAACACGATTGTTGAACATTTAGTGTGCTTTGTGTTAATTTGCTGAAAGAAAATGACTTCAAATATGAGTTCAATGGATGTATCTTATGCTTTAGACGATGATTTAAATTAAAATGACTTAGATTGTTAGATCATAGATTATAGAGAAAATTACAGGTAACCCCCTATACTTTGAGAGCATTTCACTTTTTCTCCTGCATTAAATGTTTTTGCACTTAAGCCCATGAATTACTAGGTTAGACGTGCAATCGCTAGATCTTCCATTAAAAGTAAGTGTGCATGATATGCATGGGTTTTCTGGGGATATAAGCTTTGTTTTGACCAATGAATAAACCCACAAATTTTCACCAAGTCAACCTTTATTTATGTCTTGAGAAGCCCCTAGGCTCCATTTCAACCCTTACTATGGGCCAGTCCAGACGACAAGAATATAGGTGGATAGAGACTGTTCGTTAACATGTTTATAAGTATACAAAATAGATATTTATCCATTCAATTATTACCCAAATAAAAAGGATATTGGTAGCAGATAATCTAATATTTTGCATAAAATTTTGTTGCTTTAAATTCTATATATATATATTTATATATATCAACTTTCTCTCTTAAAAATGAACTTGGTCAAATAAAATTTGTTAGTCTTTCAATATCTTTCACTCCAAACGGAGCTTAGTAGATTATTTTCGCTAATCAGGCTTAGAGCATTTATTTTTTGTATCAACAATCGACATTGTTACTCTAACAAATGTCATCTTTAAGGTATATTCTCTATATAATATGTGTGTGTGTCTCACAACAAATTACTATTTTTTTGTTCATTTTTTTTTCTTCTTTTGGGCTTAAAATCAAAAAGTATATTTTGTTCACCAAATGGTTCATTTTTATGTTTTTTATTTTTCTAAACGAATAATCCATTAACCCTTCAACTCCTCTATCTTTGAACTATTTTTGTAAATTGGGAAATAAGTTTCGCATATATATATAAATCCGTCTGTGGGGTTCGATACTTTATTTCTTACATACAGCCGGTCCCAAGCCCAGGTAAAGGAGGAGGGTTGTGTTAGGTAGTTGACAACCAGCGGAAAACTTTATCAGAACTTTTATGACATGAATCCAAAGATATTAAACGTTGGGACGTCCCCTACTAGTGACGCGCTACATTTCCACCGCCCAGATGTAGTGAATAATGGATTAGAGTAGGCTAGGGAGTCACCCAGAAGCGACGCGCCTTGTTTTCGCCCGGATACGGTGTCAAATGAACAAGGGTTGCCGCATTATGGTGGACAGGTGCGGATAAAGAAGTTAGTCCATGAGAATAGGCTTAGGTTGGCAACTTGGAATATAGGAACACTGACGGGTAAGACTCGAGAATTGATGGATGTGATGTATAGGAGGACGATTAATATTCTATGCTTACAAGAAACTAAGTGGGTTGAAGAGAGGTCTAGAGAAATTGAGAGTACGGGATATAAATTATGGTATATGGGGAAGGACAAACATAAGAATGAAGTGGGCATCATGATAGATAGGGATTTAAAGAATAGAGTTGTTGATATTAAGAGAATGGGCGATGAGATGATGGTTATGAAGCTGGTGATTGGAGGGGCGGTGATTAACGTTATTGGTGTGTACGCTCCCCAAGTTGGACTGCAAGAAAATGTTAGACGAGAATTTTAGGAGAAGATGGACGAAATCATTCAAAATATACCTAACCAAGAAAAATATTTATTGGGGGAGACTTGAATGAACATGTCGGAAAGGAAATGGGGACTTTCGAGAAAGTACATGGTAGTTATGGATTTGGGGAGAGGAATGCAATAGGTGAAATGATTTTAGATTTTACTATGGCATATGATTTAGTTCTTCTAAATACATACTTCAGGAAAAGGGATGAACACCTTATCACCTTTAAGAGTGATCAGAGGAATAACTAGATAGATTTGTCCTTACTAGGGCAAGTGATCGTTTAATATGTAAAGACTATAAAGTCATACCCGGAGAAACTATTGCTACCCAACATAGACTAATGGTAACTGATCTCAAGTTTCAGGGGTGGAAACGGGAGTCTAAGATAAGTAGGCATGCAAGGATACGTTGGAGAGATCTAAAAGGTGAAAAGATGGAGTTGTTTAAGGATAAAATTAACAATGATAAGTTATGGAAAAGACATGAGGATGTGAACAAAATGTGAATTGATATGGCGAGTCGTATTAGAGAGATAGAAAGAGAAGTTTTAGGAATTTGTAGAGGAGGAGAGCCATGATATAAAGAAAGTTGGTGGTGGAATGAAGAGGTCCAAAAAACCGTTCGAGACAAGAAAATAGCTTATAAAGAATGCAAAAATATCGAAGTCGAAAAAGTTTGGAGAAATATAAACATGCAAAAACGGAGGCGAGAAAAGTAATTAAGAAATCAAAATTTAGGGCGTATGATAATTTATATCAAAAGTTAGATACAAAAGAGGGAGAAAGAAATATATTTAAACTTGCTAGGCGACATGAACAAAAGACTAGAGATATTAGAAGTGTTAGATGCATCAAAGACACTGATGAAAAGGTACTGGTGAAAGATGAGAAGATTATAGAACGATAGAGAAGTTATTTTTATAATTTATTTAATGAGAATGACGTCGGAGAATCTAAACTAGAGTTGTCTAGTTTATATTCAGATAAGATTTATAGGTTTCATAGAAGAATTAGAACTTCGGAAGTTAGAATAGCACTAAAAAATATGCGAATTGGAAAAGTAGTAGGGTCAGATGAAATCCCTATAGAGATGTAGAAAAGTTTGGGAGATATTAGGATAGAGTGGCTGACTAAACTTTTCAATAACATTTTGAGGACTAAGAGAATGTCTGACGACTGGAGGAGGAGTATTTTAGTGCCCATTTATAAAAATAAAGAGAATGTTCAAAGTTACACGAACTATCGGGACATAAAACTTATGAATCATACTATGAAACTTTGGGAGAAAGTGATAGAATATAAAATAAGACATGAAACGAGCATAGAAGAGAACCAATTTGGATTTATGCCCAACCGATCAACCACTAAAGTTATCCATTTACTGAGATTAATAGAAAAATATAGAGAAAAGAAGAGAGATTTACATATGGTATTTGTGGACCTGGAAAAGACTTATGATAGGGTACCCTAAGAAGTTTTGTGGTAGGTGCTAGAAAAGAAACATGTATCCAATATGTACATCGAGGTAATTAAGGATATGTATGAAGGTATAGTCACTAGTGTTCGAACAGGAGAAGGCGATATTTGTGCATTTCCTATTAATATAGGCTTACATCAAGGATCATCTTTAAGTCCATACCTCTTCGTTCTAGTGATGGATGAGCTCACAAAACATATTCAAGATGGAGTACCTTGGAGCATATTGTTTGCGGATAACATCGTATTAGTGGACGAAAGTAGAATAGGTCTTAATACTCAATTAGAAAGATGGAGAAAAGCGTTAAGAGTTTAAAGGTTTAAAGGTTAGTAGAAGTAAGATGGAATACATGTATTGCAATTTTAATAATGCCCGGAAAGACGGTGGTGCAGTCAAAATTGGAGATGATAAGGTGTCGAAGGTTTATCATTTTAGATATTTAAGTTCAATGATTCAGAGCAATGGCAAAATCGATAAGGATATTACGCATAAAATCAAGGCAGGTTGGTTAAAGTAGAAAAGTGCAGTTGGGGTGATTTGTGATCGTAGGATTCCGTTGAAACTTAAAGGAAAATTCTACAAAATTGTTATAAGACTAGCGCTTCTTTATGGTTCAAAATGTTGGGCGATAAAAACGAATCATGTCCAGAAAATTAGAGTAAGAAAAATGAGGATGCTGCAGTGGATGAGTGGGAAGACGAGAATGAATAAAATTAAGAATGAAACTATTAGATAAAATTTAAAAATAGCACCCATTGAAGAGAAAATTAGAGAAAATCGTTTACGATGGTTTGGACATATGCATAGAAGACCCATAGAAGCACCAGTGAGAAAATGTGATTTAAATCAAGTTCAAGAGACTACTAGAGAGAGAGGTAGACCTAAGAAGACGTTGGAGGAAACTATTAGAAATGATTTGGCGACATTAAACCTAACGGAGAGGATAGCCCTTGATCGATCTCTATGGCATAAATAGATTCATGTAACCGACCCTACATAAGTGGGACAAAGATTTAGTTGTTGTTATTGTTGTATCATCTTAGTCCAAGGGGTAATATGTCAAAGCTAACAAACTACAAGGGACACAGTAAAGTGGCAGTGTATGTGATTGTTCCGCCATGACTCATGAACGGTAATTTAGGTAATTTAATGAGATTTAACAAAAAATGTTGTTAGGAGGTTTCAACTTAAAACTATATGGTAGTGGAGTAACTCATTTGATTTATATAGTGGCTTAGGAACTCTCAGATGAGCGATGTGGGACAAAAATCTAACACCCGCCCTTGAGTGCAACTCCCGGTTTGCACGAATGATTTGACTACGAGAGAATGATGAAAAATATGCAACCCCCGGCTTACACAGATGATTTGATTACGCGAAAATAAGAGACGTATAACTTTGGCTCTAATACTATGTTAGGAGGTTTCAACTTAAAACTATATGATATTAAATGGAGTAACTCCTTTGATTTATATAGTGGCTTGAAAACTCTCAGATGAGCGATGTGGAACAAGAATCTAACAAATGTAATGTTTGCAATTTTTTTATATAGTTCGGGGGGGAGGTATAGAAAGATTTAGTTCATGGGGTAAAGTGCTAAACTCCCTCCCATAGTACAAGGGGGGAAGTGCAATTTTCCTTGTTATATTTAGATCACATCAGCAAATTGTAATCATAAGATTTGTTGAAATTGATTAACTGCATTAAAAGGATTAATTGCATTAACCACTTGCATTTTCATGTTTTTATATAAAACAATAATGACCATGTCATGTTCACGCTTGTGTAAGCCCTACTAAAACTCAATAAGCTGAAAACATGGACTGAAATATATCTCACAATTTTCTAGCCTCAAAACGCCCCCATGACAGAGAAATAAAAAATCGAATGTTGAGCACCATTGTCGTAAGGCTATACAAAGGTGGTCCATATCGTTGTCGCTGCTCTTCCATTGGTCTGATTAAAATAAGAAATGTCAGCACAGAATAGTCACAAATTGTTAATAGTCAATACATCACTGGCAAAATGGGTGAAGTAACAAAGCCCTTCGCTGTTACCAGAATCAGCCAAATAGAATATATCTAAATATGAAAACAACAGATATTGTTGGTACTAAAGAAGAAAACCTACCCATCATCATCATTTATTCTTCGAATAAAATCTAGTAGAACCTGCATACATAGAAGTATATCATAAAATGAGTATTGAACACTCGAAATGTGTCAAATACTATAGAATGAATTACAAATGTAGCTGCATAACCCCAGAAAAGGAGGACTTCTTGCTCATAAAACTGATGCGGACCGTTTGACTTCATATGGATTTATTATGTTCAGAAGTTATTTAAGCTGATTAAAATTGGTGTGTAGTATCTTCTTCCACAGGTAAGAGTAAATAGGATTTTTTAGACTAGAAGACATTTAACCAAGTGGCTGGCCTTGTCAATAGTCACTACTAGACTTTGACAGGGACCATCTTGGAAATAGAGTACATTGGGAGAGAGCTGGACTTCAAGATACAAGTGAAATGTTACAAGAAAGTCTCTATTAATCTTTATAAAGCTTTTTAGAGACTTTCGTGTAACATTTTAATAGATAGACTGTGGATCTGAAACTTGTCAATAGCTTTGAATTCTTTCCATTAAAGCATGTTTAGGCTAGCCCTTGCTCTCTTATGGCATTTCAAACTCAATAAGACTTATATGAGTGGTTACTAATGCCAGTTAGACTGATTTCCCTAGCACATTTATGAGTGACAAATCATGTATTGAAGCCTTTTATTCAAAGGGTTCTTGTACACTTAAACAATCTTGGTGCATTGTCCCTCTCTTGATGTCTTGTCCACAGCCAAAACACTCATGATGTGGCCAGTTTCCATGGATTGGCTTTATTTTCTAGGAGTTCTATTCGATACTTCAGCAGCTTGGTATCTTCTGCTACCGATTGTATGTCTGAAAAGTTAATTCTGTTGGACACCAGAAGTTGGATGGAGTTTTCTGCAGAGGAGGTAAAAACTGAGCCTCTTGTACTTCCCTGATTCTGATAATGTTTTCAGTTATACTGTGTTTAGTATTTGATGTTTAGGTAGAAGAACTGAAGAAAAGAGAAAGGATCAGAGACAAAGGAAGGGTTTGTGGAAGGGAAGTGGTATATTCTCACTAGGCCCAAACTCTTATAAATGAAGAAAAAATGTACAACATTACCCTTTATTGTGAAATATAAAGAACTCTAACATTCAATACCCCCTCCTCAAGTTGGTTTATAGGTATCTCTCATGCCCAACTCGCATACAATAAAAACAAGAAAAATTTAATACCCCTTGTTAAATATTTCTTCAAACTGGTCGTCACATTTGACAAAATAGTACAAATCAGGCCAAACTTTAACTTTCCCTGGATTAAATGTTTGCCAATCTATATATGGTTGGTGTGTGGTGCTGAACAGGGTATAGGAAATATTAATGGCCATCTTATTAGCACAATATATTCTCGTAGGCCCATCACTAAACAACCCCAAATCAGTCAAATGAAGTCTTTAGCTACAATAGGTCACAAACTCTATAGCCCTCTGTACATTATGCTTTTGCATTATAAGTACAACTCCTTGTTTCTTGCAATGCTATGTTACTAGATTTCTTCAAAAAAAAAAAAGTGTGATAGCCAGACATGGAAATATATCATCAATGGAACCAACCAATTTGCACCAGTAGATGCCTCCCACTCCAAAAGGCGATGAAGTGAAAAAAAAAAAAAAAATCTTTTTCAAGGCACTTACTTAAGGTACTGCAGTATACAATAATTCAACATACAACATCCACACTCGTGTGGATCAAGCGTGACGTGACTAACAACTCCCACTGCATAAGTAACATTAGGTGAAGTATGAAGATGTAAATCAATTTCTCTACCCATCTCTAAAACACCACTCGATCTTCTGAAGTACCAGCACCACTAAAAAGTTGGTGGTTCACCTATACAGGGCACTCACCTGTTCCATAAAAATCATGTATGTACTTAATTTAACAGATGAAAATGTCATTATTAGGAGTAAAAACTTCAATTCCCAAGATGTATCCTCACAGCCCCCAAATCCTTAAGCGGAATAAGTTTTTGAGTCCAGAGATTTTCTCCACATCTTTTATCGGTTTCAAATGAATAATCAGGCTTCGCACCAACATCTTCACCCAGCTTAACCGCTAAAAAATTCACAGCATAAGGCATAAGGAATTCATTCATTAGAACTGTCTCTGTATCAGCGACAATGAAAGAACGCCTTTCCTTACACCTAATTTGTATGCAGTTTGATAATTGGGATAACAACGAAAATTCTCCAAACAATCTACAGAAGAGGAAGGAAAGCTAACATAATTGTCCCCTCAACCAAAAGACGAGCACCAACAAATAATTCTCATTTAACCTATCTATAGATATCTCTACTTCTTCAAAGTATATAATATACATGTGTGTATATATATACACAGACACATATATATATTTCTTCGCCACTCGAAAGTCTACTTTAAGGATCCATCATAAATTCCGAGATTGGTCCATTGACAAGTGTGAAGAAAAGCAAGGAAAACAAATATCAATTACAGCTACAGAGTCAACTTAACACTACATATGTTTTTGTTGTGTAACATTATGTTCCTTATGCCAATTACTAAAAATTGAGGACAAGCTCTTTGGAGCCAGTGGAGAGTGATGCCAGGCGGACTTTGTTTTCTCAATTTGTTTAAATTTTAGAAAGTGTGTTTCTAATATATTTTCTCCAAAGGTGATAATCAATGCACTTTATAAGGACATAACTGTCAACTTTTGGACTATAGACATTATATAAGGTTGCATCATTTTTAGACTCTGATAGAAAATAAATTGAAAATAGAATGTGATAATCCCGAAATCTGGTTCGGTGGATCACAATCAATATGGTTGAACTCTGTCGGGTTTACTTCGTTGACCTGTTCCTGCAAAACAAGGCTTAGACACCGGGGGTTGGGTTCCCGTCTTCCCGATGAAGCCCCTCCGGTGTGAGAATAAATCACCGTTATTTTGAGGAAAAATATGTTTCAGGGAAATTAAAGTAGAATTTATACTGAGGTAGAGTTTACTTTCCTCTAGTAAGAAGTGTAGGCTCGAGAATTCGACTTGCCTGTTTCGCTCTTAAACCATGACTTGTCTTTAAGTAGAGAGGAAAATAGAAGACTTGTGTTTTGTAGACAAGTCTTAATGTGTTCTTTGGTGAAGAATGAGACCCCTATTTATAGGGGTTTCTTGGACTAATTTTGGAGTTAAATACTCCTTTGGTGGTGAAATTAGGCCACCACTTATTTGTGGTTAGGCCATTTAAGGTAGTGGTAGGTTTTAGTGGGCAAATTAGGTTATAGTGCTAATTTTGATGGTAAACGGTTAGCAAAATTACCCATTAAAATTACTCATCATCAGAATGCAATCAGTTAAGGTAGTTGGACATTCAGACAGCAGAAATTGTATATGAATATGATCCATAATAGCTTAATGTACTTTACTGATGAGCAAGTTTCATATGATATTCGGGAAGCTAGTTTTAGCTTTTCTTTATGAATTTTTTATGGAATTTTCTGATACAGTCAGATTCTCGGTGCTCCAATATTTGATCATCCTCTCACAAATTGCAGCCAACTTTAAGTTTTATCACTTTGCTAAAAAAATCATTTTTCAACCTTTGTCATCTCGCTCAGGTTACCCAAATCAGAAACCGATCTACTAAAGATTCAAAAATCTACCCCATGAATTAAAAAATATAGATTCCAAAACTGAGGAGGGCCTGACATGTAACATGATCTTCCTGACTGAATATACACAATCAAACTGAATAATAAAGCCACAAACACAAAGATATAAGGAAAGATAAAGAAACCAAAGAGGAATCAGCCATAGATGAGTGAGGTCATACAAGCACAGAACTTCTGGTGAACCGGAATCTAGGACACTGTAAGTTGAGGTGCAAAGATAATATTCCAGTACTAGATTCTTCAACCCGAAGAAGAACATACCTGTGGCACTCCTACTAAATACTTCACAAGAGTTTTGTAGACTCCGGTTGCGGAACCGAGCTGAGCTAGTTGAATCCTCCTGGATATGTGACGTGTCATCCACGATAAGATCATAACATGCTGCTGCAGAAAATGCAAAATAAGAACCAAAAGAAAGTTACCTGTCCATTTGTTGTTTCCAAAGCAGCGCATAGCGATCATGCACGCTTCCACCAGAATTAACTATCGCATCAACTTCAGCTTGCTTATTCCTCTCTGAACGCTCTCTTTGCTGTCTAATTAGAGTACCCCGAAAGTCTTGTGGCATGTAGGTCATAACTACAGATATAGTCACAAAGCAAGAATTAATTGCCAAGGAGGAAAAAGAATAAAAAAGGTTGCAGCAACCACTTGGACCATTAATCTTATGAGCCATGACATTTACAAGGTTGAATATTCAGAGGTGGTTGTGGATTCCTATTACTCGGACCAATGTATGAGATGCCAGGGGCTTGTGGTTACAAGTTGATTCCAGCATCATGGGGATTAGAAGCTGATCGGTTCATGTAATTCCTTAAAATTTACCCCTAATTCATGCCTGCTAGCAATTTGGAATGTGATTTCCATATGGACTTAATGTGTTTTTTCTGTGAACTCTATAGAAAAGAAGATCATGTGTCGAAATGTGTTAATGGAGACAAATTAGAGTTGAAAAAGCGAAAGTCTATGCTGAAATTCGTCTGAACAGAAATCCACTTCGTGTGGAGAAAATCTGTAGGAAACATTATGTTCAAGATTGCCAGGGCAAAATATATTCTGTGCAAACGAAACACAACAGCAAGCTACTTAAGTTGCTGTCAAGGTTCAGCAGGGCGAATACACTCCATCTGGGCAAGAATTGTAGATCTATAAATACTAAATCTAGCCACATTGGCTAGGGTTGGGAATTTTCGCTAGGAAAAGGAAGACAACTGCTCTTGGGAGAAGAAGGTTATCAAGTTACTTGAAGATCTCTCACAGCTATGAAACTAATAACTTGGTTTCTCTTCCCTCTATGAGCAGCTAAATCCTCCTTCTCTAGGGTTGTGATGTAACGATAGAGACATAGTATGTTTTCTATTATTTAATTGCATATTTTCATTCATGGATTAATTTTTAGATTTTGAGATTCTATTTTATAGAATGTTCTTAGTTGTTTAATTATTATGTATTCTTGGATTCTTGTAGAAGTGATAATGTGTGCATAATTATATCTTTTTTACCACGCCCAATTCCTGTGGTTGAATTTGACCGAGGCCAAATTAGAACCCTAGTACTAACAAAATTAAGTGTAGTATAATGCAGGTATTAGGGTGTCGATTCCACAGGGATGGAATTGCAATTATCAATTTTTGCTTATTTTTCTTGTAGGAAAGAAATGCAACCCAGGGAGATGAAATTTGCATGACTCATAAAAGTCGTTCAATTTATGTATATGTAATGCTAGTCGCCTTGTGTTTTCACTATTCCGCTGCATCAGTCCCATAAGCATTATTGGTTGATCCCTGTGCATAGCATTAGGTTTCACTGTTTCAGTTTTCAGTCCCAGCTTAGATGTACAAAAACGTTTACGTAAAGCAAATCATTGTGCGTTGGCAACAAAATACATAGATGAAACTAGTAAGATTGTTTTCCTTCTTTTGGCTGAAATATCCACATTATAATAAGATGCCGACTAAGGTAAAACATTCCAAAGAAAAGATAGATCGCCAAGATGTTCGTAAGTATGAGTAAGGAACAACCTGTGTTAAATACATTTTCAGAATTCTTGGCTTGAAAAGACTCCAACACCTTCAGAGTGTTTTGAAACTTATTGTTTAACTGCTGAAGAATATTAGCAAGTTCAGCGTCTTCAGCTGTTGACTGTTGTTGAAGCTGTATTTCAGAACACAAATCCAAAATTCAGAATGCTCCACGTGTTTTGCAATAGTTCTTAAAGTTTAAATGAAAATATCAGTAGAGAAGAAGAAGTGATAAGGCATGTAAAGCATCAACTGAGCTGCCATGTGAGGAAAATTGTGTTCAACTAAAAGTAAAAAAAAATCTCAGTTTCTACAGAAGTAAAAATGAATAACTCAAGGAACATTATGTCTCACCGCTTTCGGCCAATGAGAGGGATCCAATAAGAAAATAATTTCCTCAATCTGTTCTCGGTTCTTCCACAAGTTCTCGTCGATTTTATGGGGAGGCTGGCAATCTACTTCATGTACCAACAAAATTTCTCCTAGAATATCATTGATTCCAATATGAGTTTCATTGAACAAACTGAACATCTCCAATAATTTCATCTAGCTATTTTCTCGACTAAAAAAACATTGCAAGCAAACCATCACTTGAAAAATCAAGCTTTGAAGCGTTAAACAAATAATAACAAAACACTTTGTGTCTATGAGTAAGTACAAAGGCTCCAAGTGCACCTCTTGCGCCTCGCCTAAACTAAGGCATAGCACATAAAGGCACATGCAATGGGAGCCTACACAAAAGGCTCAAGAAAGGAAAGTCTAATTATAGTTATAGAGTACCATCTACCTGTGTTACACCACTTCATGAGTTCAACTTTAGCGTTCTATGGGAAAAGTGGGTGTGTTGAATCATAATTAAAGCATTCAAATGAGAAAAAATGATATCCTAAGCTCTCTCGTACATCTCTTATTCACCTTTTCAATTACTACCACAATTGACGTGATTATATAGATTTTAAACCAGTAGATTTCCCTTTTGGCATTTGAACCATGTCATTTAAAATCCTCGGGTGACTTACTTTTTTTTGACTTTTTGTTATAGAATATTAATGTGATATTTGATGTTCAATTTTATATATGGTTTACTTGAGATGTCTTTTACATTATCTTTACAACAGTGTATTATAGTCATTTATTTTTTTGCTAGGTCATTATTATAGTGGTTATGTTATATAATTAAATTTAGAATAGTAATGTGTTTATTCCTCTAAATAAGAAGAAAGCTTATGTTTGACATTTTTCGAATAACATGCACCCAATTTCAGTAGGTCGCCTCAGCTCACCACTAATGCCTAAGCTCCAATGAGACCTTGGTGCACCATGAGCCTTTCACAACTATGATTTTGAGTTTAGATTTGAGTATATTGGAGTTAGCACAAGAAATGGCCACTTCAAAGATAAATAACCCCTTCACTTCATAGCACACTTATATATAAAACTTCTATGAGACTAAATATTCGCTAAGTCTAACCAATATCTAAGGGATGGGATTTGAGGGTTTTAAGCCTTTGACATCTACCTCCTCCCCGGCTTTATAATTTGCACACTTTGACCTATAAGAATTTATAAGTGGAGTATCCATCAGGTATCTCTTCCGACAAGTTGTTGACTGTATCAATGCAATTTATGTCTCCGACAAGGCCTTCTTGGTTGGCTTTGATGAGTTCCATCCTATTCGTGTGATTCCAGAGTACCATAATATCATTAATAGTGCAACCTCTGCACTTCTCGACCTGTATGTAATCCATTATCAAAACACTTGAATGCTTTCCAAGTGCAGGTGTCTCTTTTAAGACAAAGACAACAGAACCCAACTCCCTACGCAGCTACAGTTATTATCCTTGATCCATTTAGGTACAGCCTTACTGATGACAAATTGCAACAAACACATCAATCCGTCTGGCTACCATTATTATAAAATATGGTTGGAACAACATTGCTGCTTTAAAATCAAACTTGACAGTTCAGCTGAAAATTTTGCCCGATGACGATAAGCTTTCAGTGGATCAAAAGACGAAGCCAAAGTAATGACATCAAGCACCGGGTAAGATAAACAACTTGTATTTTTACCCAAAACAGAGAAATCAACCCAATTAAATGAAAAGTGCTGCAAATTGAGGGTACCAGTATGATAATAACAAGTAAGATGACTAGAACGACAAACATGGGTAGATACAACAAGAATGGGGGGGGTGAAATTAAGTGAATTAGAGAAATGGTGACTGCGTATAGAAAGAAGTGGAAAGAGTAGAAGGAGAAAAGCAAATTACCGTGGGTGAGGGGTAAGTCGTTGTGTAAATCGCGGGCCATCGAGCGAATCTCATTGGAGAGATGAAGCACGTCATGAGAGAGAGGAGGGAATGGATATTTGTCATAATAAGTAGACAAGAATGCCCTGGTTATGGGCATGAGACCTTCGGTGGAAGCCATTGGAGAGACGAGAGAGGGCGTAATTGTATCAGCAGGACTCTCCTTCAGATTCATAAACTGTGCACTTCCGCGTTGAGATGAAAACTTTGAAAAGGATCATCGTTTTCGGGGCACTTTCCCTCCCTCCGTTCTTCTACGACAGGGTGAATTGACTTCTTTTCATAACAAAATAGAAGAGAATTTCGTATTATTTAGCAGTGGCGAAATATTTTTTATTTTTTCTTATGTTCTCCTTGGCATACAAAAAATGAAAAAAGTTTATCAAATTTGAGTTCGGAGAAAATTTGTGCATCAATTGGAGTAATTATATTGATGGTCATTTCCCGTAATTAAATTTGAACTTCTAATATCTACTGTCTTTCTTTAGTGGAAATTCTAGTACTAAAAATTTTAGTGCTCAAAATCTTGTTCCCAACCATTTGTATCCAAAAAAAAAAAAAAAAATATCATTATAATATTTAACCATCAAAATTGAGACTTGAAGTATAAACAACCAAATCAAGGTGTAATTCAAATAGTAAATCACATTTGAATTAAAACAATTGAATAGTTTCTACAATGTCAGGAGTTTATGGAAAAACACTTGTTAAGAAAGACAATCACGCACTCCTAACAAACTAATCTTTCACCCTATGTAGTAGGTGGGTGGCACTCGTGGCTAAATGAAAAAAAAAAAAAAAAAAAAAAAAAAACAAACAAAACCACCAACCAAGCATCATAAATATTTTTGTTCCTACATAAAACCAACCGACCCATAATCAATGTTACACTGACACACAAGAAGAACATGCACGCTGCTGCTGCCGCCGCTTCTGCCTGCAGGAGGCGGTTGGATGTATGAAATATGAATGAATTAGCAAGAATTACAGTTGCAGGTCTTGGGTACAAAAGCACAAACCCCAAAAGGCTTGTTAGGAAGCTGGCAGTCGATCCTGAAACAGCAAGGCATGGTGGCACAGGTATTGGGATTTACGCAGCACTTGCACACCAAGCAAAGCTGGAAGGGCCCTAGCTTTCTGCCGCCATCCCCGCCGTGCTCAGCCGCCACCACCCACCTCTCCCTTCCCCCCAATTCATCACCCTTATTACTTCTTCTTCCTGCTTGCTTCTGCTCCTCATCAAATGCGCCTGCATACATCCACCGTTAAATTATTTCTTTCATTTTCCCTTTTTACCAGGTTTTAGCCTAAGATTTGATTAGTCAGACTTACTTGCGCCATTAATGAAGACCAGCAGCAGCAATGCAACCAATAGCGAACGCTCAAGATTCATTGGCTTTTCCTTGTATGTACTACATACACAACCTCACTCTTGTTGTTGCTTGTTAGAGAGAGAAACAATTTGTGGCCGACAGGTAATATTGGATGAAGTACATATGATAAGACTTTCTATT
The DNA here is from genome assembly GCA_016647705.1 of Eucommia ulmoides. Taxonomy (NCBI): domain Eukaryota; kingdom Viridiplantae; phylum Streptophyta; class Magnoliopsida; order Garryales; family Eucommiaceae; genus Eucommia; species Eucommia ulmoides. The sequence goes on from CM028340.1 coordinate 188,539, forward strand.
GGCTCTAAAAAGAAGGCAGCTAGACTAGTAGGTGGGGACTGGTGGGTAATGGTATTACCTTCATTCCTGTAAATAACAAATAGTAACATACATACCGCTTGACCTGATCCATCACCAATTATAACAAAGCTAACCGGGAGTGAGGAAGAGCAAGAACAACCATTGCAAGGAAGACCGTCTGTGACCTGACCCCAAACAGACAAACCTAAAAGAACAAGCAAAGCACTTCCTGTTCTGTTGTAAAAGAAGAATAAACACCAGCCTACAACTACACCTTTACCTCTGTCCATCAGTACCCTATTTACACTGTATCCAACAATATCAAAATGTTAAAAGAAGCAACACAAACACATTCTAACTGGTCCATCAATAATCAACACATGGGAGATCACCATTACCATGTACGCCTTACAATTACAAAACCATTTACACTGTATCCAACAATATCAAAATGTTAAAAGAAGCAAAACAAACACATTCTAACTGGTACATCAATAATCAACACATGGGAGATCACCATTACCATGTACGCCTTACAATTACAAAACCGCAAATGCACCCATGTTTGGAAGAAAAAAAAAAATACAAGGAAAGGAAGAGTTGCTGTATACACATACATCATATTTTTTTCTCATCTAACCCTGCATGCAGCGGGGCCAAGTGGAGAACAATTTGGGTTGGGAGATCTACAGCCAACAACAGCACCACCCACAGCCCCAGCAAATCTGTGATGCCTGCGGTAATCACCCGCCATCGCAAATGGAGAGCGACTACTCAGGTTAGGAGTCGATGATAATGACAACGAGACCTCATTCCCACCACCAATACTGCACTGTAGAGGCTCTAACGTCTCAACCACATCACTCATCAAGGGCCTTGCTTTGGGATTCTGGCTTAGACAATAGTATGCCAAGCTGCAAGCCTTCTGTGCTGCCCTCACAGAGTACTGGTTTTCTAACCTAGGGTCTATTATTTGGAGCATTTTCTTCTTGTCGTTCAGCTTAGGCCGAGCCCAATCTACCAAGCTTTGCTCCTTGCTTGGTCTCGTCTTGTCAACTGATTTCCTTCCTGTCAATAGCTCCAGAAGAACAACTCCAAAGCTATACACATCACTCCTGGCTGTAAGATGCCCTGTTCACATCACAAAGACAACCTTTCTGTAAAATGCACAAACATACAATAGAACACAAAAACAACACAGAAAAGACAAATGGTTTCCTTGAAGTACAATAAAGAAATTCTAGGAAATGAGAAAAAAAAAAAGAGAAAAGATACTTCATACAGAAACATAACCATTATCGATGCAGTATTGCATCTAAGAACCAACAATGCGTTGGGTAATATAGGAAGAAGAGAGAAGAAAATTTTAAAAAACTGCCTACGCCCCCCCTCTTTAATCAAACGAAGGAAAATAGAAAGTTTCTCTTTTTTCCTCGACCATAGACTCTTCTTATATCGTCCTCCCTCACACTTTCCTTCACCATAAGACTCCTACATCCATCTGTGAACCATCTTAAAAACTTTCCTCAGCTTATCCTCAATCTGTACTGTACATATACTAGGGATTTCCTGCACCTGGAGACACTTCATATTTCTTATCTTGATTTTTTATTTTATTGAATTTAATTTCAATTTTGATAAAATAATAAATTTATGTTTGTATGAGACTGAAAAACCAAAAGCGCTATATATTTGTATTCCTTGAAAGAAAGAGAATTATCATTACTAAAATAAGTGTGAGAAATATTGTTATTAAGAAAATACCATAGATAAGAAAAAGTGCATGGGATAGTGAAAGGATAAAAACGAAATGAGCGGGAAACCAATACTCCCCCAATTAAAGTTTGAATATAAACCTCACTCTTTTCCTAAAGTAATCTTAACCACTAAAATGATTATTTTTCAAAAAATTGTCTCGGTTTATTATATAGATTTTGCTTATAAATTGCTTCTCTTCCCTCTCTTACAATTTATCCACATCAGTAATCTTACAAACATATTTGGCTGCTGCACATGCTTTTCCTTGCCAACCCAATACTTTGAATCCACATCACACATTTGGTTGTATATCTGGCTAGAGACATCTCAAGATTACACACAATTTCAACCACTTATCCATCTTAATCGCCATGTTTTAGTCATTTGTTCCTCACTGTCGCAAATGTCTACTATTCATGTGAACAGATAACAGGAAAATAATATCAGTGTTTCGGCATTAGAGAAGAAATGCATGCAGTAAAAGACGCCTCCTTACATCAAGTCACTTGTCATCATCATTTGTTTTCCTTTTGGGGCATGATTTTAAGGAAAGGCCCCTCTTGTCCCTAAAGCTAAAGCTTCCAATATAACCATCTCAAACCCCAAGCAAGATAAAGATAAAAGAAAAATCTTTACAATGCTCTAAAGTAAATCGTGAACGCTACAGCTTGCAACTCAGTTTAAGCATTGTGAGCCACATTGGCCAGGTTTCAAATTATTTAGTCAGTGGGCTAGTGGTCTACCTGGTGCTACAGTAGTATCAGATGATTCACAACCACAGGTGGCCCAAGTGAGAGCCCATCATGGTGCTAATAGAGGAATGGAGGCTCTGGGGAGGGGTAAAGGCATTGGGTGTGCATGTCTTGTGTTATGCCCACACGATAAGAATACCAATTTGACTGGGAAAATTGTCAGATCCCATATCAAATGAAAGAATAAGTTAGTTGGTTTGTGCATTTTGAGCACGATGACAGGGTCTTCAAGTAACGGAAACTGTGGATGACTTTGGTTGTCACAAATGGTATCAACGCCAATACCAATCCAAAAATGGAACAGAAAGATCAGTTTACATGCTTCCGCATACAAAAGACATGTTCGAAGTCCAACTAAATATGCTCTAACTTTAGGAGTATTTGAAGCATAGGCATAACCAAGTGATGAGAAACCAATACAGAATTAGATAAATTACCAGTCATTACATATTCAGGGGCTGCATAACCATAGGTACCCATTACCCGTGTTGATACATGTGTCTCATCACCTTGTGGCCCAGCTTTGGCGAGTCCAAAATCAGAAAGCTTGGCTGTATAATCCTGTGAATTCACAGACAAATGGAAAGCTATCGACAATGTATTGTTCCCCATCAAGAAAAGTTCATTAAGGATGAGAAGTGTGTAAAAGGAAGTATATTGAACAGGAGAATCACTTACAGAGTCCAATAATATATTAGACGTCTTGAAGTCTCGATAGATAACAGGCCTTTCAGCATTATGAAGAAAAGCTAGCCCTTTTGCAGCCCCAAGGGCAATCATCATTCTTGTTGACCAAGGCAATGGAACAGTTGCCTCTGAGTGCCTCGAGGAAATTCATATAAACTTCAGATGAGTACTTAAAAAAATCAAAAATAAACTACAGAATATTGACTTTGTAGATAGCACCAGCATTAGAACCAGGTTTTGCTTCTGACTACAAAAGCAACAAAATGTACAAATTTAGTTGTATGGTATATCTATATAACAAATCAAGAATGTCTTTCCCTCCAAGATATATCTTCATAGAAAGGTTAGGATTTTGTCTAATGTGATCTAAGGGCTTCAAATGTCTCTTTTGAATGAAATGACAGATTTATCCACATCTCCCACTCAAAAAGAATTACTTACAATTGAGGAAAAACAAAACCAAACAATTAAATCCCTTAGAGTTGCTTATTATTTCAAAATATTGCTAAATCAGTGTGCTTATAAATAAACACCATATAGTACTGTAGGAACCAATGGGCCTAACCCACTCTCAAAAGACGCCTTGTAAGAGAAGGATTGCCCTAAGCTTTATATATAGCTCCGGATCAAGTAACACAAGCAATGTGGGATTCAACACGCCCCCTTAGACGCAGGGTAGACTTTGCCAAACTACTACGAACGGATATCGAGGGGCCCAACATGAATGTGGAATTCAACACGCCACCCTCAAGCGCAGGGCAGACTTTGACAAACCACTGCAAAACATTGATGTGGGATTCAACATGCCCAACATCAGACATAAGGCCTGGCTCTCAGACCATGTAGAAATCCAATAGGCCTAACTCACTCTCAAAAGACGCCTTGTAAGAGGAGGACTGCCCTAGGCTTTATATATAGCTCAGGATCAGGTAACACAAGCAATGTGACAAGTACCATATAAGAGGGCTCACATGATTAAAGTTGCTATGACTCAAGAGTTCAAACATGTACACACAACCTATGTCATTGAAATGTTCTCTTGTAAGGAGATGTCTTCATCAGTAAATGATATCTAAGACACGTCACAATACCCATTCTTGCAATTTTATTATCTTTTTTAGCCAAGTCATGCAAGTTTCTTATCTTGTAAACAAATATTCAAGACCCATGCAGGTAAAAATTTTGAAGTCTATATAAATTCTCGGAAGAAGACCAACACAAAAGGAACCATGCAATGTTGTTTTATGGTGCTTCATAGAATATAACTGGGAAATGCAAAACACAACTAAAATCACCATCATATCGCCTTTTTAATTCATTTGAAAGTAAAAACCTTCTCACTTTTTAAACTTTAAAACTGGAAGCATCCGAGACAGCAAGTAAAGAAGTAAATAAGTGAGAGAAGAAACAGAGGAACATACTTCGGAAGAGGTGATTCTCAAGGCTTCCTCGGAACATGAACTCATAAACAAGCAGCCTGTGATCATCCTCGCAGCAATATCCAATCAACTTAACCAAATTAGGATGTCTGAGCTGCCCAAGGAAGTTAACCTCAGTCTGGCATGGGAAAAACATCATTAAACCAACAAATTAAAATAAATCCGGAGAAGCTCCAACACACTGTATAATAGGGAGACAAAGGCAACAAAATAGCAAGTGCAACAAAGATTGGAAGCAGGGATGTGGACTAAAATAAGAAGGAACTCACCAGCCACTCTCGGTGGCCTTGAAGACCCTCCTTGTTGAGTACCTTGACCGCTACAGGGAGGGATTTCAGGCCAACTCTCACATTCTCGTCTATATAGCCCTTGTAAACAGTTCCAAACCCTCCCTCGCCCAGAATGTAGTCGGAGCGGAAGCTCTTGGTGATGGTCTCCAGCTCGAATAAGGTGAAGGCAATCACATGGGTGTAGGCCACCGCATTCTTTCTGAAGTCATCATAGTTGCGTGGGGTACAAGGGTCGCTCAGATCTGAAGTGCAACGACTGTGCTTCTTTTCTGTAGCAGATGCATTTCTACTGTAAGTGGATAACATCTGCAGCTGCTCAACTGCCCATATTTATTCAATTATCAAATTAGTTCTCAATTCAACCTAAAATAAAACCACACCAAAGTGGAAATGGAATTCGATCCCTAATTTAATATCGGGAATATGGGATGAAGCTACTAGTATTACAAGCGGGGATTTAGATACCGAGTTTTCGAAATTGCCTATTTAGTTTAGAGATCAGAAGGGGGGGAAGCTAAATGAAGAACTCCAGGAGGATCAAGGTGTAAGGGTGGACGTAAGCCGAGCTAAAGGAAGGTAGTTGGCGTGTATGACCTAGATCTAGAGGGAAAAGCGAATGACAGTTAAGTAAAATCCAGTAAGAGAGAGAACCTTGATGATGAGCATCGGAAACAACGGGAGATTCTTCCCTAGTGCCACAATTGCCCATCTTCGTCGTCGTCGTCGTCGTCTTCTTCTGGAGTTGGCGGAGATGCCGACAACGAAAGAGGGAGTTCTTGATTTGCAGCCCGAATCCAAATCCAAATCCAAATCCAAGTAAAAGTCGTATTACAGACGGCGCACAATTTCATTTCTTCGTCTCCTTCCCTCCGTCACCACCCCCCTCCTGCGCTGCTGCTTTTCCCATCAAAACTACTACTGTAACTATCATCTTATTCCAGACACAGTCACTGAGTGATAGATTGGGAGCTTAGCTCGCTCAAGTAGGATGTAATAACCAAATATTATTATTATTTTAAAATGTCAATTTACACTTTTGGACCTTCACCTCTCTCTTTATATGCCCCCAATTTTCTCTTCTACCTTTTATCCGCAATCGTTTTAAGCTAAATTATACCTTTATGGCTAAAACTTACATAATATGATACAAAATTTAAATATATATATATCTTAAATAAAGAAAAATATCAGTGATATAACCGTCATAAGATAATGACGCAACAAGGTCGTGATCGGGACCTCCCAAGTCGCACCCATCACTTGATCCCTCCCCCGTTTTCGGGAATCAAATCCTCAATTTTTTGGGAAATATTTTAGAAGGCATTTTCAAACCCCAATTTTAGGGATGTACATTGTTTTAGATTTCTTTATGTAAATTTTATTTTTATTCTATTTATGTTTTATGTGTGTATTAGTTGCACGACACAAATTGATGTTTTAAAAATATTTCTTCAATAAATTCACATTTTAGTTATCTTGTATTTGTAACGTTAGATCTAAACATGTGATACAATCCGATATTTTGAAAATTGATAATTCATATCAATTAATGTAAAAATTAAATCGTGAAAATAATGTACATCAATTATTAATTTATTTTTTGTAATAAATTCAATTTATAAAATTACACACAGAAAATAGATTATAAAATAGTAAAATTTATGTACATGACCCTAATCCGAACTTTTTATTTTTTTGAATATCAATTGAATAATTTTAATTTCTTGCATGTATTTTTGAAGAATTAAATTCTAAAGCAAACTATAAAAAGTGTTGAAAATACTTTTTAAAATTAAATGTTGTTTGTGTTTTAGATTTAAAATTAAGAGGAAATGACAAGTAATTCGGGAATGAAGAATTCAAAGTTGGAGAACGGTGCTTCTAGTAATTGAATTAAAAAAAGTCAAGTTGGAATGGTCGTCGTTTGGCCGGTGGGGAAACGCGATTTGCACCCCCGAACACGCCCCTGCCAAGTCTCCCCCCATCATACTATTAATACTAATCGTCCAATACTTAGCCTGCATATTTTCCATTCCATTCTCATCTCCCTCGATCGCAGTACTAGCGACAGGCTAAAAAGTGTGTTTGTATAAATATATATTTGGCGGGCATGGGAACAGCTGATACTGATCATTGCCTCAGCAGCAGGAGGAAGATCAGGTGTCCATCATTCAGGCTTCGTTGCCCAAGCCTCAACTCCCTCCGCCTCCGTCGGATCTTCGATGTTTTCGACAAGAACAGCGACGGGATGATCACAATCGGCGAGCTCAGCCAAGCACTCAACCACCTGGGTCTGGATCTCGGTCTCCCGGAATTGGAGACCATGATCCAGTCCTATATCCAACAGGGCAACCCGGGGCTGAGGTTCGAGGACTTTGAAGCTCTGCATCGGTCTCTGGAAGAGGAGGTGGAAGATGATTGTACGTCGGCGTCGGAGGATTCGGATCTGGCGGAGGCGTTCAAGGTGTTCGACGAGGATGGAGACGGTTACATAAGCGCGAGGGAGCTGCAGGTGGTGCTGGGGAAACTGGGATTGCACGATGAAGGCAGAGAGATCGCCAAAGTTGAACTGATGATATCCTCCGTGGACTGCAATCGCGACGGCCGCGTTGATTTTCTGGAGTTCAAGAACATGATGCGCAGTGTGCCCGTCAAAACTTGTGCTTAAAAAATAAAAAAAATAAAATTTCCGTTGCTGTCAATTATTATCCTTATTATTAATTAATGTGAACACTTGGTTTTCCAATAATTAATTAATGTGAACATGCAATGCACGCGCAAGTGGAGGACAAATACAATCTTCTTTCTTTGACAAATCCAGTTCAGGAGCTAGGAGTTGCTATCTTCATCATATGGATTACTTGCTTTGCAAGTAACTTTAGATTTCTTCTTCTAATTCCTACACTACTTTTTAGTACAATTAAAAAGTTATTTTGAGAACTTATATTACAACCAAATATGATTTATTTATTTTTTTCTCAAAAAAAATTATAAAAATATTTTTTAAGAATAACTATTTTTATTAAACACATGTAAGAAAAAGTTATCAAACATATAGCTCATAAAAATAGAGTAATAATAATAGAAAAGAGACTTGTCAGAGCAAGTTTCCTAGTATCTTCCTATTTTGGCTTTGAGTTGCGAAGGGACACACAACCATGTGATTTTTTGGTGGGAGTGGTTGTGTCATGTGTTGTTACTTCAAATTAGGAACACGAATTGTGGTTTGAAGTTGATAATGTTAGGGTCCCCCACAAACTACAGAAAGAAAAAAAAATGGTCCCCCCCACCTAAAAAGCTATCTCAATCGGCCGCGTGTAACATGATAATCCCAAATATTATTGATGCTACCAGATTTTTTTATCTACCAAAACCTAATTAATATTTATAATCTTAGGATAAGTACTTGGGATATCGGTAGAGTTTCAGCCAAATACCCTCCAACATGAGAATAAATTAATCAAGAATTGTGTAAATAGTTTAATTTTAAAATTGGAGTTTGATTCCCACGGCGTAAGCATTGAATTAAAATAATAGGTTATCATTTGTAATAATTAAAAAAGGAGGGTGGTTAAGTGTAGAATGATCAGACAGACGCGTCGAGTGGCGTGTCGGCAATGCTGGGAGCAATAGTCAAGGAGAGAAGATTCCAGTTTCAGTTGGTACGGAATACGCGGGGGGCATCATTGGATATTCACTATCAAATCTCAGGGTAGCTTCGTCAATCCAAAAAAATAGAGACTCTCGCTGAAGGATGGTGGTAGTTGACCATGTGCCTTCCCCCTACTTATTTGCCAAGATACAGATATATATATAGAGAGAGAGAGGCATTTCATCGATTGGAGATCGGCACCGCACCGCACCTCTCCCCCTGGATCTACCCCCAAATCTGTGGAGTCACGCCACCAACTCTATCGAAACTTTTGTCATTGGTTGGTGCCTCTCTCTCTCTCTCCATATAGTTTTATTTCTTAATTGTAGAACAACCTTTTCATTTATTTCAATGGCTTCATCTTTTTCTCTTCATTAACCTGTCAATCCGCTGTTAATTATGTTCTCTTCTTCTTCTTCTTCTAATAAGTCTTATTTGTTGTTTTCGGATATATAAGCTGACCCGCTTCCAAACACTACACTATCATTGAAAAACGAGACGCCCTTTTGATTTTACCCCTTCCTTTCATATGCTATACTATATCATCCTCATTTTTTTTAATATTGTTTTTATATTTTTGGGTGAGTTCTGAAAGTAAAATCCCTTTCTTTTTTTGGTTTTTTTGTTGGGGGTGTTTGTATGACTTGAAAATTCAAGGAGGTTGTTAAGGTTATTAAATTCCCTTCACCGTGTTTTGGATCTAGATTCGTATCCTTTGGACAGTTTGATTGATATATGCTCTGCTCACTTGCAGGTTAGTAGAATTGATTTCGAGGCAGGGGGAAAAAGAATCACACAAAGACATATTACAGACTTTTAACTTTTAAGAACAGCCCTTCATTGAATAATATACAGATTTCCACGGTTTTCAATTGGAAATTTGTTATAAAATTTTCCCCTGATTCCTGAGCAGGCTGGAAATTCATCAGGGTTTTAGTAAATTTTATTTTTCATTTGAGTAGTGTCTAAGCATTTTCATTATTGCCCCTGCTGGGAAGAGAGGAAACAGTTGTTTGAGCATTTGGAGACCTCTCTAAGTGGATGCATATAGGGTTGCGTTTTCTTTGAAGTTTGAAATAACAAGGATGGATACGCTTCCTGGACGGTTTCTGGCGGAGGTTCTAATGGAGCCCCAAAGGGGTGGGGAGTCTTTGCTTGGGACAATCAAGATTGCTGTTTTACCCATAGCCAAAGTTTTCACCATGTGCTTCTTGGGATTTCTTATGGCCTCCAAGTATGTTAACATCTTGCCTGCAAGTGGCCGGAAGCTTTTGAATGGGGTAAGCTACCTGCTGGTTCCGGTTTCATTACTTGTAGTCTCACATGATTTTCTTGAATTAAACTCATTTCACCTTGACGTGGGTGTTACGCTATTCTTAAATCCTCCTAGTTAGTTATTGCATATCAATACAAAATATCAGATTACTACCAAGTTGGAATTGCTCAAATTGTCTTAGGCTTACGTCTTATTTGTCATTTAGGGAAAGAAAAAAAAAAAGCATCAAACTCGAGATGTGTCCTTGTTAGGTTCTCTAGATAGTGGGCAATTTGGTTTTCTAGATTTCTTTTAAACCTTGGTAAATTTACAAATGTCTCTTTTGTCTCTCGATGCAGTTGGTTTTCTCACTTCTGCTTCCATGTTTGATATTTGCTCAACTTGGACAAGCCATCACTTTTGAGAAGATGCTTGAGTGGTAACAATTTACACTACAGTAATTTCTTTCTTTTGGGAATCATGATGCTTGGAAGATTTTTGTGTCTAAATTGTTTTTTCTCATTGTGCAGGTGGTTTATTCCTTTTAATGTTGTTCTGGCTACTATATCGGGTTCAATCATTGGTTTTGTTGTTGCGTCCATTGTTCACCCACCATACCCTTTCTTCAAGTTCACTATAGTACAAATTGGAATTGGTAAGAAGCCATTTTTTATGGGTAGTTGAAAAAAAAAACCATTTTTTGTGCCTTCTTCACTGGTTGGATTCATTTATTGCCTGCTTTTGTTCCAAGTCTCAAATGTTTGTTTTGTTTTCATAAAGAAGTTTCCATTTGCTCTTTCTCCTCACATGACTACCGATAGAGTTCTATGAAGTTCTCTTTTGGACTTATTTGCGCATGTGGATATTGATTTATATAGTTTACAATTTACAGGAAATATTGGGAATGTGCCACTTGTCCTAATTTCTGCTTTATGTCGAGATAAAGCAAATCCTTTTGGTGATACTGACAAATGCACGCAAGATGGGAATGCCTACATCTCATTTGGGCAATGGGTAAGATATATTTGTTTCTTACTTGATAAATAGTAACAAATAAATGTATTACATGTGAAACCAATTCCAGTATAGATATATATAAATAAGTTTGTTTCTGAACTGCAGTACTAAAAGTGAATAATTTGGTCGATAATCAGGTAGGAGCAATTGTACTGTACACCTACGTATTTAATATGTATGCACCTCCTCCGGAAGGTACCTTTGACATTGATGAGAGAAATCTTCCAATCAAGAGCACTACAAAGGATATTTCCCAGAGTCCCGTGAAGAATAATAATAGCTCACCTGAGCAAGTTCCTTTGCTTTCTCAGGATGCTGCGTCAACAGGTTTAAGTACTCTACCTAAAGAAAAGGTTAGAACAAACATATATTCAGTCAGTGCCAATTATTTTAGGGTCCCCATTTTCTTTTTCAGTTCTATTTTTGACCAGTTAGTGTATTTTTTTAATGATGATTAACACATCCTTTTTGTTTAAGACAATGCATGGGGGTCACATGAACAGCCTTTTGGTTGTAATGTTAATGTGATAGTGAGTATAGCAGAACCTATATACGATCTTAGAAACCATTAGAGTTTCAAAGTTGACAAGGTTTTTTACATGTGTTTCAGACGCACAAAATAAGCCTTACCAAGTTGACAGGTTGTGCAGTTGTAATAATATTTTATAGACAATATCAAATGACTAGATCTGATAAGCGTTAAAGTTTTCAGTTCTCATTGCTGTTTAGGATCATAATTATATTATTATTGACTTTTTAGCTTTCTAATTATATTAGTGAATGGGCTTTTGTAATTTATTTGAGGAATTAATACTGATTATTATAGCACTCTCTTGGCTGCATAGTTCAAGAATACAAGTGATTTTCGTTCCCTTATGTGTCATCATGTTCCATGCAGATTAAAGATTTCCTAAGATTTCTATATGAGAAGTTGAAGCTCAAGCAAATTCTTCAACCCCCCATCATTGCTTCTGTAAGTTACTCTCTTTTTACATGTTGATTTATTTGCTCTGGTTTACTATTTCATCTACTGAAGGAGCACTTGTTATTGTAACAGATACTAGCCATGGTTATAGGAAGTGTGCCTTTTTTGAAGCGACTGATCTTCACAGCTGATGCTCCACTCTACTTCTTCACCGACAGTTGCATGATTCTCGGGTATTGCCCAGTTCCATCTGGTCTTGAATATAATTTCATATTTCTTTGGATGTTTAGTTAGATGTATGTTGAGAGTTTCTGACAATGGTGTGATTATCAGGGATGCCATGATTCCTTGCATTTTGTTAGCATTGGGAGGCAACCTCATAGATGGTAAGTGTTTTCAACTCTCTCCTCCTCATGATGGATCTTAACTAGAGGGTATGATTTGATTTGGTTTGGTTTGAGTGTTGTTGCAGGGCCGGGAAGTTCAAAACTGGGGCTAAGGACAACGGCTGCTGTTGTTTTTGGGCGGCTGGTTCTGGTTCCCCCAACTGGGCTTGGCATTGTCATGTTAGCTGACAAGCTTGGGTTCCTTCCGCCCGGTGATAAGATGTTCAGATTTGTCCTCCTCCTCCAGCATACAATGCCCACTTCTGTGCTTTCTGGTAAATCACCTACAAGTGCAATTCCTGTCATTTAAATGATTATTTTACATTTTTACAAATTATGGATGAATGATGTTGGTTGTAGGTGCCGTTGCGAATCTGAGAGGGTGTGGAAGGGAGGCAGCTGCTGTCTTGTTCTGGGTTCACATATTTGCTGTTTTCTCAATGGCTGGATGGATCATTCTTTATCTTAACATCCTCTTCTGATGATGCAGCAGCAGCATTTCTTTATTCAGCATGCATTAGCTACCAATGTTTATATGAGTGAAGTGATGATGAGCAATTACAAGAGCTATACCAGCGATGATTCATTAGTCAAAATTCTTTTCTTTTCTTTTCTTTGTTATTCTGACTTTGCTGCAAAATGCCATTGTAATTATACCAACCTTACAGGATTTGCCTTTTTCTAATATAATATGACATGATGGTAAGGGGCCAAAAGAAGTTGTTTGAGGCTAAGAAGAGCAGCACCAAACATGATTTGCACTTTTACTTGTATCCCATCATAGGAGGAAGCTTCATCCACCACTCCTTTTCATCATCATTATCTACTAATGACTCCCCAGTAATGAAATCTTTTTGGCTAACAATGGATAACAACAAATATTAATATCTGAGTGGGCTCGGTCAAAACCAGCTGGACTTCATAACATAAGAATATGTTATTTTGCACATTAATGAATTTCTCTCTTTTTTAGCAAGTCATATTATTGAGGGGAATGAAAGAGAAATAGAAAGAAAGTCTCTGTGAAAAAGAGGTAACTTTTATTTTTCTCCCCCAAATTGAGAGAGAGAGAGAGGCAATTATGGTGTTGAAGAGAATATAATCCGAATTTGGAAAAGTAATCACTTCCTAAGATATAAGTGTAGATAGTTTATGCATTTCAGCTTTATGAGCGTTTCTTTGCCCCCTTCAATGTATACATATATACATACAGCACCAACAAAGCTTTTGCTCCTCGCCACACGCGCATCCACGTCTTTCTTTCTCTCTCTCTATACCATAAAGCTGTTCGGGCTGGCTGGGAATATAAGGAGCTCATCATTCAACTCAAAGAAAATGTCCAGGTGTTGCTTCCTCCTCTCCTCTTCTGTTCTGTCTTATACATATTCAGGACATGACATGTTGATGCATATATAAATAAAAACAATTAATTGGTGGTTTTTCTTAATTATTGCATTGGGTAGGAAACCGAAAATACAAAGGCTGCTGTGGACAGATGGATTTCTGAGAAGAAGCCCCCGATTCTCAGGATCAAACGATGCATGTCTCAATAGAAAACTCAACCATGTCACTGTTAGTTAATTACATAACCTCCACAGCCTGCTTACTATTGCTCATAAACACAAACGCTCATTCCTTACAATCATTGTTGTTACAATTATGTCCAGGGGAATTGCGCAAATCTTGACCGTAGTTTAACCGATGTTGGTGAGTTGGCCTTTTTCCCCACTACAGATACTTTAAAATCCTTTTGTTAACCTACCATTTTGGAGGGAGGAACAAGATATCATCCATCATTTTCCTCTTTATAATCAGATCAACCACCAGTTAAGATGGCAAACCCTCAAGAACACAATCAAGCAATTTCCACAGGTAGCCCTCTCTCTCTCTCTCTCTGCTATACTCGTGAAATTTGCCATCTTGATATCCTTATCCTCATTTGTATTAGGTGAACCCTTGCTGCCCAAAAAGCACATACTTGAGCTTATCCTTGACACACTGCAAAGGTTGGGCATGTCTATATTCTTCAATTTCAGCATTACATTTTCGTATTGGAACCCTTTTCTTATTTCAACCATTCTTTTTAGGAGAGATACATATGAAATATTTGCCGAACCAGTTGATCCTGCTGAGGTTTGTTGCTATACGATATCATTGGTTTTAGACTCTTCTACACCATGCAAATTGACAAGATCGTGTACTTCTTTCTATAAGGTCGAGGAATACTATGACATTGTTAAGGATCCTATGGATTTCGCTACCATGAGGGCTAAACTTCATGAAGGATTGTATACAACTCTTGAAGAATTTGAGGTTTGATCCTTCTGCTTTCTCCAAAATTATCCTTCTCCTCTACTTTGGGGGTTGTATAGAATTGAATGAATCTCCAAAATGACTTTTTTTTTTTTTTTTTTTTTTAATTCTAAATGTATTACCATGCAGCATGATATATTTTTAATATCTGAAAATGCGATGCATTTCAATTCATCTACTACCATTTATTTCAGACAGGTAAGCCGCTCCAACCCACTTCTTACAAGAATTGCGTCAAAGTGTACTACTCAGCCCTGCAGATCTTGATATTCTGTCAAATTGTAATATTTTGCAGGCCAAAGCCATACATGAACTAGCCAAGAAGGTTTTTCATGTTCTAAAAACTGATCCTGAAAACTTCTTGTTGGAATTTTCGGGGGCAAGACGACGATTTAGCAGGAGGGCCCCAGCAGAAGTTAACCCTAATGTATGCCCTACACTTTCTACTAATTTCAGAGGCCGTAATGTGGGCGTTGATTCATTGTCTGGTAAACTAAAAGTTTCTTAACCTCTGCCCAGACTTGTTCAAAATGAATTTTTGTAATAATTAATTGTAATTGTAGGAGTTAGATATGGTAAAAGATCAAGTTCAGCTAAAGCAGACCACCGTTGTTCTTATGGACCTAGGAGGAGGAGCTCTTTCCACATCAAGAGTGGCTCGATTTTTTTAGAACTAGCCTATGCTACGGAAGCACTGTGTCCTGTGAGTTTTTAACTTCTTTTTTTCATGTTACATGAAGCAATGGCAGGAGTTTCAGTGGGAGCTGATGATATATATGTGCATGTTTGTTTAGGTAAATCAAGGGAATATTACTTACAGGGAAAGCTTGGCATTGTTCGTTAAAGATTTAGGACCAACAGCTCGGATGATTGCCGGAAGGAAGCTACAGACATTCCTGGAAAATGCTACCACTTGTTCTCAAAGTCCTCCAATATTCGGAAAGAGTAGTGTTTCATTGGCAATGGCATCTGCTGCTGCCAGCACAAGACTACTCAAATCAACTACTTCTGATACTGACTTGATTGATTTAACTGGTGTTGATGACGATGACGAAGAAGAAAAGGGTGCACCTCAAGAACACGCTGTTGTTGCTTCTTGGGATCTCAACTCCCCCGCCGCCTCCTCAGTTACTACTACTACTACGACTACTACTTGTTGGATTGATGATTTGAACATCATTCCTGTAGCAGAAAATCATTATCAGCCAGATATTTCGAGGTCGGAGTTGAAAAACAAGAAGAGTTCCACTTCATCCCCCTTGGGTTCATGGTCTGAAGCTACTACTACGGCAGCTGTTGTAGCGCCATATAACAATGGCTCATCAGCCTCTGCCTTCGCTTTTGATCTTCCCTTCTTGAAATCACAACTTCACCATATGAACCACCGCCACCACAACAACAACTTCAGGCTTTCTGGCCTCCCAGATACTACTACTACTTCTAATCTCGACCAGGGCTGGTCATATGGAATGGCATGTGCAGCAGGAACAAGTACTCATTTGTTTTTCAATGACCAACCACCATCCTTACTGCATGCTCCTGATAATACCAATTTGGCCCTTCAGTTGTAATAACAAAAAAACTGATAATACCCCTCATGTTTTACAAACTTCAATGATGTATCATATTTAAATTCATACGATTAAGATATATCCAAGTTTACAAAAAAAAAAATCATTCTTCCTTCTATAAGAAAATTAAAACAACTGAAAAAACAGACTTGTTGAACCGTCCCCAAATGACCTAAGTCCTGGAGGTTTCACCAAAGCCCTGCACAATGGACATGTCCTTTCCCTCTCAAACCTGAAAACACAAACACCCTCAGCCTTTCAGAATACAAATATCACATATATTGACCTTTATGAGTGTGTCTTAAAGCAAGAGTAAACAACTAACCACTCAGATACACAATCTTCACAGAAGATGTGTTTACAACGCAGTAATATTGGAGAATGCATTTTTTCCTGGCAAATTGCACAAAGATCGCCTGCTGCATTCACCTGCAAATTCATTCATGATAAAGCTTTGCCCTTACAAAAATCAATAGATTATGAAAAAGTCTCTTGGTAGGTGTATGCAAAAAGCAGTCATTAGAAAACCTGTTCAGACGTTGCATAAACTCCATAGTGGATCTCTTTACGAGACAATGCCTTCACAGAAGCAACAAAGCATTGGACCTAACAAAAACCAATCCAAAATGGTTGGAAAAAACTAAAAAATCCAAAAGTGATTTTTGTTTTTCTTTTAGAAAGTAATAACACGATACCTTTTCAACAACAGATGTGAGCTTGAACGTCAAATACAACCCAGTCATCAGCGAGGAAAAAAAACTTCCATATTCTTTGTTTAAGAAGAAACAGTACCAAACAGGAGCAGGCAGCAAGGCACGGTACAGAAGCAGCAAATACTCAACCAAAGTAAGCATTTGCCCCTACGGAAAACAATTATCTCCCACTCAAAACAATAAAAAATAATTTGAAAGAGAGAAGAAACATCTGAATGTTACTCACCTGCCTACGGTAATTTCGACATTTGCTGTTTTTGTAATATATTAGTAACACACACTTGATCGCCATTGCCACTTGACGGACCAAAGTATCTGTAACAAAAACAGCTCTTAAGAAAATTCACGCTTTATGTGCAATAAAATTTCCTTCTTTCTATCAGGTGGAACAATTGAGATTCACTTGGAGAGGAGACAGATAGTAATGTACCATTGACCATGATTATAAAGATGGCATGCCAAAAAGGTGGTATGTCTTTTGGAGGAAGCATGACCAATGGACGCATAAGTTCGTCATTTTGATACCACCAGTAAACCCCAACCACATGAACCATAAACACAAGTGAAATGCCAACCAGAACTGATATCTTCCTCTCCCCCTGCACACACCAACCATTTCTCTCATTTTTAAACATACAATAAATTTTACGATGAACATGGACTGAAATTGAAAATTTACAACACCTTCAAAGCTGTCTGCATTCGTAAAATATCATTGGACTTAAACATGATGGCAGCAATCCAGATTGTGACAAAAAACCCTGCAACTCCACACAACACTTCAAAGATAAATTCATGAAGAAAAAAGAGCGGTGAAGCCATAAAGGAAGATAATGGAAGGTGAATACCCTGCAGATGTTGCCGAATGAAAACGACCAACAGAAGCAAAGAGAAGGGGAGGACTTGTTCAATCCACCTAGCAGCTTGCTGTATATCATATCTTTGATAAGAAGAACCTCTATTGTTGTTAACATCTGCAGCCTCTGCTTCCGCATTTGCACTTGCATTCCTTGTATCTCCTACTGACGCCGTTGATGCTGTCCCAGAAACAGCTTGCAAAAGAACTCCATTATCGGGTGCAGTTGGGGAAGGCCTCTCGTCGATCCTAATAGAAACTTCCCCACCACTTGCTGCAGCCGCAGAGGAAGAGTTCTCCAGTCGGCTCTGAATGCGATCACTCCCAACCCCATTATTAATTGGATTCTCCGACCGTAGGTTACTAGAGGGTACCCCTAAAATACCCGAGTAATCCAACAATGTAGACAACGGTGAACGGAAAAGATCGGAGACAGAGACTTGAGTTCTAGAATGACTACCCGCATTACTGACCGACGACCCTCTGTATGCCTCCGAATTACCGCCGGACGTTTCCATTCGCCTTGACGCGCTAACCCTGAACCTAACCCTAACCATAAGGATATATATTCGGGTGAATCATGGAAAAATAAAAACCCAATTTTTTCTCCAAAAAACAGAAGGGAAAGAGCAGGGTAATTTCACCAAAAAATATACATACATCATGCAACAAGAAAATGATGAATGTGATGGTAAAGGTGATTGATAAAATATGTTACCTTGGTGACTCGGAATCCGCGGAATGCCTTCTTTGAATGAGAAAAGAAGCAGAAGAAGATTAAATCAATGATCAACGAATTCCAGAAGCCAAGAAAGTCAAAGGAGATGAGATCGGAGAAAGTCGAATTTGGGTAGCGGTGTAGGCAGGATGTGCGATGGAAGGGGAGGCCCTCCCTCTGCCTCTGCCTCTCCCTCTCCGTCTCGCGTGTCTCTGTTTCTGCTCTCTTTGAATTAAATATTTGGAATTTGGCCTTCCTTTCCTTTTCTTTCGAGGATCAATAAACAGTCGATTGACAAAGTGAGTGGACAAACAATTTCTTCTTTTCACTCCGAAAAATTGATACAAACAACCCAGCAAAAGTTGAAAGATATTTCCTTCATTTTACTGTTGGTTTTTTCACCCACCCCCCATTCTTTATGAATACCAGTTGTGATTGCAAAACCTCTCTTCGCCTAATGGAGTGTAAATTGTGCATTTAAAATATATATTTTTGCAGTAGGTGGTTCTGTACGAATGTATTTTTTGGGGGTCAAATACACAACTGTATTTTGCTGTAGAAAATGGAGTTGTACTTGTTAGGCTCTCTCTCTCTCTCTCTCTCTCTCTACATTACTTGTTTTGGCTCTCTCTGTTCTGTTCCCACACACAATCTGTGTCTTTTTTTTTTTCTCTTTCTTTTCCCTCTCTCTCCAGTGTCCACCAGCTGAAGCTTATCTTTTTATAACAAACCCAGTTGCGGATTTCTTGCTCTTTCGGATTCCATTCATGATTTCTTGTTTTTTTGAATTTAAAAAAACAAGAAATGTCATAGCGATCTTTTCGGCTTCAAATTTTTTTTTCCTTTTTTAAGAAAAGGAATCAAATAAGCATTTATTTATAAATATCAAGCCGAGTAACGGCGGCGATAGAGAGAGGAGCTGGATCTGAGTAAGAGTCCCTGCGAGGCCGTTCGCTCGCCTTGTAGCGGCCACCATTGTTCTTCAAAATGCTGAGCTATTTGGACATCGGTAGGTAGGGCTTTCTTGTTGCTCGCGTGATCCAATACCAAGCACACACTATTCGAGTATCCGAGGCTTCTACTCTTTCCGCTTATTTCTTCTACTAGTAAATAATTCATATTTCGCAACTCCGTACGATTTTTACTCTCTCCACACTCCACGGCTTTGCCGGTTGATTTGCCGGAATTTTCGCTGCTCAGAGTTTAGGGTTTGGAATTAAGCATTTCTATCAGGTAATTTCTTTCTTCAAATGAAGATCCGCTCTGCTACTTTGTCTCTGGTTTTATTCTTTTGCATCTTATGTATTTGCAGTGAATCTACATTGCTAAGTTCCTGGGAAATACTAGTTCACCTGAGTCCTAAAAGATGTCAATCGATACATATATCAACTAGTCTTCGATCAATTTCTCGCTTCTGATTTTCTTCTCAAGAAGAATAATTTGAAAAATCTTGAAGGAATTCTTTGAGGAATGAAATGTTCTTGTCGTGCTTTCTCTTTTTGAAGAAGGATTCCAAAGGGTAAAAAGCTCATTCAGGCCTGCAACTTTGCAACGGTATATAAAAGCAAGCTTCACTCTTTGCTTTACTATTCCTTCAGATGCATCCTTTATCCACAACTACCCGTTATATTGCATCTTCTGAACAAGATTCTTCAGCAAGCATATGGATTTGAAAGCCTAGTTCTGAAACTACATTGGATTTTGCTTGCTTACCTTCTCTGCATCTTAATATTAAGGATTTTAATATCTGATTGGATCCGCCTGGTCATATTGAGCGACATCGTTCTGATTTCCCTAATATTTCGAAGCATCGATGGGGCTTCTTCGAAGTCTATCGAAGCTTCTTCTTTTCATGTGTTTCTTTATGCTGTGGAGAGTCGGAGCTCAGGCACCTGGTTCAACGAACCGTTCACGGGCCCTGGATGCACTTCTACAGGACTATGCTTATCGAGCATTTGTTCGCCCAAGGACTGGTGTCGTCTATGATGGGGATGTACCATCAAACTTGACTGGGATTCAGGTTGCAGCCTTGAGGCTCAGAAGTGGAAGCATGAGGAGTAGAGGCTATAGCACGTACAGAGAGTTCAGCATTCCTGTGGGTGTTTTTGAGAATCCATATGTAGAGAGGCTTGTTTTGGTTTATCAAAACCTGGGGAATTGGTCAATGGTGTATTACCCTTTGCCCGGCTACACGTATTTGGCACCTGTGTTGGGACTTCTAGCATATGATGCCTCGAACCTGACTGCTAATCATTTACCCGAGTTAAACATCACGGCGACTCGCCAACCCATATCAATCAGGTTTCCGGGCAGGCTATTGGTGCCAGATGGGTCAGTTCCCAGGTGTGTTTGGTTCAATTTACGGGGGTTGGTAAATTTCAGCAATGTGATGCCGGGCAATACATGTTCAACATCCCAACAGGGGCACTTCTCTATTGTGGTTGAGTCTACTGCCCCTTCTCCTGCACCGTTACCCCCTTCACCGCCAGGTCAACCTCCAAGTGGTGGTAGGAGAAGGAGGAACAATTCAAGAGTTTGGATAATTGTTGGGTCAGTGGTTGGAGGGTTGGCGTTGTTGGTTCTTCTGGGATTATTGGTCGCATGGGTGCGGAAGTACAGGCAGAGGATGAAAATGCAACAGATGGAGAAGGCCGCGGAGGTTGGGGAGGCACTGCATATGACGACGGTTGGGAGCACAAAAGCACCAGCAGCAACAGTAACACGAACACAGCCAACCCTCGAGACTGAATACGTGCCTTAAAACATCTGCCATTTTGTACAAGCTCTGCTCCCCGTCCTCTCTCCTCAATTCATATTCATTTTCAAGATGTCAAATAGGTATTCTTCTGATCAGGCCTCCTTTTTTCCCTTTTGTTTCTTTCTTTTGTCTGTTTGTTCTCATCTCAAGAGTGCTCCTGGTTGAGGTGTGGGTAATTAAGGGGTTATCATAAATAATAATCCATTAGGGCTCACATAAAACCATTCTTACTTTTCATGATTTGTTTTAGTGTGCATTTTTAGGCTTTGGCTTCAAATGATTCTTCTATTTGTGATGAATTTTTTGATGTCCCATTGACATGGAATAAATTTTTTTGTGGAATGTCTCTCTATCTGTTTTGGTTTGTTTCGATTTTATATATATATATATATATATTTTTTTTTTTTTTGAGGAAAGGAAAGATAACAAAGGCAGCTTTTGGGTTGTTCATAACTAGTTGAAATTCAAAGGTAGCAATGCGTTTCGGATTGGCAAGTTCCAAGTGTATGGGGCTTAACATATAAGGAGAGAAATGTTGGACATTGTTGCTTATCAGGTGTAGAATAAGACAGACGTTGAGGCTGGCTAATGCCGAAGGCTAGTGGTGGTGGTTGTTGAAGTGGTACGCATGTTTATAATAATTGTCAAACAAAACCAAGGGCCACTACTTGGATCCAGGGCTCTCCAATAAACAAATGAATGAACATGCCGACATCTCTATTTTAAATAACAAAAGTGTTTTGCGTTCCACATCCACTCAATGATGGTAGTTGAGAGAGGATTAATAAAACAAGAGTTGGGGATGGAGAATGAAATGAATGTGCAGCAGCTGCCGGATTTCCACAGTTAGGTTGATGGGGGAAAGGAACTTGAAACCATCCAAAAAATGAGAAGCAACTTTTTTGCACATGGTGGCGGCTGCATGTCATGTGCCAGTCCAGCCTTTCTCAATAGGTGGTCCAACTTTGGATGAAGAAATGCTTGAACTTGAGACAGACAAAGCACTAGTCCATGCATTGGATGCAAACCACAAACGCTTCTGACGTTACTTGTTTGTAGTAGTTGACACCAATCAGAACTCCAAAAATTCTAGAATCAGAGCATCAAAGACAGCCCTCCCAATTTAAGCTGACTAACCACATTTATTGATGCATCTCAACCGAAACCACCAAATGACCAAATCCAATGGCATTTCACAAATGTAAAACATTCCAAATTATTCTTCTCTTAATACAAAAATAAAAAGGAAACAGAGATCAAGGTGTTCCAAAGTACATTTTCAACAAATCAATAACAGCTGGTGTGAGCACTTTATTCCTCGCAAATCCTTCAATCAAGCCTCCTGCATTACGGCACAAGTACTCGCATAGTCAGGAAACAATGTACGAAAATAGAAACATGCGTGGATAATATGTACAATGCATGCATACAGGAGAAGGTAGTGGTTTCCTTCTATTCATTGATTCTAAAGAGGAACCTTCTAATAGTACCATTCTAACCATGTTGCGGCACAAGTACTTGCATAGGATTGCTGAAGCTACTACCAAACTTTCGTGGTAAAGAAGATTGTCCTTCTAAAGTAGAAGTTTAAACATGCAGTAAAGTTTAAACATGCAGTTAGACGCCAAACTAAGAGAAACCTTGACATGGGAACCATGCTGTAAAATTTCCACCTCAAAGGGAGTAAAAAACGAAGAGAGCTACCTGTCAAACAGGCAAAGCCACAATAACATGAATGTACTATTAGTATATTACACCAGCCATAGATAGTGGCACCTACACGCTCCTAGAAATTAAGAAGCTCCTTTTCCACACAAGCTAAAAATTCTAATGAACCTCAAAATATACTAAATCACTTTGGTAACTAGTCTAATTCCTTCGGATTAAGAAAGGAGTAATCACCCATCAATTCAACCAAGGAAGAAGCCACACAACGTGGGAACAATAACGACAACCCACCCACAGCAACTCTAGTTTTATCACTTGTTCATCTACCCATCGTCAAGCATCATGCTAATCCATTATCTTTCATTCAATTTTATTTATATTGCCATTGATGATTTATAAAAGATGCCCTATGGTTGGACCCATTTGAGGATTCCTCGATTCTTTGAAATATTAGGCAACTCTCTCTCTCTCTCTCTCTCCATCTTTGCCTGCTAGGCAAGAGGATGGCAAGTTCAAAATTCTGTCTCCGTAGGACATGTAAGATATTAGTTTCTTTATTTGCAGGTATCATTACTGTGTCAGATCATAGTTACAGTTGAATGCAGCAGCAAACACTGAATTCAAGGTTGTGTATTGTGAGCAATTCTGATGCATTAATCCCTAAAAAGTGAGAGAATAGCGAACCAAAGCAAACCCGAAGAAGGTCAATTTGAAAAAAATTCAACTCATAAAAAATAAGAATCTTGAGCCAGTAAAAGATTAACCATTGGGAGATCCGATCAAGATATGCTGAATTTGGAGAAAAAATAGAGAATAGAATCGATAAATGAAAACCCTAATGATTGGTGAGTACTAAAAAGAACAGAAATTGCAAATTAGATTTAGTGAAATATACCAAAAGATGGAAATCGCGGGCTAATTTGTGGAAGGAGAGAGCATCTCCGTCAGCTTCTTGTCCCGCCTTTCCATAGCCACATCCCATACATCATTTCCTATGTGCTTCGGCTGCCAATTTTTTTTGCGTTCAATCGAAAAAAATGTAAGGATCAAAATCAATTTTATGCGACAATGAGATCAAATTAAGGAAGACGAATCGAATCGGAAGAAGCTAAGATAGAAGCGTAGAGGTGCAGAGAGAAAGAGAAAGAGAAAGAGAGAAGTACGCGGCCATGAGCAGCTTTATGGATGTAATACTGAGAGTTTCCCATCACACAGAGCATTCCCGCGATGATCCCCAGCGGCAGGAGTGCTTCCATCCACACCAACGACATCTGCTTCTGCTTCTGCTTCTGCTTCTGCTTCGTTGTATCGCTACTTTTCGCCCTCGCTTCCTGCAGTTCAGACGAGGCTTGATGGACCATTTTCAGGTATTAAAAAACAAGGCCCAAAAGGGGTGGGCGGGCTTAGATTGTGGTGTTTCTATTGGGCCTAAACAAGACATCTAGAAACGTGAACCACAAGAAGATATTACTGTCGGCGTGAAGACCCAATCATTCTCCATTTTCTTACGATAATAACTGAAAAATATAAAAGAAATACCAAGAGTGGTTAAGCTGGGTGGAGGTGACGACGGCGCGTGAAAGACAGAAACGGCGGCGTAGAAGGGCGGGCCACTCTGTCAGTCCAGCAAAGACCGCGTTGGCAACTAATCAATTATCGGCCGCATGCTGCTTTGGTTTTTGAGGGGATGGGGTCCACCCACCACTGCCTCGTTGGCTCTTTGCATGCTTTACACGTGTCCTTTCTCACCTTCCCTCCTCCATTTTACTGCTCTTTCCCCCGCTTGGAACTTTCGACAACTGCCGCTATTACTGTGAAAATGACCCGCAATCCAAATCAATGTTTGAATTAACCCGTGACTTTAAATTTTTCTCTTTCACATTACATCTAAGTTTTCACCTGAAAATAGATAAACCCCCCCCCCCCCCCTCTCTCTCTTTGACTACTAGACCAGACGGTCATGTGGCATTTCGTTTGATCAGTGGTTGTCCAAAAAGCGATGTCAGGCCTCTACAGTTCTAACTTTTCACCAGCAAGAGCTGCTTCTCCACAGATAAGAAGCACCTCCGATGTCGACGGGTATTCCTTCCCCTTCAGTCATGTCTCTGTCTTTTTGTTTTAGTTCCTCAATTCTTCTTGGTTTCTCTAGTTCTATCGAGGTTTCGATCTGGGTGTGGGAGTTTAATTCTTCTTCATACATGGCAGTGGTCAGTACTTGTCGGAGCTATTGGCTGAGCATCAAAAGCTTGGACCTTTTATGCAAATTCTTCCCATATGTAGTAGACTTCTCAATCAAGGTTAGTTCGCATCTTGGATCTAGGATTTCTGGGGTTAAGTGCATTCTGGGCGATATGGTCGTTGTGTTTGTCGAAAGTACTAGCTGGATCCCACTTGATTGTTTTTGCCATGTTTGCTTTGCTGCTATATATTATTCACTGTAGGTCTTGAATAGTGAAACCATCTTCGCAAAAGTATTCATTCGATTTGGAATACATCAGTGGTAAAATGAAGAAGGATGATGCAGCACTCAATCATATGCTTTGCCTGCCTTTTCAATGCAAAACTATCTACCTCGTGCATTGTCTTCTGTATAACACAAATTATTCATTCAAGTTCCTTGAAAAACTCAAAAATGACCGATATTTTGTTGTTGTAATATTGGATTCAGGCAAAAAGTAATTGTAATCAACCGCATAGCTTCAGAGTTTTTCTTTATTAATTGTTTCGGTCGTGTGTTACAAAAATAAGGGGTCAATTAATCATATTGAAACTGGCCATTATTTTTCAGAGATATTACGGGTATCTTCTATGATGCCCAACCAAGGGTTTGGTGAACTCGACAGACTGCGGCATAGAAGCCCCAGTCCCATGGCTTCTTCAAATCTAATGTCAAACGTTACTGGAACAGGATTAGGGGGTTGGAATGGATTTCCTCAAGAGGTAATTTAAACTTTTAATCCTTTGTTCTACCTTCCAAATTATGCACCATTGTCTAAGTTCCTTAATGGTTGAATAGATATTGCATTATCCAGTATTGAAGTAGGCGAAAGTTCCTTTTATTGTTACGCTTGAAAAGTAAAAATCCATATGCCCTCAACTATCATTCTAGATTATGAGTTTTGACATCAGATGCTACTTGCTACAGGCTTCTTGCCTATTTAATTAAGGATTAAACCCTTACTAGTTTCAACCTTTGGCTGACCGATACTACATCATGTTTGCATAACCAGTGAATGTGTGTTAAGTACTTTTTGGTGGCATCAACTTTCCAACAGTAAGTTAATGCATGTTATATACTTTCCAGGATGATTACGACATGCTGTTACCCTATCCTGATGTTTAGGAGATGCCCAAGATTCTTCCGAGGGACAACTCTTTGTGTTTGTTGGATGAAGAGTAACAATATCAGTTACCTAGAAATGTACTAGCTTATACCCCATAGGTTAGGTTATGCCCGTTTAATATTTTGCATGAGTCTAGTTTCTACCATAAAGTATTGTCATTTTTAAGTTTCTGTTTAACTTGAAAGTTCTGTGTGTAATTAGGACCTAAGAATTCCATGATATAATTTTCTGTCATATGTTAGCAAGAAGAACATATTACTCCTTGTGCACATAAAGCAACAATTCTGTCTTTGTTTCCTGTGGATTCCTAGTTTTTTCCTTTTTTCCTTTATTTCAAAGAAAAAATGCTAAAATCTGGATTGGATGGCAGAGAATAAGTGGACCTCCACCTGGAATGACAATGGACTGGCAAGGGACTCCAGCAAGTCCTAGTTCATTCACTGTCAAGAGGATACTGCGCTTCGACATTCCAGTAGATACTTATCCAAATGTAAGCTTAAGCTTTCTTTGAATTGCTTTGAACTGATTGTATTCCTCTTTTTTTATTGATTAAAGCATGATCCATCTAAATTGTTGGTGAATGTCAGTTTAATTTTGTTGGGCGACTTCTGGGTCCTAGAGGAAATTCACTGAAACGGGTGGAAGTTACAACAGGATGTCGTGTATTTATTAGAGGAAGAGGGTCGATAAAGGACCCTGACAAGGTAGTAATCATACTGATAAACGTCTCGGTTATAAAACCAACTGATTTTGATTGTATATGATTTTGAATGTTGAAGGAGGAGAAGCTACGGGGGAGACCAGGATATGAGCACCTGAATGAGCCACTCCACATCTTAATTGAGGCCGATTTACCCGCTAATATTGTGGATATCAGGTTGAGACAGGCGCAGGAAATAATTGAAGAATTGCTCAAACCTGTTGTACGTCTCTCTCCCCATATATATAGTGTATACAAAGAATTTTTTTTGGCTGTCATATTAATTTTGCATTAAATCTTTATGTTGTACAGGATGAGTCGCAAGATTATATAAAAAGACAGCAGTTGCGTGAATTAGCTATGATTAATTCAAATTTCAGAGAAGAGAGTCCTGGACCAAGTGGTGGCTGCGTTTCGCCTTTCAACACAAGTGGAATGAAACGTGCGAAAACTGGGCGTTGAGACAGTTTTGAATTTGCATTCTCCCCCACCCCACCTCCACTCTCTGCTTAAACAATACATATCAGAAACAGAGAGAGAAATGATAGATATATACGTGAAAAAGTGTTGCGGGGAATGGCAGGTTTCTTGCTTATTTCTTGAAACCAAACCAGAAAGAAATGGAGTGAAAAAGAGAAGTGAATTACCCTTTTTTCTTCTTTTTGTTTATGATGGGTGCGGTTTGGTGATATAAGAAGCAGCAGCAGCTTCCAGCTTGATTCATTGGATTTATTCTTGTATTTGTGGAGGACCGACCAAATTGTGTTTTGCAGTTGTTACTTATACACATGATTTTATAGCATTCAAGTGATTAATTTGAAACCGAAATAAGCCTGAATCTTTCTCTCTCTTTGAATGAAGAAAGTATTTCTAAATATCGTGGGACCAACTGAAAAAACAGAACAGAGGAGAGGACAGATAGATATATTATTCTATATAATCCTGAGGGGTTGGTGCGTTGGTTTATGGTTGGTGATATCGCCACTCCACCTTTTATTTCTTTATACACACACGTACATACATACATACATACATATATATATATATATATATATATATATATATATATATATATATATATATATCTATATAATAAATCAGCTCATTTACATTCACAGCCGTCCGATGTCTCTAGATAATCGTAACCGTTGGATGTCTTTTGATATATACAACATTTATATATATATAACTATAATCTATTAATAATACACAATCTATTAATATTATATAGATAATAGTACACATCTATAACCTATTTTGACACCCTATAATCTGATGCCTTACCATCAATTTATCAAAAAATAAAATAAAATAAAAAATAAAATAAAATAGAAAACAAAGAAAAAGCCTAAGCAGACCCTATTCCTTACCGTCCGTCAATTTGGAGAGCCGGCAAGAGCAGAGACCCTATAGAGCCGCAGGAGCAGAGACCCTTACCGTCAAGCCGTCGCCGTCGCCGTCGCCTCCCTACTCTGATAGACCTGTAGCTGTCGTCCGCCGCTTCTCCGTGCCCTAATCTGATTTCTGTTTGCCGTGCCCTAATGGAATCGCTCCTCGCTATAAAACCCTCGCAAGGTAACCCTAATCTGTTTCGGTTTCTATTTCAGTCAAGCTTGGACGGTGATTTCGGTTTCTGTTTCAGTCAAGCTTGGACGGTGAAGGTAACCCTAATCCGAGTGCTCTTCTTCCTGTTTTGGTTTCAGTATAGATTAGTTTTGAAAAATTGGTTTTGGTTTCGGTTTCTGTTTCAGTCAAGCTTGGACGGTGATTTCGGTTTCTGTTTCAGTCAAGCTTGGACGGTGAAGGTAATCCGAGTGCTCTGTTTCAGTCAAGCTTGGACGGTGAAGGTAATCCGAGTGCTTTGAAAAATTGGTTTTGGTTTCGGTAATCCGAGTGCTCTGTTCTGTGGTTTCTGTTTTCTGTTCAAGCTGTGGTTTGCTTTGAAAATTTGGTTTTGGTTTTGGTAATCCGAGTGCTCTGTTCTGTGGTTTCTGTTTTCTGTTCAAGCTGTGGTTTCTGGTTTCGGTTTCTATTTCTATGGTTTCTGTTTTCTGTTCAATCGTTATCAGTCAAGCTTGATGTTCCCTGTGGTTTCTGGTTTCGGTTTCTGTTTTGTGTTTTGAATTGTGTTAATTGTTTCTGATTTGTGTTAACTGTTTCTGTTTTGTGTTTCTGTTCTGATTTCTGTTTTGATTTCTGTTCTAAAAAATAAAAAACAGAAACAGAAACAGAACAGTATAGCTTGATGTTCCCTGATTTTGTGTTTTGAATTGCGTTAATTGTTTCTGATTTGTGTTAACTGTTTCTGTTCTGATTCTGTTCTGATTAGTGTTAACTGTTTCTGATTTAGTGTTTCTGTTCTGATTTCTGTTCTAAAAAATAAAAAACAGAAACAGAACAGTATAGCTTGATGTTCCCTGATTTTGTGTTTTGAATTGCGTTAATTGTTTCTGATTTGTGTTAACTGTTTCTGTTCTGTTTCTGTTCTGATTAGTGTTAACTGTTTCTGATTTAGTGTTTCTGTTCTGATTTCTGTTCTGATTTCTGTTCTAAAAAATAAAAAACAGAAACAGAACAGTATAGCTTGATGTTCCCTAATTTTGTGTTTTGAATTGCGTTAATTGTTTATGATTTGTGTTAACTGTTTCTGTTCTGATTCTGTTCTGATTAGTGTTAACTGTTTCTGATTTAGTGTTTCTGTTCTGATTTCTGTTCTAAAAAATAAAAAACAGAAACAGAACAGTATAGCTTGATGTTCCCTGATTTTGTGTTTTGAATTGCGCTAATTGTTTCTGATTTGTGTTAATTGTTTCTGTTCTGATTCTGTTCTGATTAGTGTTAACTGTTTCTGATTTAGTGTTTCTGTTCTGATTTCTGTTCTAAGAAATAAAAAACAGAAACAGAACAGTATAGCTTGATGTTCCCTGATTTTGTGTTTTGAATTGCGCTAATTGTTTCTGATTTGTGTTAACTGTTTCTGTTCTGATTCTGTTCTGATTAGTGTTAACTGTTTCTGATTTAGTGTTTCTGTTCTGATTTCTGTTCTGATTTCTGTTCTAAAAAATAAAAAACAGAAACAGAAACAGAAACAGAACAGTATAGATAATGAACATGTATATGCATGATGTATCATTATCCCCAGCTCTTGGGGTATAATTATGATTTGATCCCTATTCTTTTAATATTTGTGTATTTTGCTATTTACTATTTTATTTGTGTCTAATTAGCTCACTAAACAATTTTGATAATTTTTGTAGTCAAAGTTAGAGATGCAACTTGCGCATGAGAGGAATAAAAATGGAATGTCGGAAAAGTTTAATTACACTTTGTACCCTTAAAATTGGGTGTAATTATATTTTTCTCCTTATTTGGGTGATAAAAGTGGCTAAACCTATGTAGTTTGACAAATTTAACATAAGAGAAAAATATTTAAAGAGTTAAATTCAACAACTAAAAAGATATGATGCGGGTAAATACAAACAATTTGATCTCAACGCTCCTCGCAAGGTAGCATTTGGTTTCTGTTTCTATTTATGAATTGTTTCTGTTTCCTGTTTCTGTTTCTGTTTTTGTTCCTGTTTTTGTTTCTTTTCATTTATAAGAACAAAAACAAGAACCCTGTTTGGTTGCGGCATTTGTTCTTTTTTTTTTCCTTTAAATTTATGGTGGTTGGTGGGTGGTGGTGGCCAACGGGATGACGGTGGTCAGCGGGTGGTGATGGTGGGGCCTATAACATCAGGGGGGGTAAACAAGAATCAGGGAACACAAATAGGGCTTATAACATTCAATTCGCAAAGTGCGTTAGAACAGAAACGCTTAAAAAGAAATAGGGAACACTATCGAAACATATTATTTTTTGATTCCTGAAATTTGTTCTATTTTTAGTTTAGCATTTGTTAAGTGTTTTAGTTTAGTGTTTGTCTTATGTGTTATTTATGTCCTTCAATCTCAGGTAATATGGTACGACCCGCTATCGTATTGAGAACGAGTATTAGATTAAAGTTGCGTAAGGAAAAACAATTCTTTTATGAGAAACTTTATTTACAAAGTTGTCCCGTTAGAGAATATGGGATGAATAAAATAGCAAGTGCTAGGATTTTGCAGAATTATAGGTACAAAATTAGTGAGAGAGACATAATGAACCAAATTGTTGATGGTTTACCATCAAATTGGAATGTGGCGACAAAGAATATATTTGAAAATCATCGGCCTCTTACTGCCTTTGAATTTGTACAATTTTTAGAAGAGGCTGAACGAGATGTACATCCATTATGGAGAGAATTTGAAAGAGGAAAAATGAATGAAAAAGAGAGTGTTAGAATGCATGTACTTAGAAAAGAGCGCCTGTACTACCACCTAAAACGTAAGGAGTTTCAACCAAACTGGGCAGTGTTGGTGTATGTAATAGTGCGTACTCTACCGAAATCTTAGCCTAGAGTTAGAGTTCATAGAGCCTTAAAGAAAGAACTCCTAGACCTAAGAGCATTAGGAACTTTGTTAGAGAGTATCGAGGACGACCAGATTGGCTTAAAGGCACTGGAGGAATACGAGGTTCAGCTACAAATTGGCAACCAAAGTAACGAAGTTGTGCCGTAAACTGTTTTTTAAGGTATAAATAATTTTTAATATAATTTGTATTCTTGATATACATTTTGTATATTTTATGTCTAATATATTTTTTTCTTTCTTTTCTTTTTGTAGGGTTACCGCGTCAAGTCTGTTTTTTCTCTTCGGTTGTTGAAAATATATTTTGAATGTATTTTGTATTCATGATATACATTTTGTATTTTGTAATGTGATTGATTGTTTTACTTTGTTATATTCAACAAAAGTTGTCTTAATGTGATGGATTTAATATTATATATGTTTCTGTCTTTATTGTTCTCTTGCTTTTGTTAATTGTTAATTAATATGTAAATCTTATAATTTATTTTTTAAGTTCATAATATAATTTTAGTTTATCATTTATTTTGCATTGAATTTTTATTTTTATTTTTTCAAGGAAAAAAATTTGGCAATGGATGACAAGTCAAATAAAAATTCTACTTCAAATAGTAGAGGGAAAGAGAAAAGTGAAAAGGGGAACATCAGTAGCAATGTGGTATGTGTCTAATTAGTAAGGTTATTATTTTTTAGTTTTAATTATCACTGTTTTATCATTCAACCATAATCACATATTTAATCTATTAAACGTATTAAATAATTATGACTATTTGTGTCTATGTTAGGTTTATACTTAAATTTTGAAAAAATCTTAACTTGAAAATAAACATGATAAGAACATATTTAGCTGTGATTTCAAATGTATAGTTATTTATCTAATCTGATTTTGTATTTATACACTTGCCTTTGTGGTGATATTAAATTATCCGTATTCTTATTTATACCGTAACTTATTACATGTTATTTATGGTTTCATTTAGTACCAATGTTAGTTCGTACTTTGTCACACTGTCCTCCACTGTTCTTTTTCATTTATTCGATCTAGAAAATTGAAGATTCAACCTCATATTATCTCTAGGTATTTAATGATAACGTCATATCAAAATCTGCTATATCCCAACGAATGCAAAGGGAACAAGAGAGGTTTAGTCGTTCGATTCTAGAATATCAAGAAGGTGGAAGATCCCGCACAGGTAACATTGCCAGAACATCTAGCACAAACGATGTGTCAAGACGTTCTGTGGCTCAAATAGAACGAAGAGAACGGGAGAGAGCTGATCGGGAGATATGTGATGGCCCTATGGAAGGAGGTCAGTCGTTTGTGTCCACAACACCTAACAGTCGCTCAACGGGGGTTGAGCAAACAATTATACCTTCTGAATATATAGCATCCAACAAGAACGATGTATCGAAACAGGCTCTAGCTCAACGAGAACGAAGAGAACGGGAAAGAGTTGACCGGGAGCGGTGTGATCGCTTCAATAAAGATAATCGTGAATGCCCAGAAGGAGGTCAGCCATTTTTGGGAGAATCATCAGAGCCTACGCCGAAGCGAAGAATGGTTACAACAGTTTCTGTGTCATCATCAAGCACAAGTCGATATACCCCTATAATTCTCAGTGATCAAGTTTCTTTTCCAGTAATGGAAAACGAAAGGGATTCTACTTTTGAGGCCAATTTAACGTCCCCACCAAATCTTACTGAAATGTTTGTGTCCACAATACCCAACAGTTGTTCAACGTTGGACGTTGAGCAAACAATTACACTTCCTAAATGTATAGCACCCAACAACAACGGCATATCGAAACGTGTTCTAGCTCAACGAGCACGAAGAGAACGAGAGAGATCCGGTCAACAACATATTCAGAATAGTCAACAGAGAATGATTGTACAATCATGTGGGCCATCAGTGATTACGAGTCCATGTACCCCTGGAATTGTGGACCTTCTTAGGGATCGCACTACTCCATCGTCCATGGCTAATCAAATGAATTCTATTGTTGAACCAAATTTGCCTTTTCCACGTAATCTTACTGAAACATTTGTTACCGTAACTCCGAATGAATGCTCAACGCCTGAAGTTGAGGAACCAATTGTATTGCCTGGTATAAGGTATTATACTAATCCATTATTCATGTTATTAAGTATTAAATGTTTAAAAGTGTTTGATGTGTAAAATTTAATATTTGCCAACTATAGGTCAGCTTCAACAAATCAACACCTTGCCGAGAATCAAGATACTGAACATGCAGGAAATTCATCTGTTGACGATGGGATGGTTACAAATTTGATTCCTGATTCTCTTGGTATAATTGACGATGCATGCCCTTCTGCGTGCAGTAACCAAGAAGCTTTTGTTTCCACGAACCTTAATGAAAGCTCGACCGTAGCAGTTGAAGAAACAAATCTACCTTATGGGAGTAGATGGTGAGTTTCTTTTTTATCTTATTCATCTAATTAAATACGGCATTCACAAATATGTTGTTAGAATCTACATAATAATTTTGTTATTTATCAAATGTAGGCCGCCAAATACTACCAATGATGAGTTTTACGATAATCAAGATATTGACGAGTTCAACAATCCAACTGCCGACCGTGATGTTCATACAAGTGAAAATCGACACTCGCTTGGTAGAATGAATGTCATGTGCCCTCATTGTTCTGCGTTACACTGGATGGATGAAAGATTAGCAAGATCATCCGAACGACGTCCTCTCTTCGGTACATGTTGCTTACAAGGGAAAGTTAGGCTTCCATTACTTCTCACACCTTCTCCGCAAATTAAAGCGTTATATGATGGTAATGATGATAGATCAAAATCATTCCGACGTTATGCTAGAGAGTACAATGCAAGCAATGCTTTTACAAGCCTCGGTGCCAACTTGGATACAAGGCTGCTTTCCGGAAGAGGCCCAACAACGTTTACTATACATGGAGAGTTGCGTCATCGGACAGGAGCATTAATCCCAGAACCGGGACAAGATGCCATTTATTCTCAGTTGTACATCTACGATCCTGATTTCGCTTTTGGCGTGAGAAGCCGTAGAAATCCTCATTTGAGAACAGATGTTTTGCAAACTATTCAAGATACATTGTTGCAACATAATGCATTCGTAGATAAATTTCGTCAAGCGTTTGCAATTTTAAATCAATTGGATTTGGAACAACAAACGTTGCCTGCTTTTCTTCACTACACAGCATCTACCGATCGTGGGCGATATAATTTGCCGACAACTGATGACGTGGCCGTCATATTACCGGGGGATGGAACCGAAACTAGCGCGATGAGAGATATTGTTATACATTTAAGGGGGGGAAATGAACTAATGAAAATCAATGAATGTCATCCTGCTTATCTACCATTGCATTACGTTTTGTTGTTCCCTTTTGGTGAGCTTGGATGGGAGCCTGAATTTAGACAGTGGGATGTGATTCACGGTCGACACACAAACGCTCGACTAACTCAAATGCAATTTTATAGCTACCGTATTTTTGAAAGGCCGACAGAGTATTCGACAATTCTAAGGGGAGGAAAATTATTTCAAGAGTTCTTGGTAGATGCTTGGGCTGCGACCGAGCAAAATAGGTTGAATTACTTTAGGCAACATCAACCAAATCTTCGTAGTGAACTCTATCAAAGTCTTACTGATGTGGCATTAGATGGGATGGAACCTAATCAAATAGGTCAACGAATGATTTTGCCATCATCTTTTATTGGTAGTCCAAGACATATGTTTGAAATCTTCCAAGATTCAATGGCCATAACCCGGTACCACCATCACCTTGATGTGTTTCTTACCATGACTGCGAATCCAACTTGGACAGAAATCACTGAAGCTTTATTGCCTCATCAACAACTAACTGACCGTCCAGACTTAATTGCTCGCGTTTTCGAGTTAAAAAGAATTGCTCTAATGAAAGAGATTGAAAGCACTCGAGTATTTGGAAAAAAAGTTGCCCATGTTTTTACAATTGAGTACCAGAAAAGAGGTCTGCCGCACATGCACTTATTGATATTTCTTGATAATCAAGATAAAATTCGAACGTGCGACCAAGTAGACAGAATAGTTTGTGCTGAATTTCCAGATCCAAATGAAGAGCCAGAACTTTTCGAGACAATAAAAAAATGCATGGTTCACGGACCATGTGGTGCTCGAAATTGTCAAGCCCCGTGCATGGAGAACGGCAGATGCACTAAGAGGTATCCACGAGATTTTGCGGAGTATACAGCGATGGATTCAGATGGATATCCCATTTACCGTCGTCGTGATAATGGCAAAGTTTATACCGTGAGGGGGCAACAAGTTGATAATAGAGACGTCGTCCCATATAATCCGTACCTTTCCAAGATGTTCGACTGTCATATTAATGTTGAAGTATGCGCTGGGATTAGGTGCGTCAAATATATCCACAAGTATATCTATAAAGGAGGTGATATGACGACATTGATTTTGGGAATGATGGATGAGATCAAACAATATCTTGATGCAAGATACATTGGACCCTCTGAGGCAGCCTGGCGATTGTTGAGTTTTCCTTTGCACGATGAGAATCCAACAGTTGTTCGATTGGCGCTCCATTTGCCTGGAATGCATCAGGTTGTCTTCAATCCTACTGAAACAGTAGAGTCTATCATTTCTCGAGCTCAGTCACAGAAGTCGACTCTAACAGAATTTTTTTCATATTGTGATGCACATGCTTCTGCACGTGTGTATACTTATCAAGAGTTTCCTCAGCATTTTGTTTGGAATAAAACTGAAAAATTTTGGAAGCCACGCCAGAGGGGATTTGCCATCGGCAGAATGTATTTTGCGCCTCCCAATTCGGGTGAACGATTTTATCTGCGTCTACTATTGACTGTAGTAAAAGGGCCGCAATCATTTAGGTGTCTACGCATTGTAAACAATGTTGAACATGCGACGTTCAAAGCCGCATGTGTAGCAAGAGGGCTATTGGAAGATGATAGTGAATGGATACAATGTCTTCAAGAGGCGTCTATTATGAGTACTGGATATCAACTGAGAAGATTATTTTGCGTCATTCTTACACAATGCTCCCCTTTAAATCCGTGTGAATTGTGGGATCAATTTTGGATGCATATATGTGATGATCTCTCACATAAAGTTCGCACGTTATTTTTTATACCCGTCCCAAGCGAGGCACAGATTAAAGACTACGGTTTGTACCTTTTGAATCAATTACTTCAAGAATCAGGCAAGAGCTTAGTAGATTTTCCTTCGATTCCACAACCTGTCCAGAATTGGAATATGGTAGTTGGAAATAGATTAATATGGGAACATCGTCAAATGCAAAGTGAAGCACAACAAAGGAATGTGCAGTGTAATATTGATCGTCTCAATGAAGACCAACGTGCTGCATACGAATCAATCACTTCATCAGTGTTCGGAAATTTAGGAAAAATGTTTTTTTTGAATGGTGGTGCTGGTACGGGAAAAACGTTTCTATATAATACCATAGCAGCAAAATGTCGTAGTAACAGTCATATTGTCATTACTGTGGCATCGTCCGGTATTGCATCGCTACTACTTGAAGGAGGTCGAACTGCACATTCCACATTTCGCATCCCTTTAGATATTCTTGATAATTCAATTTGTCATTTCAGTAAACAATCGTTGCATGCCGAATTGTTTAGAGAAACAAAGTTAATCATTTGGGATGAAGTTCCGATGCAACATAAGTACTGCGTTGAGTCTGTGGATCGCACGCTACGAGATATTTGCAGTAATCCAAATCCATTCGGGGGTATCACGGTCGTTCTTGGAGGAGACTTTCGGCAAATTCTACCTGTTATACCTAAAGGTGTCCGTCAACAAATTGTGACAGCATCGTTGAGACGTTCGTACCTTTGGAATGATATACATGTCTTAACTTTGAATTTAAACATGCGCCTAAATAGTAGGAACATTGAAAATGCAGAGTTTTCGAGATATTTACTTCAGGTAATATTTCATTTAAATATATTTTAGCATTTTGTAATAGATTACTTATATATGCTTTGATACTAAATTATTCATTTACATTTATTTTTTCTTTAAATAGGTTGGCAGTGATCCGCATGAAATCGTACAGTTGCCGTCAACCATACACAAGTGTCGTAATGTGGTTGAACTAATATCTTCAGTTTATCCACATCTAGGCATACCCAGTGTTGTTACCCCTACATTTCTAACTGAACGTTCTATTCTTTCTGCAAGAAATGACGATGTTAGTGTTATTAATTCAGCTGCTTTAAATATTTTTCCCGGAGAAATGATCACATATCTGGCCGCAGATAAAATGTCTGAAGATGATGGAGTCGATTGTCAAATTACAAATCGTTATCCTAACGAGTACTTGAATTCCTTAGATCCTCCAGGATTACCTCCGTTCAAATTAGATTTGAAAATTGGATGTCCAGTTATGTTGTTGAGAAATATCGCACCAAGTGATGGACTTTGTAATGGCACACGATTAATGGTTGTCAGGTGTTCTTTGCGTATAATAGAAGCTCGAATATTGACAGGGGATAAAGCAGGAAATTTGGCGTTCATTCCGAGAATATCCTTGACGCCATCGTCTTCTGAATTTCCTTTTCAAATGACAAGGCGCCAGTTTCCAATTCGTTTGGCGTATGCTATGACAATAAATAAATCACAAGGATAATCAGTGAAATTTGTTGGAGTTGATTTGACTACACCGGTTTTTAGTCACGGTCAACTATATGTGGCCTTATCAAGGTGTACATCATTTGATCGATTAAGTGTACTTCTTCCCGAATATAGATCTTTATCCACAACAAATATTGTTTATCCTGAAGTATTATTGTGACTGTAATTGTTTCTGTTGATGCAACATTTTAAAGTTGAATAATAAAATAAATTGATATAATTATTCAAATAGATAATGTATGTTTTATGCCCGTGCCTTCAGGCACGGGTTATACGCTAGTATATATATATATATATATATATATATATATATATATATATATATATATATATATATATATATATATGTGTGTAACCATTTCAATTTTCAACCTATTCCTATGTGTACTCTGTTGTCCACTTCCTCCGATTCCTATTAGGGTTTTCACTTTTTTCGTTTGATCGTACAGACTATCATGCCCGCACATCCAGCTCTGACTCACGAGCGAGCCGTCTAGGTACACTTCTTCTCTTAAAGTAGTTGTCTTTGCCGGAGATCATGGCGATGTCACCCCAGCTCCGTTACTCTCCGCTTGCACGCCAGTACTGCCATCTCCCTCACGATCAGCAACTTCCCAAATTTAGCTACCCCGATTCCTCGTCACCCAGTCTTCCTCCTCGAAATCTCTCTCTCATAAAACCTCTCCAAACCAAACACTCGAATCCTAGTTTGCTAGTTCCGTGTGCCGCTGGTGGCGGCAGCAGTGATGGCGTTGGACGCGGAACCGGCGGAGGTGATGGCAATGGTGGTTGGAGTGGATCTGGAGATTCCGATGATTCGTCGTCATCGGAGGATGGGTTTGGACCCATCGGAGCATTTCTGAGTGGATGGCGATCGAGGGTCGCCGCCGATCCCCAATTCCCATTCAAGGTTCTGATGGAAGAGTTGGTGGGTGTGACCGCATGCGTGCTTGGGGACATGGCTTCTCGTCCTAATTTCGGCCTCAACGAGCTCGACTTCGTCTTCTCCACCCTCGTTGTCGGATCCATCTTGAATTTTGTCCTCATGTATCTACTGGCACCCACCATGTCTTCTTCAGCCCAGACTCTGCCTTCAATCTTCGCAAATTGCCCAACAAGCCACATGTTTCAGCCTGGACCCTACAGTCTGTTCCACCGAGTCGGCACATTTGTTTACAAAGGGACTCTGTTCGCAGCTGTCGGATTTGCAGCTGGTCTCGTCGGAACCGCCATCTCAAATGGGTTGCTTAAAATGAGGAAGAAGATGGATCCGACGTTCGAGACGCCGAACAAGGCTCCGCCCACGGTTTTGAATGCTCTGACATGGGCAGCTCACATGGGTTTGAGCAGTAACCTCAGATACCAAACTCTGAACGGTGTGGAGTTTTTGCTGGCGAAGGGGGTTTCGCCGTTGGTGTTTAAGACGTCGGTGGTGGTGTTGAGATGTTTGAATAACGTGATCGGAGGAATGTCGTTTGTGATACTGGCGAGGCTGACGGGTTCACAGAGTGTGGACGAAGGGGGGAATACATCAGACAAGCTGTCAGACAAGGAGGAGAAGATGGTGAACGATGATGATCTGCATCCCACCGACTCTGTCTCTAAGTGATTTCTTCAACTTTTCCCCTTTACCATTATCAATAAATAAACTTTGTTGCTTTTTTTTTTTTGCACTAGAAAATCGTTCATGAGTTCCATTTTGCTCGATGTTCTTGTCTTGTAGAATCAAAATGAAGATGTGTCATCTATCAAAAAATTTAATTAGATGGCAATTTACCAACACTCAAACGACCCACAAATAGAAAATCCACCATAAATGTATATATATACAAGTTCATCATCTATTGTTAACAGAAAAAGATTTAGCGAGGTGAAATGGTGGGAGTGACGCCGCTGATTAGATCACTTCCAGACAAAGTGGAGGACGATATAAATGGGCGGTCCGTGTCCCCACCAGAATTGACCAAAGAAGATGATGCTGATGCTGATTCTGGCATCATAGGTAGTATGTTTTCCAGCTCCCTGACCACATCCAGCATGGATGGCCTCTCCTCCTGACTGTCTTGGCAACACCTCAAGGCCAGACTAAAAAACCTCTCGACACATTCACAAGGGCAGGACCCCATTCTGCTGTCTAAAAGTGACAACAGTCTGCCTGATTTATGAGCCAAACTCACCTGCACATCAATAAACCCTAAACCATCATATCCCCCAATCCTAACCACTTGAAATAACAAAAAGTATAGCACGTTGATACATGAAAATACCCTTGTAACGCAATATTATGTACCTCGCGGACAATATTTTTGCCACGTGATATTGGCTGCATGCCCGTCAAGAGCTCCATAAACACAACGCCAAGGCTATACACATCACTTTTGTCTGTCAACTTACTGGTCAAAAGGTATTCTGGATCAAGGTAACCCTACAACATCAGTACACAATTTAGGTCTGAAAGGCACCAGACATCCCTCCAACTTGACCAAACTTAAAATGTGAATATGCATACCCACACATGTTTATTCTTTCCTGATAGATAGGTTTAACCAAACAGACTTACCGGTGTTCCCTTCACTATCGTGGACACATGATCAGGCAGAGAGCCCTCATCATCTTGGACAGGTGCAAGCCGTGATAGTCCAAAATCAGCAACTTTAGCAGTATGCTTGGAGTCCAGGAGAATATTGCTGGCTTTTATATCCCTGTGGAATATGGGTGGATCAGCTTCTGTATGGAGGTAGAGAATGCCCTTTGCCGAACCTAAGGCAATACGGAACCTCACTCCAAAATTCAGGGTTTCTCTACATGTAGCTGTCAAACACAAACAAACAATCACTTATAGCTGAAATTTA
This sequence comes from Eucommia ulmoides, assembly GCA_016647705.1. Taxonomy (NCBI): domain Eukaryota; kingdom Viridiplantae; phylum Streptophyta; class Magnoliopsida; order Garryales; family Eucommiaceae; genus Eucommia; species Eucommia ulmoides. The sequence continues at coordinate 229,307 of CM028340.1, forward strand.
CCCCCGGAATAAAATATCATATCTCAGACAAACAGTGACACAAATTATCAGGTATCAACCCCAATTAATTCTCATTCTCTTCCTCACTCGTTTTCCAGGAGGGTAAAAAAGATGTCCAAAAGCAAAGAAGCAGCTATTAGAATAGTGAATTAGTCAATTTATAACCTGAAAGCCAGTATTGCAATGTGCCATTAGGCATGAACTCATAAACCAGCATCTGCATATGCAGCAAGAGCACAGTCAGGTCTTTTAACATAGTGATTTCTAATAAATCTGAAGCCAAATCTGTGCAATAGAACGTACCTGCTCCCCTTCTTGATCACAGTATCCCAATAGTGAAACTAGATTTCGATGATGCAACCTTGACAACATCTCTATCTCTGTCAAGAATTCCTTTTGACCCTGTAATGATCCTTCCTTTGCACGCTTTATGGCCACAATTGTGTTGTCAGATAAAATTCCGCGATAAACATTTCCATAACCTCCTTGCCCAACTTGGGTTGAGCTATTAAAATTGTCAGTTGCCAATCTCATTTCTTGAAATTTGAAGCACTTAACGCCATCAATTTTTATAGGAACCGTTGAGGCTGCAGTAAGGAAGGGGGATTTTGTTGTGTATACTACTCTCTGAAGCTATAGTCAGACAACAAATGTTAAAACAAAAAGAACCAGAAGTCTTTAACAGACTATTAAAGAACTTACAAGGATGTCTTCTAGACAGTTTATGCTGGCGTCTAGCATGTTTTCTTGTGATCAAAATCGTAAGTATAACAGAGATTGCCAGGGTGAAGGCAACTGCTGCTACGACAACCGCTATCAAAACGCCCTTGCCTATACCTTTACCTTGAGTCTCAAGATTCACTATAGGAATAGAAAGCTCATGTTAGGTTTCATGTCTAATAACAAGTAAAGTAATCTCAATACATACATATTTCATCTCGTATTTCTGTAGCAAATATATAAAGGTGATCAAATCAAATATAATGAAAATGAAAGTGAACGTTCCTTTGAAAAAGAATTTCATTGCCTTATGTAATAATAATGAAAATTTTAAATTTGAATTCCACATGTTCTAGGGAGAGATGTAGGCTTACCATAGGAATAAGGTCCCAAAAGGGTGAAATTAAGAAGCTCGTAAGGGCCAAAGAGGTCAGTACCAGGAAATTCCCAGGATGTGAATATTCCTCTAATGCGTATTATCTCACTGCTATTAAATGTATTCGAGTGTTGGACACCAGCCATCGGAAATAGCTTTAGGTACATCCTCAGCCGAGGCCCTTTTTCCCAGATGAACGAATCGATAGATAGTTGATAGATGCTTAAATTGAGAGACTTAGTCAGGTACGCCTCAAATGGATGAGCATACGTAGGGAAATAAGAGAAACTAGGACTCTTTAGCCGATATCCAATTCTAAGAGGCGAGGCACAAAAGCATGGCTCGGGCGATTGTGGTACATATTCAAAGTAATTATCTACTGGACATGCTTGAATAGGACACGTCACGCTTGAATTTGTTAAATTGCCAGGCAAATCATACCATCCAACTTCAGAACCACAGAATTGAACTATGTGTTCTATGTTTGCATTCCTGCAGATCGGATTGCCTTGTAGCCTGAACAACAGCTGTTAAAACATAAGTGCTGCTCGGGAAAGTTACCCATGGCGATAATAACAATAACAAATGTTTACATGAACATGCACAGAGAAACAACTGCTCTTAAAAAGTAATGGATGTTCTCCTTTAACCAATTACTGTTATAAGAAACCTGAGCTCACACTAAATATTCAGGAACATACAACACATACTTGTACTCTCTCTGGTCCCAATAATTGTCCTTTATGATGGGGCACATAAAATTAGGTAGTGCTTGACTATTTTTTATACTGTCCTCATAACCTATGTTCTACTTTTGAAGTTATGAATGAGTGGTCGCAGAGAGGGATAGTTATGAGAAAATGATAAAGTTGTGTTCGTTAAAAAAGGAAAGTGTGGGATTATTCTGTCAAAAAATTCCAGAAAGAAAAGTATGCTAATTATTCTACAACAAAAATGTAAATATGATGGACTCCTACTTGAAATTTTCTTTAAGAGAGAGAAACAGAAAAGGAAGAATAAAGGAAAAAGAAAGCAACGTACCTGAGGCTGATGTTCTCTGGAGGATTAAGGTCTCCTAAAATGTTTGAAAGTGAATTGTTTTGCAGATCACTTTGCTCACGAGTGCATGGAAATAAAAAGTTAGAAGAATAATTTTTATTTAGAAAGAAAAACCAATTCCGTGCCACCAAAACGTATAAAATGTTGACAAATTTATATTACAGAAGGTGAAAAAGTTGTCTTACATTAGAAGTTTAGCAGCTGAACTGAAGTTCTTGTTCTGCCAGATGCTGGCAACAACAGACCCACTCAAGTCATTATTCTCAAGTGACCTACAATAAACAGATATCGACACACGTTAACATCAAATATTTGTGGAGTTTATGATGCTCAGCAGGAACATATTTATATTATATAGTGTTCCATAATCATTACTTGTGCAAGAAGCTTGAGAGCCTTACAGTTTCTGGAGAGACGGAAGATATGAGAAATGTTCTGGAATAGATCCATTAAGATGGTTGTCAGATAGATCGCTGCATAAAAACATATATTGAGAACAATGAATGTTCTATGAGCTGAGACTTGAGACAAGAAGATATTTAACATGAAGGAGAAAGCCATACATGGTTGTCATATTTTGGGAGAGCACGTTTGATGGTATCCTTCCACTAAGCTGGTTGTTGCTGAGATCTCTATTACATCAACCAGAAAACCATATACACATAAATTGATTGCAATCAGGAGCCTACAAAATGAATGAATGAACGAGGCAATGGAGTTTGGAGTGGAACCTACATATACTTTAGGGTTGCGATTCTGCTGAGATCAGGAACACCTCCCTCCAAACTACAATTTCTGAGACTTCTGCGATATCATAAAGGGAAAACAGAAGCAACTGTCCTTGAGTGAAATAAACACTGCAAATCTTATTGTTTGCACAAGAAATCGAAACATGAAATCTCAAATATATATATGTATTTAACAATTAATTTATGTTTCTATGGTAGTTTTTTTTTTTTCCAGATGGTACTTACAATTTGACTAGTCTAGAGAAATTCTCATAAGAAGCTGGAATGTGGCTGCTGTTGAAATTGTTGTTATCAAGTTGACTGTATGTATGAGGAAGCACAAGCATTATTAACAGAAAACTAATTGTGCACTCAAAACCCATGGGAAAGTTTCTTTTTCTTTCATACATGGAAACGTTGGGTGCATTGAGAACACAATTTGGGAAGAGCATGGAAGTTGCATAAGGACATTAGAAGGGGGAGGAAGAACTTACAGTAGACTCAACTCTGGTAAGTTTGAAAATTCTGGCGGAAGATATCCTGATAAGTTGTTATTCTCCAATACCCTAGAATATACCATGCAATGACAATCACAGTCGGTCATCAACAATGTCCAAAAGCGGACGATGTGTGTTTTAACAAGGGAGAGAGAGCGCAAACAAGACTCACAAGTGAAGAAGAGTGGATAAATTGGAAAGCTCAGAAGGAATTTGACCAGTGATGGAATTATTGTTTAGGTGGCTGCAAAAATTGCATTCATCAGGACAAATAACAAAAATGTTCAAACAAACGCCTTTCAATTGGACATACTCACAGATGTTTGACACTGCTCAACTTTGAAAAAAAATTTGGTATCGGTCCAGATATCTGATTCTCGTCTACTTGTAGTCTGGTTAAATTTGAAAGATAGCCTAGCTCACTAGGTAAAGACCCAGATAATTTGTTTCCGCTCAACAACCTGCATACAAATTTATAAAATATAGCTGATGAGGAGGAATATGATAGGGGAAATTGTAAGTAATGATCGTATTTATACAAGAATTGTGTTTGTAACTGTTCCTAAATTATAGATTTGATAGCTGATATGAAATAATTTCTAAATACCTAAAATATAGATTTGTAATTTATTATGAAATTAATTATGATTTGTAACTGATAATGAAATTAAGAGAGGTTTAATACTCCTCCACAAATTCGGCTAGCCTGTAGAGACGAGTTTGATTCGTAGAAGCTGGAAGCGTGTCTTGTGGAGTCCCTTGGAAAATATGTCAGCGAGTTGATCAGTAGATGGGACAAATTGAACTCGATATGTGCCAGTAAGAATGCATTCCCATATAAAATGATAATCCAGTTTAATATGTTTGGTACGAGCATGAAATACATGATTTGAGGCCATATATGTAGTATTGAGATTATCACAAAGTAAGGTAACAGGCGTGGATATTGGAATTTGCAACTCTTGGAGCAAATGAAGTACCCATATGTTTTCAGCACAAACATGAGTAAGGGATTGGTACTCAGTTTCGGCGCTTGATCGAGAGACACAGTAGATTATTTCTTGGTGGTCCAAGAGATCAGATTGGAGCTTAAGAAAACACAAAAACCAGTGGTAGAGTGATGGGAGTCAGGGCAACCTGCCCAATCAGTATCAGAATAGGCCTTGAGGGTCAAGGGATTAGCCCTACGTTGAAAGATGAGACCAAAGTTCAAAGTCCATTTGAGATACCGAAGGATTCGTTTGGCGGCTAGAAGGTGATATGTTCAAGGTTGGCTCTTGAACTGAGCAACATAATGAATAACATAGGCAATGTTTGATTTTGTAAAAGTGAGGTACTGCAAGAAGCCAACCAATTGGCGATACTCAGTAGCATCTGACAAGAGACCTCCACTTTGAGATGATAACTGAGTTTTAGCACATACAAGGGTATTGCAAGGTTTGTAGTCTATCATCGAGAAACATGCAAGAAGATCGATAGTATACTTGAGCTGAGAAAGACGTAAGTCACCAGAGGAGGAAGTTGCTTCAAGGCCCAGTGTAAGACCCTAATTGTCGCGCATGCATATTCACTAGTTACATTTTAAAACGTTTAGCAAATAATGGGGTAGAATGTGTTATTTTCAATTTGAAATAAAATTTTAGGGGTGAATTTATAATTTTAAGAAATATTAAATTTTGAATTGGGTTAAAATGATAACTTAAAGAAAATCAGGGGGAGATTAATTAATCTGGGAAAAAGATATATATATATATATGTGTGTGTGTGTGTGTGTGTGTGTGTGTGTGTGTTGTGGTTGTTGAGATCAAATAAAAACCAAAAACCAAAAATCAATTTCTCGACCGGCGAATGATTCGGAATAGGTAAAAATTTTAATCGGTTATTATTTTTGTTAAATTAAATTGTTAGCATTAAAAAGTTTCGCGATCGTAATAGTAATTTTCATAATCGTAATAATATTTTATTAATCGCTAATCTAAATAAATTGGTATAGTGAATATTAACATAGCGAAACGGACGAAATAACAATTTTGCATAATTAAATTTGGGAAAATAGGAAATTGTGCATTTCATATTAGGGTTGTTTTAAATAAAATATTAATTTAGGCCCTATCGCTATTAGGTTCGCAGGCATCAGCGCCCGGTAGATTTTGGAAGGTGATAGTTTTGCAGTGAGAAAATCGAGATGAGTGTACTGTCTTCTATATAAATTTACAAATCTTATTTTCGTATAAATTGTAGAAATGTGCTTATTTTAAATGGACGATTTTACAGCTTATATGGATCGAGTTGGTTTTAAAGGTAGAAAATGATTTTTGAATCAAGTTGGTTTTAAATGTAGAAAAATGATATTTGGATCAAGTCGATTTTTAAGGTGGTGAGTGATGCTTGGTCCGACTATACCATAGTTTCTTCTCGTTAGGCGGATATGACCTACGAGATGTGGATTTTCTTCTCGTTAAGCGAATATGACCTACGAAATGTGGATTTTCTTCTCGTTAAGTGGATATAACCTGTGAGATGTGGATTTTCTTCTCGTTAAGCGAATATGACCTACGAGATGTGGATTTTTTTCTCGTCAGGAGAGTGGTTTGATCCTTCAGGAGTGCAAAACCTGCGAGTGGTATGGTACCGTTGCAACTCCCGATCATGAGCTAAAAACGATCATATGGCTAGTAGGAGAGAATATGGGGAGTATTTTACAGTATGTTAAAATGTTTGGACTTGTTGATTTAAAATATTTGGCGGGTTGATTTAAAATATTGGGACTGGCTTATCTAAAATATTTGAATTGGTTAACTTAAAATATATGCATTGGATGTTTTAAATGCATTATTTCTTACATTGGTGGCAGTTGGGAATTGGTTTCAAATATGGTATGCAATGTACGGTATTATCCTCATTGTATTTCATTTCATTGGTGGCAGTGGAACTGAATTTTCAACTGGGTATCTGACCATAAAATATTATATTTTGAAAGGGTGATATTTAACATTTGTGCTTGATCCATTAAATATATTTTTATTATGAAGATAGTATACCGATAAAAATATATTTGGTTTCAGGTACCGCGGTTAAGAGTGAGTCCACTACTGGTACTAGGTAGAGTCTGGTGGTAGTGTCATTTTAGAAGTGAGCCGGTCGGATGTGAACCGTGGAAGGTTCAGGTATTTGTTTTTGGAATAAATTATATTTACAGTAGCGCGTGTATTTATGTGTATCTAAATGTATTAGTTGATTGGGTGGGTAGTGTCATGTCAGCGTCACGCCCGACCTCGAGTGACGGGTGCCTGGGGTAAGGTATGACACCCAGAAAGTAAGGTAGAGAACCTAGGTCACTAAGCTCAAACTCCTTGCCAAAAGTAGTGATGAACAATGAAACTAGAGACAGTTGATTGTCAGTGAGTATAATGTCATTGACATATAAAATAAGAGGTATCACAATAGAGTCAGAGCGATAGATAAATAATGAATTATTAGGTTGACTCCATGCAAAACCATATTGTTAGATGAATGTGCTGAGATGTTAGAACCAAGCTCGATGAGCTTGTTTGAGGCCATAGATAGCCTTTTTGTAGATGATAGCCATGATGAGGATGAGTTAGATCTATGAAACCAGGTGGTTGTGACATATAGACAGTTTCATCCAAAACGCCATGAAGAAAGGCATTTTTCATGTCAAGTTGGCGTAATGTCTAACCAAAGGATATGACAAGGCTAAGCACAGCACAAACAGTGGTAGGTTTGATTATAGGACTAAATGTCTCATCAAAGTCCACACCCTCTTATTGATGGAAGCCCTTGGCAACTAGGCGAACTTTGTATGGCTCAATGGAACCGTCTACTTTGCATTTGAGTTTGAAAACCCACTTACAACCTACAACATGTTGATATGGGGAATGAGGGACAAGGACCCAAGTTTTGTTCTTTAGTAAGGCATCAAATTCACTGGTCATGACTTGATGCCATTCAGGGTTTCGAACATCTTGAGTATGACAGGTAGGCTCATCAATGGGGGTTAGAAGTTGAGCAAGTAGAGCCTATGGAATAGGATATCAGATTGTACCATCTGTTCGAATAAGAGGGCAACATGTGCCATCACGATGACGGGTGATCATAGGATGTTGCGAAGGAACTGGAAGAGCCTCAGGGGAGACAACAACAGAAGAATTAGGCAGAGGAATTGGAGGAGCCTCAGGAGTGACAATAGCAGAAGGATTAGGTTGTGAGGGTTAATTTTGTCGGCCCTAATAATGAAACGAAAATAGTTGATGAAAAGAAGGCATAACACTATTTTGGGTAGCCGATTACAGTTGTTGAGCAGGAGTTGATGGTAGTAGAGGAATGAAGGCCCATGATGATGGGTCTGGTTGAGTGCTTCTGGTGTTAGATGCAAACGAGAAATGTTATTAATTAAAACGAACATGTCGGGAAATGTACACTCTGCTAGTTGTGCAGCCCAAATAATGTTAACCCTTATGCTGCAAGATGCAGTCTAAAAACATACATTCAACAGTTTTTGGCAAAAGTTTATTAGTTAAGTAAGCACCTATATGCATTATCTCTAAGCTCTTATTTTCACACCGGAGGGATTTCGCGGGGACAAATTCCGACCCGAGCTTTCTGCAAGTTCCACTACCCGAAGAGAAGGACTCTGGACATAGCAAGTTAGCCCTCCCAGAACTCAGTACAGCTCACATGAAGAATTTTCAATGTCGACTCCACCTCAACAAAAGGACACCTATCATTTGACTGAATTATACTTGAAGTGTTGACCACTTTGGAACACCAACACTTTTCATCATAGACAATGACCCTATTTATACAAGAATTGTGTTTGTAACTATTCCTAAATTACAGATTTGATAACTGATATGAAATAATTTATAAATACCTAAAATAAAAATTTGTAACTGATTATGAAATGAATTATGATTTGTAACTGTTAATGAAATTAAGAGAGGTTTAATAGAAATGTGTTTAGAGATGAATAAGGATCAAACTTACAGTAGTTTCAAAGATGATATATTTGCTATCTCTTTCGGAATGCTGCCACTTAGTTCATTCCACATGAAATCTCTTCCCACAGGAAAGAAAAGAAATGAATTAGCCTCGAGTTTAAAGAAACTACACAGCCTAATTGACTTTTGGATTATAAGTACTCACAGAATCTTAAGATGCGATAATCGACCAAGCTCAGGTGCTAAAGTTCCAGAAAGATTCATATTCAGTAGCTGGCTGCACCAAAAAAACAGGACATATGAACAGATTCAATCAAGAAAAAATTCAATGGCTGCACCAAAAATCAGGATATACATACAGCTCCTGAACATGGAAGTAGCCATCAGCCCCTATCAAGTCGAAACACATCACTCCTGTCCAGTTTGATGTACATGGATCCCCCTTCTTCCAATTACTTAGATGCTTCATGGGATCACTTAAACTGCTCTTCACAGCATGCAATGCTGAGACTGCCATGCAAATCACCACAACATATTAGTAACTGTTAAATCACACACTACTTTGCACAAGTAAACGAGGCCAGGCAAAAATCATGAAAATTCAATGGAATGAAAGGTTACCTTCAGAAGGGTCGGTTATATGTGCAGCCGAAATCGAAAGTAGCGTAAAACAATAAAACGACGCCGCATAGAAACACCCACAAAGTCTCAACTGTGCCTTCCTGATCGAGTAGAAATCAAATGAAGAAAAATAAATGAAACTACCCAATATAAGGTAAACGTCCTTACCTTCAAACAGAGAGATTCACTCACTCGAGCATCCAAAGAAATGTTTAGATATTTAAAATGGAGAACGATAAGATGAGGAATTATGTGTGGTTAGGAAAGAGTCCGATAGACGACGAAATAGGAAGTCAATCGGAGGCGATGACTCCAGACCCAGAATAGCGCCAGTGGTCGTCACGATTAGTGAAGCCATTGCTTTCCAAGGGAAGAAGAAGAAGAAGACAATTTTTTATGTGTGGACTTTTCTTTACTAGATGCCCCCGCCATTTTTTGAACATATATAATAATGACGGTATTCCTACCCAATGGCATGTAGGGTGGTCATGGCCCCGGCCCTATTTTTTAGGATTTGGGTTTTGATTTTAAACGTATGGACAGAGCTCAGACTGTGGTTTTAAGGCCTGAGGACTTTACTTAAAAAAAAATTTAACAACAGGAATATAACTGAAAAAATTCATAATGATAAATCTATATATACTTTAATCTTGTTATGAAAAAAAAAATTGTGAGGATTTTTTTGTACCGAGGACTTTAATTAAAAAAAATAAATTATATAAGTGAAGAAATTCATCTATACTTTAATCTTGTTATATAGGAATATTGATTTGACTCTAAGGTGTAGTTTAAACTGTCATTTTAGTATTTATTGTTGGAATACTAGTTTGACTTTAAGCTGTAATTTTAGTATTTATTATTGGTTTGGTGTTGTAATTTTAGTATTTACATTTTAAATTAAAAAAAAAAATTATATTATAGGACCAGGCTAGTCCTATGGCCGGGCTTGGGTTTAATTTTTTTTTTATAGGGTAGGACTTGGGCATGAAAGTAGTACCCGACCATGGGGTCAGGCTGGGCTAGGGCCTAACATTTTTTTTGTAATACCCTAATCAAAGCCCGGGTCAAACCCGGCCCGGCCCATGACCACCCCTGTTGGCATGGCGGTCCCTCCTCGACCGTTTAATGCTAGGAAGAAAATCAATCACATCTGGTCAATCACATCTGGTCAACCACTGTCCACCAATCACCACTCATACCATCGGACAACGCCTCTATTCGGGCCGACCATTGACTAGCGAGCACTGAGCAGACCTCTTTGACTACCAAGAAGGCTTCTATATGTCCATGGACTGGGCTCTATCTCCTGTTCATTTAAGTTGACATATGGACTCCTTTTAGTGGGTGTAATACAAGGTCTAGAGACTTAATCATACCACGTGTTTCTTCATTAGTCACTTGCTAGATTACGATTCAAATTTGGAGTTCTAATTTCATAGGGCTAATCTGACCCCCTCTTCTATAAATGACGGGTAATAAATGCATAGATAACCCAAGAAGTTCTGACTAAACTCCCTTAAAATCTCCCTATGTTCTTTGCTCTCACGTTGGAGTGACTTTGTTAGGCACACTTCAGTGGGTCTTTGTGCAAATATTAGATTGGATCGTAAAAACTTTGACCAATGATCGTTTACAAGACAAAGAATATCATATGCCAGTACGCCAAATCATCAAAAGTTTGTCACGTAAATTCTGATCGGACCAACTGCGGAGGTTAGTCATTTTTTGACACCAATATATAATTTTTTTTATTTGATAAAAGAACAAATTTAAATAAATGAATCAATATATGAATTAAGTGCCACATTTATCAATTCTTTTAAAATATTTGTTTCAAGTTTTGAATAAAGAGGGGGGTATCATTAATTTGATTTTCCTATAAGAAAAGACCTCTAGGCTCTAGTACAAATTGTTCAAAAGCAAAAAGGAAAAAGAAAAAGGCAACATATAATTTTATATATAAATGGGTACAACGTGGATAATTAGTGAGAGGGAGGTTAGGGAACAAAATACATAGGATTAGGAAGTTTAAAAGTGCGGTTGCCGGCGTAATCCCCCAGAAGATCACTCCACTGATCTCCGACATTCCCCCATATTCTGTATCCTCCATCAACCACCAACTGCCTCCTCATCTCCCTCTTATAATCCACCGCACTTTGTCCCCTATAAGCCGATGTCCTATTCACAACAACAACAACAAATAATCATGCATTCCTCTACCTTTTGTTTGATTGAATATTAAAAATTAGCTAGGTTTATACCTTAAAATGAGTCGTTCGTAGCCGATGAATCCCTGGGTTTGTAGATTAAAGACTGTAGGCTGTTCCAGCGTGTCTTTATCTCTGCCGGTGATGAGGAACACCTTGAATCCGGCGTCCACCAACGTGTTGAACAATGTCAACACCGCAGGGATTGCCGAAGACCCACCCCTCGACGCCCATGTCCTAAACCCATCCGGGTCATACGGTTCGCACCCGAAATGCTTGGATCGGTAGTAGAAGAGGTTGGAGAGGCAGGTGTCGTCGACGTCCAGGATCCAAGCATCGAAGCCGTCATTTTGGAGGAGTGCGGATACGGAGTCGACGTGGGTGATGATGTGTTCCATGATGAGGCTGAGGTCTCGTTCGTATTGGGCCCCCATCATGTAGGCGGCGATGTGGTGGAAGCACTGGGTGGGGACGGTGCGCCACCCGCGTATGTTCCCGGTCTCCACCCCCATCCTCCAACTCAAGCAATACGAGGCAGAACCATACGCTGCTAGATCCTGATCAGACTCGCTGCTGTTTATCTCTTCTCTATTCATAATTGCCGGTATTCTCGATGAAGAAACCAACCCCGGCAATACTGCTAACAAAATAACGGTTACTACCATTATTACTGCCGCCTGGACCTCCCTCATTCTCCTATGCATATCGTTTTACAACTTCAACAACTTGCAGCTGCATTCATTAATCAATAATCATGCATTCCAAATACGTTCACAGATGCATATATAGATAGATAGATGGGGGAAGAGAGAGTCTATACTGCATGTGTCACATATAAGAAGATGTGATATATATACATGTGTGCGTGTGATAATGGTAAGTGGATATATAGAACATATGGTTGACGAAAGGCATATTGTAAGGAAGGTATTGGTGGGGGTGGGGGTGGTGCATGTAACCGAATAAACGCAACTTTTGACGTGTGATAGTTGTCACTCATTTTCCAGTGGAATGTTGCATTAATTCTATATATGACACACAATATTCTATATATGCCTCCCACCCCACCCCACTATATCTTGTATACGAGAGAGAGATCTAGAGAGAGAGCTGTGAGCTGATCTCATCTCAGCTGCTATGAGGTTAGTGAGGGTGTTTGAAACCTAATTAAGTAAGCGGTTAACAGTTATTAGTAATGATCGATGAAGAACACTGCAGGCAATTAGGTAGTGCATGTCCAGGTTCAGTGAACAAGGCAATATGCACTTGTCGACAACGACATATTCATTAAAGCTCCAACAGTAGAAGTAAAGCGATGAAAGACGTGTATATATATATATATGCTTCTAGACTATCAACATATATATAATGGTTGAGCTATTAATTAATGGACGCCAATCCATGCATGCTTTTCAATCCCTTTAATGATCAAAGTAACTGCAACAACCGCTACCAAAAAAGATGTACTTATGACGAGAAATATAAAAAAATGATCCAAAGAGAGAGGTTGCATGATGTGAGAGAGCAAATGGATTAGTAATGGGGGGGGCGGCAGCAGCTGAAATTAATGTTTTGAGCACCAACCCAGCAAAGGCGGAGGAGAGTGGCGGTCGATCCGGAAGTGGAAATAGAGTCGTCATCATCATCGTCATCAACCATAACCATAACCCCATATATATATATATATATATATATACATGGAAAAAAAAGGAAGTGGAGGAACATCAGGTCAGATGCTTCTCTTCTGTGGTTACCGAAAGCTCCAACCAACCAAATGCTCTCTGACAATCCCGACCAATTATACTCGCTCCCTCTCAAGTGCTCTTTGACTCTCACAATTCACCACATATATTAATTAAGTCTGCAATAAAAAAGTTTTTTTTTCCTAAATTTTAAAAAAGATAATTAATTATACCTTTGTCCTTCGTCACTCGTATTACAGTGTCTTCATCCTTCGTTAGTCGTCGTCCTTCGTCTTCGTCCAAATTTGGTGCACATCGTCTTCGCAGGTCGTCATACAGCGTCTTCGTCTTCGCAGGTCGTCGTACAATTTGATCATCATCCTTCGTCAATTTGTGCATTTTGTGAAGATCTAAGCCATTGGACTTCGTTAATCGCATCATCGTCCTCCAATTTAGTCTTCGTCAACTCGGTCGTCGTCCAATTTGTGCATTTTATGAAGATCCGATGTAATGATTTTTAGGGTTCTTTGTCATTTTGTGAAATTTGCAAATTTTTGTGTATTTTGAGCATTTTGTACAAAGTATGAAATTCAATGGATTTGAAAATTTCGTTTACAAATATTTTACCTATCCAAATAAGGAAATTGTAAAATTACATGATCAAATACTTTAGCTAAAATAGTTATCTAAATAAGAGATTTGGAAATTATGAGATTTCAAAATCTAAAATTTTGAAATCCCATCATTTCTAAATTTTTTGAATTTGTAAAATATCTTACCCAAACGCAACCTAATATTACCCTCAACTACTCATTCATTGAACGCGTCCCGATTTTTCAGAGAAAATCAAAAAAATAATATATATGCTTGGCGTTGGTAAAATGAGAAGAGTTTTTAAAAACGTCGATTTTCTCATTAAAATATACTTAAGCCTGTTTTAGAAAAAGGAGTCGCCACCTAGCATTGGGTTTAAATGATGTGCTAGGTCACCATATTTTTCTTTTTTGAAAACAATTTAAAAAAATGGCTTAAGTAAAAATTTGACTCCTAAAATAACATGGTCTGACCAGAGATTCGTTTAAAGAGTTCGGGGGTCAGTTACGCTCGGGGAAGGTGTCAAGCACCCCAAGACGCCCGTCCAAAGACGGTACCTTATCCGATTAAGTCCAATTAAAATTTAAATCCGAATGGTTTTATTTTATTTTGAAATCATTTCCTTCTAAAAAAGAAAATCTTTTTGTATTTTTTTTTATATTATCAAAGAATTTATACATTGAGGGGATAATTCTCTTCTAAGCCATTCAAATAGAAGGCGGGAAAATTCCTCCACGATTTGACAACAACATTAAATTTAACAAAAACATAAAATAAAAACACACACACACATTCACACACATCGAGGGAAGTATTCTCCCTTCTAAACTTAAACCACTCCAATGGAAGGTCGGGAGTTTTCCACCTCATCTTGTCAGTACATTATATTTAACACATGTTAAAGAAACACACGCACACACACATCGAGGGAAGTATTCTCCCGTCTAAACTTAAACCACTTCAATGGAAGGTCGGGAGTTTTCCACCTCATTTTGTCAGCACATTATATTTAACACAAATTAAATAAAACACACGCACACACACACACACACATCGAGGGGAGTAATTCCATTCTAAACTTAAACCGCTCCAATGGAAGGTCAGAAGTTTTCCACCTCGTATTGTTAGCACATTATATTTAATACAAATTAAATAAAACACACGCACACACACACACACATCGAGGGGAGTAATTCCATTCTAAACTTAAACCGCTCCAATGGAAGGTCAGAAGTTTTCCACCTCGTATTGTTAGCACATTATATTTAATACAAATTAAATAAAACACACGCACACGCACACACACACACACATCGAGGGGAGTAATTCCATTCTAAACTTAAACCGCTCCAATGGAAGGTTGAGAATTTTCCACCTCGTTTTATTTACTAAAAAAAAATATATAAATAAATAAAATAAAAATAAATAAATAATAAATAAATAAATAAAAAGGATTAGTATAATAACAACTTATTTAAAAAAAAAAATATTTACCACCTTCTTGGAGATTTCTTTTCTTCTTCGAAATTACAATAAAATGAAAATAATATTATTTTCTTCAAAATTTCTCTTCAGATTTCCTCTCCCTTCAAATCCTCTAAAATATCCCTCCTCCAAAATCCCTCACAAAAATCCCTACAAAAATTCATCTACAAAAATCCTCTACAAAAAATCCTCTCAAAAAAATCCCTCCTCCAAAATCTTCCTAAAAAATCCTCCTCACAAAATAAAAATGAGCCTTCTATTTATAGACTTCAAAAAGGGCAAAATGGGAATTACACACAAACGCGGTTCACTATTCACGCGATTTACTATTCACGCGGCAGATACTATTCACGGTCATGCGGTACTATCCACGATCACGCAGTTACTGTTCACGCACGCGGATACTGTTCACGCGGTGTTACTGTTCATGCATGCGGATACTATTCACGCGGTGTCACTGTTCACGATCACTGTTCACGCGGTGTCACTGTTCATACATGCGGATACTATTCACGATCACTGTTCATACCTCCGTTTGATTTGTCTTGCTTTGTTTCGTTTTTTCTCGATTTTCTCCAAACAAACGATAATTAGTTTCTTTTCTTTTTCTTATTTTTTGCATTTTGTGAAATAAAATAAAATAAAACAAAGTTAATTATAACAAAGTTAATTATAAAATAAAGTATAAATTTTTTAGGGGGTGGTCAAAATGTCGTGTCTACACTCATATTTACGGATTCTGCAATTTTGTCATTTGCTACAAGATAAAAGTAATGGGACCTTCCAAATTTGCAACAAAAACATCACTATTGCAAAATCTCTTTTCAGAAACATAAAACAATTCGAAAGATTTAGAAAAAAAAAATCAAAATAACCTGTTGAAAAATATCTACACAATGATGTAATCAGATTTTTTTTATCCACTTTAACTGATACGTACATGTTAACCTAAATATTAATTAGTTGAGGTGAAGAACGTTAACGTAATGTTCAAGTAATAGATATTGTGTATATTACAACTACTTGTCACGATCCACCCCGGATACCCGTCATCCCAGGGCTGGAGTGACGACAACATGATATCACCTATTACATTCAATCAACTAATACATTACAATATGCATACTATACTATACAATTCACTATACAGGAGATACATAATCTCTCATAAGGTTCACTTCTGACAGCTCAACTCAATACTCCCAAATGACTCCACCTAGTGCCAGTAAAGGACCAACTCCTATCTGCTTCACCTGCGAGTGTACTGCCTTCTTAGTAAACACATTTTACAATAATAGTAATTCATTGTACGACATCTAAATGGATCAAGCGTAAGTATACAAACAACACATATCTAATAAATAATCACCATATAATAAACAGTGAAAGTAAATCAATATATATAAGTTCCATTAAAACCCATCCAGTATAAAATAATATTAATCACCGTATATAATAAAATCACCAAATATAAGTAAAACATCACATCTCAAAGCACCAGACCACTCACTGGCTAGCCATAGTGATCGTTTAACCTCACGATCGGGAGTTGCAACGGTACCGTACCATCCGTAGGATATGTCTTCCTATAAACACCCATCACTCTGCCGAAGCGGATAATCACTGCGCAGTATAAACGTTTAACATCACTCTACCGAAGCAGATAACATCACTCCGCCAAAGCAGATAAATACTATGGCATTGTCAAATCGATAACAATATCATCAAATCACAACTCAATAATATCGTCTAATCATCATCGTCAAATTACCAACATCCACCTCTTTTTTTCCCAAAACCGACTTTTAATCCAAAAATCATATTTTTCACTTTCTTTAAAAAAAAAACGTTTGATTTCACCAAAACCATTATTCCACTATTTATTTTTAGAAAACCAGATATTTTTCACTCTCTTTTAAAACCACCAAATCGAACGAAAATCATTTTTAATTTTCTTTCGAAAACCATCGTAATTTCACGAAAATCCATTTTTACTCACTCACTCTAAAACCTGCTTGATCCACTTAATTTTTAAAAACATCTAATTTAAATACAATCATTTTTCATCATATATATATATAAAAATAGTTTGGCAAGTAGACAGTACACTCACCTGATTATCCGCTCTGAAGACTTTTACCGCCTATTCTCTACCGGTACTCCGGTGCTTGCGAACCTAATAGTGACAGGGTTTAAATTAATATTTGATATAAAAATACCTTATCCGAACCATGTAGGTCCTAATTGTTCATAATTTCTCATTCCCCATCTTTTATTATAAAATATGTCTATTTAACTAATATTACTCCGTTCCAGTTTACGATATCGAATTTATTCATGTGAACGGTCTCAATATTTATTATCGTCATTTCAATATTTTCGATACTAGTAATTTATTTCATAATCACTCACGAGACAATTAAATATCATTAAATAAATATATTAGGAGAGTTCGGAATTCTACCTCTTCCGGATCTTTCACCCGTCCGCGAGATGAGTTTTAGGTTTTATTGGGGTGGTTCGTGTAATTTCTCCTTTTTTTTTCTTTTTTCTTTTTTCTTTTTTCTTTTTTCTTTTTTCTTTTTTCTTTTTTCTTTGTTTTCTATTTTATGTTTCTGCCTTCTGTTTTGCCGCCGACAAGCCCTGCCGACACAACACACACACACGGCGACACACTGGACAACGAGCAACACACACACGCAAAGACTGAACCCAAACCACCGCCACGCCGACCGACGACCCAACAGCACCCCCACGCCGGACCGCCGAACCTGCTTTCTCTCTCTCTTTCGTTTTCTGCACCGCCGGCGACGACCAACGACATGCCCACACACACCCACACCGCCGGAGGAGCACACACACACACACACACAGAGCAGTGGAAATTTACACACACACCCCAATGGTTTCTCCCTCTCTCTCTTCCTCTTCCGTTTTCTGTTTCTGCTTTCCGTTTGTGTTCAGCCCGCCGACGCCACCACCGAATGGCACCCACACACACCCTAATCACATACATACACGCAACACACACAACACACAGTAGGCATAAAAACAGAGCACACACACAACTCACTATCGGCGCGCCCAACTCACACCACTGCCGACCACACGATTGACACCCACCACCGACGCAAAGCTCACTGTCTGACCGAACAACCCCACTCCTTACAGCCCACACACGAAACCGAAACACACACCCCGCTGATCCGTCAACAAACGGACAAGACACACATACCCATGAAATCGACGACGTTCCACCACCGGCAGCCCCAACTGATCACACACACACACGCAGTAACGACGACGACGACCGGACGACGAAACAGTCTCCTCTCTCTCTCTCCTCTATTTTGGGTCTTTAATTGCTTCTCGATCTTTCTCCCATCTCTCTATATATGTGTGTGTGTGTGTGTGTGTGTGTGATCGCAAGGCCGGACAGTTGGCCTCCCTTCTCCATTCGTTCCACAGTTTCTATCTATCTATCTATATATATATATATATATATATATATATATATATATTACACAATCCTCCCCCTTATTTTAGTTATGATAATATTTAAACCCACTCTCAATTATATTTATAAAATTTATAATTTGACCCCTAAACTTTTTAAATTGCATAATTAATATCACAATCCGCCCCGCTTTCTTAGTTAGTATAGTAATTAATCACAATTCTAAATTTTTAATGTTTATGAAAATTGCAATTTATCCCCTTCATATTTTTGGTTTTTTTTAGATTTTTAATTAATCCCAACTTTAATTTTTATTTTGAAAATTTACGAATTAACCCCTCAAATTTAAAATTAAAACATAATTAACACCATCACCCCTGTTATTTTCGAAATATTTTAAAATGCGACTTAAATTATACATATGTTAAAGGTCGGGGTCTTACACTACTATTTGAATTTTACCTTTTAATAATATGTAAACCTTCAAGTAATACATTTTTCAAACGCTTAAATGTTTGATTAAGATACGTTTCTATTCTATGCGTAAATGTTTAAGTAATATGTCTTTAGAAATACACTTTCTAATCTTTTAAAAATATTAGGTTTGATCTCATTTATATTTTGCGCGTAAAAGTTCAAGCAATACGTCTTTCCTTATATTACTTATTCGATTTGAATCTCATCAACAAATATTTTTTAATTGTGCGTAATCAACAAATACTTTTTAATTGTGCGTAAACGTTCAAGTAAAATATATTCCACTCTTGAACAATATTAAATTTGAATCTCATATTCATATTGTGTTTAAAAGTTAATTAAACTTAAACAAATTTCACTATGTTAATGTTGGCGTAATATTCATTCAATATTCTAATTTTTTATTTGAATATTCTGTGTGATTATTTATGCAATATTTCAAATTAATATTTCAATTATCTCAATTTTCATTCAAATATTTTATGTGAATGTTTGCTTAATATTTTAAAATATTATTTCAATTAACTCAAATTTATGTTCACTCAATATACTGCATGAATGTTCACTCAGAAAAATTCAAAACAATTGTTCACTTAAATATTAACTCAGCGAACTCAGTTTACACATTTGCGTCAACATTTACGTATCATATTCGAACATAAAAAAAAAAAAAAAACATACAAATTAACATTCACGCAATTTACCCAAGAACAAAATCCATATCTGAATTTGTATTCACGTAGTAAAATTATTAGATCTGAAAATCCACATCTGAATATTCACAAAAAAATAACAAATCAAAATCAAAATACTATTTCAATTAACTCAAATTCATGTTCACTTATTATACTGTATGAATGTTCACTATAAAAAATTCAAAATAATTGTTCACTCAAAATATTAATTCAGTAAACTCAGTTTATACATTTGCGTCAACGTTTACATATCATGTTCGAATATAAAAAAACATACACGTTAACATTCATGCAAATGCATACTCATTAACATTTAGGCAAATCATGTCTTAACACATGCATAAATATCTTTTTTTCAAAATCAAATCTGGACATTTTAAAAAAATTCAATCACCTTAAATGGTACTTGAATATTCACGCAAAATTTAGATTTGAAAATTCAGATATAAAAAATCACGTAAACAAGTGAACGTAAAAAATATACACATTAACATCCATGCAAAAATCATTTCACAAAAAATCTACAAAAATCATTTCACAAAAAATCTAAAAAAATTAATAGATGATCATTCATAGATCTGGAATTTCAAAATCTGGAAAAATCTAGATCCGATGGAGCAAAACGGCGAAGAACACGATGCGAACATGACTTATGCGAACCCGACACATCCGGGTGAATAGTCCCATTTCATCTGGCACCAGCGCCCGCAAGCCCCCCCTCAAGAGCTTCGGTGTCGATCAGTTCGACGACGACCACCCCACCGAGTGGAGAAAGAAGATCTTTCTTCAACTGGTGGAACTGCAGCCTCTACAGCATCCTGGTGATCGGAATCACGATGATCGTCTACGTCCAGGACCACGTCCGCTGGGGTTCTACCGATATCTAGCGATCGTGATGGCTACTTCAATGGTGGTATTCTTCGTCGGTCGACTGTTTTACCGGTACCAGAAGTCGACGGGGAGTCAACTAACGCCGATATTACAGGTCTTGGTTGCGGCGATGAGGAAGAGAAATCTGCAGTGCATTGAAGAGAAATAGAGAGAAGTCAGAGAAAGAGATGGGATAGGGGCAACCGGTTGATTAGGGTTTTTTATGTTTTGGGATTTCCAACATTCATATATATATATATATATATATATATATAAGGGTAAAATAGTCTTTGCATTGAATAGGTCGATGGTCAAATGACTAAAAACTAATCTAATTGTACTAGTAAGTTCAAAAGTTAAGACAATTATTTGTTTGGATTTTTTCTTACACCACTTCTTAAATAAGGACTAAACAATAATTATCTCATTCAAAAATCACTGTTCTCCAAATCCACTTTGTTTTAATAATTTTGTTAAAAATCTAAATTCCTACCCACCATGAAATCATTGTTATTTTACATTAAAAAAAAAATACGAAGACTTTTTTAGAGGTCCTAAGATTTCAAAAATAATTTTCTAAGGATCATCTCATATGTAAAAAAAATTACTGTTACAGAACTCCATAAAATGGTGTTTTATAGGATGGAACTTTTGGAAGAATTTCCCAAAAAAAAATATAGTAATTTCCACATAGTACAATATTTTTAAATTTGTAAAAAAAAAATTATTATAATATATGTGACTGATTAGATAAAACAATTAACTTACATATAAAAAAATTGGGCCTAATGGGTTTGCTATTGGTTGAGACATCAAAAATAACTTTATTTTAGAATAATTGATCAAGAATGTTTCATCACTTATCAATTTTCAGATGGGAGAATGATTCTGTGTGGAAATTAGATCTGAGACAAAACCTTGAAACCAAACACAAAACCCCAACCTAGTTCTGGCTTTGACGGCGATGGCGATTGTGAGACGACAAAGACAATGATGGCAGTGAGAAGACAAAGACGAGGATGGTAGACGAAGACGATGATGGCAGCGAGAACATGAACAACGATGACAGGAAGAGAGTAGACGGATAGCGATGGAGAGAGAGCAAGCTTCGTAGAATTGGCGAGACGAGCTTTGAAGAAAAAAGAAAAGAAAAATTTCTGTGTAATTGAGGTTACCAAAAATTGAATAAGGGACTCACTAATAATTCAGAAAATTTCCAATGTGCCCTGATGGATGGGATGAGTTTTCAGGAGGGGAATTTTATTTTTTTTGTTTCTCACTTCCTTAAAACATAAGAATCAATTTCTAAATTTTGAGATGGAATGAAAAATAGAAATGGATTTAACAAATGCAATTTTAAATATTAATTCCAAAATTAAGTATGGGATGGGATGGGATGGAATGCCACGAGGGCCTATCAGACCCATACTAATTTCAATATGTAATGGGCCGATTGGATTTTTTACCCCATTTGACTCTGGGCCAAGTTCATTGTAAACCCAAATAACTATTGCGTAACCACGCCGACATGGACCCAACCCAATTATGGCTTAATTTCCAGTTGGTGTCTGCTCTCTCCCCTCTTCTTTCTTTCCTGCGTGCTAAGAAAGAAAAAGGATTTGAAGAGACGATCGAAAGAGAGAAAAAAGATCGTGAAAATGGCCGCGGCAATGGTTTTGGATCCCAAACCCGCTTCCTCTGAACCACCACCGTCGTTATCCCTTCAGGTGTATGACCTACACGGCGACCAATCATCGGCGTCCTCGGACGACGATGACCTATACGGACGCCTCAAATCCCTACAACGCCAACTCGAGTTCATCGACATCCAGGAGGAGTACGTCAAGGACGAGCTCAAGAATCTGAAGCGTGAACATCTCCGAGCGCAGGAAGAGGTCAAGAGGATCCAATCTGTGCCTCTCGTCATCGGACAATTCATGGAAATGGTTGATCAGAACAACGGTATCGTCGGATCAACCACCGGGTCGAATTACTATGTTCGCATCCTCAGCACCATTAATCGTGAGCTGCTCAAGCCTGCTGCCTCAGTCGCCTTGCACCGACACTCTAATGCCCTAGTTGATGTTCTGCCTCCGGAGGCCGACTCCAGTATCTCTCTTTTGAGCCAATCGGAAAAGCCTGATGTCACCTACAATGTATGTCTTAATTTTAGTTATGCATTTTGTATTGAACTTTTGATTATTAGTTGGGGCTTCTAATCTGTTGTGACTTGAACGCAGTACGATAGAGGGTTTTTAGATTTTGCAATGGTGTATGATTTAGTAATTTTGAATACATATTTTAGGAAGAGAGATGATACCTTATCACATCTAAGAATAGTTACCTAAATAGACTTTGTTTTACTAGAATTAAGGATCCATGAGTATGGAAGGATTATATGTTTTAGGAAGAGAGATGAACACCTTATTACTGGACATAGCGTAGGAGTAGCCAAATAGACTTTGTTCTTAGTTCTTATTAAAATAAAGGATCAATTAGTATGTAGGGATTGCAAAATTATACACGGAGAGTAATGTTGCACAACATAGATTTATGGCAACTGATTTAAAGTTTAAGAGGTTGAAGTGGGAGTTTAAGGTAAGTAGGTAACCGAGGATATGATAGAGAGATCGCATAGGAGAAAAGAGAGTTATTTATGGATCAAATTAGCAAGACATGACAAACTGAACAAAATGTGAGATGACACAGCGAGTCATTTGTGAGGTATAGGAAGAGACGTACTAGGAGTATGTAGAGGAAGGGAGCACAATTGACGGAAAGTTGGTGGTGGAATGAGAAGGTTCAAAAAGCAGTTTGGGATAAAAAAAATATCTTATAAGGAGTAGTGGAAGTGTTGGAGTAGTGAGAATCTAGAGAAGTTCAAATGGGTAAAAAAAAATTATTAAGGAATCATGATTTGTGTAAAAGGTTAGAAACAAATGTGGAGAGAGAGGATGTATACAAGTTTGCTAAGAGGCGTCAAAGGAAGAATAAAGGTCTAGGTAAGTGTTGGGTGACTTAAGGTTAAAATTTCCTAGTTTGTTTGCAGGTAGTATTCATAGGTTCCGTGGGAATTAGGACTTTAGAAAGTAGAATAACATTAAGGAAGATGAGTAATGCCGGATGAGATACCTATAGAGGTTTGGAAGATTTTGGGATAGATTAGTTGAACAAAACTATTCGATGACATATTGAAAAGGGAGAGAATGTCGGATATTTGTAGGAGAGTTATTTTAGTGCCCATTTACCAAAATAAAAGAGATTTCCAAAGTTGTACAAATTATTAGGGGTATAAAGCTTATGGGTTATACCATGAAACTTTAGAAGAGGGCAATAGGACATAGAGTAAGGCATAAGAAAGCATAGAAGAGCATCACCAAAACTATTCGATGACGTATTGAAAAGGGAGAGAATGTCGGATATTTGTAGGAGAGTTATTTTAGTGCCCATTTACCAAAATAAAAGAGATGGCCAAAGTTGTACAAATTATTGGGGGTATAAAGCTTATGGGTTATACCATGGAACTTTAGAAGAGGACAATAGGACATAGAGTAAGGCATGAGAAAGCATAGAAGAGCATCAATTTGGATTTATGCCCAGCCGGTCAATCACTGAAGCTATATATTTACTTAGGTGATTGATAGAGAAATATAAAGAAAGGAAGAAAGATTTGCATATAGTTTTTGTGGATTTGGAAACAGCTTATGATCGGGTATCCTTAAAAGTTTTGTGATAGTTCCTAGGAAAGAAGTATCCAATGATTACATTGTGTTGAGTAAGGACGTGTATGAAGGTTGGTTACTAGTGTTCAAACCGTAGGAATTGATATTTGTACATTTCCAATTAATATAGGTTTGCATCAAGTATTGTTTGTTTAAGTGAATGATGAACTCACAAAACATATTCAAGATGGTGGTACCATGGAGTATATAGTTTGCAGATGACATAATACTAGCTGATGAAACTAGAAGAGGCCTTAATACCAAATTAGAACATTGGATGAAAACCTTCTAGGGGCTTAAAGATCAATAGAACTAAGACGAAGTAGATGCATTGCAATTTTGGCAATACTTGGAGAGATGATAACATGGTAAAAAATTAAGATCAGGAGGTCCCTAGAATTGATAAGTTTAGACACTTAGGTTCTATACTTTAGCGGAATGGAGAAATCAAAGAGGATATTACACATAGAGTTAAAGCATGATGGTTAAATTAGATAAGTGTAGTTGGGATGACTTGTGATGGTAGGATACAAGTGAAATTGAAAGGAAAGTTCTACAAAACTTCAATAAGAGCTGGAATTCTCTATGGTTCAGAGTATTGGGCGGAAGTTTGTTCAGCAAGTAGTCGTAGCTGAGATAAGGATGTTAAGGAGGGTGAGTGATAAGCAAGGATGGATAAAGTTAAGAACGAGATTATCATGGAGAGGTTAGGAGTAACTCCCATTGAAGATAAGGTGAGACTATCGTTTACGATGGTTTGGAATTGTACATAGAAGACCTGAGGACACACCGGTGTGGTAGTGTGATTTAATTCAAGCAGAAGGTGCTCCATGGGGGAGAGTTAGGCCTAGGAAAACATGGGATGAGACAATTAAGAACGATTTGTGTGCTCTGGCGTTAACTGATAGGACGACCGTTGATCGATCTATATGTCACAAAAGGATTCCTGTAGAAGGAAGGCTTGGTGGTGGTGGTTGTGACTAGAATTTTCAATTTATGTTGTACTGCCCTCAATTGCATTAGTTAATGTTGCATATCTCATAAAATTGTGGCTTTGTTGGGTTGAGTTGAATATCTCTTGGATGGTTACGCTAACATATGGGATTTGGGAAGTATATAGGCTTCTCAGGACTAGGTAACATGTCATTTTGATGTTAGCTTATTTGATTTGGTTTATTAGTCTTAGTCATCAATCTGAAAAGTAAGTGTTTAAAAATTACAAGTGCTGAGTTTTAAGTCTTGAATTTGCCAAGTGTTGAATGCATTAAGTACTTAATTTTTTTAATACTTCTAGCCTAAAAAAATAAAATCTCAATACAAATTTTTGACTAAAATAATCTCTGGAACTTTCTCTTTCTAAAATATTTTCTCTCGACTACTTTCTCTCTCTATTATATTCTCAATTTAGTAATTTTTTCTCCTTATAATTGTTTGTATATAACTTTTTCCCCTATATTTTACAGTAATGTTGTTTATTTGTGGTAGTGGTAGATAGACATTTGATGGTTTTAAGTGATAAGTGTTCGAAAAAAAAAGTGACGCACGCCTCACTTAAAAATTTTAACTATTTTTAAGTGATACTTATATTTTAAGTAGTGGTTTCTTTTTGCTTACAAACACACTTAATTTGACAAGTACTTAATGTATTCGGTTTTAAGTGCTTAATTATACTACCAAATGGGCCCTCAGTCTCTTTGTACGATGAGTTTATGAAGGTCGTACACTTAAATCTATTCCTCCTTTGCTCTCAGGACATTGGAGGATGCGACATTCAAAAGCAGGAAATTCGTGAAGCTGTTGAATTACCTCTGACCCATCATGATCTATACAAGCAGATCGGTATAGATCCTCCACGTGGTGTGCTGCTTTATGGTCCACCTGGTACAGGTAAAACCATGCTTGCTAAGGCTGTTGCTAATCATACAACAGCAGCTTTCATAAGGGTGGTGGGTTCAGAATTTGTTCAGAAGTATTTGGGCGAGGTATTCTCTAAATTATTTTCTTCATGCTTATCATTCACTACTTGTTGCATTTTTTGTCTGAAATACTTTATTCCTTGGCCTCTCCCTCTGGTGTCTACTGCCATTATAATGTCTTTAGAAAATCTGTTCCAGGACAAATACAAATTGATTATTTGGATGTCTTACTTTATGGTGGTGCTGCCTGATTTACAGGGTCCTCGAATGGTCCGTGATGTTTTTCGCCTTGCAAAAGAGAATGCTCCTGCTATTATATTTATAGATGAGGTAGATGCTATTGCAACTGCTAGATTTGATGCACAAACTGGAGCTGATAGGGAGGTTCAAAGAATTCTCATGGAGCTCTTAAACCAGGTGTTGTAAACAAACTATGGACCATATTTAGATCAGAAAGTTGGTGCATAGTTTTTTCTGGTCACAATTTTTTATGTTTTTATAACTACCAAGTATTTAACATTTGGAAAGATTGTACCTGTGCTTTCTTTGGCTAATTCTGATGCAGAGATTTGAAATGAATTCTGGTGACCCAATTGCTTTTACAGATGGACGGGTTTGATCAGACTGTGAATGTAAAAGTCATAATGGCCACTAATCGTGCAGACACTTTGGACCCAGCACTTCTTCGGCCTGGTAGGCTGGATCGTAAAATTGAATTTCCTTTGCCTGATAGAAGGCAAAAGAGGCTTGTTTTCCAGGTCAGTTATGTTGTAATTGTTGCACTTTCCCTCACTCCAACACAAGAAAATAAGCATCACAATCTTATTTGCTATAGAAACTTGAGGCTGGAATTCGTTGTTTTACTCATTTTTGAAGTAGCTCTATGTGTGCGCCCCCCCGCCCCCCCCCAGAGAGAGACCTTTTCAAACTTCAGTTTGATTGTTTTTGCTTGGGTTATCCTTGGTTAAATATGTCTTCTTGATAATTGTATTATTGAACAGGTTTGCACCGCTAAGATGAACTTAGGTGATGAAGTTGACTTGGAAGACTATGTCTCTCGACCTGATAAAATAAGTGCTGCAGAGGTTTGTGCTTCAAACTTGAATGATTTCCAAACATAGGATGCTGCTTATTATTTCTCATCCTTCAACGTCGCAGTTTTCTGCTACAAAATTCTATATAGTGCATGAGTGTATTCATATACGAATGTTGTGATGGTTCTCATCACTTTGGGTATGTCAATGGGGATAATTGATAAATTGATCTCGTTTTGAATCCCCAATAAGGAGTTCAATATGCTATATAGTTTCCTGAGGGGTTATGCCCATGCATTGCAAAGTGTTTAATATGGGCATTTAACTAAGCGATGAAAAGATTTTACACATCACAGGCATTTATGGGTAAATGTCTAATCATTAGAGTCTAATGAGAAACGGAACTGTTGGTATGCCATACTTTTGTTAGAGAGTGAAGTATACAATGTAGTATAGCACACGTATGTATGTATATACGAGGCATGGATATTAGTTGTTTTGAATTTGTTTCGATGCTTGTAAGAATGTGGCTGGTAGTTTATGTATGAGATTGGCATGGGGATGGAGAAGAACATGAGAAACCCAACTATCCGCTTGTTATTTGTTGTAATTGTGTGTTTGAAATATAAGTTTTAGATGTGATGAAACATTTTATAAATTTCATTTGATCTCCTAATGTGCAGATAACAGCTATTTGTCAAGAAGCTGGTATGCATGCGGTACGGAAGAATAGGTATGTTATTCTTCCGAAGGACTTTGAGAAGGGGTATAGAACAAATGTGAAGAAGCCAGACACTGATTTTGACTTCTACAAGTGATGAAGCTGAAGGAGATCCGTTTCCCCATTCAAACTATACCTGCTACTGGATTTTCGTTATGTTTCTCAGTTAGTAGAAGAGTGGAAACCTATATGGCTCTGGTTACTTATTAGGCGCATGTTTATTTAGGCTAAATGTTCATTGTAATTGTTTTCCTTTTTTCTCTGTATACTATTCCTTGAATTTCGTCTGACTTTATTTTTTTTTTCTTTTTTGTGCGTGTGCGCATTGCACGGTGGTGGGTAAGGCAAAAGATTGATGGTTTTGATTTCCTGTATTGAGAAACTGAGTCGTGGTCTGTTGGCATTCAAATTGTGGTTCATTAATCTGGATCTACAGGAACATTTTGATTTTGATCAAAAACCCAGTTGGCCTCCAACCAGAGATTCACAAAATGTCGGTTTTTTCTTTTGTCAGTTGTTGGTGCGCAGAGATCATGTGATGCCAACACCTTTTTTTTTTTTTACCTTCAAAAGCCGCATCTCGTTCTCTGTTCATCCCCCTCAATTCCAGTTCTCTTTGGGTCGCAGGATTCTTCCGCACAAATTGATGATGATATGCTAGAATTCAATGGGTGTTTTACATGAGACAACTCATCCCATTTATGTTTGTCCTTTTTGGTGTTGGGTTAGAGAAGGACATGTCAAAATCCAAGAATAGGTGGTGGTCACACGTCGTGATACATGTGACTCAAAGTGTCCTGTTCTTTCTTGAAGCTGATCATGAAGACACCAACTATGGGAATGACATGCTTGTGCTGGCCCATACATCTTCTCTCTTGCATCCTTTTCTCACATGTCTTGATAACCATACTCCAACCTCCACCCTCATTCAACCATCTATTATTTTCTTCATGGGTTTGTCCCTAAATATCAAATCTGCTCCACAAACACATGATTTTGCGGTTTTACACCAAAGAAGATGAAGGCCAACTATACATACATACATACATATATATATATATCGGTTAATATAACTAACTTCAATGGAAGTTACTTATAACTTTCTTTTTTCTCCTTGTTAGAAAAAATAAAAATAATGTCGATGTTAAATCTCTGCTCATTGTCGGTTCTTAAATACACAGTCTGCCGCCTAAAGTGAACCAGCTCAGTCGTCGGTACAGATCTACCCTCTAAATAAATACGTCGGACAAACACTCCGCATTTCTCTGCTTCCTCCACATTTCTGCAGCTTTGTTGAACTTGCATATGCTCTACTCATCTTCCAAATGAATCGGAATTTCAAGGAGTCAGTGATCGGCCGGAGGAACATTGCGTCGCAACGACGGGGCCCGTCTCTCACCGGAATCTCCAATGACACCGACGAGAACTTGGTTCTCTTCTCCACTAATCGTCGAAGTCCCTCTGTTCCTACTTCCGACGAATCCGGTGGTACGAGTCTCGCAACTGCAATCATTTAATAACAATATTTAAGCCTCATTTATGATGTTTTAGTTTTGTACTCTTTTCGTGTGTGTGTGATCGACGCCGGCGAAAAAGATAGTTTCTACGGCATCTGTGTTTCATACTGTCATTGTAGAATCATTTTGTTTCTTTTCCTTTTTTCGGAAGTGGATATGAGTTGCTCATGTAGTATAATCTCTGATCATTACTTTTAATTGCTTGTTTGTTTTAGTTTCGGTGAAATTGGGGAAACTGTCAGTTGGATCAGCAAAATTAGCAAGAAGTGGAGCAGATGATTTGTTGTTGAATAACGATGGAGGAAAGCACGACTACGATTGGTACATCTCTCCGCTTCTCATTCATAATTAATAATTCTAGTTATGCTTTGGACCACATTATAGTTAAATCTGTAAGGATCATTATTTCAACCAACTGGCCTAATCTTATCTGATCCCCATCTACATTAACTTGCCCTTACTCACGATAACAACCACCATACAATTTAGTTAATCCTCTTAAATCCATGGAATAGATCTTTTCATGGATACTGTTGAATATGCACTTCCAGCTATGAATATGGTTGAATGACTGGATTTTTTATGTTGGGTGAAAATTTTCCAAAAATACTTCATACAATCAACTTTAAGTGTTGTTTCTACTTAGACAAGCTGGGGCTAGATGTGTTTTCATTGTTGGAAGAGTAAGCAGAAGATAGTTATAGTAAGCTATTTATCTTAAGTTTATCTTATAAGGAGTAATGAAATTCTGGTATTATAGTTAAAAGGGAGTGGTGAACCAGCTTAATCTTGCATTTCAACTGTTCTTCAATGAACCCAAATTAGAATTTGAAGTTAATGATTACTATTTGCTCTGATACAAGTGTTTTTTTTTTATTCCTTTCCATGTGTTAGGCTTCTCACTCCGCCTGAAACTCCTCTTTTTCCTTCGTCGGGTGGAAATGAACCTCAACCAGCCTCAATGGCTCCAAGAACCAGTTCCTTTGTTAAATCCATCCCCACAGCGAAGGCTTCATGGGTAACTTCTCTCTTCACATTTGACTATTATTATTCAGTTCTTCTTACTTGTCATATAAAAAGTACATTTACTTTTTTGTTTGAATGATTAAACTGTTTGTTATTGTTGTGATTTGATATCTTATGAATCTTTGGATTATTTCAGCTTTCAGTGTGTCAACCAGAGAGTAACCGTATGTCAAGACCAAGTAGAAGCAGTTCAGCAACACGTCCCGCCATCTCTACTTCTCAGTACTCTAATAAATCCTTCTCCTCCTCCCCCTCCTCAATTCTGAATACAAGCTCTGCTTCAGTCTCGTCCTATATTAGGTCATCCACTCCCACACGCTCTTCCTCTTCATCTTCATCTTCTACTCCTACTTCTATGGCAAGGCCTTCTACCCCATCACGAACACGCTCATCAACTCCTTCCAGAGTTCGTCCACCTCCCTCCACCTCTTGTACTGACAGAAGTAGACCATCTCTAAACTCAAGGCCTTCAACCCCAAGCTCTAGGCCACAAAACACAAATTCAACTGCCACTCGCACTCTTTCTAGACCTTCTACACCTACTCGTCGGAACCCAGCACCCTCTCTATCTCCAGTTTCAAATGGACGAAACATGGCACGATCAAACTCACCAAGCCCGAGAATTCGACCACCACCACCACAAACACAAACACAACCACAACCACAACCAAAACCAATTGTACTTTCTGATTTCCCACTCGATACACCGCCAAATCTGCGGACAACTTTGCCTGACAGGCCACTCTCTACCGGGAGGTCCAGACCAGGTTCTGTAAAGGGGAATGTAGAGATGAAAAGCTCTGCAAATATGACAAGAAGACAGCCATCCCCTGTTGTCAGCAGGGGAAGACTTTCAGAACCAAGTGGAAGGGGGGGACGTGTGCATGCCAGTGCGCAGGCTCGCAATGTCTCTGAGTTGTCAATGCAGAAGACATCCTCTGCTGATGGCACAGGGTTTGGGAGGACTATCTCAAAGAGATCGATGGATATGGCTATTAGACATATGGTATGCACGCTCTTGCTATTTGCTTCTTCATGCAATATTTTATCTCGTGGACATAATCATGACAATTCCTAGGGTGATTCAACAATGATAATTTAACCTGATTTAGCTCATCAGTTGTTATGACGCACTATGATCTTAAAGAAGTTGTGGATATGAAACGAAAAATGAAATTATCTCTTGTTAGATTGAATTTGTGGTTTCTCTGTTGCAGGACATTAGAAATGGAACGGGGGGCATTCGACCACTAAACGGCACAACACTCTTCCCCCAGAGCATTCGATCTACAAATCCCAAAAGTAGCCGTGATCCAGCATCTGATAGCAGTAGTGATGCCATTTCGGATAATGGAAATCAGGTTGGCGGGTCTCCTGAAAAGGGTACGAGTCAAATTTCAGGCAAAGTGAGTGAACTGGACATGTACGAGAGCTCCAGGTATGATGCAATTCTGCTAAAAGAGGACTTGAGCAGCATGAATTGGCTGCATGGCCTTGACGATAAGCCTGATCAAGGCCTCATCTTTGACAACGGATTTGAGCCTCTTCCTGAGCCTTTTGCCCCCTTATAATATTGTCTTATTAATACGGTTTAGTTTTATTTTTTTGTTTTTCTAATTCTAACTACGGAGGGGAGAAAGCTTGTTCAGCTTTTGTCTGTTTTGTTAAGATGGCAAGATTGAGCTTCATGATTGCAGAGCAGCCTTTTGTTCTGTTCTGTGCACAAGTAATAATTATACACTCTTTTCCTGCGTGTGTCTTCTTCTTCTTGTTTCTATTCCTTATGGTAATGGAATGTCAAAATGGGGTTAGTGGGGGTGGGGGTGGGGGTGGGGGCATCCATGTTTCAAAAGTCAACCCAATGTTTGGTTGATGCATGTATGTATAGGTTACACCAACTCCAACTCCCATCTCCATGACGTAAGTATCAATCACAATAATAATATTGAATTTAGTAGTAGAAACTTACCTTATATCTCCTTGTCAATTAAAGTTCAACTTTTCTGAACAACATTTTAAAAATTAGATCTTGAATTTAATTATGAATAGACCAAACCGATGTGAGAAAAATTAGTTGGGATTAAGGGTGGTCATGGGCCGGGCATAGACTAAGGTATTACAAAAAATTGTTAGGCCCGAGCCCGGCCCGGCCTAGCCCTATGGTCGGGCTTTAATTCAATGCCCAAGTCTGACCCTATAAAAAAACCTGAGGCCCCGGCCCTATAATTTTTTTTTAATTAAAAAAATAAATACAAAAGTTACAATACCATACCCACAAGAAATATTAAAATTAGAGTTGTCTTGTGTATATATATATATTTTTAATTATTCTTCGGGCCGGGCTTAAAAATTTTTGACATTGCCCAAGTCCGACCCTAAAATTGATTGGGTCTTAACACCTGGCTAGACTCAGACCTTACCCATGGGCTCAAAGCCTAAGTCCAAGCTTTAAAAAAATAGGGGCGGGTCGTTCGGGCTGGGTGGACTCCCGAGCCCTGACCACTCCTAATTGAAATGCACATAAGTTAGCCCGTATAATAAAAAAATACATATATAATATATATTTACATTTGGTCATTAATTTATAATAAACGCTTGATGGTCTCATGAATGCGGTTGTTTACATGTCATTTGGTAATCAAAATTTTAATGCAATCATCATAGCCTTACCACTACTCTAACCATCATCCTTCCTTTCACAATTCACGATTTTTAATGTTTTCAAGTTCCGCTACGTAATCACATCGATCAACTTGTAAAAAATAAAATCAAGTAAGATTCGGTCTAACCTTCACTTTAATTATTTTTATGGTTTAACAACCCACCACCTTCATGCATGTGAATCCATTTTCCAAGACTCTCTCTCTCTAAAAGATATCATATCATCAATCAACCCATTTTCCAGGTTGGGCATTGTTCTTGTTTGGTGAATGCTATTATTGGGTGGGAATGGTAAATTAATGGGTAATTGGGTTCTTAACAAACTCACCTAAACCACCGTAAAACTTGGTCAATTAATGCTTCCGAACCTACCGTCCAGTTCTAGGCCTTTCCTGCTGTGGGCTCAACCTCCATTCAACCAATTCAATCACAAAATTCGTTTTTTTACCTTTTTTTTTAACATACACGAGAGAGAATATATCTGCCACGTTACAAGTTTTGAATCTTGCAAACCCCAATCAACCTAATCTGCTATTTTTTTTTCAAACTCATGTGGGTTCTTCTGGGTTAGACATAAAAGTGGGATCTTGTGTCAGTCAGTTTATCAACTGGAAATTTACATATATTATCTTCTTGTTTAGGAAGGTTATTGTCTTCCCCAAGAACAGGGGGACCACTTCTAATTTCTTCAACGAATTGTATTTACTACAACAAACAAAAAGAATAATAAATAATGTGAAAAAGTTAATTTGTTTTTGCTTTCCTCCCACCCTACCTTATCATAATGGAGAGGGTTTAGCAGTTTCAGTCAGGAAATCAACGAGTGACGAATGATGTAGAAAAAACAAAAAAACAACAGTTTTGTCTGATATAATGAGGCTTGAGCTTCACCGAGAAGAAGAAGAGGACAGCAAAGCAAAAGGAAGACTTAGGTAGAGAGAGAGGGAAGGAAGGAAAACCATGCATCGAGATCTGCTGCAACTGGTCATGTGGATCTTTCTTTTTCTCCTCCGTTAGCTTCACGAAGAAGAAGCCCAGCATTTAATTTCTCACCCTTTTTCACCGACGGACGTTTTTTCTGAAAGTTTAGAAAATGCCGTTGGAGGATGTTAAGGTTAGAGACGAATTTAACAACCACCAAACAAGCCCTCTCTCTCCATCTCCTTCATTCCCATTCAATTAAAGCTTCATCCTTCACCTCTCTCGTTCACCATTCTCTCCTCTCTTTACAGCTTCGAACACTGCAGCTTCAGGTACTCTCTCTCTCTCTCTCTCTCTCTTTCTGTACATATATCCAATGGATGTTTTACGTTAGCAATTGGCGATTGTTCCATTTGTTTGACCGATTAATGTTCAGTAATTTGCAATGTGCTTCGTTTATCCTCTTCAATTACCCATTTCCAGATCTTAAGCCAATTTCTCATTTTGAACCGAGATAAGATTTTTTTTTGTATTTTTTTTGGTGGGGTTGGAAACAAAGCTACGGTTTTACAAAAACCAGAAGTTGTGTAAATTCTCAAATTCGAGTTTTTACATTTAGATATTACATGTTTAGATGCCAAAATAGCATTTTTTATTTATTTATTTTTGCTTCTTTCTGCACAACTGGTTCAACAAAATGATATGGAAACCTGCCAAGCTTCTTAGAGGAAAATATGTCAAACTGGTAGATGAAGCAGATGCTTCTTAGAGGAAAATCTGTCAATGTTTTTACTAATATTACAATTATGTGTTAATTCCTTTTCTGTTGCTAGACTGCTAAGGAAGGAGGAGAGAGAGAATGACCGGTTCTTGAAGTTGAATGTCTGATGGCATCAGGAAGAACCACAATGAAGCGCTCCAAGGACCAAGCAAGAGCTGCTCTCTCCAAAAAGATGCATTCCTCTCTTCTGGCCATCTTTTTCCTCCTTACAGCAACAACCGCTGACCTGAATTCAGACAGACAAGCCCTTCTAGACTTTGCCGGTGCCGTACCCCAGGGTAGAAAACTCAACTGGAACACCAATTCATCGGTATGCACCTCTTGGGTAGGCATCACTTGCACCCCTAACCACACACGCGTCTTTGCCCTCCGCCTCCCCGGTATTGGCCTCTTCGGCCCCATCCCTCCATCCACACTAGGGAAGCTAGACGCCCTCTCCATCCTCAGCCTGCGTTCCAACCTTCTCAACGGCTCTCTCCCTTCTGACCTTCTGTCTCTCCCCTCCCTCCGCTACATCTACCTCCAACAGAACAGCTTTTCAGGCAATCTCCCTTCCTCCCTCCCTCTTCGCCTCAATTTTCTTGATCTCTCCTTCAACTCGTTCACGGGCGATATCCCAGCCTCATTTCAAAACCTGACACATCTCACCGGATTGAAACTTCAGAACAACTCTCTCACCGGCCCCATCACTCATCTTGACCTCCCCAGGCTTAGACACCTGAATGTGAGCCATAACCATCTTAACGGTTCGATCCCGTCTTCCCTCAGGGGGTTCCCCTCTTCTTCTTTTGAAGGAAACTCCATGTTATGCGGACAACCCCTATCCACCCAATGCATCACCCCCTCACCTTCACCTTCCCCAACTCCTTCCCCGTTTTCTCCTCCCCCAACTCACTTGCCAGCATCCCCTTCTCCAACCTTACCGACATTGCCTTCTAATAAACAGAAAGACAAGAGAACATTAAGTACAGGTGCTATTACTGCCATATCTGTTGGCGGGTCAGCACTTGTATTCCTTACACTACTACTACTTACTGTACTGTGTTGTTGTCTGAAGAAAAAGCGCAATCAAGTTGGTGGTGGTAGCAGTAGCATACAGAACGGAAAAGGCTTTACCGGGGGAAGGGGTGAGAATCCCAAAGAGGAGTTTGGGAGTGGAGTGCAAGAGGCGGAGAAGAACAAGTTGGTGTTCTTCCAAGGAAGCTCTCAAAGTTTTGATCTGGAGGATTTACTGAGAGCCTCCGCAGAAGTGCTGGGGAAGGGGATGTACGGGACGACCTACAAGGCCATCTTGGAGGAAGGAACGACCGTCGTTGTCAAGAGGCTTAAAGAAGTGGTGGTCGGAAAAAGAGATTTCGAGCAACAGATGGAGTTGGTGGGGAGTATAGGCCACCACCCAAATCTTGTGCCACTCCGTGCATATTACTACTCCAAGGATGAGAAACTCCTTGTTTATGATCACATAGCTCTCGGCAGCCTGTCCACATTGCTACACGGTACCACCATTTCTTCTTCTTCTTTTTTTCTATGAATTCGGTTATTCAAACTTTCCTAATTCATATGATATGAATTGGTTTGGCCATTGATTTTACAGGAAGCAAGGAGTCAGGAAGAATACTCGAGTGGGAATCGAGAGTGAAGATTTCACTAGGAACGGCGAGGGGGATTGCCCATATTCACTCTGCAAGTGGTGGGAAAGTAACTCATGGTAACATCAAGTCCTCCAACGTAATCCTCAACCTAGACCTAAACGCATGCGTCTCGGATTGTGGTTTAACTCCATTGATGGGCTTCCCTGCCATCCCATCAAGAAACGCAGGCTATAGAGCTCCGGAGGCCATTGAAACCAGAAAATCTACTCAGAAGTCAGACGTTTACAGCTTTGGGGTTCTTCTTCTTGAGATGCTGACGGGGAAAGCGGTGGTCCAGTCGTCGGGGCACGAAGACGTGGTCGATCTCCCAAGGTGGGTCCAGTCCGTTGTTCGTGAAGAGTGGACGGCTGAAGTGTTTGATTCAGAGCTGATAAAGTATCGAAACATCGAGGAGGAGATGGTGCAGATGCTTCAGATTGCAATGGCGTGCGTGGGGAGAGTGCCAGAGACAAGGCCTAATATGGGTGAAGTTGTTAGGATGATTGAGGAACTCCGTCCACCGTATGACTCTGACAACCGCCCATCATCAGAAGACAACAACAAATCCAGAAGCCCTGCCACCCCAACACCTTGAATTGATTGACGCGGTTATTCCAACTCTATCCCTTTTTTTGTTCTTTTTTGGAAACAACGAGATGTATTGATGATCTAAGCCTGCTAACAGTGCAATGCTGCTGGGCATCTTGTTTGTTGTTTTAGGATTTAGTTTTCATTTTATGTCTTGTGTCTTACGAGAAATACGTGTTCTACAAACTGTTATGTAGTAAAAAGAGAAGACTTGGATACCAAGAGAGTACCCTCCAAGGTATCTCCTTTATTGAGGGAGAATGTCACACTAACCTGTAACCAACATCAGCAATTATTCGACAACTACAAGTTATAGTCCTTAAATTGATTATTGTATGATTACATGAAACTACAACAAAAAAGATTGCTACAAACTCTCTCTCTCTCTCATGAACACCAAGGACAACAAAATCAATAAATATGGCCCCAATTAAGGCCCGTCTTCCATTTTTAACCATCCGTAAGGATGGTTACTAATGTTAAAAACTACAGCACTCAGTTCGATGCCTTATTCACCAAATCGGCACCACTAACATATCTAGCAACAAAAGAAATTAAGCGGAATGGAGCGCCAATCAACGGAGCCTCTATCAGTGGCACACCATCCTTTTCGTCAGGACAAGCAGCAGCCTGCAACGCCACATCCTCCTCGGCTTCAGCTTCAGTTTCACCTTCATCCAACGGAATTTGAACAATTTCTTCAGAATCCATGGTTTTGGGGTAATTTGGAATCATAGCAGCATATATATCATCACCATTTTTCCCGTCTTTAATCACAATGCTATCCATGGACTCCATGCTTTGACTTGGTGCAGATGATCTTTCACCCATTTGAAACATGGGCTTGGCAAAATGGGTCTCTTCAGGTCTCTCTGCAGTTCCAACCATCATGTACTCTGGCCTCAAAGCTGAATTATCAGCGACAACTGAAGTTCCAGCAGGCCTTTCAGCAGTTTCAATTGTCAAATCAGGCCGAAAACCAGAAACAG
This sequence comes from Eucommia ulmoides, assembly GCA_016647705.1. NCBI lineage: Eukaryota > Viridiplantae > Streptophyta > Magnoliopsida > Garryales > Eucommiaceae > Eucommia > Eucommia ulmoides. Next base: position 267,243 of record CM028340.1, read on the forward strand.
TTTCAAAGCTCAGATCATGTCCAATAGATGATGATGGTTCAGTGGGTGCACCGCTTTGGTCAAGCTCCACATACAACTCGTTGACCTGAAAGAAATAATTCATCAAAATGGTATCCCCTAGTCTGATGAAAGGCCTCACAGCATTCATATGTAAAAGACTAACTTGCGTTATTAAAATGCACAATTAATTTTGTCTTAAAAGATGTCTATGTTTTCGCGTGTACACATACAGAAATTTATTCTCATAGATTGAGAGCCTTTGTAGCATATCGTAGTCCACACAAAATCTTCCAGTTACCTAGAGGGATCAACCATCTTATAATTTTTGTTCTTCAATCAAGATGAGAAATTTACTACACAGAAAAAGAACAAGCACATGTGACATGGTTATTCATGCTACAAAATTCAGGATCTTCATTCAATCTTAAGGCACATGTAGTAAATATACTTCCAATTCCTCTCAAGAACTAGATCAGAGGGCGTGTTTGAACTGCAAAGCATGTAATGAAACAATGAAACCAGATTTATGGAACAATTCAACCATTTTATCACATTCAGAGGAGATGGAATAAAGAATACAGGTGGCAAACCATTGTGTTCTCGGTTGATGCATGCCTAGAAACAGCATTTTTATCATGGCTTTGGATCTGCGACTGTAGGCTAGAAAGGTTCTCTATCATTTGCTGATTTTCTTGTAAGAGACTTTTCCTGGATTCTTCTAACTCTATAACCTGCAAGACAATGATCTCACTCAAAACGAGTAAAGAGGTTTCATGTATCCCCCAAGTTCATTACAATTAATAATCTCCATATATTACTTAAGTTAGTCGAGCAATGTACCTGTGCCTGAAGTTTTATGTTATCACCATTGAGTTTCGCAATTGTTTCTTTGGTTGCATTCTGTCATAAGAAAACTAATGAACGAAGAGACAAACAATGCCTGAGTGAAAACTAAGGAAACATGTAAAACGGATAAGAGGTACATATATCACATGGCGCAGACATGTGGCTACTACATTTCTCAACAACAAGGACAAGACGCATTGAATATAATAATATCTAGGGCACTTTACCCCTTGTTAATGGTTCATGGGTATTGTTAGCTGCATGACATGTTGACGAGAAAGTGCAATAGTTAAAACATAAATAGAGGAAATGGTAAAACTACCATTCCTCCTATATCTTATCTTCCTCTTCTCTTTTAATTCATGGAAACACGAGTACTCTTTGCAATTTCTGCCTGCGGAACGGCTATTATTCTTAAAGTAATAGTGTTTATGATAACTTACATCATTTTGGAGCCAGGAATCTTCCATCAATGTAATTTTTCCTTCCAAGCTCACCTGTGGAACAAAGGATATGTTAATTTGTCAATGCAAACAACTCTCAGCTGAGAATGACATGAATGCGGAGGAGGGAAGCAAAAGTCTACCCTTTTAGAATTCAGAGTGGCTACTTCTTCCAGCAACTCACTGACTTTCCGCTCAAGGTGAGACTGCAAGTAAGACAACAATATATAGATAGTCTTTTAGCATCAAGGAAACCTCAGTCTGCAATATCAATTTATTGACCCTCACTGGAAGAATTTTCATTACCTCTTTCTGCAGGTGTGCATCCTTTTCATTCTGTAACTCTTTTATTTTCTCTTCTAGGCAAACCTGTAAACACTCAGGATCTGGTCATTGCTTAGCATTAATAATTATGATTTATAACTAGATTAATCATTAGAAATGGTAAAGAGATCAGATTAAAAGTAAACTAGCATAAGAAAGATAAACTAAGATAGCTAAAAAATCTGTTATCATGCACATAGAAAACATTTCCATAGCTCTTTCAGCTTGTGTACATCATTTTCTTTACACAAGTGTTCGATTTTCCCTTCCAGGCTAGCCCGTAAAAGCCCAGAAAGTAAATTATAACACTTTTTAGTCTAGGATAGCAGTGAAACCACAAAATACTTCATCAAAGACAAACTGACTTGCACAACATGTTATAATGAAATCCTACTTCATTCCCTGCCCTCCTATAAATGAGAAAAATCTACATTACCACTTTCAGTATGTGTGCATCATTTTCCTTCTGTAATTGGCTGACTGTCTCTTGTAAGCTAGCCTGTAAAAGTCCAAGAAGCAATGAAATGATCTACAAAAGCATGAACACCAAGAGGCAACATAAGGGGAAAAAACAGATTGCTTAATTTCACTTGTTCTACCTGTTTCTGCATATATGCATTTTTTCCCTCCTGAATTTGTTTAATTTTGATCTCTAAACTAGCCTGCAAAAGCCAGAAAACTACTTATTGATCCACAATTAACATTAAAACAACAAAACCAATCCACATAATTCTATCATAATCTAAAACAAGAAAAACAAAATATTTCATGAAAGACAAACTGACATCCACAAAGTTATATAATAAAATTCAACTACATTTCCCTTCCTACCAAAAAAATGAGTTAATTCTCTCTTACCTCTTTCACCTTGTGTGTGTCGTTTTCCTTCTGTAATTGGTTAATTGTTTCTTGTAGGCTGGCCTGAAAAGGGCCAAAAAAATGAATCCACAAACTCTCAACATAATCTACTAGAACAAGAAAAGTGCAACTTCAAAATTTATCCTCACCTCTCTATCCAGCCCATTCCTGCTCTCAACTTCAGCTGGACTTGGCTGTAACAAAAAACATAGGCTTGAAAAGAAAAGCAAATGCAGAGAAAAAAGAACCCCAGAAGTTTGAAAACAAAGGACCTTTAGAGTATTTGAGAAATTCAGGATGAAGAATAAATTTCACCTCTACTCCCTTAATTAATTTAAAAGGATTCATGAAGAAATATAATATGGAGGAGGAAGCATTCTCGTGCACTTAATTAATGAACAGAATGAGTTCCAGAAGAAGGACACAATATGACTGTACTCACACTTACACTTTTTGATCTATTGGTGCCATATTTTTCTAGATCACGACCCCTCTCGTTCCCAGTGCCATTTTGAACAACTGGGGTCTCAGAAACATGATTGTCGTCATTTTTTTCTTTCTGGCTCGTGTGGTTCTGCTCCACATGAGTGGACTCAGTGCTACCTATTTCCATGGTATCTGTTGTTTTCCCCGGCTTATTTTTCCGCCTCCTGTTTTTCTTTTTCTTCTTTTCTTCTTCCATCTTCTGTGCTCAAGTTCTAGATCTCAAAATCACCTGATTGTCAAATCACTCAAAACTGACTTAACCTGAAAAGCAGTATCAAAGCCCAAGTTTTAGAACTCCATAATATGAGTTCATAAGGACAAAAGATTAATACAGAGTAGATGTTTTTATATCTGAAGTGTGTTAATGAAACCCAATTTTTCACGTCATTAAAAAATTAATTCTAGATGTAGCAACAGAAGTTCCAATCGGCATCAGTTCTTCCAGTTGAAAACAACCAAGCGATTCTCATTGACGCATACACCATATCGGCAATGCAGACGAAGATAAATCAATATCAGATGCCTACGCAACAATTTCCAGCGGATTAACATTTCTCAGATCAAAACAAACAAACAGAAAACATTCAACATGGATGAAATGAATCAGAATTCTTTGATGTAGACCCAACCAAAACCATATACAAATAGTGAATCGTATAAACAAAAATAATAAACTGAATCATCGTCTTATATCGCAACTGCGCATCAAATGAAATGATTTTCGGAAGCATACCCGTGGATCCGGAAGTGGTCAGAGTCGATTGGAGATGCAAGTTTGGTGAATTGCTGTCGCTTGAATGGGAAGCTTCCAAAGAGAGTGATTACGTGAAATGTGATTGCATAACGGCTTTCATGGTGTTCGGTACAATAGAAATCAAAACAGGTTTTAGGGATCCAAATTTATGCGTTTCCCTTGTCGTAATTATTTTTTAATTAACTTTCCCAATATTTATAATCCAAAAATTAAAATATGTTTGAACTACTCTCAAGTCTCAAATACTATAATTTTATATTTTGATTTAATTTAATCACTTTATTTTTGATAGATAGACAAAAGCAAAATAGCATAAGGATTCACTCTGATTTCATATCACTTTATTTTCCTTGCCGAAATGAGACTAATTATCTTTTTCGTCATGGTGTCAAAATATTTTTTTTTGTCATTTTCTTTTTCTTTGCAAAAATGGGACTAAGTTAAGCGACCAATTAAAATTTTTTAGGATTTTTTAGTGGTTTTTCATTCTTCATCTTTCTCAATAAATTGAACCCTTATTCTCATAGTTCAGATAAACAAAAAAATCAGAGAGAAATTCTTCTAAGCAGCGATTCACAACAAAAACTTATCAGGAAGCCGTCTTCAAGAGGAAAAAAAAACCTTTGTGTCGGGGATCTTTGCTAGGGCAAGTTTGTTTATTCTTCTTTAATTTTCTTCATCATTTTTTTTTATCATAATTTAAATTTCTATAAGTTTAATTCTGTTAAATTTATTCGATGATTTGATGAAAACGCCAGGACGAAACTTTTCATGTTGGGCTTAGTTTCAAGCGCGAGATGGAGACCTTTTTTTATTTTATTTTTTATTTTAATATTCTTGTTATTTATTTTGTTACTACACTTAAATTCATAGTTTAAAAAAATAAAAATAAAATAATAATAATTAGGTATCTTGTAAGAATTAATTTTTACAAGCCTTAGGACGAATTTAACAATTCAATAAATTGAAAGAGATATATCCTTACCAACGATTTGATTTCCCAAAATAAAATAGAATTTAGAAACAATTGATTTAGGAAATCACTTCCCTCAGTAAGTTATTTTGTAGAATCTTGCTTAAGTTTTGGAGGATTTAATTTCAGCAAAACTCGTTTCCGTGACGTTTCCTTAATTTTCATTTCCATATGATTTAAAGGAATATCAAATCAGAATTTCTTTAAATTTAAAAAAAAAAAAAAAATACTTCAATTGAAAAAAGATAAAAAAAATATTTTTACTTCAATTGACAAAAGATAATTATTTTTTTTTTTATTATTTTCAATTGAATTCAAGTAAAAATTTAATTTGGTCGTGACAGGATGCCCCATTCGGTTAACAGGTTAAATCAAGACATACAATTCAAACCTACTATTTTCAACGGTTGATTGATTTGTCAAGTCGATCGACCAACTTGATTAGTTTTCAGAATTTTTTACCTCACTGTTTTAACAAGTTAAACGTTTGACTTATTCGATCGACCTTTCGATCTCACTTTTAAATTAAAATTACAACAATCAAATAAATTAAAACTAACAAACAAAAAAAATTATTTTTTTATAAAAAAATCAAATTAGGAAAAAGGAGTAAAAAGTAAAAAAAATATTTAAAATAAAATAATGGTCAAAATTTAGGGGTATAAAATGTAAAAAATTAATTTGGTCCTCACTTTTCTGCTCTCTCTCTCTCTGTGCTCTTTCTCCTCTCTCTGCTAGAAAAAAAGAAAAGAAAACTCTTTCCTCTCTCTCTGTACTCTCTTTGCTGTTTGTGTTGGAAAAACAAAAAAAAAATAAAATAAATAGATCTTAGTCCCGGCATTGTGAACGCCGGGACTAACAAAAAAAAAAATTTGAAACAGTCCCGGTGTTGCGAAGGGCGGGACCAAACTGATCCCGCCCTTGGCAACATCGGGATACCGGACTTCGTAAATAAAGTTAAACTCGCGTGTTGTCAGAATTTTTTTTTTAAAAAAATATTTATTATGTAAAGAACTTAGAAATGAACAGCTCCAAGAGCTCTCTAGGAAAACGAGCAATTTTGGAGACAACACCCAAAATATCTTGGAAGATACCCTCGATCACTCTACACTTTCTTGATGATATCAATAAAAAGGTATAATCGTCTTTTTAATCCAATCTAGGATGTTCATATGTAGGATGTATTGTAAAAAGAATCATAGTCAAATAATAGCGCCCACAAGCTCTAGACACGCCATTTTTTCCTGTTCTAATTTTTTTATTGCAACTTATTTTATTTTTTATTTTATATATATATATATATAAAGAAAAAAAAGATAAAAAAAGATAAAAAAAATAGAAAAAAAAATATTTTATTTTCCTTGCCGAAATGGGACTGGTTACCTTTTTTGTCATGCTATCAAAATGTTTGTTTGTTTTTTGTCATTTTCCTTTTCCTTGCAAAAATGGGACTAGGTTAAGTGACCAATTAGGGCTTTTTTAGTGGTTTTTCATTTTTCATCTTTCTCTATAAATTGAACATTTATTCTCATTGTTAAGATAAACAAAAAATTCAGAGAGAAATTCTTCTAAAGAGCGATTCTTAGCGAGAACTCATTCAGGAAGCCGTTTTGGAGAGGAAAAAAAAACCTTTGTGTCAGGGATCTTTGCTAAGACAAGTATATTTCTTCTTCCTTAATTTTCTTCATCATTTTTTGTTATTATAATTTAAATTTCTGCGAGTTTAATTCTGTTAAATTTATCCAATGATTTGATGAAAACGCTGGGACTAAACTTTTCATGTTGAGCTTAGTCTTCAAGTGTGAGATGGAGACCTTTTTTATTTTATTTTTTATTTTAATATTCTTGTTATTTATTTTGTTGCCACACTCAAATTCATAATTTAAAAAAATAAAGATAAAATAATAATTAGTTATTTTGAAAGAATTAATTCTTACAAGCCTTAGGGCGAATTTAATAATTCAAAAAATTGAAGGAGATATATCCATATCGACGATTTGATTTCCCAAAATAGAGTAGAATTTAGAAACAATCGGTTTAGGAAATCACTTCCCTCAGTAAGTTGTTTCGTTGAATCTTGCTTAAGTCTTGGAGAAATTAATTTTAGCAAAACTCGTTTCTGTGACGTTTCTTTAATTCTCATCTCCATAAGATTTAAAGGAATATCAAATCAGGACTTCTTTAAATTAATTGCGCAAATTAGGAGGCATTTCATGACATCGCATTTATATAATAATGTAATATTTCACGCCACTTTGCATGTTGCCTTTTGCATCACCTATAAAATACTTAAATTGATTTTCTTACTTAAATTAAAGAAGTTAATTGGAAATATATAACCCTCCCTTCCTCAGAGATCATCCTTGTCAAATTCTTTAATATTTGATAAGAGGTCATACCGTGGAAACATTTCAAAAATACAAAAAATATTGTAAAAAAAGATCTCATGTTATTCTTATTCATTTTCTTGAATTACAAGGGTATATATAGAACTTGATTCTAGGGTATCTTTATAATCAAACTATTACACGATCTAAATTAGGAAACTATTACATAATTTAGAAAAATATAATCTCTGTCTTATTTAACATTCCCCCTCAAATTGGTGCATGGATGTCTCACATGTCCAACTTATCTATAAATTTTAAGAATATCCAATTTGAAACTGCTTTGGTGAGGATATCAAGCAACTGATCGAATCTCGGGTAATTCCACAAATTTTTCATCCAACTTTTCATTAATGAAAAACATGTCGACCTCGACGTGCTTTGTATGGTCATGTTGAACTGGATTATGCGCGATATCACATGTTGCTTTATTGTCACAAAATAATCGGATAGGTTGCTCAAATAGATAATCCAGATCTTGTAAAATGAGTTTTAGCCATGATGTCTCACACACTACATTTGCCAAATCTCTGAATTCAACTTTTGCACTTGAGCGAGTTGCAACATTTTATTTCTTATTTTTCCATGTCACAAGATTACTTCCTAAAAAGGTAAATTATCCAGAAGTAGACCGCCTGTCACCCACACCACTAGCCCAACCAAAATCGGTATAGGCTTCTGTGCTTGATTGATATGTGTTTTTAGAGAATAATACTAATTTTCCTAGAGCAGACTTTAGGTACTTCAAAATGCGAATAACTGCATTCATATGTTATTCTCCAAAATTATGTATAAATTGGTTAATAATACTCAAGGCATAAGTTAGATATGGTATGGTATGGTATGAGATAAGTACAACAATTTCCCTATTAGTTTTGGTATCTTCCTTTGTCAACTGGTACATAGTTGGGCTCAACACATAACTTGAAACCTTCTTTCACTGGTGTATCAACTGGTTGACATGCAGATATACCAGTCTCTCGTAATAGATCTAGTGCATATTTTCTTTGAGACAGAACTATCCATTTATTAGATCGGAATACTTCAATCCCAATAAAATATTTCAGTGGGCCTAGATCTTTTATTTCAAATTATTTGGACAAGTAATTTTGCAAGACCTTCATTTTATCAGGATCATTTCATGTAACCACCATACCATCCACATATACAATGAGCGCAATTATCTTACATTACCCTTTTTTTGAGGAAAAGAGTATAATATGAGTTGTTTTGCTGGTAGCCAAAGGTTATTAAATATTTTGTGAACCTTCCAAATCATGCTCTAGGAGACTGCTTTCAGCTCATACAATGATTTCTTTAGTCTGCAAATATTTTGGCTGTGTCTTTTAGGTATCATGCATCCCCGTGGGAGATTCATGTAGAATTTTTCAGATAATTCATCATGTAAAAAGGTATTCTTCACATCAAATTATTGTAAGGGCATATCCAAGTTTGCATCTAAAGACAGCAGAACACGAATTGTATTAATTTTGGCTACAGGTGCAAATGTTTCTGTGAAATCAATCCCATAAGTTTGAGTGTATCCCTTTGCTACCAATCTCACTTTAAAGCGTTCAATTGTGCCATTAGCCTTGTACTTTACGGTGTAAATCCACCGACATCCAACTGGTTTCTTGCTTGGTGAAGGATCAACTAGTTCATATGTTTCATTTTTTCCTTAGAGATTTCATCTTCTCATTCATAGTTGCTTTCCACCTAGGATCATATAAGGCTCCTTGCATACTGTTAGAAATAGATACAATAGATAATTGATTCACAAATGACATATTTAATTTTGACAAACGATGGTTAGACACATAATGACTCATGGAATATTTTACTTTACTAGAGAGTTTAGGTTCATATGTGGATTTAGAAATACCTCTCGTGTGGCATTATGGTAATTGTCTTCTGTGTGACTCAGGAACATCTTCAGTAAATGATTGGTGTGATATGTCGACTGGGGATAAAGCTATATTTTCATGAATCTCAGTCTCTAGTTGAGTTGAAGAATGATCCACCTCTTCAATTATTTGGTTCTCGTCACGATTTTGATATAATATCATACCACTTAAATCCAATTAACCCATTTCCTCATTTACTCTAGTCTGTGAGTCATTACCACTGGAATCCAATGTCATATCAGTTATCTCCAAGTTGCCCACATCTTGATCAAATCTAAACTTTGAATTTCCTTTTGGTACTTCCCATGAAATTCAGATTTGGAGAAATACATTATATCTTCATGGAAAATAATATCCATCATGATAAATAGTCAACATGTTGGACTGTGACAACATTGATATCCTTTTTTATGAGTGACATACCCAATAAAAACACATCTCAATGTTTGAGGAGTTAACTTGGTGCGTTGATACTTATGCAGATATACAAACACCACACATCTAAAGACATGATGAATTAAACTTGAGACCGTTGGAGCCACAATCCCATCATTAAGAGTTTGAAACAGTGTTTTGAAATTGAACGTGCTGGAAGGCACCCAATTTTTTAAATGAGCTGCTAAAGTTAAAATTTCTCCTCAATAAGATAAAGGCATATGAGCCTCAATTAGCAAAACTTGAACAACTGCCAATAAGTGCCCATTTTTTTCGCTCGGCCACCCCTTTTATTGAGGTGTAGTGGAGCAAGTTGTGTGATAAATCATTCCTTGTGCTTCTTAATAATATTGAAATTCAGTACTTTGATATTCTCCACCATTGTCACTGCGAAGAACTTAAAACTTTTTATTGTACTGAGTTTCATTCATTTTATGAAACTTTTGGAATATCGAGTTCACTTCACTTTTGAATTTTATCAAGTAAAGTCATATCATCCTGGTACAATCATCAATAAATATTATAAACCAACGTACCCTATCCAAAATGTTGACCTTTGATAGACCCTAGATATCAAAATGAATAATCATAAATGAAAGTGAACTTTTATTCAATCGTAATGGAAACGAAACACAATGACTTATTAAAAGTTCACAAGTATCACAGTGAAAACTACAAATATTGACTCATGTAATTAAACTGAGAAATAACCTTTTGAAATATCCAAAGGAAGCATGCCCAAACCGACGATGTTGTAACCATATTTCTTTATTTTTTTATCTTTAGAACCACCTATTGTCAGAGCTTGTCGTAGGCTTTCAGTGCTTTTTGATTTCAAGTCCAAGTAATACAACTTCCTCTGTCTAATACCATGACCAATCGTTTTCCTGATTTTGATGTCCTTAATCACACAAAATCAAGTCAAAAAATGACAACATAAGATAAAATAGTGGTTATTTGAGAAAATGACAAAATGCTATAATCTAAAGATGGAACAACTATAACAAACTCTAAATTTAATGTATTGGTGAGAGTTAAAGATCCTTCCCCAATAATTGGGGTTGAAGTTCCATTTGCAGTAGAGACAATTTTTTGGGTGGAATGATTGAGTGCTGAAACTTGTCTAGAATTATATGTCATGTGATCTGTTGCATTATAATCAATTATCCATACATTATTTAAAATAGGTGTTGAAATGTTTAAAATCTTACCACCATTGTCTGCAGGTATTACTAGTACTGAGGCGTTGTCAATAATTTCATCTTCCGTTTTTGTTTGGACAACTGCTGCAGTGGAACGCTGTTGGTGATTTTTCTTCGCATGACTAGGATCCCACTATTTTGGATAGCTTATCAGTTCAAAGCAACAACTTTTGGTATGACTAATCTTATGGCAATGATTGCATTTGTATGAACACTTATCAACAATGGTGAATCTACCATTGTTGCGTTGTGCTCGATCTTGTTGATCCTAATTAGATTGATTTCAAATCACCATGGCACTAGGTTCAAAGGCTTTAGTGGATGTAGAAACTTTTTTATTCATCCTTTTTTTTTTTTTTTTAGTAAAACAAACAAGGTTAGATCATGATAATAATAATAATAATAATAATAGTAGTAGTAGTAGTAGTTAAACAAGACAAAAGGTTAGGCCTTAAAAGAATATTTCAATAACCCTTAGAAGTTGTAATGATGATTTTGCGCCTAATGCGATGGAAGGGTTTCCTCATCGATGAAGAAGACAACTGCGATGCTGAAGAATACCACAAGCGCCTATTGTACCGGCGCTATTTGCAGCCCTGCTATCGACGTCGTCGGTAATACCCCTTTGATCAGAATCAACAGATCGACGCCGCCGGTTGCATAATTCTTGGGAAAACAGAGTTTCTGAACCCCGGTGGTAGTGCTAAGGATCGAGTCGCCACCGATGAATCTGCGATGGGCAACAAGTGACGACCAATGGCTCGGTGTCTGGATCTGCGATAGGTGACGGTGGTTCCTCGTCTTCTTTTAGATTTAGGTGATGGAAACAGATGGATCTGGATAATGGATTTGGGCGGTGGATCATGGTGAAGGCAGCGATGAATTGCAGCGGCAGAAGATTGGCGATGGATCTGGGGTATGGGGATTAGGGTTCTTGAAGAAAAAAAAGGATTTCGGGAATTTTTTTTTGGGAGATTTAGATCTAATTCGGCTCTGATGCCATATTGTAGAAAATGATCTCACGTTTTTCTTATTCATTATCTTGAATTACACAAGTATATACAAAGCTTGATTCTAAGGTATCCCTAAAATCAAGTTATCACATAATCTAAATTAGGAAGCTATTACATAATCTAGGAAATTATAATTTCTACCTTATTTAACAAAAAAATTATCCCATCATAATTTGAAAAATACCAAAAAGAGTTTATAAAAAGAAAAAGATCTTCAAAATAAACATTCGAACTTAAACTAACTTGACTTAATTGGGTATAAGGTGCTATTTTTGAATATACGTCTTGGGGTGCCTAACATATTTTCCGAGCATAACCAACTTTCGAACTCTTTAAATGAATTTTTTGTTTGACCATGTTTTTGGAGTCAATTTTACTTAAACCTTGTAATTTTTTTTAAAAATCTGGTAACCTACTACATCAATTAGACCCAATAATAAGTGATGACTCCTTAATTTTAAAATGACTTGAGTATTTATTAAGAAAATAAGCGCTTTTAAAAAATCTTTTCTTTTTTCGTATTATTATTTTATATTCTTAAATTCTTTTAGAAAATCGGGGCACGTGATACACATTATTTTAAGACATTTTCTCATGTTTTGATCAATATTTGGATAAACTTTATAAAATTATGTATTGACAAATATTAGATGGCGTTTGTTTATAAGAGTATATATATTTTCCCTTATTCTAAACTAAATTGTTCGAAAAAAATGAAATTTGAAAATAGAAAAAACAAAAAACAAAACAAACGGCACGTTAGAACGACCGCTATTTGACCATCTTGTCCAAGTTGTCTTGGTGCGCTATGGGACTGACCGGAGAGAGCGGGTAGGATAGAAACATTCGCTTTGTGTGGGAGACGGGTTCAGGAGGGTCGTTTCTCCCTGGCCGCGGATCTGCACCAAATCCTTCTATTCTTCACTGCTATTCGCGTAATCCAAAGCCATTTCAACTTCAGTGTTGATTATTTCCATCAGGTATTTCATTTCAATCTCGGTTCTCGTTTTGTTTATGACTTAGGGTTCTTTAAAAAGGGTCAAATACTGGTTCTCTTGTCAACTCTCTTCCTTTGTTTGTTGAGTAATTCCTTCTACGCATATACGATGGTAAAGGGGTTATTACTTGCATGAGTAATTTTAATTTTATTGGGTTTGGGAATGGAGCGGAGATCGCTGTGTCAACGCATGTTTTTCTACCTGTCTGATTGCATGTTTCTTACTGGCGTCTACAGTTATCCGCTGTAAGAGACGAAGTTCTATTTTCTTGTTGAAGCGAAATGGCTTCGAAGCGTATCTTGAAGGAACTGAAGGATTTGCAGAAGGATCCACCCACTTCTTGCAGTGCTGGTAATGTTAAGATCCGTTCATCTCCTTTTATATTTATTTATATTTATATTCTTTGAATTAGTAGATCATGACCCATAGAAGTTCAGGGGATTACTAAAGAAAGAGGTAGACCTAAGAAGAGACTATTAGAAATGATTTGGCGACATTCAACCTAACGTAGGGGATGACCCTGATCGATCTTTATGGCGTAAATGGATTCATGTAGCCGACCCTACATAAGTGAGACAATAGGACAAAGGCTTAGTTGTTGAATTAGTAGATCATGACAGTGATGATTCTCTTTCGTGATTGTAATGTACAGAAGGGAAAACACAGAATTGGTACCAATTTTTTTTTTCGTGAATCATCCTGAGTATGGTTGGCTACGGCATCGCAGTGTTAACATCTCTGATATTTTTGCCATTTTTATTGGTCACTCCTGTTGAATATGTAATCATATATATATATAGACAGGATTGCATATAATTTTTAGATTTTACATTTTACGCTTTTTTTTTTCACACATACAATACAACTAAGACTAGGGTATTTGACGGATACTGCTCATATATTATGTTCATGCACCAGACTTTCATGTGTCATTTAGCACAGTTCAATGAAATGAGGGAAACATAAAGAATTCCATATCTTCTTCTACTTCTACTTTTACTTCTTTTTATTTATTTATTTGGGAGAGGGAATCTAAAGGATTTAATTAAATGAAAACTTCCCCGTAATTTTGTCCATTTTATATTCTGTGATCGGACACCTTGACTGAAATTCACAATGAATGTTATAATTGCTCAATTTTGTCTTTACCGTTTGTATTAGCATCCTATATCCTTTGAGTATGTTTTTTTAACGGCCTTTGGATGGTTGTTTCATTGGTATTAGGTCCTGTGGCTGAAGATATGTTTCATTGGCAAGCAACTATCTTGGGACCCCCTGATAGCCCATACTCAGGGGGTGTATTTCTAGTTACTATTCACTTCCCTCCTGATTATCCTTTCAAGCCTCCTAAGGTAACTGTTTGCGGCTCTGCCTGTTAAGTCTTTTCCAATTATCCCTCGACATTGTTCTTGATATTTGGTTCAATTCATGTGGACCACACGATTCCATACTTGTGGAAAAGTTTGTCATGTTTAGATGGTTGATTAATTCCTGATATTAATTTTCCTTTACTTTGAAGCAAATGGCATATTTCAATATTAGGAGGATCACTGGGTTGAATCGTTGGATAGATCTGAACTTTTTGGATAGATTTGCCAGTTTTTTAGGATCCTTATCTAACTTGTAATCCTAATTATTACTATGAGTTAACACTCACCAGAGTCGAGACAACTTTTCATAGAGGCAAATGCCATACCTTTTCATTTTTGTATTATAGTGGAGATCCAAATGTTAGAAGAGTAAGTGTTACTGGAAGATGTTGTGGTACAATGATGACAATATCATTAGTTGATAATTTTACCCTTGTTTAAGAAGTTAAAAAGAAAACAACTAAAATGTCTCCATAAAATCCAAATGACCAAGCCCAAAAAACAATGCCATTTTTTATTTTATCTTTTCGTTTTCCCCTTTTATCTCTTATCTTCTTCCATATTATTTTTTATTTTTTCATGATCTTTTCTATTTATGCTCCCTGAACCAGAGCCACCCCCATGTGCATCATGGGCCTCAACCAACAATTCCACGACTTCACGCCAGGTCCACTAGAACCACCCTTATTCTCTTTCTCCTTGGGCTCTGCCCTTCTCTATGAAACCCCATACACCCGCACCACAACTATCCTCAACTCCACCCTAAGCCACCATCGCAACCCCATGCTCATTGTCTACCAACCACTGTTGTTCAAACCTCCTCACCCCACCTTCGGATATGATAGAATAGATTCATCACTATTTTAGCAATTTTAGCTGCTTTGCTGCTAGATCTATCTAGAGTTGCATAACAAGAAATAGACGTCTAGAGTTGGATTGGAGTGAGGAGCTTGGGTCGACGAACAAATAAGTGTAGCTGTTGTCTGAATAGTACACAACTGAGGAGATAGTCCTTTTGTAGGTAGGACTCTCCGGATCCTATATGCGTAGGCATTTTGTGCGACTAATGTTATCGAGAGTCTGTTTGTAAGGTAGACATGGGAGGGGATGTTCTGTCGGGCAGAAAGAGAAAGAGAAGATTAGGCAACCAACCAACGACCGTCATTCAAACCGCCTCACCCTACCTCTAAGGCTCCAACCACCTTTGGCACACCCTCAAATTTGAATAGAACATGATTCAACATTATTTTTGCAACTTTAGCGGCTTGGCCGGTAAACCCATCTAAAGGGGCATAACAAAAATGGACATTTGGAAAGAGAAGAACCGTCCTTCGATTCGTTTGGACCACCGGCATCACCATTGATTTGTCTCCAAAACCATCCACCCTAGCCTTCCTACTAGATTAGCTACTTTCCCTCGTGTCCTCCCCAAACCCTTAGATAGAGGATTCATTAAATTTGTTATGCTCCCATTTTAGACATGTGATTCTACTCTTCGCAATGTCATGTTAGAGCCTCTTTCCCTCCATGTTCATATCATAACCGAACCCCTATATAGTTTTTGTTGAAGTATTTTATTTGGAAAAGTGTTTTTATAGAGGAAAAAACATGGAATGAGACTTCTCAAAAAGGAAATTTGCATTGTCAAATATGCTATTTCAAACCAAATCCCATTTTATCCCCTATCCCAACTTTATTGTCTTACTTTTCTTTTCAAGTTGTCCCAAATTAATTGTCACCTTGCCTTTTTTAGCAAATAAATTTTATTAATTTTTCCAAAATAACCCTCTTCTCAGCCGCACATTAAAATTTCAAAAAGTTTTATCACTTTGACACCATTCCTAATAATGATAACATGGTGAAGTAAAAAATATTCAAGCACTACCTAAAACTTTGTGTAAAGTCAAATGTAACAATAAATTTGAGATGGAGGGAGTATATACCTAATATATACCCTATGTTTAAAGATGCTAATTTTAATTTAATGTACTAATGTTGAATATTTTTAAAGTTAGTTCAAATACATTAATCATGAAACAACATTTTATTGAGAGTTTGTTATTTGGTTTCTCAACAAAATCTAAGTCAACGGTTGGAAATGTCTCTAACCATCCAATGGTAATAAAAAATCTCAAATGTAAATTATGTAATGATTTAGTATATAGACTTAGCATATAACCCATTCCCGAAGGCACAGACTAAAAAATATAACATTAATTTGAAAAAAAAATAACTTTAATATTTAGGCAATGAAATAGAAAGATCAACTTTAATATTCAACAAAGTATTGTATATTTGTATTTAAAAATATATTTTGAGAATATAGTTTGAATATATACCTTTTCATATTCTATTATATAGATATACAAATAAATTGTTTTACTACTTGTTAAAAAGAAAATTAATCACTATGTATAAATTGTTTTGCAATTTTGTTACAACAAAAATAATAATTATACATCAATACATGTCAATAAGTGTTCAAAAAATAAATATGAAATAGTTATGGTATTTTGTCCGCCGAACAAAAATTAAAATAATATTGTCCAAATTATCATAAACGATTTTCTCTCATCTTCTCTTCGATGGATGTTATTCCTAAATTTTCTCTAATAGTTTCATTTTTAAATTTTTCTATTCTCGTCTTCCTACTTATTTATCGTATCATCTTCATTTTTGTCATAACAATTTTTTGGACATGCTTCGAGTAGACCACCCAATATTCTGCAATATATAGAATCGCCTGTCTTAATTCGGTTCTGTTGAATTTTCATTTGAGCTTCAACGGTATCCTACGAGTATATATCATTCCAGTTGCATTTTTTCATTTTAACCATCTTGTCTTGACTCTAGGAGTAATATACTTCTTGATTTCACCATTGCCCCTAAATCATTGAACCTAAATATCTAAAATGATCAACCTTAGTAACCTCGTGATCTCCAATTTTGACCCTACCATCATATTTTCGAGTATTACTAAAATTACAATGCATGTATTCCATCATACTTCTGCTAATTTTCAAACCTTTAGACTCTTAAGGTTTTTCTCCATCTTTCTAACTTAATATCAAGATCTATTTTATTTTTATCAAATGGTATTATGTCATCTGCAAACAACATACTCTAAGGTACCCCATCTTGAATATGTTTTGTGAGCTCATCCATCACTAAAACGAAGAGGTAGGAACTTAAAGATGATCCTTGGTGTAAGCTTATATTAATAGGAAATGCACAATTATCGCCTCTTCCTGTTCGAACACGAGTGACTATACTTTCATACATATCCTTGATTACCTCAATATACACATTGTATACATGTTTCTTTTCAAACACCTACCACAAAGCTTCTTTGGATAATTGATCATAAGCATTTTCTAGGTCCACAAATACCATATGTAAATCTTTTTTATTTTTCTCCATCAATCTTCTGAGTAATAAATAGCTTCATTGGTTGATTGGCTGGGCATAAATCCAATTTGGTTCTCTTCTATGCTCGTTTCATGTGTTATTCTATATTCCTTTCATTCTCTCCAAAAGTTTAATTGTATGACTAAGTTTTATGCTCCTTTAGTTCGTACAACTTTGAATATCCCTTTATTTTTATAGATGGACACTAAGATTCTCCTCCTCTAGTTATCAAGCAGTCTCTTAGTCTTCAAAATGTCATTTAAAAGTCTAGTCAACCGATCTATCTTAAGATCTCCCAAACTTTTCCACACCTCTATAGAGATCTCATCTGAACCTTTTGCTTTTCCAATCCTCATCTTCCTTAGTGCTATTCTTACTTCCAAACTCTAATTCTTCTATAAAACCTATAAATCCTATCTGAAGATTAACTAAGCAACTCTAATATAGATTCCCATGCGTTGTTCTCATTAAATAAATTATAAAAATAACTTATTTACCGTTCCATAATCTCCTCATCTTTCACCAGGGTTTTTTCGTCAACATCTTTGATATTTAACCATATGAATTTAAAATTTAGTTTATATTAACTGAAAAGTAAATAATTAGTAAACTAATAAGTAAAGAAGAAAAAAATAGAAATAAAAATTATAAATTACTCATTTCAAGGATAAGTCAATAATTTCCACAATAATATTTTTATTTTTATTTAAAAAAATAACAAACTAGAAAAATAAGTAAGAAACGAAAAAAAAAGGCGTAATAAATAAACAAGAGAGAATGTCTGTAGAATGTGCCTTTTAGCTCTAATTTTGATAAAACATTCTGAACCTTTGTGAATATAGAAATGAACTTATTAGAAGTGTATAGACACTCAAGAACATAGAATAATATATATTAGATAAAATAGGTATGAAATTGGTAAAGATCAGGAGGGATTGAATATTTGCCCGATAAAGATATAGAGTTAGAGAAGGAGGCCCACTTTATTTTTGTTTGGATGAGAATCCAATTTTTTTCCTCAAATTCAATTTTGATTTTTGTATTTTTTTTTTTTTTAAATCTAATGACTAATCATGTCTCTTAAAAATGTTACTCTTTCCTATTCTATGACATAAATCTCAAAATAAAGAAAAAAATAAAAATAAGTAAAAAAATATGGGGTGATGATTAAATTAAAATAAAAAATAAAAAGAGGGGCCTGAAAAATAAATAAGAGAGAAGTGGAGGATTTGGATACTTGTCCATTGATGATGAAGAGAAGGAGAAAAATGGGACCCACTTGTTTTAAAAATGTCTTTATATGATATATCCAAAAATTGTATATTGAGTTGTTTCCTATTTTTAAATCTAATAATCTGTCTTAAAATAACTTTTGAAAGTTTTTCCTATTTTATTATATGGATCACAAAATATAAATAGGAAAATAAGAAAAAAAATGAGATGATTGAATTTGGGTTGTTTTGAATTAAATTAAAAAAAAGAAGGAAACGGATGGATTTGAAAAATAAATAAGAGCTAAGTAAGAGAGTTTAGATACTTGTCTATTGAAATTAGTTAGAGCTTGAGAGAATGGAAGATTGTGAGGAATGGAAAGGGAGAGAATGCATGTGATATTTCCTAAAATTGTATCTTAAAATGTGTAGAGCAAAACATATAGTTAAAATATGTCCAAAAAATGTACAATTAGCTGTTTTATAATTAAGATTTTCCAGAAAGTTACACTTTTCTTAATTGCTCCTAAGTTCTGACTTTTATATATGATGAAGGGTATAATAATAAATGTGATGATATTTTATGTATTTTTTTTCCCGGAAATAACATAGATAGGATGGTAATTTCATGGGCAAATACTTCGGCAAGGGATACTTGTTGTATAATCAACATGGATAAGATGGTAACTTCATGTTACATTTTTTTTAGGCCTTCATCATTTTTTTCTGATATAATGGAGCATCAGTTTTGGAGGAGCAAATGGTTTAATTATGTTCTGGATTTGGTCTGAAATCTGCACAAATAGTTTGATCGTGATAAGTTATGAATTTGATTTTATTGCTATAACATATTGTGAGATGTTGTAAAGAAGAAATTGAGGTGGTTTAGATTGTGCATAAGAAGTTCTCCTTGTGTAGCAGAGATATGGCCAAGTTGCGAGATATGAATCATGCTAGCGGTTACTAGTAACTTTACTTGAGCATTTGAGGCCATGTTGATGCACTCCAAAAGTTACTACTTACTAGGCCAATGGCCACATGGGGCGTCACAAGTATTAAAGTAAACCCTGATCTAAAAATAACACTAGTGGTGTTGATAGAGTAGAAGCTCTAGATAGGAGTAGATGCCTTGGGGATAGCATCATGTGTCCGCTTATGGACTGCCCCGTGTTTGCCCATGGGTCACTAGCCTGTTATCTCCCTTAATTGGTACTTAATGACGATTACATCACGTATTTGAGTGTTGGATATTGTGAGTTCCCCTAGATATTTGGAAATAAAAATATGATATATATATAAGGAATCATGCATGCTGCAAGTAGTAACTTAATTTAAGCATTTTGGGCCACCTTGACCCAGCTCAAAAGTTATTACTATTCCGGTGGGCCACATGGGGGTTATCGGTTAGGGGATGGGTAGGGGAGCTGATTATATGGTGGCGGAGTGGGTTCCAGTCACCAGAACGTAGAGGTGGCGGTTGAGTGTGGTGGATCGGCTCCAGGTGCCTTTGTGCACGTGGTGGTAGAGGCAGTGATTCATCATCGGAAGAGTATTTAATTGTTGGAGCTCTTTTCTTTTTGTACTTGTTTAGTTATTCAAATTAGTTTTGGCTAATATTTTCAACCGGCAAAATAGTCAACAACAAAACTTTGGTTTTAAAAACTCTGGTGAGAGATTTTCGTTGTATATGAAAAATGTTAGGAATGAAGAGGCTAATCATGTTTTTTATGATTGCAGGTTGCATTTAAGACGAAAGTCTTCCACCCAAATATCAACAGCAACGGAAGCATTTGCCTTGATATCCTCAAAGAACAGTGGAGTCCTGCTCTAACCATCTCTAAGGTTTGGAGTTACTTCCACCAAACATATAAAAATACTTGTGGTGGCATAATTGTTGTTTCAAGAGCCTGGTTGTGAATTTCTGCATATTTAGGGTTTAGCTTGAAATTTGTGGTGGGAAGGAGGACATTTAACTTCAATTTAGATATGTAATGAAAAAGCATGGTTTGGTGAAACAGGTGTTGCTGTCCATCTGCTCGCTGCTGACTGATCCGAATCCCGATGACCCCCTCGTACCGGAGATTGCCCACATGTACAAGACTGATCGATCCAAGTATGAGACCACTGCTCGCAGCTGGACTCAGAAGTATGCCATGGGATGATCATCTCTATAATCATTATTATTTCATAATCATGTATCTTTGCACTCCAGTGGGGAGGGGGAACAGTCAAACAAACAATTTAGTCTTCGTTGTTCGCAAGTTTGTGTTTTTTTCCATGTAACATTGTTGCTTTTATGTTTGGCGGACCGGACTTTATATAAATCCCTCAATCTTATCTCACATTCAATAAATGTTGTTTGTCTTACCCCATTATTCTAAATTATTCGACTCTATTGGGAGCACTCCGAAAAATAAATGTTGTGTGCACCAGACTGATGTGGTGGAGTGCGTCTATAAGATTACCAAGTGGGATGATTGGTCGAAAAGAGCATAAGTTGTGTTGGATGCACTTCATCGTAAAACAAACCAAAAAGAAAAAAAAATTATTCTAAATTAATCATCATAAATTTTGTTCCCAATGTAATTTTATGGAAGACAATACTTGGGGATAAATGAGAATTCATAAAACCCTTTATCTTAATTTCTCTTTTTTTAACATTTTATTTTGTTTAAATAATTTTTAAACATTATTTATCATCAATATAATAATTTTAGTGAATTTAATTATTATTATAATAATTTAATGGTATGAGCAACGCAATAATGAGTGCGTTAATGACTATAGTGGTTAAGAATTATTTTAATGTCTATAATGGGTTTGATAGTGGTAAATTAGTTTAATGCCTCTAATGGGTTTGACATGAGGGACACAAAACTGAGCGTAATTCACTCGATAGAAACACCCACTGTGAACCTAACCAAGCATAATATTTCTGCCGCCTCGCGCCAAACCCAATGCTCCCTCATCTCTTCAACCGTCGCCCACCATCAACCGCCTGTGCAACCGATCTTCCCTCAAATGCCGACCCGACGGTCATATTCCCTATTTGTGACGATGTCAGCGCTATTTCCTACTCGCACCGGCACCCATTACTCTTCTTTATCACCGTCACCGATGCAATTGCCGCCTTACCATCGCTAACCACCGTCACAGGTACATCGCTGTCTCTCTCTCCCCTACGGTTGTTTTCATAAAAACACAAAATGGATCTTAATTACATCCGATTTATTTAGATTGCATTTTCAATTGTATAGACCTTATCCTATTTTGTTTATATCTGATTTCCCATGGTATAGATCTGACCCTATTTTGAAGATCTTCCACTATTGTTCGACACCCTCTCTTCAAGTTCGATGTACCTTTACATAGAAAGGAGTAGATAGACGTTACCAACGAAACTGACAAGCTGTCATGACGATAGGATCAAATCCCATCTACGACGACGATGAAAGTCTTTCCATTCAACATTTTGAGAGATATCTTAGATTATGGTGGTCAGTGATGGATACCGAAATATGAATTTAGGATTTTTTATTTATTTTTTTGATGTTATTTTTCATATTTCTATCTTTTAAGAGAAAATGAAATTAAGTAAACTAAATGATTATATTCTTAAAATAACTCTGCTAGTTACCGTATAAATATTGAGCACTTGGACGAAGTGTAATTGATGAAAAAATTTGGGGTCTGTGGGGTTTTTATTCTCTTTATTAATTCTCTTTAGTAATATTTTTTTTTTTGAATGTATAAAAGTTTATATAATCATATTATAGATTATTTTGAGACATGGTGGGAAAAAAAAAAATCCTTATTTTTACTTGTAAACCCTTGTATTGCGCAGCCTAACACCAGTTACGCTGAAGAGGAAGGTTCTGCTGTCCAAATTTTGCGGTCGAGCACACGAAAAAAGAAAGAAAAAGAGAAAGGGATCCGTTCATGTTTTAGCTTTTTTTGCGGCCAACCGAAAAGATGATGGCGATGCTCTCTCACTTCCGTGCCGCAGTTTCCGACGGTTTCCAATCTCTCAGCTCCCTGAAAAAGTGCCCATTTGACGCCTCCGTACCTGATAAGTCACAACCGCCGGCTTCAAATGCTCAACCGACTTCCCAACAATTCTCAGGACAGGCTTCTTCCAGGTTCGTTTCTCTTCGATTTACACGTCGAAATGTATTCTTTGGGTTTCTCGTCCTTCATGGGGTTTTCACATAGATTTTCAATTGCGAATTGCATGTAAGAGTTGCTTTGTTTTCATTCATTTGCGTTTATTGCCCATTTTGGTTCATTTGATGTTGATTCTGAAACGATTTAATGAGTTTAAAGCATAATTGGTTTCTCAAAAGAAGTTAGATGGATAATTAGGGGTGTATTTTACATGCATTTGTGGCCCAAAGTTGAATCAATTGCTGTGGTTCTACTTTAGTGGGAATCAAGCTGTATTTGTATTGTATTTTTTATTTCTTTTGGTTAGTATTATTTTGAACCCCAATGCTTCGGCTCCCTCATCTAACAGTCTTATTGATGGTTTAATTGGATGATACAGCTGCTCGGTTCCAACTTCAACATTCTAAACATCAAAATGGGAACATGCTCATCTCAGGTAAGCTTCTAAATTCTATCTATTTATTTTAGACCCCCTCTATGCGCGGGCATTTCAATCCATTATATCGATTTTTTATCAAGCATTTGATCTCTAACAAACCAATTTTCTGATAAAAGTTGTCAAAATGGTATAATTTAGTGTGCTAGTCTTGTTATCTTCTATTATATCAATTATAAGTCAAGTACTTGTTTAACTCAACAAAATCTAAATCTTGTGATAGAAGTTGACAAAAACTATGAGTTATAACCTTGCAATTTTCAATGATATCAATTTTAATCAAATTCTTCCATGATTCTACGAGATGCATTTATGGCGTAAAATAAAAAAGAAATATTTTTAGTGAGTTATAACCTTTTATTTTTGAGTTATAATCAGTTTCTCCCTTTGTTCTTCAATATTAAGTTATTGCATGAACTCTATAAAATCCATTTTTTGTGATAACAGTTGACGAATTGGTGTTTTAATGAGCTATATAACTTGCTATTGTCCACGGGTTCTTCCATGATGCTATGAGAGGCATTTGTGGCTTAAAAGTTGAAAAAATGGTAATTTTAGTGAAATATGGCCTTGTAATTTTTCCTGATTTTGAATTTTGCTCAATTTCTTCCTTTGTTCTTCGATATTAAAGTTATGGCATGAAAATAGCAACAACGGTGTATTTAGTGTGCTATTTTCAATGATATCAGTTTTTAGTCAAGTACTTGTTGAACTCTATAAAATCCGATTTTAGTGGTAGAAGTTAACGAATTGGTGTTTTTAATAAGCTATTGTCCACTATATTAAAGTCAACAATGGTATAACCTTACTAACCTTGCCATTGTCCATTATAGAAATTTTTATGCAAACTATCGCGTGATTTTACGAGATGCATTTATGGCATAAAAGTAGCAAAAGTGACATTTTTAGTGAGTTATAGCCTTGTTACTAAAATCCACCTTGAGCGTGAGGGGGGTGTTGAATCCCTCATTGATGTTGGCCCCCCCCGATATTCGTTCAATATGGTTTATCAAAGTTCACCCTGTGTGTTGGGGGCATATTGAATTCCACATTGATGTGGATCGTCTGACATCGTTACACAGTGGCAAAAAAAAAAAATAGCGAAATCAAGATTTTTCGGTGTGCTAGCCTTTGAAAATATCATGATTTTGAGTTCTGGAATAATTGCTTATGTTAATAAATTAAATGATGTTTTTTCGTAATGGTATTCAAATTGGGTTTTGTGAATTTTGGCTTTTCAAAATTTTGCAATTTCGAGTATTCTAAAAACTTAGACATTGGGTTAAACCATTGAAAATTTAACAATTTTGAATTCTGGAACAATGGTTTCCCTTACCCTTCTCGCAATAGTATCGAAACTAAAGAGTTTCGTGAGTGTTACCCTTTTTAAAATTTCGCGATTTCAATTGTTTCAAAAAATTAGTGAAATGAGAATTTTTCGATGTGTTCTAACCTTTGAAATTTTTACGATTTTGAGTTTCGGATCAATTGTTTTCGTAACCCAGTTAAATGACACTTTTTCGTAATGGTATCAAAATTAGAGAGTTTCTTGAGTTTTAGCCTTTTACAATTTCATGATTTCGAGTGTTTAATAAAATTAGCGAAATCAAGATTTTTTTGTGTGCAAGAGTTTGAAAATTTCACGATTTTGAATTCAGATCAATTGCTTTTGTAACCTAGTCAAATGATGCTTTCTCGTAATAGTATCAAAATCGGAGGGTTTCGTGAGTTTTTAGACTTTTAAAGTTTCACGATTTCAAATGTTCTAAAAAATTAGCGAAATCGAGATTTTTTTGTGTGTTATAGACTTGAAAATTTTTACGAATTTAAGTTTCAGATCAATTTTTTTTTCGGGTTAACCATTAAATGATTTTTCTCGTAATGATATGAAAATCAGAGGATTTTGTGAATGTTAACCTTTAAAAATTTCACGATTTTAAGTGTTTCAAAAAAACAGCAAAATCCAATTTTTTCGATGTGCTAACCTTTGAAAATTTCACAATTTTGAGATTCAGATGAATTTTCTTCTGTTAACCAATCAAATGATGTTTTCTTGTAGTGGTATCGAAATCAAGGGGTTTTGGAGGGTAAGTTTTTTAAAATTTCACGATTTTGAGAGTTTAAACAAGTAGAGAAATTATTGTTTTTTTGTGTGTTATAACTTTTGAAAATTTCTCTATTTTGAGTTCAGATGAATTTCTTCTGTTACCCAATCACATGATTTTTTCTTATAATGATATTGAAATCTAGGGATTTTATAAGTGTTAACCTTTTAAAATTCACGATTTCGTGAGGTAAAAAAACTTACAAAATTGAAATTTTTCGATGTGTTATAGCTTTAAAAAATTTAACGATTTTGAGTTTCGGATGAATTTTTTCAGTTAACCAATCAAATGATGTTTTCTCGTAATAGTATCGAAATCAGAGATTTTTGTGAGTGTTAGCCTTTTAAAATTTAAGATTTTGAGAGTTTAAAAAAAAAAAAAGTAGTAGGATCGGGATTTTTCGATGTGCTATGGCCGTTGAAAATTTCACTATTTTGAGTTTTGGATCGATTTCTTCGGTTAACCAATCGAATGATGATTTCTCGTAATAATATCGGAATCGGGGGGTTTTGTGAATATTGGCCTTTAATATTTTCACAATTTTAAGTGCTTAAGAAAAGTAGCAAAATCCAGATTTTTCGGCGTGCAACATTTGAAAATTTTACGATTTTGAATTTCGGATCAATTTCTTCGGTTAACCAATCAAATAATGCTTTCTCATAATGCTATCGTAATCAGGGATTTTTGTGAGTGTTAATTTTTTAAAATTTCACAATTTTAAGTGTTTCAGAAAAGTAGCACAATCCAAATTTAGCGTTTGAAAATTTCACGACTTTGAACTTCGGATCAATTGTTTTCGTTAACTAATCAAATGATGTTTTCTCTTAATGGTATCAAAATTAGGGGGTTTTGTGTGTGCTAAACTCTTAAAATTTTATGATTTCGAGTATTTTAAAAAAACAGCAAAATTCAAAATTTTCAGTAACATTTTTGAAAATTTCACGATTTTGAGTTTTCGATCAATTGCTTCTGTTATCTAATCAAATGATGTTTTCTCTTAATGGTATCAACATATGGGAATTTTGTGAGTGTTTAGCATTTCAAAATTTTATGATTTCGAGAGTTTAAAAAAAAAATAGCAAGATCATAATTTTTCGGTGTGCTATTACTTTTAAAAAGTTTACAATTTTGAGGTTCGGGTGAATTTATTTTGTTTACCAATCAAATGATGCTTTCTCGTGATGGTATCGAAATTAGGAGGTTTTGTGAGTATTAGCCTTTAAAATTTCACGATTTTAGTGTTTCAAAAAATTAGCAAAATTAAGATTTTTCGATGTGCTATACCATTTGAAAATGTTATGATTTTCTTATTAATTGCTTTCGTTACCCAATCAAATGATACTTTCTAATATTGCTATCGAAACTGGGAAGACTATGGTTTTGTGAGTGTTAGCCTTCTAAAATTTCACGATTTCGACTATTTCAAAAAATTAGTGAAATTGAGATTATTTAATGTGCTATAACTTTTGTAAATTTCAAGATTTTTAATTTCGGTTCAATTGCTTCCATTACCCAATCAAATGATGATTTCTCGTAATAATATTGAAATCAGGAGGTTTTGTGAGTGTTAGTCATTTAAAATTCAAGATTTTGGGAGTTAAAAAAAAATTGCAAAATTGAAATTTTTCGGTGTGTTATAACCTTTGAAAATTTTACGATTTTGAGTTTCAGATCAATTTATTTGGTTAACCAATCAAATGATGATTTCTTGTAATAATATCGAAATCAGGGGTTTTATTAGTGTTAGCCTTTTAAAATTCAAGATTTTGAGAGTTAAAAAAGAATAACAAAATTGGGATTTTTCGATGTGCTATAGCCTTTAAAAATTTCATGATTTTTAATTTAGAATCTATTTCTCTGGATAACCAATCAAGTGATACTTTCTTATAATGGTATTGAAATTAGGGATTTTTGTAAGTGTTAGCCTTTAAAAATTTTACAATTTTAAGTACTTCAAAATAGTTGCAAAATCCAGACTTTTGTGTCAACTATAACCTTTTAAATTTTCATGATTTTGAGTTTTGGATTAATTACTTCTGTTATTCAATCAAATGATATTTTTTCGTAATGGTATCGAAATTGAGAGTGTTTCGTGAATGTTAACTTTTTAAAATATCACGATTTCGAGAGTTTAAAAAAAATAGCGAAATCATGATTTTTGATGTGCTAGCCTTTGAAAATTTCATAGATTTGAGATTCAGATAAATTTCTTCTTTGAACCAATCGTATTAGGCTTTCTTGTTATAGTATCAAAATCGGGGGGTTTCGTGAGTATTAACTTTTTAAAATTTCACGATTTTGAGTATTTAAAAAAACTAGTGAAATTGGAATTTTTCGGTGTGCCATAACTTTTGAAAATTTCACGTTTTTGAGTTTTGGATCAATTATTTTCGTTACACAATCAAATGATGTTTTCCAGTAAGGGTATAGGTGTTGGGGGGAGGGGGGGTTTATAGCCTTTGAAAATTTCTCAATTTTTAGGTTCAAATGAGTTTCTTGTGTTAACCAATTAAAGATATTTTCTTGTAATGGTATCGAAATTAGGAGGTTTTGTGAGAGTTAATCTTTTAAAATTCACGATTTCGAGAGTTTAAAAAAGTAACAAAATCATGATTTTTGGGTGTATTATAGTCTTTGAAAATTTCACCATTGTGAGTTTCGAATCATTTTATTCGGTTAACCAATCAAATGATGTTATCTCGTAATGTTATCGAAATCATGAGGTTTTTGAGTGTTATCCTTTAGAAATTTCACAATTTTAAGTACTTAAAAATAGTAGCAAATTTTGAATTTTTCGTTGTGCGATAACGTTTGAAAATATCACGATTTTAAACTTTGGATCAACTGTTTTCGTTAACCAATCGAATGATGTTTTCTCGTAATAGTATCAAAATCAAGGAATTTCATGTATACCTTTCAAAATTTTATGATTTTGAGTATTTAAAAAAAGTAACAAAATTAAAAAAAATTAGTGTGGAACCTTTGAAAATTTCATGATTTTGAGTTTTCGTTCAATTTCTTTTATTACCCAATCTAGTGATGCTCTCTCGTACTGATATCGAAATTGGGGGGAGGGGGGGTTGTGATGCCTTTTAAAATTTCACGATTTCGAGAGTTTAAAAAAAATAGCGAAATTATGATTTTTCGGTGTGTTATAGCCTTTAAAAATTTCACAATTTTGAAGCTTGGGTGAATTTTTTCTGTTTATCAATCTATTGATGCTTTTACGTAATGGTATCGACGTTAAGGGTTTCGCGAGTGTTAGCATTTTCATTGTGTTATAGTCTTTGAAAATTTCACAATTTTCAGTTTCGAGTCAATTGCTTTCGTTACTCAATTAAATGACGTTTTCTAGTTTTGGTATCGAAATTGGAGAAACTATGATATCGTGAGGGTTAGCCTTGTAAAATTTAATGATTTTGATTGTTTTAAAAAATTAGCGAAATTGAAATTTTTTAGTGTGGTGCTAATTGCCTTTGAAAATTTCACAAGTTTGAGTTTCGGATCAATTGCTTCTGTTACCCAATCAAATGATATTTTCTCGTAATGATATTGAAATTATGGGGTTTTGTGTGTGTTAGACTTTTAAAATTCACGATTTTGAGAATTAAAAAAGAAATGCAGAATTGAAATTTTTCGGTGTACTAACCTTAGAGAATTTCACGATTTTGAGTTTTGGATCAATTTCTTTAATTAACCAATCAAATGATGCTCTCTCGTAAGGGTATCGAAATTAAGGGATTTTGTGAGTATTAGAATTTGAAAATTTAAGATTTTGAGAGTTTAAAAAAAAAAAGTATCAAAATCGAGATTTTTTCAGTGTGCGACCTTTAAAAATTTCATTATTCTGAGTTTTGGATCAATTTTTTCGGTTGACCAATCGAATGGTGCTTTCTCGTAATGCTATCGAAATCAAGAGGGTTTAGTGAGTGTTAGCATTTAAAACTTCACAATTTTAATTGCTTAAAAAAGTAGGAAAAATCGAATTTTCTAATATGCTATAGCCTTTCAGAATTTTACGATTTTGAGTTTCGGATCAATTGTTTTTGTTACCCAATTAAATGATGTTTTATCTTAATGGTATCAAAAGGGGGGGAAGGTCGGGAGTATTAGCCTTTTAAAATTTCACGATTTCGAGAATATCAAAAAAATAGAAAAATCTTGATTTTTTTGTCTGTTTGGATGAATTTCTTATGTTTACTAATCAAATTATGCTTTCTCGTAGTAATATCGAAACCAAGGGGTTTTGTAAGTGTCAGCCTTTTCGATTGTTTCAAAAAAAATAACGAAATTGGAATTTTTTTGTGTGCTATGGCCTATCAAAATTTCGGGATTTTAAGTTTCGGAACAATTGTTTTCGATACCTAATCAATTGATGTTTTCTACTAATGGTATCGAAATTAGAGGGTTTCGCGAATGTTAGTCTTTTAAAATTTCACGATTTCAACTATTTGTGAAAATGAATGAAATTGTTGTTTTCAGGTGTATTATTACCTTTGAAAATTTTACGATTTTGAGTTTTGAATTGATTGTTTCCGTTACCCAATCAAATGATGTTTTTTTTTTGTAAGGGTATTGATATTGGGGGATTTCATAATTGTTAGCCTTTTCAAATTTCACAATTTGCGATTTAAAAAAAATAAATAGCGAAATCATGTTTTTTCTGTGTGTAACCTTTGAAAAATTCACAATTTTGAGATTTAGACGAATTTCTTTCGTTAGCCAATCGAATAATGTTTTCTCATAATAATATCGAAATTGGGAGGTTTCGTGAATGTTAACCTTTTAAAATTCATTTTGTGAGTGGTAACCTTTTAAAATTCACAATTTTGAGAGTTCAAATAAAAGTTGCAAAATATGGATCTTTCGGTGTGCTAGCTTTTGAAATTTTCACGATTTTGAGTTTTAGATCATTTTCTTTGGTTAAAAGTAGCAAAATCCGAATTTTTTGTTATGCTATAGTCTTGAAAAATTTCACGATTTGAGTTTCAAATCAATTACTTCTGTCACCCAATCAAATGATGGTTTTTAGTAATGGTATTGAAATTGGGAGATTTTGTGAGTGTTACCCTTTTAAATTTCACGATTACGAATGTTTAAAAAAAATAACGAAATCATGATTTTTCAGTGTGCAATCATCTTTCAAAATTTCGCAATTTTGAGGTTCGGGTGAAATTATTCTCTTTACCAATCAAATGATGCTTTCTATTAATAGTCTTGCAATTAGAGGATTTTGTGAGTGTTAACCTTTTTAAATTTCACGATTTCTAGAGTTTAAAAAAAGTAGTAAAATTAAGATGTCGGTGTTTTATTTTCAGCCTTTGAAAATTTCACAATTTTGAGTTTCGGATCAATTTCTTCTATTAATCAGTCAAATGATGTTTTCTCGCAATGGTATTGAAATCATGGGGTTTTGTGAATGTTAACCTTTAAGATTTTCACGATTTTGAGTGTTTAAAAAAAATATGAAAATCGTGATTTTTTTACATATTATAGGGTTTGAAAATTTCACGATTTTGAGTTTCAGATCAATTACTTCCATTATCCAATCAAATGATACTTCCTCGTAACGGTATCGAAATTACGGGGGTTTCGTGAATTTTGACTTTTTGAAATTTCATGATTTCGAGTATTCCAAGAAATTAGCGAAATTGGAATTTTTCGGTGTGCTATAACCTTTGAAAATGTAAAATTTTGAGTTTTGGAACAATTGTTTCCATTATCCCAATCAAATGATACTTTCTCGTAATGGTATAAAAATTCAAGGGTTTCGTGAGTGTTAAATTATTTTCCACGATTTTGAATTTTGATTATTATTTTTCTTTGCGAGGTATATGAGTTTGTTATCTTTCTCCATAGTTAATCACCTGAAGTGTTTCCTTACAAAATGTCATGCTTGTTGGATGCTCTTGTTTTCCATGTTTTGGTTTATTCTGTTGATATTATGCAGATGATGCTCACTTAGAAATTTTGTATGTCTTGTAGTCCACGAGTGATGGAGATGATTCCGTTGATGTTTTAGTTGCCGGTGGGAATGTGCATCTCATCACGAAGAAAGAAAGTTGGGACCAGAAGCTGGCAGAAGCCAAGAGGGACGGGAAAATTGTACGGCATTCATCGCCATGTTCCTCTTCTTCTTCATATCAGATGTTTTGAGTTTCATACTTTTTTAGTTTGTTTCTTCTAAAGTGTAGCTAATGATTGAACAGGTGGTTGCCAATTTCAGTGCATCGTGGTGCGATCCTTGCAGAACGGTTGCACCATTCTACAGCAAACTATCTGAGAAACACCCTTCCATGGTGTTTCTAACAGTAGATGTTGATGAACTAACTGTAAGTGATGATGATGTCGATTTTTTTTTTCCTTTCGTTAATATTGTTTTTTGAGTTTTTTGTGTAACGGGTGATGTTTTGGGGGATGCATTCAGGAATTTAGCACGTCGTGGGATATAAGAGCCACTCCAACCTTCTTCCTCCTTAAAGATGGGCATCAAGTCGACAAACTTGTGGGCGCCAACAGAGCAGAGTTGCAGAGAAAGATTAATGATGTTCTAGATTCAGTTGCACAATAACCTTAATTCTCTGTTGTTTCCTTTTTCTTTATTTTTGAATGTGCTTTTTTGAATGTGGGGTAGTTTATTCAATACCAGCTACGCATAAATGGTTATCTAAGCCCCGTTTGATCTCTAATTCCTGTTCTCGCTTTCAAAATTGCTTTCAAAATTTTGGAATTAATGTACAGAAATGCGTTATGTAAACACGTTTTTGTTACCAAAACTTTGGAAGTAATTTGGGACCATTTTAGAATTCAAGAACCTTGAGAAACAAAAAAATGTCAATTTCTATTCACTCTCAAAAATCTATTCTCAATATCATCCCGTCGGCCACCATCACCTACCGGCCTTACCGTCCCGCCAGCCACTAGTAACCAAACATGTTTCGATTCCTATAATACTCAAGAATGGAAACAAAATTTTCATCCCATCTTAGTTTATTTGAAGTAGAAACAGAAAAACAAAAACACTAAAACCAAACGCCATCCTAGTTTCTTCATTTTCGTTAGGTCACAAAGCGGCTGCAAGACATGCCTAGGCTACAAACACCATGGCACCCACTCCTTCCACCCCACCTATCAAAAAAAGTCAAATACAAAATATTCTCATGTCCCACCACGTTATCAGCTTTTTAAAACCTCAGTTCTTTTTGTCACTCAACAACGAGGACACAAGCCGCGTACTTAGAGCAAGCAACTTCCCACGTTTTGCCAGTTCATTTGGACAAGTCTTCCTCCCACCAAACTATAAATGGTCCTCCTCTCGACAACGCATTAACTAACAACATGTGCACACTTATCATGGGGCGACGGTGCATTCATGAATAGTAAAGGTCAAGAGCCAATTGGAAAAACCAACATCTTATTATTTTCACACTCTTCATGTAATAACTTTAGGCACAGCTTACCCAAAGGGTTTTGATCATGAAACATACCAAATTAAGTAGAAGTAAAAGAATAAGATACAACGCCAAACAAAAGAGAGGTAACAATTTTCATGGTTAAAGAGTACCTCATCACTTACTGGGAACCGTAATATGCTCGAATTTGTTTTTAACGTCCTTTAGGGTTCATGATCTGTGAGAAAACAGCACTCGGCGTCAACCCATCAGAGTCATCACTAGCAAGGCTCCGACCACCAATGCTCATTGACATTCCGCTACTCCTTGAATCAGTTATGTTCCCGTCAAAACCGGTGGACACAGCAACATCTTTCTTCCCTTTAAAGTCCACACCGTATGCTCCTCCCTCCTCTTCAATGCAGATACCCTTTCCGCTCCCACTCTCCTCTGCACTCTCCTGGAGCTGCAGTGCAAACTCAAGGTTCCACAACACATCCCCCATTGACGGCCTATCAATCCCTTGATCTGCCACACATTTCACTGCAGTCTCTGATATCTTCTTGAAGCACTCAGGAGCAATCTTCCCCTTCAGAAGTGGGTCAATGATCTGATCGAGAATGCCCTTCTTGTGGCAATGCAAAGCCCACTCCGCCAAGCTCACTTGTTCCTTCGCCAGTGTCGGGTTCAGAGCCGGCCGAGCACACAATATCTCAAAAAGCACGACTCCGAACGAGTAAACATCTGATTTTTCAGTCAGTTGCTGTCGCCTGAAGTACTCCGGGTCCAAATACCCAAAGCTACCTTTCACCACAGTGCTGACGTGGGTGTTATCCAGCGTAGGACCCGTTTTTGACAACCCAAAATCAGAAACCTTAGCCACCCACTTCTCGTCCAAGAGTATGTTTGTCGTCTTGACATCGCGGTGGATAATAGTGTACTTGGCACCGGTGTGTAGGTAGTGCAAGCCACGAGCGGCGCCAATGCAGATCTCAAGCCTTTGCTTCCACGGCAAAGGCGGTTTTTGGGTCTTATAAAGATGCTCGCGTAGTGTCCCATGCGCCATGTAATCGTACACGAGGATCATTTCGCAGTTTTCTTCGCAATAACCAATGAGCGAAACAAGGTGACGGTGGCGAAGCTTCGAAAGCATTTCGATCTCGGTTTGGAATTCATGCACGCCTTGTTCGGACAGCGGGTTTCCACGCTTGATCGCAACTTTAGTTGTTCCGCCGTCAATCTCTCCCTTGTAAACTTTGCCAAAACCACCCACACCCAGAAGCAAAGCC
Organism: Eucommia ulmoides; assembly: GCA_016647705.1. Taxonomy (NCBI): domain Eukaryota; kingdom Viridiplantae; phylum Streptophyta; class Magnoliopsida; order Garryales; family Eucommiaceae; genus Eucommia; species Eucommia ulmoides. The sequence goes on from CM028340.1 coordinate 301,240, forward strand.
TCGTCAAAGTTCTTGGTGGCGGCTTTGATCTCCGCAAAGGAAAAGTGACGACAGAGGTTCGAGGGAAGGGAGGAGGCGTAGCTTCCGGTGGTGTTTGTCTTTGTGGAGGCCGAAGAGTGTGAATTTCCATACAAGGACAATGGAAGCCAGCCAGACGGCCCATCACTCGCACTCGACTCCTTTTTGTGCCTGCGACGCCTCGAAACACCACAAACAACCAACCCGACAAGAAGCAAAGCGGCAAACCCAACGCCAACACCTCCACCCACAATCGCTGTCCGATGCTTTAGTCCCGAGGGTGATGCTGCTTCAGCCCTCAATGGGTCAATCACCTCTTGCTTAACTGCCACCAGATTTGGACCAGCAAGATTCCCAGTGGAATCATTTACCTTGAAAATCTCAATTCCATTCAAGATGGAATCATAATACTGTGGTTTCAAGGCAACGTTTGGATGCAGTGCGAGCCAAAGATCCTGCTGTGGAGGCCCATTGGGGACAAGCACAACGAAATCCTTGTACACGGGAACCTGATTGTGATGCCCCCAAGCAATCACATCTGCCTCACTCACTGCAGTTTGATTATTGAGAAATATATCAAACACTCTTTGATTCACTTTGCTTATGGTTTCCGTGATCTCACAGAAATGAAGCCTAACCAGGTATGAGAAACCCGAGTCGACTGAAAAGATCCAAGTCAAATTGTAGTTCAGGTTGATGTGTGGGTCAGTACCCATCGTTCTAGCCGTTTCATAGACATCAACAGGCGCAACATAGCTTGGCATGCTGTCCGGGTAGTTGATCGTCATATTTGGATCAGCCGCCAAGGTAACCCCGAACGCAGCCCCAAATATGTAAGCCGCATCATCGTACCATGTCCTAAACAGACCGGTATCACCAGTGGGCGATATGTCATTTCCACCCACATTTAGCCTATAAATATTCTCGAGGGCAGTGCCATTGTCAATGATGAACGACGTGCTCTGACCAACAAGCAATGTAGATCCATCGGCGGTGTTGTAAATGTCAGGATGTGAAATAACCTCAATCCCATTGACAAATGCATACGAATTGGCAGGAGTTGAAGCCGGCGTGAATGTCAGGTTTAATGCTCCAGATTCAACATTGACGGAGTACTCCTTGACAAGAACATCGTAGGTCATAGCCTCAGCGGTTTGGGCTGCACTGAAATTCTTGAGAAGCGTGTATGATCCAGACGTCACGGAAAAGAGAGCATTTGACGCATTGAGGCCAGCGTATGACGCCGGATAGAAGTAGAGACGGATAAATTTCCGGCCAGATGCGACCGGAAAACTGTAGGTGAACTCCGATTGGAAAATCCGAGCGGTCATGAAAGGGACTTCAGGGACGGAAGGCTTCTGAGTAGAAGCAGGGGAAGTGGATGACTTCTGATTGGCCAATGCAAACTTAGATCCGGTGTCCGATGTCCATTTCCGGCCATCCGCGTCGGCAGAATCAGGAGGCCCACCGCAGTTCATGAGAATTTTATCCGTTGGTACATAGTTACTAGCTAAGGTTGCACCGACGACACAGGCCAAGCACAGAGAAGCCAATATCCAAGCCTCCATCATAAACGGCAATAAATCTCGATAAATATGCTGAAATTAAAAAGGAAAAATGCTCAATCAGCAATGATTTATAGTCAACAAAAGAGCGGAGTTTGTAGATCTGGACTCGTCTAACAATAACAGAATAAAAAGTTAGAAAATGAAACTTACCTCAAAAATGGAGCTCGCACTGAGCAGAAATCCCAAGGGTGAGAATTTAAGCCATTTCAGGAGGAAGCTACAGGGAAGCCATTTCGAGTCAGAAAGTCACCAAGAAGCTAACTTTGAGAAGATACAGGGAAGGAGAAGACACGAAGTTTGGCATTAGGGTTTGAAATTCATGGAAAGTGTAGTAGATCATGTGGCTCGAATTGGGAAAGCGACTCTCTTTATTACGTCTTTCCTTTCTACTATCTCTCACCTCAGCTGTGGCTGAGTTGTGACAGTCTCCTCTCTGTTAGTGCGGCGCCGCGTGGGTCAGCCACGTTTTCAATGGGACCCACCAACCAACCGTCTGTTTTAAATACCAAATTATAATCGCAATTAAAATCATTTTTTTTTTAAAAGTAAAACCAAACTAAAGTCAAATCATTTAAAAAAAATTTAATTTATAAAAACAAAAAAAATCAAAACTAAAATCGCAAAATCATTATTTTTTATATATAAATAAAAATATAATTGAAATATAAAAGCATAAATTTCAAAAACAAAACTAAAAACGCTTCGTTTGTTAATTCAAAATCAAAACAGTAATTAAACTATTTAGTCAATTTTAAGATTTGATTTCATTCGGTTACCATCAATTCCGTTTTTAATTGCCATCCCCATGCCTGATAATTACCCGGTAAAGTTGGATCCTTTGGGCCAACCTTTGAATCCATCAAAATACAGACATCAATCTTAAAAATCACAAAACTGGGCCAATTCATTATTCAACATCATGGGCTATATCTATGTAATAGTATAGTCCATCTACCAAATAATCATTCTACAATGCTTTGCTTGCTTTAAGATCACAAAATGATACTCTTTTGTTTTCCCTATTTACTGGAGCTAAACTTGGAAAGAACAGCCGCCGCTTGGTCGCCACCCAACAAAAAATAAGGATGCCTGAGAGCAGACGCCGCCGATAACCGCCCCCTTCTCAGAAAACCCCTCTCCGATATAAGCTTTGTCGCCAAATCCCACCCTCTCCCAGAATCAAGATCAAGTATACTCAGGTCCGGTCTCATTCGCGTCTTCTCCCTCCATGTTTTCAGGTCATACCCAACACCCTTCAATTCCAAATTGAAATTCTTCAGTCCCGCCGTAGACCTTAAGCTTGGCACCGCCATTTGCAGCAGTACTATCCCCGCCGAATACATATCAAACAGGTCCGGGCTGTTCAACTGCACAACCAACAATTAATGACAACTAATACAACAAGAAGAAGTAGAAGAATCAATGGTGTCGTCGTTACCTGCCATAAAATTGGGGAGAGAATGGCGGCTATTGGTTCCGGCGGCGGATTTGGTGTTTCCTCAGGGAGTACGTAGAGTTCAGGTGGGCAATAATCTGGGTCAAGCAGGCCCCGATTGGGGACGTAGTTCTTACCAATCCGAAGGTCTGCGGCTGCTCCGAAATCAATAAGCTTGATCTTTCCCTTCTTCGTCACCACCAAATTAGCTGGCTTCACATCACGATGAACAATACCCGTGTCATGGATTTTCTTGAGAGAACTTATGATTTGTCGCATTATTTGCTTGATGATTAGCGCATTGCGCTCGACGGAGTCTGCCCCTTTCAAGAATTGACCGAACATGGTGGATTCTAAATTCAGAGGAAATGATCGATCTTTCATGTAATCGGCAAGGTCTCGATCCCCCTCGAATTTCCAGACAAGCCATTTCTCACCCTTGATGAACTGTGAATTTGTTTTGTCGGCGACAAAACTTCCGAGAAACTCAGCGCATGTGTCGGGGGCTGCTCTCGAAAGCCTGTAATTAAACCATTCTTCAAATTCACCGCATTCTATGGCTCCTTGAACGCCAATCTTTACCTATACATTTTCAATCAAAACATCAAGGAAAGGAAAAGAAAGCATATAACCATGAAAGAATAAATAGGTTTAAATACCTTTTTGAGAATGACCTTCTCTTTGAACCTTCTGTCCATCTCTAAAGCTTTCCGGCTACCGCCGCCGCCGCGCTTACGGGCTCGTTCTTCTACATTCATATCCTTTGGAACAACGACGCCCGAATAAACAACACCGAATGACCCTTCTCCCAATCTCGTACCGACCAAGAAATCGGTCCTCTTCAAGCTCCTCCTACCGGTCAAACTGTCGAATCCCAATTGCAGAGGGGCTAGAAGATACGCATCAATGGCACCAATAAGAACGCCCGGTCTTGCGGTTAAGTAAATCCATGAAATCCCAGCAAGAACAAGAATCGCCCATTTCTCCGATTCCGGTAATTCCCCCGCAACTCGCTGAAACTGCGCATACCCAGAACGGAAAAGTGGAAACAAAGACAAAGATTGACGAAGACGAAGACTGTTCTCCAACAAATAATCCGATATATCGCCGGAAAATGAATTGCAGCGAAGTGGGTTTCTCTTGAAGGAGAGAAGATGAGATTGCGATGTGGGTCTTGAAATGGATTTGGAATCCTGGAGCTGGTTGAGAAAGCAGGTAGAGGTCGGAGAGAGCAGAGAAGCCATGGATGATCAAAAAACGGAAGGAAGGAAGGAACAAATGAAGGCCTTGTCAACCCCAACCTAGGTTTATCCATTAGGTTGGCTGTGTGGAGGACGAGAAACCAGCAATTCAGGATACATATATAAGCTCAGTACTATGCCTTTCCATACTGTAGATTCACACGTGTAAATCTATAGGCATGTGAGTTTGTAACGGTCAAAAAAAAAAAAAAAAAAACCTTCACGCATATAAGTTATAATAGTACAGGAAGCACCCCAGTAAGAAATACTAAAATTTTACTTTTCGTAGATAAAAAACCCATGATTTTCAAGAACACGGGGTGGGGAGTGAAATGTATAATCACACACAGCACTGCAAATGCTTTTATTGAATGAAGCCAAAGACAGGACATACGACACGATAGTACAAGTAGAATCTCAACACAGGAACATTGAAATGCACCCTTAATGCTCCCAAAAATGGGGAGTTGGTTCCTAACAAACACACGGTCTCAACGCGACTCCAATGCAAAAATATAATACTAGGTCTTAGGACTATTAAGAAAGGAGGCTCCAGGCTTAACATAAGTGAATCCATGGAAGGGGTCGCCGGTAGCGGTTGGACTAGAAATTGGAGAATCCAACACTGACATGTCAGTCCACCGCTTGTCAAAGTTGGCAATGCAGTGGTTCCCGGTAACCTCAGGACGAAAGCTGGGCTGGATTTCCCGAGCCTCCAACTTCTTCCAATTAATCGACTTCAACCATTTGTGACACTTCACTTCATCGCTCCCCTTTGGTCCACTGCCAAGCCGCTTGCTTGGTTCCTTTTGCAGCAGCTACAATAGTAGAACGGGTAAACGAATAAGAAACACGTTTGAGTTGTCTCAGTAGTTGCAAAATATAAAGGGAAACGGTCATTCAGACTGTAAGGTCTTACCCCTTTCAGCAGAGAATGAGCTTCGCTTGACAAAAAAGCAGGCAACTTAAGTTTATCCTTTACAATCTTTTGATGAACTTTCTCCCTACTCCCAATAAAAGGAGGCTATAAGACCAAACACACACAAACAAAAAGAGTAAGATTTCACGGGTATCCAAATCCTGAAAGACGTTTTTTTTTTTGGCTCCATTTCAAATATAATTTGCTAACCTTTCCAGTGAGCATCTCAAATAACAAGATTCCAACACTCCACCAGTCCGCAGCCTTGTCATGGCCCTTCCCAAGAATAATTTCCGGTGCCATATATTCTGTCGTTCCACACATGGAGTTCGATCTCCCATTTTCATCAAATTCCTTTGCTAATCCAAAGTCTGTCAACATTACCTAAAAGGAACAATGTCAACAATGTCAGTCTTTTTCAGTTAACACTACCTAAATCAATGCTTAAGAGAGAGAGAGAGAGAGAGAGAGAGAGAGAGAGAGAGAGAGTGAGAGAGAGAGAGAGTTACATGGCCATCTGCATCCAGCAGGATGTTTTCAGGTTTAAGATCCCTATGCATTATTCCATTGGCATGAAGGTGAGACACAGCTGATACTATCTCTGCAGTGTATATACGTGCCAGATCCTCTCTGTAACATAAGTACTTATCACCCACACATCTTCATTATTTCATGTAAACATTGAAACCAAAGAGAGTACGATACCTGAAAAGACCCTGGTGATAGAGCTGAAAAAATAGGTGTCCACCATTCACAAAGTCCAGCACAAGATATAATCTATATTTTGTCTGTAGGCCAGAAGAACTCAAATAGTTTATTTATCATCAAAACATGCATATAAAAAATCAGACCGCTATAGCTCTCCAGAACTTATAAGCAACTATACTTAATAAAATAATGCTAGGGATCCCATCTATTATTCCAAAACTTGCATCCCAATTGTGTAGTATCTCAATCAATTACCACATAGATCTGTCCACATCATATTGTTAGAGGAAAAAAAATTAGATTGAAGAACAATTTGTGTTCATGTCAAAGTCTATATATTCTTCTTTTTATAAATCTATTTTTTTTTTTCCTGACGTGGACAGATCTATGTGGTAGTTGACTAGTATGTCACATCAGTTGGGACACAAATTTTGGGATAGTAGTAGGGATCCCTTCGACTTATTGCAACTTCATAACATGGCATTTCAATCAGAAGCAAGAGCGTACAGAAACAAAACATCGATAAGAATCATTTAGTGTCAGAAATGTAATTTCTCGATGTAAAAAATACCTGAAACGAGCATCTCAGCTGGACAATAAAGGGGTGATCAATCTTTGTCAAAATATCCCTCTCAGCTCTCATGTACTCAGCATGATTCTTCTCCATAATCCTATCCTTTCGCATGACCTTCATCGCGTATATATCCGATGTGCCCTTCTTCCTCACCTGAAATACTTTTCCAAATGCCCCCTGCCCCACAACCTTCATAACCTCAAAATCTTCAAGGCCAATATTTTGAACATTCACGGTATCATCATCATGTGTGCGAGATTCGTCCATTGTAGAGTGATGGCCAGAATGTTCCTTGACTTCTCGTAGTGCTTCATGGTTGAGACTCTTTACAAGTTCTACTGAATCTTCTGTCTCGTGTATCGTAAGCTTACTCAATTTGAGTGACTGAGCAACACAAGCAGAAGGACCAACCAGAGAATGAGATCTGTTATAGATTACGACTGGATCATCAAACACAAGCTCAGTCTGATCATCTGCACTTTCAGATATTCCATCATTAACTTCATCTGGGGACTGCACTGGCAGAGGACCAAACACATCGGAGAAGTCTAACTCAATCTGATCAGAGGGAACAACATCTGGTGGATTGAAAGCAAAAAGTAACTGTTTTTTTAAGAGTTTGGATTTGGATGTATTGGTTAGAGTGGTCAAGTGAGAAGAAACCATGCTGCCGAATACTTTTCGAAGGATACAGACGGCCGGATATCAATTAGCACTCTGGATGAATCTCTTCAAGGGGTCCAAAGATGCACAATGGTGAAATACTCCTATTGAAGTTAATGTAAGCAGTAGGAGTCTTGAAGAACTTTGGAAGTAAGCAGAACAAAACCCAGAAAAAGAAATCGTTCTTGTTTCCCGATATGCAGGAAACTGTGGATGCCAAGATGGTGCTTGAATTCATGAAGATTCGATTGTCAAATCTGTTATTCAAATTAAAAGGAAAAAATACTAGGCTTCAGGGAGTCGAAAACCATTGCACCTTTCACAATTATAAACATGCACGACAAGTTATTTATGCAAATACAGTGTACAGGCAAATATTGAGATAACAAGAATAAGGTGGCGTTTGGTTAGTGTTCCCACTTTTCTGAACCCAATTGAAATGGATTGGGTTGAGTTGGATTGGGTTGGGTTGAGAATTTTGGGAACAAAATTGCGTTTGGTAACGACAATTTTTGTTTTGTGCTGAGAACAGAATCGTGTTTGGTAACGATTTTATTCTAAAATTAATTTTTTTTTTGTGTTTGGGAGCGGCCGGATGGCGGCGGTGGTGTTAGACGGTGATCGGACGCCGGCGACGGCGGTGGTGGCCGGACGGTGGCCAGCAGCGGAGGATGGACGGCGACGCATGGTGTCCGGCGACGGCAAACGGCGACGGTCGGTGACCGGCGGCCGGCGGCGATGGACGGCGGCGGGTGGTCGTCGGATGATGGCCGGAGTTGAAAACTTTAGGTTGAGTTTTTTGGGTACAAAAAAAAAACAAGTTTTTTTTGTTTCTCATTTCCTTAACATTTTGAGAATCAATTTCTATTTTTTGGGTTGGATTGGGTTGGGTTGAGTTTTGTATTTGCCAAACGCGTTCCCAAAAATCAAACTCAGAATTTTTGGGTTGGGTTTGGTTGGGAACACTAACCAAACGGGGCCTAAGTGTCTCTAAGCTTGAAACCTATAGAGACACCTAAAAGCCAAAGATAAAGTGCAGCCTTATACAATCTAGCGACAATATTTGCTTTAACAAATGATTTCATGTCATCCAAATAATCCCGTAACACATTCGTGTTTCTTAGTTGGGGATGGGATTGAGCTTAGCCGACCTAGGAGAGTATTTTCACCATTTTCCATCCAGCCACATCAATATTGAGCTATCATTCCCAACCCGAATCTGATAATTCTTGGATTAAAACATATTAAAATAGGGTGAAACATTTCTAGCATAGCTGATATACGCGAGAGAAATTATGAAACACAAGCAATCTTTAACAAATACACACTAATATCGTTTCTAAAAGATGGAGAACTAGAATAGTAAGAACTAACTGGACGGATCGGTCCCAATCCATCTCAACATGAATACAAAGAACCGAGTATATTAGGCAATGAAACATCTATTAGATCAATGATATTTTTACCTTTCACGTGACAAGCTTATGTAAAGTTTCTCAATGGGCAGACATTAGCTTATTCTTATAACAAAATATATATTCCTCAATGTTAATGTTTGCATAGATATACCCACATGAAATATCTGTACACCTACTATAATTTATATGACGTCCCATACGACAACCATATAATTGAAGTTAGATTATTGCTAATTAATAGCACAAATTCAATTCCAGGCGGGATTGACTTGCCGGAGGGCAGATAGAATTATAAATTAGAAAAATCAACACACAAACGTACCAAATATATGTCCAACTACAAAGTACATCTATAGGATGCACCAAGTTATTTCTAATATTTTTGCAAGATGATGCAGGGCTGATGAATGTAAGAAAGCCATGTAGCTTGTAAAGTTGAGTAAAATATAATTTGTGATATAAAAGATCAAATTTTGACAAGGACAGGGAGAAAGTTGATCACGAAAAGGACAATTTCAACAGCTGAAATCGACTGCAAACAGTGCAAAGTGAGGGAGGAGGTTAAAAACGCACAGGTTAATCAAGAAGAAGAGAAAACGCCCTTCACGTGTAAATTAGGCGTTACCATCAAGTTCTATTTTTGGTTAAAAAAATCTAGTTTTTTCAAATAATCGAATCAGGAATAGCTACAGGAAAAGAGAAGACGACCTTTGAGAAGACCAAATCCGCCAGGTCTCATCAAACAACTGTAAGACCCAATTAATTCTATATTGAATCGTTATAATCCGGATACAAGGGTTCGAGTTCATAAATCACGTTAGATCTAATCGCACAAATCGAAATGTACAATAAACACAGATTGTATAGCTCGTGCTTTCGTCCATAAAATTTAGAACTGAAGGATGGGTATGAGCGTTTTAGGGTTCCCTTACCCTAAAAGGCTAAAACCAAATAAAATCGACGAAAAATAGATCAAAAGAATCTACGTTATGTAAAGCAGAACATTAATGGGGAGAGAGCGAAGTTACCTTGGAGAGGCGAAAAAGAGGAGTGAGAAAAACCAGAGGAGTGAGGAGGAGGAGAATTAGAGAAGAGGGGTTTCCGCGTCGCCACTTATTATATTTAGGAAGACGATGCAGATCTCACAAGCCAACCATTGCGGAACGCAGCGTCGGCGTGGGCTCAAAGGTAACGAACTCTGTGACGCGTGTCTGAAATCTATTGGTTCAAAACATTTTCGGAATATTCGTGGCACATGCCATCTTTTTATTGCAGTATATATGCCTTGCCCTTGCGTTTTTAAACACTATTTTTCTATCAAAATAATTAATTACAATTTTGAAAAGAACAAAAAAAAAGTGAAAATCTATTAATAAATCAAGACTAAATTACATGGTTTTGAAAACCAAATCAAACCTATCTGAACGTTTGACACCGATTAAATAATTTTGGTTATGATTTTGGTTTCGAAATTAAAAGCCGAAACAGTTGTTTGTAGGGATGGTCATGGGCCGGGCCGGGGCGGGCTCAGGCCGGGGCGGGTTTTGACTTGGGTATTACACAAAAATGCTAGGTCCTAGCCCTATGATCGGGCCCTAATTTTATGCCTAAGCCCGGCCCTACAAAAAAAAATTAAGCCCAAACCCGGCCCTATAATTTATTTATTTTTAAAATTTAAAAACTAAATACTAAAATTACAAAATGATCCCTCAATTCTCTCTCCATGAAAGGAATGAAATTAGGATTTGCTAAATTATCTAACTAAAATTGAAAATTATAAATTGGCCACTCAACTCTTTCTCTATGGATATATATATATAAAATATATATTTTTTATATTTAAAAAAAGATCGGGCCGGGCCGGGCCGGCCCTAAACAAAAATGATCAAGCCCTAGTCCGGCCCTAAAAATGAATGGGTCTTAATCTTTAGGCCCTAGCTCGGCCCATGGGCTCAAACACCAAGCCCAAGTTCTAAAAAAATAGGGCTAGGCTGGACGGGCCGATCGGGCCCATGACTATCCCTTGTGTGTGTATTATAAGGTTACTTGGAGGGTTGGTTTGTTTTCTTTCTTTAGCAAGCACCAATCCACGCAATCATAATTCTCAGATCTTTACTTCAACCTTTAGTCTTCAAGCCTTTCTCAAACTCTCTTCATTTCAGTTTTCATTCTTCATGCCCGCGATATCATAGCCACCACGCAGACCAAGCCTCATTTGCGTCGCAACCTAGATCTCATCGGCATCACAAACACCACGCAAACCAGATGCAATTAGTGAAATGCAATTGAGAATGATTTTTTTTTTTTTTTAAGGATTAAAAATTAGTGATATGCAATTGGGATAGATATTTAGGTTGTGTTTGGGTAGAGGATTTCTAGGAGGAATTTCATTTGGTTAGAGGATTTTGAAATCATTTTTTGGCAAATTCTTTATTTTGGTTTATTTGAAATTTAGGAAGGAGCGATTTGTCAAATCCTTTTAAGAGTGAAGGAAGGATTTGGAAATATTTTGGTAGAGGTTGCATTTGCCAAATTTTTCCTCGTCTCTTCGTTGTCTCTTTTTCGTCGTGTTTGCCGAAATAGGATTCGTCGCCTCTTCTTCATCGTCTTCGTTGCTTCGTTTGTCGCCTCTTCATCGTCGTCTTTGTCGCTCTATCTATCGTCTTCGTTCGTTCGTCCTCTTCGAAATCAAAATAGGGTTCGATTTCAAAAACAAATCGATTTCGATTTCGAAATCGAAATCGAATTAGGGTTCAAAATCGATTTCGAAATCTCAATTTCATTTTCGAAATCGAAATAGATTTCGAACAACGAACCTCAATTTCGAATTTGTTCTTAGATTTATTCTGGTTCTTGGATCTATTTCCTTTTTTTTTTTTTTTTTCCGAAGTATGATAAATAAAAATTAGACAAAAGATTTGTAAAATAACAGGATATTGAAATCTCATCATTTTACAAATCCCTTACCCAAACGCAACCTTAGAGACCTTGATGCGTATTGTGACGATTATCTATCGTTTTATATATTTTTTTAATAAATATGAATTTTATGTATCGTATTTTAATTATAGTTTTTTGTAACAATTAGTAATTTTGTGGTTTATTTTTGTTGTTTGGAATTTATATTTTATTTTTTTGGTTATATTTTTGTTTATATATCTTGGTTTTTGAATTTATATAAAATTTAAAAAAAAAAATTAACAAGTTTTACAGTTTGATGGTTTTAATTTTGATTTTACATGAAATTAAATGGTTCGATGTTTTATAAAAAACCAACAATTTCCGGTTGGATTTTAAATTTAGTATGTGACTAATAATTTTAAAAACACAAAATCAGAATGTTTTCGTCCCTACCACTTAACCTTTTTAGTTAATGGGCATAAAGCCATTCCTCAAAACCACATTCCCTCAACGACCCAAATTTTCATCGACAATTGAAATCACATTCCCGAACGCGATCACACTTTTCATCATCACGTAAATCAACAGTTCGAAATCGATTGATTTAGAAGGCCATAGGGGACTCCCAAGTGAGGAACTGCGAGTTGCATGCATTCATTGTTTTGGAGTCGGTGGTGGTTTCCAATTTCGGCGGCTCTCTCCTTCGTCGTCGCTTTTCTTCTCTCTCTCCTCCGTCGCGGCTCTTCTCCCCGCGTTTCTTCTCTTTCTCTCTATTTTGATTTGGGTTTGGGAAATTAAGGGAGAGACGGATTTGTAATTTGGGGGAGGGGTGGGTTTGTAATTAGGAGAAGCGGGTGAATTTGTAATTAGAGTTAATTAGGTTTAATTCTAATTTTAATACAAATTGCAATATTTTTAAATTTTAACTTAATAATTTCAATGTAATTAGGGTTAATTAGGTTTATTTGACAAAAATTTAGATAAAAAAATTAATAGATAAAAAATGGCTAGTTTGAGTTGGAGTACATTCTTGAATTTGGATAGCCAAATCACCATTCAATTAGTCTGTTTTTATTTGGCTATCTAAAATGACTAGGTGTCTTACATGTGTCCCGATTAATGATCTTACCGGACAATTTTAAAAGACGTATTTTTTCACATCGACTTAATATATTAAATTCAAAATTTAATTCTCTGCTTAGAAAAATCAAACCCTATTAACAAAAAAATAAAAAAAAATCGGCCTGCCAACCAAATTACAAGCATCCTCAATGAAGATGAACAATTTAACTAAACAAGACATGGATACTAACATGCAAACATTCCACACCCATACTAACAAGAAACGAACAAGATGAACATTAAATTGGTCCCCACTTAAGATTCAGCAACTCCCACATACACATAAAAAAGAAAACAGGGGACCAATTCAGCTTTTAGCTACTCTGCTTCATCGACTTTTACTTCTCGATGCTTCCATTCTCTACTCATGTGCAGTCATTATCACCCATGTTAATCAACCCCAGATAAATCACACGTTTTTACAGTTAAAATTGAATCTTAACAAGCATTTAATAGACTCTAAATATTATCCTTGCACTAAACTAGATGTAAGTAATGATCATGATTAATGTCACCGGGAGAAGTTAGGAAATGTCTTTTTTCCCCGTAAATTATGGAATAATTTAAGAATTAAATCTTAATATTAATCATAAATATATCATGTGTATATAACTTGACTTAGACATGCTGTCTAATAATAATAATAAAAAAAAAAAAAATTCACAATTAATGCCAAACCAATCCATATATGAGTAGGAGAATCATTTGGGGCTTAATTATGAATTTAGGGTGATGTAATGATGAGAAATACAGAGGAGAGGGAGACACAATTAGCTTCACAGCTAGGAAAGTCATCTGCCATTACAATGTCCGATTTCTTTTTGCTTTATCTCTCTCTTTTTCTTTCCTAGTGGACCCCATTCATACCCTTTAGAAAAAGAGCCCCACCCCTCCCTCTCTCTATATATCTTCCCTCTCTCTCTCTCTTTCAAATCTATCCCATAGAAATAAAACTACTTGGAGAGAGAGGGGAGTGTGATGGGTAATCACAGGTTCAGGCTATCAGATATGATGCCGAATGCCTGGTTCTACAAGCTTAAAGACATGAGCAGAATAAGAAACCAAAGCAGAACAAGGAAGAAACATCAGCCACCCATATCGTCATCTTCAACAACAACATCCTCATCGTCAATTGCTCAACAAAGAAAGTCGTACTACTTCACAAGAGAGCTCCATGAAAACCCATCCCCACCAACTCATCATCACCAGCATGAAAGTACGACAGCATTCCACCAGAAAGTGTCAGACCCCCCGAGAAGATCAGCCAGCAAGAGACGCAGCACCACCGCCGCAAAGAGAAACAACCAGGCACCACCTCCCAGGCTCGTCACCTCCTCTGTCTCCGCCGGCTGTAGCTGCGGAGCTACCATCGACTCTGTCTGCACTAAACCAGACTCAAAGTCAGAAGATTACTCAAATTCTCCCCTTGAACGCTCCTCCGAACCAGAGTCTCTCCTGCCTGAACCAGGCTCCGACCTTGAATCATTCGATGGCATGGTCGCATACTCGGCTTCTTGTCGTTGCGGGTTCAAAAATGAAATCTTTATCGAAATGGATGACAAGCCAATAATCAGCGAGAAGCCCGAAAAGTTTTATGGGTTTGATTCGGTTTCTGAAGTCGAACTACCACCGATCATAACAAAGCCAAACGACGTGAAGAAGAAAGAAAGAAGTGAGCAATCCAGGTACACAAAAAGCTCCGCCAGTTTTGAGGAAAGAAATCAACGTGGGTCTCTGTCTGTGAAGGTAGTCAAGGAGGAAATTGCAGCCATTTCCTCTTCAAAAGAAAACAGAGCCAGCCCTGTCAAAAGATTTTCAGTGAATTCACCTGCATCAGGTGTAAAACTGAGGACCAATTCTCCGAGAATAGTAAGCAAGAGAATTCAGGGCCGAAAGAGTGTGTCGTCGAGTTCGAGTTCAATCAGCTCTCAGAGGAAGAGGAGGAGCTTGTCGGAGAGTATGGCGGTGGTGAAGTCATCCAAGGATCCGCAGAGGGATTTCAGGGAATCAATGGTGGAGATGATAGTTGAAAACAACATCAGGGCATCAAAGGATTTGGAAGATCTTCTTGCTTGCTATCTTTCCTTGAATTCAGATGAATACCATGACTTGATCATCAAGGTGTTCAAGCAAATCTGGTTTGATATTCCTGATATTCAGTTGAAGTAAATTCTTCAACAGTTCAACTGTAAATTTCTCTTTTCTTAATCCTATAGTTTTGTTGTTAAAGTCTTCTAATGAGACTTTAATTGCAACCATTAGTAGAGTAGTTAAGATTTACTCTCTTTGTAAAAGCAATCTCTGGATTTTCTAATAATATGATGTAGGCTCTTTATGTACAACATTTTTAATCAATAATAAATGTAGGTCCTTCTTGTCAACAAAAGTAGGCTGGAATCTAAGCATATGTACATATATGCTAATTGCTGTATTTAAGTTCTTTGCTTTTCGCATAGGGCAACCTTGGTATAAAGTTTTATACATATGTATTCACAGGACACACAGACACAATGACAAAAACCTTGTATCAATGGATATCTAACTTACCTTATCTTTGTAAAAGGTCTAGAATCCAAACCCTTCTACCAGGAAAAAAAATATATAAGTATATATATATATAAGGATCATATCAGTGATGAATTGTGTGTTTTGCTCTTGAGAAATGATAATGACGCTCTGTTCTTGGGAAGTGAAGAAAAGGGTCTCTCACTGACGGGTAATGTAACAAATTGACAGTTTCTTTTTCCACGAAAATTAAACTTCTACTCCAAAAGAAGATTACCCTTTAAGGACAAGTTCCAATTTTTTCTTATAAAATCTTTTAATTTTTTAACATGTTCTTCAGCTTTTAGTACAAGAGTCCACTCCAATCCTACGTTAAGAAAATGGAAAGCTTGGTTTCAACAAAAAGAGGCAATGCAATGTGGTACTATAAACGTGGGTACCTCCAAAAAGCTGTACAAGATTCAAATTTAAACCGAATGTACAAAAAATTAAGGAAAGAAGACTCAGATTATAATAGTATCAATTTGCAAAAGTTTTGAGAAAAAAGGGAGTAAAGTAAAATTTCAAAACTTCAACACAGTAACTTGTTTTGAAATTATAGAGGTTTGATTATTAATATTATTATTATAAAAGCAAAAGTTGCTTCGAAGATTACAAAAGTTTTGCATTATTTTCAAACCTAACGCACAAGTAAATAGGAAAGGCAGATGATGATGATCATGAGGCCTAATGGAAGCCTAATGTCATGGCCTTCTCTTTTTCATTTCCATTCAGATTAATTGGTAGTTAGTACTCAAATCAAATCATTGTTTTAATGATATTAGTTTCGCATATAAGGCCACTAATCAAAGTCATCATAACATGTGGTATTGTGGTTTTACCGAGGGATTCAATGGGCCCAATTCACTCTCAAAAGACACATTACAAAACAAAGATTTTCATATATAGTTCACAATTAGGTAACACAAGTGAAGTGGGATTCAACACCCCTGTGTGCAGTGTGAATTTTGACAAACCATTGCTAAAAAATATTAGGGGAAGGACCCGACACCAACGTGGGAATTAGCATACTCAATATCAAATAAGAATCTTGACTTTTATACCAATGGGTCTAATTATCTCGGATGTTTTAAATAAATATATGTATATATATTTAAAAAAATATGGGGGGAGGGAGAGAGAGAAGGAACATGTACTATACTAATTAATGAGTGTTTTGTCCCCCCACCTCAATAAAAGCTTGATTTGCATTGGAAGAAGATGCCAAAAATTGAAACAGTGATATATATTTCTGTTTGTCTACTTCCAAATGTTTTAGTGCTTGTGATTTTTGAAAGTTGTTTGGGTAAATAGGAATTTGACACCACTCTCACTCTTTCCCTCTCTCCCTTTTCCAAAAAAATGTTTGAATAGGGATCAACCAAAAGCAAGAAAGAAAAAGTGCAATGACAGCTAATCAATTGAGACATGGCGAGCACCTAAGGTGGCGTTTGGTAACCGTTTCTGTTTCAATTCCAGCAGTGGGATGGGAATGGGATGGAATGGGATGGGAATTTTATTTTCTTTTTGGGAGTAGAATTGCGTTTGGTAACGATAATTTTTTTTTTGTTTTGGGAAGGGAATTGTGTTTGGTAACGATTTTATCCTAAAATCTTTTTTTTTTTTTTTTTTTTTTTTCTCTTTTCAGTTTTGGCCGGCCGGCCGGAAACGGCCGGCGACGGTTCTCCGACGTCGAAAACGGCGGTGCCCCCGCCGGCGATGACCGGACGGCGGTGGCGCCGTCGCCGGCGACTGCCGGAAGTGGCCGGAAAAATTCCGGCCGGACGGTGACCGGCGACGGTCGCCGGACGGTGACCGGCGACGGCGGCGGACGGTGACCGGCGGCTGTCGCCGGCGGCGGACGGTGGTCGGCCGGTAGGTGAATAGTGATCATGGGTTTTGGGAATGGAATGGGAATAATGAGAAACAACTTTTTTTTGTTTCTCATTTCTTAAGAAAAAAGTGGGCACAATTCTCAAATGGGAATGAAATGGAAACGGAAACAAAAATTACCAAACGCTATTCCCAAACAGAATTCTCAAAAATCTGGGAACGGAATGGGATGGAAATGGTTACCAAACGGGGCCTAAATTTTTGGGATAACAATAATAAAATAAATTAAAAATAAAAAAGTTTCTTTTCCACCCATATATTATCCAAAATTATGTCAAAGTTAAGCCACAATAATCTCTTTATTTATAAGGTAATACTCCCTAAATCTCTTGCCTCTCGTATAAGAATACTGTCTGACAGATAAAATACTATATGGACTGGTACTAATAATTTAGTTTAAAAATTTTAAATCATGGAAATTCAGTTCAAAAGATATTAGACTAATAGACTACATGAGTTTATAATAGCACTATGTTGTACTATTTTTTTTTTAGTACTGGAACGAAACAGAGGAGGGGTGGTTCAGCCAGATAAGGACAGACTTCAAAGGGGATGATCATGCATCATACATATGTTTGTTTGTTTTTTTTAATCTAACAGAAAACATAACCAACCTCATTACATATATTGTCATCAACAGTTTTCTACTTTAATTTTATATAGACTCACAGTGTCAGTGTCGGTAAAGAGTCAAAACAATGATTCTTCTTTTCGTATGTGTAAGATGAAAACGGCCCCGGCCCTACCGTTTAAGCACCAAACAAAGACACGAATGCGTAGATTCTGGGGGTTTTGCTGTTCACAACACTACACTATTCTCCCCTTTACATCTAATCACTCCTACTGTATATGATCAAAATATAGTAGATAACAAACATTGAATCCAACTTGTATTTATCACAACCTAGCTACTAGCTAGCTCCTACGTACGTAGTACCCTATAATAATTTGTTGGATCATGTC
The DNA here is from genome assembly GCA_016647705.1 of Eucommia ulmoides. Taxonomy (NCBI): domain Eukaryota; kingdom Viridiplantae; phylum Streptophyta; class Magnoliopsida; order Garryales; family Eucommiaceae; genus Eucommia; species Eucommia ulmoides. The sequence continues at coordinate 319,207 of CM028340.1, forward strand.
TTTAAAATAATCCAACTTGAAGTCTAACACCAACATGCATACAGGGCTTGCAACTCATGCACCGTCTCTCTAAAATACAATGGGAGGAGGTACGGTCAACCTTACTGTCTAGCGAAACAAGGAAACAGAGACATTGTTTTTGTTTTCTAATTTAGATGCGTGCACGTGGAATAGAATGGATGGGTGAAGGGGACAAAAATAATATGGGGTGGATGAAAGTCCAACTCTTTGTACACGAGTGGAGTGGAGTGGAGTGGTGAGTATTTAATCTAATCTCCATGTGCGCCTCCCTTGTTTTTTGTCGTCTTCTTGACTTTCTGTGCAAGCTCAAGCCAAAACTAAAAACAAATACATCTATTTGTATTTGTATTTGTATTCATTCCACACCAAGTTAACCATATCTTTTCTAACCATATTTCGCTAATTAGCACCTTAACTTCCATCGACGATTGGGTGGTCACACATACCTTTCCAAGAGAACTGTAAGAACAACTTGGATCCAAAAGTCATCTCAAAATATTATTATTTTGGCTAAACAAAATCACAAAAAATAATTGTTTCACTTATCTCTAAGGTCTACAGGTCAGCTAAGAAATGGTCAAAACTCTAACCATCTAATTTAGCTTGTTAGAGGATTTTGTCCTAAAACAATATGACTTCAAGTCAAGTAATTTTGAGAAGACTCATAAATTTCACGTGAGATTTTGATTCTAACCACATTCACGTGTAACTTCGTCTTTCACGTGATGCATTAAGAGATCAAAAGAGAGAAGACATACGTTAGAAGAAAAAAGAGATAAAACAAGCAATCGGGGACAAAACAAATGAGACTTTTCAAACTCCAATTTGATACCATGTTATGAGATTTCAATCTTAAAACTATATGACATCAAATAGAGAGTACCCCTTTCTTATAGACTACTTTATGAACACTCACAAATTCAAAATGGAATTCTAATACCCACCCTCACGCACAACTCTACCTTACATGTGATGCGATTAGACTGATATTAGATGATAGAAGATAGAAGACAAACAATTCATGACAAAGAAACGAGGTTTCCCAAACCCAACTCTAATACCATATTAGAAGGTTTCAACCTAAAATCATATAGCAAAAGGGGTTGTAACTCCTTTCATATATACATAGGTTTGAAAAGTCTCACAAAGTTGGTGTGTGATTAATCATAGCTCAAAATTAAAATCTCAATAGTTAATAATTTGGTTAGTATGGTTAATTTAACTAAACCATGAGCTATTTTGTATTTTTAGCTAATCCAAATGGTTACTTTAACTAAACTAAAGGATATCGGGAAAGAAGAAAATTATATTGATAATTTGTACATTCAGAATGAGTCTTATTCCCCTAATTATATAGCCGCAGGAGCAGACTAAATTAGAAAGAATATTATTGAAATAAATGGGCTTAATAAAGCCCTACAATAAAGATACCAAAAAAATTGAAATGAATTAATCAATTGTATATATAATTAATCATACAATATGAGACTACATATAAAAAAACTTAAGAACTAAAAAAGGTAAATAACTAATTATAATTAACTATTTTTCTAATCTGTATATTTGACTTTCCATATATATAAATATTACCAATATTATTGAATATTCCAACACTCTCCCTCAAGCTGGTATGAAATCTTCCATTGTCAACTTGTATACTAGATAGTCGAATATCTTTTTTGGTAATCCTTTTGTTAGAATGTCTGCGATCTGTTCAGTAGTCGGTACATATGGCATACATATTTATCCACTCTCGATCTTTTTCTTGATGAAATGCTTGTCTACTTCCACATGTTTTGTCCGATCGTGCAACACCGGATTGTGAGCAATCGCAATGGCTGATTTGTTATCACAGTAGACCTTCATAGGTACTGAATTAGATATCTTCAACTCTCCGAGTAAACTGTTAATTCATAACACTTCACAGATGCCGTGAGCCACTGATTTGTACTCCGCTTCTGTGCTATTTCTAGTTACGACATTCTGTTTCTTGCTCCGCCATGTGACGAGGTTCCCACCAACAAAAGTACATTAACCGGAGGTCGATCTCCTGTCTGTGATGCTCCCAACCCAGTCTACATCGGTATAAACCTCTACAAGGTGGTGGCCACGTTTCTTGTACAAAATTCCCTTTCTAGGAGTACCCTTTAAGTACCTTAGTATTCTATAGGCAGCATCGAACTGTTCTTGTCCTGGTGAGTGTATGAATTGACTGACCATGCTTACGGCAAAGGCTATATCAGGACGGGTATGTGATAAGTAGATTAACCGCCCCACTAGTCTTTGATATTATTCTTGGTTTATCACAGCTTCAGGTTTGACCGGTTGTAGTTTCTCATTCAGTTCATTTGGAGTTTCTACAGCTTTGCACCTGAGTAACCATGTTTCATTCAGTAGGTCGAGTACATATTTTCTTTGACTCACAAATATGCCTCCCTTTGATCTAGCAAATTCCATTCCAAGAAAATATTTTAATGGACCTAAGTCTTTGATTTCAAAATTATCAGCAAGTTTTCCTTTAAGTCTTCTCAACTCGTTACTATCACTTCCTGTTAAGATGATTTCATCTACATAGACAATTAAAATGACAATCTTACCATCAATTGAGTGTCTATAAAATATAGTATGATCTGCTTGGCTTTGTTTATCCTGACCTTTTACAGTGGTTCCAAAGCGTTCAAACCACGCTCTTAGAGACTGTTTTAGGCCGTATAGTGACTTCTTTAACTTGCACACCTTTCTTTATCCTATCTTTCTTTCAAAGTCCGATGGTAAACTCATGAACACTTCTTCCTCCAAGTCTCCATTTAGAAAGGCATTTTTCATGTCTAATTGGTGTAGTGGCCAATCAAGATTCACAGCTAAGGACAATAGAACCCGAATCGAGTTTATCTTAGCAACTGGAGCAAATGTTTCTTGGTAGTCTATTCCATATGTCTGCGTGAACCCTTTAGCCACGAGCCTTGCTTTATACCGTTCTATGTTTCCATCTGCTTTACACTTAACTGTGAATACCCACTTGCACCCGACTATCTTTGTATCCTTTGGCGAATCAACTATTTTTCACGTACCACTCCTTTTAAGAGTATTCATCTCTTCCAGAACTGCTAGCTTCCAACCTGTATCACCTAGTACTTCCTCAATGTTCCTTGGAATAAACAGATTAGTAACTTTAGAAGTAAAGACTTTATAAGGTTCGAAAAGTTTTGTGTATGATACATATCTAGATATGGGGTGATTGGTGCAGGTTCTAACTCCTTTCCTGATGGCTATAGGGATATTAAGATCTGGAGGAATACTGGAATGAGAAGATTCATTAGGAGGTGGTAAATATATAGGATTACCTGGATCATTACTTGGGGAGTCGGATTAACCTTGTGCTAGAACAGTAGGCTGATCTGTATTCTTTTTTGTACCTCTCCGAATATAAACCCGCAACTCAATACATGATTGTGGTATTTCTTCATCTGTTTGTGAAGGAATTATGCTCGGCACTTGTGTACTAGTAGGGATCCCTTTTTGTTTTTCAATATTGTCATCACTTGTTTTTGACTGATTTGGAGGAAAAATTTCTAAGACTGTGGTAGGGAGAGGATCATCAATGACCCAAAAATTTCCTTCCATTACATTCTCCCCCTGAAAGGGATTTTTGTCAAAGAAATAAACATTTTCCAAAAACGTGACGTCCATACTAACATGAATTTTCTTGGTTTGTGGATTGTAACACTTATACCTTTTTTGATTTGGTGCATAACCGATGAAAATACATTTTTCTGCTCTAGGATCAAGTTTAGACCGAAATTGACTAGGAATATGAACATAAGAGGTGCAACCAAATATTTTAAAAGGCAGGTCAGCTGATATCCTAGAAGCTGGAAAGTGTGTTTTGAAGTTATCAAATGATGTGGTGTAATTTAGAATACGTGTAGGCATGCGATTTATTAAATATGCGGCTGTTAAAAGAGCATCATCCCACAAATATTTTGGAATATGCATGGAAAACATTAGTGCAAGTGCGACTTCGAGTAAGTGTTTATTTTTTCGTTCAGCGATACCATTTTGTTGGGGCGTGTCACGACACGTGGATTGATGTAGAATACCATTTGTTTTTAAAAAACTGTCTAAACATTTATTGAAATATTCTGTTTCATTATCTGTGCGAAGAATACTAGGTTTCATTTGAAATTGGTTTTCTAGCATAATGCAAAAATCTTTAAATAAAACTGCTACATCAGATTTTGCACGTATCAAATATGTCCAACATAAACGTGTGTGATCATCAATAAATGTCACAAACCATCTTTTTCCGAATAGTATTGTGATTTTTTAGGACCCCATACATCGCTGTGAATTAAATAAAATGGTTTAGATGCACGATATGATTTTGAAATATAAGAAGTACGCTAACTTTTTGCAAACAAACAACTTTCACAATGAAAAGAAAAACAATCCACATTTTTGTCTATTTAGCTAATCCAAATGGTTACTTTAACTAAACCATGAACCCAAGAAAGAGAAAGCAGAAATGAAGTATAAGTAAGGCTCTTTCATACCCATTGTTTGGGAGAAGAGAACTATTTCGTGATTATGTCGTTGCAATTGGTGATTGACCTTTGTAAGACATCACAGCCAGGGCAGGCTAATCAGCCAAATAATACCATATTGGTTAATTGATATCTAATCATTTAACTTTTTGGTAAGCTAAGATTATATAGTTGTTGCATACACTTTAATACGTTGAGACAAGCAACCGTGATTGAGATTGACACGATTAACCAACCCACAAATCTTTTTGTGATTTACAAATTGCGAGATTTTCCGGGGTATGCAACCCACTTTTGGTGCTTATAAATCTTTTGTATTGGATATTATTTAGATTCTTGGGGTCCCATTGACTTTGACAACCCAACAAACATATAATATAACCCACCGTTAAAGATGGGCCATTTAGCAAGTTTTTCCATCTCATTAGTTTATAATCCATCAGAACAAATCTCTCTTTATAAAAATTATACGAGGATTTCTCTTTCAACAAACAGTAACTTTGCGTGTGGAGTAAAAAGGAAAAAACAAGACATTGTGGGTGAGATTTGACCTTGTTCTTGTAGATAAAAAATATAAACCTCCAATAATTTTGAAGAGCAGGTAAATGATGAGTATGATTAGCAGCTGATTAGCTACGGATATTGTCTTAGTATTAATGACAAGATCGTTACTTGGTCGGTTTAAAGGTGACCACTTGAGAGCGAATGAGAAACACGCCGGGCTTTGGGGGACGTTTTGCTCGAACTTTAGTTCTCCATAAGCAGATTTCAATTCTCCATTGCTCCAGTAATCCTATATAGTTGTCATAAAGTCTTATTGTCCAATTGTTCTTAATAATAATTTTAATTCAATATGTGTTCATGTTCCATGCTTTGGCTTCTTTAAGTAAGTTATCAATTTACATGATCAAAGTGGTGAATGCTACATAGAAATTCAATGATAAAAATTACCTGAGCCTTTTCTCCGATGGTGACAATGATTGAATCTGGGCTTGCATTGAAAAACACAGGACCTTGCTCTGATAGCATAAAGAACTCTCCTTTGACAAGTGGAAGGTGGAGACATAGTGCATACTCAAATGAATCTTTGATCATTTCCTTGGATAAATGTTGATTCTGGGTCCTTGATGTACCATGATTAATGTGTCGGTATAAGCTTAGTTTGGGTTCATTTGATTGAATTTCCCTCCGAGACTGCTTGCTGCTTGTAATTTTGGCAGTAAATATTTGACCAACTTCTTGTGCAATGGCTTCAAGTTTGCTAGCAAGAATATCCACCTTTTGGCTGAAAGTGAGGAGAAGGGGGAAAAAAAATGCGGGGTTTGAACGTTAATTTCCCCACATGGACAAAACTTAAGCAACTTAAATCGCTCAATCCATTGTTCACCTATTCATTAGGCACTTCCAACAAATGTACAGGATTAATCTTGTACACTGTATTTTGTTCCCAGAAATTCGTTCTCATAATATGGGAGCAGAAAGAAATAAAAAAAATTTGTTCCCATATTTCTAGTTCTGTTCCTAGTTTAAGTTTTTCTCCCAAGGGAAGGAGCTGTGCTTCTTGTAGGGATGTCAATGGTTCGGTTTCGGTCCGATTTCATATAAAACGAAAATCAAAACCGTTAGACATATACTAAACCAAAACCGCAACCAAAACAGTCGGGTATTTTTTAAACGGTTTTAAAACCGAACAATTTAAATTTATACAAAACCAAAATCGAAACCGCGAAACTATTTAAGATTTTTCAATTTTATAAAAAACCAAAACCAAAACCGCGAAAACGCTGACCATTGTTTTTATATATAGACAAAAACATAACTAAAATATAAAATAAAACAAAATCAAATCACAAAATTATTAATTGTTACAATAAACATTTCTAACCATAATTAAAATATAACGATAATTAAAATAAACGATTGTAAACCATAATTGTTATAATAAATATATATATTAGGGGTTAAACTGTAAATATATAAAAAAAATGAGAGTATAAATGTCATAAAAATATATCTAAAATATCAATTTCGCAGTTCAGTTTAATGGTTCGGTTTCGCGGTTACTATTCCGAAACCAAAATCGCTTCGGTTGCTAATTTCAAATCCAAAACCGCCACCAAACTATTTTGTTAGTTTCAAAACCGGATAATTGGATTCAGTTTCTCTCGATTATCCGTCGATTCGGTTTTTGTTTTTTTTTCCATCTCTAGCTACCTGTATCTATAGTATGGCCTCTACAATACTGTTGAAGTGTAGTATGACAGCTAAACGAGCTAAACAGTGTGGTTCCATCAGTGTTGGGCCTGGGTTCAATATATATGCAAAGAGGGCTGCTTCATATGTGAAGATGTAAATTAGGGCTTACAACCTAACTCTACCATTGGGCTATGCAGTCCACGAAAAAGCTCTTCGCCCATGGCCCAGCCCCTAAGAGCCTAGCTTCTGTTCACAAATTCAAAATCATGTACTACTATTCCACCAGAAAAGAAAAAACAGCCGTTTCGTTCTGCATTTTACCTGAAACTCCGATACGTTTCGGCTCCGATAACGTCCGCCGCCGCCCGTTTCACCGTGGCCTTGTCTGACCGGCACCACACGAACTCCTCGCGATCCGGAAACAGATGGCAATGCTGCTTCAATAGTCCGAAAACCAATTCATCTTCTTCGGCTATTGATCGTAACAGCTCTACCGATATTCCGTGGTCGCTAATTCGGAAAACTCCGAATTCTCCCGCCAATCTTAAGATCCGATTGATCGCACCAGTATTCTTAGATATAATTGCTTGATAATCAATAGGAGTAGGAACAGATAGATTTACGTGCTTCGGGAGAGTTAAGTCGGGGACGTTACTTGATTTGTCGACATATTCTGAGAAGAACGAATCGGCGGCCGATCGTGAACCTTTGCCTGTTGGAATCGGAGACGGTGGAGGTGCGGTTGAGTAGAAGGAGGAACGATCTTTCACGCGTCTGATAGACATTGTTGAGAGAGAGAGATAGAGAGAGAGAGAGACAATGCACCTCCCCACTCTCCCACCTTTGGAGCTGAAACTCAAAAAAGGAGGGAGGGTCCAGTCTTTAGTTGATTATGATTTCGGCGTAGTACGCACGTCTTTCTTGTTAACTACCATAAGTTGAATTCCACTGTTATCTTCTTCATCCCATATTGTCGGTTTTATTCCACGTCGGATGTCAAAGGGGTTGATAAATGATAAACCCAACAATTGTCGGATGTCAAAGGGGTTGATAAATGATAAACCCAACAATTTTCTCCTCACACATTGGGCATCTGGTCGGCTAACTATTGATCAATCTCTCTCTTTATAACTATTATACTAGAATTATTGTAACTTGAACTCTGATACCAATATAGAAATAATTTTTATCCCAAAAAACTAGTTCATACGGTGAAATTTTTTCTCACATTTATAATCTGATCACCATCCTTTTCTATGTCCGATGTAGGATAATCCCGTGTAGATATATGACTAATATGAGAGGAACTACTCGACAAAGTACCAAAAAATTGGTTAAAAAATATTAATTTTTTTAATTTTTTCCTTATAATTCTAGGTACTTGTAAAAATTTAAGAAATTTAATTTAATTTAAATATATATATATATAAAAGATAATAGTAAAAAAATTCAAAAGATCGGTCTCCCGATCCGTAAAGTTTTCATATGATTTTAAGTTATAACCACCTAACAAAAACACATGCAATGTAGGTATTCATGCAAGTTCTCTCTTACAATATCGCAACAAACAGGTCTTTCATAACACACCAAACCAAATCACAGTATTATCATACAATTTTATTACCAAATGGGGAAAGCAAAAAAAACGCAGGGCATTCAAATCCTTGTCTTGCGGTGAAAACCATGACAAGGGTCTTGAAAACCGATGTTCTCAACCGCCCCAACGGTCTTGAACATCCTCCTCTTGTTTATCTCCTCCACAAGCGTCCGGTGCAGCAGCTGCCTACGAACATCCACAAACGATTGTATCCTAGTCAGTTTATCTCTCCCATCATTCCAATGCCTGTAACAATCCCTGTCCATCTTCATCTTCATCTCTTTTGGACAGAACCTCGTACAGTTGTTGTGCGGCTGTCTAATGAAGTCTGCCTCGTTGCCAGAACAGTAATTTATGTTGGAGTACCCAAATGAGCTTTCAGAACTTGCATCATCATCTGCAACAAAGGTCATATATACATTCACACATTCATATATACATATATACAGAAGAAGAGCTATACAAAAAAAAAAAAAAAGAGGGGGTGACACTTTGTACCCCTGAAGTTTGATCAAAATCTCACTTTGGGCCCCATTGTTTCAATCTGAACATATAAGATCTTAAAGGTTCCTAATCATCACACTACAGTCCAAGTCATGTGACTATTTTTAAGGGGGGGGGGGGGGGGGTTCAAGTCTCATCCTTTTCCCCCTTCATTCTCCTTCCTACCCAAATACTCAGATCAAACTAAAAAATATAGATATAATATAACATGTGTATATACGTTTTTTTATAGAAATTTTATAGAGGGCAAAGGAAGAGAATGGAAATGCCCTTAATGTCCTTTTAAAAATAGTTTGGTGCAAGACACATGACGGTTTTCCTTCTGAAATTGTAATGGAGCTTTGATTTGGATGCCATGTGTTCAAATTGAAATTATAGGACCAAAGTGATCATGGGTACAAAGTGTCAAAAACCCTGGAAAAAAAGGGGGAAACATATATATACCTTGAAGCCAATCATGGCAGGAAGTGAAAAGGGCAGGCGGGAGAGACGCTCGGGAGGAAGAATGGGAGGAGAGAGAGTAAAAGGGGTGGTGGGTTCTATCGTCGTCATCATCATTATCTTCTTCATATTCATCTTCTTCTTGGTAGTGGGAACCGAAACTATGCTGCTGACAATGGTTGCACTTCCAAGTAGGAACTAAAGTAGAAATCTGTTCATCAATCATCTCAGCAATCTCCAAGGAATCCCAATCTCTGATCTCTAATTCCTTCACCATTTCAATGGCTACATCAAGCGCTGTGTCACTTGATATGTCAAATGGGAAGTATATGTTTCTACCTTCCCCTGAAAAAAAAAATAACACTTATCACCACCCCAAGAAACAGAAACTGAAAAACTGCATATATATCCATGCATAATACAGTACCATCCTCATCGGAGATCTGAACTTTGAGAAATATGGTGTCGTCTTGGGGATCTATAGTGCCTGTGATTCTCATGTCTGATCTTTTAGGAGAGCCTGAATCACCCAAAATCGATATTTGTGGAACTTCCTTGGTTCTTCCTCCATTTAAAACATATGAATTGCGATCATCGGGGATGGCTTCATGTTCATCTTCATCAGCAGCAGCAAGAAAAGGGTCCATCAAGAGCTCCTCTGCAGATGGCCTCTTTGAAGCACTCTCCAAGCATTTACCCACAAACCGTCTGGCTTCACCATCATGAATCCTGTGAAACGCTTCCGGCCGCTTTCCCTATTTGAGTTCAGTCAATAAGATTCATCAGATTTTCAACCTGCTGTACCAGGGCCTATTTGCAGAGGGGAGCTAAATTTTTCTTTGAGGAGTTTATTACGTATTTTTATAATTCAGGGGGGCTTATGTAAAATTTTAAGGGATTTTAATTGACTTTTTCTAAAAATACAGGGATAATAGTGAAAATTTTCAAAAGTCCAAGAGGGGTTTGATTCCCCCCGGGCACCGAACAGCTCCACCACGGCCTGTTTGGTTGTCCTTCAATTCGCAAATTGTACTGTTTATAAATTAGTCAACTCATCAATTGTTATACTTTAGTGTTTGGTTGTAAGAATTAAAAACGCTTAAATTAGCTAGTTAACCATTTTACTTCCGGTTCATATACTATTTAAACAATACATAAATTTGATTAAATCATCTGTAATATACAAACTAATTCATCAAAAATAAGATAATTTAGACAACCAAACGAGCCGTTAGAGTTCAAAAGCTAGTTTATGCTTACAGAAGTGACTTTCTTGTAAATTTGAGCCGGATTAGAGCACTCGTTGTAAGGGTATTCAGAAGTGAGCATCTCCAAAACACACATGCCAAAGGAGTACACATCCACCCGCTCGTCGTAGTCCTCCTCATACAGTTCAGGTGCCATGAATTCAGGCGTTCCTAAAAAAACAAAAACAAAAATCAGAATTTATTACATTGAAGCGATATATGATGAAAAGAGTGAAGACAACGGGAAGATTTGCATGCCTATAACGCTGTGAGCGTGGTTTGAGTCTTTAAGTATGGCAGCTAACCCTAGATCACCAATCTTAACTTGAGCAAGATGCCCATTTACAAAGATGTTATCGCACTTGAGGTCTCGATGTATGACAGGCGGACTGTGTCCGTGCAGATAAGCAAGTCCTCTCAGGATTTGTCGACTCCAATTCTTAACCGCCCTCATATCCACTCGCTTGTATCTCTGCCTATACCTACAATCATCAAAATCTCAATCTAACATCTCGTTTGATAACACAATTCAACATTTAAAACTGAATCACTGTTTTTAAGAATTATAGGTAGAAAAAACCCTAAATTTCTATCATGGTAGAACTCATGAAAATCACATATTAGGATTTGTAACAAGATAAAGTTGGTTATTACTCTCTGAGGGTGCCGGAGGTGAACATCTCGGTTATAAAATTGAAAGTTCTCCGATCAACGTCGATCCAAGAGGTGTGGAATTTCATGATGGATTCATGGTCAAGGTTGTTGAGGAGATGAACCTCCGAGTAGAGACGCTGCAGTTCATCTGGCGATTGAAAAACATCGTTGAGCTTCACCTGGTTCCAAGCTACCTCCATGCCCAACACCTCATCAAATGCTCTGTACACCGTCTTCATCGCACCCTTACCCAGTATTTCTCTGAACTGCAAACAACAACTTTGATGAAATTCTTTGAAAAATTTAACCCTTTTTCGTATCATTGATGATGAAACAATCGAAAACAAACAAAACCCTTTTCAAAATTCAAACAAATAGAGATAAAAAATTAGGTCAGGAACTTACTCGTCCATATCGAGAAGAAGGGTCCATTTCTATGTAACCCAACTCGATTGGTTCACCCAATCGCGACTTGTACATGGCTGGATGAATATTCAAGCCGAATTCGTTGAACCCTTTAGTAATCCAAGCTTTTATACAGTACTACTATGTATAATTTTACAGAATCTAATTATATATATATATATATATTCAAGAACACAGGTAATCTATGTATGCAAAGGGGGGAAGCTGATGCTAGAAGATCCGAGGCTTCCCTTCGTGATTTTCGTAAGAGAAAACACCAAACAAGAGCCAAAAGAGCCTCGAGTAATCGATCCTCAGCATAATCCAAGCCATTCCTACAACCTCACGCGAGGATTCGTAATCCCGATAAATCATTTGAGGCATATAAACAGAGGTATAGAGAGAGAGAGAGGAAAAAGGCAAGTTGTTGATATTGATAGAGAGATAGAGAGAGTACTAGTAGTGGATGTTTTGATAAGAACAGACAATATCTTCGTCCTGTCCCCCAACGAAACAGGATTTTTTTTTTGGGTATCAAACAGCTATTTGCAGAATCGGGTTTTGGGTGGTCGGTTTGTTTGTTTCATCAAAATTTCAACAATGGAAACGATCAAAAGTGGAGGTCCCTGGCATAAAACTGGACCTGAACTTGAAGAATCTGTGCCCACGCTTTGGTAAATTCATTTGTGGTTTATGAGTTGGGCAAATCTCAAAAAGGAATCAGAATTTAGAGAGAGAGAAGAAAAAGAATCTGGTATCAGGCAAAATAAATGCTGAGAGAGAGAGACAAAGCGAGAAGACTCTTGAAGCAAAGAAAAGGGTAGGAAGAGGAAAGGGTATATAGCCAAACTCCCTCAACAGGGTAAAGAAAACTAGTAAAAGAAGGAAAATTGACCCTTTGTGAGGTCGCCATTTAACAGAGCCGACTGACTTTTTCTGAGAGAGAATTTAACATTTTAACCTTCATCGTTACCCAAAAGGGAAAATGAACTCTTTGAGCAAGTCAAGGTGAGACACCCATTATCAATTCAACTCCAATTAGAATTTAATAAGCAAAAAGTAAGTAGTTTTTTATTTCCCTTCTTTTTTTTTCAATAAAATTGTCCACAGATAGTGCAGAAATAGCTTTTAGAATTTTGGGGGTGTTAATGTTGAGAATCAATCAATCCAATAAATAAAAAGGTTGGAATACAGAACGGAAACCACCATGAATTGCCTGATCTGACTCGAGATTGGCAGTACATCCCAGTGCCCTCCACCATGGGTTGACAAAATTACAACTTTCCCCCTTGTGATAATACCAAACTTATGTAGTTGTGTTTATAAATGGGAAGACATCTAAATTGATCGAGAATTAATCAACCAAAGATCCGATATGAGAAAAAAAAAATTCTAAGGCCCCGTTTGGTAACCATTTTTATTCTAGAAATTTTCATTCCATTCTCAAATTTTTAGGAATTCTGTTTGGGAATAGCGTTTGGTAATTTTTGTTTCCGTTTCCATTTCATTCCCATTTGAGAATTATGCCCATTTTTTTCTTAAAAAATGAGAAACAAAAAAAGTTGTTTCTCATTATTCCTATTTCATTTCCAAAACACATCGTCACTATTTATCTACCGGCCGATCACCGTCCGCCGCCGCCGGCCATCTCCGGCGACCGTCGCCGGTCACCGTCCGGCCTGAAATTTTCCGGCCACTTCCGGCTGTCGATGGCAACGGCGCCATTGCCTTCCGGCCGGCGTCGACGATGCCACCGCCGGTCGGCCAAAACAGAAAAAAAAAAAAAATTAGGATAAAATCGTTACCAAACACAATTTTCTTCCCAAAACCAAAAAAAAAAATTATTGTTACCAAACGCGATTCTACTCTAAAAAAGAAAACAAAATTCTCATCCCATTCCCATCCCACTGCTGGAATGGAAACACAAACGGTTACCAAACGCCACCTAAGTTTATCTATATTAGATGTGAAAGGATTCAATGGTCAAATTATAAACGAGAGAGAAAACTTCACTAAGCTAACTTTTGGGGGGTTGAAAGAGGTTCAAGACCACTATATATTAGTGTCAGAATCTAAGTTACAATAACTTTATCCCAATAGTCACAAAGGGATAAATTGGTCGAAGGTTAACTAACTAAAGGTGTAAAGTCTAGTCTTTGTACATTCATACTTTTAATTGCATTTTAAAACGTTTAGAAAAATAACGAGGTGTATTGTGCTATTCAATAATTATTGGAAAACAAAAATTAGAGACTACTTGGATATTTAAAAGGTTGAAATTAAAAATTGTATAGATTAATATATTAATGTTTAATTTTGACTTTTAAAATTAAGGGGATTATTATATTATTCAAAATATAATTTTAAAAAATTTTGAGATATAATTAATATTTTTCTTATTTAAGAGAATAACTAATGTAAAAAAAATGAATGACAAACAAAATCGCATTGCAATCCTTTGATTATAATTATATGTATAGGTTTATTAAATTATAAGATACAAAAAAAAAGAAAAAAAAAAAAAAAAGAGGAGGATAAAATCAAAGATACATGTGGATAGAAACATCCCAAGTGTCTTGATCAATATACATGCATCATCATAAATAATAAAAAAAAAAAAAAAAAAAAAAAAAAAAAACAAAAAAAACCGTACAAAAAAAAAAAGAGAAAGAAAACAAAAACTTAGCACAGAGAACGGGTATTCCTATTTTTCCACGTATATATATATATATATACCTTCACACTTTCAACCATTACCATCAATGGATCAACCTTCAACCAAAATAAAATAAAATATATATATATATATACACACACATATGTATATGTAGGTGTGTACGTATGCATATATATGGGTGTATATATATATTATTAAAATAAAATATATCACATTTAATTCATGATATATATACAGATATATACAGATATAATTATACAGACATATATATAGGTATATTTATATGTTAAAAATATACATACGAAGATTCGATCAATATAGTGGATTGGAGAAATGTAGCGGGTATATTTGTATGCACAGATATATCTAATTTGCAAAAAATACAATTTAAGAAAAAAAAATTATAAATTTTATTAAAACGACAATTTTTAGTATTACGTCGACTAATAAAAAATTTAACAGTCGATTAATATTTTTCTACAAATTAAAATATTAACACACAATTTTTGCAATCGTTATTATAATAATTTTTGTTTTTGTGTAGTTAATATTGATATAGAAATTTGGGTGTGTAGTAATTTCGTATAATCAAAAATTTGGAGAATGGAAAATGGTGCATTTTAGGGCCACGCATTGTATAGTAAATTTATTTTAAATAAATTGTTAATTTAGGACTTTTGGTTGTTATGTTCACAGCGACGCCGCCCGCGTAGTATTCCAGCGATAGTGTTTCTAGTGACGCAAAAATCAAGGTAAGTGTACTGTCTTCTATGTAAATTGTTAAATTATATTAAATTGTTAAATTATATGTTCATACTAAAATGCGAAAAAAAGGGTTTATTAAAATTAATTATTTTATAACATTACGCAGATCAAGTAAATTTTTAAAAGTGAAAAATGGTTTTTATTATCCGACTATACTATAGTTGTCTTCTCGTCAGGAGGGTATGTCCTGCGAGATGTGAATATGTTGTTACCTATCAAGCAAGTCTTGCAAGGTGTATATTTATTGTTACTTGTCAAGCAAGTCCTCCAGGGTGGATATATGTTGACTTATCAAGAGTGCAAATTCTGTAGATGGCTACCCTTACCATTGAAGATATTAAATGGCGCTGACACTGATAGCCACCTTAGATGGTACAATCGTACAGGTTACGGTACCGTCGTAACTCCCGATCGCAAGATGAAACGATCCTATGGTTAGTAAAAAAATATGTGTGTGGTATTTTATTATATGTCGAAACGTTTGGATTGGTTGATTTAAATACCTTATCTTATTGCAATTATGGTCGTGGAATTTTATTTCGATTCAGTGTGCGGTTATATTTATATTATGTTTGAAAAGTGTTATTCGATAAATATATTTAATTTATAAATTATTTTTATTATGAAGACAGTACACCGATAAAATATTTGGTTTCAGGTGCCGCAGTTAGGAACGGATCCACTACTGGCACTAGATAGAGTCTGGAGGTGGTGTCGTTTTGGAAGGTTGACCGGACAGGTGTGAACCGTGAAAAGTTAAGTGATTTTTTGATTTTGTTGTGAATATTTGGGACACGTGTATTCCCAAATTTTGAAGTGGGTAGATATATTTTGGAAAAAAAATATAGCGGTGTATATATATATATTTGTTGACTTATCAAGTAACGTCAAGTCGACATCACGCTTGGCCTCAGGCGATGGGGCCCGGGGAGGGGTGTGACAAAATGCTCGATGTGTGAGGGAAAGATTGTTGAATTTATCCCACATCGGATGTGAAAGAGACTAATAGTCAGGTTATAAGAATAAAGAAAAATCTAATGAGGTAACTTTTGAGGTTGAGCGAGGTCCAAGACCACTATGCACTGGTATCAGAACCTAGATTACAACCACCTTAACTCAATCGAATGCAGAAGGAATTAATAGTCAAGTTATAAATGTGAAAAAAAATCTCACATCATGAGTTGTCTTCCGAAGTTGAGAGAGACTCAAGAACACCCGACAACAATAATACGAATTATCATCCAAAAATACTAGTTAAAGTAAACATATGAAATCCTTAAATCCTAATATCATCGTCACATTGAAGAAAAATATATATAACCAAAGGTGGCTTCCTAATATTGGTTGACCTATAAGGGGATTCCGCGTGTAATTCATGTCATAATACACAATTTTTTTAACACAATTTGACAAAGAAAAATTGGTTTGCTGGCTATTTCTGATGCATTGAACCACACTCCCTGAAATAAATAATCCAAGAAGAAATTAGTTATGAAAGTGAGATATTTGACCTTTTACTATGATTGATGAATACTATAATATATATCATTACAGGCTTGCCTCTTGCCACAGACTTTATCAATTTTTGTATTAGTAAGCTGCAGACCTCACCAACTTCCTCAATAATTGAATTATTTATGGGTTTTTTTGGGTCTAAATCACACTTTTTACCCTCCTAAAGTTCGAGTACAATCTCATTTTACTCCCTGACGTTTTAATTGTTTTATTTCATAGATGATCCAATTGAGTGATTTCTATCGATTTTCTATCCCGAGTAAGTGACATGGTGCAACGATACTCAAAACTTTTGGTGCAAAGTGCAATGCAATATTTTTTTTATTGCAATTTAACCGGGTTTTTTAAGCAATTATTGAAAGATCAGGTAAAACTAATAGCTCCAATGGGTGTACAAATTATTTCAAAACTCATTTTAAATTTTTTTTTTTCCCTCAAACTATCCAAATCTAAAAACAATGTTATACCTTAAAAAAAAAAAATACAAAACACGGAGACCATTTATTAGGAAGAAAAGGAATTACATCCTAATATGGGAGAATCCCCTACGATCATCACGAAGCCACGAACTAACGAACTAACGGAAGACAGAAGTTCATGCTCGTCATGAAAACTAATACTGCTAAGAGTAAGAATATTAGCTAAGAAATCCACCACATAGTTCCATTCACGAGACATATGAGAAACGCTAATATCCAAAGAGTGAAACCAAAATTGGATAGAGAGTCAAATGTGATAAACAGATCAGTCAGGACAGTTCTTTCGGACGGCCATAACCAAACTCTTCGAATCACATTCGATAACAAGCGAAAGGAAACCTAACCGGATGACATGTTGAAGCCTCTGAAATAAACCATGCGTTTTAGCGAGGAAACTGGTCATAACCTTCAGTGATGAATAGAAAGCGAAGCAAAACCGGTCAAGATGGTCCCTAATGATTCCACCACAACTGGCATGCATGATGGACCGTTTCAACGCCCCGTCAACATTCAACTTGAAGACACCTTTGGGGGGGCGAGACCAACGACAAAGGGAGGGAGCACGAGTGATGGGCAGACGAATTACACAACCCAACAAACTGAGTGAGTGAGTGCCAAACAGAGAAGAAGACTGCTTGTAGCTCAAACTCCTATTAAGATCTCGCAGCCACGAATGAACCTTGAAGAAAATTTTGTCCGCATCCATCGGAATATTATCGTGAAACGCGTTATTTCTCGCCAACTAGATTTCCCAAATATTCACTAAATTTTTTGAGTTACATTTGACCTAGAAAGCAAAACTGCGCCAAAATCCATATACATAGAAAGATTTACAGTGAAGGAGGACGGGGGAAGTTGAATGTACAAGACTGTCTTCGACATGAACTCCGGAAAAATCGAACAAAAATTCAGACAGACAATGGAGGAAAATCTTCTTCATTTTTCAGATGGTACGAAGACTTCATGGCAACCCTACGCATCCAACAAAAATCATATAAAAAAAAGGACTTTTAATGAGAAAGAAAGGTTACTTGTTACATACCTAGTGTTATCATTAGATAATTTCGGTTTCAGGCGTTGACCAGAAGTTTGATCGAGCGAAGGGGCAGGTGTTGCTTGTATGCTGCTGTCAGACGTATGCCTAACCGACCCACATTCAGCAATTCCCTCAGATTGGAAGCTCAAACCATTAACATGTGAGTTTGTTCTTTTACTGGGGGAACCAGACGAGTCATGGCCGCTTCTCTGTGGTGTACTTGCCTCAGAAGTGCCATTACGAGGCGACTTTCCTGGTAGATAATTCCTTCCCTTTACATTTGAAGGACGATACCCTTGTGGAGACCGACTCTGCAAAAAAACAAAAAGTTACAATCAAGACTGACCCAACCACTGAGGTTTCACATTATATTGATCATTTTCATCTATTCAGCGTAAATACTAAATGCCCAAGATGCATCCGTTGACTATACCATATTGGGGAGGTATGTTCCTGTTCCTCGTGGTTTTGGCATCTCTTCCAATACGAAGGCAACACCTGGCATCAATAGAGGCTTCACAGGGTAAAAGGGGTGGGTTGGGCATGGAATGATGCCATTGACATGGATAACATCATTGGCAGTTGAAGTGGAATGTCCATTCTGCTTGACCTGAGATGAGTGCTGGCATGTGTCCAATGATTTTTTGGCCTGAAACTGGGAAGGAAATGGCGGCGGTGGTGGAGGCATCCTCGAAGTGGGGATGTTCAAGGCACGTTCATAGCACCACCGACAATATTTCAGACAAGTGAAATGACTGTCATAATCACCAGTGAGATCTAACAAGGAGTTCTTAGCACGGCTTGATGTTAATTCAGGTGCTTTCACCTCCCCAGATAAGGCTGCTTCTTGTTCTTCTTTAGTAAAATCATGATTTTCCAACTGTTGTCCACTCTTCATCTTTCCATTGGTCGGCATGGATTTGGAGAAATAGAGGTGAGGTGCATGAGGTGGCATCGCCACTGGAGAAATGCTTTTAGGTGAAACTTCCAATTTATGATTAATATCTCCATGGCTGCCAATACCGTGGTTAGGTTTTGCTTTCAAAATCTTGTCAATTTGATATGCTTGCGTCCCTGAAAATGAAATGCTGTCTTGGACATCGGCCATCTGTAAGCTTCCATGCCTATTCAAAGTGTTGGAGAAAAAATTATTAAGCTCGTCAACTATTTTCTCTTCTGGCTGCTGAAGGATGCACCCAAGTTTTCGAGCACCATAAGTAAAAGCACTGCGAATTCGATAAAAGTTTCCTGCAAATAATTTATATAAGGTTTCAGATAAACTTTGAGATGACATGAAATCCTATGTGACTAAAAAATTTCATCCTGTTATGATTGTCTACAATCATCCACACAGAGAAATAAATATCCAAAATGGAAAATAGTGAAATTTTACAACATTGATAAATTTCTATTGAAAAACAGGACCATATGAATCCTCAAACAGGTTCCCTAACAATTGGGTTTAGCAAAAGAGAAGGGAATTCTACCTTTGCTGACACTGCGGCCAAGGTTATTGTTTTCTTTTAATGGATCCACAATGTTCATATGCTTTTGAGGAAATGTCCGTGAAGTTGCATCAACACCTTTTGAGGGAACCGAAAACATGTCCACACAATATCTAAGAAAATCATTGCTGAGCGGAAGATGAACACCACCCTCGTCAGGTTTTTCAACTGGAAAAAAAAAAAAAAGTGATTAATTAACGAAATTGTATGATGCAGTATACCAATGCCAGAGCATGATGCCCACCAACGATTTCTGGCAATGAGGACATGCGAACTGGACCAGATAAACTGATGCAGTAGTTATCCCAATCGAAGTTGCTGAAATAATCCAAAAATTTATGCAAAACCTAGAAATAAATACAATCAGCAACACACTCGTTAAGTCAACGCCTTCTGTGAAAAACAACGATACATCCCATGAACACTCACTGATAAAGGACCATGCAATGTTGAGTGGAAGAAATGGAAGATATAAAGAACCAGAGTCTCCAAAGCATATGTAGAAATCAAGCTGTGATGAGCACCAAGAATACGACTTTCATAGTAGCACCAGGCTTTAATCAGTATGACACTGCGTTTGAAAAGATGATCCTTGCCAATAAACCTATCAATCTGTACAACAAGAAGCACCAGAAATGATACATCCAACAGCACAATTACATTGATAAAGGGCAGCCCAGTGCACGAAGGCTCCCACCATTGTGGAGTCTGGGGAGAGTCAGATGTACGAAACTTACCCATGTTCACAGAGAGGTTTCCAAGCACAGTTATATAGATATGTATTCAAATTATTCACAGATCTTTGGATCCGTATTTTACTAATGTGGAAATCAAACAATCTTCCTTCAACCAAATGGGTGCCAAGTTTTGACCCAGGAGCATCCAAAAGTACAAGTCTCAAATCATAATTTATACTTTCCACATGTCTGCTTTGCTATCAACTATAGAGGAGTCCCCCCCCTTTGTCAGTTTAAGCTATTACATTCTCCAAATAAAATATGCACTATTAAAACAAACTGGGTTATTCTTCCCATTATATTCATCCATGTTGCAAGCCACAGTTGTAATTTTAAATTCAATGTTACTTCTTTTGTTAATGCATCATAAAGATAACTTAAATCTTCTCTATTTCCAACCACCTAGGTCTCAAAATTCTAATTTTTCTTTGCTTTCTTAATTACATAACATGGAATGATAGAGGATAATACCCTGCCGTGAACTCACATGCTACATATTTAAGGCAGTAGTGAACTTGGAAAATATCATTATATTTCTAGCCAAAAATTGGACGATATGGCGATAATACAGTTTTATTAACCAAAAATCAAGTATTTGACTTTGATTAAACAGAGAATTACCTAAGGCCTTCACACTAACAAGTTGAGCAAACTCATTGGAGCTTTCACAAGACACATTCATGAAAATCCATCGAAACAACACTTGTTTTCGCTAGGTCCAATCCAGCACACATTTATAATTCGGAAAAGTTTGTTACAAATTTAGACTACCTGCTCAAGAAAGCAGAGTGTACAAAGCCCGCCTATCTGATTGAAAGAAATATCAACCACAATATTCTGCACGATGCATTTTACCAGCTTAACCTGCAACAAGAGAATCTAATATCAAGAAAACCAACCATATGAAAAAGGGGAAAATTATCAAGTAACATTTTAAAAGCTAATGATAGATAAGTCGCCACCCCCCCCCCCCCCCCTCCTCCAATGAATCAATCTTCTCCTCGTTTGCTCTTGAGAAACTCAACAAACTAATCATCACTCATAGATGAAATCAATACAATCATTTTCTTACACTGTATCAGATTTGGACTTCATACCCATAATATTATTTTTTTATATTGTATTCCCACAATAACTATATATTGTGACAACAATCATCAATTATATCAATTACGGTCTAACCCTAGCTCTTCAGAAGGACCGAGGATCAAAGATAGAGCATTGCAAAAGATTCGCCATCAAGCCAAATACATACATATCCATGTATATAAAGCAGAAAGTAAGTCTGTGTTAGAGTGAAAGATAAACCTCAGCCCGAATGAGTTGGACATCTTTTACTACAAACTCAGCAGTTTGATTTTGCTCTTCTCGTTGAAGTACAGAGAAGATATCAGCAACTAAACCATCCTCAATGTTTGCAGTGCCAAAGGCAGTCAAATCAATATCTCCATCAGGAAGATAAGTATTCAATGGCACTGAACCATAAGGGAAGACCTGTAGGTAGTTCAAATATTAATTTTATCCACAAAACCAACTTCCCAGTGCATTACACATTTGCATAAGAATTCCAGGTTGAAATCAACTAATTTCACATCATATAGATCATCACATCACACTATGCAAGAAATTAAACTCTCACTAAAGCTCAAATTCTCCCTTGGACATCATAACTACTTGATTGAAATAACGAAACATCCCCCCCAAAGAAAAAGGGACGAAAAGGAATAGCAGACGTATGCATGGAAAAACTACATAGAACACAGACTTAAGACCACATATCATACATATAACAAGCATGGATCTGAGTGTGTAGGGTATGAATGCTGACCTGGCAGCCAATACATCTTCTAATTAACCTCTGCACATAATCTACAACCTCTCTTCTTCTATCCTCGGACTTGGTGGTGGGATGAACCTTAGTAATAATCTTCTGTGCCGCTTTCTCTGCTCTATCCCAGAGATTGAGGCCAATCGACGTCGAATCCTCGTTCAACGACGATGTGGATGGTGATGGAACGGGCATATCTTCCGCTACGCCTGCGTTTCGTACTCCGAGATCGCCCATGAAGCAAAACTACCAAAACTTTCAAACGCCAATCAGTTTACAGATTAAGAACAGCGGCGCCATATACTACGCTGTGTTCTTCTGATCACAACCAAGCCGTTTCGTTATTTTGGGGGGAGAAAATCGATCGTTTTACATGGGGTAACTGGAATTGGAGAGAAGCAGAGAGAGAGTAGGGGTATAGCGTTGGGAGATTATCGATTAGGTTGTTGGTTCAGCAGCGGCAGCGAAGAAGAAAGCAGGAGGAGGAGGAGGAGGATTTTACCGTCTCTCTCATTGGCCTTGAATTCCGTACTTTCGTATTCATCTAAAGTCCATACGCTATCTAATGGCAATATGTATCCCCCTTTTCATCATCATCTCATTTTTTTACTTTATGTCTTTTCACATTTTATTACAAATTATTATTTTCAATCCGTGTCAAAATTTAATTTAACTAAATCAAATTTTTAGTTTTATTAATTTCTCTATTGGGTTTGTTATAGGTTTAGAAGCAAAAAAGACGAATACATCTGATTCGATGAGAAATCAGTGTCTAATTAACTAGTTTAGATCTATGAGATGGGTTAGAATCTCAAATGTTAGACCCAATCATTTTTATGACTGATTTAGGTCTAAGTTTAATTTTTAGGCTGACCTAATCCACCCAATCCGATACTAAAACAAAACTAAAACCCTGAAAGTTCTGTTTTTTTTTTTTTTTTTTTTTTTTGGGGGGTGGGGTTATGAAAATAAAATATATAATTATTTTTTTATTTATATAAAAAATTAAAGAGTCGGTTCAAACTTAGAACCAAATTTGGGCACGGTGTCACTAACAACTGGACGGCTTAGTGGACCCAATCTTAATTCCTATAGAATCTTGTAATTTCTTTGATAAAGTTAAGTCCAAATTCGCGAGTGAATAAAAGTTTCCTATATTCATAACAATCAACAGGAGAATGGCAAATTGCTCAAGTGGACTATTGACCCATGAACAAGCTTATAAGGGATGATCAATAGATAATAGAGTAATTATCTAAATTGATTTTAAATTTGATTTTACCGTATTTAAGTTAAAATCTAATTTAAACTTGATAAATGGGAAAAGCTATCTTTGTTTTTGACTTTCTATGGATGATGTTCATTCAAATTACAACTCTATTCTTTGTTTATACTTTTCAATAAGAGTACTTTACCTATACAACAGTGCAAAGTCATATTTTTTATTATTATTATTATTTTACGATAAGACCAAACTAGCTTAAGCACACCTTGATTAATCATCTCTCTTAGCAATCTTAAGAACACACTCCCCTATATCGGTCTAGTACATTCATAATTAAATTCAAGATTTAATTCTTAAAATACTTTCAAAGAGCATCGTACTCAATCAAAAAAGACCACAATCCCCTTTAATAATGATAAAATAAAAACTAGTAACAACTACCAAGAAAAATAATAATCATACATTGATAATGATATGGTGAAAGGAACAAGAAGACTAATCAAACCGCAGCCCAATTTACACTTATTTCATCAAATAATGGACACAAATCAATGACAAGGACAAAATTCTAGAAAGAGAGCAACCATTAATTACAAAATTGGAGCTAAAAAGAAATAATGAAGTACATCTCTCCTGTACATTACCATCTTCATAGAAGTTAAGACAGAAGTCGCCTTTTAAGACAGACATCGCCTTTTTCCCGGCCTTTAAATTACAGTCAGGCGTAGTGGTTCTTAACTTCAACTCGAACATAAGACATGCCGGCCCCCCCAACGAACTGCTAATTTGCATTTCTAACGGATACCCATCATCAAAAATTAGTGCACCTCTACAGGCATCTAGGATTCAATCTTTCGTATATGAAACAGCAAAGTCTTTGATCATCTGCTTCAAGTGCTGGAAGCAAAAATGTACCAATCAACATGAATTCAGGATGAATCGTGTAAAGATGAATCGTATAAAGAAATCACAGCAGAGAGTGGTGGAGGGGGAGACGTGTTTGAAGACTACTGGTTAAGGAAGTACCTTCAATTCTTCATGAAGCACCACGAATATTTTCTTCAGTCGTTTATGTCTCTGAATAACAAAATTGTTTATGTAAGAATAATGCCCAAACAGATTAGGACCCAAAAAAAAAAGGTAAACAATTTTGATCGAACTTCGAGCACGTGATTCAGAAAAACAACCGCCCCAAAATCTAAGAGAAAAAGAGAGTGATGCTCTTTTATTCTTTTCAAATTTTACCTTTCCACACTGCCGATAGGTGTCCTTCAAGCGCTCCAAGATGATATTGTATCCCTTCAAATCCACCCCTTTGGCCATATCTAGATCCTTGCCAAGCATTTTGAAATCATTCCTGAATATTTAGGAATCAAACTATATTAGACTACCAATTTTGGACTAAGAGAAAAACATCCACATCCAACAGATGGGAAATTTGATAATACCTGTAAGACTCTAAAATTTTGTTCAAAGAACAATAAGCATCATACTTCTCACAGTACTCCTGCACGTATTCTTTATACCTAAAGGAACATAGAGAAAGAAACTCTTCTAAGTCAAGAAATGGTATGGATAATATCTATTACAGAGTATAACATAAAAAATACTACTTACTGAGAGAAATCCTTTATAGGGCCCTTGAGCTCTGGCTCCTCCTTTTCATACTTAGAATACAAATTTTCCTCATCCCAAGAAGATTCCTTCCTTGTTTGGCCACCATCATCAGTCTCCATCAAAGAAGTACCATTCCTTTTATCACTAAAGACATCCACTGCATTATGCTGTTTACTTTCTTCAGTGGAACGGGGAGCTACTTGTTCAGTGTCATGCTGTTGTTGCGCACCAACAGGCACTCTCCTTTGAGTATCTCCATTGATTTCCAAACCAATTCCTTGGCTCAATCTTGATTCAATATGCCTATTTTTACTAGTCAAGTCTGGTAACTTATTAGTCTGGGACCCAAATTCATTATTAGCCACTCTCGATTGGTGCTGAGGTTGAGGCTGCATGACCCTGTGGTGAGGCCTAGCAAAATCTTCAGCAAGATGTTCAGGGGACTTCTTCTTAGATAAACTCTCAGGATTGCTAGAAATCCCAACATTTGGGGAAAACATTCTCAAGTCGGCAGCTGCTCTTCCGGGAGGTTTTCCTTTACTTGAATTAGAATTCCAATGATCTAATGTGGTCGGATTGGTCTCCAGCTGTTTAAACGAAGTTTTCTTCTCCAATTGCTTTTTAACACTCGGTGTTTCCTCATTCATGGGTTCACGAAGTTCACCCAACTCCAAGTCTGAAAGCTCTCTCTGGAGGATACTCCTCTGCCCATTTACAGCAGGGGATCTGTTCATATTAGCCCCATTATTATCCACTGGAAAGAAGCCATTGCGCGAGTTTGAGACTGGTCCAGCCTCCTTGAACTTCCCAGTCAATTCTTTATGATTCCTGTATTGGAAGTCAACAGGGGCTGTATTTCTGTCCCCCAAACCACCTTCCCTTGAATTTGATGAAGCCTTTTTCCTTCCACTATAACCGTCTTCATCATGTGTTACTGTATTGACTTTGTCTTTCCGAACTGAGAAACCTCCATACGCATGAAGGCTCCTTTCAGAGGATATACCATCATGCCCCAAGCTATCAGCATTTCTGTCTGACCTTTCTCCCATGGCAGGAGTCTTCGCCCGAACATTCACATCAATAGGTCTTCGACCCAACTGAGGAGATTCATATATAGATTGTCCAGAAAGTGATTGGTCATAACCTTTCTGCACGCCAAAACCGGTTCCATCCTTGGGTATTCTACTTGTTACTTGTGGTTGACTCATGTTTCCGGCTTTAAATCTTTTAGAGTTCTCGGGCTTGTCATTGAAGTTGTTCCCTTCATTGCCCCTTTTGTATTTACCTTGGGATGTTCTTTCAGAGCTATTAGACTGCTCAAGCTTAAATCCATCCTTTACCACATTTTCCCTTTCACTAGACAAATTTCCTGAATAAACTCGGCTCTCTTGATGCTCGTGATGGCCAATTGAGGAGGTATTGCTCTCTTCTACAGGTTTATTAACTTCTTTATTAAAACCAGAATTTGTAACCACAGCCATTTCAGCTTCCAGGCCATTATCAGGAGAATCTTTCTCAATCTCAACTATATCAGAACTGTGGCCATCATTCTTTTCGTCGATCCCGCTGTGGACAGGCCCACCATCTGATGTAGAAAACCCTAATTCAGAAGGTTGAGATTTATGCTTGGATTCTTTCTCATCATCACTTGTCATAATATCCACATCCTCATCAGACCCCTCCTTGCTGTTCGAAGAAGCATCGCTTTCACTGTCACTGCTGCTCCCACTACCACTTCCCACTGGACTTTTTTTGCTATGGCTCCCACTGTCGCTTCCACTATCACTGCTGTCGCTATCACTATCACTATCACTGTCACTTCCGCTATTGCTGGAGCTACCCACTGGCCCTTCACTATTATCTGAAACCTTTTTCTCACCCAAAGGAAGATTTGGAGAATGATGTGAGAGATTAACCTTGTCAGAAACATTCGAGTCTTCTCCAGGTTTAGAGTTCAATTGTGCCGGTTCCTGCAGTTCCATCACATTGTCTCTAACAGAAAAGGTATTCTCAGAAGAAGATAACTGATGAAAGTTGTTTTCCAGGGCAGGTGTTTCATGACGATTATCTTCAGGAGAACTGAAAAGGCAAAACATACACATAAGCTGAGTAGCAAGGCAAACTGTCTTTGTTGGAGGGTATTCATGTCATTCCCTAATATTTGTTGATCAATTAGCAGATTTGTTTACCGAACTGTTGAGGGTTCAAGGATAAAATACATTTGTAATCAGGTAGGAGAAATACGATATATATTCTCCATTTTTAGGGGGAGTGTTGAGGTAATTTCTGTCATTCCCTAATATTTAGGGGTTTCTGTATCGTTTCCCTATTTCATTATAAATTATAAATAGGGAGAGGCTGACATAGTAGTCAAGCCATCTCATTCTTTTCCTACTCTATTTTTACTTTGAACAGTCATATCTGGGACTGTTCCAAATGTTATGAGGCGGTTTTAACATGTAACAGTGAGCAATTGCTAAAGGCGGACAACCATAGTGATGTACTAAGAAATGAAGCACACCTTCCACTTTCAGATGAAAGTTTCTTAGAACTTTCAAATTCAACTCCTGGTTTCAAGATATATCTCCCCGGCGCTTGAAAATTTGCAATCTGATGCTCAAAAGTAAAAGAGAGGTGTAAGATAATTTACAGGCGCACAGTTTTAACAAACAACTACATCAAGGATTTCTACGACTTACCTTTTTTAATACCTGCTCAATCTGCCTGGCAGAGTTGGGAATTGTATCTCTGATAGCTTTCTCCAAGGCCTACAAAAATAAAGAAATGCACAATAGAAAGAGAGAAATGTGGCCGGAAGAGATTAAGTGGTTTTAGTGTTACATTCTCAGGATTTTATATTTTTTCTATGCACAATTATTTAGGAAATTGAATGTACACAGGTTAACACTGCTTACCTTAAGACTCATTCCTTTAGGATTCTCCATGAGCAGAGAAACAAGCATACTTCGCAAATCGGCAGGTTTAGTTCCCAAGTCTCCCTTCCGTCCATGTTTATCCGTTGCAGCACCACTTATCAACCTACTGGACATTTCTTTCTCAGGACCAGACACAGCATTCTCTCTACCCATCATCACTTGTGGTGGCATAGCATCTTCTACATACACCTGCATCTTAGAAGGCTCGCCAGTTCCAGAAGGGGATGCTAGAGCACCCAGTTGCTCAGATGGAGACGGCATAGGTGAAGCTGATAACCTGCCCTTCGAAGGAGTTGTCCCAGACAGTCCGGATATATGTACTGATTTAGGAGGACCTCCTGTTTTGCACAAGAAGATATGGAAAAGAAAACCGGAAAAAGATCCACCATTAGAATTTTGAACATCTAATAATCACCCAAAAGTTTCTCAGTTTTTATATATATAATTTACAATCAGAACATAGAAAAAAGGGGGAGGTAGAAATGGTTAACTTCAACAGCTCAAATTACCTGGAGGTGGTTCCACTTTTCGCTTTTTAAAAGGAGATTCTTTCTTTTGCTTAAAATGTTGTCTCCGTGGATTAGCTGAAACAAGGAGATGGAATTAATTTAAAACTGAAAAATGCAAGATTGACTGTCAAAATTACAACATGTTGTAGTTCTACATCTATAATCTACTGGTGTTTGTGCATGCAATTTGTAGAAATTGGAAGAAGAATTAAAGAGATAATTTTAATTGCTTTTGTTATAGGGGCACTATAGACAATTCACTGTTGTTGCACCAAAATAATAACCATCTACCACTTCTCTCCCTTTATATATATAGTATATATAATAAGTTAATAATATCCACTAGAAAGTACTAAGTATATACCGTATAATCAAGGTCCAAGGAGAAACATAAAAATAACAAAGAAGAAAGTTTGACATTTGTGATAAAACCTTACCCTCGACAGCAGCCATTGCCTTCATTTGGCTCTTCATGGAGGGGTTCCCATGGTCTAACAACTTAGATCTGTTATCAAAAAAATATGATTGACATTAAACTTTAAACCTCAATATATTTTATAAAGATGTTTTAAAACAAGCCCAAAAAAACTTCAGATAACACTTAACAACAAACTCCAATTGAATCCTTTGGCAATTATTTTGAGTTAAATAATGCATTGCATCACAGTGAAAACATACTTGCGAGTTCTGTTTTTGGGATCAGCTTCCTCTGACAGCATCTTGACATGGTTTGTGGTTGATTCATCCAAAACACGCTGTAAATTAAGCTTTCGCCAAGCACACCCAGATTCAACCAACAACCCATTTCCATCTTCACCACTTTGACGTTGTTCATACGTGTCACAAAGGTCCCCTGTATCCCTAGACCAGGTAAATCTGAAATTCTTGCCACCAACATCAACAATAACCTGAGACAGCAATCGAATAGTAAAGTTAATCGATAGCAACATCAACATAGAAACAGGCTCAAAAAATTCTTGCTTGCAATAGCCACATAATAAGATATCATTCAATATTTGATCCTATAGGGCAGGTGATAGTAGGAAACATTAGAAATATTTTACCAAAACCTACCAAGCAGGAAGGATCTTTATTCCCTTAATTGTTCTCATACTAACTTCTCTACTTTTCCTTTTCATCCTTTTTGGTTTATTGTGAGGGTGTGAGTTGATTGGATGAGTTAATTCTTTTCTATTAAAAATAAAAATTGATGCTATACATTTCAGTGTTTAGAGGGCCTTCCAACTCCCTAAGCAGCAAGTTCTTCATCTTTAGAATTATAATTCTTCACTAATTCTCTGGGAATTCATGCAAATTTCAAGTCCAGTTCAACTACATATTAATTGCAGTTCAATTGCCCAAAATATTCTTTTGCGCCAGTAATGTGAACAGTCGACAATTTCTAAAACCAGTCCATTATGGAAGACATCTACGCTAGATAAAAAATCAACCAGCTAACTTACGTTTCCGAAAGTATTACTGGCATTGGCATTTGCATTGGCATCGAATTTGATACGAGCCACGCCACCCTGGGCCTCGACGCGTTTGATCTCCTCGACGAGGTCCGGCGGAAGCCGCTGAATAGTCATGGCGAAGTTGAGAGGATTTCCAGTGACGAGATTGAAGGTCTCCTCCACCGCGGAAGGAGCCGACGAAGGCGGGGCGGAGGCGGTGGAGACGCGTTGACGGGGCCCAGCGGAGCCTCCACCCAGGGATAAACGACCGCCCGAGACGGGGGAGGGGCGGTGAAGAGGATGCGCGGTGAAGGTAGAGTGGATGTTGCGCTTGCCATGAACTCCGACTCCACCTCGGCCACCCGAGCCGCCACGGCCATGCTTTCCGGCGCCTCCGTACATTTGCTCAGGGGTTCGATTCCTTGACGGGGCGTGGCGATTGAGGTGCAAGTGAACGGAAAGAGTAGGGAGAAGTTACCGATTGAGGAGGGGAAATCGCAGATTTGAGGGAGAGATTCTGCAATCGAATTGCCGACAGCTTCGGAGATTAAAATTTAGAGCTTTTCAAATTTTGCCCTCTTCCTCTTCCTCTTCCTTCTTATTTAAATATTTTCTCATCAAAAATTAAATTATATTTTGTATTTCTTAAAATTTATATTTATATTTAAATAAATTAAAAAAATCACATGTGAATATAATTTCTAATTATACTAATGTAGTAAAAAATTGTGAAGAGAAAAAAGAGTATAAAGAGATACTATGATTTCCTTTTAATTTGTTTTTATTAGATATTTAAACCCATTTATGGAATTATAACCTTTTCTTTTTTTCTTTTTTCAATTTTATTTTTTTTTTTTGGATTTTTGAAAGTTGAAAAGTGAAAAGCAAAATTTAAATATTTTGGGATTAGGGGCCTAAAACTTGCTCAGTGAGTTAATACCTCCAAGCCCAAAAAGTGATTACTCGGAATTTGGGCTTTCTAATTTTTGTTTTGGGCTCCACATGTCGAAAGTGATATGTACGGCCCAATTTGGTAACCGTTTTCACTTTAAAAATTCTCATTCCATTTCTATATTTTTTTAATTTCTATTTGGACATAACGTTTGGTAAATCTGTTTCCGTTTCCATTCTCAATCTCAAAACTAAAAATTATTCTCACTTTTTCTTAAGAAATGAAAAATAAAAAATTGTTGTTTCTCATAATTTTCATCATATTCCCATTTGGTAAAAAGGACACGGATGTCATTTTCAGATTTTTTAGGGAGATTCTCTTTTCAAACTTTGTAAGCCCTCTCTTTTCTTTTGCTTTTGTTTTCCTTCTTTTTCTGTTCTTGCGTGTTGTTCGTCGTCCTCCTCGTCGCTGTCGGCTTAACTGTACTTGTCATCCTCCTCCTCCTCGTCTTCTTCTTCTGTACTTGTCGTCTTCCTCGTCATCATCTTCTTCTTTTATTCTTACGTGTTGTTCGTAGTCTGTCCATGGCCGTCGGCTTCGTGCGTCCTCATCGCCGTCGACTTTGTGGGTAACGCCAATCGATTAAGGGTTTCAATCTTAAGTTGTAATTTTAGTTCGATTTCGATTGGGTTTAGGATTTCGATTTCGATTGGGTTTAGGATTTCGATTTCGATTTCGATTTCGATTTTGATATTGATTTCGATTTCGATTGGGGTTTAGGATTTCGATTTCGGTTATGGTTTAGAATTTGATTGTTTGGTGATTTCTTTATTTTGGTTTAGGATTCGTTCTTAATTTCTAGGATAAAATCGTTACCAAACGCGATTCTGTTCCCAAAACCAAAAAAAAAATGTCGTTATCAAACGTGATTCTGCTCCCAAAAAATAAATAAAATTTTCATCCCATCACATTTTCCTCCCACTGCATGGGATGAGCACAAAACAGTTACCAAACGGGTCTTACATCAATGCTAATGGGCATGGAGAGACGTGAGGTGTTGGAGAATGTTGGCTAATGAGACGTTGTCGCCTTGTTGGACAATGTTAGTGCACATTGTTAACGTTAGTATGTGGTGCAAGAGAGTCCTAAGCGTGGTGCAATGATTAAATTTCATGGGCGCGAAATGAAACTAGGGGAAGAGCTTAGTGCGGGATCAAAGTAAGGCAGATAGAACATGGGTGCAACATCACGTTCTGATCATAGTCATGCAGACGGCATGACAGACCGTTGGGACGTAACAATAGGTTCTGGTTAGAAATATGCATACAGCATGGTGAGTCACTGAGGTGCAACAGCACAACGAAGATACAACTGAACAAATAAAGTTAAGTGAACAAATAGAGCATGTGTGAAAATTGGCTAAGTATGGATACTTCGAGACATGTACCAGACATGTGGGGGCAGTTACTCATTCTAGTCGCAGATTTAGTTAAGTAACTGCTTTGCATTCTTAACCAGATATATAATTAGCAGTTTCAAACCATATTCCTTGCAGTTGGGGACGTCAACGGTCTTCTTTGTCTATTTGTTTTGGAATTGTAAACTAGGGTTCATCATGGAGTATTGTTTTTACAACCCTTAACCATAATATTTTATGTTTTATTTATTTTGGTTGAGTTATAAAACAAAGTTGGTTTTGACTGTAATTATTTGTGTTCATACTATTTCTGGTGCATTTGCGTGCATCGGGTTGCCTCGACATCGATGTTGTTTCGGAACAGTAACGCGGTTGACTAATTGGTGCCCAATCAGATCATCATAGGTACCAAAATTTCAGGTTCGAAATTAACCATGTGACACTTATATGAGAAATTAAAAAGAGACGAGGTTGTAACTAACCCTATTGTTAAAGTATTGTTTAATCCAATCGCTCAATTTACAGTGTATAATATCTCATATAATAAAAACTGATGTGGGAAAAATCGGGTTCCCTCCACGTGTCCGTCAACTGGACCAGATCCGCCACGTCAACTCTATGTCATGACGGCCTGAGTACCCCGGTGAATAGATAGTTCGGGTCGCCTCTTAGGTCGGTGAATATGAAGCACTCAAGATCTCCACACAGCTACATCCCGAAAAATCGCCACAGAATGGCAGGTCCACGCGCTCAACCCAACCTGCATCCCGATTCCCTGATTGGCCTGTCTTCCATGGCATGCCTAGCCCATGAGCTTCGCCATCTACAGTATTAGGGCCCAAGCCCATAGTTCTAATCTGCCGTGTCGGCCACACGCTTGACTGTTTAGCGCTAAATCGAGTTTAAAGCCCTAATATTGCGGAACGCTAATCACTTCTCTGCCTATAAATAGAAGGCTTCTCCAACACTTTTAAGCAAGTGAACAACCCACTATAAGCTCTCAGCCAGGTCAGCATAATAATTTTGCTCTCGACCTTAATTTCCCACCGAGCTCTTACTTTCATGCCAAAGGGAACACGCCGGAAGCACCTCGGCTCGTCCTATGTGCAAGTGACAGATTAGAGCTTAGCTCGGACAACGGCTTGCAAAAAGAAGGCACCGGTTCGGATCACAGGCCGGACGAGGTCTGTTCAGCCCAAGACCAGGACTCCAGCAGGAACGAAGATCATCCCGCGATTGCCTTCAACACCCCCTGGCGGGTGGCCGAACCATATTGCAGGTCAGACTAATTTTTTACACCAACAAAAATTAATTAGAACTGTTTTATTAGCTTGAAGCTCACGATGAGATTTTATAGTCGATCTTCTAAGGTTGGGTAGACGATCTATCCGGGGAGGAAGATTTTAATGCAAACTTAAAATTGCAATATCAAAATTTTCACAAACTCCAAACATTAGAAATGATACAATAAAACTAGGGATCTCTAAATAATATTTCAAATCACTACTACACGGAAATATGTAATTAACCTTTTTCACACACTCAAATTGTTAGAAGATTTACAGTACAAAAGCAAACTTCTAAAGAACACATCATCATTAATGACATAAAAAACACACACACAAACACACACTCGTGTGTGTCGTGATAGAGATAGAAAAAAAGTGAATCATCAAGCTCTGCCAGGTGTTTTAGGATCATGGTTGTGGTTTGCTCCTGTTCCCGGGTAATCGAACACCTCTATATCCATTCTTCCTTCTATCAACCCTTCCTCCATTAACGCATCCTACAAGGTTTAAACAAATCATTAACAACAAAATCTAAAAACCCATATGGGTTTCGCTTCTTTTTTAGAGAGAGAAGAGAACCTGAGCATCCGACTGATGAATTGATGGGTTATCCACAATTGAATTGAGAATCCCTAATTGATAATCAAGAAAGAAAATTAGCATAGAATAAACCCAAAATCATAATCAAATGATTGAAGGACTTACTGGAGGTCGGAACAGCGGCAAGAGAGGAGAGAAGAAAGGAGAAGGCGAGAAGAAGGGTAAGAAAAGGGCGTCTCTGCTCCATTTGTTTCATGAAACAGAGAGATCGAGAGGATATGAATGAGAATGGGTTGGTGATACAGAAGAAACGGAGCATGTGATGGTGTCCTCAATATATAGAGCTGACAATAATTGAATTTAAATATAATAATTAAAAAGCATCTGAAAAAAAAAAAAAAAAAAAAAAAGTCAACTTCTGGTTTCTATGATCTTGTGAACTCTTTGGAGTGAGTTCCCACTTGCCTAACATAAAGTATGGGGGGTTTATGTGAATTTTAAAATTTACTAAATTGCACATTTTAGTCCTCAAATTTTATTTCAATCCCCCAAAAAAAATAAAAAAATAAAATCGATTTTGGATGAAAAATGGGTTATGATCAACATGTAAACTTCTAATAGAAATAATTTTGCCATTTCACATCTTCTCTGAAGGTAAGACATTTTCTCCTAATAATAATTAAACTTTTCTTACTAAGTGTTCTGACTAATCGTTGTTAGAGAAAAATTCGAAGAAAACGTTTTAAGTTTAAGTTTTTTTTTCTTTAGGGGAAAGTGTGTCCGGACTAGCTTACATACACCTTGATTTATCACATCATTGGGCAATCTTAACGACGCACTTCCCCACGTTTGGAGTCGAACCCGAATTGACAAGAAAAAAAAATCACCTCCTCTTACCAACCGAATTAACACGTCATTGGCACATGTTAAGTTTAATGGCGTAATGAAATGACAAGAATACTTTTATTAGAAAACTACGTGCCGAATACAACACATTTTTTATTTAAAATTATTTAATTTTTGTCATATTAAAATAAATATAAATTTAATTGATCAATGTGTAATTTTGCGGATCCATACTTAAGATGTTATTAAAAAATAAATAAAAAATTGGTCCACGCTAGTTGAATACTTTAATTCCCAGCAAAATAAAAAAAAAAAAAAGACAAAAGGATTGTTGTGACATGAATTTGGGCGGTGCTAGAATTTCGCATCAGACGTGAAATGTTTATTTGTCGTTTACTTCACAATTGCCCAATTTACTCTTTTCTTTTGGAGTTTTATTGGAAGTGGAGATAGTGTTTATAATCCAACAAAAATACACAGTGGGTGAGTTATTTCGGCACTATAAAATCGATAACGACCATCCATACAACCCAACTTAATTCAATTCCACTTGGCGTGCAAAAAATAAAAGTCACCCACATTTTTGGAGATTTTACTTTGCTGTTTAAACATTTATATATCAAGCGGTATTTCTAAGAGCACGTGAATCCAAGCACAACTCATAAAATTTTTTAAGATTTTACCGACAGTCTAATTGAACACCGATATGACCTCCAACGCCAATCACAACGTGGGATTGCCCGAGGCTCCAACTTGATTCTACACAAAATGATTTGTTCTCGGGTAATAGAAGACATCCCAAACTATGTCTTCGGCTTGGATATTAATCTTGCTCGAGGACAATTACCAAATCCTAATGAAGAAGTATTGTATATCTGATTGAACGAGTTTAATTCTCTCAATCCCACGAATCTCGTGGACAATAATGGGGATTGACGCCCTAACCCTAAAACCCTAAAGAAGTCTTCCCACGCCAATACAAAGGGGTAACCAGATCTAGATAAGCAAAATTTTTCTTAAACATAATTTTTTACAACAAAAGTGTAATACTGACAGACAAACTCGCGATGCATTGTTTTGCAATAACCTAAAATAAAAAATAAAAAATAAAAATCATATTTTAAATACAAGGACTACCATGTCTGACCATTCAAATTTGAGCACCATCAGAAAGAAAAATTTTATTTTTTATTATTATTACATGGTAAGATATATCTTGATCAGTTTACGTTCCTCTCGATTAATCACCTTCCCGGACGATTTTAAGGGCACACCCTCACATAATCCTGGTGCATGCAATATTAAATTAAAAATTTAATTATTAGAATACTCCCCAGTGAAAAAACTTAAATCCTAGTTGACAAAGAAAAAAACATTATTCGTTGACAACCCGACTAACACCTCTTGGGTGTGATAAAGAAAGATCTAGGAACCCACAATTTTTCTTAACCGTAATTTTTCACAACATAAATGCAACGCCGACAAAGTTACTCGTGATGCATTGTTTTTGCAAGAACCTGAGCTAAAAGAAATCATTTTCTAAATCGAAGGAAGACCATATCTGACCATTCAAATTTGAACACTATCACAAAGAAAAACTTTATTTTTTATTATTATTACACGGTAAGATGTGTTCAGGTCAGCTTACATGTACCTCAACTAATCACCTCTCCGTGCAATCTTAAGGGTGTATTTTCCCATATCGGTTTGGTGTATTCAAAATTTAATTCCTAGAGTGATCTCCAGAAGAATCGAACATGATTGACAAAGAAAGGGAACACCTCTCTTTACCAGCTGGACTAACACTTTGGGTATGAAAAAGAAAGACCTAAACAAGAAAGAGAACACATTTCTTAAAAACCTTATCTGCTAACTATGGAGATTGGATGAGTGAGAGAGCGCACTCTTGGGATGCTGTCGGGGCAATAGAGATCTTATAAAGATTGGTGGTGGAATTGAAAATAATAAAAAAATAGGGGGTTCACTTTGCATATAGAAAATCTCTTTACTTGTATTGTGTGGATACTATAACTATCACATTCACAATTCACATGGAGAGAGAGAGAGAGAGAGGAATAGTGAAATCTCTAGTCAGACCACATCAATGGACAATGAATGCGTCCGTCTCCTTCACCTTTTCCTGCACAATCAATGAATGTATGAATACGGGATAAACAGTGTAGGCACGATTTCCAAAAAAAAAACAATCAATACCGCATTTCAGTTAAGGCAGTGTTTGGATAAATGGAGAATCAGAATTCCAAATAAACGTAAAAATTCAGGTTTCAAAATCAGAGTATGGACTCAAAAATACAACCACCTGATTGCTGGAGTGAAAACCCATAATTTTATTTTATTTTAAATTATTACAAGTTGAGACTTCACCTTGTTTAATCAGAAACCATCGTAGAAAAAATCAGCGTCATGAGCGTAGTCATAATCATGTCCTTCGGTATTTTCATCGTAATTGCTGTATGCACCATCCATAACCTCTGCATCGTCGCCAATATGTTCAGTGTCCATTTTGCTGTCATGTGGCGGTAGCTTCTCGTCGTTATACTCCTTTCCAGTCTCTGCTGCCTGTTAAGTGATCCATACATTGCATAAACCTTGAATTAGGGCATCAGACCGGCGGCGGATGGGCTAAAAAATTATATTAGATGTACACTAGATATTTAAATAAATCGAGGGGGCTCATTGTAAAGTTTTAATGGTTCTAATTGATTTTTTTCCGTCTAAATCTAGGGATTAAAGACAAAATTTTCAAAGGGTCCACCTGGATCCACCACTGCATGAGACCATAGGTCTAATTTAACTATGGTGATGGTGCCTGGCGGAGATAAATTAACATTCAGATTATCCAAGAAGAGAAAAGGAAGAAGAACATACGGGTTCTTCAAATAGTTTATCCAACACGTCGTAGTTTATTTTAGAACTGAGTCTCTGCCAAAAAAAGAAAAAAAAAATAGCTTAGAACAAAGTGAAAGCTCAAGCATTCGCTAGTGTAGACCCTCGTTGGCATCTTTACCTTTTTGGTAAGCATTTGTCGAGTTGCTTCTGCAGCAGTTTGAGCAGGCAAAGAATTTTTTGCCTCAGCGGCTCGTTTACGTTTCCTTTCCTGCAAATGAAGATCCATAAATAAATAAAATAAAATGCAAAGAAAAGTTCATTTACCAGAAAATTAATGTGACGAGTTTTAGGAGGAAAAAAAAAGGTATCTAGAGCGTGTGTTTATGCATTCAGTAGTCAGCGACCGATCTTAAAAAAAATGTTTTTTGAGGGGTAGGGGGGTTTGTGTGTGTTTTGGGGGGGGGGGGGGGGGGGGGGGTTTCTTTTAGAGAATTATTAGAAGTTTATATAAAGTAACAATTTTATTTTTTTTAAAAAGAAGGGGTGAAAGTGTATGTTCTCAAAAAAAGAGGGGGTGGGGGTGCGGGCTCCGCCAAGTGTTTGAAAAATCACCTCTCTTAAGTTGGCTACAGCGGCGGCAGTAGATGCAGCAAGCTTCTTTGCAGCTTGGACGTCCTCTGGGTAGTTACTGAAATTGCTGTTATAAGCTTCCTCTGCAGCTGCTTCGGCTGCTTCTTTAGCAGCTTGTTCCTGTAACAGCAAAAAATGGCACAAAACCAAAGAAAAAATAAGATCATTCAATTTGGCAAAATCAGCCAGAGAACAAGTCAAAGATCCAATATCCATTATGATTTTTTAACCGAAAAAAAAAAAATCAAATCAATAATTGAAATTGTGGAAAATTATTGGCACGCAATTGTGCCTTTATGTGCCTAAAGAATGCTAAAGTCAACCAAAAGCTAAGAAGATCACCTCAAGATACTCCCTGTTTAAATTCTCCCAAATAATCCTCTTGTAATGCTTCTCCTCCTCGGTATGAAGGTAATTCTCAACCTGCAGGACATTCATTGTTTCGAGTGATAATCATAACCATCATAAATCCATATCCGCCACGGCACCCACCCACCCACCCACAAAGGACAAAAAATGCATCACCTAACATAGATATGCCTAGAAACAGAGAAATAAAAATAGAACAATATTGTGAAAACGACGTAAAAGTTGTGCACAGTTGAGTAGTCATCAAAAGGTTCACGCTTGAAGAGAACCAAGGCATATGAATTGTTCCTTCTTTTTGTTGGCCAAGTCAAGAATTATAAATTGCTAATTACTTGTACATGAAAATCACCAAGAAAATACGGTTGAAATGTTGCAGAAAACTTAATTAAATGAAAAATTTACACACCTCGGCATCATCAATATCAGACAAGCTATCTGATTCATCGCCCTTTTTTGGACTTCTATCATCAGCTCCATGCAATTTATCGTGATCATTATCAGAAAAAGCTGCATTTGTGATACCAGACCCTGAATTCATTAAAGCCAAATGAGCATGTCTTCAAATAAATCAAAGCTACCAAAGAGATCTTATAAAAAGACACTTTGCAAGAATAAGACGGTAAACAAACCTAATGCTTCAGCCCCTTTTGACCTCAAATTGTCATCGTCAGTTCCTTCTAGGTTTTCTTCTTCGTCTAACTATTGAATATTAATTAAACAAAAATGAATAGATGCTTAAAAACCAAAGAAGATAGAATCAGCATAAAATAAAACGGGAACAAGACCACATAGGCATACGCTATTGCCTGTCAAAGAACACAAATGAGGTAAGAATAAATCATCAGGCATGCATTCAAAGCATCTTTTCCACAACCAAGCTGTTCATCTCACCATAAGTATGAAATTAAAGAACAAATTCCAAAGCATAAAATGCAAACCTCCCTTGCACTATGAAATGTTACCCCCCTTCTCTTTCTTTTTCCAACTTTTTATCAACCTAAAGTAAGAAACATGGACAAGGATAGAGCATGACAAGGACCTAAGGACAAACATGCATAACTATATGAATATGTGCTCTTGATGTATCTTCATAGTGTACAAGCACCTTATACGTATAAACCACCATCAAGTTGTGTCAATTTTACATTTTTCTTTTAGAAATGGATTTGCGGAATGGGAACTGAAAAAGAAACAATTTTATTGATAAAAAAAATGCGCTATTTATAGGAAAACAAAGTTTAAGA
This sequence comes from Eucommia ulmoides, assembly GCA_016647705.1. Lineage (NCBI taxonomy): Eukaryota > Viridiplantae > Streptophyta > Magnoliopsida > Garryales > Eucommiaceae > Eucommia > Eucommia ulmoides. Next base: position 359,176 of record CM028340.1, read on the forward strand.
AGATAATGTGCTTTACACCCTTAGCCAAGTAATTTTTGTTAATCAAAACTCGCAATATTCCTCCAATGATTGGAGGTAATCAACCCATAATTTAATGAATATCAAGCAGCGCACTTGATTGGGTATCAAGGCAAAGGCTTGTGCCTATAGCTACAGCCTGGGCATTTATAACAACTAAATTAACAGGAATTCCATTGTATTTGAATAGGGACAATTTGGTCAAATTGTGTTTGCAGTGCTATATTCACTGCTTTCTCCCATTCACCCATCCCCTTCTTTTCAATTCATCTGCTGATATCTTCTATTTAGCCAGGAATGATAAAGAAATTTGGATCATTACATTCATTTCAGAAGATTCCTTTATCAACGCCCTTTCCCTTTCAGCACGTTGAAATGCTGGAGGTTCTGATCCTCCTTCAAGCCCTCCTGAAAGTTTCATGAACTGCATCCAGTACAGCCATTAGAAGTCATTTTAAAGACTTAAATTTCAAATAAAACTATCAATGAAATAAAAAAGGAGTTACATCATCATAACAGCTTCGGCAAAGACCATGAGCAAAAGGAGATATCCCACTACCCTTGTGTTCACAAAGCAACTCGCTCTTTTCAGATGCATCAGACCCAATACTTGGTTTTGTACTCGATCTATCCTCTTTTTCAAGCTCATCCGCTTTAATATTGAATTCTTCAATCTAATGGCAGCAAAGAAATTTATTTAACGTATATAAAAATATGAAGAAAAAAAAAACAGCATTAACACCGTTTAACACACTAAAGTACTTGTTTTTTTATTTATTTACTATTTTTATATATTTTATTTTTTGGGGGGGGAGGGGCGAGGGGGAAGGAAAAGATACATCACAACTCTGATAGGCCAAGGAAAATTCATTTAAAGAAAACCAGTAATGCTGAATCAAACCTACCGTTAAGCTCCCAGATTCTGTATTTTCAAACTCAATTAAGCGCTTGGTCAGGGTTGCTTCACAAACATGCACAATATGCACCTGACAAAGAATAAAATGTTATATTAAATAAACCAGGCAAAAAAAAAAATTGTACGGAAGGGAAAAGCGCAACCAGGCTCTCGCGTTGCAAGCCTTGGGAGGACCAGAGTAAGCAGCCTTAACCCCACGTATAGAGAAGCTGTTTCTGTGGTTCAAACCCGTAACCCCAAGGCTGGCCACCCTCTCTCTATATATACAATATTGAGGATATAATTAAGCGCAATACAGGTAGAAGGCATGTGATAAAGAAGTAAAGGAGCCATGAGTAAAGATTTCTTTCAGTGATCAATGATCATCATCATACAGTTCACACAGCAACTTAAACTTACAATATCTAACTTGGAATACTTGAGTCCATGTGAAAGAACAGATATATAAAGTGCAGCTCCACATAATCCACTGGGCTTTCTTCCAGTCTGCAAGCATTTCCCATCAGTACTACGATACAGTGAACTATTTTTCATTATTAACAACTGATCCTGATGGTGAAATTGCATCAAGAATTTCCATCTATACAATTCATATATAGGAGCTGTATATAAATAAAGATATATATTTGACATCAAACCTGCATCCAGTCTCGTTTCATGCTGGCTATAATGCGAAGTGCAGTTCTGGAAACCTTAGGATTTCTTGTCTTCAGTAAACCTAAATAAATGTAAAACATACTAACACGTGAAAAATGAAGGGAAAAAGAAACTAGTCTTGATACTCAAACATGTCGATCTACATTAAAAGTCAAAACCATATATGTGTATATCCGTGGGTGAGTGAGTGTGTGTGTGTGTGTGTGCGCGCTTGTATTCTGCTTTCAAGAACCAAACTAGACAAATTATAATGCAAAGAATCAGGACTTACGCTCCGTAAATCTATCTATGAAAAGGCTAGGATCAACAGGCTTTTGAACAATTGGATGCTCTTCGAGGCTCAGAAGTTTGCATAGCTGCAAAAACACAGCACCTAGCACATAACTGCGAAAAAATTACAGGCGAAAGCAATAGTAAATTCTTAATATAAACTGCAGGTATAAATTACGAATTCAACTATAAAAAACAGAAGTGATAATTATAAGATAATATAAATTTGAAGGAAAAAGAATCCATACACATTTACACGCAAGTATTCCGAGAAATCAATCAGAAGATATGGTCGTTTCTGTTCCCTGCAAAGGAAAACAAGTAATTAGAAGCATTTTGCACAAGTAATCAATCAAGTTTTTCACTAGTCTCTATTTTGGAAAATAATCACAATTTCAATAACACAAACTTAGTCACGTCTTTGAAAGAGGAATGACGTCGACGATGAAGATAATGACATTGGTGAGAATTTTATCAACAAAACAATACTGCCAAAAATGATAATGACAATGATGTGTCAAAATTATTGCTCACCGACAGGAAATGTAAAGACAAGCCGCCTCAACAAGCTCTTTCCTACGACCCCTTGTGAAATTCCGCTCAAGTGCTATCTTCAAAAATCATATATAGATTCAAAAGGTTTCCATCCAAAAGTAGAAGAACGTCTACAAAAATTGAAGTCGAATATAAAAACATCATACTGTATAGAAGGCCAAAGCTGGACGAATAATAGAATCACCACCAGAAATTCCCAAGTGGTATGTTATGTTTGAAATTCCATCATACGCTGCAACGGCATGGGAAATATTACAACCCATTGAAGGTCACACAAAGATGTATCTAAAAACAGGTGTGTCACTAGAATAAACTACAACCAAAGCACAGAACGCACCTTCATTCAAAATCCTTTCACGTGAAGCTGAGTACTCACCTTGAACCCTCACAAGATTTCCTGCCAATTGGCTCTGCAAATAAGCTCAAGGAAATAGTTTGTTTTTTTAAGTCTAGGAAAGAGGGAAACTGCAAGTTGTAACCATTAGTACAACACTAAAATCAAAGAAAGACCCACGATAATGGATTATAACGTCAAAAATATTTTTGTTAGTCCATAAAACAAGGATGAATTTCTAATGTAAAAAAAAAAGATTGTCAATTGTCAAACAAAATTAAAAACAAAAATTATTATACAGTGCACATACATTGCGTGGCCAAGAATACTAGTTCATACATCATACTAGTCTGACTCTTTCCATTTTTTAGCTGTGAAAATTGTGTTTTACTTTTTGAATGATTTCAATTTTTTTCATTCATGGGTCAAGCCACACATCGCCGACAGCATTATTTACTTATCTCGAACAAGAGGGAAAAAAAGGAAAGGGGGGGGGGGGGGGGGGTGGAGAAGAACCTGTCCTGAAGAATTTTTAACAAAGCTGGGTTCTTCAGCAAAGTTGTCTTCTTCAATAACTCTACCACACATTGAACAACATCTGACGGACAAAAAAAATAAAAAATGGTGATGATGACGATAAGAACATGAACAATAAGAACGGAAGTATTATATATCAAAATATAATAGTAAAAAAATCCAGGCAAAAAAAATAATAACTTAATCTCTAATATGAATTACATCCACATGCGAAAATAAGGGTATAAAAAACGAGACATGAGCGGCACTCACAGCCTGCCATCAATGTGATCTGGTCTTTGAACATATTTTGCGCAACTGCTACACCACAAGGCCATTCTTAGAATCGTCGAATGTACCTGGACCAAATTGAACAGTATGCTGATTTATGAAACACAAGAGTTGAACAGATCAAAAACAAATGACCAATCGAACACGAAAAATGATGAGAACTGACACAACCACATTATTACCAACAGTAGATAAACCTTCACTACAAACAGTTGTGGAAAGGAAATCGAAACACGCTTGATATTTCCGTAATCCCAAATTCCCACTGATTTTCAGGCTTTTAGCTTGGAATCACTGACTATTGAGCTTTTCAGAACTAGGCCGTTGGGATACTGGTTTTTATGAGAATTACCAACACCTCAAAATGATCTACTGAAAAAATATAATGCAATTGATTTGAAAGAACCCCAATTGGACAATTAGGTTTTTGCTTTACTTTACAAAGTGAAACACGCTCAATCTGAAAAAAACTAACTTAATCCAAATTAAACAAAATTTGTAACTGTCAATTTTATACCTACATCAAATCTAACCTGATTAGAAGACTCCAATCAACGATATACACCTTTCAATTAAGTTTAAAAAAATCCCAACTAAACAATCCATAAATTACAAGTTTGTTTAAAGGAGAAAACTGACGGTGGAACGTGGGTGAAAGGGAATAGGAGATAGTGGTGGTGGTGGAACGTAGATGAGGTTAGTGGTGATTGATGATGCTTTCGGGATGTAGAAAGGCATGGTGATGGTGGTGGTTCAATGAAAGTTGAGTGGCCTGGACTGGCAGGCTGCGGCGGTTTTGGTGGTGGCGGGTCGTCGGTTATAGGTCGTGGAATCGTGAGAAAAAGATGAAGGGTGTAGGGTATGTGCAGAGAGAAAGACGAGAGAGAACATACCTGGAATTGAAGCGCGAGGAGTGGGTCGTTCACCGTCGCCGTACGGCCTCCTCCCGCTCGTTTCGCTCAGAGACCTCTCCGAGGCTCAAGCAGAGTAAGGGGGGTGTTTTGATCCAGTGAAAATTACATATTTGACCCTGTGATTTTTCCTAATTTTGATCCGCTACTATATTATAGAAAATTACATATTATATATTTGCACTTGTTAACAAAAAAAAAGGGCAAGGGTATACATGACATTTGTTAAATGCGTAGTAAAAATCCTTTTTTAAATTAAAATAAATCAGGGAAAGAAAGTAGATGACAACATAATGACGGCTTCACGCATTCGTGGAAGGCCGGCGAAGCTGCTGATGTCCTCTGTTTTGGTAGCGAAATAAAAAACGGAGGTCGTTGAAACCAGAAAATGGAAGTGAGAAAATGAGGGTTTTATGTATGTATCAACGCAGTCACGTCCCAATCGGCTGTCGACGAGGCTAGGAGCGAAGAGACAAAGCAATTTGCTGCGACTAAAAGGCGGCGATTTCCCAACCATTAGGGTGTAAAATTGAATTGTGAAACCTTTAATTACAAATAAGGATATGGGTAAGCCTATCAAAACTAGAAGGAATTACAAATTTGTCCTTCAAATGTGCGAAATTACCATTACGAACAAAGTTTTAAAAAAATAACGAAAAATTACCCAAATGAGAGGACAAAATCGGAGCAAGAATTACAAAATCACCACGCATCTCTTAGTTAGAGATGTCAATGGTTCGATTTTCGGTTTCAGTCCGATTTCATATAAACCAAAACCGTTAAACGCATACCAAATCAAAATCGCAATTAAAATTATCAATTTTTTTAAAACAGCCAAGCCCAACCATTTTAATTTTATACAAAACGAAATTAAAAATTACGAAACCATTTAAGATTTTTCAATTTTATAAAAAAATAAAACCTTAAAATCGCAAACCGTTGTTTTTTTATATATAAATAAAAACATAACTACAATATAAAATATAAATTCCAAAAAATAAAACCAAATCATAAAATAATTAATTATTACAATAAACGTTTTTAAACATAATTAAAATACAACGATAATTAAAATAAACGATTGTAATCGTAAACAATAACTATATAAGCAATATAAATTCTTAAGATATATAAATAACTTAATGTTTAAATATAATATTTAATAACAATGTATTAATGATGTCAAAATTTGGTCAATCACCTTCCTCGCATATACATAAAACTTAACACTGCTGGATTTCTCGATGGAGCTCCTCCGTAGAGCCGGCCTTTGTCCAAAGAGACCAAAACGGTTGTTTTGGACCTCAAATTTTAAAGGCCCCTGCAAATTGACCCTTATATTTTTATTTTCAAAATATTTTTACTAATATATTATGTTAAATAAAAATAATTAATTTTGGTTCACTCAATATATCAATTATCTTCTCTTTTGATATTTTAATTTTCTAAAAAGTATGAGTATTTAAAACAATTAAACATTGAAGAGTCTCATTTTTAAATTTTGCTTTGGGCTCTAATCTATTAGGGCGGCCATTCTCCAACGTGAGAATGAGGGTTCGTTGGAGTTAAAAAATCTTCAAAAAAAGTACAGAGAATACGAGCATGGAAGGTCGTGTGTATGTTGTTAATGGAATAACTCTCATTTGTAAACCTTAAGCCTTGTAATGGCTCCTTGATTTAAGGGCTTTGACAAATGTCACATTCATAATTAGTCGAGATTAAACAAATTAAGTAGCAGTATAATGCACCGTACGACCTACCAATAGTAACTCAAATGGTACTTTATATATCGTGCAATATTTTCTAGGGCAAAATACATGTTAAACCATCTAACTATTGACACATTTTTATTTAGTCCAATAAATTTTTTCGTTTCAATTAAAACCCTATAATGCACTCAGTTTTAAATGGTCTTTCTATTACATTTTTCATCAAACCTAACAGAAATGAGGCATAAAACGGTCGTTTACTCTCTCTCTCTGTGAGTCGACCCTCCGTTTGAAATAGAGGGTGGCCACCCCCGATCACCCCTTGTTACAGGGGTGATTCACCCTATTGTTACAGGGGTAACATAGGTGATTCACCCCTATACCAAGGGGTGAACCACCCCTCGTTATAGAGGGGTGGTGGCGTCGGTGGTGGCGGGGGGAAGAAAGTGGTGGAGAGAGAGAAAGTTTTGGTAAAGAGGGTAGAGAGAGAGAGAGCGCTTCACCCATGAAGATGGAAGAAGAAAAAAGACTAGAAAAGAGAAAGAGAAAATTAAATAAATAAATAAATAAAAATTACGATTATATCCCTTAATTTTGTTAGTTTAAATGAAAAATCTAACAAAATAACCTTTTAAAACCACCTTCATAGAGGGTTTAAATTGAAATGAAAAAATTTATTGGACTACACAGAAACGTGTCAATAGTTAGAGGGTTTAAAATATATTTTTCTCTATTTTCTAATACGCCTAATGTAAGCTCTCACAAGTAGTCTTGTTGATCAAGTATATTAACCTCATATATCGGATTTCTAAGTAACGTTGCACAATCTCGAATGTTTGCGTTGGTCTTGACGCTATTTTTTTCACCACTATCTATGTATATTTATTAATAATCAATCTAACAACCCACTTGAGTGTATAATATTTGTGAAGTTATATTTTAATTAAATTGAGTTCAAAATATATTGTAATAATCTCCCTTTTTAAGTTAAGACTTAAAAGCTGCTTATAAGAGCCATAAATAAATAAATAAACAAACAAAGACATACAAACGTTGGATTCTCTTTCCATGCACACATGGCCATTATACATTTAATGTAATATTATTATTATTACACTTCACTTCCTTACCATGAAACACAAACACCAAAGGCAACGTTCACATTTGCAGTGTCTCACAACTTGCCCTTATTTTATATATATATATATGGAAAAGAGGCCAAATTTACTGAAATCCATGGAGTATCATCAAGATTCTTCATTTAAATACCCCTAGGGACTAACCCTAAGCTATATAGCCATTTCTTACCATCTTCTCCCTATTTTATTTGCATAATTACATAACTACCAATGAATAATTACATAACTACTAAGGAGACAAAATTTTACACAGCTACTTGCACGTACCGGGAGTTTTCATCTAACAACACGATACATTTGACCGACTTGCTCTTACCAATGACTTGGACCGATGACTCCTCAGAAAACTAGAGACTTGTCGGAGACTCGACCTCCGAACTGATGAGACCGATGAATCACCGTCGATCTCATCGTTACCGTTACGTTTTCCTAAATTAACGTACAACTTATGATGTCTAGACAATACCACGACGTTTTTAGAAGATTTCTACTGGGGACCAATGAACCACTTCAAATGGGCTAAAGACAAGAACTAGAGGTCTTAATCATGCCACGCGTCACTTTATTTGCTATGTACTGGATTAAAGGACTAATTAGAACTTGAACTTCTAATTTTTCGGGACAAATTTGGCTCCCTCACCTTTAAATTGTAACAGGTCATACAATAAATCAAGTATTGTACTTTTATCTAATATATTTTAATTTTATTTTTTCAATTCTTAGTCTCACGCCAGAAGAATATCGGTTATATTGTTATGAGCATACCTTCGGGGCTTTGGTTATTTCCTTACTTTTATCATGACTCACCCACCCATTTGTTCATGATTTCAGTCTCCTTTTCTGTATGACCAAAGTACACAATTGCACCATATAAGTATTGTCAAAATCAAGCCCTTTTTTCTAATTAATTCATTTTTAAAAAAAAAAAAATTGGGTTGGAAATATCCAAGGTTCAGCACCAAGCACGCTGAACACACACACAGAGGATCACACCCACTTGATACCTTCTGTCTCACTCCTCCGCCATCGCCACCTGGCCTTTTCTTGTCTTACGTGTCTCATCTGACGTGGCAACTGACAAGGCTCCCCCCCTTCCTTTCCCTTTTTAATGGAGGCCCCTTCCCCGCACTTCCCCCACTAAATCACCTCTCTCTCTTTCTCTACACCTCTGTTTTTCTGCATTTACAGTACAAGAACACTACTCGCCGGAAAATTACTCCCAGACAGCTGAAAAATGGCTGAGGGTAGTAATAGAAAGCTATTTGTTGAGATCTGCAACGCGAAGAATCTGATGCCGAAAGACGGTCAGGGCACGGCGAGTGCCTATGTCATTGTGGATTTCGACGGCCAGCGACGGCGAACCAAGACCAAGTTCAGAGATCTGAATCCCCAGTGGAACGAAAAGCTCGAGTTTTTTGTCCACGACAATGATTCAATGGCGTCGGAGATTCTCGAGCTCAACGTCTACAACGACAAGAAGGCCGGAAAGAGAAGCACTTTTCTGGGAAAAGTCAAGATTGCCGGCGGTACTTTCGTGAAATCCGGGTCGGAGACTCTGGTTTATTACCCGTTGGAGAAGAGAAGCGTATTTTCCCAGATAAAAGGTGAGATCGGGATAAAAATTTGCTACGTCGACGAAGAAGCCGCGCCTCCCGCGCCAGCAGATCAAAAGGCGGCAGCTGAACCTCCACCACCTCACGCCGCCGAAGAGAAGCCACCGGAGAAGGAAGAAGAGAAAAAGACGGAGGAGAAGAAAGAGGAGGAGAAAAAACCGGAAGAGGAAGCAAAGAAGGAAGAGAAACCACCTGAGGATCCAAAACCAGAGGAGACTACTCCAACATCAGCGCCGCCACCGCCTCCTCCACCGGCAGGTGAGGTCGCTAATCCACCCGTAGCTGAAACAGAGAAATCAAAACAACCCAACAAAGACAAGGCCTTAACCTCCCCAAAACGTGCAGACATCGGAATGAAAGAGCTCGAACTCCGCTCTATCTCCGCCGATCGGAGCCGTACCGCATACGATCTCATCGATCGGATGCCATTTCTCTTCGTTCGTGTTGTCAAAGCAAAGAGAGCAAACCCAGAAGCCGAAACATCTCTCTACACGAAGCTCGCGATCGGCACTCACAGTATCAAAACAAAATCTCAAACTTCCGACAAAGATTGGGATCAAGTTTTCGCCTTCGACAAAGAAAGCCTGAACTCAACGACTCTGGAAGTCTCTGTCTGGGTGGAGAAGAAAGGTACGGACGACAAAACCACCGAGAGCAGCTTGGGAACAGTGTCGTTTGATCTGCTGGAAGTACCAAAGAGAGTACCGCCGGACAGCCCCTTGGCACCGCAATGGTACACTCTCGAAAGCGACGGTTCGCCGGGAACTGACGTCATGCTGTCCGTGTGGATCGGAACCCAGGCTGACGAAGCCTTCCAAGAAGCGTGGCAGTCAGATTCCGGCGGCTTAATACCGGAAACCCGAGCGAAGGTGTACCTGTCTCCCAAGCTTTGGTATTTGAGAGTAACGGTCATCCAAACCCAGGATTTACAGCTGGCTCCTTGTTCCGAACCTAAGGTTCGGAATACGGAGCTTTACGTGAAAGCTCAGCTCGGCGCGCAGCTTTTCAAAACGAGCCGAACAATGATCGGCTCGTCCAGCTCATCTTCAAACCCAACGTGGAACGAGGACTTAATTTTTGTCGCAGCCGAGCCGTTTGAGCCGTTTTTGGTGGTCACCGTGGAAGATGTGACCAATGGGATTGCAGTAGGCCATGCAAAGGTACAGGTGTCAAGCATCGACAGGCGTACGGACGACAAGATGGAACCGAGATCCAGATGGTTCAATTTGATTGGCGACGAGAAGAAGCCGTACGCCGGAAGGATACACGTGCGTCTCTGTCTGGAGGGCGGATATCACGTGCTTGACGAGGCGGCTCACGTGACCAGCGACGTTAGGCCCACGGCCCACCAATTGTCCAAACCGCCCATTGGGCTTCTTGAAGTGGGCTTAAGAGGGGCCACTAACCTACTCCCGGTAAAGACCAAAGACGGTACGCGCGGGACCACCGATGCCTACGTGGTGGCCAAATACGGGCCCAAGTGGGTCCGCACACGTACGATCCTCGATCGGTTTAATCCCCGGTGGAACGAGCAATACACTTGGGACGTATATGATCCTTGTACCGTGCTTACAATAGGTGTATTTGACAATGGAAGATACAAGCGCGACGAAGCAGGGAAGCCCGGGAGAGATGTTCGATTGGGGAAGCTACGGTTGAGATTATCGACGCTCGATACGAATCGGGTATACATGGGATCGTATTCCCTTACGGTGTTGCTCCCCGGTGGGGCCAAGAAAATGGGAGAAATTGAAATTGGGGTAAGATTTTCGTGTTCATCGTGGCTGAATTTTATTCAGGCTTATGCTAACCCAATGTTACCCAGAATGCACTATGTCCGTCCAATGGGCCCGGGCCAACAAGACATATTGCGACACACGGCGATGAGGATCGTCACGGCCCGATTGGCCCGGTCTGAACCGGCGTTGGGCCAAGAAGTGGTCCAATTCATGTTGGATTCGGACACGCACATGTGGAGCATGAGGCGGAGCAAGGCCAATTGGTTTCGGGTGGTTGGTTGCTTATCGAGGGCGGCCACCTTCGCTAGGTGGCTCGACGGGATTCGCACTTGGGTGCACCCGCCCACCACCGTTTTGGTCCACATCTTGCTTGTGGCAATTGTGTTGTGTCCGCATCTAGTGTTGCCCACCATCTTCATGTACGCTTTCTTGATCGTGGCGTTGAGGTTCCGGTATCGCCAGAGATCGCCGATTGCCATGGACCCCAGATTGTCCTATGTGGATGCGGTGGGTCCTGACGAGCTCGACGAGGAGTACGATGGGTTTCCAACGACACGATCCGCTGACCAAGTCCGTATCCGGTACGACCGGTTGAGGGCCCTAGCCGGGCGGGCCCAAACGCTTTTAGGTGACGTTGCGGCTCAAGGGGAGAGATTGGAGGCATTGTTCAATTGGCGAGACCCAAGAGCGACTGGGATATTTGTAGTTGTCTGCCTGCTGGCTTCACTCGTGTTTTATGTTGTGCCATTCAAAGCCTTTCTGCTGGCTTCGGGCTTCTACTACTTGCGTCACCCAAAGTTCCGTCACGACATGCCGGCGGTTCCGATCAACTTTTTCCGGCGGCTTCCGCCGCTCTCCGATCATATCCTTTGATTATTTTTTTTCAAAAAAAAAAAACAAAGAAAAATAGGGAAAATTTAATGCACTTTCCCGGTGTACTGAATGTTACTGTTGGTGTAATTGAATGTTATTTATTATTGGTTTTATTTATTCCCGGAGTCGGAGTTGGCATAAAAAGTGACCGTTACTGTTGGTATGCCTTTTCAAAACACAAGGTTGCAGAAAGTAGTGGTCATCAGAAAATTGCCCGTTAGATAAGTCCAAAGAAAAAGGAGAGCACCACATTCATGAATCACGGCCGTATGGCACTTAAAATTATACGGTAAAATATGTCTAGGTCAGTTTATCTAATAATCATCTTCCGAATTCTAACACTAATATAAACCAAGCATCATATGCTCAAAAAGAGAGGGGGATTCAACAAAATTGGTTGCAACGGAATTTTTGTAAAAATCTTAAATGGTTGTAATTGAATTTTTTAAACATATAAAATAGTCATTATCATTTTATTAGTAATTTAATGACAATAGAATTAAAAATGAAATGGATTTTATTTAATGACAAAAGAAATTACATGTGGTATTAGAATGACGTCAAAAGGTAAAATAATAATTTGATTAAATTTTCAAACGGTATATTAATTAATTTAATTAAATTGCATTCCAATTTAAATATTTAGTTAGTATTTGGTCTCGTTTTTTGGCGGATCAATAATTAAAACCTAATCCCATGTAATTAGGATTAACTAATACAAAATTTATCTTAGTATTGGTTAATCTCATGTTTGGTGGGATTAGAAAATTATTAGTAATGGGAATGAGATTTAATCCCATGTACCAAACATACTATCACACCCCACCTCGGGTCCTCAATGCCTAAGGCTGGACGTGACGTCGACTTGATATTATCCGACCAACCAACATATATCTAAACATATACTAATATGGATTTTTTTTTGATTTTTTTATTTTTTCAAAAATATTTACCAATTTCAAAATTCAAAAATATACATGTCCCAAATATTCACAATAAAACTACAAAAATAAAATAAAAAAAATCCACAGTTATCATAACAATAAAATAAATACATTTAAATCAACTAATCAAATTATTTTGATATATAATAAAATACCACACATATATTTCCCTACTAGCAATAAAATCATTTCACCTCACGATCGGGAGTTATGACAGTACTGTGATCTATACAATTGTGCAATCTAAGATTGTCATAAGTGTCAGAGTCATTTAATATTTTCAACGATAGGAGCCAACAAGTGATATAAACCATCATATCATGATAATAATCATCATCGTCAACAACAACAACAGATATCAACCATGTGGCGACCCGGTTTCCTAGGGCCACCACTTGGTTTCTCCTATTGGAGAATTTATACCAAAAACGATTGACCGAATTTTTTTATTTATAAAATCTGAAAAATTTATAATGCAACGGCGACAAGTAGGGATGGTCATGGGCCTGGGGGCTCGCCCAACCCGAACGGCCCGACCCTATTTTTTTAGGGCTTGAACTTAGGGTTTGAGCCCATGGGCCGGGTCTGGGCCTAGGCATTAAGGCCCGATCAAAATTAGGGCCGGGTTTGGGTAAGGTCCAAAAATTTTAGGCCCGCCTCGAAGGATATTTAAAAAAAATAAAATAATATATATATATATATAGACACACATACATTACAATTCAACCCTAATATTTAGAATATTGGTTTCCTTTAGAAATTATAATTTTAATATTTCTTATTGGTTTGATTTGTTTGAAATATTAGTTTGTCTTTAGAAATTATAATTTTAATATTTCTTGTTGATTTGGTGTTAAATTTTTTATATTTATTTTTTAAATTAAAAAAAAAAAAAAAATAGGGCCGGGGGCCCATGGGCTGGGCTTAGATTTTTCTTATAGGGCCGGGCTTGGACTAGGGCTCAACGTTTTTTTGTAATACACTAGTCTAAGCCCGGCCTGAACCCAGCCCGGCCCGACCCATGACCATCCCTAGCGGCAAGAGTTTAATAATTTGTCTTATGAAAATATTTTAATTTACAATGCGACTACGAAACTTACAATTATTAAATTTACCGATTTTACAAACAACGACAATAATTTTAATTTTTGATTTTACAACGGTAACTAATAAATATAATAACTACAATTTAAATACAATCGAATAACCACTAATTTATTCCAAATTAATCCGAGAAATTTTATAAATAATGGTGACATTTTTATTTATCAACGGCGATAATTTTACTAAATAAATAATATTTTAATTAATAAAAACTTGATAAATTTTACACGTGACGACGATAATTAGAATTATCAAATTTATAATTTATCAATTTATCGAATCGAATTTACGACGGTAAATAATAAATACAATTATTACAAATTTTAAATAGAAATTCAACTAAAATTTGTATCGCCGTTTCGCTTCCACCGGGCCTGCAATCAAAACTGTGGGGTTGTAAGCCAACGCTCAGTAAAAATCCAACCCCTCTAATATGTGCATTTAATTAACGCGACAAATAAAACATATTGACATGATTTTCACATGGTCATAATTATTTCGTAAAATTTGACAGATAAAATTCAACCACAATAATAGCATAAATCACACAATAGAAAAATTAAATACATAAATTAAAAGAGTTAAGAATTATGTCTGAAATCCGAAGTGAAAATTCGAATCGAAATATTCCAAGCCGATCGCTCAAGAAAAAAAAACATTTTAAATTCCATTGTCTCTAAAAAAAAAAATTCCTTCACCCCTGCGTTTTCTGTTGTGATGCCCATAACATATATCTATAATTAATTAATGATATTGATAGTATTATTATTATTATATTATGTGTCAAGCTGCATATATGTGTTATATACATTATTTGGTTTGAAATTGTTGCTCCATCACGAAGACAATAATTTCATCTAAGTATTTATTAATTTATTTATTTACGCAATATTCTCTTTTTAAATAAAAAAATATTAAAAAGTATATTTTTAAATAACACAATAGAGCCAAATCTTTTAACGTCAATTTTAAATTAATATTTAACCCTAAAAAAATTATCAAATATTATTTATACCACAAATTTCCATAATATATACAACACTCCAAAAATATTAAAATAATATTTTCAAAATATAAATTTAACATTTAACTCAAAAAATTATTAAGTATATATTTATACCCCACATTCACAAAACCATCTCCAAAAATATTAAAATAATATTTTTCAAAAATATGAATTTTCGGGGTATTACAAACCACTTGCAGGATTTGTCCTCCTGTCAAGTCACAATACAACGTTCTACAGGATATGCTCTCCTATTAGGGCCAACAACATCCCGCAGGACATACCCTCCTGTCGGAATCACACTATAAAATAATCCATTTGATATATATATATATATATATATATATATATTCACATTTTAGTACGAAAATATAATTTAACAATTTATATAGAATAGAAGAACAGTACACTCACCTCGATTTTTTGCGTTACTGAAAACATTATCATCAAAATGCTGACGTGGTTGGCGTCGCCTGTGAACTTAACAACGACATAACCTAAATTAAGAATTTATTTAAATAAATCTAATATACAATATGTAACCCTAAATATGCAATCTTTCTCATTCTCAATTTTTTTTTATTATACAAAATTATTACACGTTCAATTCTTCAGTCAGTATTAACTGTATAAACAAAATTATAATAATGATTATAAATTTCTTCCTATTAATAATTTAATCTGCAGAAAAATATTAGTTGACTGTTAATAATATTATTAATCAACGCAATATTAAAAATTATAATTTTAATAAAATTTACAAATCATATTCTTCATAAATTTGATATATCTATAATCACTATATTTCTCGAACCCATGTATATATTTATACATATAAATATACATGTGTACATGCTCAGACAAATAGTTTCATAAATTAAATAATATTTCTCGAATCCATGTATATATTTATACATATAAATATACATGTGTACATGCTCAGACAAATAGTTTTATAAATTAAACATGATATATATATATATATATATATATATATATGACATCTCGACCGCCCTTTCCTTTGCCAATTCTTGTTTTTTCCACGTGTGGCTTCATGCCACAATTTATACCCATTTGGTTGGCAATGGTTGCCTTCTTCGAGAAGGGAACCATTCCAACCATGTGTTTTTATTTTATTTGATTTTTTTTTATATTAATTATCCTTCTTGAAATAAAAAATTATATTTTAATTTTTTTATATTTTAAATAACCTAATAATCCCTAAATTTTTATAATTAAAATTAACATATTAATCATTAAATTTATAAAATCAAACTTTTAAATATCACAATAACTCTTAAAATTTTTAAAGATAAAATTTAAATAACACAATGAATCTCATTATTTTTTAAAATATTCTAAAATACAATTAAAAATATGCATGCGCAAAAATTAAGTTTTACACATACAAATAAAATAACTATTTCTATAACCATTCCAATCCCGTCTTGAATCTCATATACCAAACACCACTTAAAGGTAATAATAAAAAAAAAAATCAAAATTGTGAGTGAAATTCCACATAAACAATATTAATTTTTTTATTTATTTATAAAATACCATGTAAACTACTACTACTAAATCAATTAAAACATTTTAGACCACGTGGTCTCAGTTCAAAAGTTACTAAACAAGTAGGTTGCATATGGCATTACATAAATGGTAAAGTATAACATGATTATAACATTACTATGAGGCAAAAGAAAATCAAGCAAACCATCTTTATTTTTTCTTGTAAAGCTATCACTCAACAAATTAATTTCATACCCCTCGAGATATAGGCATGTTACTAACACACATATGTTATATCTCCTAATAAATATATCAAATCAAATCATTTACATTGCCTCTTGTTGAAACTCTGGGCATTTATCAACCTTCTCAACATAGTTTTCATTCTCCTCGAACCCGTTCCGGGCCTCAAAACGCCAAAATTTTCGATCTTCAACCCCGAACAACTGCCCCTCGCCTTCTCATCCTTAGAACACCAACCTCCATAACTGAATTCTCCATCTCTTCTTTTTAGAAGATCTCGATCGATCTTGTCAAGAACGGGATCGTTCTGTTTGAATTTTCTAGCGAAAGGGCGGTTGCTCAAAACCATTCTTCTGTAATCCCTAAGCCCGAGCGATCTAGGGTGCTGCTTGGGAGGGTTATCCCAGGTTATGTAGTGTAGATCGTGGTTGACCGTTGTGTTTTTGTAGTCGTTGGAGTTACATATGACTGTCTGAAAATAACCTTCCGGGGAGGAGACAAAATTCGTGTAATAAAGGAGGAGAGTTCTTGGGAGATTGTCCCAACCCACAACGCAGTATTCCGAAAACGATCTTGATAATATTGTCCAAGCTGATCCTGTTGAAATATTTAATATTTACATTAATATAATAATGTACTTTACATCCTGATTAATACATACCATAACATTAATTTTACATTAACTAAAAAAAATGTCTAGATTCTTGTTATTGCAAAATATTACATTAAATTTGTTGTGGGGAGTGTTTTGTGTCGGTAAAACAAGTGGGCATTATTCACGCACAGATAAAATTCATTATCTTATTAAATTTAACTTTTAATTAATTCAATGAATCATCCAGAGGGCATGGCAGTCGATGGTTTTAGGGGTTTTTGACACTTTGTACCCCAAAAGTTTGACAATTATTTCACTTTAGTTCTTATATATATATATTTATGAATATTTGTGCAGGAAGGAGTGTGTGAGAGAATGAGGAGGTGGAAGTTTCTAATAAAATCTCTAAAAAAAACAGTCGGGTATATATCACGTGACTCTTTTATGTCTAAAATTATAATGTAAATAATAATTTGGACTGTAGTAGAATGATTACGAAAGTGAGGCTACGGGGATCAAAGTGAGATTTTGGTCAAACTTCAAGGGTTTGTTTTAAAACCCCTTACTTTTTATATAGTGAGAAAATGATGTTAATGAAAATCAGCGTCATCAACCACCTAACAATTATGACTACAGGCTTTAAACAAAGAGGAAAAAACACATGTGACATGATGACATTGACAAATTCTAGCTAATCAGTCACAATCACAATCTTATTAGTATTTTCAATCGAAAATTTTGTTTATGTTTGGTCCCATTGAAATATAACAAGTACCATAATGTCAATGACGTAACTCATTATACTCGAAAAAAATCTGACAAAGTGCAATTCCTGATTTATACGAATAATTTGACTATAAGAAAATTCAAGATAAATGACATAATCTTGATTACGATACGAGATTTCAATTTAAAATCATATGGTATCAAGTGAAATAGACTAAAGAGGGTAGGGTTCATACTCAACCATATAAAAAAATGAAAATAAAAGCTTCTGCAGCCTTCACATGGTGGTGATAAGAAATTAAAAATCAAGCCAAATAGAAGAAATACCATCCACAAATATAAACAAATAATCATTATATATATATAGAGAGAGAGAGAAAATTAACCTGTGAAAAGCTTGAAGGATGTAGGCAAACTCCTCTGTTTTATAACCCACCAGATCTCTGATTTGTTAAGGCTATGCAAACCTGGGTCTATGATTATTGGCTTCCCTCTCTTGTTCCTGGAATAATATAAATTTCATAATATTCTTGAAATTTTGAATACCCTTCTTTTTTTTTGAAGATAAATTCAGAAAAATCTTACAGTTTCCACCCCAAGCGACTGCTGTGCTGGATGAAATTCAGATCTCTTGGAAGTTCAGAAAAAGCATGCATCAGATCTGAGATCATGGAGGAAAAAAAAAGGATTAATTAATTATTTAATTTAAACAATGTATGATTTAAAAAATAGAAAAAGGATTAATTAATCACTCACCATACCATCTTGAGTGATGAGGGGATAATCAGAGGCGCTGAGATTGATGAACCAGTCCCATTTGACGATTCTCAAGAGCATAGCCATGGCATGGAGGGTTGTAGCCAGCATTGTCGGTCCTCTGTACGTCACCAAATTGGGTTTTCCGACGATCCAAACATTACCCATCTGAGCAAAAACCGAATTACTCGAAACAAACCTCGATATCTCCCGATGCTCTGTTTCCGGTGCGCCGGAATCCATGTGAATCAGGTAGTAGTTTCCGGGATGGTAGAGGGCGAGGAGTATCCTCTTGAGCTTCGAAATGTCGCCTTTAGATGCTGAAATCAAGTAGGCGAAGGTCACTGGATATGGGTTGCGGTCGGATTTGGGTATGATTAAGGTCTTTGTGGTAGTAATTGGGCTGAAAATGGTGAAGGGTGGTGTTAGTTTGGGGTGGATGTAAAGGATGGAGAACAGAATTGAAGTCAGCATGAAACAAATGGCCAAAAACTTGATACCCATTTCTGAATTTTTTTAAGAACTTGCAGAGAGAGAGAGAGAGAGAATGGTGGTGGTGGTTAAATTGTTGTTAATGGAGGTCTTTCCATGGAAGAACAGTTGGTGTATATATATATATATATGTGGGGGAAGATGAGATCCATGGGTTCCTTCCTTGGAAGTGAAGGCCTCTCCAGTTGGGGGGTTGGTGCCATTACCACCACCAATTTGGTTGAGTCAACGTTACTCTCTAATTAATGATTTAAACTAAATTAAAATTCATGGGAAAATTATATTTTGGTTCTTAAACCGTAGAAGACTCCAAGAATTAAATCTTAAAATTAATGTTAAATGCACCAAGTCGATATGAGAAAATACATCTTTAAGATCACATGAGAAGATAATTAGTTGAGGTACACGAAAACTGACCCGAACACAACTTATAGTAAAAAAAAAAAAAACACTTCTTTTAATTACGAAAAGTAAACATTTTTCACATTTGTTTTAATCTGAAAAAAATTAAAAATATTTTTAATAAATCTTGATAGAAAATATGTTATTTCATCACATCGTTTCAACACAAAATCTTCTTATGAAAATATTCTTGTTATTCCATCACATCGCTCCATTAAGCTTAAAAAAAAATTTCTTAAATTTTTTACTAACAATAACTTATACTTCTCTTTTCAAACGAAACGCTGTTAAGAATTAATTAAGAAAAAACGTCTTAGATTTAGAGAACTGAATTAATAAAATAACAAAATTATTCCCATTAGAACGTCAACATTAACATCATTTTTTATTTTGCCCAAAAAAATGTAAATTTTAAGGATAATGCTAAAATTATTTTAAAAAGACTGTTTTATGGGCTGATGGGCCACCCAAGCCCATAATCTTCAATCCAAGAGCCCATATGGCCCGACCCTATTTGATAACGTCATCTTTCCCACCAAAATAAACGGAAAAAATAACGATACTTCTCTCTCTCTCTCTAGAGAACAATTTCTTGTTCTTCCAATTTCTTCATCTTTCTCTGTTTGATTCTCCGGCGACTTCCGAAATGCAGATCGAAAGAACCAACACTCCTACTCCTACCGCGTCACCGGCAGCCACCTTCTTCGGGAAGCTCTTCGAAATCATCTTCTATCTCCACCTCCTCCTAATCTCCGCCCTAGTAATATACCTCATCGTCTGTTTCTTCCTCTACTCCGCCGAGCACAACCAACCCAAATGGTACCCCCAAATCGTCATTTCGGTTCTCACCGCCGCCATCACCGCCTCCGCTTGCCTAACTACCACCCTCTTCATCCCTTCCAAAATCCTCCGGCTGATTTTCTGGGCCGCCCCACTTTTGACATTACTTTATGCTATTACCATTCTAGTAGTTTTCGCCCCCTGGAGCCCCCTCGCGGCGGTGTTCCCGGCAATTTTCGCCGGCGCACAAGCCCTTTATTACACTAAGATCAGTACGTACCGCGTTCATTTCACTAGCAGTATACTAGAACTTTCCGTCCAAAAGTATCCCAGAGGAAGCACCGCCCTCACCACCACATCGATCTTCATTCCCGGCCTCTATGCTTCCTTCTTGCTAGTCGGAATCTCCACGGCGAGATCGACACCAAATCGCTTCAAGTTTCTGTTCATCTTTCTGATCATCGTAAGCCTCGCCTGGACAACCCACGTGATCGAAAACTTAATATTGAGCGCCGTTGCAAGAATGAAATACGCCGAATTCCGACGCGTTCCCGACATTCAAACTAAGGTGGCTCTCCGAGACGCGTTCAAGAAATCAATGGGGAGCATTGTACTGGGCTCGATCATCGTCCCTTTTCTTGTCCTGGTTCGGCTAATTTGTCTTTGCGTGAGGGTTATGTTAGAGAATGGGGATCACCCGTTTTGCTGCTGTACAGGTTGGTGTGCGAGATTGGGTCCGGGATCGTTGCCGCACGCCAACCGGCTGGGATTCGTGCATGTGGGATTGCACGGCAAGAACATAGTGCACGCCTCTAGAGATGCGTGGGTGAATTTTTGCAGCGACGAGACGCGGCCGCTGATTGAGGCTGATGTATTCGGCGCCTTCTTC
Source organism: Eucommia ulmoides (assembly GCA_016647705.1). Classification (NCBI taxonomy): domain Eukaryota; kingdom Viridiplantae; phylum Streptophyta; class Magnoliopsida; order Garryales; family Eucommiaceae; genus Eucommia; species Eucommia ulmoides. The sequence continues at coordinate 380,166 of CM028340.1, forward strand.
TTCATGTGCGGCGTGGCGGGTGGTGCGGCGTGCGCCGTCGCGAGCGGTATATGGACGCTGCTGGTGGACAAGGTGCATACGCCAGAGATCTCTGCGTATGCATTCTTCGTTGGCTATTTCATGGTAAGTTTCCTAAAACATAGGGGTGGCAAAAAAAAAACAAAAAAAAACCAATCAATAACGGAGAGAAATCAAACCAATTGGTCTGATTTTAAAAAAGATTAAATGGTTTGATTGCGGTTTTTGTTTTAAAATTAGCAAACGAAACAATTTTTGTTTTGGTTTTGTGATACCAACCGCAAATTGGAACCTCGAAACTGATATCTTAGATATATTTTTATAACATATATATTCTCACTTTTTTATATATTTATAGTTTAACCCTTTATATATATATATATATAGTTATAGTTATTTATTGTAACAATTATGGTTATAATAATTTATTTTAATTATGGTTAAAAACGTTTATTGTAACAATTAATAGTTTTATGATTTGATTTTGTTTTTTGTAATTTATTTTTATATTTTAGTTATATTTTGTTTATATATAAAAAACAATGTTCCCCAATTTCGTGATTTTATTTTTGATTTTTTATAAATTTGAAAAATCTAATATGGTTTTGTTGTTTTGTGTTTTTGGTTTTATATAAATTTAAATGGTTCAGTTTTAAAATCGTTTAAAAAAAACCGACAGTTTTGATAGCAGTTTTTGTTTGATATCTGTCTAATAATTTTGGTTTTATATAAAACCGGACCGAAACCGAAGCTTTGAAATCCCAACTAAAACCGTACTTCCATCAAAGGATGACAATATTAATTGAGTTGTTAATGGATGAAAACAGAGTAGGGTTGCGATGGCATGGCCGCAGGGGAGTGTTTTAGCATACAAAGTAGCATATGCAGAGACTGGGGAAGAAGAAAGAGGGGAGCACTTTGGAGCGTCCATACCAGAGAGATTGCTTATGTTTCAAGAGCGTGAAAGACTAAGGAGAGAGAGAGAGTTTAGGCCAAGTTTTTTGGAACGATGGGCTATGATCTGGGGAGAAGAAGAGGAAATAGAAAATGATTTACATAGATAATTAGCAGACTTTAATGTTGTATTAATGAAGGCTCATTGGATCTTGATAATACCAACTTCATGCATGCATGCATGTGTCAGTATTGTACCTAGCATCATGTACTGCGTTTGTTACACTGAAATAGAAATGACAATAGAATTAGAATCAGTATGGTAATAAAATAAAATGGTCATTACCATTTATATGTTTGATAACAAAAGTGATTACATGTGGTATTGGAATGACATCAAAAGAGTAAAATAATAATTTAATTAAATTTTCAAATGGTATAATAGTTAATTTAATTAAATTTTATTTCAATTCAAATATTTGGTTGCGTTTTTTAGCCGACGAATGATTAAAACCTAATCCCATGTTTTATGAGATTGAAGAATCCTTAATAATGGGAATGGAATTTAATTCTATGTACCAAACACAAGAATAAAATGACTATTCTCATGACCATTTCAATCCCGTCTCGAATTCCCACAAGTCTAATTGTTTCAACTGTAGGTTGAAAAGTTAAAGAGCATGATATCCGACAGATGCATTAAAAATTTTAACCATTATTTTGAATTTTTTTAGTTAAAATTAAGGTTCCAACAGATGTGTATGTGTCATTTGCTCTGTCAAAATGGAACATTTTCCTTGCATAAGGCATATTTGTCACAAGTGCAAGCCTAATGCACAATTTGAAGAGAACACTACTGGAGTTAGTCATTGCTCTAACAATCATCAAATCCAAAAGAAAAGAAAATAAAAAATAAAAATAGTTTGTTTATTTTATTTTACTTGAATTAATTTTAATTTATTAATTACCTTTGATTGTAATTTAATTTAACCTAATTTAGATTCAAATTGGGTTAATTTAATACATATGAATTCAGAATCAAACACTATAACAAAAATCATACATCATGACAATATTTTTAGAGACAATTTATAAATAATATCCTTTTAAATTCTTATTGAAACAATACTTAGTCATCATGTTCTTATAATATTTATTTAATAAGATATATTTTAAAAAATATATAATGTAGAACGAAAATTATACTAATAAATATAAATTAATGCGACAAAATAATTGTCCTTATAAGTTATTCGGACAATCTTTTATGAGACACTTTTTAATTATTTCAATGCTTTCAAAATTGTATATGTTGGGATAAATTTTGTGCCTTTAAATTAAATTTTGTTGTAGTGAAATCATTAATTTAATATATATAGATACATACACAATATTAATTCAAATTCAAACTAAACATTGAAATTTGGCAGTTACTTTAATTTTTAGATAAATTATCTAAGTTCGTTTTTATTTTTAATTTCAATACAAAAATATGATTAAAAAATGACACGCCAAATGACCAAGCTATAGGAAACTCGATTATTGCAAATCAAAGTAAAAGGGCGTAGTTGAATCAATAAACAAAGTTTAGGGTCAATAATGTATTTTTGACAAAAGAAACGAATTTCAGTTAAAAGACTTCATCGACACCATTTCTTCTTCTTCAAATTCCTCTCTCTCTCGAAACCCATTTTTGTTCTTAAATTTGTTGGTGTCAGAAATTGACCGACCAACAGTATGGTCCGGACACTCTCGGATCAGGATGAAGAGATATGGTGCTTGACCAATCGTCGTTCGCGTGTATCGCAGCCGGGCTAGACAGGTTTTACTCCACCTGCGTCAGAACCCGGGTCTCGTGTTCCTGGCCTGATGCTCCTAGCCGTTGTCCGGGCCGAACTCCAATCTGTCACCTGCACACAGGACATACCGAGTTTTTCTCGGCGTGTTCCCTCCGGTGTAAGAATAAGAGCTCGGGGTAGAAATATATATCGGAAAGTTACTGTTACCTCAACCTGTCTGAGCGACCTATGGTGGAATTTCTCTCTCTAGAATTGCTCTTTGATCTCTCAAAAGTGTTGGAGAAACCTTCTATTTATAGACGGAGATGTGATTAGCTTCACTAAGATTAAGGCCTTAAGCTCGAATTAGCGTTAAGCCGTCAAGCGCGTGGACGGCACGGTTGATTAGAGCTATGGGCCTGGGCCTTTGGTCCTTTACTGTTGATGGCGGAGATACGGGCCAACCTAGAACAACGACAGATCGGCTCGGGCAACTGGGCACAGGTCGGTCTGGGCACTCCGACTTGTGATCACGCAACGATCCTTCGGAGGAGCTGCTGGCTGGAGATCCTGGAATGCTTCCCATCCACTGACCTGGGAAATTCGTCCGGGCTCTCTATACACCGAGCTGATCTAGGTCGTCGCGACGTGGAGCTGATGATATGGCAGGTCTGGTCCAGATCGCTGACACGTGGAGGGGCCCGATTTTACCCTCATCAAAATTCACAAATTTCTGTTCTCAAAACCCATTTTTGTTCTGAACCAAAATGCAAGGAAACAGCAATCCTGACATCCATCAAGAGCCAACAGCAGCTGAAAATTTCTTCCAGAAGCATCTGTTCTTCCTCTGATCGCCGGTCTAGTAATCTTCCTCTTCGCCACTCAATGCTCTGTTCTTCCTCTCACTGGCGTGGACAACCCAGATTATCAAGAACGTGGTGGAGGTCGTCGCCGTTTCACACGTCAAACACACGGCACTTTCACGGAACGAATTTCAGATTTGGAAATCCAGATCTGAAAATATATATAAAATATTCCGAAAAATATCAAGCAATTGACTTTGGACTCCAAAATTATTATCTTCACCTAAAGGTCAGACATCACTGAGATTCGCATCGGCCTCTCTCTCTGTCTCTCTTTCTTCATGGCAGAACGTACAGGAGAAAGCTCGAAAGTCAAACAGTGGTTGTCAGACCATCCAGAGCATGCGCTACATGTAAGCTCGAATGTGTATGTATTTTTCATTACAATCATTATCCGATTCACAATACTGATTGAAGTTTTATCCGAATTGGTGATTCATGCTGTAGTTTCTAGAGGTATTGTGCAAAAGTACAGGCAAGGTGAGGCGATTTGCGGCAGGTACAGATGCGGGTTTCGCTTTGAATTTGATAAACAAGAAGATTAATGGGGGTGAACTTCCACTTGCCTCACATATTGAAGCATTTAAAGAAGGAGAAGAAGAAGTTAGTTTTGGCCCCAATTCGGTTCTTGTGGATTATGGCCTTGGTTGGAAGCTGCAGACTGTCATTGAATCAGAAGGTAATGTTCCCTTCAATTTCATCTTGCACTTCTCTCATAATTAGTTCTCGTTGTATTGTTCGTTTAAGTATTATATTGAGTTATGAAAGTATTTCATGACTTATTGAAATCGGGAAAAAATGCAAGGCTATAGCTCATTAAAATGACCGTTTTCGCAAGTTTTATAGTCCAACACCCCTTTATAGAGTTTAGGATTTATTTGATAAAAATCAAAATCTGAAAATATTTCAAGTCTATAGTCCACCAAAATGTACATTTTCCTTAAATTTTATTGTCCAATATTTATTATAGAGTTTAGGATGTAGTTGACAAATAATGAAAATTGAGAACAATTAAAAGTCTATTTTCTTCAATTTTCTAAATTTCACGATTGGGAGTGTTTCAAAAAATTAGTAAAATCGAAATTTTTCGGTGTGCTATATAACCTTTGAAAATTTCACGATTTTGAGTTTTCGATAAATTTCTTCTTTGAACCAATCAAATGATGTTTTCTCGTGATGGTATCGATATCGGGGCGTGTTTTTGTGAGCGTTATCCTTTCAAAATTTCACGATTTTGGTGTTTCAAAATACTGGCAAAATTAGGATTTTTCGATAGTTTTTAAAAATTTCACGATTTTCGTTATGGATTAAAATCTACCGCGGGGGGGGGGGGGGGGGGGGGGGGGGATTTCACGATTTGGGTGTTTCAAAATATTGGCAAAATCAAGATTTTTCGGTAGCCTTTGAAAATTTCACGATTTTCGTTTTTGGATTAAAATCTACCGTAACCCTATCACATGATACTTTCGTAGTAGTGGTATCGACATCGAGGGATTTCGTAAGTGTTAGTCTTTCAAAATTTCACAATTTGGAATGTTTAAAAAATATAGCAAAATTTGAATTTTTCGGTATGTTATAGCCTTTGAAAATTTCACGATTTTTAGTTTTGGATGAATTTTTCTTTTGTTAACCAATCAAATGATGTTTTCTCATAGTAGTATCGATATTGCAAAGTTTTGTGAGTGTTTGTAGACACTATATTTTATCCCGTCCATGCATGGTATTTTAAAACAAAAAATAAAAAAAAAAAATGGAAAGGTTTTGGCAAGCCAACTATTCATAAATTCGAAGATATCCAAATGAAAATGGAGGATCTATTCGGAGGTTTAAAAAATTAATTCGAACTTAAATTTTTGCAATGAGATATCTTATTGGTTTTATTAGAAGTTTGAAATATCGAATTAAATCTAAGGTTTAAATTAATGTTTCAAAAGCCCAATAAAGTCAAAAGGTTATCGAATTTGGAATTTGAATCAAATTGTACCTTTTTGGAAATTTTGGAATTAAATTGAAAATTTGAAAGATTGATATTTGGACCTAAAGTTTAAATTTGATCTTTCAAAAATTCAATTGATCTCCAAATGAAAGTCTCATAATCCCTATTGGGCCTCCGAATAAGCCAATTGAGACAATTGAAAAGTTTGGGGGCTTAATTAAAAGTTTGATAAACTTTAAATCAGCATTAAAAAGGGATAAATTTAATTCAAATTTTCCTATTGAACCTTTTCAAATGATTAGTTCTTGAAAAACTTGAATTGGAACTCCGACTGAGGTTCAGAAAGCTAAAAGAAAGTTTCGAGATCAAAATAAAATTTAAAATTATTTTGAGACTAAATTAATCAAATTGAAAAGTCTATGATGTCTTATTTTGTCAATTCGGGTTTTCAAAATTCAATTCGACAAAAAAAATAAATGAAATCGAAAATATTTAGAAAATTTCATTTTGACCCCAAAGTTTAGAAAAATTCATAAAATTGACGAACAAATAATTTAAATTTGATTAAATTTTAAATAATCTAATTTTATTTTCATAAAAAAAAGAAAAGAAGCAAAATATATATATACTAGGGCATAACCCGTGCCTGAAGGCACGGGCGTAAAACAAAAAAATAAAAAATAAAAAAAAAATAAACAAATTACTTCTGCAGCATAGTTATGTGAGTTATTAACCGATCTGTCTGTTACAACATCAACTCCAATATTTGAAAAATATTTCAAATGAACAATCAGAAATTAATTTACAAAAAAAATGAACATTACCCCCTTATTTGACATTTCAAATTCTCAACCCATATTCTTGAAACAACACAACATCAACACGACCAATAACAATCAAACACAACAATAACTAACATAATGAATTTTGACTAACACAATAAGCATATTAATTACATACAATATAAACATACTAATATAAGTCCACCACCCAAGACTACTGGAACTTACCTTAATCATCGAGAGCATACTTATGCAACATAGTATTGCAAGCTGTTAACCGATACGTTGCAACATCAACTCCAGCCACAGAACCTGGACATCCAAGAGGTTTTATAATATTATCGCAATCCAGCCCAGCTGAAGTTTGATATGGCCAAATCAAACTCAAATCTGGCCGAATCGACGAAGATGGCTATTGCACTGGTGGTTGGCGAGAGCGATAGTGATGAATCGATGGTGCTCCGAACGTGATGGAACTGGCGAGTCCGCTGATGATGACAGCGGTGAGGCACTGGACATAAGATGGCAACGGCGACGACGATGGCATTGGAGAGATGAAGATGGTGTGGCGGCGGCAACCTCTAAATCGGGGACAATGAGACTGTAGGGCTGGCAAAACAGGTATTTATACGATGACACGACAAAAGACCGACACGAAATTATCAGGTTTAGGTTTTGCTTATCAGGTAACGGGTCGCTATCGTGTCAGACCCGATAACCCGATAAGAAATAGTGCAGGTTATCGGGTTGACCTGATAACCCAATAGGTTACACGATAAGAATTTCATGTATTTAGGTTACACAATAACCTGAGATCTAATAGGTTACCCGTTAATTTAATAAATTATTTTTACACCCCCAAATTATCAAATATTATAATTTAGTACCTAATATATATATTCACATTTCCCTAACCCTACTCATTTGGTCAACTCAACAGGTTAACAGGTCATTAACGTGTAATGGGTTAACGTGTAATGGGTAAGTTAATGTGTAATGGAAATCTATCAGGTCCTATCGTATCGTGTTTACCTGATAGGTTTCGTGTCATCGTGTGACACGAAAAATTATCGTATCGTGTCGACACGACACGATAATTTTCGAGTCGTGTTCGTGTTTGGATAGTCTGATACATTATGCTTATCATGTTTGGATCTTATCGTGTTTTGTGTTATCGTGTAATGACCTGTTACACGACCTGTTACTTATTTTGTCAGCCTTAGATGAGAGGGCACATCAGGGATGAGCGAGAGAGAGAAGCCATAGAAAGAACGGAGAGCGTGGGAGTGATAGTGGGAAAGTTTTTGGGAATCTGAGATTTGATCTTGGCCATTGGATCACTTTGATCCAATGGATTAAAATGTCTCTCCCAATCATTCAATCTCAGCCCTTGGATATGAGATCCAAGGGCCTAGAATGTATCCCTCCAAAAATGTCTTTTAGACATTTTCAAATGCAATCCTAATTTGTATTATAGAGTAGTGATACCCTGTGCCTAAAGGCACAAATATAACTCGTTGGTATCTAATTTTTATTTTATATTATAAATTTAACACAAACATAGTTAACGTTGATAAACATAATAATAGTTATATATTGTTTTGCTTAAATTAATCTTATTCTCTTCAGGTATATATTGTTTTGCTTAAATTATTTTAAAATTAAGGGTTTAGAATAAAAAATGAAAAAAAATATTATGGGCATAATTGCAATCAATGTCTTTATTTCCTCTTCCTTTTTAGCTAGAGCCCAAACCAAATTATTCTTAAATTAAAATTGGAGGTCTAAAATATAATATGAGAAAATTTAATGGGTATAATTGTAATCAGTGTCTTTATTTCCTCATCTTTCGTCTTTTGTTACCACCATCTAGCAAAACCTTTGCCTCCATACAACACTGCAACTCGTCACCACCGACCATCAATCGCCTTTATTACCTCTCTATCTCAGTCCAAGCGAACACCACCACCCAAACCGCCCCCCCTCCCCCTTTCCTTTGCATTTAACACACAATTAACTTTTTCACACACAGTAATAAGAGAGTTCAATCGCACTCGTTAAAATACCCATGACACCAATTGTCGGTGAATCACAATACTAATAAATAGAATACAGTGAAATTTAAAATCAATTTAAGCAAAATGAATATTAAATACAACAATTTCATTTGATTCAAATTTCTTAAAAAATTATATGTCTTTAGCTTGACTATGCAATCTTATTTTGTCAATTCTCAATTTACAATTTTAAAACATTAAATACATTAATCAGTACAAATGAGGAAATAAATTACTCAACCTGCAGAGGTAAGATCTCATCCATGAACATTTAAAGAACAATATAACCATCCTCTTTTGATTTGAATACATGCTCAGTTGTTTCAAAATAGCAACCAAAATTACAAAAAATAAACAAATTCAATAAGAAATTAATGCCTTAATAATTCAAGCAATTTAAATGGAACAATATCATTTTCAATCAACCTCAATAAAAGAAAAAAATTTAAATCAAATAACGACACCGAATACAAAGGTTTGTTGAAACTACTGAACAACTACCAAGATTGGAGCGATCCTTGTCACTCTTAATATTTTACTCGCAACCATTTGATAATATAAAAACTAAATACCATTTAGAGAGCAAAGACATTGGGGTTAACAAATGTACTTGACAACCTTTGTGAAAGCCCAACCCTATAGATTTGCAAATATCAAAATTGATAAGACATTTGATATATTCCCAAAATTATAACCTACAAAATTGGAAACATAACAGAAACCGTTCAAATAAGTTTTCTTTCCAAGGGGCTCCCTTTGACCAAAAAAACACATAGTACATCTAATGATACTAATCCGACGGTATGAGAGAAAATATATTACCACAACTCACCATTGACATTGCTGTGAGGCTTCGACGATCTCAAGTTTTTCATTTTTCTACAAAGAGCGAGAAGGCAAAATATATATTAAAAAAGAAAAAAATAAAAATAAAAAAAGGGTGCACAGATGACTCTTCCATGGCTTATCAACATGTTTGACCTGCAAAATGAAATGATAACAAAATTATTTACTTTATTTCGTCATCCCTTCAATGAATATAGATACAATAAGGTAGTGTTTGGAAGTTTGGAGCTGGAGGCTCAGAATTGGAATTAGAAATAAGAAAATGCAAGTTTTTAAAAGTTTACATATCACTAAAGTAACCCGAGTAAGAATCAGATCAGATTGATGAGTGAGAAATTCATAAGTAAAAATTGAGAAAATGGATACCCCAGAGAGAAGAAAAAAGAAACAAAAATACCTTCTTGTTCTTCTTTCTACGCTCTTGCGGCCTGGCATATCTTTACATACACCACAAATTGCTTTTGAAGAATTAGAGAAGGTTCACTATGATGGTGATGGAGCACGATGATGGCGATCATATACACACAATTGCAACTTAATCTCATCTGGCCTGGCATGTACACTCACATATTTTTACACTCATCTGGCCTGGCATGGCATATACACTCATCTAAATCTGATCTAATTAATTTACACTCATCTGGCCTAGCATGTACACTCATCTAAATCTTCGCAACAACTAATGATTTTGTATGAATCTATCTTATACACGCAATTGCAATTTAATTTTATGAATCTAGCGTATACCTCATGCCTAAAGACACGGGTTTTAAAGTTTCTATATATAATTTAACGTAATAAATAATATTAAAATTCAAAAAGTTCCTCACCACAATTTCAAACGACAGGTATATATAGATAGAGGGAAATTGTAAGCAATCCTCACCACAAATCATATTCAAATCATATTGTAAGCAAATGCGATCAAATTCCAACACCAAAAACACTAATCTAACAAAAATATGAAAGTAGATTCAAAATGGCGGGAGATGGATCAAATCAATATGAACAATAAACAATAAACAAACAGACCTAAAACAAACTCAAAATGCTAATCAAAATCAGAAACTATGAACCAACAGACCCAAACCACTATGAACATACAGACATTAATTAGAACATTCTATGAATAATGAAAATCAGTATCAGAGATTTTCTAAGAACCAACATCAACGAAAAACACCATGAAACACTAACCCTAATTAGGGAACTTGCACCTAAATTAAAAAAAAAATCAAACAATTACTGAACAAAATTAGAATCAGAACAATCACTATGAACAAACAGACCCAAAACACTAATCAGAATCATAACACTGCGAACAAACTGGCCCAAAACACTATTAACAAACCTTAAATTTATGATATAAACTACTTTAATAACAGCAACACAAACCTTAAATTTAATAAAAAATGATCATGAATTTAATCAAATACGGCGGCGGTGTGCATATAGAAGAAAATCGGGGATTGAGAGACTCACCTGTGTGGCTTGGAACGGAGAGATAAGAGACACGTACTGTTGGTCCCCGTATCGGTTTGGAGAAGGGGCAGGATCTAGCCAAATCGGACCTCGATCAGGCCATGGATGGCAGTCGGTTGGAAAATCTTGACCGTCGATGCTGCCACCTCTACATTCGTCGGCGATCCTAACCTCATTGGAAGGGTTTGCGCAGAGAGAGAACATAAGAGATATGGGGAAGAAAATAGGTTCCGTTAGCGTGAAGAGGTGGGGATTTAAACCAATTGAAGGTGTTTGTGGAGGTGGATGAGGGATTGAAATAAGATCGTGGGAAGGGATTAATCGACAAAGGTTGGAGGGTGGGAGGAAACGGCGGAACGTGGGAGGTGAGTTCGTGGACAATGAGAAAACGGCGATGGAGAGAGATAGATAAATAGGTAAATCAAAGGCCAAACAATGCCAAACACTAAATCACAGCCGGTTCGGTTAGGGCACGATCAAAGATCTACGGGTGGCAAAATCAAAATCAAATCCGGTCATGAACAGTCAGATCCGGACGATCTCGAACCCTAAACCCTAACGCCGAACGATCGAATCAACTCACCGTTGAGGATGGTAAGGCACAATGGATGACGGAAAAGAGACAAAGAGAGATGGTGCGTGGAGATGTCCGGCGAATGGAGCAGGGATGACCGCCCGACGGTGCACGACGATCGTGGATGAAGGGCTGGATCTGTTTTAGAGCTGTGAAGGGCTGGATCTGTTTTTAAGGCTGGATCTGTTTTTAAGGCTGATTTAGAGCCAAAAAAGAGGTGGGGGAGGGGGGGGGGGGGAATAGAAAGTGCGAGATAGGAGGATCGAACGCGCAACCCTTTCATTTTTAGTTATGAAAATACCACTTGAGCCACACTTCATATGTGCACTCAATCTCCACCGTAGATCCCTTTCAAGTTGATCCCAACCCTTATCCCAGTCAGCTAGCACCTTCCTGATTTATTATATTTCGGGAAGGAGGGGGTTAATTTGTTGAGATATTCTAGGGATTTTGTGGGGTACCATAATTATAAAATTTTAATATAACCTAATATTTGATCTTGACCCTTAGATCTAATCCAATCTGACGGCTCAAAATATCTCTTGATATCATTCAATCTCGACCGTTGGATATTCAATCCAATGGCCTAAAATGTCTCAAATATAAAATCTCTCAAAATGTAATCTCAGCCGTCAGATATTCGATCCGACGGTTAAAAATGTCTCAAAATGTAAATATGTTGTGATTTATAAATAGATATATATATATATATATATATATATATATATATATAGTAAAGGATTGCGTGCATTTTACACAACCCAGGGCTGCAATTGGAGCCACAGCAAATAAACCGCAATCGCCTTCATCTTAAGAGAGAGCTCTATAACTGTGCAGTACTTGGAGGCGAATCGAAAGAGGAGTCAGATGATGATCTGGGTTTCAGTCTATTCGACTAAGGGAAGAGGAGTCAGCCATTTTGCAAAGCTTGTTTATCAAAATTTGCTTCTAGTTGTTAGTGAAAACTGCCTTAAAAGTTGTGTTTAATGTTATCACTTTCCAATTTTGTGTTATTCTTTGAGAAAATAGACTAATTTTGAATGAAAAAAAGGGTGAAATTCCCGATAAACTTAATGTATCTTCTTTCTAAAGGGATTCTTTCTTAATGGTGCTAGCCCCAGCCAGGTTGGGGCACGTTTCATACTTCTGTCCCCCTCATTTAACGGCTAAGCCACAGGTTAGGGCACATTATGTGGTGTTCACCCATCTCTAGATTCTGAAATTTGAACTTGTCAGCTCCAGCCACAGGCTGGGGTATATTATTGCTCCAACAATTATCAAATCCAAAAAAAAAAAAAAAAATTTGTTAATTTTATTTAGGTTGAATTAGATTGTTAATTGTTCTTTAGTTGTGTTAATTTTAATTTATTAATTAAGTTGAATTGTAATTTAATTTAATACATGTGAATTCAGAATCAAACACCACAACGAAAACTACACACAACATTTCTAAAGGCAATATGTAAATAATATCATTTTAAATTTTTATTGAGACACTCAATCATAATATATTTATAGTATTTATTTAATAAGACACATTTTAAAAATATATAATAAAGAATGAAAATTATACTAATAAATATAAATTAATGCAACAAAATAATTATTCTTTTAACTTGTTGGGATAACCTTTTATAGCATACCTTTTAATTATCTTAAAACTGAATGTGTCTCAAAATTGTATACGTTAGGACATATTTAGTATCCTTAAAAGTGAATTTTGTTGTAATGAAATCATTAATTTGATACATGTAGATGCATATATAATATTAATTCAAATTCAAACTAAATAAAAAAATTAGTTAATTTAACATTAAAATTTAAAAAAATTAAAAAATAAATAGATTTAAAAAAATTAAAATTAAATTTGACAGTTAATTTAAAATTTCTATTCCAGTCCATTTTTATTTTTAATTTTAATACAAAATACATTTAAAAAATATCACACCATTTTTAAGTGCTGAAAATATAAGGGCGTAGTTGAATCAATAAACAAAGTTTAGGGCCATTAATGTATTTTTGATAAAAGAAACGAATTTCAGTTATAAGTCGTTGAGATGGGAAAGAAAGTAGTTAAAATCATCGACACCGTTTCTTCTTCTTCTTCAAATTCCTCTCTCTCTGTGTCGAAACCCATTTTTGTTCTTAAATTCACAAATTTCTGTTCTCAAAACCCATTTTTGTTCTGGATCAAAATGCAAGGAAACAACAATCCTGACATCCATCAAGAGCCAACAGCAGCTGAAAATTTCTTCCAGAATCTCTCTCGAATCATCTTCTATCTCCAATTTCCTCTGATCGCCGGTCTAGTAATCTTCCTCTTTGCCTCCGAAACCCAGCACGGTAAAGTATCCCTGTACCCCCAACTCTTTGCTGCCGTTGCATATGCCGGAATCATAAGCTTCATATGGCAAATATTCATCCTCAGTATCCCGGCGAGAACCATCACGGCAGCTTTTTGCCTCGGCCCTCTCCTCACTCTCGTAGTCGCTGTTATGATCTTCTTTCTCGGTCACACCGCAAAAAGGCTACTGATCATAATCATTTCTTGTTTAACTGTGATGTTTTCCATCTACTCCGGTACGGTGTTTTATCGGCTTGATTACGCCGCCAGATTACTCACGGCAGCAATCGAAAACCCACCTCAAGGAACCACGATTCTGGTGTCCTTATCGATCGTCGTCGCCGGTATTTATTCCGCGTTTTCTGTTTTGGGTATCCGCGCCGCCGTTGCCGGAGGAACGCCACTCAATGTTCTGTTCTTCCTCTCACTGGCGTGGACAACCCAGATCATCAAGAACGTAGTGGAGGTCGCCGTTTCACACGTCAAATACACGGCACTTTCGCGGAACGAGAATGTTTCCCTCGTGGTTGCTCTCAAGAACACAGTCCGAAACTCCATCGGCGCCGTCTGCCTCTGCTCCGTCCTCGTCCCCATCGTCTGGCTCATTCGTGGGTCGGCGCGGGGATTCACGACGATCATAGGGGAAAGAGACGACTGGCTGTGCTCGTGCGCCGCTTGGTATGCGAACCTAACCAGGAGGCTAGAGAACTACGTGAACCGGTGGGCTTTGGTGGTGGTCGGAACCCAAAACAGGGGACTGTTCCGAGCGTCGGTGGACACCTGGGCTATATTCGGCGGAGTTGAGATCGAACCCCTAATCGAATCGGACCTCACCAGTTCGTTTTGCTTCTTCTGCGGAGTCACCGGCGGTGGATTGTGCGCGGTGATGACCGGTTTGTGGACGGTGGTCGTCCACAAAAACTACCCCGTCGAGGTTTCGATCTACGCCTTCTTCATTGGGTATTTCATGGTAAGAAAAATCTTACAAATTTCAAATGAAAATTCATTAATCGTTCTTAATTTTTCTGGGTCAGAAGCTTTGATGGTGATTGGTTTTGTGGGTGAGTTGCAGAATAGGGTGAGCATGGCGTGGCCGCAGGCATGTGTGTCGGCGTACTACGTTGCTTACGCCGACAATCCACGGAATCATCGGTTTGCGGCGGTCATCCCTGTTCGATTGATAGAGCTTCTCCGACATCAACTCTAAGCCATTTCTTTTGTAGTTAAAACAACACAAATTTAGTGTATGCTTGCAACACTCATTTGTTACATTCATTCATTTGAATAGATTGTTCTCAAATTGAAAAAATTGTAATTAGATTGTCGATAATCATATATATTTTTTTTTTATAATGATGGTTATTCACTTAAATGCTCTGATTATCTGGGTTGGACATTTAGGCCCACTTGTAGAGACTTATGGGTCAGAGCCTTAAGACAGTCTGGAGAAACTCCGAGTACGGAGGTGACAGGCGGAGAGTGCTCGAGTTCGTCAATTCGGCCTGGAGTTCACTGGCTCGGCTCAGACTTCTTCAGCTCGGCAAGGCGATTCTCAGTTCGGGTCGGAGGTCTTTCAAGGAGAGCATGAGAGTCCCCCTCCCGGAGGGAACCCCGACTCTCAGCTAGGCAATTTTTCCATACTTGGAGCAATATCTTCCACGTGACATATGTGACAAAATTCTCCCACATTAACTTATTTCCATGATGCATTATTTATTCAATTCACTTAGTATAATATTTTTTAAAAAAATTCAATAACTCTATCTAAAATCTAAAGTCACTGTAATACCTAAAAACCATTATAATAATTATAATGAGTAATGTAGTAAATTTAGGTAGCGTTTGGTAACCGTTTCTGTTTCCATTCCAATAGTGGGATGGGAATGGGATAGCATGAGATGGGAATTTTGTTTTCTTTTTGGGAGTAGAATCGCATTTGGTAACGATTTTATCCTAAAATCTTTTTTTTTTTTCTTTTCTGTTTTGGCCTGACGGCGGTGGCGCCGTCACCGGCCGGCCGGCGGTGCTCCCGGCGACGTCGCCGGCCGCCGCTCCGGCAACGGCCACCGGCGGTTCTCCGGCGTCGGAGACGGCGGTGCCCCCCGCCGGCGACGCCGCCGGGAAGACAATGGCGCTGTCGCCGGCGACTGCCGGAAGTGGCCGGAAAATTTCCGCCGGACGGTGACCGGCGACGGTCGCCGGAGATGACCGGCGGCGGCGGCGGTCGGGGGGCGGCGGCGGCAGGCGGTGATCGGCCGGTAGGTGAATAGTGACCATGGATTTTGGGAATGGAATGGGAATAATGAGAAATAACTTTTTTTTGTTTCTCATTTCTTAAGAAAAAAGTGGACACAATTCTCAAATGGGAATGAAATGGAAACAGAAACAAAAATTACCAAACGCTATTCCCAAACAGAATTCCCAAAAATTTGGGAATGGAATGGGAATTTTTGGGATGGGATGGGTTACCAAACGAGGCCTTAACTTTTGAAAAAATTATTATAATATATGAATCGAACTGTATGAGCACAGACTTTAATTTTGCGGATGGTTCACTTGGAAATCTTTATAAATTTTTAGTAAATAAAAAGAGAAATATATTGAATAACTGAATTTAGGATCGCATACTTACATAAAAAAAAAAATTATTTATTACATGATGATGAGTTATAAAAACAAAAATGGGTATTCCAAGAGGTTTTAATGGGTCATAACACATCAAGTAATGGACTGTTATAATAGGCCTTCGGCCCAGTTGTTCATCTCTAAAAGACGGCATCACTGAGATTCGAATCGCTCTCTCTCTCTCTTCTCATGGCGGAACGCAGAGGTGAAAGCTCGGAAGTCAAACAATGTCTGTCAGACCCTCCGGAGCATGCTGTGCATGTAAGCGCTTTCTCTGTTGTTTTATATTTCTCGATTGTTGGGTTAAAATTTCCTTTCATCGGTCCTGCGCAGGAGTTTCTTCTACATTTTTTTTTCCCGATTTGGGGTTTTCGAATAGGTCGCCGTTTCAATTTTGTTATTATTTTTTTTGTGTGTGAGAATGTGTATTTTTCATTACAATCATTATCCGATTCTCCGTACTGATTGAAGTTTTATCCGAATTGGTGATTCATGCGGTAGTTTCTAGAGGTATTGTGCAAAAGTACAGGCAAGGTGAGGCGATTTGCGGCAGGTACAGATGCGGATTTCGCTTTGAATTTGATAAACAAGAAGATTAATGGGGGTGAACTTCCACTTGCCTCATATATTGAAGCATTTAAAGAAGGAGAAGAAGAAGTTAGTTTTGGCCCCAATTCGGTTCTTGTGGATTATGGCCTTGGTTGGAAGCTGCAGACTGTTTTTGAATTAGAAGGTAATGTTCCCTTCAATTTCATCTTGCACTTCTCTCATAATTAGTTTAACACCAAATTGCTCATTTTGTTATGCATGAAAATGTGAAAGGGTCAATCCTCCTTTATTTCTGTTTGTTCTTGTTCGCGGCAGAGTAGCTAGCACAGCTCTTAATTCAACAACCGAAAATGCTGTAACCCAATGCGTTTAGCTCTCTGAAACTGCTTGCTTGATTGATTGAACCTTTATTGTTTGGTTAAGTAGATATTAAGTTACTTTCATGACATATCAAAATCAGGAAAAAATGCAAGGCTATAGCTCATTAAAATGACCGTTTTTGCAAGTTTTATAGTCCAACACCCCTTTATAGACTATAGAGTTTAGGATTTATTTGACAAAAAATAAAAATATGAAAATATTTTATGTCTATAGTCCACCAAAATGTCCATTTTCCTTAAATTTTGTTGTCCAATATTTATTATGGAGTTTAGGATGTAGTTGACAAATAATCAAAATTGAGAACAATTCCAAGGTTGTAGCTCACAAAAAAGTCTATTTTCCCCGGTTTTTTCGCATTATTGCATTATATTGGGTTATGCAAGTATTTGATCACACATCGAATTTGGGGACAAATGAAGGTTTGTAACTCACCAAAATGGCCATTTTTGCTAGTTTTACGGTCAAATATACTTTTATAGAATTAATGATGTATTTGAAAAAAAAAAATCGAAATTAGGAAATATTGGAAGACCATAGCTCACCGAAATGGCCATTTTTTTCGCTAATTTTATTAAACAATGACCTTTTATTGGATTTAGGATTTAGGTTATATTTGACTGTTAGGAAATTCCAACTTAAAATTATATAGTGTCAAGTGGAGTAACTTCTTTCAAATGATGTTTTCTCACATTGTCAGTGTTAAACATCAAATTAGAAGATAATGTTCCCCACTTTTAGTTCTGTTTGTTCTTGTTGTATTGTTTGTTTAAGTATTAGATATTAAGTTATGAAAGTATTTCATGACACATCGAAATTGGGAAAAAATGCAAGGCTATAGCTTATTGAAATGACCGTTTTCACAAGTTTTATAGTCCAATACCCCTTTGTAGACTATAGAGTTTAGGATTTATTTGACAAAATATGAAAATATTTCATGTCTATAATCCACCAAAATGTCCATTTTCCTTAAATTTTATTGTCCAATATTTATTATAGAGTTTAGGATGTAGTTGACAAATAATCAAAATTGAGAACAATTACAAGGTTGTAGCTCACAAAAAAATCTATTTTCCTTGGTTTTTTCGCATTATTGTATTATATTGGGCTATGCAAGTATTTGATCACACATCGAATCTGGGGACAGATGAAGGTCTGTAACTCACCAAAATGGCCATTTTAAGGTCTGTAACTCACCAAAATGGCCATTTTTGCTAGTTTTACGGTCAAATATACTTTTATAGAATTAAGGATGTATTTGAAAAAAAATCGAAATTAGGAAATATTGGAAGACCATAGCTAAACGAAATGGCCATTTTTTTCGCTAATTTTATTAAGCAATGACCTTTTATTGGATTTAGGATATATTTGACAGTTAGGAGATTCTAACTTAAAACTATATGGTGTCAAGTGGAGTAACTTCTTTCAAATGATGTTTTCTCACATTGTCAATGTTAAACATCAAATTAGAAGATAATGTTCCCCAATTTTAGTTTTGTTTGGTCTTGTTGTATTGTTTGTTTAAGTATTAGATATTAAGTTATGAAAGTATTTCATGACATATCGAAATTAGGAAAAAATGCAAGGCTATAGCTTATTGAAATGACCGTTGTCGCAAGTTTTATAGTCCAACACCCCTTTATAGACTATAGAGTTTAGGATTTATTTGACAAAAAATCAAAATATGAAAATATTTCATGTCTATGGTCCACCAAAATGTCCATTTTCCTTAAATTTGATTGTCCAATATTTATTATAGAGTTTAGGATGTAGTTGACAAATAATCAAAATTGAGAACAATTCCAAGGTTGTAGCTCACAAAAAAGTCTATTTTCCCTGGTTTTTTCGCGTTATTGCATTATATTGGGTTATGCAAGTATTTGATCACACAGCAAATCTGGGGATATTGGGTTATGCAAGTATTTGATCACACAGCGAATCTGGGGACAAATGAAGGTCTGTAATTCACCAAAATGGCCATTTTTGCTAGTTTTATGGTCAAATACACTTTTATAGAGTTTAGAATGTATTTGAAATAAAATCGAAGTTAGAAAATATTGCAAGACCATAGCTCACCGAAATGACCATTTTCGCTAATTTTATTACATGATTACCTTTTATTGGATTTAGGATATATTTGACTATTAGGAGATTTCAACTTAAACCTATATGATGTCAAGTGGTGTACGCCTTTCAAATGATGTTTTCTCGTAATGGTATTGATAGGGGAAGGTTTCGTGGGTGTTTAGCCTTTTAAAATTTCACGATTGTGAGTGTTAATCAATCAAATGATATTTTCTCGTAATGGTATCAATATCGGGAGGTTTCGGGAGTTTTACCCTTTCAAAATTTCACGATTTGGAGTGTTTCAAAATAGCAAGATCGGAATTTTTCGTTTTGCTATAGCCTTTGTAAACTTTACAATTTTCGTTTCTTGATTAATTGCTTCCGTAACCCTATCACGGGATGTTTTCTCGTAGTGGTATCGAAATCGGAGGGTTTCGTGAGTATTAATCTTGAGTATATCAAAAAATTGCAAAATTTTGATTTTTCGGTGTGTTATAACCTTTAAAAATTTCATAATTTTGAGTTTTAGATGAATTTTTTCTGTTAGCCAATCAAATGGTGTTTCGTGAGTGCTACCCTTTCAAAATTTCACGATTTAGAGTGTTTCATAATATTAGTGAAATCGAGATTTTTTTGTGTGCTAGCCTTTGAAAATTTCATGATTTTCATTTCTGGATCGATTGCTTCCATAACACTATCAGATGATGTTTTCTCGTAGTGGTATCGAAATCGGGGGGGGGGGGGTTCATGAGTGTTAACTTCTCAAAATTTCACGATTTGGAGTGTTTAAAAAAATTAGTAAAATCTGGATTTTTCGGTGTGCGCTCACAGAAAAACTTGGTATCTTGTAAATGGTTAGAGATTCCTTCTAAGTTCTAACTTTGTCTCTATTTTCATGAAACAGGTAGTAATGAAAAACCAGAAGGGCGGCCAGCCAGAAAAAGACGCATCTCATTTGAAACGGTATGATTCTAAATACAATGTCCTTTAACTTTTATCATCTTTCAGAGAAGGGTTGTATTTGCAGCATAATTTTATCAGGAAATGGAAGGTATTACTGAATGCTAGAATTTTGTAAACTAGGATTTGGCTATCATCAAAGTTTTTTTCACATGCGCCGTGCAGTTTCTGTAGTTTTGTGATTGATGAATCATGTCGTTCTTTGTTGCAGGTTGAAGATGAGACACGTTTTGGAAACAAGGTATTACAGCAGCAGCAGCGGCCGATTATTAGTTTGGTGTACATAGGAAAGATATTGACGGCGTTTTTGTTAATGTTTGTTCTTGGTGCAATTTTCACATTGGCTCTAGAAAACCTTCCCAGGTTTATCTTGTATATCAATTCGTCTATGTTTTAATCTTGATTTTATACATTATTACTTTGTTCCAATTTTGTTTTCACAATCTTCACTTTGTAATGCAAGAAACGAAAAGATGGAACAAAAAGAAACACATGAAATAGAAGAGCGTTCCATTTAAGGAACACTCAAATCTTCATTGCAAACTATTTACATTGTTGGCATCAAATTTCTTTCTTACAACAACCATTACTACATGGTATCTTCACTTTGTAATGCAAGAAACGAAAAGAGGGAACAAAAAGAAACACATGAAATAGAAGAGCGTTCCATTTAAGGAACACTAAAATCTTCATTGCATACTATTTACATTGTCGGCATCAAATTTCTTTCTTACAACAACCATTACTACATGGTATCTTACAATCAGGCTTACAACCAATTCCTAGTTTATCAATTTTTCCACATGGTAACGAGCTTTTACCACAATCGGACATGCACACGACATGAAATAGAAATTCCTTGGGTCGTAATATCATGAGGCTCAGCAAGAGTTGGCAGAGCTGCGGTAGATTTCTTCAACATGTACAGCAGGCACATAAACTGCATCCAACAGTGAGCTGTGGTTTCGCCCATAAAACACATACACAAACATTCCTATAACCAGCCATATCGACACTCTTATCCAAGTCGAAGCCCTGTCCAATCATTTTATCAACACCAACTAATCATAAGGTTGTCTGAACAAAATATATATATACACAAACACGTGCACATGCATACGAAAATACTCACCCAAGATTAATCAGCAAGTAGACATTTATCAAAATGCAGGCAATCGGTAGGAGAGGCACGAATGGACAAATGAAACCTGACAAAAAGAAAAAGAAAAAAAAAAAAAAAATCCATTTTAATGAGCTATGCTATTTTTCAGGACCAACTCATTCGTATGCACAAATGTGTATTTGTCTCCATACCTCCTGTGTGGCCAAAACTGTGCCTGGCATCGTCTTGGTCAATACAGGTGAGCACTATCAGTCCAGATAGAAGAAGAACCCCACCAATTCCACTTAATGTAAATCGAAGCGGGCTGCAAGTAGAATCAACGGTTCAGATTATCTATTCCACAATCAGGACATTTACATTTGAAACATTTTGAACCATTAGATGGTTGGTAACATTTCCAACTGTTGATTTAGATTTTGTTAAGAAACTAAATAACACACTCTCGAGAAAAAAAAAAAAAAAAAGTAATATATTTGAACAAACTATAGGAGACGAGGAAAAAAGATAAAACCAACCTAGAAAGGCCGACACTTGAAGCTGCCGATGTTAGGACAAGAACTCCAACACAAGTAAGCATTATAGTCCACCCAGCGATTTTTCGCCTACTGTCTTCGTTTACCAAAACTGAACCAAAAACAACCAAGTCAATACCAATTACACGAGTAATGTAACATCCGAATTTTAAGAAGCGAAAACAACCTTGAGCTGCTTCTTTGATTAGAAGAGGATACTCTGCTTGCACCTCCGCCTTGCCTTGCAAAAGCGGGGTACTATCCCCACAAGTTCCAGCCCTACCTTTGCTGTATTGCAGTGAAACTGTATCTATCGCCTCTTGAAAGGACGATGGAAATGGAACTTCATCTGGTGGGACGTATCTAAGTATCAGCACAGAAATTGCGACCATTGTGAATGCAAGAAGCGTGCCAACACTGACCTGCACCCCGAAAATAAAAGGCAGCTATTTTAGACAGTGGAAATTCTAAAAAATTTGTTTATTTAATTACCCGTTTTTTGTGGGGGTTCTTGGTGAAGAATCTACAAACTTAAAATTTTTGCCCACGTAGTTCACGCAGTACAGTTTCAGAAATCCAAAACTACTACACTACATGAAAGTTACTACAATTTTTCCATATAAAAAATTGTAGCGACTTTCATGTCATGTTGAACTTTTGACAAAATAATTGAACTTCTAAAAAAATTACTACTGTATTGAGTGGGTTGGGTGAATGGTGGGTTGCAAAATTTAGGGCACATAGCAAAAAAAAACTTTTTTTTTTCCCTCTCTTCAGGTAAGTGTACATATAAAATACCATGCCGGCTAGTTGTTCAACATCCATGACGAATGCAAGTATTGCAGCAACAAAACCAGTAACGAGAGTGCTTTTGACCGGAACTTGCGTACGTGTACTAACATCTGAGAAGAACGAAGGGAGCAACCCGTCTCTAGCCATTGCCATCAATATTCGTGGCTGGAGATAAACACATTAAAACATGAATATATCGTTATAATAAAACAACTCAGTTTTTGTCTCAAGAGATATTTTATGCCATTGGATCAGATTTTTAATCCAACGGTCAAGATCAATCAACATTTTAACATTAGGATTAGGAGTCGCCCTGAGGTTCTACCTGAGGGAGGAGTGACCCCATCAACGTTGAGCAAAGAGCAGTAAAAGCTCCGATCGTTATTATGTAACTGCAGTGGTGAGAGATTCGATTTTAGCAACATAAGAACAAAGCGGAAAATGCCCTGAACTAACATTATACAATACAAAATTTATGCTTACGCTGCCCAGTGTATTCCATGGCTAGCAAAAGCAGACGATATGGGAGTGTCGGGATCCATTGCATAATAAGGCACTAGACCGACAATAACAGCAGAGACCAACATATACAAGATGCAACATATAGACAATGCAGATCCTATGCCTAGAGGCAAATCTCTTTGAGGATTCTTCACCTGTCAATATATTGTAATAAATTACTGTTATCTCTCAAGAATTCTCATAAGGTATTGTTTTGGTTTTATAAAATTGGAGTCTTGAATTTGGAACAACCGTGCACAAATAACTTCAAATTTCAAAATCTCAAAAATTTGGGAATATTTGGTAACAAAACATGTTAAACAAAAAAAAAAATATTCTTAAATTTCAAAATTCTGGGAATGGGAACAAGAATTTGAGAGCAGAAAGGAGCCTAAGAATCCCATGAAACAGAAAACTTATCCAAGAATATTTATATACCTCCTCTGCTGTACTAGCAACTGAATCAAAACCAATATAAGCAAAGAAGACTGTTGAGGCTCCAGCAAGCATCCCATCTGCTCCAAATGGAAAATACCTACCAATCACAAAAATCAAGATACATAAACCAACTGATCCCCCAAACATAATCTATATAATAAAGGAGGACATATTTTATATTTTAGATATTTAGAGACATTTCTGACTGTTAATTGAGATTTTGTTGAGAAATTAAATTACAAACTCCCAACAAAATATATTTTCAAAATTAATGTATTTGAACTAATTAGAGTATTTTCAAGACTACTGTATTGGATTAAAATTAGTGCATGTAGACAAGGGGTATATACTAGTCTTATATACATAATAACAACAAACAACCATTACCCAACAGGAAGTTCATAGCCCGGCCATCCAGTCTTGAAACCTACGTATCCACCGGCTATGATGACAAATATCATGGCACATATGTTTGCTGTAGTGACAATTCCTTGTGCAAATGTACTCTGGATAAGTTGTGTTTGGATTTATAAGCATACAACAAGGTTTAATCCCAAAACAATAAATAAAATAAAATAAAATAAAAAAAGAAGAAGATACCTCCTTGATTCCTACACACAGGAGCCCAGTGACAACAAAAACTAGAATTGCTGCAACCGGGTCAATCACGATATTAAGCCCGGGAATGTAGTGACGGGCAAGAAAAGCTGGCAGACTATCCGCACCACCAAAGAGCAGGGCCTAAGAAGGAAGCAGGAAAAGATAATACATAGTCATTAAGAGAGTTTATCAGTAAAATAGATTTCAGACATGAAAAATATCCACACACACATATATATATTAGGACATATTTTACATTTGAGACATTTTTACCATTGGATGGTTGGAGACATTTGTAACCGTTGACACAAAATTTGGTGAGAAACTAATCAACAAAATGTTTTCTCATGATTTATATATTTGAACTAATTACAGTAAATTTAAAATTAATGCAAAAAACAAAATTAGATTTTGGGCACGAGGTAAATTTTAGCATATATATGTGTGCGCGCGCGCATTTCTCTTGCTCTGCATGTGTGCGTGTACACACACAACTATGAACTAATATGTGTGTGCGTGTGTACACATTTCTCTTACTCTGTGTGTGTGTATACACACAACTATGAACTAATGTGTGTATAACTTAATTTATATAAACAAAGATTAAACTTCATCACATTCAAAAAAATAAAAAGAAAAGAAAAATGCAACTGCACCAGATTTGGCGATATGCCACGAGCAACTGCCGAACCACCAATTGTATATTCCAATATCAGTGCCCAACCAATTAACCAAGCAACACTACAACAAATTAAAGCAGTTCATCACTATCTCGAAAACAAGTGAAATCTTACAGAGACAATCTCACTAAGAAATAATTGTAAGAAGATGAATTACCCTTCTCCAACACATATGTAGGAGTAATGATAGGCACTCCCAGCAGACGGGCATCGACTAGCAAGCTCAGCATAGCAGAAGGCAGAAAGTGCAGCCGCTATACCGGCTATCAGGAAGGAAAATGTGAGAGCTGGTCCAGAATGCTCTCTAGCGACTGTGCCTACAAGAATATAGACCCCAGCGCCAATTGTTGAACCAACACCTGCCAAATTCATACATGTAAAAAAGGAAAAAGGATTTGAAAATAAAGTAAAAACTATATCCAAGAACAAAAATGGGTTTTACTACTGTTAGCCCCTAACAAAGCTGGAGGATCAGTTAGCACGGACATGGTGCACTTTGCTACTAAACGTGGTGGGGGAGGCACAACCGAAGGCGTTGGCAACAAAGGCACCAACCTGGTGCAACTCGGTGGACAGAGTTGCGGCACAACACGAGCGGGTGTTCGGCATTGTGTTGGGCGATTCTAGGCACAATGCTCGGATCGGTGCTATGTGGATGCATGGCAATGAGCAAGACCTTGGCACGCGGCTAAGGCAATGAGGGCCAAGACATGGTAGCATGCGTTAGAGGAATGGGGAGGCTTTGGACCTAGCTATTGGGCACGCGATGGCAAAATGATGCGCTGCTAGGCAACGTGGATGCACGTTGGTGGCGTTGGCAGAAGATGCTGGAATTGGGTTTTCGTGGGGAGTCACAGGACAATTGGAACACATTGGTGCAGTACCAAGGAAAAACGGCGTAACATAGGCACAACGCTACGTTGTGGGCAGAGTCATGTGCGGGGCATGACAGATCGTTGGGCGTAACAACGTAACGAGACAGAACGTGGACGCAACGACGCGTTCTGGCCATGCAGGCGGCATGACAAGACGTTGGCGAACGTCGGCATGACTATGGGACGAGATGGCAACGAGACAAGATATTGACACGGTGCAAAAACGCTGGAATGAAACTGAGCTCGTGGTGAGCTGATGGACTGGTAGTTACTAGACATGTGAGTGTTGTCCGGACAATTTCCTGTGACGGTTTTGGTTAGTTTTCAGGCAGGAAAACTAACTCCTATGGGCTAAACACGTGTCGGGACAAGTGTTAGTTGTCTGTCTAGGTAGTTGGGATTGTCAACTGTTATTTTCTCCTATAAATGCTGTTGTGCTATTGGGTGGGTGTGTTTCTGGTATTGTGTTTCGGTGTATAATCGTTGTATAACGTTACAGGAACGTGTGTGTTTTACATATGGTCGGTCTATTTCCATTGTGTGTGGCAGGATATTCACGGGGCTGCTAGTTGTGGGTGCAATTACGCCATCACTCGGTCACAATTTTCGCTGTGAAAATTTAATCCCGTGACAACTACCCATATGGATTAGAAAAGCGCAGAAGGAAGCATATGGGAAAGAACAGAACACAAAATCGGTTGCCAAGAACACAAAAGAATCACGAGTATAAACCAGAACAAAAGAAACCCACAAAGGCGAGAGAGAGAGAAACCCAGAACAAAATGGATTTTACTACCAATAATTCAAGATTGTGAAGCGCAGAAAAAGTATACGGGAAAGAAATGAACACAAAACGATAGCGAACGAGAACAAAAGAAAGCGACAAAGGCCAGATTAGAGAGTAAAGAGAGAGAAATGAACCAACTGATTGCCTACCTATGGCAATAAGATGAGGAACAGATAACTCCTTAGCCAACTGATGACCCCCACCGCCGGCGGAAGGCTTGGAATGAGCTGAATCAACCTGTTTTCTCCTTACCAAGCTCCGAACCCCCTTCAACGCAAATTGTCCTCCTCCGCCATTATTTTGCGAATCAGAAAGAATCCCCATAAAAACAAGAACGGCGAAAAGCAGAATCGGGAACCAGAACTTCCCTTCAGTTTTCCTCAATAAAGTCAATCCGTGGCTGTAAACCCACGCAAAGGGACGCTCTCTTCTTATATGATTAATCGATTAGGCAACGAAATCTGCAAGAAGGATGAAGAAATAGGACAAGGAAGCGTCTCCGATCCCAAAGGCGAATAGGAAGATAGATTCTCGAG
Organism: Eucommia ulmoides; assembly: GCA_016647705.1. Lineage (NCBI taxonomy): Eukaryota > Viridiplantae > Streptophyta > Magnoliopsida > Garryales > Eucommiaceae > Eucommia > Eucommia ulmoides. The sequence continues at coordinate 407,163 of CM028340.1, forward strand.
ATTCAAGAACCTTTGGGAGCAGAGAGAAGGGGGAGATTCAGCCCCAGAGAGATTGGGGGAGGTGGGGGTGGTGATGGTTGGACGGTTTGTTTGCCTCCGGAAAATGGTTATTTATTACTGCGTGTGGACGACTGAAAAACAGCTCCAATTGGCTCAAATTGGACTGCCCGTACTCATGACCGTTGCCCGCCCTCATCATCAATGTGTGGACTTTCAAATTTATTTTTTCCAATTTTTACCGTATGTCTGGATCAGTTTACGTACAAATCATCACATCGACATAATATATTTAAGATTTAATATTTTGAATGTTGTCCAAAATAATCGAACCCTGATTAGTTAGAAAAATTGAAACATTATCTTGTTAATTGAACTAACACTTTGTGGGCACCTCCTCATTAAAGTCAAATTGTACATCTGATCCCTCACGTTCAATAGTTGTTCAATCCCGTTAAATTAAAAACGTTGATAATGATTTTAGACGAAAAAATAACTTATGATATTTTCATGATTTAATCACTTTTATTAAATCTAAGACATTTCTTCTTAACAATAATTCAATTCTCTCTATCTTATAAACGTACTTTGTATGCAAAAAAATTAGATTCATTTCTATTACGGATAGACGACCATTTTTTATTAACTAAGTTTTCAAAAAAACTGAATCGTCATCGAAACAACTCATCTGACCAACTTTGACGATTATTTAAAAATTATTTACTAATTCGTTTTTAGTGTTCTAAGTTTTGTTATGTAGTGTTATGAATATAGTTTATATACAAAAAATTTAGTTCATTTCTGTTACGAATATGTAATCTTTTGTTAATTCCAAATTGTCGAAAAAAATTCAACCGTTATCGAAACAGCTCATCTAGTCAACTTTAGCAATTTTTTAAAATTCATCCACATATCCGTTTTTAGTGTTGTAAAAAGCATTATGGAGTGTTTTGGATCTAATTTATATATAAAAAAAATTAAATTTATTTAAAATATCGATAGATCTCCGTTAATCAGCTCAAAGTTGTCAAAAATTTTATAAATTTAGTGGGCCAAAATGGATTTATTTTTTTTTTTTCCTGGGGGTAAACCCGGGGTTTTGTATACCTGGGGTTCCGAACCCTGGGTATACGGGAGGGTCCCACAGACCCAGGGATCACATTCCCGGGTAATTCTATTTTCGTAATTAAATTTAAAATAGTGTTATTTCAGTATTTTTATTTTAAAAAAAATCTAGAAAGGTAAACAAGTCAGTGAGTAAATGGCAGCTACCAAATATGGAAAGGCAACTGCTTACTTTAGAAACATGAGGATCCTAACATAGGAGGAGCAGTCTCTATTTTGGACAACTCCAAGGATGTTCTGTCCATCCAGTAACTTCAATTAATCTATTCAGATTCTGTGATTATTAAATTTTAAATCTGACTTTGCTAGTGGACACATGACAAAGCAGCCAGCAATAAATTCCTTCTGCAGGCAGCCCACTGCTTTTTTGAGTATTTTATTGTATAATTTTTAAGAAAATTTTTTTAGAGATTCCAAAAAATAATTTTCTAAAGAACATCTCACGCGAAAAAAAAAACATCACTGTTACATGATTACATAAAGTAAATTTTTTATGAGATAGAACTTTTGAGAGAATTTTCTTAATTTTTATAAAAAATAGATTCTATAAAAATCCAATTAGTCAAACTTGCTCTCAAAAGACGTCTTATAAAATGAAGATTTTCCTAGGATCTATATATATATTAGGTAATACAAGCGATGTGCAACTCGATATGCTCTCCCACACGTAAAATGAATTTTTGACAAATCACTGCAAACGGATATAAAAAAAATTGTCCAACATCAACGTAGAATTCAAAAGATTCTATAAATATGCCATGAAATAGTGAAAATTAGTATTCAAAGAATATTTACTAAATTGTCTTTTCACATGAGATTTAGTCCGGTTGGTAATTACTATTCGATCTTTTTAGAGAAGACTATGGGAATCCACTAGATGTGAGGGAGTCGACGTGACTTCCTCACTCAATTATCAATGTATGCATGCGTCATGCTTGTAGGGCATCAATTATGAATCCAAAATGGCTTCAATTATTGGTTTCTTTTTGTTCCAATTGGATGAAGCCACGTAAAAGAAAACCCAGATTCATTAATTGTTGCAAAGACAAAAGACATTGAAAACATAAATCACTCTTTTTTATGAATCATGCCTTAAAAATATCAACCTAAAAAAAATAAAAAATTGGATATAAATTGGGTGAAATTCTCATTTTATTTTTTATTTTTTTGATGATATGTGTGTCATGCGTAGCTTGACTAATTAGCGCTCTTAAGCATTCTCCTACGTCAATATAGTATATTCAAGATTAAATTAAAAAAAAAAAAAAATTAAAGTACACCACAGGAGAGTAGGAGCTTAATTGACAAACAAAAGAAACATCTCCGACTAACACTTCGTTTGGGTCGCAGAGAGTTAAATTTCATCAAATCTTTCAATTTACGCCCATTAACTTTGTGATGTTTACATTTCTGCCACAAAAATTTTGCTTATGTGGATGCAATTTGATTATGAACAAGAGGGAGATGATGTTATGTTTAGGCATTTGAGGTGGAAGGGAAAGAATTGTACAAAGAATTATGTGAAGAAATCTCTTCTTCATGATGAGCATAAGCTGCTGAATCCAACTGTGCTAATGAGCTGTGAGTTCTGCCATAAAATATATACACAACTGCTCCTGCTGCTAGCCATATCGAAACTCGAATCCATGTTCCACCTCTGCATTGCTCAATTCACATATACAGTCATTACGTGTGTGTGTGTGTGTGTGTATATAGAGAGAGAGGGGGAGAGAAGGCGCTCACCCGAGATGGATGAGCAAGTATGCATTAACCAGAATGCAGACACCGGGTAGGAGTGGAACGAATGGGCAAACGAAACCTGGAAATAAACCGAGAAAATGATTTTCATAAACCTATGAAAAGTGTTTGAATGCATTTACGATCGGCTTTTCAGTTTTTAACATTAATGATTAAATGAAAGAGTTCTTGGTGAAGAATCTGCAAATTTAAAATTTTTGCTCATTCAGTTCACGCGTTATAGTATTTTTTTTAGAAATCCAAAATTACTGTATAAAACTCACTACAATTTTTTCATGTAAAAAGTTACAACGATTTTCATATTTTACATTGATTTTGACCTTTCGACAAAATTATTGAACTTCTCAAAAAATTATTGTACAAGACGGTTGGATGAATAGTTGGTTGTAAAACCGATTTGTTGCCATGGGCCCCAAATTTTGTTACCCACTATTTACTCAACCTAGTTGACACAGTAACTTTTTGTAATGTTCAATAATTTTATAAAAAATTCAAAGTCATTGTAATTTTTTACACCGAAAAAATGCAATAACTATCATGAAACGCAGTAACTTTGTACTTCTAAAAAAATTACAACAGTGCGTGAACTGCATAGGCAAAAAATTTAAATTTGTAGACTATTCACCAAAAATCCCTTGCAAAATTTGGGTTCTACTGCAAATAAACCTTAAATTAAGAAGTTAGGATTGAGGATAAACCTCCCGTATGCCCGAATCTCTGCCTTGCATCATCTTGATCTATAGAGGTGAGCACAATCAGGCAGCATAGCAGAAGAACAGCACCAACCCCACAGAGTGTGAACCGAGGGATACTGATGTGGACAAAATGATATATACTGAATAGTGAATATTTGCTACTGGAACCCTTATCCAAAGGATTTTTCCATTTAGAAAACGATTTATAAAATTTCTTCTTCACAAAAATCTTTAGAAAATCGTATACGACTTCTTGAAATCAAATATGATAGGCCTCCAATACGTTTCACATATTCTAGAAGAAAGGGGTAGTTTGGGTAGATCAAAATAAGGGTTGTTAGGCATCTTTTTGTTATGCAACGGTTTGCAAATTCTGTTGAGGAGGGAGAGTGAGGAGAATATAAGGGGAAAGGGAGTGAAAAAAGGGCATCCGATTGATTGTATTAAGTTTTTTTCTACTATTGTGGAGAGTTCCTAAGCCTCTTGAATTGCTTGGATTCCTTATAATTTCTTCAGTAATTAATAAAAGTTTTCTCTATTTTTACTTGAATTGTACTGGTACCTATCAAAATACTTCACCCAAACGGAGCTTAAAGTGAAAATGGCAAAAAGGGATTTATGAAGAATGACATACCGGGGAAGGGCATCAGCTGAAGCAGCGGATACAAGGACGAGAACACCTACACATGCAAGGGCGATGCTCCAAGCAGCAATCTTCCTTCTTCTTACTTCAATTTGCTCTTCTACGCAATTAGCAGAAGAAAGAAAAGATGTTAGAGCACTCTCTCTATCCAAACTTAGACCCCAGCAAACTTTCTTCCCAATTATCCATTTTTTTATTTTATTTTTGCTTGTTTCCAAATTCCAAGTTGTAAAACCTTATATATCATTCCACAGTTTTTAAAAAACACACACACATAAAAAAAAAAAAAAAAAAATGGGTTGTGGGAATTGAGAGATTCTGTCAACTGTTCAATCCATAACCCTAAGGGCCCGTTTGCTTGTCTAAATTATCCTAGTTTATGAATTTTATTTTTGATGAATTGTCCCGCTGTTTTAGTCTAAAAAATTAGTACAATTTACAATTCGAAAGACAATCAAACCTTTTCAATTGACTATTTCCTTCTTCAGAAGTTACATTTTAACATTTAAATAGTCTTCAACCCTGAAAAAGAAATAAAGAAAAATGACATACCTGCATTTGAACTTTTCTGGATAAGAGGGTGCCTAATATCTCTCAAGTTTTTGCTCTCCTGTATATCATTATCACTACTGAACTGTAACGTTGATGAATTATTAGATTCTTGAACAGTTGACGGTACAGAAACCTCCTCTGGCGAAATATATCTGAGTATCAAAACTGAAATCGCAACAGCAGTAAATGCCAATAACGTGCCAACACTAACCTAAAAACAAAGAGATGCAAAAAAAATGCTCCATTAAACTCTTATATTTCACAAATTCTTGCTGAAACTGTCTTTTTTTCCCCCCCTTCATAAGGCTATAACTCACCATCCCAGCCAACTGAGAAACATCCATGAAGAATGCCAGGGAAGCAACAAAGAGGCCAGTCCATATTGTGCCCTTGACCGGTACTTGCGTGTGCTTATTTATGTCTGAAAAGAACGTCGGCAGCAACCCATCTCTAGCCATTGCCATCATGACACGTGGCTGAAACATGGTTCAGAAAAACTTAGGCAACGTTTGGTAACGTTTTTTCTTAAAAGCAAAAAAATACTTAATTTTAAAAGCATCATTTGTTTTGCACTTTTAAAAAAAAAAAAAAAAAAAAAAATTAAATGAAAAAAGGAAAAACATGAATTTAAGGGTTTTTTTTTTTTTTTTTTTTGAAATCTAAAGACAGTTGTTTTCTGTTTCTTCAATCTTTATATTATAAGAGACCAATAGAGGTCTATACAGAAGGACCTCTCCACGCACTTTTTTTTAATAACACATGGATTTTTTTTTAATTAAGAGATCATTTACAAGGATAATATTAAAACATTATCTCTACACTATCAAACGTGCTTTTGATTTTTTGTTTCTACTTAAAATTAAAAGTACTTTTTTTATTCTAGGACATACTTGCCTGAGGGAGAATTCCACCAATCATCGCTGCAATAAGTGCTGTAATCGTTCCAGTTGCTACTATATATCTGCATTTTACAAGACAACATATTGAGTCAATCACAGTTTTATTTTTTATTTTTTGTACTTATTAAAAATTGATGAATAGAAGAAAATTATATGGCTTACACTGCCCATTCCATCCCGTAACTAGCAAAAGCTGAAGATATCGGGGTGTCTGGATCCAAGGCGTTGTACGGTACTATTCCAACAATAACAATTGACACAAGCATATACAAAAGACAACAGATTGACAATGAAATCCCTATACCTAGTGGCAAATCTCTCTGAGGACTCTTCACCTGTCATATGAATTGAAAATGTCAGCTGCAATACAAATAAAAATAAATAAAAATCATTCATCTTTCACCTCCTAATCCTCACTAAAAAAAAGTGTACCTCCTCAGCCGTGCTGGTAACTGCATCAAAACCAACATAGGAAAAGAAAACGGTAGCAGACCCAGCGAGAACTCCATTCACTCCAAATGGAGAGTACCTAAAGAATCACAAGGTACAAGACTATGAATAACTTTTACCCCCTAGGAGAGAGTAGAAAGAGAAAAATCCATTACCCAGTAGGAACTTGATATCCAATCCATCCAGTCTTAAAACCTAGATAAGAACCAGCAATTATGACAAAAACCAGGGCACAAATATTTATAGTAGTAACAATCGCCTGCGCAAGTGAACTCTGTAAACAAAGAAATTAGAAATTAAAAAATTGCAGAAGAAGAATAAGAATGAGAATTTATCACACCCCCAAATGTATTTACCTCCCTGATGCCCGTGCATAAAAGCCCAGTTACAATGATAACCAAGATTGCAGCAGAAGGGTCAACAATAATACCAAGGATAGTTTGGCGAGCTAAAAATGCTGGCAGCTTATCCACACCTCCAAAAAACAAGGCCTATAAATGGGGAAAAAAACGACAAATGAAATCGTTCTTGAGAAAAATGGATCCTAGGATACTATTAGCAATGAATAACAGCCAAAAACATAGCGGTAGCGTTTAGTTGCATGGATTTAGAGCCTCAGAATTGGCATTGGCATTGAATGTGTTCATCCACAATCAAATGCTGGCGCCATTTTGCTCAAATGTTGTAAGAATAATTTAAAACCAGTGGGAAAGAAAATATGGTAGACCATGTTTGGGAATATGCCACGAGCAACAGCTGCAGCACCAAGTGTATATTCAAGTATCAAAGCCCAACCAATCAGCCAAGCAACACTGGAATGGCAGCAATAACAAAACATCAACTCAAGCATATCATCTTCCATAACTAGAACAAATAGGTTCAAACACAATCATGCCTCATATGAACAGAAAAGATGGAGCTCACCCTTCTCCAACACATACATATGAATAGTGATAGGCGCTTCCAGCAGAAGGACAACGACAAGCAAGCTCAGCATAGCAAAGTGCCGAAAGCCCTGCAGCTATTCCAGCTATTAGGAACGAAAATGTGAGAGCAGGTCCTGTAAGCTCCCTAGCAACTGTTCCAACAAGTATGTACACTCCAGCTCCAATGGTTGATCCAACTCCTAATATAATCGACGAAGCATAAATTCAACCATAGCAAAGAACATCGAAATCGTGTGCTCAAACTAGAGATTCTAGGTCTAACTCATTATCGATTGATCATTGTGGTCAACACGTATAAATTTGGAGGCAATACGCCCGATTGTTAAGTAGGAAAACAATCGGAAAAGGAACACAGAACAGCCAATTTCTAAATCGGAATCAAAAAACGAAACGAATATGAAAATGTTCCAAAAGACGAGGAGATTGAACTTGAATGACTAACCAATGGAAATGAGATCAAAAGCAGAGAGCGTCTTGGCCAATTGTTGACCATCGTGACTGGTCCGATTCAAATTATCAACCTGTTTTCTCCTGAACAAACATTCAAATCCCACTGAACGTCGCCCAAATCTTCCCCCTTCCCGCTTATCAACATCTCGACCCATAAAACAACTCACTGAATGTCGATATAGGAACACAATTTCAAGGTGGAGATGAAATCGAAAGCGAATTTTTCATGGAAGCTTAAGAAAATCTGTGAAATGGGGGGATAGCAGAGAAGATGAACCGAATCAAAGTCAGGGATAAGGTGCAATGGGGAGGTAACGTCCGGATTCGATTGGCCTAACGGCTTGTAGCCGCCACGCAGGTGATATTGTCGTTTACCCGCTTTGAATAATTAAAAGGTTAATTACACCTCAAACTTTATTTTTAATCTAATTAAATCCTAATTGATCTCTATACTTAATTATTGCTAGTGATTAAAAATACTAATGAACCACGTAATCATTGTTTATCTTAGTACTTTTTTTTTTTTTTTCGATACGGTAAGTTGTATTTGGGTCAGCTTATACGCATCTCGACTAATCACTGCACCATGTGATTTTAAGGGCGCACTCTCCTACATCGGTTTCGTACATTCTAGATTTAATTCTCGGAGTGCTCTCCAGAAGAGTCGAATCTTGGTTGACAAAAAAAAAAAAGAATACTTACTCTTGTCAACCAGACTGACACTTCTTGGATATAGTTTATCTTAATATTAATGTATAACAAGACACAACAATAAAAAATAAAAAATAGTCTTAAGTTTCAAAAAAATATATAAAAATTAATATTTAACAGTGATTTAAAAACTAGATCTTTTTTAAATCAACCAATAAAATTAAACTGAAAAACAAAATCCGAACTAAGAGATACAATCAAATAGTTATGTCATTAGATCCGTAATCCTATGAATTTGCTCTTTAGCTTAAAAAAACACTAGGACGGCGTTTCGTTTAATATTTTTATTTCTACTTTCAATAATTGGGACGAAAATCATATTTCTGTTACGAAATATTTCAAAAATAGGAACATGTTTAATAAAGACTATTGTCTGAAAATTATTTCTTCTAATTTAGGCAAGATAATAGTAAAAATAATTTTGTGAGAATGAATAAAAATCAATATTTTTGTTATTTTTCAAATTCGTAAAAAATTCAAAAATTACTTCCAAGATTTTACGAATAAAAACGTGTATACAAACACCGTTCTGAAAATTAATCCCAAAATTTTGAGAACGAAAACAGAAATCAAAGAACGAATACGGTAACCAAACAGAGCCAAAGTAACTAAATACATCAATTAACTACTAATGTTGAATTCAACACCAAAAAATTGTATTACTAAAATTCCAAAAAGGACATGCATCATAATCAACCAAACTTTACAAAATTATGACACATTAAAGTTAGTCATCTAATCACAAACCACCCCCCAATAAAGGAAAAAAAATCAAGTGATAAATTTTTGAAAAGGCACAAAACCCCTAAAAAATGACCTATTTCATGAACTTCATCTAATTAACTTCCCTAGTCTACACTCAATTTCATGCTGCATTTTCTAATCTCTATTTCCGCTGATTCCATTTGAACAAACCGAGCCCGAAATCGCTCTGAATAGCGTTCTCATCTGTGGAATCCGATCCACTTCCAGCCATCTCGTCTTCGCTGTCTTCCGGAGGGAGGAGTTGAATTCTGTCAGCATTCTTTATCACCCAATCAGAGAACTCCGGGGAGGAAGCCCACTCGGCGACGGCCTCCCTTGTCGATTGCTCGGTAAAATCGTTCCATTCTTTCTTCGAGAACTTCTTTCTCTTCGGCGTCTTGTGGAAGGTCGAGTAATGATCTTCTTGATTCTTTGTTCCTCTATAAGACGGTGGCGATACCAATCCTGCAAAATTACCCCAATAAATAAAAAATATTAAGGGGTTGGTTTCTTTAGCAAAAATGTTCTTTTTCGACTACTATCACATCACTTGCTTTTACTTTTGATACCATATTTTTTAAACTTAACTTTATTTTGGAAAAAAAATTATTAAATTGTTCTTCAAATAAGTCAATTGTAATATCGTCCACGTTTTTTTCCCTTTATATCAACTAGAATGAATCTATCAGGTTAATGCTAACTAGTGTTATTTTTTTTTTGGTTCTCATATTTTTTTCAACCCTAAACCAAACAACTTCTCATAATTTTCAAAAACTACTATCAAATTTTTAAAACTAAACCAGACAACAGCGAAGAGTTTAAAGAGGTAGAGAGCTCTTTCATAGTCATTTGTCGAACGATCTGTTTGCATGGAGGGGAGGATACTAGAGGAGGGAAAGGGGAGGGGCCTTTCCTCTGTTGTGTTTGGATGAAAGGAAATGATTTATTTTTCATTGTGTAATATGACTATTATACACTTTATATATGTATATACGTCGGAAATTAATAAAACACGGTTTCTATAAATGAAAAAGAGGTAAAAAAATCAAATTAGGGAAAATGTGGGATGGAAAGAGAGAATTTTTTCAAATTGGAAGAATTGAGTTTCCTTCTAAATTTTCCTTCTTAATCTCCCCTCCCCTCCCCTCCCCTCCCCTCCCCTCCATCCAAAAACAAAAAGTCAGCCACACCCCTCCCCCGCTTTCCCTCGATCTAAACAGCATAAAGAAGAAATTTCAAAAAATTGCATACCTTTAACAGGGGAATCAGACCAAGTAGTCAAGCCCTTTGGACTTTTCCACAGTGATCCTCGAGAACCCATTTTCCCTGACCTGCTTAGAAATTCAGCACGCTTGCTTTTCAAGGTTGTCCGACCACCACTTTTTAGCCAACCACTCCCGCTCGTAGAATACGATAGATTCCTACAAGGAATCAATAGCGCCGATGAGATTATCTTCAACAAGTACATCAAAAGAAGAAGGGGAAAAATGCAAGAGACTTACTCTGCACGATGCCAATCAATGGAAGTGATAGAGAAGCTAATGGCCAAACAAGAAATCAATGCCACCATCGCCAAAGGAGTATCGAGCGTGCTCTGACAGGGATGAACAAGAAATTTAGCAACGCACAAATAATATATACACAGATTACAAATGAAGTCTGGTTTATTTTATATAGCCGATACAACCATTTTCATCATCTAAGATTATAAGGGGCCGTTTGGTTTGGTTGAGATTTATAAAATTAATTTTAACATTTTTATTTCTATTTGTATTTTTTATTTCTTTACAATTTTTTCTACCATCCGTTCAATCAATAAACATCATTATTAACACTCTGTTTCAACATCACTTTTACTTTTCTTAACACATTATTAATAAACATTTTCTTTTTCAGAACGTTTTCAAAACCCAAACCAAACAACTTTCCACAATTTTCAAAATTTGTTCTCAAAAAATTGTTTGCAAAACTTTAGAAATCAGTTTTTGAAAATTAAACCAAAACAAAACAAATAATGTACTAGTTCATCACCTGCAAAATGAATGTCATTGCGATAATGCGCATGGCCCATTTCACGAATTGAGCGATACCATCATCAACACTTCCATCTTCAGAAACAACAAATTTCCGCACAAGCCAATACCCTAGAGCAGCTCCTGCAATGGTGATCCCAACTAGTACAAACACAGACACCTGAAAAAAAAATGGAAAAAGATCAAAATTCACCCAGTCATGCTAAATCCAGACGCAAGGGTTAGTGTTTCTTATGCCACAATATAAACATGGTGCCTTATTTCAAATCTCAATTAAGGCTTGTATAGTGACAAAACAGCATAAATTTAACAGATTTACATAACAAAAAAAATGTGATTAGTGCAGTGAAAAATTGAAACAGGAATATGGGACTCACAGGGTTGTGCATTTCTTCGCTCAAGCCAAAATTTGCAAGAATAGAATTGACAAGCACCGAAAATTGATGCACCAGAAACGACCCTGCACCAAGCTGAAATAAAAATTGGAAAGAGGGTTATAAAACATAAACATAATGACATTCATTAAATTGCTCAAAGAAACACTTACCACCGATCCATATATTGTGAGATAGAAAACATTTTTCCTCCCAGTCGGTAATAATTTCATCCCCTACAGAAACATTCAAAAGCAGACCGATTAAATAAGTATATCTACAGCCCAAATCGAAGAAGTACTTAAAAATCAATGGCAATAGGTAATAAGTAAAGTTTCATTAATTGAACTTTAAGAGGAAAAAAGAAATAATAGCATAACAAGTTATATACCTGAAAAAGAAGAATTATTATGACAAGCAACACTCCAATAACCATGGAACTGCTGTAATAGAAGGGAACCCAGCTGCTGACAATGGGTGCCAGTATCAGTATAACAAAACCCAAGGCGAGACAAAGGAGACGCCATTGCTGAAACTCTGCACAAAAATTAGAAAGGCCCAAGTCAAATGTCGAAGCAGACAAGTAGAACAACATAAACTAGTATGGTACAAGAAAGAAACATGCAGAAAGACAAATATGATACTTCAGTTGCGTTTGTTTCAGTAGAAAAAAAGGTGGATGGCAAAGTGAAAGAGGAAAAGAAAATGGAAAATTAAAAAAAAAAAAAAAAAAGAAAGGGGGAAAAAAGAGAGAAAGAAGGCTGTTTGGTATGGAAGAAAAATTGGAGGCAGAGGAAATGCACAATTCCCGAAGCAAATTTTTATCCCCACGAATTTGGGAGTAAAAACAAGGAAGGGTTCTTTAAAAAGACACTAAACTTACAGTTATACCCTTGATGATAGAATATTCAATTTATTTTTGTAATATAGGGTTTAGGATTTTGGAACATGAAATCTTATATTCTCCTCTTTTTAAATCCCTCCAACCAAAAACATTAGGGAAAATAAATTTCCTTTCAAAAGGAATACAAATTAATCCTTTCATTTTTCTTTTCCCCCCACTTTTCCATCCTTCCAGCCAAACATACCCTTAATGACCAAATGAGCATACCTTCTTCAACAGTGACTGTGACAGAACCAGAAATTTCACCAGTAAACTTCACATCAACATATCTGTCATCATAAGGAGACATGAAAGACCCCCAAACCCCTTTCTGGATAGCTTTCCAGTCATCTTTCTCACATTGGCATAATCCAATTGAAGCATTCCTGCAAAAGAACATTCCAGGGTAAGATCAAATGTCATGAATTTAAAACATTAAATAAAGAACAAACACCAGCTAACAATGGATAGCTGAAATCAATTTACTTACCGGTGAAAGCAAATCTGGATTTTGCCATGTGTTCTTTCAGGAACTACAACTGAAGGAACAACCATAACCCGGTATGCACTCGAGTAACTACCAAGTTGTAATCTCGATACACCAGCAACCCGAACACGTTCACATGATACTACTTCCTTTGAACCTCGTACAGATGATGCATGTTCAGCAATGCGTGTAGGGGTGACATCTATCACGGGATTTTCCAAATCGATACCTGTAATCATGAGAAAAAAATATTGCCCAATTAAATTACTACAAAGGAACTCGAGGTAAACATATACTCCTCATCACACAATATTAAGATCTGTTGATATATATATATAAGAAAGAGTATGAAAATGACTAGTTCTCCATCATTATATGCGGGTTAGCTTATGCAAATTTTAAGCATTGCTAGCTCAATTTTGTATTCATTATGAAGTTTTTGTCGTTGTTCAGTTCTTTTGGCATAGAAATCCCAAAAGAAAAACTTTCCAATTCAACAATTTATAAGAAAAAATGTTACCCCAATTGAACAAGCAAACAATTTTCCCAAACAATTAAGCTGTTGCCTATGAAATAAATACAATCACAATGCCCATTCAAAACATTATATTATTGCACCTCACAACAATCTAAACTACCTCCTTCTTTTGGGAAAATTTTGCTGCCAAAAATGACAATAAAGATGAAAGATCCAACACATAGCTTCATTAACTCCCGCTCTCTGATCTCATTCAAATTTTGGAAGGGCAAATTCACTTCTCACTTGACACAAACAAGAGAAACCCTAAATTCAACGAATTCTAAGCCAAGAAATGAACAAATTCTCAGCGTCTGGCCCAGCCACAAAACCCTAGTTTTTCGTTTACTGAATGCACGAAAGAAGTTCCAAAAACTCCAGTACAATGATTAGGAGTAATTAAGCTGTTAAAACAATGCTGGATAGCGCGCTAATGAAGTAAGTACCGCACCTTTGGGAGAAGACGAAGTGACGGGCGTAGCGCACGAGGAACTGATCCAATGCAAAACAAAGACTGATAATATGAAGAGAAGAGCATTAGTTGCCGAAGAAGAACAAGAAGAAGAAGCCATGAAGCCCTCAGGCACCGTCTTCCTCTTCGTCGCTCGATCTTCTCCTTCCCTTTCGAACCAGTCGCTTCGGCTTCGGAAGTGAATTTCAGTTCCTATTGGCCTTAACTTGCTTCTTGTATACTATAACAATTTCGTGTTAGGAACACAGCGTTGTTTACGTGTTCGCGTCGCCGGTACGCATCGCGAACCCCAAGGCGACGGCGGCGATCGAAATGGCGTCGCCGTAGATCGGGATTGGATGAGCTCGGTGGGTGATGAATATAGGTTGGGCCCTATCATGATGTTGGGCCCAAATGCTTTATAGGCGGTAAAAAGCTATCTTCCAAAACACGTTTAGGTCGTGTTTGGCTCACAACTATTTAAATCACCAAAAAAGATTTTAAAAATCAAATAATGTTTTTAAATAATTTTGGTAAACCGCTGACGAAATTAAAATTTTAGCCAGCCATACTTTTATTTTTTCAGAAATCCAAAATCACTATATTTTTTTATATAAAATATTTTTTAAATTTTTGACAATAATATTATATATTTATAAAAAAATTATTATAATACGTGGACTACATGAGCCAAATTTTTAATTTCGTAGATTGTTCATTAAAAAAAAAAATTAAAAAAAAAATTATCAAGTGGAACTAAATTAAGAATGGAATTACCAATTGATTCCAAGTGTTTAAGTTTAAATCAAACGATCTCGTTGTTCAAAAAGTTCGAACCATTTAATCCCAATTTCAAAAAACGCGAGAATTGGTAATGCCTAATTTTGCCTCTGCGTGATTTGCGGGATTTAAATTTCCATATTTAAGTTTCACACAAAATCAATTTATTAAAATCAAAATAATTATTGTTGTATACATTTTTTTCACGATGTACTTATATATTCAAATTCGTCTGGATAAAAACTTCAAAATGATATCACATTCACTATTTTTTCTTTAATTTATGATTTGTACATTCATGTTACATTTAACATAATACTTTCAAAATATTCAATTTTTACATTTGTATTACAATTAACACGGTTTTATACATTATCAAAATGCAATTAAGTGTTACGTTCAACATCAAAATCACCTTTATCATTTAGTCATGTTACATTCAACACGTTCATATAATTTGTATTATTATCAATATTAGTTAATATTATTTCTATTATTTTGAATATTATATTCAATACTCATGGGTACACAAATTATAGCGATATTATATATAACATTAACATTACAGTTAATGTGATATATGATATTCACATGCATTCTAATCCAGAATTAAAAAAAAAAATCTCATTTTGAAAATCATGATTTGTAAATCATTGTGATGTAAAAATAAATCATTAAATAACAATCACAATTAGGAGAAATTGTAAGTTTCGTTTTCAATTTCATTGGTAGTTTATTCTTATATTTTGTTACGATTTTTTTGAGATGACAACACGTATAGAAGGTGCATATTCATTAATAGGGTCAAATTGCAAGATATGGAATGTAATCGCTCATTTAATAGGGGCAAATTTGTTTGCAAATTATCAGGAGGACTAATCGGTACAAATTAAATCTCTTGGGTTCATCCGGTAGTTTCCACTGCAAAACAGAATTGCTCGGTAACTACCCTTTTAACAAGCTATAAATGTTTGAGTCTAAAATATAGCAACAAATAATTTTTTGTTCTCCAAAGCATAGGCTAAGTGTATATGTGAACCCTGAAGTTTGTTAGGCCCCGTTTGGTTAGTATTTCCAACCAAACCTAACCCAAAAATTGTGGGTTTGATTTTTGGGAACGCGTTTGGCAAACACAAAACTCAATTCAACCCAACCCAAAAAATAAGAATTGATTCTCAAAATCTTAAAAAAACCAGAAATAAAAAGAAGTTGTTTCTTTTTATGCCCAAAAAACTCAACCCAAAATTCTCAACTTCCTTCTTCATCTGCCGGCCGACCACCACCACCCGCCGCCGCCGGCCACTGTCTGGCGACCATCGCCGGCAGCCGCCGCCGCCTGCCGTCCGGCCACCGCCGCCGTCTGACACCATCGCCATCGCCGGCGTCCGGCCATCGTCTGACATTGCCGCCGCCAAACACAAAAAAAAATTTTTAAAAAATAAATAAAATAGTTTTAGGATAAAATCGTTACCAAACACATTCTGTTCTCAGCACAAAACAAAAATTGTCGTTACCAAATGTAATTCTGTTCCCAAAATTCTCAACCCAAACCAATTCAACTCAACCGAATGCATTCTAGTTAGATTCAGAAAAGTGAGAACAATAACCAAACACCACCTTAATTTGCACATTTGATCTTTCAAATTCAACATTTGTTTTAATCTTACATAATTAAAAACGTTGTCACTGATATTGAACGAAAAAAGATTATTCTCAACAACAGCACGTGATTTTCTGAAAGATATAATTTTTGTTATTTTATCACTCCACTTAATCTAAGACATTTTCTTTAAAATTCTCTTCGTTATTATAAAAAAGTTAAGAAAATTGTGCTAAACACAATCTATTTTTAGAAGAAGAAAACAGAAACAAATTTTTATTTCCATATTTTTGTTTCTCTTTTTTTAAAGAACAAAAAATACTAAAAAAAACAAGGCTAAAAAAGAAAAACCACAAGTACTATACAATACACGATCACAATGAGAGTTTTTAATCCTTACATGATACATCTACAAAGAAAAAAAAAGGCAAAAACCTTAAATTTCCGGGATCAGAACAGAAGCAAATTTTTATTTATTTTTGCTTCCTTTTTTTCTGTTTCTGATCCTAGTTTTTCGGGGAAGAAAAAAACATTCCAGCCTTACCAAACAGGCCTTAACATAAACAACAGAAGCATGTCACATAACGATGAGCTGTCTAGCCGGAGTTCCGGCAGGGGAGACCGGAGATCCATCGCCACTCCGGGAGTCCCCACGCCAACCATCCTGGACCTGAGCAGCAAACTGCAGATTCCACAGCACATCCTCGATCGAAGGCCTGTCTCCCGGATCCTCAACCAAACACCTACAGCAGATCTCCATCGTAGTTTTCATCGACTCGTTGGAGTAAGCATTCTCAACCATCGGATCAACCATTCTCCTTCGAGCTCGATCTCCACCCGCAACGCCCGTCTCCAACTGTGTTAAAAAAACACGAAAACATCATCTTATTTCACAACAAAAAAAAAATGCATGAATGAATTGAGTACAAGGTTTAGTTTATTTAAGGGATAATAGGTAAGAGGTCCTATATTTAGGTTTTAATTGGTCAAAACTCCTAGAGGCGTTAAAAACTTTTGATTTAGTCCCATATGTTTTAAAAAGGTGGAAGCCTTGCACATATAATAGTCACGCGCCAGTTACATGTAACTATTTTGTGTGTAATATTACTATATTAGTTGCAAGTAATTTTTTTATTTATTTTTTTTTTTTTACATGTAACAATTTTGTGTGTAAAATTTTTTTTTTGATGTCACAGAATATATATAATTAGTTAAAGGTAACTAATTATATATAACTTTTTAGTTAATTGTCTCTGATATGCAATTAAAAAGTTTGATATTTTTCAGTTACATGTGCCAATAATGTGTAATTTTTTAGTTATATATCTTTAATATGTAACTAAAAAGTTTGATTTTTTTCAGTTACATGTTCCAATAATATGTAAATTTTTTAGTTACATGTCTCTGATATGTAACTAAAAAATTTGATATTTTTTCAATTACGTCACAAAATATTACACATATATATGTAATTGTAACATGTAATTAAAGTACATGTAACCAAAAATACCTAACTATGTGTGAAAAATAATAATTATGAAATTATAACTAACATTAGTTACATGTAACAGAATTCACTATAAAAATCCAATGTACTTATTAATGGTTCCCTACAATTCCTGCAATACGGGACTAAAATACAAGTAAAATCTAACTTAAAGGATTAAATCAAAACCTAATAATACAAAAAGACTTTTCACTAATTAGACTTTAAAAATGAGACTTTTCACCAATTTTCCCTTTATTTAATTGAGTTTAAACCTGAAATCTTGTCATTTCGACAAATGCTAAAAACACTCATTGTCGTTTTAATAATATCTAACATATCTCTTATCTTTTTCAGTCGGCTTCCAACATAATATTTTTCTACTAAAAAAATCAAAAGTAAAAACGTAGAAAATAAAATCGAACTTAAAAACAAAAAATAGGAATTTAAAAAAAAAAAAAAAAAAAACTTTAGATTTAATTACCTGATCTTTAACAACATCCACTTCATTCTTGGAATTTAATGGCCTCCCAATAATGATTTCAAGTAATATCACTCCAAAATCATAAATATCAAACTTTTCCTGATGAACCGATGAAGATTTTTTAGTACACACCTGAAAAAAAAATTAAAAATGAGATTAAAGTGAAATAAAGTAATAAATTCAAGAACCAAAGCAAGAAGCCAAAAAGAGAAAAAAAAAAATTTACCATATTTTCAGACAACAACGGTAGGTTGTAACTGCTGATTTTTGCAACAAGGTTTTGATCCAATAATATATCCGTTATTTTCAAATTATTTGAAAATACTCCGGGAACGATTCCCGTGTGAAGGAATTGTATTCCCTTTGCTACTCCTATAGCAGCGGTTATGCGCTGCATCCACGTTAGCTTTCTTCTAGACCGTCTCGCTGAAAAAAAAAAGTATTTACTTGTTTCCCGGATTATTAATTTGTTTCCTTGTTTTCAGAACGCAAACCAAACAGACCCTTAAAAAAAATGTTTACCTGAAACCCAATTCCTTAAAGTCCCGTTTGGCACATACTCAAAAACGATGAATATTCTACTAACACTCGAATCATCGAAGCAACAGTCAAAACAGTGTCCAAGCGCGCTCACCAAATGGTAATGTCTGAGCTTCGAAATCAACTCGATGTGGTTCATGAAGCTTTGAATGGTTTGGCCTTTTTTCAATTTCAAGCATCGAATTGCAACAAGCGAACCATCTTTCAATTGACCTCTATACATCTTATTTCACCAAAAAAAAAAAAAAAAAAAATTAATGTGAAATAATCATATACTATAGCCAGGGTGATTAAGATTAAGATTGATTTTGATACCTGACCATGAGATCCTTCTCCCATGAAGCTCGATGTATCGAAGTTGTTAGTGGCCTCTTCGAGTTCTTCGAGCGAGAAGGTTTTATAGGGTGGAAGGCACAATGCTCCTAGCTTCATTGCCTGAGTTATGTACCCTTCAAAAAAAATTAAACATCAGCGACCCCTCAATCAATTTTCTAGATCGTATTACTTGTTTGACATGATTTTCCTTGTTTGGTTATTGTTTTTGTTCCTTGATTCTTGTTCCCGTTTCCAAAATTTTGAGATTAACGTATAGAAAAACGTTTAGTAAACCCGTTCCTTTTCCCAAAATTTTGGGAATAATTTGGGACTATTTCCTGAATTCTTTAAGAATCTGAGAAACAAAAAAATATTGATTTTCATTTACTCCCACAAAATTATTCCCACTACCATCTCGCCAGCTGCCATACATTTAAAAAAAAAAAAAAACTGTTGCAAGCAAACGTGTTTTTTGTTTTTGTTCTCATAAATTAAAAAAGAAACAATTTAAGGACAATCGTCACCAAACATGTTTCTATTTTTGGAATACTCCAGAACAGCAACAGATATAAAGACATGTATATATAAAAAAAAAAGAGAGAGATATCTAATAGAACGATATCTAGTCTTTCCAGTGCTATTATACTACATCCGAAAAAACGAGAGGGGGGGAGAGGAGAGAGACTTACTTGCATCAGAAAGCAACTTCGAAGGGTAACCCAGAGACGCATTCTCTGATATCGATCTAGTGGTAATTGATTTTGCCGTCGTCCTCCAACGAACTCTTCTCGCCCCCAAAAACATCAAACCAACCACCAAAATTACACCAACCACCCCAAACCCCACACTCAAACCGACCACCACTTTAGAACCAAATCTTCTCCTCCGGTGGTGTGGCAATATCCCCACCGCCAACGCCTCATTCCGGCAAAAAGAAAACGGCCGTTGACTCTCATCATCTCCGACGCTCAAACAATTCCCGCCATAAATCACCACCCGTTTCTCCAAATCAGACACAAGACAGGTTGGCAATTTTCCGGTCAAAAGATTAACAGACAAATCCACATATTCGAGTTCGTTATTACAAGCCAGATTCTCAAACAGCATCCCCGTAAATCTGTTCCCTTCAATATTCAAGTAAACAATCGATGGAAGCGATAAAAGAGACGTTAAAAACGGCCCAACAAATCGGTTAAACGATAAATCCAACAGCTGAAGCTGATGAAAGGAGTTAACCTTTTCCGGTATGCCCGAATTAAACTTGTTCTTCCTCAGTATAAGTGTAATTATCTTGCTACCAACTGAAGGAAATTGAGGTCCAAATGAATTATCTTCCAAATCGAGCACTTGAAGGTTCGTTAAACCGCTAAGATCGGGCACTTCACCAGAAAAACGGTTATGAGAAAGAGACAGAACTCTTAGGTTGTCCAAACTTCCCAACGAATCAGGCAAAGACCCATTTAATGAATTCTTGTTCAAACTCAAAACAGACAAGATCGAAAGTGAACCAATAGACTCCGGTAATTCTCCAGCGAACATGTTATCGTTGAGTATGAGCGTTTGGAGGCTCGTTAAAGAGGAAATCTCCATAGGAATTGAGCCATGGAAGAAATTCGAAGTTATGTTGAGTATTTCCAACGATGAAATTCGAGAAATTTTTGCAGGCAATTCACCCCATAGACCGAGAGAAACTAAGGTGATGACTTTCAAATCGGGAAGCCTAACGAGTGTGGTGAAAAATGAATCGATTGAGAAATTTTGGGGTAGAGGAAGAACCCGTTTTTCGCCAATGATATGCAATTGGGTTATGCTTTCTTCGTAGCAGACAACGGTGAGTTTTGAACTTGGCTCGATATTACAGAAATCCGTTTGATTGTTCCAGCTGTTCAAAACCGATGGGAAGTTCAAAAGGGCCTGAATTCTCAAAAGGGTTTGAGCTTGTGAGGATTGAAGTTGAACCGAATGGTGGATTGAAATCAACAAGATTAAAAAAACTAGGAGAGCAGAATGGGTATAAGAAGTTTCCGCCATTAACAAGCAACTGAAGAACACCAATTATGCAGAAAAAACATTAATGAGAGCATATAGGAGAACAGCAGCCAAATTCCAAGATCATAAATTATATAGCCTGCATGGATGAATCATTAATGTAAAGACCAAATGCTAATAACAACCTTTAAAAAAAAAAAAAAAGAGTAATCTCAATCTTAATCATGAGTTTTCTTAAGAATCACCCAACGTAAGTGTACGTAAAATGAAATATTCTCTTACCTAATAATAACAAGGAAGAAAGATACAATAAATTAATGATTAAACTAAGAAAAAATTTAAATTCATGGTACGTTTACCTCTCTTTAAACCACTGTTTGAGATAAGAAAAGAGAAACCCAAATCAAACCACACAAATTTCTGATGATTTTCTCTCACTAGATTTTCAACCATTTGAGTGATGGCAATCTGGCTTCAACCCGAAGTAATAACCCACAAAAGCCTCCAAAAAAATCATCACCAACCATGAGAAAACCGACACAAACCCTGTTCAAATTCAAAAATTTCTGCGCTTTAATCCATCAAATTAAACCCAAAAATGTGACCCAGAACACAAGTTTGTTCTGTTCTCTTCCTTTTCGGGGCAAACCTCATTTTCACTAGAAGCAAAGGTTATCTTCCGAGGAAAACAAAGATTCACAGATGAGGACAATGAACGAACACGGGTTTAAAGAAACAGAGCGCAAACCTTTTTGCAAACCGACACACTCCCACAGTTCGATTAAAAATGGCGAAATTAAAAACAGGAAAAATGGTGGGAATAAGAAGGGGGAAGAATCTGAAGAAGAAAAGGAAAAGGAAAAGAAAGATTCTCGCTGAAGAAAACCCTTTATTCCTCTCCTCAGCTTTGTGGGAGTGTTCTACACTACAGATTTTGTTGAATTGTTTTGATCTTTTATTTGAGTAAAAGAATATTAAAAAAATTTGATGGGGATTTGTCATATCATGCAAAGCGAGATTTCGCTTTCCTGGGGCTGCGACTCTCTGTGTGTACCCTCACTTTGGATTTGTGACGTGTTCTTCAGGTTAGCTGTCAGCCTGTGAACATCCCACCCTCTGCTCACTCTCTCTCTAATGGTAATAGTTACAGTATCTTTTGATTTAGTTGCATGTGTTTTTTATTTTTTCGCATTTGGAAAGGTGAATTATTGAGACTGCGTCAATTTACTAACATGAGTCCAAACGAAACGAACTTGAATTTCTTAAACAACACTTCTAAAAATCAAACTTTGAAGATTGTGAATAAAAAATATTTTGTTGGGAGAGGTGTCCTGCTTCTAATACCTGACAATATCTCGAGAGATTAGTCTCTACTGACCGTAGTGCGAAAATACCAAAAAAAAAAAAAAAAAAAACTGCATCAAGTTGATTTTGTAAAATGATAAAAATATATTCATTACAAAGTCACTTGTTGTTGTGCACACACAATCTTTTTTTTTTTTTTTGAAAATCATTAATAACGTTTTTAATTTAACGATATTGAAACAATTATGAAACATCAGAGGCCAACTGTACAATTTAATAAACATTAGGGTCCATACATCTACCCCATACTTTGGGGATAAAAATATAATTTTTCCTTTAGTGTATACGCATCTCAACTAATCATTTCCCAAGACGATTTTAAGGGTGCAATTTTTCACATCAGCCTGATGCATTTAGAATTAAATTCAAAATTTATTTTCTGAAGTGTTCCTTAGAAAAATCGAATCCTGATTGACAAGAAAACACAAGATCTCTTCTTATCAACCGGAATAACCTCTGCCGGATAAAGATTTTGGTGTCTAATGACATTGTATCAATTTTTTTTTGGTTAATCGGCCGGAAGTTCTAAAAAATAGATCTAATTTTAGAAAAGTCTCGCCTAAGATATAAGTTTAGATTTAGTCCCTTAAGTTGGTTTCGCTTAAATTTTAGTCCTCCATTACAAGAATTTTAGGGAGAATTTGGCGAGTAAATTCGGTTTATAGTGAATATTAGTTACGTGTAATGAATATTAGTTACAATTTAATAATTGTTATATTTTTATATATATCTATATATTTTTTTACATGTACTTATATAATATTAATTATATGTTAAAATTACATATATTTGTGACATTTAACAAATATTGCACACAAAAATTAATTTAATATTAGTTATATCTATTTGTGTACATTTAGTTATATGTAACTAATTACATGTATTTTTGTGTGATTTTTATTACATCTAACAAAATTTTACAAACAAAATTATTATATATTTTACAAAATACAGTAATATTTATAACATGCAACAATACACATAAAATTATTACATGTAACCGTGCGTATGCAAGAGCGTATGTAAGCCCTTTTTTTTTTTTAAATAAGCGGGATTAAAACATAATTTTTTTTCCGACTCTAGGATTTTTTTAAAGTTAAAGATGAAATTGAGGACTTTCCACCTCCTCTTTTTTTTTTTTTTTTTTTTTTTTTTTTTTAAGTGGTATTTGACATGACCATATATAAGCACCACCCACAACCCATCCTTAGGTGGTGGACCATAAAAAAGGTGTCATCCTAAAGCAAATTTTAAATAATTGAACAAAAGAAACATTAAATACAAATAATGTGGAGAGCCTTTTGGGTGTTGGAAGACCCACTCAATTAAAGTGAAACAATGCCATGAAATTGAGAGCTCAAAAGGCAAAACCCAAGTGCCTAAAAATGTCAATGGCACCCCCCAATTCAAGTATTCACTTCAAATAGGTGTACAAACTTTTTTTTTTTTTTTTACCAAAAGAGATTTGGGGAGTGTGAATAGCATTTTCAAAAGCAATGGGTGATTTGCTTTTGCTTTCACTTTGAGAGAGAAGATCATATTGTTCATTATTGGGATGTGTTCAAAACCAACATGATTGAATATAAAAAAATAATTGTTAATTTTTCTTTGGAAGATGCTATTTGTTTCCATCTCCAAGAGAATAAACTAAGATATTTAGTCAATGATATTTACATATAACATATATATATATATATATAGATGCTATTTGTTTCCATCTCCAAGAGAATAAACTAAGATATTTAGTCAATGATATTTACATATAACATATATATATATATATATATTTTCAATTAGGGTTCAATTCTCTTGAGACCACCCCAAGAATTAAATCTTGAATTTAATTCTGAATGTACCAGGTCAATATGGGGGAGTATGCCATTAAGATCAAACGGTGACGTTATTTGTTAAGGTGCGCATAAGTTGACCTGGACACACCTTAGCGTAAAAAAAAAAAAAAAAAAAAAAGAAGAAGTCCTTTTAGGCCATTTTTTATAATTATTTTTATGTATTACAGTAGTGTTGGACTTTTGAAATAATTACTACAACGCATGACTCTACGAGTATTATATTTTTTCATTTTTCTCAAACTTGTTTTTTGGTACATAGTTTTTTTCTTGTCTTTTTCATGCTAGAAGATGCTCTACGTTTTCATAGGACAATAATTATTTGAATTTTAAAGGAACAACCTAAAAAGGAGAAAGTGAAAAGACAAGTCTACCCAAAAATTCATGCAGACCTAAGAGACTTAAGGAGGGGTTTTTATGACTTGTTTTGGGGAAGTTGAAATGTTGTTTTCATTAATTCATTGCCTGATTAGATGTCGCCTTCATTAAAACAAAACGTCCTTTTTCATCACAGAAAAAGAACAATCCGGTATTACAAAACTCGTCGCTATGCGTTGAGTCAGAAGAAGTCAGGGATTAAGAAAATAACGAGCTTAAAATACAAAAAACACTTAGAAAACAAATAAAAAAATCAAACCAAACAGACCCTAACATTGTACACAGATGAGGATAGGATACGCCATATTTCATCAAAGCCAAAGAAAAAGAACAACCTTAAAGTACACAAAAATCTTTATACGTACACTGTGAAATTCCATCCATAAATACAGAAATATCCAAAAAAAAAAAAAAAAAAGACTAGAAATCAGTAACCTGGGGACCCTTGTATTCTATGAAATCCATCTCTGAATCCTGAGGCATCTCCACCTCTTCCAACCATCCATATCTTCTCATGTCTTCCTCCTCTTTCCCTTCTCCTTCTTCTTCTCCACCTACAACAAATCAACTATACAATCAAAACATTTATATATATATATATATATATTTTTGTGTGTATATATATATATGTTTGTGTATATATGTGTGTATCACTACATGAACTAGGGTTAGTTATTTATAGTCAGATGACGTTTGTTTAATAAAACTAAAAATTAACTGTTGAATTTTATGTTTTGAAATTTTAAGTGTTGAATTTGTTAAGCATTCAATTTATTAAATAAGTTTCTTATCAATATTTTATATTTCGTTAATTTTGTATTTGTTAACTTATTCTTACTAGAGTTTTTTTTTTTTTTTTTTTTTAACAATTTAACCTCTCAAAATTCTCTCTTCAATTTCCTTTCCCCCCCTTTTATTTATTTATTTATTTTGAGTATTTTCTCTTTCATATATTTTTCTATATTTTATAGCGGGTGATAGTTTAATAATGACTATGATAATTAAATGATTATGAAGGGAAAAATTTAATAATATATTAAATCTACTTAAAGTAAAAGATAAAATTTGAGAATGAATGAGAGTTTAATAAATATATTTCAGGTATTCTCGTTGAATCTCAATTCAAAATTTTAAATACTCACAATGCCAATAATTTTATATACAAAATGAGATAAAAAAAATATAATCTAAACATAATAAAGAGTAAAAATTAAACAATTAAAAAATTCACAAGATCATTGTTTTTCAATTTGAGTGAAAAATGTTACTAAATAAAGTCTCACGTGAAAATTTCACCAAACAATTCAAAAAAACAAAACAAAACACTATAACTAAATGAAATAGTTTATATATAAATTATAACTAAATTTCATAAATAAAAAATATTTAGTTCTTAGAATAATTACCCATGTGATTTGTAGTTGTTTTTATTATAATTAATTATATGTGACTTATCCTTTCCTCCCCTTCTCTCTGTCCAAGCATTTCATAAAATTTTCTCTCACCATCTATTAATTACATATAAAATTTATTAAATTTCATTTGCCCAAAATAGTATTTCAATAATTTTTACCAAATCATAGAAACTATTAAATAATATAAAAAAAAGACCTATTATATTATTTTAAAACTATTATTTAAAAAAAAAAAAAATAATTGAAAAGTGCCTTTAGGAGCTTATTTACTTTTTTCTAAAATTAAATATGAGGGTTAGGATTTATAGTTTTAAAGATTGATATTAACAGTTTTCTTGGTTATAATTTTTTTTTTGGAGAAAAATACATTTTAAACCTTCTAACTATTGACATGCTTCTATTCAGTCCAATAAGTTTTTTTTTATTTCAGTTTAAACTTTCTAATTATGCACTCAGTTTTAAATAGCCTTTCTATCACATTTTCCATTCAATCTAACAAAAATGAGCGGTAAAATAGTATTTTACTATTTTTTTTTCTTCACTTCTCTCTCTCTTCCTCCCTCCCTTTCGCCGGCGGAAACCACCCTCTGTTGCGAGGGTGATTCACCCTTGTAAGAAGGGGTGACCCCTAGTAACTAGGGTTAGTTCACCTACGAGAGTGATTCACCCCTTGTTACTTGGGGTGGTTCATCCCCAATCAGAGAGAGAGAGAGAGAGGGGTGAAGAGGAAAAAGAAAAAGAAAAAAAAAAAAAAGCAAAGAAAAGAAAAGAAGGAAAAAATAGATTGGACAGAAAATGTAAAAAAAAGATTATATAAAACTGAGTCCATACTAGGAGGGTTTAAACTAAAACGAAAAAATTTATTGGACTAGGTAAAAACGTGTCAATAGTTAGAGAGTTTAAAATGTACTTTTCTCTTTTTTTAATATTAAAATTTATTTTTACTATTTGAATTATAAAATTCAAGGCTCAACTATACGTTATATCTAATATTCAAATAAAAATTATATATTAATATAATTTTTTTACTAGACCCGTATTATATGTGAGTCTAAAACTAGTAAATATTTAAATGCATTCAATTTTAAGTGTTGAAGTGCTGAATTGTGTTATTAAATGAGTCAAATAGAGAATTATAAAGTAATTTATTCCAATAATATTTCCTATTTTAATAAAAAAAAATGTTTTTTTTGAGTATTATATATGTATATGTTGAAAATATATGATATGGATGGAGACAGGGGAGAGAGAGAGACATATAGGACAAAGAAAATGGAGAAACAAATATGGTTATGAACCAAATATGCGCTTTCTAAAATAGGGAATGAATTTAAGTATCTCGTGGAGCTTAATTTTTAATTAATAAATCTAGTATGGGGAGATTGTTGGAAATGCTCTTAGTGATTCTGTTTTTAGAATTCTATTCGTTTGCCCAAAATTGTACTAAAAAATCTCTTTTTGTTTCCACTTTTCTTGGAACGGAAACAAAAATCCGGGAACATAAACAAATGGGGGGCTTAGTTACCTGATAAAGCATCAAGACTAGTAGTATATGGAAAATCTCTGTAGTAGGAGCAATCTCGGCCGTCCTCTTTAGAGTAGGGAGGACCAAGAACATCAAGCACAGCACACGGTGTTATAGCTGTGAAGGCATGGATGTTGCCACCGGATGTTGGATACAACACAGAAGTATTGCATGGTGATTTGAATACTCTATCGGCTTTTAGCCTCGCCAATCTCCCTGCAAAAAACAACCTCAAATAGTGTAAGAACACCAACCTATACATACATACATATACATATATATATATATATAGAGAGAGAGAGAGAGAGAGAACGATTACGTTGAGAGGGCTGTTCGTGCGGATTGATCGGATCAACCCAATCGTAGGATTTGATATGCATATCGCCAAGCAGAAGCTTGCTAAAAACGGTCATTTCAGGGTGATTATGGAGAGGGATGACAGCAGTTGCAGGAAGAAAGAAGATGCATAGCTGCAACAAGCATCAAATAGACAGTTAGCATATACTAAGGTAGCGTTTGGCAGTATAAATGTGTCATTAAAAATTTATTTTAATTTGTATGATTATCTCTTTTGACCATAGCCAGCTAACCTCCATTCGAAAATAAATCGATGTACTCGATAGATCAAATGTACAATTATGATCCAATACTTATATATATGTATATATATCGTATAAATCAGGACCCGTTTTACATTTGATACATTCTTGACCATTGGATGGATGGTTGGATCGGATGGTTGGAGACATTTTCAATCGATGATTTAGATTTTGCTGAGAAACTAAATAACAAACCTCTAACCAATTTTTTATTTTTCCTTTTGCAATCAATGTATCTTTATTAACTATGAGATATTGAATTTAAATCTATTCCATAAATCGGGACGTATTTTGTATTTGAGATATTTTTTACCATTGGACCGTTGAAGTAATTTAAAACCGTTGTATTTAAATAACAAACTCTCAACAATGTTTGTATTTAAACAAAACATAAGATATTCAAGATTAATACATTGAATTAAAATTAGCGCCTTTAGGCACAACGTATATGCTAGTGTTTCTCTCCGTGTGTGTGTGTATATACACCACCATGATGGTGAATGCGGTTGTTGTTCAGTGAGGGAGAAAGCACAGGCGACGATGGTGTGGACCATGGAGTATGTGTGTGTTTGTGAGAGAGAGAGAGAGACGCATACAAGAGATTGAAGAGAGATGAGGTAGCGACTACAAACTCTCTGATGTTAAAATATTGTTTGATCTCAACCGTTGAATAAAAAATTTGATCAAATGGTATAAAGTGTCTAATCACATAAAAGTTGATATATATATATGTATGTATGTATGGATGTATATTCGATTCTCACCGAAAAGTTCTTGCAACTATAGATGGTGGTGGTAGTGACTCTTGGAATCCCTTCGGACGCACCTTTAGGCTTGAAAAATTGGAGATCTTTACTTAGCCCAACATCTTCCGGCATCATCCCATCTACAACATCATAACATTTCAAATGTTTACTAATTCTATCCCGTAATACTAAAACAAACCTTAAAACCATGTTTGGTTTATGGTAATATAATCGCATTTTTAAAGAACTTCCATTTATCATAATTCAATTCCATTGCCTCCAACCAAACACGCCGTTAAGTATCTTATAGAATAAACACAAGATCATAGTTTAAAACCACAAAATTCATTCACATTGATGATCAAACATGATAATGAAGCCAAAGCCAAACAAAACTCAAAATCAGCTGTTTTTGTTCAACATTTGATGAACATGGCCTGACCACAACATATGCACACTTCGACTAATCATATCTCTCGGGACAATCTTAAGGGTGCACTACCCCCACATCTACCTGGTAGATTCAGGATTAATTCAAAATTTAATTCCCGAAATCTTAAGGGTGCACTATCTGGTAGATTCAGGATTAATTCAAAATTTAATTCCCGAAGCATCTTCTAAGAGAGTCGAACCCCGGTTGATTGACAAAGAAGGGCACCTCCCCTGGCTAACCGGACTTTTGGGTAAACCTAAGATTCTTAAACTTGCATTCTAGCACTGTGGACAGATTTAGCACTTTCCCACGTTGGAAAATTAATGTATTCAATCAAATCTATATTTATAAACATGTTTGAACAGCAATTATCAATTATTATTCCTTAAAATATATATATATACACTGTTTATCATGATTAAGCATGCAAACACTCACCAAGAATGCGACAAAGTTTCTGAACATCAGTAGGGGAAGGAACAGTCCCAGGCCCTCTGAACACATCCCGACAAGATAAGAACAGCTGCGGCAATGCCACCGGAACCGCCGCCGGCACGGCCTTCCTAGCCGTGATCCGTCTTCTCCTCTTCTTAATAACCTTATCGACATGCCCAACCGTGTCTCTCCTTCGCTCAACTAATCCCGCCTCCGACATCCCAAATCTCCCTCCCTCACAGAGACAATACAACAAACACCTCGTACCCAAACAAGCGCAACCCACTTTTCTCACTGTTCAAACAATCCTACCCAGATCGTCAATTTATCATAAACAGCTCCGAATCCGGCAAAAACGATCCCAAAAAAGTGGATCTCGAATGAAAAATCTTCCGGGTTTGTTGTTTTCAATCGGGAAATAGATCTACTAGTTGAGATATTGATGCGAAAAAGTCAGAGACAGAAATGGTGGTGGATGATGAAAGTTGTGAAAAAGTGGAATTAGGTTGAAGGATTATATATGAGGAAAGAAGAAGAGGAAAACCAGGGGCCATGGAAGAAGGTTTTTAGAGAGAGAGAGAGAGAGAGCGCGCATGAAGAGAGAGGAGAGAGGAGAGAGAGTGGGTTTTTATATGTGTAGACTTCAAAGGGGGCAGTTTTATTGGCGCCCCCAAGATTGAACAGAAACTGCCATTTTTAAACCGTCCACCGTTTTCAGTCTCCGACGACGGTGACAGGTGTTTGGAGGTGTGAATTTACCCTTTTGCCATCAATTTGGCTGCCCACTGTATTTGGTGTGTGACACGTGTATTTCAATATTAGATTTAGAAAAAATTACATTTTAAAACCTTTAGTTATTGACACTTTTCTATATAGTCCCTCTCTGTTTGCGCATTTAATTTTAAACCCTCTATAAGCACGTTTTTATTTGGTCATTCCGTCAGAAATTCCGTCCAAAATAACAGAATATAGGGACAAAACAGTATTTTTTACTTATTTTTTTATTTTTTAATAATTATTTTATTTTATTTTTCTTCTCTCTCTCTCTCTCATTTCACAGCGTAACAAGGGTGCACTCCCTGTTACGGGGGTGGTTTATCCCTTGTTACGGGGGTGATTCCACCCCCCGTAACAGGGGCAAGCGGGGGAAGGGAGGGAGGGAGAAGTGAGAGAAATCAAATCAAAGAAAAAAGAAAAAGAAAATAAAAAAAATATATATTAAAACTTGATTAAAAAATGAAAAAATGTAAAATGACAATTTTAGCTTCAAAATTCGGTTAGTTTTGACAATTTCTGACGGAAACGTGTTGATACCTAAAGAGTTTAAAATGAAATGCACAAACGAAAGGGGATCATATAAAAAAGTATCAATACCTAAAAGGTTTAAAACGTAATTTTTTTTCCTTAGATTTAGCCCTTTGGATTTAACGAAATTAAAATATATATATTGACAGAAAGTACACTAATTCATCGTTAACGTTGAATTTTCCAAGGATATCATATCCATAATAAATTAAACCAGTTTTCAATAAATAATATTTTTTATTTAGGAGATTCTAATCAACACTTAACAAACTTAGTCATCGGTCGAAAATTTCTCGCGTGAACTGTACTAGATTCTGGAAGGATTGACCTGTTGTGTCTAGGATCCCACTCCTCAGAGAGTGTACCTGTAGAAGGCTCAGATCGGAATTTGTCCCAGTGAAGCCCCTCCGGCGTGGTAATCAATGCTCAGAAAAAAAAGGTACAAAATATGACAAGCAAACAAATGAACTCGCACATAATGTAAATCATTCAAGCGTACCTCGGACTTACATAACCCCCAATATATATAGGAGTTGGAGATGATTAGTCAAGCCTAAATACGGTTAGTTAGTTGAAATCTTGTGTTTAACTGATAATCCAAGGTGTTTAGGAGATAATCGCTGGACTTGGGCTTTTGGACCCATTTGGCGAAGTCCACGAGCCTTTGTTAGGCCTGTGGTGAAAACGTTGGTAATAGTGGACATGAGACAGGGGCCCAAGTGTTGACTTAGAGAAGCCTAAAAATACCTTCATAAAAAATAATTATAATTTTTTATATAAAAAAATTACGATGATTTTCATATATTTTAGGTTGCGTTTGAGTATAAGATATTTGGAGGAAGAATAGTTATTCAAACAAAGAATTTGTAAATGATGAGATTTTAAAATTCAAAATTTTTGAAATCTCATAATTTACAAACCGTTTGGATTTGTCAAATCCGTTACCCAAACGCAACCTTGGTGATTTTAATTTTTTTTTTATAATTATTGAATTTAAAAAAATTATTGTATCAAATGTTGAGTAAATAGTAGGTTGTAAAATTTAGGATCCATGATAAAACAAAGCCACATTTATTAATAAAATAATTTTTAAAAAAATATTATCAAACATATCTTTATTTTTGTTGTTAAAAATAAAAATAAATATGCACACTTGCTTGTGTCTAAGTTAATAATCTGGTTGGCAAAATGAGGTGTTCTCTTTATTTGTTAATTAGGGTTTGACTCTCTTAAAAAATACTTACGTTGCGTTTGGTACGTTGTAATAGAATGAAATTAGGATGATACTGGAATAAAATGATCATTATTATTCCTATGTTTAGTGACAAAAATGATTACATGTAGTATTTGAATGAAATCAAAGGGTAAAATAGTAATTTAATTAATTTTTTAAATGGTATAATAGTTAATTTAATTAAATTTCATTCCAATTCAAATATCTAGTTACTATTTGGTCTCTTTTTTTGCCAATGAATAATTAAAACATAATCACATGTAATTAAGATTAACTAATATCAAATTTATCTTGTTATTAGTTAATCCCATATTTTGTGAGATTAGAAAATTCTTAGTAACGGGAATAAGATTTAATTTAATGTACCAAACATTAGAATATAATGACTATTCTCAGGATCATTCTAATCACGTCTTAAATCTTGCATACCAAACGTCACCTTAAAGAATTAAATTTTAAATATAATCTTAAGCACACCAGATCGATGTGGAAAAATATACTGTTAAAATTATTTAGAGAGCTGATTAGTCGATGTGCGCATAAATTGGTTCGGATATATCTTCTACTTTAAAAAAAGGAAAAAATAAAAGGTTAGTTTTAGTAATTTAAGGAAGAAAAAGAATGATTGCCGCAGGCCATCACGTGGCATACACATGCTGGATTCGGGGCTGGCGCATGCTGTCGCGTGTCCTCGATGCTTCCATCTCTTCCACGTCGGATTTTTGTATCAGTCCTCAATCCTCATCTCTAATTTCCTCTGTATTTTGTACTTGTTTTTCAAATAATCCAATTGTCATAATTTAGACTTTCATTAGAGAAATTAAACATATTTAAATTTGACATGGGGATTTTTAGATTTCTCTGCGTCAGCACCTAGGTCCCGACGACCCCATGTCCACTATCGCCAACATTTTTACCACAGGCCTAACAAAGGGCCGCGGGTTTCGCCAGATGGGTCAAAAAGTCCAAGTCCAACGATTATCTCCTAAATGTTCTGGATTATCGGCTAAACACAAGGTTTCGACTAATTAACCGTGTTTAGTTATGACTAATCATCTCTAACTCCTATATATGTAGGGGACTATGCCAGCCCGATGTACACTTTTTATTACGCGCGATTTCATTTGTTTACTTACTGTATTACTATACCTTTTCTCTCTGAGCACTGATTATTACGCCGGAGGAACTTCACCGCGACAAATTTCGATCTGAGACTTCTGCAGGTAAACTTCCTGAGGAGCAGGACTCTGGACACTGCAGGTCAGCCCTCCTATAGCCCAATACAGTTCACCCGAAGAATTTTCAACCGGCGACTCCACCTCAGCGAGAGGACTCACAAGTCATCCGACTGGATCATACTCGAGGTGTGTACCAGTTTTATGCACTAACAAAATTAAATAACTAATTATTTTAATTCTGTCTTAAATATTATTAGGGTTTTTGACTTCACCAACTCAAAATTTTAAATTATACAATTTACATCCTACAATAATTTTTCAAAAAAATTGAAGTCACTGTATTAAATAAAAATCACTATAATTTTTTTGTATAAAAAATTACAGTGTCTTTTACGACATACAATGGTTTCAGATTTTTTATTGAATTGTTAGACTTTTCAAAAACATTATTATACCAGATCAGATAAATAAATAGTAGATTGCAAAATTTAAAATTATGACAAAAATGTCCAATATTATTTCTATGTGCTTAAAGTAAAATATAAGTTAAAATTTTAATTAAATTAAAACAAGTGTATTTTTAGTTCAATAAAATAATACATATATACATGGGCATGAACCAACAGTGGTTGAAAAAGAGAGAACACGGAGAGAGATACATATAACATATAAGTAAAAGGATCTCGATGAACAATCCAAAATTTAAAAAATTTATCTATGAAATCAACACAATACAATAATATTTTTAGAATTCCAAAAACATTATACCATATAAAAAGTCACTATAATATTTATATATTACAGTAATTTTTATGGTATATAGTAAATTTAAAATTTTGACAAAATTATTAATTTTTTTTGAAAAAAATATTGTACCGACTGAACCAATAATGAGCTATAGAATTTGAGGTTATAAAAAAAAAAAAAAAAAAAAGAAAAAAAAAAAAGAAAAAGTCAACAAATAAAATAACAAACCCTTAAACCAATGACTCCAAAATCAAATTGATAAGTTTAATACATAAAAAATTAAAATTAAAATTCAATTCCCAATAGATTACAATGTCCAATTCCAAAACCAACAACGATTTACACTCTTTCAGCAACAGCAGCCCCTGGCCTTTACATCAATAATAGCGAAATTAGGGAAAATTACACTTTTAATTCCGAAAGTACGGTGTCTATGTGAACTCTGAGGTTGGCCAAATTTGGTTCCACATTTGTTTCAATCTCACAAAATTGAAAACGTTGTTAACGATTTTGAATAGAAAATGAGTTGTATTCAGAATTTGTTCTTTTAATAGGGATACTTTTGTCATTTTATCACTAAATTAAACCTAAGATGTTTTTTCCTAACAACGATTTAATCATCTCTCTCATTCTTTAGATAAATCGTTGTCATGATAAAAATAAGAGAAAAACGTCTTAGGTTTAGGTTTGGTGGAGTAATAAAATGATGAAAATATACCTATTATAAGGCCATATGATGAGCACAATCTATTTTCCTTCCAAAATCATTAATAAAAACCATGATCAGATAAACATACAGATTCCTTCATCTTCATGCTTTCATCTCCACCTCCACAAGGCAATCAGGATGATGATGGTCAAAATCATGCCTCCATATTTGATCCATCTATCGACACGATTTCGCCTCTCGATTAGCCTCAACACCGAACTCGATAGCCCCAGCATGTTAAGAACGTCAAGCGCCTTCCTTTGAGCTCTCTGCATTTATAAATTAGCAAGTTTAGGATTTAGGGTTTCTCTCAAAATTATTAAGCACCAAATTCTAACATTTCAATGCCCAAACATGGTGATTTTAGAGATAAATTAAAGTTCATAGTCTAGGATGAGACTGTTTAGGGTATGTTTGGTTGTCCTTCAATTTGCAAATTACACTATGTTCTTTGGGGTTCTTTCACTCCTTCAATCAGAGGCCACATTTCACCGAAGGGAAAGAAAAGGTTGTTGAAGAGGTTACGAATGAACAAGAGTGGGTCGCCCAAATAAAGGAGTCGAAAAAGTCTTCAAAAAGTATGTTGATGTTGAAGACCACGCCATAACAATTGTATGTCACAGCACGGCTAGAAGGAAAAAATGACATTGACCAAAAACAAGAGACCACGCAGTCAAGTCTGAGTAGGATGATCTACTATAATAAGCGGAATGGGGCCAATGAAAAAGCAGTCAGCCTTCTATTTAGTTAATTTATGTAATTGTTCTAGTTTAACATTGTTGTAAACGTTAAAAACACTTAAAATAGCTAAGGTCACTTAAAATAGCTAAGGTCCCATTTGGTTACTGTTTCTGTTCTCTGATTTTTGTTCCCGCTCCCAAAATTTTAGGATTAATGTACATAAATAGATTACATCGTATTCTAATCACAAAATATTTGATTTTCAGCACTCTAATTTTTAAAAATCCACGAATTTCACATATTTTACATTTATATACACATTATTCGTATGCACAAACATAAGTAGATGTAAAATTTAACTGCTTATTCATAGGTACCTTTAAGCGATCCCTTTGTTCAGAATATTTGGAAAGGATGGCCACGCCAGTTGAGTAAGCCTCTTCCAGCATCTTCGAGGAGTTTTGAGCTGACTGCATTGCTTGTGCTTCCTCGTCAAAAATTCTTAGAACATGAGAGGATTCCCCGTTCTGATACACACACACATTAGTAGGAAATCGAGAGAGAATTAACTAGCTGAAAAATAAAATGTAAGGTGGTGTTTGGTTAGTGTTTCAATTTTTCTATTTCTACTTCCATTAAACTGGGATGAAATGGGACGTGAATTCTGTTTCCTTTTTGGAGTATTCCGGAAATAGAAACATATTTAGTAACAACCATTTTCCTGAAATTGTTTCTTTTAATTTATGAGAATGGAAACAAGAAACACGTTTGGTTGCAACATTTTTTTTTCTTTAAGTAAATGGTGGTCAGCGTGGTGGTGGTGGTCAGCGTGGTAGTGGTGGCCAATGGGATGGTAGTGGGAATAGTTTTGTGAGATTGAATATGAATCAACATTTTTTTGTTTCTTAGATTTTTATGGAATTCAAAAAAAAATCTCAAATTACTCCCAAATTTTGAGAACAAAAACGTGTTTACCAAATGCGTTTTTGTACATTAATCTCAAAATTTTGGGAGCAAGAGTAGGAATCAGGGAACAGCCTTTTTCGGTTATTTGCATACCACTCTACCAAGCAACTCTGCTCTTTCCTTAGCTTCTTGTGTTCGTCTTTGATTTCGTAAGAAGTGCTTATCCAAACTTTCTTTCAATGAATCAGCCTCTTCGGCTACTTGTTCAACTTTCCTAAATGGAGAAAAAAATAAAGAGGTAAGATTTGTCTGGTGGTAAGATACTAAAACCTTCAAATTGTGTCATCGGATGCAATATATAGGTTAATAGCTACTTATAAGAATTACAAATCCGAACTTTTGAAAACATTTTCACCTGCACGAAAACATAAGAACTGGTACAGCCTGATAATCATATTACTCAAACGCATAGAGTCAGATTTTCATAATTTTTTTGTTGAAATGGTATCAGGATATCTGCTGATTCCGTTGAATTTTCACAACTCTATAGGTACACTAGTTTACAGAATTGGAAATGGTAAGGTTGAGTTTGGTTAAGGGATTTGACAAATTCAAGGGATTTTATAAATAAAGGGATTCCAAAATCCCTTCATTTACAAATTTCATTATTTGGATACGTAATAAACTACGATCACACAAAATCCACAAAATGGACAAAACTACACAAATTCAGCAACCAAAATGGACAAAACTACACACAAAAAAGCAGTTGTTCAGAAAATTTACGCCTTGAGTTTCCTACTGATCCCACGCCTTGGTTCTTCTTTGCAGCAGCTGAGCATTGATCAGCACTGCCACCCAAACGATCGACGACGGCGAGGGTTAAGCAACGGATGAACGTTCAACGGTGGACAATTGCGACGATTGACGATGAACGTTCGACGACGGACGATTGCGACAATTGACAACGAACGTTCGACGACAGACGAGGGTGGACCCAGACGATTGACGATGGACAATTGCAAAGAGCGACGATTGCAACGATTGACGACGAAATCGATGACGATTGCGACAAAATCGACAATGATTATGAAGAGCGAAGAGAGAACAACGTAGAGAACAATGTCAAATTCCACCTCTCTCAAAGGGATTTCCAAATCCTTTTTTAGGGTTAAAAGAGGATTTCACAATTCCCTCCCTCCTAAAACCTAAACAAAGAATTTGTCAAAAGAGGATTTTGAAATCCTCTAACCAAATGAAATCCCCCATAGAAATCCCTTACCCAAACCAAACACAGCCGAAGTTTCTGGGAGTCTTCAATTTTAACAAATTAGGGTTTTTCTATCTTTGCCATCTTTTAGAGCTTCGTTGAATACTCGAATGGTATGTATGCTCGTTTGTTGTTAATCAGATACTACTTCATGGCACAATTATCAAATGCAAAATAAATCATGTCATTTTCCATTGAGGATCGAATCAAATCCATCTGAATCAGGAAATTAAAACGAGACAGATCATAAGTGGTGCATGCATATATCTATCCCACTATTTCGGGCTATTAGATTGATGCACTCCCTATTATCCCAAATAATTTTCCTATTAGTAATTCGATGCGTTAAGGTGAATCCTGCATAAGTTACTAGCGGAAACGATAAACTATCCAGCAAATAGATTGCAGTGCTGATAAGCGTATGAATGTAATCAGATCATATGAAATATGAAGAAATTC
Organism: Eucommia ulmoides; assembly: GCA_016647705.1. Taxonomy (NCBI): domain Eukaryota; kingdom Viridiplantae; phylum Streptophyta; class Magnoliopsida; order Garryales; family Eucommiaceae; genus Eucommia; species Eucommia ulmoides. The sequence continues at coordinate 445,305 of CM028340.1, forward strand.
GCATATATCTACTTCTATGTACTTGAAATCATAATGCAATCAAATGTCAGTTCAAAATTCCAACCCTATGATGCAACAACTTTAACTCAAATTTGATCAGAAAAAGGACAAGAAAACATCAATAGATCGTATGAGACAGAGATTCTATACATAAATTGAGATGCAGAGATTAGAAACTGAACCTTTTCCATAGATCGCGCTGGGATTTGGCAGCAACGGAGCGCCACAGACGATCCATCTCGACGCATAGTGATTGGATCTGAGCGATGTCCCTCTTAAGAGAGAAGGATAGCTCCGGCGACTCGGCGGTAGCATTGGACGACGAGAACTCGAGCCGTTCCAACCGCTCCAGACCATCCCTCGTCTTCAGCAACAGCCTTTTCGAGCTCTGGTAAAGCTCTGAGAGAGTCGTTCCTCCATCCATGGAAATTTCGACCGATTCACGATGGGAAATCACAGCAATTTGGGATCGAAAAAACAATTTGTGTTGGGGATGGAAAGAAAGAAAGAGGATATAAAGGTAATCCAACCATTTAAGTAATAGGAAAGAAATTAACTGCACCAAGTTCTTTTTTTGGTTTTTCAGATCCTCGCACCACGGTTGGCAGAGACTAATTCCTCGAGATACTGTCAGACGTTAAAAGTGAAAATCTCTCCCAACAGAGCACTTTCCATACACAATCTCTCATGGTTCGATCCCGGAATGGTTATTTAAGGAACCCAAGTCTCTTCCGCTTGGATCAACTCATATTGGTACCAAGTTCTTTTTAAATACATGGTTATTATATCGTTTTTTAAATTTTTAATTAATGATAAATTAAAATTTTAATTCATATAATCTAATTTTTTAAAAATATTGTAAAAAATTCAAAAATCATAAAAATTACAGCAAATTTTTAGATGAAAAAGTTATAGTAACTTTATTTTCTTTTTAAAAATTTACAATAACGCGTGAACTGTATAAACTAAAATTTTAATTTGATAGGTTGTTCTCCAAAAATCTCTACTTATAAATATAAAATTTTAACTCGTATAGTTTACGTGCATAATAATTTTTTCAAAATACCAAAATTATTGTACTACATTAAAAAATTTATCGTAATTTTTGTAAGTTAAAATTATTGCATATATTTATTGGACTTCTTCAATCTGAGTAGATTGAATGAATAATGAATTACAAAATTTGAAAAAAAAAAAAAAAAAAAAAAACCAATAATTTTATTACCTAATTATAATTATAGATGAAATGTAGGCCAATTTAGTTGATTATAAATTGATTATTGATGTATCAAATGCTTGATTAAATGGGCGTCTTTCCTTTCTTTTTCTTTGTCAACAAAGTTCGATTTTCTTGAAAAACATTATAGGAAATAAATCTTGAATTTAATCATGACTACATTGATCATGAAGGAATACGTCTTTAAAATGAACTGAAGACCAAAAAATTATTAGTCGAAGTACATATAAACTAATCCGAACACACTGTAAAACCAAAAAAAACAATAAATAAATTAAATTTTAACTAATTTTTTTATTAAATCAACCATAAGAATTTAAGCTTAAAATTTTATTAAAACAATAGCTCAAATGATTAAACAGAAATTCCAAATAAATTGGCTACTAATATTGGCATATATGTGTATATATAGTATCTGCTTTCCTCAGAATAGAACAAACATTTCTACTCATGCCAACCAAACAATAAAACTTAGGGTTGTTTGGTTGTACACAAATCTTTTAGCTTTTCGTAAAAAACTTCAATTCCGTTCTCCCAAACGCGACCTTACAGAAAGGTGGCACTTCTGTTTCCAGTCGCTGGAAAAGCCTGCCGCCTTCTTCCCTGAGGAAGATCACTAGTCATCTCCCCATCATCACCATCCTTCAGTTCATGACCCAAGGCATTTATCTTCTTCCTACCACCACCACCCCCCCTCCGCCTCCCCACCTCCTGTTCATCACCACCGCCCCTCCGTGTTTCCCCAAACCTAACCTGCTTCCTGGCAGCTTCATAGTCAAACGGCTCCAACTGCAAAAACCCGCTGGAATCTGCAGACTTTCCACCACCACCCTGTTTCGACTGGAAACACTTCTGAAAGCTGGAAGATAGATCGGACAGAGACATGTTCTCATCCGCTTTTGGCATTCCCTCCTGATCAGAATCAGAATCCAACAATATGATATCCACCATTTTGGAGGATGTGGTAGCAGCCTCTGCCTCTGCCTCAGGTTCAGCCTTAGGCTCAGCCGCAGCCTCTGCCTCTGCTACTTGTTCTTCTTCCCTCGTCGATCTGGCAGGCGGTTCTCTCCGATTTGGAGGTGAATGCTGGGCTGATAATTCTGGAAATGAATGAAAAGGAAGGTTTACCGATGATTTGATCTGCTCCAACTTTTTCTCTTCCTTCTCCTACCAAAAATAAATAAATAAATAATTGATTGCCAATGAGAAAATCCATGAGAACTAAATGGTTAGGCGTTTGTTTAGGACTCGTTTGGCAGTCAAAATTGTCTTATTTTTCGATGAATTGATTGTTACAATTATACGAGTCCTTAGTGTTTCTGTTTCCCCCCTTTTTTTTTTGTTTTATTCCCAGAAAAATAAAATATTGATTCTCTTTGGTTCCTCAAAATTTGTCCCCCAAAATCTGGAAAAAGAACAGAAACAAAAGTTCTCGCTTTCAATTCCAAGTTATTTTGGGAACACAAACACCAACCAAACGCCACCTAGCTAGATATTTAAGGTCTATAAACACAAATCGTGTATGAATCAGAATAAATCAAAATCAAACTAGAATAAAACTCACTTTATTCTCGGTATCAAATTTCCTCTTTGCAGAATTCCCCAGCAATGCCCCAAAAGCGCGACTTGGCTTCTTTAGCAGCTGAACAGTCGCCTAATCCAGGAACAAAAATAGTCTTACACATGACATTGCTCAAAAGCCTCAAATTAAGTCAGAACCTCAATAAAACTTCATTGAAAAAAAAAAAAAAAAAAACACTAACCAAATTTGATGCTTTTGTATTGGTAATAGTATCCTTTTCTTTGATATGTCCCGATAGAGTCGGCCCTTCTCCAGGAACAGAGCTCTCTATGTTGGTCTTAACTTGCCTGTTTGGACTAGGTTGTCCAATTGAAGAATTCCCTTTAAAGTGATGCTTAGACAAATTGTAATTTGCAGCATTACCGGCTTCACTTACGTTTCCTTCTCCCGATGAAGTTCCCAATTCGGGATTAGCTTCCGGTTGAGATCCATCAGTATTTGCGGTATTTAATTGTGACGCCTGAAGACGAGGGAAAATTACTGTATTGTCCTTGATTTGTCTATAAGTCAATATTAATTGTATTGAATTCATATAGTTAATAATAACTAGATGTTGAATTTGAGGACTGTATTTAAGAACCCCATAAGAAACGCCAAAAAAAAAAAAAGCAAAAAAATGCGAGTCTTTACCATTTCTATGCGCGCTTCTTTTAGACGTTTGGCAGCATCTTCAAAAGCCGCTTCATTAAGAATGGAATGCCTGATGATGCTAACAACGGAATCAAGATTGTGTTCCACATATGGGTGCTTTGATTTCACCAATCGCCTCAAATTGTAAGTAGTATACGGCATCTGTTTCGCTTTTATTAACAGCAAGAAAAAAAAAACAGTTGAGTCTTGGGTTTAAAAAAAATAGGACTTGGTTCAGAATATAGTTTAAGTTTTTATATACCAATGTCGAGAAGAGTTTTGTTTGGCAATATATAACCGGTACTCTCATCTTCAGCACGGGCTACTACATCTCTCCATTCACATAGTCCCTAAATATAAGTAGTTGCCCGTAAGGATACACAAACAAAATAGAAAATACAAAAAAAAAAAAAAAAGAAGTAAAAAAAAACTTACTGCAACAACCGCGAGCTGCCGGGCATTGAAATTAGCACCATGCAACCTGAATCAACATTCCATACAGTATATAGTACACGTAAGTAGATGTATACATAGTAATAATCGGGTCTATCTAAAATCTTGACCATCAAGAAAGTATTTAGGTTATCAAAAGACATAAAATGATTTTCCTTTTCTTGATCCATGACATACCCATGCATAATACATGTAAAAAGAAGCGATGTACATACCCATATATGTAGAGATACGAACTATCTGTTAAAATGTCTTTCTCGTAAAGCTGCATGCATATATCATAACTACGTTTGTATACCTGCAAGAAACAACTTCCATGAGCATCCAGAAACTAAAGTGCAGGAGCTTTTTCATAAGAGGAGAATTGGTATACCTCTATAAGAGGAGAATCTGTATCATCTAGCTCATTAGACAATGATAGCAACCTCCTTTTCATAAGATCATAAATATGCAACAGATAGTGTGTATCTTCCCTTGCATACCTATCAAATAACAAAAGACAATAAATGTCAATTGCATGAAAATAAAAGGACAATACAATGAGAAAAAAAAGATAAGAGTTAAGGAAATTAAAGACAATAAATGACAATCACACAAGTACCTAAGCATCTCAGAAGGAAGAGGACGCAATCTCCAATCGGCATTCTGGTATCTGCAATAGATTTTTTGTCAAATCAACAGAATATTAGGGTGCGTTTGGGTAAAGGTAATTCGAGAAGGGATTTGTAAAATTTTCTTAACAACATTTCTTCAGAAAAATTGACAAATCCTTATTCAACTACCTGACCCAAACAGACCATTAGGGTTTTCATTTTCTCTTCGCATTTGTTTCAAAAGATTCAGTCATGAACCCAATAAACAAAAAGGAATAAGATACATAAATCTCTATCAAGAACAAAAAATAACATACTCTTTGTTAGCTGTAACTCCACAGAAGTGTTGCAACAAATGCTCCAAACTATTTCTCTCCAATTTTAATACCCTTGAGGCCTAATGTATAAAAAACAATGTGAATTCAGCCTAAGAAAGAAAAGAAATCGAGAAATTAAGTCATCTTGAATTCAAACTTCTTCATGTTATAAATTTTATAAAGAAACAAAATTTCAATAAACCTGTCCAGTGTCAAACATATTGCAGACGTAAATGCTGAAATCACGTTGAAGCCACAAAATATCCCTATCTGCTCCATGCAACACCTAATTAAACGATGTTTCATTATGACAACCAAATCTTCCCACATTGTCAATCACGCATATAAAATGCAAAGAGACCTACCTTTCTCTTTGTAGGGTTTTTAAAGACTTCCCTTAAATATGGACCAATATGTACGCGGAGCTTCAGTGTATCTACAACAAAATCCTCAGTTCTAGTAGATATTTGCATCAGACAAGTTAATCCTTGAAAAGACCGATATTGATTATGTTCCAAATCAACCTACAAAAGTAGCACGCATAGGGACAAAAAACGTTAAAATTTCTATTTGATATACTTTCAGGCATCCAAAAAAATAAGAATATTAGAAAATCAGGTATCTAAAATTTATAGGTTAGAGCCCGACAACTGAAATCATTTATTTAGTTTTGAGATAACGGTATAAATAAATCAACTTCTAAAATTGATTTTGCGTTCATGTTTATCTCAAGAATGACGCACATTTTTGCCATGAGCGATGATAAAACGTGAAATGCATATTTGGCATAACTCATCAAGTTTAACATTACCGCAAATTCATCGACAGCACGCAGCTTAGCAGCTAGCTCCTTCAAGTCTTTCACTTCTACCACGTGCTTGAACGGAGTACACTCTACTGGAAGTGGTTTTACGGGCTCTACATCCGTAATGTTTTTATCAACAAAATCCAAGACAGATAAATTTTCCTACAGGTAAAAATAAGAGAAAATAAGTAATTAATGAAGCAAAATATATATTTTTTAACTTTTAATATATGAAATAAAATTTATTCGAGATCAAATAGTGGAGCAAGCATATGCAATTGCATAATCCCAATACAATTCATTTCAATCAATGAAAACCAATTTGGGAATTTTCCATGCTTGCATGAAACAAACTACAATACTAGCATAAAGGGCTTCACGGTTTAGTTAATCATTATGGATTATTACGAGCATGCACATATTCGATCCAAATTCACAACTACATTTTAGCTGTGCACTACCGCACAGCTTCCAAATTCAATCACAAATTATCAAAAACCCGAAAAAACTAACCAGGGGATGAATAAACTTTGAACCATCCTCACTCCTCTGCAACCAAACATGCTCAAATGGCTGATTTGAATTGTTAACCAGTATCTTATACTGATCCTGTGGCCTTGGAATGGTCGGTATATGAAATGGAATCTTCGGCTTCGCCGTTCCCATTGCCTTGGCATCCCTTGAAGCTACCTTCACCTCCATTAAATTTTCCCCTGCATGCACACCTTCTTCCATCGCCTGATTCACACTATGCCCTTTCTTACTCTTCTTCCCATAAACCACTTGAAATCCATTTTCCAAATCCACAGGACTCATCACTCTCACTCCAGTTTCCTCCTCTTTCCTCCTCACACTCCGAAACTCATCCACAGACACATCAAACCTCTCGAAAACTTCATCATTCACATTGACAAGCCAATCGTACGCATCATCCAAATCCTCGGGAAAATCCATTTTCTTCCCCCATAAATTTTCCGATGACCCAATCTTCGCAAGCAGTACCTGGGATTTCTTTTCAATTTCTTTGATCGGGGATTTGAATTCGTCGAAGTTTCTGTAGAAGTGAAAGTCTTTATCGAACGGTATGCCTCGGGAAGAACCCGAAAGCTTCGATACATAAGATGGTAACTGACCAGAGTTGAAGCCTTGCAACATCTCCGGCTTCGACGGCGGGTCTTGAGGAGGATCCACTTCCATGGAATTTTCCGATTCAACTGAATCAAGATTTTTCAGAGCTTTCAATTCGCCATGCCAATCAAGAATTTGACGGATTCGATGTTAGGGTTTTATGAAGGGTTTTGAGGTGCGTGCTTTGATGATATCGTGCGCCGCTAGTAATTTTGATGTCACGTGACACGAGAGATAGGCACGTGTTTGGCAAAATAGGAAAATTTATTTAAGAATTAATTTTTTTTTACAAAAATATATATTTTTTTAAGGTAAGATATGTCCGGACCAATTTACACGTATCTTAATTAATTATTTTGGTGATTTTAAAGTCTTACTCTCCCACATCGATTTGATCCATTCAAGATAAATTCAAGATTTAATTCTTAGGGAGTGCTCTCCAAGAGAGCCAAAGAGAGTACTTCCCTTTGTCAACCGGACTAACAGTTCTTGAATAATTTTTGTTAAATTTTTTTTTTGAAGTAAAATTATTTCCATAATTGAGACTCAATTGAGGATACAATTAACCCAAGCATTATAGTCTATCTATTATCTAGTGCGCGTCTTTGTTTCCCACCACTCCCCCCCCCCCCCAACCCCCAAAATATGAGGTGAAAATTAAGAGAAGATAAGGAAAAAAAAAGTGAAAATGACTATTTTATCTCTTTATTTTATATAATAAATATCATTTTCATTTGTACTAAGGGTAAAATAATAAATTAAGCAAAAAATATATTATTTTTTTATTTTTTTAATACATTCAAAATATTATTTTTCCTCCTTCAATATTTTTCAAACCAAACGCCGCTAAAGGAAATGATTTTTTTTTGTGAAAAAAAATAAAAATAAAATTATAATTTATTTATTTTTTATTTTTATTTTTCACCCTTCCAACCATAAACGAATTCGACAAAAATATATTGAGGGTACAAGTGTAAGCTGACTTAAATGTACGGTTTGATTCAGTCGCATATATCATCATAACGAGTGACGAAAACTAGAAGAGAATCAAAGGTGGCCACTTTACACAGAAGCGCTTGCTTCACACTCCTTCAAATGCTAAGAAACCTCCCCCAATCAATTGCTAGGGTTTTGTGATTGACGATTGTTGTCGACTCGGTCGAGGCATTCATCGTCCTCGGTCTATTCTCCCCGAGAAAATGAGGTAAATATCGATCTTTTAATCCACTTTTCCAGCTAATTTGGCAACTAAGATCGATTTCAAGTTCGCAATCGCTTTTTCGTTCGTAAATTTGCGACGTTGGTTCTCGCTTGTGTTACATGATACTACTGAGCAATTTGAGAGTGAATTAGGTCCATTGATTTTCTACATGATACCTTGCAGTCATGCTTTTTGTCTCATGTTGGGTGGGTTGAATCTCACATTGATGTTGGGGGCATATTGAATCTCACATTGTCTTTGTTACATGATCGTGAGCTATATATAAAGTGTAGGGCAATCTTTTTCTTGCAAGGCGGCTACTGATTTTGATTCGTTATATATCAGTTTTAGGCGATGCTTCTGTAACTGAGATTGGAAATGATTGTGATTAACCTTCTATATTCAGGGCACGTTTGGTTGTCATTTAATTTGCTAATTATCCAGTGTTATGTTCTGATTCTTGGTTAGTGAAAAATTACGCACGCTCAAATTATCTTTAGCTAGCTAACTGTTTTGCTTCTAGTTTAAATGACATTTTTCTCATGTAATATGAATAAAATATAGTTTTCAAATCTTTACCAAATAGGATAATTTAGACAGTTGAACATGCCCTAAGTATTCAGAATTTGAATATGAATACGTCGTATTTTCTCGCGTAATTTGAACAAAACATGGTTTATAGATCTTGACTAAAGGAAAGCAATTGAAATTTTCAAAATAGGATAATTTAGGCAAGCAAACATGTCCCAAGTACTTAGACTTTGAATATGAAGGCATTCTTTGATTGGTTGTGTTTATGCAGTCGCCACCCGGAAGTTCTATGGGCTCAGAGATCGGACAAGGTTTACCTGACGATTGCATTGCCCGATGCAAAGGATATTTCGGTGAAATGCGAGCCACAAGGATTGTTTGGTTTCTCGGCTATGAGCTTGCAAGGGGAACCCTTCACCTTCAGTTTGGAACTTTATGGTAAAATTGTTCCCGAGGTAAGCTTTTTCAAGCTTTTTTTTTTTGTAAATTTCTTCCTATTTTTGTAGCCATTCAAGAATGTGGTGGTGTTTAGTAGTCCTTACTCTCCTTAACGGTGCGATAGAAAGTGGAAAAAGAATGGAAATTACAGAATTAATATTAGGAAAATTACCAGTTTTTTCTATTATTTGTTCGGGCCAGAAAGTGAAGAGGAATGGAATACGTGATAGGAAAAAAAGTTATTCTTGTATGAAAAAAGTGTTTCCTTTAACACTTTCCACCCTAAAAGTTGTTCTTGTATGAAAAAAGTGTTTCCTTTATCATTTTCCATCTTAACTTTTCTATCCTTCCTTCTCTATCCTTCCTAGCTACTGAACACTTTTAGGTAGGTAATGTTCAATGGAAGGATAGAAAAGCGGAGGTAAAGGAAATATTGAAAGATAATATGTTTATCGCCTGTGAAAAGGAAAGTTATTTTCCCAGTGTTGTTTGGTTGGAGGGATGTAAAAGGAGGAGACTGTAAGATTTCATGTTTGGTAGGAAAAGAAAAACGGGAATACGGAAAGTCATTCCATTATCTTATTTACTATTTGGCCCTCATATATTACAAAAATAAATAAATAAAGATTTTATCATAAAGAGCATAACTATAATTTCAGTGTCTTTGTTTCAGAACCCTCCCTTATTTTCCCTACATTTCCGCCCAAATTGGTGCTGATAAAAAATGCTTAGGGAAACATGAGTTTTCCTTCCTATTCTTCTTTCCCTCCAAATGACCTTCCATACAGAGCAATTTTTTTTGGTCTTCATTTTCCACCCTATTTTCCATCAATCCTTTTTTCCACCTGAACAAAAAACATTTTTCTTCTTAGAACTGAAGTATCCTGTTTGTTGTAGTTGTGACTGTTCGTTATTCTGTTTCAGGGATGTAAAACTAGTGTCGGCTTAAGGAATATACTGTGTTCGGTTCAAAAAGAAGAGAAGGGTTGGTGGAAAAGACTACTGAAGTCGGAAGAAAAACCGGCTCCATACATTAAGGTTGATTGGAATAAATGGTGCGATGAAGATGATGAAGAATCAGCTTCTTGTAAGTTCTTAAATTGATTGTCCTTTTCCATAACTATATAAGATACAAAATCCGACATGACGATCCTATGTTTTTTTTCTTTTGGCAGCTGATGTTGTGTCTGATTTTGATGAAGTTGTGGTAATTTGATTGATCCCCCTCCAAATACTATAAATGATATATGTTTTCGGGTTTTAAATGAATTTTGTCCCCCGTTTTGCAGTGCGCTGATGAAGATGAAGAAAACAGTGATGATGACGGCATGCTCTGTGAGTTCCAACGGTTTTTTTGTTTCATGCCTGCCAAATTTCATCTTCGGTTTTCATTTATACAAGGCTACAAACATATATATGTGTGTGCGCGTATATATATATCTATATGTCTCTGTGCGTATGCATGTATTGATACAATTAGACAGCATGCTACCTGAGAAAATCGAACAAACCTTATAATCAAATTCTTGTTGCTTATAAAGACAACATTTTTATTACTAAAGAAGCTTGCGGGCTCGCGCGATTGTTGGCTGTGCATGATTTAATTCTTGACCATGTTAGTTTTTGATTTCCGTTCTTGCAGATCTTCCCGACTTGGAGAAGGCTAGAGGAAATTAGCACTAGAAACAGAGGTAGAGAAAATTAGCACTAGAAATAGAGTTCTGTATATATACTAGATCAATTTCCTCTCATTGTAGGAGCTAGAAAGTTGGCATTTCGTATCTTTGAACATAATTACTGGTATCTACTCCTTAATTTTAATGGTTCATTAAATTCTAGTGTTTGTTTAGGGGGCGTTTGGCCTGAACTTGTTCTTTTAATTTATGAGAACAAGTAGATGAATTCAACAATTAGTTGATATTCAACGAATTACTTGAAGAAAATGTGAAATAAAAAAATAATAAGTGAATACTATAAAGATCCTATAATATTTATTTATTTATTTAAAAAAGTAACATTATACAAAAGAAATAGAAAAATAGATGAAAATTGGGATGCATATAATGGGGACCCTAAATGAAAAAAAAAACATCATGCAAAAGAAAATGATATGAAGTAGAAAAAGTCGATGAACTGAGCCTTAACTAAGTTGGAGTTAAATGAAATTTCTATTATGCCCTTATAATAAAATTTTATTATATTTCACTATTTTATTTTTTTTCTCGTTTTATTATATTTCACTATTCCATTTAATTTTCAGTTTCTGTTCTCTAATTTATATTTCTGTTCTCAATTTTCAGTTTGTATTCTCAATTTTTAGTGTCTGTTCTCAAATTTTCTGTTTTTGTTTTTAATTTTCAATTCTCTAATTTTTTGTTCTCAATTTTTAGTTTTTGTTCTCAATTTTTAGTTCTCGAATTTTCTGTTTCTATTATCAATTTTCAGTTTCTGTTCTCAATTTTCTGTTTCTGTTCTCAATTTTTTGTTTCTGTTCTTTAATTTTTTGTTCTTATTTTCAGGTTGCATTCTCAATTTTTGTTTTTGTTATCCAATTTTTTCTTTTCAATTTTTAATTTTTTTTTCTCAATTTTCAGTTTCTGTTCTCAATTTTTTGTTTCTATTTTAAATTTTCTATTTTTTAATTTCTGCTTTTGTTCTCTAATTTTTGGATTAGGTTGGATCAACGGTGAATTTTTTTGTAATTTTAATTTCGATTCTATTGGTTTGGATTTAATTTCATCACATTTTAAATGAAATCTCATTCCTTTGATTTTCATTCCAATAGAATCACAAAAATGATTCCTTTGAAAAACCAAACAACGGAATAGGAATCGAAGGCGGAATGCGATTCCATTCCGCCTCTGATTCCGTCCAACCAAACATGTCGTAAGGAAGATGTTAATTGGAAAAACAGTAAGGTCAGATAAAATCCCTATAGAGGTGTGGAAAAGTTTAGGAATTATTCGGATAAAGTAGTTGACTAGACTTTTTAATGACATTTTGAGAACTAAGAGAATATCTGATGATTGGAGGAGGAGTATCTTAGTGCCCATCTATAAAAATAAAATGGATGTTAAAAGTTGCACGAACTATCAGGACATAAAATTTATGAGTCATACTATGAAATTTTGGGAGAGAGTTTTAAAATATAAAATAAGACATAAAACGAGCATAGAAAATAACCAATTTGTATTTATGTCCAGCCGATCAACCACTAAAGCTATCTATTTACTCAGGAGATTAATAAAAAAATATAAAGAAAATAAAAGAGATATACATATGGTATTTGTGAACCTGAAAAAAAACTGATGATAGGGTACCCAAAGAAGTTTTGTGGTGGGTACTAGAAAAAAAACAAACATCCAATGTATACATCGAGGTAATTAAGGATATGTATGAAGGTATAGTCACTAGTATTCGAACATGAGTAAACGATACTTGTGCATTTCCTATTAATATAGGCTTAGAGGATGAAAATAACAATAATGTTTGTTTTTTATTTAGGGTTCCCATTATATGCATCCCAATTTTCATCTATTTTTTCTTTTTCTTTTCATTTTCATCTGTATAATATTTTTTTTAAAATAAATAAATATTATAGGATCTTTATAGTATTCACTTACTATTTTTTATTTCACATTTTCTTTAACTAATTCGTTGAATATCAATTAATTGTGGAATTCATCTACTTGTTCTTCAATTTTATTTATTCCCTCAACTTTAATTCTTATAATAAAATTGATTTTATTAAAAGAACACTTTAATTTAATTCTTATTTTACGAGATTGTTCTTTTAATTTATGAGAACAAAAACAAGAAATACATTTTGTTGTAACATTTTTTTTTTTTTTTTTTTTTTTTTAATGTATGGTGGTCGGAGAGATGGTGATAACCGTCGGGGTGTTTGATGACAGATGGGACCATAGTGGGAAAATTTTTGTGAGTGAATGAAAATCAACATTTTTTAATTTATCAGATTCTTAAGAAATTTAAGAATTATTTTGAACATACAAACTCATTTCTATATATTAATCTAAAATTTTGAGAACAAAAATAGAGATCAAGGAATTATTTTGAAAATAAAAACCCATTTTTGTACATTAATTCCAAAATTTTAAGAACGAAAACATAAATCAAAGAACAAAAACAGTAACCAAACGCCACCTTAGTGTTTCTTCTTTCAGATTTTTGCTTTTTCCGTTCTTAAAGAACTTTGAACAATATGGGAGCAACTATGTTTGATATCCATAAATTTGTTCTGAAAATTGGAGAATGCGGTAGAAAAGTTTTTTTTCTTTTTTTCTTTTTTCATGTTCTCAGTTTAATGGGAACAGAACACTATATAGAGGATTTTGCAGCTTCCACAGCAGTTTATTACAGTATTTCAAGAACTAACCTCTCAAAATCACTTTAAAAACAGAACACAATATGAAGAACATAAATAAAAACACAGCACAAAAAGCAGAACCAACAAAGAAACAAAGAACAAATTTTATGTTTTGGATTCAGGAACTCTGTCCACTACTTCAACTGGAATAACAGGAATCGATTCCCACCATTCCTTCAATCTCCGATTCCCCTGTTCGCTCTCCATGTACTTCCCCGGTTTCGAATTCTTCGCAAATATATACACTATCAACCCCATTATTATGAACTTCATTGGAACGACGGCCAAAAATATCGCTATTCCAGTCATAACCATCATCACCATGTCCGCATGCTACAATACAATACAAACACGAGAACGAAAAATACTGTTTTCTGAAAACTGTTTCCATAGTCTTTAATTGTTAAAACCAAACAAGCCCTAAAATAGTTAGAAAATCAATTCCATTTCAGACTCCGAGATGCTTAATTGAAAAAAAGAAATTTTTGGTGAACAGTCCACAAATTAAAATTTTTTGGCCATGCAGTCCATGAGCTACTATAATTTATTTTGGAAGTTCGAAGTTATTATACTGCTTGAAAGTCGCTACAATTTTTCAATATAAAAAATTACAGTTAACTTTTTCCTTTTCGTTCCCATTTTTCTAAATATGTTCCAATTTTTTGGAAGCTGAAACAAAAATCAATTCGAATAACCAAACGGGATCACAACTCCCATGCTTTGTTTGTTTCTGTTTCCAATTTTTTGAGAATGGGAACAAAAAACACTGAATAAACAGAGCTCAAAGCAATACCTTAGGGGCCCTCGAGACCATAATCGACCAAATTTTGAGTATAGCAATGTTAGCCAATTGAACCATATCTTGTGCCGTTTTCAAACCGTACTGAGCCGAAACAATGCTTTCCACCGTGGTCTGGTCCGAACCGGTGCACACAACTATCTTGTCGTGCTTCTCTCTTAGCCGATTCCGTCTCGCCCAAACCATCTTCCATACCAACCACATACAAAACGCCGCCATAGCTTTCCCAACCCACTCCCTATAAAAAAAAAAAGAAAAAAAAAAAGAAAAGAAATTATAACCCAATCCCAAAAAATCCATAAACCGAATATCAATAGTATACTACTATACAGTATATCAGAACATATTTTACATTTGAGATATTTTTAACTGTCGGATGTCTTTTCATGATTAATGTATTTAAACTAACTATACCGTAAATTGTCATAAAAAAATTGAAATTTAGATAGAAAAACGCATAATAAACAACTCACTTGTAGACGATTAGTAGAGTTGTGGAGAGCACAATCACCGTGGTCGCCGGTCTTTTCCACGTCAATACCTCTTCCCACACAGGAATTGCGTTTCTAATCGGTTTTAGTAGCTCCTAAATAATCAAATGAAGCAAAACTTAAGTATCCATTACCCGATAATCACTCTGTAACATAAAATCTTTTTGGCATTTAAGGGTTTGTTCGGTTGGCGTTCAATTCACAAGTTGTACTACTTCTTGATTAGTCAATTCGTGAATTGTTATAATTTAGCGTTCGGTTATCAAAGTTAAAAACACTTCAGTTAGGCACTGCTTGGTAACCTTTTCTTTACTAGTTTTTTGCTTTTAAGCCGAAAAAAATATTTATTTTTCAGAAGCAGTGTATCGTAGAAGCCAAAATACTTCACTTAAGCATTGTCTGGTAACATTTTTATAAGTATTTTTTTTGCTTTTAAGGAAAAAAATATTTATTTTAAAAAGCAGCGTTTGTTTTCCATTTAAAAAATAATACTTTATCTCTACATCATTAAATACAATTTTATTTATTTATTTTTTAAAATAGAAGTATTTTTTCATTAAATTATTATTATTTAAAAAAAGTTAAAAAAATTTTACCAACAACCAAATGGGGCCTAAGATCTTACCATAAGAACGGCGCTACTGTCACTGATTCCTTCATCTTTGAGCCCCTCGGCTGTCGCTTTCGCAATTTCGGTCTCTTTCGTTTCCTCCCTCACCTGACTAATCGCACTTTCCAACGACGCCAGATCATCGGCCCGATCACCCGTAGGTTCTGTTTTCATCTCGGGAATTTTCGCTTCGACAATCGAAAAACTCGTGTCAGACACGTTCAAGTTCCGAAGAATCGAGCTGGCGCTACGAGGATGTCCGATAGCAATGTTGTTCAAACTCTCTGCGAGCTGTTCTAGAACGTAATCTCCCTTCGGTAACTCATCGAACAACGCAAAAATTAGAAAATTGTTGGGAGCGGGTGGTGATATCCTAAGCATTTCTCGGGCTGCGTGGAGCCTTATGATCCCTAACACGGTTCTCGATTGCAACTCCCATGATTGAAACGGATATTCAATATTATATTTCGATATGAATTGGTGTAATAACATTATCTCCTTCACGAGCGCGAGCCAATGGTCACGTCTTGTCGAGCTTGTCATTTCGGGGAACTCCAGCACGACACCTTCTTGCCTTAAAAAATTCGAAAAAAAAAACTCACTTAAAAATTATCGTCCCTATTTTTTCTCTCTTTATATTTTAGTCATTTGAATAACTTTTTACAGTTTCAGTTAATATCAACTGGATTTGAATTCATCTAGTTAATGTTAACTAGACCCTAAATTTGTATGTAATAACAAAGTCGACTAAAAATATTAGTAAGGACTAAAAAATAAGTGCTCAAAAAACGTGATAGGAAAAAAAATTGATAATTGTATAATAATATGATTCTTTAGGCTTACAGATCGGACGATTCATAGATTATGGCCTTGTCGAAGAGAGGAGCGCCCCAAGGGCCGGTGGCAATTGGTTTCACGCTCTTTTCATTGTTTTTTGAAAGGTCGAGTTTGATTGCATCTTCGTAAGTTAGGGTTCCGGAAGCCTCGAAATAAAGGGCGTAATTCGTCAGGGTTAGCCTTCCTGTAAAAACCGACATTTTAAACAAGGTTTGTTAGTCCAAAAAAAAAAAGAAAAAGAAAAAAAATAAACATCATGGGACGAACCAGGCCAACTTGTTCCTCCGATGTGACGCACAACTCTCTGAGAGCTCACGGTTCCCTCCACGTGAAGTATGAACTCGTCGTCCGCCATTTCCACACCCTTAGGTGTGGTTTGCTTTTGCAAATGTTTTACACATCTAATATTAAAAAAAAAAAAAAAAAAAAAAAAAAGCTTTTTCATTTTTGCCTTTTTTTTTTCTTCCTATTTCGAAACCGAAATATGCGAAGAAGAAAAATTGTTTTTGTTATGCTCCTCGACTTTTTAATCCCTGATTTCTAGAATAGATTGTTGGGGGTAAAAAAACCAAAATTGTTCCCCAAGTTTTCAATAGAAAAAAAAATGATGATAAAAACGAAAAACACTAAAGACAAACGCCAACGAAGAGATCATGATGACTTACGCATTGATTTCTTTCAAGAATTTATCATAAGCGGGAAAATGAAGGCGGTAGGCCGTAGGTGCCGTAAGAGTCTCGAACGTGAACCTACCGTTAACAACATCAACTAACAAAGGAAGTAGGGTTCCCAACCACACAACCGCATCTTCTCCAACACTTGGCTCGTTGTCGACCTACCAATATAGAGAGAAAAAAATCACAATAATCAAAAATTTATAAACCCATAAAACTAACCAAAAAAAAAATCAATTAGCGCCGAGTATTATTAGAGAAGAGCTTTCGTACGAGGAGTGGCATAAGATCAGAATAGAACAACGGGATATCATCTTGTTCATCATTGATCACTTTCATTGGAACCTTCCTATCCTCGGTCTCTTTTGCCACATTTTCCTGCCAAGAAAAAGATAAAACGCATTAAAGAAAAATCATTTTTTGCTCCGTGAGAAGAACAATATCTATATGTGTGTGTGGTGTTTGTGTTTTGATTCTTGGTCAGGGTGTAAGTGTTTGTGTTTTGATTTTGAATCCGAGCACCGGTGTGTTTATTTTGGCAGGCCATCAGTTGTATAATTGTGGCTCAATCGAGTTGAGTTTCTAATAGGCTATTTGTGTGTTGTCATAGGTGTATGTGGGGTCTTAGATACTACATCTCAATCTCTATATGTTGTGTGTTGTAAGAGAGACCGTTCCCCTTATTTAATATATATATATATATATATATAATCTTGCTTACCAATATATATAATCTTGTTTCATATATAAACATATTTTTTTCAATTTTTCTAGGAATCGAAACAAGAAAACAGGAACATAAAAACTACCAAACACAACCTTAATGGGACACAACAATCTATCTTTGCACCAAATGCATATATGGACAAAAATATGTATTCTACAAATCATGACATATTTGACATTTAAGACATTTTCAACCGTTGATTCAAATTTTGTTGAGAAACTAAATAACAATCTCTCACCAAAATATATTTTCATGATTAATATATTTGAACTAACAATAAGATATTCAAGAATACTATATTGAATTAAAATTAATACATTTAGACACGAGTTATATACTAATTTTACACATAGTAAAGAGATATTCATACTGTATATGACTCCTCATCGGCATTGTGAGGCTTCTCCCAGGCAAGCATCATATCGAATGTGAACCGGCTAAACGTCCCATCGCTTATTTTTTCTTCTAATTTACGACACAAATTGTCGAGTGTGTTCAAGCAACAAAATTCGATTAATTTCCTCGAATAATCACCCGTTTCCGGCTTCCACTCAGCCTCGAACCCGGACACTAATGCATCAACCGATGTCCCTTCTTCCCTAAAAAAAGGCAAAATCTTAGGTCGCTTTTGGAAGCACAAATTATAAAAGTTTTTGACAAACAAAATCCAAAAAAGACAACCCAGTGCACGAACTCTCCTGCCAGGGTCCGAAGAGTATTAGAGGGTCTGAAGAGAATCAGATATACTCAGCCTTATCTCGTATAAAAGGATTATTTTCTTGATATGAACCCGGGACTCCAGGTTGGTAATCACAATCTATTCATGTATAAATTCTATATATATAGAGAGAGAGAGAGAGAGAGAGAGAGAGATTGCTTACTGGGCACATCGGAGAAGAACGTCGTTGGCAATGCCGGAGAGATGTTTCGTCTTCCGATCCATAGTTTGTCTTTTTGTGTTTCCACTTTCCGGCGGTGCTCCGATCAGGATGATGATCGATCTCCAGAGCTGTAACGTTGGAGAGGCGAGTCCTTCCTGCAGATCGAGTAGCCTTATTAACTACGAAAAACAACTCACACGTGTTATACTGTGAGATTTCCACGTGGCGACCATGCAGCAGTTCTGATGCCATCCTTTGCTAATCTTTTCAGACGTGGACCGTTCATAACCGGCTCGATCGTGTTATTATCCTTTTTTTTTTTTTTAAATAAAAATAAACAATTATCAATTACAATTGAATTAATTATTTCTAGTGCAATGGCTAGTGGGTAGGGGTGGTCATGGGCAACAAAGTTCTTGCCTTGGTGGCCATGCTGTTCTTTGTAATTATGGTCCATCTAGGGTTCAAGACTTGTAGCACTCTCTCTCAAATCTCCCCCACCCCCAGGGGTGGTTATGGGCCCGGGGCCTGCCCAGTCTGAATAGCCCAATCCTATTTTTTTGGGGCTTGGGTTTTGGCTTTAAGCCTATGGGCAGGACTTGGGTTTAGGTGTTAGAACCCAATCGATTTTAAGGTCGAGCTTGGGCAAGGCCAAAATATTATCGGCCCGGCCAGAGTAATAATTAAATTTATATATATATACACACACACACACACGCACAAACACACACACATTCAACCATAGGACTTTGGACTTAGGTTTTTTCAGGGCTTTCGACTTATTTTTCTAGGGCTTAGGTTTTTTGTATAGGACTGGGGGCCCTAGGGTCGGACTTTGGGAGTAGTTTTTTTTTTAGTAGGGCCAGGTTTGAGCATGGAATTAAGGCCTGACCATGGGGTCGGGCCGAGCTCGGACCTAGCAATTTTTGTAATACCTTAGTCTAAACCCGGATCGAGCCCAGCCTGGCCCTAGCCCATGACCACCCCTACTAGTCAGTTGCACTAGAAAGAACCACCGTCGGATCTGCCTCAGAGCAGGAAAGAAGAGGCCCATCCCTTCCAGATCTGCTCCTTGTCAGCCGCTGTAGTCGCCGTCGCAATCGTTCATGGCTCTCTCTCTCTCGATCTATCTAATCTGATTTGGGTTTGGGAAATTAAAAGGAGGGGGTGGGTTTGTAATTAGGGGGACGAGTGGATTTGTAATTAGAGTTAATTAGGTTTAATTCTAATTTTAATACAAATTGCAATATTTGTAAATTTTAACTTAATAATTTCAATGTAATTAGGGTTAATTAGGTTTATTTGATAAAAATTTAGATGAAAAATTAAATAAAAATTAATAGATGAAAAATAGTTAGTATAAATGACTAACCATTTTTTGATTTGGCTATCCAAAATGGCTAGTATGTATTGGAGATGCTCTCACAATTGAATTAATTATTTCTTATCATTATAAATAATTATATTTTAACTACTTGTTTAATTTAATTATATAAACACATTCGTCTAAGTAATAACTTTAAAATGACATATCAATCAATTATTTTAGTAAATAAAAATAATACATAATACGCGTGGAATTTAACATGATCATTTTATCAAGATTCAAAATTTGTGTTGAATTCAATATATAAATTATTGAAAACAAATGTGTTAAATTCAACATAGTCACTTAAATAAGAAATTTTGTCATCATTTAATGATGTTATATATTTTAAATACTACTTAAATATATAGCAAAAAAATATATTTGTTAAATATAGTCTTTAATCCATTAATCATCTCTTAATATAGTCGTAAATTACGAAATTTCGATTACTTGTTTACTTGATTTAATTATAAAATTAAATTCACCTAAATAATAGTTTCAAAATGATATGTCAATCAATCATTGTAGTAAACAGTTGCAATTCGATGTGCCGCTTAATAATGATTATATCATTATTATTATTATGTGATATGAAAAAACTCCCGCTTATAACTGACATAGGCATTTAGCCTATAACGGGTCGAATCGAATGTAAAACTTGATCCGAAACAGATAAACCCAATGAGTTATTTGGGCCGAAGCATGACAGACCCACTTGGGTGGTAACACCAGCGGTCTTCTGAGCAAGACTCACGGCCCTGCAAGAAAGCCCATATTTAGGCATACTCAAGCCCATAATGTCCAAGGTCAAGGAACAAATAGGTCAATTCAACATGAACGTTTCCCCTATACTTGAATAAATGAGCCAGATTAATTGTAACAATCCATATTTATTGGAGACCATTACAAAGATATCTCCTCTAATCGTGGAGATATTGGTTATCTTCCAAACCAATAAGAGTGTATCCTGGGATTGGTGACCTCTCCAGAGTAACGACAACATATCTCTAAGCCTATAAAAAAGGTAAATATCATTGGTAATGTTGGACGATTCAATTTGTGTATTACTTTCTTCATATACCAGATTAACTTATTCTCACGCCAGAGATTTTTTGGCTGACAGCATACCGGTGTCCCCCATTAGAACTCACGGTTTTGTGTGTTACAAGAGGAAAGTGAAGAGATTTTTAGCATGTCCGGAGCTGTTACACATGCCGAAGATTTTTTGACAACATCATTATGTTTATTTAGAAAGAACAATTATTGATTTGAAGTAATTTAAATATTAAATTAAGTGGTTCAATCTTTAACTTCCGCTCGACTATTTAATCTATTTACAAAGTAAAGGGATAATTGGAAAATTTTGTATTTCATTTTAAAATTGAAGTTTAAATTGTGGGGCCAAAAGTGTATTTTTCTTAATAAATATTGCGTTTCGGACCATTGAATTATTGCTTGCTACTATAAAATGAAATGAATTACTTGCTGACAACTCAGTCGGATGTTGCTGAATCCACTCCGGTACTGTTAAGCTCAATCGGCATTTCAAGGCCACTGCCGACGATGTACCACGACGGTGCTTCTTCGATAGTTCGTCTCAACATCGGTCAGTCCTACTCTGATCTTCCGATTGAAATTTTTGTGTATATCTGCAGTGAATTCACTTTAGTTTTGATGGTTTAATCAAAGTTTTGAACCCTAATTTCAGCTAACAGCAGTATGAATTCTTAACATCGAGTTTCTGATTTCGAATTTTCACTGTGAACGCACTAATCATCTAAATGCGTCTAGTTAAGGTGCTTGTAAGTTTGTAGTTGATCGCCGGAAACCGGATTGAATTTAATTTTCAGGAGGGAAGAAATTTTGTACGACCGCCGACACGTTGACTCGGCGCGAGCCTGACTCGATGCTTGCTGCAATGTTCAGTGGCCGCCACACTGTCTACCAGGATTCTGAGAAGGTATTTGTGCACAGATTTGAGTGTGATTCCTGTTTTAGTTTTTATATATGTTAGTGTTCTAATGATGATGATCTACGCTACATAGTAATGTTGCTACCTATACTTGACAAAAGTAGAGATTGCCATGTTTAACCGCAAGAAGTTGGTTGTTGATGGGAAATTTGGCATTTATGGACCTTAAATGGTGACTACTTCAGACTGCCTTTTGTTATATGCTTCTAGGTTTTGTTTATTTTGGTTTTCTCATTGATTTTTGCCAATATCTTCATTTAAAGACTGTAAAATTATTGGATACTCGACACTGCAATGGGGTTTGATATTTTCGTGGTGGTGTATTTGACCTGAAGAGTGGTACAATTACATGATAGTTATGTTGCTTCTTTTTTGGGTAATTGCTACCTCCTATCATATCATTTACCCTTTAATTGTTCTAAAGATTATTCAATCAATGGTTAGATTTTAGAGTTCCACACTGGATGTATCTTAGCCTACCATTTAGACAAGCGTAAAGCTTCTTTGATAATATGAAGTTCTTGCAGGGTTGTGTGTTTGTTGATAGGGATGGAAAATATTTTCGTCATATCTTAAATTGGTTAAGAGACGGTGTGGTTCCTACATTGAAAGACTCGGAATATTCAGAGCTTTTACGGGAGGCAGAATATTATCAGCTACTCGTAAGTATTCTCTTTTGTCCATATATATTTTAGTGTCTTCTGTTTGTATTACTCATCCTTGACACTGTTTGACAGTCATTTTTCTATGTGAAATTTTGAATGTTGTGTAACATGATGACATACTCATGCCTTACTTTAATGACTTAGTTGAGCCTTGGGTGTAATGGAAGAATGGTGGTTTTCGTATTTTTGATAACTTTGTTGTCTCTCTCTCTCTCTCTCTCAATGCTGATTGCCTCGCATCTGTGTAATAAGCTTTGCATGTCTGATCTTCCAGGGGCTAGTTGATGGCATTAAAGCCACGTGGAATACAAGGGAGGAGGATGGGGAGTTGGATACTGAATTGACACGTATTGATATTATCAAATGCATACAGTCCGAGAGAGTCAGATTTCGAGGATTGAATCTCTCTGGCCTTGATATGTCTAAGCTGGTATATTGGCTTGTCCAAGTGTCTTCTCATATGGTCTAGTGTGTATAAACAGGCTTTGCTTCTCAATTTAGTGATTACATTGCAATAGCCTACCGTGTTGTCAATGGATGCTAATTCCTAGATAAAGGGGTATCTCTATATTAGATAAAGGGGTATTAGCAGGCTTTGCTTCTCAATTTAGTGATTACATTGCAATAGCCTACCGTGTTGTCAATGGATGCTAATTCCTAGATAATCTATATTAGATAAAAATGTCATATCTATTATGAAAATAGCTAAGAGGTCGGTTAATGCATTGTTTTGAAAAACATATGCAGGATCTTTCATATGTGGACTTCAGTTATGCATGTCTTAAAAACGTATTCTTCTCACGCGCTAATCTTCAGTGTGCGAAATTTAAGGTAATTTTCCATGAATTATGTCTCTGATGAATATGCTTTTGAATTCTATGTGGCATGCACACACGCACACACATGTATGATATTAGTAACTGCTATACTACCATATATATGTATTTTCGTGTGTGTGAGATGCACCAAAAGTATATCCCATGCATTCTGTGTATTCATTGATTGTGTAGACAACAATCATATTTAACTGTCCCATCTGTTCCAATTTATTTGATAATTGTAATTAAGTTCAACCTTCCAATTTCATTGATAGGATGTTGATGCTGAAGCTTCCATTTTCCACAATGCCACTTTGTGCGAGTAAGAAAGTGCTTTTGGTTCATTTCTTTATCTTCTTCTTCTTCTTCTTCCTTATCCCTCTTCTTTTGTTTTTGTTTCTGAACTTTTACTAAATGATTTTTCCACCTTAAATGATTTTTTTTTTCTGCCTAGTGAAGATGTGAATTTACAGGAGCAAATCTTCGTGGGTCTTTGTTAGCTGGAGCTCATCTTCGAAGTGCAAATTTACAAGGCAAATCAACCTTCCTTTGTGCCATACTTAGTCTTAACCATATTTTCTTTTGTTAGTTGCTGCTGCACCAATTAGGAAGAAATATGCTTCCAAAGACTAGGAAATAGAAATGCCCATTTTAGCACGAATTTTGAGGTAGCACACTAACACTGGTGTATTACCCATGCCTAAAGGCACTAATTTTAATTCAATACATTATTCTTGAATATTATATAGTTACTTCAAATACCTTAATCATGAAAAGACATTTTGTTGTGTTGAATCACACATCGCTTGTGTTACCTGATCTTGAGCTATATATAAAGCCTAGGATAAACCTCCTCTTACAAGACGTCTTTTGAGAGTGAGTTAGGCCCATTGGATTTTCTACATGGTATCAGAGCCAAAATTTTTATCTGATGTTGGGCATGTTGAATCCCACATCAATATTGGGCCCTCCGATATTCGTTCACAATGGTTTGTCAAAGTTCCCCCTGTGCGAGGGGGTGTTGAATCCCATATTGATGCTGGGTCTCTATATCCATTCGCAATGGTTTGTCAAAGTCCACCCTGAACGTGAGGGGGCATGTTGAATCCCACATCGCTTGTGTTATCTGATCTTAAGCTATATATAAAGCGTAAAATCCTCCTCTTATAAGTTATCTTTTGAGAGTGACTGACGCCTATTGGATTTTTACATGTTGAGAGTTTGTTATTTAGTTTCTCAACAAAATCTAAATCAATGCATCAAAGCTATCTCGACATGAATTTGAATGAAATTCAAGAGTAGAAACTACTATTTGCATATTTAATATCAAGCACTTTGTTTCATTTTTCCGTATACACTTCTGGAACTAAAGGATTGACTCAAGATTTGTCCTGTAACGCTGCAGATGCTTGTTTGGTCGATTGTAGCTTCTGCGGAGCAGATTTGCGCTCTGCACATCTACAGGTTTCACATATTTTAAACCTAATATTAGTATAGGTACTATACTAAAGGCCCGTTTGATGACACAATTCAACACTTAAAATTTGAATGAATTAAGTACTTATCAAATTAAGTGTGTTTGATAACAAAATAAAACAACCACTTAAAATAGAAGTATCACTTAAAAATTATTCAAAAATTTTAAGTTTTGTGTGACTCATTTATTTATTTGGCACTTTTCACTTAAAACCATCACATCTATATGCCATAACCACCATTCATCAAATACTATAAATCTTGAGTAAAAAAGTTACATACAAACAATTATAGATAGATAAAATACTGATTTGAGGAAAAAAAAAATATAGGGAGAAAGTTGTAGAGAGAATATTTTAGAAAAAGAAAGTTGTAAAAATTATATTAGATATAAAACTTTCTACGAAAATAATTTTTTGAAGTTATTAAAAGAGTAAATACTTTAAAAATTCAGTACTTATAAGTTTTGCAGCACTTAATTTTAAGTGTTATCAAACAGCCCTAAGCCTATGGTCAAATCTTGGTTTAATTACTTTGTCAATTGATTTTATTAGGTCATGCACTTCATTTTTTGTCATGCTGTATTTTTTCTTTTATTCATATTAAGTCTGGAAGTATTATCCATGTGACCTGGAGATTACGGGTTCGAGTCGTAAAAACAGCCTCTTGCAAAAAAATAAGGTAAGGCTGTGTACAATAGACTTAAGTAGTCTGACTCTTCCCCGGATTTCGCTCATAGCGGGAGTTTTGTATCATCGGACTGCCCTTTTTTTAAGCCTGCAAGTATTATAGAGTTTACTAATGGGTCACTCAAATTTCCAGAGTGCTGACCTTTCTAATGCCAACTTGGAAGGAGCTAATTTGGAAGGAGCTAACTTGAAGGTAAAAAGCTTAGAACCCACTGGGTTATTGTTTTCGTTCCTTGATTTCTGTTCCTGCTCCCAAAATTTTGGGATTAATGTACAAAAATGCATTTAGTAAACACGTTTCTATTCCCAAAATTTTGGAAGTAATTTCTCAATTCCTTAAGAATCTTAGAAACAAATAAATGTTGGTTTCTACTCACTTGCACAAAATTATTCCCACCACCATTCCCCCAACTACCACCACCACGCCGGCCACCATATATTTAAAGGAAAAAGAAAAATTCCAAACAAACGTGTTTCTTGTTTCTTTCTCATGAATTGAAGGAAACAATTTCCGGATAATAGTTGTTACCAAACATGTTTTTATTCTAGAATACTTTATTCTCCCGAACGGAAATAGAATTCCCATCCCAAAGGAGAAACACTAACCAAACGCCACCTTAGTGTTCTAATCGTTCACTAGCATCATTTATGAGAATAAATAATCACGTCAAAACAACACACACTATCCATTCATTTTATTAGCATCTCTCTCTCTCTCTCTCTTCCAAACAGGATGCAAAATTAAGGAATGCCAATTTGAAGGGTGCAAATCTGCAGCGAGCTTATCTACGTCATGTAAATCTTCGTGAAACAGTAAGTCCGATTGATACCCTACTCATATATTACCTGGAATTACGGATGCCACTGGTTTGGTTTTGGTCCGGTTTCATATAAAATCAAAATCACTTGAAATATATCAAATCAAAACCGCAATTAAAACCATCGGTTCGGTTTTAAAACCAAACCATTTAGATCTACACAAAACCAAAACCAAAACCGCGAAATCATTTAAGATTTTTTAATTTTATAAAAACCAAAAATAAAATCAAAACCGTAGATCGTTGTTTTTTATATATAAACAAAAATATAACCAAAACTGCGATTTGTGAAGAGAGGGATTGAGGGAGGAAAGGAGAACATAGCCGAACTGGAAGTCGGGAACAGTTGCGTGAATTGTGAAATGAAAAATGATGAAATCCACCGTAATCTATTGCACCAATCTTGTGCTTTTTTGTGTTAGTTATGTCTTACATTATACCATTGATTGGCAGCGTTTGGAGGGTGCAAAGCTGGATGGTGCCAATTTGCTTGGAGCAATCAGATAACAATTATTACAAAATCATATATATAATATTATATTATCTGGAAATAGCATCGCTGTATACCGGGTAAGACTGCGTACATCTAACACTCTCCAGACCCGTGCACTCGGATATTATTTTATTTATTTCTCTTTTCTCTTCAATCCCATCTCCTCCCCCCCCCCCCCCCCCCCGGTTACTTAAAACACCTTTCCCTTTGAAAATGATGTGCAATTTCTCTACTGTTCATATCTGAAAGGACCACCCTTTCAAGGATAGCCGTTATTAGTGGTAGAACTGTTAGGTAAAGATATTTTTTTTTTTATTCTTATTTTTTAGTTTTTGAGCAGAGTACCTAAAACTCTTTTTTTTAATACAAACCAAACATTACTTTTAAAATTACTTTGTAAGAGGTAATTGGGGTCTGATAAATTAGGTCGTCTCCGGAAGATGTCCATGTTTTCTTTGGAATAATCTCTTTGCTAGAAAATATTTTTTTTTTATGAACTTTTTACATTTTGTTTTTTAATTAAAAATATATTTTGTACCCCAACATAGTGTAACTCAACTAATAAGACCTGGTTGAGTTAAAACAGTTAAAATTGAAATCTTCAAAAGCCAGAGTGATGATTCAGATCAGACCTAACTTTAAAAAAAAAATAGCCTCCAACGGACCACCGTGCGCAAAGTTATGTCCATCCAAACTTAAAAAAAATTGTATCGCCGTCGAAACAACTTTATCCGTCCAACTTTGACAATTATTTAAAAATTATTCACTAGTCCGTTTTTAGTGTTTTAAGTTTTGTTATATAGTGTTATGAATATAGTTTATATACAAAAAATTTGGTTCATTTTTGTTACGGACATGCAATCTTTTGTTAATTTCAAATTGTCGAAATTTTTTTTGCCGTTACCGAAACAGCTCATCTGGTCAACTTTAAAAATTTTTTAAAATTCATCCACTTGTCCCTTTTTAATATTATAAAAAGTATTATGGAGTGTTTTGAACGTAATTTATGCAAAAAAAAAAATTAAATTTCAAATATCAATAGATCACCGTTAATCAACTCAAAGTTGTAAAAAAATTTAAATTTTTTTTGGTTAAAAACGGTTTTTTGTTTTTGGGGGTTAAACCCGGGGTTCAATTCCCTGGGTATAACCAATTTTTTTCAATTTTTTTTTTTTGGTTTTTTTTTTTTTTGTATACCCGGGATTCCGAACCCTACGTATACGTGCGGGCCCACAAACGCGGGGATCACTAGTTCAAAACAGTTTTAGTTGAGTAATTTTTTTTTCAAAAATGTTTAGAAGTATAAACAACTCCAATTTCTCTACTGTTCATATCTGAAAGGACCACCCTTTCAAGGGTAGCCGTTATTGGTGGTCCGAACTGTTAGGTAAAGATTTTTATTTTTTTTAACTTTGCTTACAGGAAGAAAATGACTTAATTTTAAAAGTAATGTTTGGTTTGTATAAAAAAAATAGTTTTAGGTACTTTGCTCAAAAAGTAAAAAAATATACATACATATACATACATATATATATATATATATATATATATATGTTATTTATTGGAATAATCTCATTGCTAGAAAATAATTTTTTTTTTATGAACTTCTTACATTTTGTTTTTTAATTAAAAATATATTTTGTACCAAGATAGTGTAACTCAAATGATAAGATCTATTTGAGTTAAAATAGTTAAAGGGTTTCTGGAATATTAGAAGTTGAAGTATGTGAGAGGGACAGTCGCGCATTCCGAGCAAAATTAGTTTCATATCTTACGTGGGTATGGGAGCATTATATATATATATATATATATATATATATAAAAGAAAGATATTTTGTCATTTTTTAATTCAAAAAAGAAAAAGAAAAAGAAAGAAAGGAAGTTGGCCAAGTGTATGTATGATCCCATTTCCCTTTTTAATGATATAATAACAAGTGGTGCCGTAATATGTGGTTCAGCATAGTGATAGCATCTCCCTCGAGGTGTCGGCAAAGAAGCGCCGTATAGACCGTTCACGTGTCGGCCAAAGAGACGGAGAATCATTCAAAGCTGTTACGGAAGTCACGGCTTTGGCATTCAATCACAAGTGTCAGAATCATGTGGGGGGAGTCAGTTTCACGTCGTTTTTTTTTTTTTTTCAAAATAAATATCTAAGACACAAAAATTACTATTATTTTATCTAATTCCACTTGGATAATCTTATCCACAAAATTAGAAGGTGGGTCATGCGTAATCCTCTTTAATTTAAAATTTTTGTTTAATAATTTAAAATTTTAGATTATACGACCTTATAAATTCAAAATCATTGTCCTACCTAAAAAAATTACAACAATTTTTATCGGGCGTGATTTTGAATTTTTGACAGAATTATTAGACTTCTTACTAAGTTGATTAAACGGAAAGTAAATTGTAATATTTGTCGTCATTCAAAAAAGTATCCCAACTTGATTCTTGTTTTGTCGATAAAATTAGGTGGTGGGTCATGCGTAATCCTCTTTAATTTAAATTTTTTGTTTAATAATTTAAAATTTTAGATCATACAATCTTATAAATTCAAAATTATTGTTCTATGTTTTATAAACTACAACAATTTTTATCAGGCGAGTCAGTGATTTTGAATTTTTGACAGAATTATTAGACTTCTTACTGAGTTGATTAGACGGATAGTGAATTGTAAAATTTGTCGTCACTTAAATAAAGGATTCCAACTTGATTCTTGTTTTGTCAATAAAATTAGGTGGTAGGTAATGGGTAATCCTCTTTAATTTAAAAGTTTTGTTTAATAATTTAAATTTTAGATCATACAACCTTATAAATTCAAAATCATTGTCCTACCTAAAAAAACCTACAACAATTTTTATAGGGCGAATTAGTGATTTTGAATTTTTAACAGAATTATTAGATTTTTTACTGAGTTGATTAGACGGATAGTGAATTGTAAAATTTGTCGTCACTTAAATAAAGGATTCCTACTTGATTCTTGTTTTGTCGATAAAATTAGGTGGTGGGTCATGCGTAATCCTCTTTAATTTATAATTTTTGTTTAATAATTTAAAATTTTAAATCATACAACTTTATAAATTCAAAATTATTGTCCTACGTTTTATAAACTACAACAATTTTTATCAGGCGAATCAGTGATTTTGAATTTTTGACAGAATTAGTAGACTTCTTACTAAGTTGATTAGACGAAAAGTGAATTGTAGAATTTGTCTGTCATTTAAATAAAGTATCCCAACTTGATTCTTGTTTTGTCGATAAAATTAGGGGTGGGTCATGGTTAATCTGTTTAAATTTTGTTCACTTCAATCATTATTTTACCTTTTTTTGTTTGATTTTTTTAATAAATTTTACCCTTACAACGAAATTAATTAATCAAAATTCAATCTAAAGTAAATATAAATTGTGTATCTAATAATATAATTAAAATTTTAATAAAAATAAATTGAAAATAATTTATTAAAGAATATATACTTAAAAAAAAAACTTAAATACAAAATTTCAGAAATTCTTCTTACTTACACACTAAGCATTCTTTTGTACGAAATAAAAATAAAAATTATTTTTAAAACATTAGACTTTCTACTAAAAAAAATATATTAAATAATAATTAAATTATAAATCTTTATCTTCTAAAAAAAATGAGAGACATGTCTACTAGACTATTTTAATAATATATATATATATATATGTATGTGTGTGTGTGTGTGTATCTTCGATGTCGAGAAGCTCCTATTAGTATTTATTGATTTATTGACCAAATGAAATGTCTTTCTTTATGGGGGACACGTAAATACGGATAATATTTTATAAATAAATATTATTTTTTAATGACTTTTGGAGTCCTATAAATTTGGTCACCTCCCCTCCTCCATTTTCTCATCCACCATTATCACACCATTCATTTAGAGAGAGAAAGGAAAAGAA
The DNA here is from genome assembly GCA_016647705.1 of Eucommia ulmoides. NCBI lineage: Eukaryota > Viridiplantae > Streptophyta > Magnoliopsida > Garryales > Eucommiaceae > Eucommia > Eucommia ulmoides. The sequence continues at coordinate 475,853 of CM028340.1, forward strand.
AGTAGAGAGAGAGATCGAGAGAGAAAAGATGGCAGGAATAATGCACAAGATAGGAGAAACCCTTCACATGGGGGGAGGCAACAAGGAGGGCGAAAACAAGGCTCATGACGCCGAGCAGCACAATAAGCCGGAGGGACAGTACTACGGCGGAGAGCAGCACAAGAAGCCGGAGGAACACTACGGCGGCGGAGAGACTCACAACAAGCCGGGGGAACACAAGGAAGGGCTAATGGATAAGATCAAGGACAAGCTCCCCGGCGGCGGAGCCGAGGGGAAACACGGCAAGGAGGGGGAGAAGAAGAAGAAGAAAGAGAAGAAGAAACACGACGACGGCCATGAGAGCAGCAGCAGCTCCGACAGCGACTGAGATCCTCCTCCCCATCACTACGGTATCATATTTAACCTAACTTTTAATCTGTTATTATCCTCTCTCTCTCTCTCTCTCTCTATATATATATATATATAATTTTTTTGTCTGATTTTTGTGGTGTTGTGTAGGTTGATGGAGAAGTGCAGGAAGAAGTGTTGTTTTGTGGGAGGAAGGGCTTTTATATATATGCCCCCCCTTTTTTTTTTCTTTGCAAATAAAAAGTGTATTGGATTTAAAAAAAAAAAAAAGTATGTTGATTATGATTTAGTAGGAGGATGATATATGGCATGAGGGAGTCTTACTTGCCATTAGGCAAGTTTCTCATTGTAATTCCCTCTTGTTTTGTGTGGTATTAATTAATAAATACCCTTTTGTGTGTAATTTCTATTTTAAACCACCCCCCCCCCCCCCCCCCCCCCCCCCCAAAAAAAAAAAGGATATTTTAAATTAATTTATTTTTTAAAAAATAAATTATTTTGATGGTATTTGAAATTCGGATCACCCTTGCGATCCTTGGCTCCTCGTAGCCTCTTACTGGAAAAATTTGGAAGAATTCTTACACTGGGAGTTCAGATCTGTTAGGAGATCTCGGGCATAATTCGTGCCGGTTCTTAATTGACATTCTATTCGGGTTAAATTTTAAACTTGGATGCACGGGGATCTAATCTTCCCTTATCTATGGATCAATTTTCATTTTTTTCTAAATGACCCTCTTCTCCGCCATCCATCTAAATTTCACAAAACATTTTTACATTTTAATGTTATTTCTAATAAAAAACAGTGGCTTTTTCCCAAAGAAACTGGCCCCTAACGTCTTAAAATTTTGGATTTTTTTTATCAAGTCGGTCTAATTTATTTTCAATGAAAATATTTTATTTTTCATCGAATATTTTTTAAAAAATGGTACTTTTCACATCGTCAAAAAAAAAAAATCGCAAAAAATTGATTGAATTTTGGAAACAAAATCGATACTACGGATCGGAGTGAAGTTGGGGAGAGGTAATATTCAATTCTCTCTTCCTCCTTCCTCCCTCCCTCTCTCTGCCGGCTGAAATCACCTCTTGTAACAGCGGTGCCACCCCCACGCCCACCCCCTGCTTCAGGGGTAATTCCATCCCTGAAACAAGGGGTGTTTCACCCTTGCAACATGTTCACTCTCTGTTGCCACCCCTCATAACAAGGGGTGGTTCACCCGGGTTCTGGGCGGCGGGGAGAGAGAGAAAGAGGGTTGGAATAGAGAGAGAGGAAAGGAGGAAGAGAGGGTGTCGAGAGGGAGAGAGAGAGAGAAATCAAACAATAAAAAAATGAAAAAAGAAAAAAAAAGATTAAAAAATAAAAAAAAATATAAAATGATGGTTTTGTCCCTCAAAATTATGTTAATTTGGATGAAATTTTTGATAGAAGGACCAAATAAAAATATGCTTATACCTTATAAAATAGAATATTCAAACGAAGAGAAATCATTTAGAAATGTATCAATACCTAAAGAATTTAAAATATACTTTTCTCTTTTTATTATCACGGATACAACTTCCATTTATGGCTACCATCCATTCAACTATCCTTCAATATGAAAATTTTAATAAATACCTTATTAATTTTCACAAATTAAAGATTTAAAAAAAATATTATACAAAACAAGTTAAATATATCTAAATATTTCTCAACTGTATGATGTCTTAAGAGACAATACATACTAAGTAAAAATAAAATATAAATATAAAACGCATATTTATATTAAACCTTATACATCTAATATCATATTAAGTAAAGTATTTTTTTTTATAATGAGAATGTAAACACGGCATTTTGACAGTCATATAAAATTTTTATGTTTTATTTTATAGTTGATTTTGTTTTTATTTTATCTTATTTTAGGAAATACAAAAAAATAGATAAAGAAAAAAAAAAATAAAAAGGAAGAGAAAATTCAAAATAAGTAAATGGGGTAAAATTGAAAGAAAGGAAAAAGAAAAAAGGGGTGGGGCCCATTTTTATTTTTTTTGTCTTGACAGGCACAAGGAAACCAAAAAAAAAAGAAGGAAGAGAAAATGAAAAAGGGGTGGGGCAATTGCGGCTGAGCGGTTGTGGGCGCGTGTTAGAAGTAAATTTTTTTTCCCTTTGTTTTCCAATTTCACCATTTTCCTGTCCAATTTGGACTGGGTTTGTCAGTCAGATCTAATTTTTAGGGTTTTCTAAGTGATTTTTACGTGCTATTCTTTTTTATAAATAGGACCATCCTCCTCTTAATTTATTCATTCAGAAGTTGAGAGAAAAACGCCTTAGAAAGTGATACTCATCGTAAACCCTATCGGGAAGCTGTCTACGAGAGGAAAAACCCGAGTATCGGGATTCTTGGCCTAGAACATGTATGTTTTCTGATTTTCAATTCTTTTTTCAGTTTATTTTATGATCTTTTCGCAATTTAAATTCCTGCAAATTTTATATTTTTTTTAATTGTCTGATGACTCGATAAAAAATGTCGAGATGAGATTCCCCATTCTCAATCTGAACCTTTGAGCGTTTAGATGAGGACGTCCGCTGTTTTTTTATAATTTTATTTTATTTCTGCATTTTATTTATTTATTTTGTTTTGTAATTCATAAAGAGAAACTAAAAAAATAAGTCGTCCAATGATCCGATAAAAACACCGGGGTGGGTGTCTCGTGTTGAGTTTAACCCTAAGCGTTAGGTGAAGGATATTTTATTATTTATTTTTCAATATTTTTTATTTTATTTTATTCTTATTCTTTTTATCAAAGCCCTAAAAAATAAAATACAAAAATCCAAAAATAATAAAATCTTAATTTGTAAGAATTAATTCTTACGAACCTTAAGGTGAATCCGACGATTCGATATCGTGGAAGAGTTTTCTGTAGTTTCGTTTCCATTCCCCGACTCGAGTAGAATTTAAAAACGAATGATTTTAGGAAATCTCTTCATTTGATAAATTTTTTCATGGGATTCCACTTAAGTTTCAGAAAGATTAATTCCAACAAAATTGTTTCCACAAACCTCCCTCGATTCTCATATCCATAGAATTTTAGGGAATTTCAAATCGGAATTTCTTTAAATTAATTGGACAAACTTAAAATAGACACTACTTGCATCCATCTAGCATTTTTTTTTCATGTATAATTTAGACGACATGTATATGACACTTTCATCACATTCATTTTTTTATATTTCATGCATAAAAGTTTTTTATTTTATTTTATAATTCACACTGCTTCTTCACATCTAGTCACGACACATACACTACTTATATTTTTTATTAAATAATTAAATCATTGTCACTCATGATCACATTAATTCACGTAGTGTCCCCTGTTTAATCTCCGTATTCATATCATCTTGCATTGACATATTTAAATTAAACCCTTTAGTTATTTTGGTCACTTTCGCATAAATAAAATAAATTTCATATAATTTTAGTTACTGCATTCAAATTTTCATATTTATTCACTTATTTTAGTTTGTCCATTTAAAATAAAGTATTTCGAAAACATATATAAATACCCCCCGGGGACCATCTTTGTTGAATTCTTAATATTCGACAAGAGGTTATACCAGGAAAACATTCTCAAAAATTCAAAAATTTGTCCCACTTTATTTGTGAAAATACCAATAAGATTTTGTAAGAAGAAAATAATTTTAAAATAAAATAAAATATTCGGACTAAATTAATTGGACTTAATTGGACATAAGGTACCGTTTTCGGACGGACGTCTTAAGGTGCCTAACACCTTTCCCAAGCATAACCGACTCCCGAGTCTTTAAATAAATTTTTGGTTTGACCGTATTTTTTTTGGAGTCAATTTTTATCTAGGCCATTTAAATTATTTTTCTAAAAATTCAGTGACTTAGCATATCATTTAAACTCAATATTAGATGACGACTCTTTATTTTTTAAAATGGTCTAAGTATATTTTTTGAGAAAATCGGTACTTTAAAAACCCTTATCCTTAAGCTTATTTATTATTTATTATTCTTTTCTTTTTGAAAAATTGGGACGCATAAGAGAGAATATATTTTTCTCTATGAATATCTTGAGTACTATTTATAAAAACATTAATTAAAAAAGTATATATGAAAATTTACGAAAATTATGAACATTAAATTTAAGAAAATTGTAAAAATGATATATAGATATTAAATTTAGTAATAATATAGTAACAAATATGGTAACTTCCGATCAAAATAGTTGAACACGAAACATGCAAAATTTATCACAAATTTATTTCTTGAAAATTATTTTTTTTACACAATAATCATCATGGTATCCTCTTCTTTAAAATGAGAGTAAAAAAATTAGATGTAAATCGTATTCCATATAAATGTTATATGTAATTACTTATAGTTCGTGTGGCACCAATACTGAATGTAATATTCAGTCATTATTATTGATTTTTTTTAGTTCTAAATTGGAATGTATGTGGATGTTATATATAACATCATTACATCACTACATTTTTGTATGCCTCGTGATTGGTGAATATAACATTAAATGTAATAGAAAATAAAATTATGATAATAGAACAAATTATATATTTGTTGAATGTTGTAACGACCTGATTTCTCAGGGTCGCTACTTGGATTCTCCCATTAGAGAATTAACACTAAGTCACTTGACCAAATTTTCATTTTATAAGACCCGCTAATTTTTTTTATAATGCGACGGCGACAAGTAATTAATAATTTATTGATTTATCGAATCGATTTTACAACAGTAAGTAACAGATATAATTTTTTTAAAGAATCTCCAATATATATAAACATAAGGTTATAATTATGAATTCAATTATATACCATGTATTCATCCAAATTAATGATAAATTCGAATAAGTAATATTCCAAACAGTGAGTTAGCGATAATTATACTCAACTTATCAAGTCGATTTTTACAACAGTAAATGTTAACTACAATTATTACAAATAAAAATTTGACTTTACAACAGTAGATAATAAATGCAATATTTCATAAATAGAAATCCCTATAATATTTTTGCTGCCGTTTTATTATCACCGACTCTACAATAAAAATTATGGGGTTGGGAGGCAATGCTCAGTAGAATTTCAACATCTCTAATACGTGCATTTAATACGACAAATAAAACACATTGGTATGATTTCAACATAAACATAATTATTTCATACAAATTAATAGTTATAATTTGACAATAAAAATAATACAAATATGACGATAGAAAAATTAAATATATATCTTTATGTTTATAATAGATAAATATAATATAGTAATAAAATATTATATTATAACTTCAAGAACTTTCCACGGCCAAACTCCTAATCTTATCCCATCCATTCTCTTGATGAAGTAAATGATTTCCTCCCCCCTTTTTTTTCTTTAATTGCTAGCCACAAAATATGTGGCTTTATAATTACACTTTCCTCCTTAAAATTATTAAATATTTATTATAAATTTTCACAATATACAAAATAACCCAAAAAAATATTACACTTATATAAAATAATTTTTTTTTTTTAAAAAAAATATATAAATTTTCGGGGTATTACAAATGTAACATGATCTATTGATAAATGTGATTTGAATGTTAAATGTTACACGTGAAAACTGAAAATTCTAGAAATATCTTGTTAAATGTAACATGAAATATGAAAACTAAACATTCTAGAAGTACTTAGTTGAATATATATAACATAAAATGTGAAAACTAAAACTAATGAAAAAAATAGTGAATTTGATATCGTTTTGAATATCTTATTTAGACGAATTCGAATATATATAATTAGATTGTAAAAAAAATGTATACAATAATAATTATTTTGATTTTAATAGAATGATTTTGTTGAACATACAAACTTTTAATCCCTAGAATCTTGCAAGGGCAAATTTGTCCGCTTAAAATCCGCATTTTTTGAATCTGCTATTAAATGGTACATAAAATCTAACTAATGAGAGTTTTTTTATCTAATGTAAACTAATTGAAATGTATTGGTAATAAGATATTTAATATAGATTTATTTCATTTATGAAATAAAAACGAAAAATCTGCTTATGTAATAGAGTTGATCCACTAAACTCTTGAACAACGGTATAGGATCAATTCTCAGAAATAGTCAAGTTGCGTTTAGGTAAGGGATTTGACAAATTCAAGGGATTTGTAAATGACGGGATTTCAAAATTATGGATTTTAAAATTTTATCATTTACAAATCCCTTATTTGGATATATAACTATTTTAGGCGAAGAATTTGATCGTGTAATTTTATAATTTCCTTACTTAATAAGTAAAATATTTGTAAATGTAATTTAAAAATTGATATGGAAAAATTTTCGCTTATAACTGACATAGGCGTGGAGCCTTAAATGGGCCGAATCGGGTCAGAAATTTGATCCGAAACAGACAAATCCAATGGGTTATCTAGACCGAAGAATAATGAGTCCAATGGGGCAAGGTCTTCGGCAGTCTTCTGTGAAAGACAAATGGTCTCACAAAGAGACCAATTAAAAATGGGCAGATCAGAGCCCATGGTGTTGAGGTTCAAAGGGTAACGGTCAACCCGTCATGACTGTCTCCCCTACATTTGAAGAACATTATAAACCAGATTGATTGTAACGATCTCTGATTAATGGAGAACATTACAGAAATCTCTCCTGAAATAAATGAGATATTGGTTATCTTCCAAGTCATTAGGAGCATATCACGTAACGGGTAACCTCTCCAAAGAAACGATAGAATATCTCCAAGTCTATATAAGGAGCAGGTATCACTGGTTTCTTTTCATGGTTCAATCTGCGTATTAATTCCTTCTATTACCAGATTAATTTATTCTCATGCCGGAGATTTTTTGGCTGATACCACACCGGTGTCCCTTTTGAGAACTCACGGTTTTGTAGGTATCAAAAGAAAGACGAAGAGCTTTTCAGCACGTGCAGAACTGCTACGCGTTCTGAGAATTTCTGGTAACATCAGAAATTATTGAATTTTAAAGGGGCTATTGTGTATTTTCTTTTCATTTTCCTCCTAAGATAACTATCATCATCGTCATGGTGGGCGGTGGTCGGAGGCAGCGACGGTGGCGGTGGTCGGCGATTGTAGTGGCCGGATTTGGAAGACAAAAAAAATGAGATAGATATTCCTCCTTGAATGGATTTGTAAATAACACTTATAACAAAAAGATTTAAAAATCCTCTTTTGATCCTATTTTCAAGATACAAAGATTTTTAAAAATTTTCCATAATAAATATCTAAACATGAGATTTATCAAAAATAAATTTTAAAATCTTTTCAACCAATCAAATTTCTTACAAACCTTAGTCTTTTCGTTCTTATAGCCGTAATTTTCCCTAAAAAAATATCTCCGATGTCGATCAGCTCCTAATAGTACTTATTCCCATGTCGGCCAATGAAACATATTACTTTATGCTGACACATAATATTTTATAAATAAATATTACTTTTTGGAGTCTTATAAAATGGTCACCTGCCCTCCTCCATTCTGTCATCCACCACTACTGCACCACATAATTTTAGAGAGAGAAGAAAAGATGGCAGGAATCATGAACAAGATAGCTAACCTTGGGGGAGGCAACAAGGACGGCGAAAACAAGCCTAGCGGCGTCGAGCAGGACAAGAAGCCGGAGGAACACAAGGAAGGGCTAATGGATAAGATCAAGGACAAGATCCCCGGTGGCGACCAGCACAAGAATCAGGAGGAACACTACGGCGGAGAGTTTAAGAAGCCGGAGGAACACTACGGCGGAGAGGCTCACAAAAATCCGGTTGAACACAAGGAAGGGCTGATGGATAAGATTAAGGACAATATCCCCGGCACCGAGCAGCACAAGAAGACGGAGGAATACTACGGCGCAAAGTTCAAGAAGCCGGAGGAACACGACAGCGGAGAGGCTCACAACAAGCCAGAGGAACACAAGGACGGGCTGGTGGATAAGACCAAGGACAAGATCCCCGACGGCGTACAGCACAAGAAGCCGGAGGAACAGTACTCCGGTGGCGGAGAGGCTCACAACAAGCCGGTGGAACAGAAGGGCGGGCTGTTGGATAAGATCAAGGACAAGATCTCCGGCGGCGGAGCGGAGGGTAAACCCATCAAGGAGGGGGAGAAGAACTGAAGGAAGAAGTGTTGTTTGTGGGAGGAAGGGCTTTCATATGTATGCCCTTCTTTTCTTTTCTTTTTTTCCGTTTTCTTGCAAATAAAAAGTGTATTTTGATTATGATTTAAAAAAAAATGTATTTTGATTATGATTTTGTGGTATTAATTAATTAATAAATACCCTTTTGTGTCTAATCTCTATTTTATCAACCCCAATATTTTAAATTAATTTATTTTTTTAACAAATATATTTTGATGATATTCGAACATATCACAATAACCCTCGCAATCCTTAGTTCCTCCTCGTACTGAAAGAACTTGTAAGAATTCTCATATCGGGAGTTTGGATCCAAAAGAGAATAAAAATAACTTGAATGTATGGAGAATTTGAACTCTATCTTTCATGCTCTATTTTGTAGATATTTCTTTGGCCGAAAAAATGCGATATATCTCCTCAACATGTTAAGATCTCAGGTATAATCACTGTGTCTCCTTAATCAACATTGCATTCGGGTCAAATTCTAAATCCGGGATGTCGGCGGGTTAGATCTATCCTTGATCCATGGATCAGTTTTCATTTTGGGCTCAACCCGGTGGTCAGGTGACCCACTTAAGGCCTAATATCAAATTGTCCGTCATCATATTTTATCATTTTTTTATTTCTATAAAAATTTATTAACTCCCTTCTATTTTTAAAATTAAAATTTTTATTCTTAATTTTTTAAATAATTATATTTATCACCCACTTTACCACACTCCCTCACCACCCACCACCACCGTTCATTATATTTTTTATTTTTTTACACTAACATTCCTATTTTAAAAAATATTTTTTTTACCATTTTATTAAACAAAAATAAATAAATAAAAAGTATCTTCCTCTCCCCTTTTTCCCCCATCACCAACCTCTCTCTCTGGATGTGAAGGTGGCGATGGAGGTAGAGGCGGACGGTGGCAGTGGCAATAAGTGGTGGGCAGGGAGAGAGTGTGGTAGGGTGAGAGGTAAATATAATTATTTAAAAAGTTAAGAGTAAAAATTATAAATTTAAAAATAAGAGATAATAAATTTTTATGAAAATTAAAATATAATTCTTTTAAAATAACATAAGGACATCTATGTCGTAAATGGGTAAGTGGTTTCAATTGTAAAATTACAGGGTGATTGATTTTTGTAAAATGATAGGAAATATATCTTATTTAAGGCTAAAAAGCAGGGGAGATTATTGGTATAAACCTTATTTTTAAATTTCAAAAAAATTTGTTACCATTTTAATATTATTTCTAATAAAAATAGTGTGTTTTTTTTTTTTTTTTTAAATAGTCCATAACAATTAAACTTTTTGGTCTTTTATATTAAGTCCGTCATGTTTCATCAAATTTATCAAAAAAATAAATTGTCATTTTTCACCTCATCAAATTTAATATTCAGATTTTTATTATCTTCAATACTCCGCTTGTAAATAATTTGAGAGAAAAATTTAAATAAATACCCTATTAATCTTCGCAAATTAAAGATTAAAAAAATAATATTATACAAAACACGATCGATATAAGAGGTCTAAATATTTATCAACCGTATGATGTCTTAAGAGAATGAACGATACAGATTAAACAAAAATCTATATCTAATACTTAAAGGTGGAAGGAGAGCAGATTTAATGAGGTTAAAAAATGCATTTTTCAAGGTTTTTTGTGGATTTTAATTTAATTTATTTATTTATTATATAAAATTAGAATTTGTTGACTTGCAAAAATTGATAAAATAAATCTTAGTGTACAGTTATTTGGCTATTATTTTGTAGTATATTAGTAAAAATATTATTTTACTAACATTAATTATGTAATTTTTAATAATATATTTATTTTCAATATTTATAAAACGTCATTATTTACTAAAATTTATAGACTTTTATTTTGGAATAAAGACTTTTTTGATCTTTGACAAATGGCTCGAGTGTCTAATTGACCCTTAATTTTTGTAACTCGACACACTTGTTCTTGACATTTCAAAATCGTTCGAAATTGGTCTCTGAGACAGATTCCATTAAGTCAACTAACGGTCAACGTTTCATTAAGGATATTTTAGCCTTTTTATTCAATGAGATTAATTTTGAAAAATCATCTAAATTTAAGGGGTTAAAATATTTTTTTCTTTTAATTTTGTCTCTTCTTCTTATTAGAAAAATTACACCATTTCTAATTTATTTTTCTGCAATACAATTTCTAATTTATTTTTTTGCAATATTATGTTTATTCTAAACTAATTTTGTGTACGCTGTTTGATAACACTTTTCTTAATTAATTTTTCACTTTTATATGAAAAAAATATTTTTTTTTCTTTAAAAAAAGTACTCTTAAAAATCAAGAAAATAAAATTACTTAAGGCAAAAAATTAATGAACTACGACCTCTATTCCCAAATTTTCTTAACCCTCTAAGAAATTGCTTATATAAATGTCAAAGATGTCATCACTATCTTATCAAACACATTTTTTATTTTCACTTTTGTTTTTAAGTCAATTCTTTACTCCATTAACCATTTTAATTAAAATAAAAAAAGTACTTATAAAAACTTTTGGTACCGAATGCTGCCTATAAATGACACTATTTTATATACAGCGGTTTAGACAAATCAATAACACAATACATACTTCACATATCTAACCAATATAATTTCAAAAAATCAGCAGGTTGTAAAAAATAAAATATACGTACAGATCTAAAAAAAGAAATAGAAACTCAATCTGTGTTCTATTATATGAACGAAAAAAATACTTCAATCTCAAATAACAAATTGAAACCACGAAAAATCATCAAACTAATCAAACCCTAAACTACAATCGAAATCCTAAACCCTATTTCGATTTCAAAATCGAAACCTATAAGCAAATGAAATCGATGACGACGACAACAAGACGAAGAACATTGTTGAAATCGATTTCGAAGTCGAAACGTCAATTTGGAAATCAAAATTGAAATAGAGAAGACGAAGATGACGCAGGTGAACAAACCAAGGTTTCGATTTCGAAATCGATTTGATTTCGAAATCAAAACCTTGTTTCGATTTGGGTTTCAATTTCGAACAGGGTTTTGATTTCGAAATCGAAGCCCAAATCGAAAAAGGGTTTAATTTCGAAATCGAAATGGAAATAGAGAAGAATACGAAGACGACGAACGTGATGGAGAAGAAGACGACGCATGTGATGGCGAAGAAGACGAAGACGACACAGGTGAACGAAGGATCGGAGCACAAGTCGCCGACGTGGCGGAGGGATCGGAGGTGCCGTTGGCGAGGGAAGAAGGGAAGGCATTGGCGGCGGTGAGGGAGAGCAGCGGCGGAGACTTGTGAGAGGAGGTGGCAGTGGCAGAAACGGCTACGGTGGTTGCTCAACAGAAGGCGGCGGCGGGGTGGTGGAGTTTGAGGGCGGTAGCGCAGAGGAAGAAAACGACCTAAAAAAATAAAAAAATAAAAACATTTTTGATCCCTTGAATTTAACAAAATATGTAAATAAGTCCTATTCAGTTAGTAAGAATGAAATGACGCACATACCCTTAAGTTTAATAAAATTTGTAAATATTTCACTTGGATAATACCCTTGTCTTATCCACAAAATTAGAAGGTGGACAATGCGTAATCCTCTTTGTTAGCCTAAACAGTTTCAATCATAACATCTCCGAAAAATATGATTTTGACGATCACTTTGTTTGATTTGAGTAGAATCATTTTCGGAAAATTTGTTAAACTCAATTCACCCTCTTTTTGGGTAATTCTTGGGTCATCACTCTTAACCGACCTTGAAATTTTAAACTATACAACCTATTCGTTATAATAATTTTTTTTTAAATTCAAAATTATTATTCTACATAAAAATTATTATAATTTTTTATCTAAAAAATTATAGTAACTTTAATTGTATATAGTGAGTCAGTAATTTTAAATTTTTAACAGAATTATTACACATCTTAAATTTACTATAGGTTTGAATTACATTGAAAAATACAAACAAACTGTATATCTAAACTTTTGATTCTTATTTTGTCGATAAAATTGGGAGGTGGGTCATGCTTAATCCGCTTAAATTTTGTTCACTTCTTTACTTTACTTTATAATCATTATTTGACCTTTTTTGCTTTTAATTTTTTTAATAGATTTTTACCCTTTCAACGAAATTAATCAAATTTAATGTGAAATAAATATAAACTTTGTATCTAATAATATAATTAAAATTTTAAAAATAAATTGAAATTAATTTATTGAAGAATATATACTTCAAAAAAAAAAAAAAAAATCGTTGAAAAATCCATTTTTTTAAGTCTAATTGGTGAAAAATCATTTTGTGTTATTAGGTTTTAATTTAATCCTTTAAATTAGATTTCACTTGTGTTTTAATCCAGCATTGCAGAAATTGTAGGGATATTATAGGGATTGTAGAAAGCTTTTTAGTGAGTACATTCGGTTTTTATAGTGAATTCTGTTATATGTAACTAATGTTAATTACAATTTCATAATTGTTATTTTTCACACAAATTTGAATATTTTTAGTTACATGTACTTATATATATATATATATATATATCAAACTTTTTAGTTATATATCAGAGACATGTAACTGAAAAATTACATATTATTGAAACATGTAACTAAAAAAAATAAAAAATAAAATTAGTTACCTGTAACTAATACAGTAATATTACACACAAAATAGTTACATGTAACTGGCGCATGGCTATCACGTGAGCAAGGTTTTCGTCTTTTTAAAATAGATGAGATTAAATCAAAAAAAATTATCGCATGTAGGACTTTTGACCAATTAGAGTTTAAATGGAGGACCTTTCACCGATTGTACTTAAAAAAATAACTTAAATAAAATTATTAATTTGGTACAATGACAAATGTCAGAAATTCTTCTTACTTACACACTAAGCATTCTTTTTTGTAAGAAATGAAAATAAAAATTATCTTAAAAATAAATTTTAAACATTAAATTTCCCACTAAAACACACACTAAATAATAATTAAATTATAAATCTTTAATTTAATTTTTTTGGTTAATAAAAAATATCTTCGATGTCGACCAACTACTATTAGCATTTATTCATTTATTGATCAAAGTCGTGGACACGTAAATGAGGATAATATTTTATAAATAAATATTATTTTTTAATTTACTATATATGGTCCCCTCCCCTCCTCCATTTTCTCATCTAGCATTATATCACATCACACACAAACTTCAGAGAGAGAAGAAAAGATGGCCGGAATCATGAACAAGATAGGTGAGACCCTCCACATGGGGGGAGGCAAGAAGGAGGGCGAGCAGCACAAGAGGCCGGAGGAACGCTACGGCGCCGGAGTGACTCACAACAAGCCGGTGGAACAGAAGGAAGGGCTAATGGATAAGATCAAGAACAAGCTCCCCGGCGGCGAGCAGCACAAGAAGCCGGAGGAACAGTACTACGACGGCGGAGCGGCTCACAAGAAGCCGGAGGGGGAGAAGAAGAAGAAGAAGAAGAAGAAAGAGAAGAAGAAACACGAAGACGGCCATAAGAGCAGCAGCAGCTCCGACAGCGACTGAGATCCTCCTCCCCATCTCTACGGTATCATATTTAACCTAACGTTTATTCTTTTATTGTCCTCTCTCCCTCTCTCTCTCTCTCTCTCTCTCTCTATATATATATATATATGTATATGTATATGTATATCTATTTTTTTTTTTCTGATTTTGTTTTGTTATGTAGGTTGATGGAGAAGTGGAGGAAGAAGTGTTGTTTGTGGAGGAAGGGCTTTAATATGAATACCCTTTTTTTTATTCTTTTTTTGGAAATAAAAAGTGTATTGGTTATGATGTAAAAAAAATGTATTAATAAATACCCTTTCGTGTGTAATCTATATTTTTCAAACAAAACCCCCCCCTCCCCCCAACACACACACAAAAAAAAGGATATTTTAAATAAAATTATTTTTTTAAAAAATATATTTTGATGATATTTGAAATTCGGATTATTGTAGTCATTAGCTCCCCATACTGAACGGACCTGTAAGAATTTTTACATCGGGAGTTTGTCTGGATGCCCTTGGGTTGAATACGTCCTTGATCTATTGATCAATTTCCAAAAATAAAAAATAAAAAATTAGCTCATAACATTTAAAATTTTTGGGTCTTTTTTACTTTGTTTGTCAAATTTATTTTGGATAAAAATATTTTTATTTTTCACAAATTTACAATAAAAAAGGACATTTTTCACCTCACCCAAAAAAAAAAAAAAAAAAAGGCTAAAAATTGATTGAATTTTAAAAACAAAATTGACCAATAAAATGGATAGAGTTGCGGGAGAGATAATCACGCAATATTCAAATCAAACACAATAAAGTCGGACAAGCCCAGAAGTGACTCAAAATTTTATTTTCCTATTTTATTTTTTATTAATATTAATTTTATTTTATAGCTTTTAATATTCAGATTTTTATTCACTTACACAGCTTCCATTTATGGCTACCATCTATTCAACTATCCTTCAATACTCCCCTCATAAATAATTTGAGATTAAAATTTTAATAAATACCCTATTAATCTTCACAAATTAAAGATTTAAAAAAAAAAAATATTATACAAAACATTACCGATATTAAAGCTCTAATTTTTCAGCAGTATGATGTCTTAAAAGACAATGAACGTTACAGATTAAACATAAATATAAAATATATATATTTGTGTTTAACCTTATCCATCTTATACTTTAATCCAATTGAGTAAAATATATATATATATATTTATTTATTTTTTATAATGAGAGAGAATATATGTTCTCTCTCTATATATATTTTGCTAGTATTTACGAAAACATTAAATAAAAAATAATATATAAAAAATTATAAAAATTATGAATATTAAATTTACGAAAATTATAAAAATGATATATAGATATTAAATTTAGTAACAAATATGTTAACTTCCGATCAATATATATATATATATATATATATATATATATATATATATATATTTATAATGAGAAAGAATATATGTTTTCTCTATATATATTTTGCTAGTATTTACGAAAACATTAAATAAAAAATAATATATAAAAAATTATAAAAATTATGAATATTAAATTTACGAAAATTATAAAAATAATATATAGATATTAAATTTAGTAACAAATATGTTAACTTCCGATCAAAATAGTTGAATACGAAACATGCAAATTTTATCACAAGTTTATTTGTTAAAATTTTATTTTTTTTACACAATAATCATCTGAGGATTTATTTTTTTTAAAATGAGATATTAATAATTTTTTTGGAGATGTGAATCTAATTTCATGTAAATGTTACATGTAACATCTTATAGTTTGTATGGTGTCAATATTGAATGTAACATTCAGTGATTGATATTGATTTTTTTTTTTTGGAGTTATAAATTGAGATTTATGTGGATGTTATATATAACATCACTACATTTGGTATGCTGCATGATTGTTAAATATAATATCCAATCTAATAGAAAATAACATTAATAAATATTGATAATAGAATAAATTATATGTTTGTTAAATGTAATATGACTTATTGATAAAGCTGATTTGGATGTTAAATGTAACGTGAAAACTTAAAATTTTGAAGTACTATGTTGAACGTGACATTAAATATAAAAAATTAAAAATTCTGAAAGTACCATATTGAATGTAACATGAATATGAAAATTAAGATTAATGAAAAAATAATGAATTTGATATCGTTTTGAATATCTTATTTAGACGAAATTGAATATATAATTACATTGTGAAAAAAAATATGTACAATAATAGTTATTTTGATTTTAATTAAATAATTTTGTTGAATATGAAATTTTTTAATTCCTAGTATCTTGCAAGGACAAATCTGCAAATCTGTCTTATGAAAATCTGCGCTTTTTGAATCTAGTATTAAAAGATACATAAAATCTAACTAATGAGAATTTTTTATCTAATGTAAACTACTTCGAATGCATTGGTAATAAGATGTTTAATATAGGTTTATGTCATATATGATATAAAAATTATCATTTATGATATAAAAACGAAAAATCCGCTCATGTGATGGAGTCGATCCACTAAATTCTTGAACAACGGTGTAGGACTAGATCCCAAAAATAGTAAATCTTTTCGTTCTTACGAATAAATTATTTTTCAAAGATTTTATAGCAGTAATTTCCCTTAAAAAAATCTCCCATGTCGACCAACTCCTATTAGTATTTATTCATTTATTGGCCAAATGAAATATCTTACTTTATAAATAAATATTATTTTTTAATTTACTTTTGGAGTCCTATAAATTTGGTCACCTCCCCCCCCCCCCTCAATTTTCTCATCCACCATTATCACACCAGACTTTAGAGAGAGAAGAAATGATGTCAGGATTCATGAACAAGATATGGGAGACCCTTCACCTTGGGGGAGGCAACAAGGAGGGCGAAAACAAGCCTGACGGCGGCGAGCAGCCCAAGAAGCCGGAGGAACCCAAGGAAGGGCT
This sequence comes from Eucommia ulmoides, assembly GCA_016647705.1. Lineage (NCBI taxonomy): Eukaryota > Viridiplantae > Streptophyta > Magnoliopsida > Garryales > Eucommiaceae > Eucommia > Eucommia ulmoides. Next base: position 492,830 of record CM028340.1, read on the forward strand.
AATGGATAAGATCAAGGACCAGATCCCCGGCGGGGAGCAGCACAAGAAGCAGGAGGAACACTACGGCGGAGAGTTTAAGAAGCCGGAGGAACATTACGGCAGAGATTACAAGAAGCCGGAGGAACAGAAGAAAGGGCTGGTGGAAACAATCAAGGACAAGTTTCTCGGCGGGGAGCAGCACAAGAAGCCGGAGGAACACTACGGCGGAGAGGACAAGAAGCCGGAGGAACGGCCATGAGAGCAGCAGCAGCTCCGACAGAGACAGAGATCCTCCTCCCCATCACTACGGTATCATATTTAACCTAACGTTTATTCTATTATCCCCTCTCTCTCTCTCTCTATATATGTATATGTATATCTATATCTATATCTATTTTTTTTCTTCTGATTTTTGTGTTGTTGTGTAGGTTGATGAAGAAGTGAAGGAAGAAGTGGTGTTTGTGTATGCCCCTTTTTTTTCTTGCAAATAAAAAGTGTATTGGTTATGATGTAAAAAAAATTGTATTTTGATTATGATTTAGGAGGAGGATGATAGCACGAGGGAGTCATGTCATTAGGCAAGTTTCTCATTGTAATTCCCTTTTGTTTTGTGTGGTATTAATTAAGGAAAAATCCGCGATTAATCTAATTTTTAAAGTCTAATTCGCAATTAGTGTTTTTGTGTTATTAAATTTTGATTTAGTCCTTTAAGTCATATTTTACTTGTGTTTTAGTCCCTCATTGTAAGAATTGTAGAGATATTGCAAGGATTGTAAGAAAATCTTAATAAGTAAATTCGATTTTATAGTGAATATTGGTTACATGTAATGGATATTAGTTAGAATTTCATAATTGTTAGTTTTCACATATATTTATGTGTTTTTTGTTACATGTATTTTGTGTAAGACCCCGACTTTTGAACTACATAAAATTCAAGTCGCGTTTTAAATATTTCAAAAATATTGGGGTAGATTTCGATATTTATTTTATGAATTAAAATTTTAGGAGGGTGTATGGGAGTTTTGTATAAATATTAAAACATAGTTTGGGTTTAATTGCTATCCCACCATAATATAAGGGGAGGTTTGTGTAATATTACAAAAAAATATCTTCATTAATTATATATATAATGAGAGAAGGGGAGTTGGTGAAGTGATAAGGGGGTGACAGGGTGCTTGTCTTGCCGGTGAGCTTATGCCCCGCGCGCGCACACACACACACACATATATATATATAGAGAGAGAGGAATCGGGAGTGGACGAAGAAGAATCGAGAGGCCGAGCAGAGGAGGAAGAGAGAGGAGAACCGGAGAAGAGGAAGAGAAAGCAGCCGGCAGTGGTTTGTGAGTTGCCACTGGTCGGCTGACTTTTGACGGAAAATAGAAAGACGAAGAGAGAGAGAGAGGTCCGGCGAGTGTCAGTGTGCTCTATCGCTGATAAAGGTGTGTTTTCCCCCCTTTGTTTTCTGTTATGGTTTGGAGATTAAATTAGTGTATGTGTCGAAATGTTTGTGTGTGAGTGTATGTTGTTGGTTTTGGGTGGTAGTAGAGGGACCAACGATGGATGGTGGTGGGGCGTCGGCGTGGTTTGTCAAGTATACATGTGTGTGTATGAGCTGTGTGTGTGTGTTGTACTCGTGGTGATGATTGTGAGGTTCGTGGGTATGTTTTGTGTGTGTTATTTTTGTGTAAGCCATAGGTGGTGGTGGTTGCCGAAGTTGGGGGAGAGAAGAAAGAGAGAATGATCGGTGGGGTGCAAACAGGATAGAAAGACAGAGGAATGTTCGCCTAGGCGATGTGTGGTCAGTGTGCAGAAGGGTGATCCATCGCCTAGGCGATGAAACTGCAGTGTGAAATGTGGAGAAAGGGAGAAGCTGGTTCGCCGCGGCGGTGGGTTTGGCGCCGAGGCATTGGACACAGAGACAATAATAACTGAATTTTGGAAGAGATCGACAATTGGTTTGGAATGGGTAACACTCCCAAATTACATTTGTGACTTCTAAACTTAGTTTGTTTAGTTTTAGAATTTTTTAACAAAGGAATAAGGGGATTGTTTATACGAATCAAGTTAATAAGATAAATAGTAACAACACTACAAAATAATATTAACGTTATTAAAACTTGCTAAATTATATTTTCGCATAACAAACGTGGAGAGTAGGGAATAAATGGTCATAGGATTCATATTACACAGGTAGGTGATTTATCTCTATAATATTAATTTAGGTTCTGTCACAAATAGGTTCACAATTACCGGAAGTTCAGTAGCGGGTAGTCGGTAGAGCTGATTATCAGGTGAGTGTATTGTCTTCTTAGCAAATTATTTTTATATCTATATATGATAGGAAATAGTTATATTTTAAATTAGATGCTTTTATAAATGATATGGATTAAGCCAGTTATGGGTGAGTTGGTAAAATGGTTTTCCATTGAATTGTTTGGGGTTTTAAAAAGAAAGACTTTATAAATAATCTGTTGGATTTGGTGGTTTTAATAAAAGGTGGAAAAAACATGATTTTTGAATTAAATCAGTTTTGGAAATGAGGTGGATGTTGGTAATTTGACGGTGTTATTGATTTGACGATGGTGATTATTTGCTTGGGCTGAATGGTGATTTTGTTTGTAGTTTTACAATGGCATTATTGTTTTGACGATGTTGTTGGTTGGTCTGTCCGGATGGTGGTCTGGCAGATGAGTATTGATTTGTGATCTGATGATGATATTATTGAGTTGACTATGCCATAGTTTATGTCATGTCCGAAGGGTGGTCCGGCAAGTGGTGATTCATATTATGTCTTGTCCGGAGGGTGGTCCGGCAGGTGGTGATTCATATTATATGGTGATTTATATTATGGCCTCCAGAGACGTCCGGTAGATGGTGATCTGTGCAGTTAGGTCCGCTAGAAAGGCATATCCTACGGATGGTTACGGTACCGTGGCAACTCCCTATCGTGAGGTTAAAACGATCACTATGGCTTAGCCGGTGGGTATGGGATTGAGATGTTGTTTGAGTTGTAATGTTTTATACATATATTAGGTGATGTATTATTGATTATGGTGTTTGGTTTTATTTGATACTGGAGATTTTACGAGTTTTGTGGTGTTTATATACTTACGCTTGATCCATTTAAATGTTGTATTATTTAGAATGTATTATTATTATTATGTTAAAAATGGTTTTACTAAGAAGACAGTACACTCGCAGGTGGAACAGTTAGGAGTCGGTCCCTTACTGGCGCTAGATAGAGTCTTACATTGGAGTCGGGTGTAGGATTTTGAGTTGAGCTGTCTAGGGTGAATCTGTGAGAGATTCATGCTTTTTATTTTGGTGTTTCTATAAATAGCAGATGGGTATGTCCCCATAATAGAATAATTGTATATGGATATTTTTATTTTGGTGCTATATAGTTGGTATGTACTTTGTTGTTGTGTGTATTAGTTTGGCATTCAGGTGATGTCGTGTTGTTGTCACGCCGCTCCCGGAATGGATCGTGACATTTTGTGTGACTTTTGTTATATCTAACAAAATTTTTACATACAAAATTGTTACATGTAAAAAAAAAAAAAAAAAAAAAAAAATTGTTACATGTTACAAAATACAGTAATATTACGCACAAAATTGTTACATGTAACCGATGTGTGGCAACACGTGCTAGACTTCTGTCTTTTTAAAATATGTGGGACTAAATCAAAAAAATTTATTACCTCTCGGACTTTTCACCAATTTAGGATGAAATATAGGACCTCCCAGTCTCCCAATAATTGCCCCATTAATTAATAACTACCCTTTTTGTCTAACTTCTATTTTAAAAATCCCACCCCCACCCCATAAAAAAAGATATTTTAAATTAATTGATTTTTTTAACAAATATATTTTGATAGATACTCGAAATTCAGATCACAGTAATTTGTGATAAGTTCTTGCAGTCCTTAGCTCCTCATGCGAAACGAACCTGCAAGAATTCTTATATCGGGTAGAAAAAATGAGACATAGAACATCTCCTCAACATGTTAAGATCTCAGGTATAATCAATGTGTCTCTTTAATCGACATTCCATTCGGGTCAAATTCTAAACCTGGATGTCGGGTGATTAGATATGTTCTTGATCTATGGATCAATTTCCATTTTAGGCTCAACCCACGGGTTAGCTGACCCACTTAAGGCCCAATATCAAATTGCCCGTCTGTAGACACGGCATTTTTGACCGCCTCGCAAAAAAATTATACTTTATTTTATAGTTACCTTTTTTTTTATTTTATTTATTTTGTTTTGATTGTACCGTATTTATGCGGTTTAATACTGCTAAATTAAGTTTTATTAATCTCTTAAGTAAATTAAATATTAGTAATTGATTTTTTTTTTTATTTATTTTTTATTTTTGGTTTTGTAAATTTTTCGAAGTGGAATAAAAACGCATTAATTCGGAACAAAATGGACAAGAAAAGACGAGAACGAGAGAGGCTTGGACCGAACGCGGGGGGGGGCTGCAAAAGGGTCGCTGGTGCGACCAGCTGGCCGCACCAGCGACCAACCGGCCGCACCATCGACCAGCCACTTTCGGTGCACCCAAAAGCTGGTGGGTGCACCGAATTTCGGTGCACCCACCCCTTTTTTTATAATTTTTTTTACTTTTGTGTTTGTTTTTTTGTCGGCAAAATTCCACTTTTCCTTCCTATAAATAGAGGAAGGATCACAAGAGGGAGGGGAGAAAATTTTGAGGGGAAGAAATTTTTTGAGAGAAATTTTTGTAAGGGAGAGGAGAAATCTGGAGAAAAATTTTGAAGAAAATAGTATTATTTTCATTTTATTGTAATTTTGAAAAAGAAAAATCTCCAAGAAGGTGGTAAATTTTCATCTGTTGTAAATCTTACTCTTATTTTTTTTAAGTTGTTATTATACTAATTTATTTATTTTTTTTTTATTTTTTTTTTTGTAAATTAGATTTTTTTTTCTCTTCCTTTATTATTTATTTATTTATTTATTTATTTATTACTTTTTATTTTCTTTTTATTTATTTATTTATTTTATTTATTTATTATTATTTTTTTTTGAGTAAATAATACAGGGTGGAAAATTCCCAACCTTCAATTTGAATGGCTAAAATTTAGAAGGGAATTACTCCCCTCGATGCGTGTGTGCGGGTGTTTTATTTAATTTGTATTAAATATAATGTGCTAACAATACGAGGTGGAAAATTCCCAACCTTCAATTTGAATAGCTAAAATTTAGAAGGGAATTACATCCTCGATGCGTGTGTGCGAGTGTTTTATTTAATTTGTATTAAATATAATGTGCTAACAATACGAGGTGGAAAATTCCCAACCTTCAATTTGAATGGCTAAAATTTAGAAGGGAATTACTCTCCTCGATGCGTGTGTGCGGGTGTTTTATTTAATTTGTATTAAATATAATGTGCTAACAATACGAGGTGGAAAATTTCCAACCTTCAATTTGAATGGCTAAATTTAGAAGGGAATTACTCTCCTCGATGCGTGTGTGCGGGTGTTTTATTTAATTTGTATTAAATATAATGTACTAACAATATGAGGTGGAAAATTCCCAACCTTCAATTTGAACGGCATAAATTTAGAAGGGAATTACTCTCCTCGATGCGTGTGTGCGGGTGTTTTATTTAATTTGTATTAAATATAATGTACTAACAATATGAGGTGGAAAATTCCCAACCTTCAATTTGAACGGCATAAATTTAGAAAGGAATTACTCTCCTCGATGCGTGTGTGCGGGTGTTTTATTTAATTTATATTAAATATAATGTGCTAACAATACGAGGTGGAAAATTCCCAACCTTCAATTTGAATGGCTAAATTTAGAAGGGAATTACTCTCCTCGATGCGTGTGTGCGGGTGTTTTATTTAATTTGTATTAAATATAATGTGCTAACAATACGAGGTGGAAAATTCCCAATCTTCAATCAGAACGGTCTAGGTTTAGAAGGGAGATCACTTCCCTCAATGTGTGTGTATGTGTATATGTGTATATAAGGATGATTTAAAAATAAAATAAAAATATTCGGATTTAAATTCTAATTGGACTTAATCGGATAAGGTATCGTCTTTGGACGGGCGTCTTGGGGTGCTTGACACCTTCCCCGAGCGTAACTGACCCCCGAACTCTTTAAACGAATCTCTGGTTAGACCATGTTATTTTTGGAGTCAAATTTTACTTAAGCCATTTTTTTAAAATTATTTTCAAAAAAAAAAAATATGGTGACCTAGCACATCATTTAAACCCAATGCTAGGTGGCGACTCCTTTTTCTAAAACAGGCTTAAGTATATTTTAATGAGAAAATCGACGTTTTTAAAAACCCTTCTCATTTTACCAGCGCCAAGTATATAAACATATATCTATATATTTGTTTTTGGTTTTCTCTGGAAAATTGGGGCGCGTTCAGTTAGCAACTCCGCTGGGGAACGGCTGAGGGTCGAGCCCAATATGTCTGAATAAGTCCAACTAATCTAAAGTCCGAATGTTAAATTTTGTTTTATTTTTTCTCTCAATTCGGTAAATAAGTTGTGATTTTTTTATATCATTTATTTTTTATTTTATATATATATATATATATATTTATTTTTTTTTTATTTTTTTTCCTTATTTCCTCTCAGGCCCTTATATCGTTGTAAATCCTCTGACAAAAACAAAATTGTCTTGTATCCATATTATCCCCTCAGGATTCTATGATACAAGACGAGAAAGGGTTTTTTTTGTACTTGATGGATTTATGACGTCTGGAGAAGTCTTAAAAAAAAAAAAAAAAAAAAAAAAAAAAAACACCAAACAAGTTCAAAGTTTTCAATATCGGTAGGGAATGAAAAAACAAAAAATAATAATAAAAAAAATTAATTAGTCGTTATCGAAATTGAAATCTTCGAATTAGAAAGGGCTTTAAGGCCACCTAAGACCCACGTGAACTAAAAAATGATTTTTTTTTTGTAGGTGAAAAAGAAAAAGACAAGACAAAGAAAATTGGTCCCAGAAAAGCAAATCCAGTTCCCCCCTTTCGAAGTCCGATCTTTATAAGCAGTCGAGCACAGACTCATTCCAAGATGACATCAGAAAGCAATCCCGAATCTCCCCGAACGACCCAGATAGCTCAGATGCAGGAAACTATTGACAGGTTGATGGAAAGGATCAACGAACTTAGCCGACCTCAGGAGGTGCCTATTCCTCCGTCCAACGGGACTCCTGTGACTGAATCCCCAAATGGAAACCCTGCAAGTATCGGGATGGAGAACTCAGGGCCGAATCCGAACCACGTCGGCCCGAACTTTGCAGTACCGGTCTACTATGGACCTCAAATGGGCCCTCATCCTTTCGCCTATGGAGCTCCGACATATCCCATCCAGGGGCATGTCTATCAGGCCTCGCCAGAGGGCTCGGCCCCCGCCGCCCCGCAGATCCTCATTCACCCGGAGAGGGTCGTTGCTCCACCAAACAATTCAAATGATAGCCAACCGGCCCCGGCCATTTAAACTGAAAACAAAGAAGAGAATGGCCCTCCACCGGCTTGGCTTCTGAAAATGGAGAAATTGGAAAAAACTATAGAAGAATGGCAAAAGGAGAAGCCGTCCAGGAAAGCGACGTACAAGGAGTTGTCAGCACCACCCGGAATTGTGTACCCGAAAAATTTCGTGGTTCCAGAGTTCACAAAATATGATGGTACTGGCCCTCCAGAATGGCATGTCAGTATTTACAAAGAGGAGTTAGGAATTCATGCTCGGAACGAAGACCTTTGCCTAAAGATGTTTCGGAGATCGTTGAAAAGATCGGCTCTCAACTGGTACATGACCCTGGAGCTATCACAGATTAAAACATTTGAAGATCTGGTAGAGGCCTTCTGTGAACAATATGTGTACAATAGGGATGCCGCGCCAGACCGCAATACCCTCTACCAGATACTGAAAAATAAATACGAAAGTTTCCGGAGGTATACTGCTCGTTGGAGGGAAGAGGCTGCCAAAGTTGTCCCTAAGCTGAGCGAGGAGGCTCAGTTAGAGATATTCAAATCAATTCAGTCACCGCCGTTCTATCGAGATCTCTCGAGCATAGCAGTGGTTTCTTTCGGCGATGCGATCAAATAGGCCGAGGTGACGGAAGAAGGAATAAGGAGCGGAAAAATTGAAGGGGCCCAATCCAATCTGACGAAAAGGTCAGCCCCGCCAAAGATGAAAGAAAATGAAGTAGCTGTTGTCGTTTCCCCTCGACAAACCCATTACAAGAACTACCCCCAAACTTCTTGTCCCCAGAACTACCCGAACCAGAACAACCAATATCACAACTACCCTCCTCAAAATCGCCAAAACCAAAACTATCCTCAAAACCAACCCTATTCCCAAAGCCGCCCCCGCTATTACCAAAATGTACCTCCCCCTTATCAAAACCACATTTCCCAATATTACCCTCAAGTCTACCCAACACCCTCTTACCATACCTATCAACCACGCCCAAACACTCCACCTCAAATTCCTAACCACACTCCAAGGTCAGGAACCCAATACCACCAAGACCTTCTACCTCATGCTACTGGGGGAAATTTCCAGAACGACAACAGAGAGCTACAAGACCTTCCGGTCTCGATTACCGAGTTGTACCGGAATTGTTTGAAGCAGGGGATGCTGACGCCCCTTCCATTCTACGAAGTTAAACCTGGGAGTAAAGCAGCTTCTTCAAATGCTTTCTGTGAATACCACTCAGGAACCAGAGGACATGCGACTGAGCAATGCTTTCAGCTAAAAGACAAAATCCGGGAGTTTATACGAACCGGAGCCATCACTTTTCCTAAAAAACCTGAGGCCGGTACGCCAAATTGTCAGCAAAATCCGTTGCCTGAACACGCCTCTTCAGGAAGTGGCGTCAATCTAATTTTCACAGAGGAGGTTGAAGAAGAAGTTGATGTGATCGATATCGGTGGTGTTTATTTACACCCGGAGGTTCTCTATGGAGGGTTCGAATTACATCTAGAAAGGGTAGCCCAAAAACTGGAGAAATCTCTAGTTTTGTCTTTCCCAATCCAAAAGATGGTGGAAAATCTCAATAAGGTTCCGTGGAATTATGAGATCGTCGCTAAAACAGGAGAAGGAGAAGAATTGCCAATCTCCGTAGGAGAAACCGGTGGAATCACTCGGTCGGGAAGGGTGTATACGCCACAGGATTTGATCAGGATTCCTGTGAGGGAACCAAGAGGGGCCCTAAAACATCCAGTGTCAGAACCGGAGGCTCACGACTTTCTAAAGGCAATGAAGAATTCAGAATACAAGATAGTGGAGCAACTCAGCAAAGCACCGGCGCAAATCTCGATGCTCTCACTACTTCTATCCTCAGAAGTACATAGACAGGCACTGCTGAAGGTCCTAAATGAAGCCCACTTGCCTAGCACGATCTCTCCGGAGAAATTTGTCACTCTGGTCGAGCAGGTCCTAGGATCTAACACCATCACCTTCACAGATGACGAGATGGACGACGATGGAACAGGTCACAACAAGCCTTTGAATATCACGGTCGAAAGCCATGGAATGTTCATAGCTCGGGTGCTGATTGACAATGGATCGGCACTAAATATCTGTCCTTTGTCGACCCTGGAAGAAATGGGGATAGATCTATCACAGGTTCGATCGTCTAAGACGGTTATCCGAGCATTCGATGGGGCTAGGAGAGATAGCGTTGGAGAGATTGACCTGCCAATTGAAATTGGTCCAATACAGTTTAATGCGAAGTTCCAAGTGCTCGACATACCTGCTTCGTACAACCTGTTGTTGGGGAGGCCATGGATCCATAACGCTGGGGCAGTGCCTTCATCTCTACATCAGAAGATCAAGTTTATCATTAATGACACACTGTACGTGATCAGGGCTGATTCAGATATCATACCTTTCCATCAAGTGATAAGTCGGCATGTCCCGTTAACAGATGACGGAAAGGAGAAGGAAAAGATTGAAGCCTCCTATCACGTGTTCGACGTTGCGAATGCTACCTTTGTGAAGGAAGGAGGACACGAGATGACACCATCACTGTCTAACACTGTGGCCTTCGTTGGTAAAGAAATGAAGTCTCGGGGTTGCATTCCCGGGAAAGGTTTGGGCAAGAATCTAGATGGAATTACAGAACCGATAGAAGTCAAGGAGAAGAAGGGGAGATTCGGATTGGGATACGAGCCGACAAAAGCAGACAGAGCGAAGTTCTTCCGGAAGAAGAGGGATGGATCCCCAGACAACCAGCCAATGAAAATTCCGCATATCCGGGTCACTTTCCCCTATCCAGCAGAAACCCTCAACAAAGGGAAGGAGACCGCAGGATTCAAGTTGTACCCTGAGAGAGTAATGATCAAGGAAGCTGTGAATGTAATCATGAGAGACGAGGCAGGGCCAAGTCATGGGTCTGGTATTCGAACCAAGGGAAAAGAAAAGCTGCAGAATTGGGATTCTTGTTCTCTCCCAATTCGCCAGGCGTTTCGGTAAACTTAGGGAGATTTTCTGTTGGTCATCCCTCCATCCACCTTGCCTTCTAGATGGAAAGGGATTTTGCTTTGTAATGGTTTTTTATATTTAATGAATGCAATTCTGTTTTATCCGACATATGGTTTAAATGTTTAAATTTTATGCTTTCAGGATGTCTAAAACACCAGTGTATGATGCATGCGATATAACTGAGCCAGAGTGCGATAAGTATGATTTCAATGCAGAGCCAAACCATAACCCGATGGGAGTGGAAGCAGAAGATGACTCTTGCCAGCCAGACGATGGTGAGATCCGAAAAGCTTTCACGGAGTTCGAGAACAAGCCGATTCCCAGTAACGATGAGACCGAGTTGATAAACTTGGGGACCTCGGAAGAGTTGAAGGAAGTAAAGATTGGATCAGCTCTCATGACTCTGGAAAAGAAAGAGTTGACAACGCTCTTAATTTCCTACCAAGATATCTTTGCCTGGTCCTACGATGACATGGTAGGACTGGATAAGAGTATCGTGGCCCATAAGCTGCCGCTAAAGCCGGGGAGTGTACCAGTCAAACAAAAGTTGAGGAAACTGAGGCCTGCTGTCAGCCTCGAGGTCAAGGAGGAGATCGTGAAACAATTCAATGCCCGAATTATTGAAGTCTGTAACTACAGTGAATGGCTCTCAAATGTCGTTCCCGTGCCAAAGTCCTCAGGAAAAATCAGAGTCTGCGTGGACTATCGTGATCTCAACCGGGCGAGTCCAAAAGATGATTTTCCACTGCCAAACATTCACATCATCATCGACAATACTGCGAGGCGAAAGCTCTATTCTTTCGCCGATGGGTTCTCTGGCTATAATCAGATTCTGATGGATGAGAAAGATCGAGAAAAGACAGCCTTCACTACACCATGGGGAGTCTTTTGCTATAGGGCGATGCCTTTCGGTCTCAAAAACACCGGGGCAACATACCAAAGAGCAATAACGACCCTCTTTCATGATATGATGCACAAGGAGATGGAAGTATATGTAGATGACATGATCGTTAAATCACAGGAGAACGAGGATCATCTCTGCCATTTGAAAAAGATGTTCGACAGACTTCGAAAGTACCAGCTCAAGCTCAATCCAGCAAAATGCGCATTTGGGGTGGCTTCCGAAAAACTTCTTGGTTTCATGGTAAATCGCCATGGAATCGAGATTGATCCTGCAAAGACGAAGGCCATTCGTGAGATGCCGCCACCGAGAAATGAGAAAGAAATCCGAGGTTTTCTGGGGCGATTAAATTTCATTGCCCGATTCATCTTCCAACTCACTGCCACTTGTGAGCCAATCTTCAAGCTACTTCGAAAAGAAAGTGACGGGCGATGGAATACAGATTGCCAGAATGCCTTGGAGAAAATTAAAGTCTATCTAACGAACCCTCCCGTTCTAGTGCCGCCTCGGGAGAAGGTTCCGTTATTACTATATTTGTCAGTTCTCGACTCCTCCATGGGAGCTATTCTTGGGCAACTCGATAAATCTGGAAAGAAGGAGCAAGTCATCTACTACCTCAGCAAGCGTTTCACGAAGTATGAGGAAAATTATACCTTGCTGGAGAGGACCTGTTGTGCATTGGCTTGGTCCGCTCAAAGACTGCGCCATTATATGCTCCCACTGACTACCTACTTGATAGCCAGGATGGATCCCTTAAAATACATCTTCGAGAAGCCGATTCTGTCAGGAAAAGTTGCAAAATGGCAGATGCTGCTGACGGAGTTCGATATCATCTACAAGACCCAAAAGTCAGTAAAGGGTCAGGCGATAGCAGATCAGTTGGCTAGTTGTCCAGCTCAAACGGATAACCAGCCTCTTGAGACGCTATTCCCTAACGAGTCGATTCATGCGGTGGATGAAGAAAATGAGGAAACAGTCTGGAAAATGTATTTTGATGGAGCAGTGAACTCTCGAGGGGCTGGAATCGGAGCCGTTCTGGTTTCTCCGGGCAAACAGCATTATCCAGTGGCTTCCAAGTTGAAGTTCCAGAGCACAAATAATCGAGCTGAGTACGAAGCCTGTATTCTGGGACTCCAGCTGGCTGTCGATATGAAAATTAAAGAATTGCTAGTGTTCGGAGATTCTGAGCTGATAATCAATCAGGTGACGGATAAATATGCCACGAGATATCCGACCTTGATAGCCTATAACAATCACCTCCTGGAGTTGTGCGAGCAATTTACAATAATAGAATTTGAAAGCATACCGAGGCTAAAAAATGACTTCGCCGATGCCTTAGCTACCTTGGCATCTATGATATCTATCACTCGAGAGGATGATGATATCATTCCGGTGGTGATCCGAGTTTAACGCCGACCGGCCCACTGCTGCCAGCTTGAATCTGAGCCAGCCAAAGACCCGTGGTACCATGACATAAAGAACTTTCTGAAAAATCAGGAGTATCAGGAAGGGGCATCAAGTGTTGATCGGAAAACCCTCCGGAGGTTAGCAGGCCAATTCTTCCTAAGCGGGGAGACACTGTACAAACGTTCCCCTGACATGGGCCTGTTGAGATGTGTTGGAGTCGAAGAGGCCATCCAGTTGATGAAAGAGGTCCATGGTGGCATATGTGGACCTCACATGAGCGGCTTCATGCTTGCCAAGAAGATCCTGAGGACCGGTCATTTTTGGCTAACAATGGAAAGCGACTGCGTGCAGTTTGTTCGAAGATGCCATAAGTGTCAGATTCATGGTGATCAAATCCATGTCCCACCTTCGCACCTTTATTGCTTGGCAGCTCCATGGCCCTTCTCAATGTGGGGTATGGACGTGATTGGGGAAGTTACCCCTAAGGCGCCGAGTGGTCATCGCTTTATCCTGGTGGCAATTGATTATTTTTCCAAGTGGGTAGAAGCTGTTTCCTTAACCCGAGTGACTCAAAAGATAGTAGCTCGATTCATCAAAAAAAATATTGTGTCAAGATACGGTTTGCCGCAAACATTGATACCGACAATGCTAAAAACCTGAAAGGTTCAGAAATACAGAAAATATGTCAGCAGTTCAAGATCGAGCACAAAAACTCAGCGCCTTACCGTCCAAAAATGAATGGAGCAATGGAAGCCGCCAACAAAAATATAAAGAAAATTCTCCGGAAGATGATTGATAATTATAAGGAGTGGGATGATATGCTGCCATATGCTTTGATGGCTTACCGAACCTCGGTTCGGACCTCGACAGGGGCAACCCCCTATTCTCTGGTTTATGGCACAGAAGCGGTGATACCAGCCGAGGTGAAAATTCCATCTCTACGAGTGCTCATAGAGGCCGAGCTTGATGAAACTGAATGGGTACAACAACGGTTGAACCAACTTTGTTTAATCGATGAAAAGCGGCTGACAGCGATATGCCACGGACAGTGCTACAGACAGAGGATTACTAGAGCTCATGATAAACGGGTATACCCTAGAGTCTTCAAGGTCGGTGAGTTAGTTTTGAAGAAAATCTTTCCTTTCCAAGATGAAGCTAAGGGTGAGTTCGCGCCAAATTGGGAAGGTCCTTTTGTTGTTCATAAGGCTTTGAGCGGTGGAGCGTTGATTCTCCAGGAAATGGATGGTGATGTATTTCCTGAACCCCTAAACTCGGATTCTGTAAAGAAATACTTTGCCTAATAAATGTCCTTATTTTCTAAGTAAGTTTATTTCAATTTGTGATTATCTGTTGCTTCCAAAAAAAAAAAAATACGGCTCGAACATGGTGAAAACTCGAAAGGGCGCTATGAGAAAAATGTAGAGACCGTGTCGCAAAAAAAAAAAAAAAAAAAAAAAAAAAAAAAAAAAAAAAAAAGAAGAAGAAGAACAGTTAGATCACTCCTAGGGGCATTTTTGGAATTCCCACTACGGTTGACTTCCATTGACCGTAAGACTTTTCTGTGTTCGGAACTTGATGGATTTGAGCAAGAGTTGAAATCTGTGAAAAGGAACATCGAATATGGCTCAAATTTGCATTGAAATCATACTTGTCAGACAATCAGGCTTGAAATCTCGCAGTCAACATATCTGGTGATAAAGATACCTGTTTGGGGTAAGGTTTTACACGTTTTTCCATATTTGGTTAAATCAGTTTTGCAGGATTTGAAAAAAACAAAGCAAGCAGGAGTATGTGATTCTCCTAAGCACTGAGGATGCCTAGTAGAAAAGAGAAAGTAAGAATCGGCGGGTGCAGAGAAATAAAGGCTGATAGGGATGTTGTCCAAAAAAAAAAAAAAAACCAGACCCTGCCAACAACCCGAAGAAAACCTCCAGAAAGTACATCTCTAAGATTGACGGAAGGACGAGACGGAAAAATCTCCCGATACTGTCCCGTGACCCGAGAAAGTCAAGCGCCATCAAATGAGGGATTGCGACGGAAAAGGGGGGACGGAATTGCGAGTCGTAAAGAGTGACAAGTTTTTCAAACTAAATTTTCGTGTTACATGTGTTTTTTTGTTCAATTACAGGGTTTTCAAAGGATATGGAAGCATGGATTTCTCTCTCACAAAGTCTTCTTACCTTCCGGTTGGACGGAATTGCGAGTCGTAAAGAGTGACAAGTTTTTCAAACTAAATTTTCGTGTTACATGTGTTTTTGTTCAATTACAAGCTTTTCAAAGGACATGGAAGCATGGATTTCTCTCTCACAAAGACTTCTTACCTTCCGGTTCAAATTAAAAACTTTTTATTGCTGAAAGTTCCAAAGCTCTAAATGAGTGTCCAGGTATGCGTTTTGCCCTGAAAAGGGCGAAAAGTGAACTACGCCAAACTTGATCCTCGGCATAATACTAAGGTACGCAGGCAATCTATAAATGTTCGATCATCTGAGAGTTCGGCTGTAGCACATTTATATATTTGCTCTCTCATTCTGGCTCAGTCACAAGTTGGAGCATATTTTATACTCTTGAACTTTCTTTAAGCCCCTGGCCAAGAGGGCTGGGGCATGAATAATTTTTATTACTCTAAGCGATCCTCTAAACGAACACGTGTTCGTCATGAGTATCGTCATGAGTCAATTTTTATTACTCTAAGCGATCCTCTAAACGGACACGTGTTCGTCATGAGTATCGTCATGAGTCATTTTTTATTACTCTAAACAATTCTCTAAATGGACACATGTTCGTCATGAGTACCATCATGAATCATTTTATTACTCTAAACGATCCTCTAAACAGACACGCGTTTGTCATGAGTATCGTCATGAGTCATTTTTATTACTCTAAACAATCCTCTAAACGGACACGTGTTCGTCATGAGTATCGTCAGGAGTCATTTTTTTACTCTAAACAATCCTCGAAACAGACACATGTTCGTCATGAGTATCGTCAGGAGTCATTTTTTTATTACTCTAAACAATCCTCTAAACGGACATTTGTTTATCATGAACATCGTCATGAGTCATTCTCTTATTTTTCTAAATGGACACTTGTTCGTCATGAGTCTTCTTTTATGACTCTAAACGTACGCTTGTTCGTCATGAGTCATTTTATTTTATTTGTTCTATTATTAGAAAATAAACTAATAAATAAATAAAATAAAAATGGGACGATCAAAATGACGTGGTCTTTTATCTTTGTCAAGCAAGTGAACTTGCATGACAAAGAGGGGCAGCTGTAGACACGGTATTTTTGACCGCCTCGCAAAAAAATTATACTTTATTTTATAGTTACCTTTTTTTTTTATTTTATTTATTTTGTTTTGATTGTACCGTATTTATGCGGTTTAATACTGCTAAATTAAGTTTTATTAATCTCTTAAGTAAATTAAATATTAGTAATTGATTTTTTTTTTTTTTTTTTTTTTTTTTGGTTTTGTAGATTTTTCGAAGTGGAATAAAAACGCGTTAATTCGGAACAAAATGGACAAGAAAAGACGAGAACGAGAGAGGTCTGGACCGAACGCGGGGGGGGGGGGCTGCAAAAGGGTCGCTGGTGCGACCAGCTGGCCGCACCAGGGACCAGCCACTGGTCGCTGGTGCGACCAGTGGACTGGCCACATGTGCGGCCAGCAGGGGGGGTGTCCCCCCTGCTTTTGGGTGCACCAAATTCGGTGCACCCAAAAGCTGGTGGGTGCACCGAATTTCGGTGCACCCACCCTTTTTTTTATTATTTTTTTTACTTTTGTGTTTGTTTTTTTTTCGGCAAAATTCCACTTTTCCTTCCTATAAATAGAGGAAGGATCACAAGAGGGAGGGGAGAAAATTTTGAGGGGAAGAAATTTTTTGAGAGAAATTTTTGTAAGGGAGAGGAGAAATCTGGAGAAAATTTTTGAAGAAAATAGTATTATTTTCATTTTATTGTAATTTTGAAGAAGAAAAATCTCCAAGAAGGTGGTAAATTTTCATCTGTTGTAAATCTTACTCTTATTTTTTTTAAGTTGTTATTATACTAATTTATTTTTTTTTTATTTTTTTCTTGTAAATTAGATTTTTTTTTCTCTTCCTTTATTATTTATTTATTTATTACTTTTTATTTATTTATTTATTTATTTTTTTTATTTTTTTTTAAGTAAATAATACAAGGTGGAAAATTCCCAACCTTCAATTTGAATGGCTAAAATTTAGAAGGGAATTACTCCCCTCGATGCGTGTGTGCGGGTGTTTTATTTAATTTGTATTAAATATAATGTGCTAACAATACGAGATGGAAAATTCCCAACCTTCAATTTGAATGGCTAAAATTTAGAAGGGAATTACTCTCCTCGATGCGTGTGTGCGAGTGTTTTATTTAATTTGTATTAAATATAATGTGCTAACAATACGAGGTGGAAAATTCCCAACCTTCAATTTGAATGGCTAAAATTTAGAAGGGAATTACTCTCCTCGATGCGTGTGTGCGGGTGTTTTATTTAATTTGTATTAAATATAATGTGCTAACAATACGAGGTGGAAAATTCTCAACCTTCAATTTGAGTGGCTAAATTTAGAAGGGAATTACTCTCCTCGATGCGTGTGTGCGGGTGTTTTATTTAATTTGTATTAAATATAATGTACTAACAATATGAGGTGGAAAATTCCCAACCTTCAATTTGAACGGCATAAATTTAGAAGGGAATTACTCTCCTCGATGCGTGTGTGCGGGTGTTTTATTTAATTTGTATTAAATATAATGTACTAACAATATGAGGTGGAAAATTCCCAACCTTCAATTTGAACGGCATAAATTTAGAAAGGAATTACTCTCCTCGATGCGTGTGTGCGGGTGTTTTATTTAATTTATATTAAATATAATGTGCTAACAATACGAGGTGGAAAATTCCCAACCTTCAATTTGAATGGCTAAATTTAGAAGGGAATTACTCTCCTCGATGCGTATGTGCAGGTGTTTTATTTAATTTGTATTAAATATAATGTGCTAACAATACGAGGTGGAAAATTCCCAACCTTCAATCAGAACGGTCTAGGTTTAGAAGGGAGATCACTTCCCTCAATGTGTGTGTATGTGTATATGTGTATATAAGGAGGATTTAAAAATAAAATAAAAACATTCGGATTTAAATTCTAATTGGACTTAATCGGATAAGGTACCGTCTTTGGACGGGCGTCTTGGGGTGCTTGACACCTTCCCCGAGCGTAACTAACCCCCGAACTCTTTAAACGAATCTCTAGTTAGACCATGTTATTTTTGAAGTCAAATTTTACTTAAGCCATTTTTTTAAAATTATTTTCAAAAAAGAAAAATATGGTGACCTAGCACATCATTTAAACCCAATGCTAGGTGGCGACTCCTTTTTCTAAAACAGGCTTAAGTATATTTTAATGAGAAAATCGACGTTTTTAAAAACCCTTCTCATTTTACCAGCGCCAAGTATATAAACATATATCTATATATTTGTTTTTTGTTTTCTCTGGAAAATTGGGGCGCGTTCACCGTCATTATATTTTATTATTATTTTTTTCTAAATGACCCTATTCTCCACCATATTTCTACATGGTTTATACCAATAACCTCCCTCGCTTTAAATGTATTTCTTTTATGATATAAATACCCTTATGTTATTTAAAAAAAAAAATTATATTTTTATTTTTATAATGATTTATTAATACCACCTTAGTTTTAACGTTATAATTTTTACCTTTAATTTTTTAAATAATTATATTTACCTCTCACCCTCTCACCACCCACCGCTGCCACCACCGTCCATCATATTTTAATTTTTTATTTTTTTTCCGCTAACATCCCCATTTATTTATTTATTTTTCTTTTTATTAAGCAAACTAAAATAAAAACTAAAAAACATCTTCCTCTCCCTACTCCCCACCACCAACCTCTCTTTCTCTGTCTCTGGTGGTGGAGGTGGGTAGGTGGAGGTGGCGGTGGGCAGTAGAGATGGTCATGGGCCCGGTGGCCCGATTAGCCGACCCAGCCTGGCCCTATTTTTTTAGGGCTTGGGCTTGGTGTTTGAGCCTATGGGCCGGGCTAGGGCCTAAAGACTAAGGCCTATTCATTTTTAGGGCCGGGTTAGGACTTGATCATTTTTGTTTAGGGCCGGCCAGGCCTTGCCTGAACTTTTTTAAAATATAAAAAAAATAAAAAATTTATATATATATCTCCATAGAGAAAGAGTTGAGGAGCCATTTTGTAATTTTCGATTTCAACTAGATAATTTAGCAAACCCTAATTTCATTCTTCTCCATAGAGAGAGAGTTGAGGGGTCATTTTGTCATTTTAGTATTTAGTTTTTAAATTTTTTTAAAAAAAATTATAGCACGGGGCTAGGGCCGGGCCTGGGCTTAATTTTTTTTTATAGAGCCGGGCTTGAGCATGAAATTAGGGCCCAATTATAGGACCAAGTCAGGTTAGGGCCTAACATTTTGTGTAATACCCTAGTCAAAACCCTGCCCGAGCCCGGCCCGGCCCATGACCATCCCTAGTGGGCGGTGAGAGGGTGTAGTAAGATGAGAGGTAAATATAATTATTTAAAAAATTAAGAGTAAAAATTATAACTAAAAAAATAAAAGAGTGTTAATAATTTTTTATAAAAATTAAAATATAATTTTTTTAATGTAATATATGAGCATTTATGTCATAAAAGGGGTTAAATGGTTTCAATTGTAAAATTACAGGGATGATTGATATTTATAAAATGACAAGAGAGATATATGGTTTGAGACCAAAAAATAAGGGACGTGATTGGTATAAACCCTATTTCTAAATTTCAAAAAACTTTTTTACCATTTTAATATTATTTCTAATAAAAAATAGTGTCTTTTTCCAAAAAAAAAATAGCTCATAACGTTTAGATTTTTTTAGTTCTTTTATTTATTTTCAACAAAAATATCCTATTTTTTTAATCAAATTTATCAAAAAAAAATGTCATTTTCACCTCATCAAATTTAATATTCAGATTTTTATTATCTTCATCTGAACATGCCCTCATTTATGGCTACCATCCATTCACCGACGACTATCCTTCAATACTCCGCTTATAAATAATTTGAGATACAAAATTAAATAAATACCCTATTAATCTTCACAAATTAAATTTTTTAAAAAATAATATTAAATTTTTTAAAAAATAATATTATACAAAACATGACCGATATAAGAGTTCTAAACATTTCTTTACTGTATAATGTCATAAGAGACAATGAATGATATAGATTAAACACAAATAAAACATAAATATGAAGTATATATTTTTTCTCTCTATATATATTTTGCCTCCACATCTTGAGTACTATTTATGAAAATATTAAATAAAAAATAATATATGACAATTTACGAAAATTATGAACATTAAATTTACGAAAATTATAAAAATGATATATAGCTTTTAAATTTAGTAATAATATAGTAACAAATATGGTAATTTCCGATCAAAATAGTTGAACACGAAACATGCGAATTTTATCACAACTCTATTTGTAGAAAATTATTTTTTTATACAATAATCATCAGGGGATTGTCCTCTTTAAAATGAGATATTAATCACTTTTTTTGGAGATATAAATCGTATTTCATGTAAATATTTATGTAATATGTTATAATTCGTGTGACACCAATATTGAATGTAACATTCAGTGATTAATATTTATTTTTTTTTTTGAATTCTAAATTGAGATGCATATGGATGTTATATATAATATCACTAAATTTTTTATTTTTTTATATTATTTTTATTTTTTTTGAAAAAGAAGGGTTTTCTCCGATGTAAAATATAGCCTACCAAAATTTTAAATAGGTTCGAACTCAACACAATCAAATGCTAATTCTCCTAACAAACAAGCAAAAGCCCTACCTTCTTTCAATTCCGGCGTCCACAGAAAGATGGAGAGTCATATAACATTACTAAATTATGTATGTCCCGTGATTGTTGAATATAACATCTAATGTAATAAAAAATAATATTAATTAATGTTGATAATAGAACAAATTATATGCTTGTTGAATGTAACGTACATGACTTACTTATTATAAAGGTGATTTGAATATTAAATGTAACATGTAAAAATTGAAAATTCTTGAAGTATCATATTTGAATGTAATATAAAATGTGAAAACTAAAAATTCTAAAAGTACTATGTTTAATATAACATGAATGTGAAAACAAAAATTAATAAAAAAATAATAAATTTGATATCGTTTTTGAATATCTTATTTAGACAAATTTGAATATATAATTAGATTGTGAAAAAAAAATGTACAACAATAATTATTTTGATTTTAATAAAATGATTTTGTTGAATATGGAAACTTTTAATCCCTAGTATCTTGCAAGGGAAAATATGTTCACTGAAAATCTATGTTTTTAATATAGGCTTAAACCGTAATTTTTTCAAAAAAAAAATATCTCCCATGTCGACCAACTCCTATTAGTGTTTATTCATTTGTTGAATATGGAAACTTTTAATCTCTAGTATCTTGCAATGGCAAATATGTCCACTGAAAATTCGCATTTTTTGAATTTGGTATTAAACGGTACTTAAAATCTGACTAATGAAAATTTTTGGTCTAATGTAAACTACTTGGAATATATTGATAGTAAGATATTTAATATAGGCTTAAACTATAATTTTCCCAAAAAAAATATCTCCCATGTCGACCAGCTCCTATTAGTGTTTATTAATTTATTAACCAAATGAAATATCTTACTTTATAAATAGATATTATTTTTTGGAGTCCTATAAATATGGTCGCCTCCCCTTCTCCATTTTCTCATCCACCATTTCTACACCACACACTTACTTTAGCGAGAGAAGAAAAGATGGCAGGAATCACGAACAAGGTAGAGGAGAACCTTCACCTTGGGGGAGGAAACAAGCAGGGAGAAAACAAGACTCACGGCGGCGACAAGCCCAAGGAAGGGCTAGTGGATAAGATCAAGGACAAGATCCCCGGCGGCGAGCAACACAAGAAGCCGGGGGATCAATGCGGCGGAGTGGGTCAAAACAAGCCGGGGGAACCCAAGGAAGGGCTAATAGATAAGATCAAGGACAAGATCCCCGGCGGCGAGCAGCACAAGAAGCCGGAAGGACAGTGCTAGGCAAGAAGCCGGCGGAAGAGTACCAGGCAAGGCAAATAAAAAGGGTGATGGATTTAAATAAAAAATATATTTAGTAGAAGGATGATAGCATAAGGGTGTCATACTTGCCATTAGGCAACTTCCTCGTTGTAATTCCCTTTGCTTTTGTGTCCTATTAATTAATAGATACCCCTTTCTGTCTAATTTCTATTTTAACAACCCCATAAAAAAAAAAAAAAAAAAAAAAAATTTAAACTAATTTATTTTTTTAACAAATATATTTTGATGATACTCGAAATTCGGATCACATAATTAGTGAAAAACCCTCGTAGTTTTTAGCTCCTCGCATTGAATGAATTTATAAGAATTCTTATATTGGGGGGTTTGGATCACTAGTGACCCATTTACATCTCAAGAATATATACATTTTTGCCTCCACATCTTGGGTACTATTTACGAAAACATTAAATAAAAAATAATATATGAAAATTTACGAAAATTATATATGGACATTAAATTTACGAAATTTATAAAAATAACATATAGTTATTACATTTAGTAATAATATAATAGCAAATATGGTAACTTCCGATCAAAATAATTGAACACGAGACATGCGAATTTTATCACAACTTTATTTCTTGAATTTTTTTTTTTACACAATAATTATCAGGGGATCGTCCTCTTTAAAATGAAATATTAATAATTTTTTTTAGATGTAAATCGTACTTTATGTAACATCTTATAATTTGTGTGACACCAATGTTGAATATAACATTCAGTGATTAATATTGATTTTTTTTTTTTTGAGTTTTTTATTGGGATGCATGTGGATGTTGTATATAACATCACTAAATTTTGTATGTCCCCTGATTGTTGAATATAAGTAATAGAAAATAATAATTAATGTTGATAATATAACAAATTAATATGACTTACTGATAAAGGTGATTTGGATGTTAAATGTAACACGTTAAAATTGAAAATTGTGGAAGTATCATGTTGAATGTAATATAAAATATGAAAACTAAAAATTCTAAAAGTATTGTACTTGTTTAATGCAATTGTTTAATGCAATATGAATGTGAAAACTGAAACTAATGAAAAAAATAATGAATTTGATATCATTTTTGAATATCTTATTTAGACGAATTTGAATATTGTGAAAAAAAACATGGGTTTATACCACTCATCTCTCCTGTCATTTTGTTCTAAATCAGATACCTCCCTTGTTATTTTATAAATACCAGTCAACTCCATCGATCAATTTTTTTGTATTGAAAGATATATATACCCTTCTATTATTTTTAAAAAAATTATAATTTAAAGGTTAATAGTACTTTATCCCCTGTGATTTGGCCAATTTATACTTATCCCCTGTGATTTTTTTGACCAAATGAAATATCTTTATTCATTTATTGACCAAATGAAATATCTTACTTTATAAATAAATATTATTTTTTAATTTACTTTTGGAGTCCTATAAATTTGGTCACCTCCCCCCCCCCCCTCTCAATTTTCTCATCCACCATTATCACACCATACTTTAGAGAGAGAAGAAATGATGTCAGGAATCATGAACAAGATATGGGAGACCCTTCACCTTGGGGGAGGCAACAAGGAGGGCGAAAACGAGCCTCAAGGCGGCGAGCAGCCCAAGAAGCCGGAGGAACCTAAGGAAGGGCTAATGGATAAGATCAAGGACCAGATCCCCGGCGGCGAGCAGCACAAGAAGCAGGAGGAACACTACGGCGGAGAGTTTAAGAAGCCGGAGGAACATTACGGCGGAGATTACAAGAAGCCGGAGGAACAGAAGAAAGGGCTGGTGGAAACAATCAAGGACAAGTTTCTCGGCGGCGAGCAGCACAAGAAGCCGGAGGAACACTACGGCGGAGAGTACAAGAAGACGGAGGAACGGCCATGAGAGCAGCAGCAGCTCCGACAGCGACAGAGATCCTCCTCCCCATCACTACGGTATCATATTTAACCTAACGTTTATTCTATTATCCCCTCTCTCTCTATATATATATGTATATGTATATCTATTTATTTTTTCTGATTTTTGTGTTGTTGTGTAGGTTGATGGAGAAGTGAAGGAAGAAGTGGTGTTTGTGGGAGGAAGAGCTTTCATATATATGCCCCTTTTTTTTCTTGCAAATAAAAATTGTATTGGTTATGATGTAAAAAAAATTGTATTTTGATTGTGATTTGGGAGGAGGATGATAGCATGAGGGAGTCATACTTGTCATTCCCTTTTGTTTTGTGTGGTATTAATTAAGGGAAAATTGGTCATTAGTCCTATTTTTAAAGTCTAATTCGCAATTAGTTTTTTGTGTTATTAAATTTTGATTTAGTCCTTTAAGTTATATTTCATTTGTGTTTTAATTTTTTTTAAGAGTTTTTGGTTATAATTAATATTTTTTTTTATTTAAAAAAAATTATGTAAATAAATAAATAATAAATAAATACTTGGACGAAATTGTTACCTTCGTGATGAAGGCAACAATTTCAAACTAAATGATATATAATACACATGCATTGACACGTATTAATAATAATATTATCAATATCATTAATTCCATATACATATATGCTAATGTCATTGCTGAAACAAAGAGGGGAAGGGAGAATCATATGTGAACAATGGTTGGAATCGGGTGTTAGGTAATTTTGAGCTAAAAAAAATTGGATTTCGGTTCGAATTCCGACTTCGGATTTCAAGTAGAATTTTTAACTCTTTTAATATATGTATTTAATTGTCCCATTGTGTGATTTATGTTAAAATTGTTGTTGAATTTTACCTGTTAAATTTTATGAAATAATTATGAGTACGTAAAAATTATGTCAATGTATTTTATTTGTCACGTTAATTAAATGCACGTATTAGAGGAGTTGGAGTTCTATTGAGCATTGACTCACAACCCCATAATTTTGATTGCAGGACCGGTGAGAACGAAATGGAGACTTAAAATTTATTTGAATTTTTATTTAATTCGTAATAGTTGTATTTTTTATTCACTATTGTAAAATGGATTCGATAAATTGATAATTATAAATTAATTTAAATTTTATTTATTTTTATTATCTAGACTTACAAGTTACGAATGGATTCCAAATTTAAAAATATTTTATAATTCTTATAATGAATTATCCATTTATCAATTTCCATAAGAGCGAAATGTAAAAATATCCAGTTGGTATCAGAACCTGTAAACTGGCATAGTGTTAATATCATGTACATTTATATTGCCTAATGAACTATTCACATTCACATAACCACAGTGTGATATTTATATTGCCTAATGATATAATTGCCTAATAAATTAGTTTGATTTGTAATAAAGTTGCTAGGACTATCAGTTTAGGCCTAATAAACTGATAAATGTTATGATGTCAATGAATTGGGTCAGCATCGTGTGTAAAATTTATCATATTTTTATTAATTAAAATATTGATTATTTAGTAAAATTATCGCCGTCGATAAATAAAACTGTCGCCGTAGTTGGTATAAGTCCTCGGATTTATACAAAATAAATTATTGGTTATTTTGTTTAGTGTTAATTCTCTGTAGGAGAAACTAAGTGGCGGACCTCGGAAACCGGGTCGTTACACTAAATTTAAAACCAAAACCATTTAGTCGGTTTCAACCCAAACCATTCGGTTTGGTTTCTCTCGGTTCCCCGTCGGTTCGGGGTTTTTTTGCCATCCCCACTCACCTAACATGGTTGTCCTTGACAATCATGTGGAAATCCATACCTCACGCATGATCATGAATAGATTGGAGAGGTTGTATAAATATATTGAGATCAGACAACTCCATTCGGGAGACCTTTGCCTCGAATTCCAAACTCCACCATTTTTAGTTCGGACAGAAAATTTCTCAACCCTCATCCATCTTTTCACCATTTTAAGGGAGGAAGCTTGAGTTATATAACACTAGTGGCACTGGTATTTTTGAGAATTACATTTGAGAAAATACCAATCTACAAAATAATGAGCGGCTAAATCCCTTTTAACGGATTAGGATTATGATGACGTGTTTTGGATTTATGTAATATTGTATTTTTTTTTATTTAATTTCAAATTTTGTGTAAACAGTTGTATAACATGAATCTTGTTCTTGATATGGTATTATTGTGATTGGATTGAATCCAATTACTACTAGAACATTAAATCGTATACCTGTAATCTCGATCTAAAGGTTATATAATCATATTCTTGGAGATTGATTATTGGTCTGTATGATTTATGCCTAAAAGTTAATTCACCGTAGATTAGTGTAGGAATTAAACATTGAAGATAAATCATGCCAGAGAATAATAATTCATATTTTTCTGAGTAGTTTCGGCTTGTAATTAGGAACACTCATTTACACAAATCTGAGTTAAATAGAAAATACAAGGAAATCGTATATTCCAAAAAACAGATCCATAATTCCTCACCCGATCCTTATTTTTATTGTTAATTCTAATATTTAATTTTGTTCCTTAAAAATTCAAATAAAAAATCTAAAATCACTCCCATCAAAAGAAGGAAAATAATCGAGAATTGATAATTACAAGACCTATCCTTGTGGAACGACATCCGGACTTAAAGACATTATACTATAATATTTTGCGCTTAATAAGGGAATTAATTTTGAGCGATCACCCTTCCCCGGACCTTGGGCATAGCGAGACCTTTGTAGCACTGAGTTGCCCTTTTATATATAAAACAATGAGTGGCCCCACTCAATATTCTTTTAGTTATATTTATTTATGTTTAACTAATGCAAAAATATATGATTAATTTACTGGTTCATATTTTAAATTACTTCGAAAAATAATTGTGATTCAAATAATAATTATACCCAAAAAGAAAATAGATATGATATAAATTAATTAAATTAGAAATTTTTTTACTTGCAAAAATTGATAAAATTAATCTTAATTTATGGTTATTTGTTTATTATTTTATAGTATATCAATAAAAATTATTATATAGAAATATTATTTTACTTTTTTTATTATTTATGTAATTTTTAATAGTATATTTATTTTCAAAGTT
The DNA here is from genome assembly GCA_016647705.1 of Eucommia ulmoides. Classification (NCBI taxonomy): domain Eukaryota; kingdom Viridiplantae; phylum Streptophyta; class Magnoliopsida; order Garryales; family Eucommiaceae; genus Eucommia; species Eucommia ulmoides. The sequence continues at coordinate 519,768 of CM028340.1, forward strand.
TATAAAAATAATTATTTACTAAAATTTATCCTTTTACTCCTGGATATTCTACTAAAGTAATCAAATGATACTGATGTCTTTAATGCTTAAATATTACGAATTTATTATAATTAATTTCTAAGCCCACACAATACGCGGGTCTCAAACTTGTAAAACATAAATATAAAGTATATATTTATAATTAACCTTATACATCTTATATCCAATTGAGTAAAATATATATTTTTTATAATGAGAAAGAATATATTATTTTCACTATATATACATTTTTGCCTCCACATCTTGGGTACTATTTACGAAAACATTAATTAAAAAATAATATATGAAATTTACGAAAATTATATATGAACATTAAATTTACGAAATTTATATAAATAATATATAGTTATTAAATTTAGTAATAATATAGTAACGAATATGGTAACTTCCGATTAAAATAATTGAACACGAGACATGCGAATTTTATCACAACTCTATTGGTTAATTAAATTTTTTTTACACAATAATCATCAGGGGGATCATCCTCTTTAAAATGAAATATTAATCACTTTTTTTGGAGATGTAAATCGTATTTCATGTAACGTCTTATAGTTTGTGTGACACCAACGTTGAATGTAACATTCAGTGATTAATATTGATTTTTTTTTTGAGTTCTAAATTGGGATGCATGTGGATATCGTATATAACATCACTAAATTCTGTATGCCCCTGATTGTTGAATATAAGTAATAAAAAATAATAATTAATGTTGATAATATAACAAATTAACATTACTTACTGATAAAAGTGAATTGGATGTTAAATATAACACGTGAAAATTAAAAATTCTAGAAGTACCATGTTGAATGTAACGTAAAATGTGAAAACTAAAAATTCAGGAAGTACTGTGTTTAATGTAACATGAATGTGAAAACTGAAACTAATAAAAAAAATAGTGAATTTGATATCGTTTTTGAATATCTTATTTAGAAGAATTTGAATAAATAATTAGATTGTGAAAAAAAAAATGTGTACAACAATAGTTATTTTTATTTTAATAAAATAATTTTGTTGAATATGAAAATTTTCAATGCCTAGTATCTTGCAAGGACAAATTTGTCCACTGAAAATCCACGTTTTTTGAATCTAGAATTAAACGGTACATAAAATCTGACTAATGAAATTTTTTGGTCTACTATAAATTACTTGAAATGTATTGTTAATCAGATATTTAATATAGGCTTAAACCATAATTTTTTCTTAAAAAAAATATCTCCCATGTTGACAAGCTCCTAATAGTATTTATTCCCATGTCGACAAAATGAAATATCTTACTGTATTAATAAATATTATTTTTTAATTTACTTTTGGAGTCCTATAAATTTGGTCACCTCCCCTCCTTCATTCTCTCATCCACCATTACTACACCACACACGTACTTCAGCGAGAGAAGAAAAGATGGCAGGAATCCCGAACAAGATAGAGGAGACCCTTCTCCTTGGGGGCGAAAACAAGCCTCAGGGGGGCGAGCAGCACAAGGAAGGGCTGGTGGATAAGATCGAGGACAAGATCCCTGGCGGCGAGCAGCACAAGAAGCCGGAGGAACATGACGGCGGAGAGGCTCAGAACAAGCCAGAGGAACACAAGGAAGGGCTGGTGGATAAGACCAAGGACAAGATCCCCGACGGCGAGCAGCACAAGAAGCCGGAGGAACAGTACTGCGGCGGCGGAGAGGCTCACAACAAGCTGGTGGAACAAAAGGAAGGGCTGTTGGAAAAGATCAAGGACAAGATCTCCGGCGGCGGAGCGGAGGAGAAACCCGGCAAGGAGGGGGAGAAGAAGTGAAGGAATAAGTGTTGTTTGGGGGAGGAAGGGCTTTCATATGTATGCCTTTTTTTTTTCTTTTTTCTTTTTTTTGTTTTTACTTTTTCTTGCAAATAAAAAGTGTACTTTGATTATGATTTAAAAAAAAAAAAAATGTGTTTTGATTATGATTTTGTGGTATTAATTAATAAATACCCTTTTGTGTCCAATTTCTATTTTATCAACCCCACCCCATAAAAAAGGATATTTTAAATTAATTTATTTTTTTAACAAATATATTTTGATGATATTCGAAATTCAGACCACAATAACCCTCGCAATCCTTAGCTCCTCCTTGTACTGAAAGAACGTGCAAGAATTCTTATATCGGGGGTTTGGATCCAAACAAGAGAATAAAAATAACTTTTAACTTGAATGTATGGAGGATTTGAACTTCTATCCTCTATTTTGTAGATATTTATTTGTCGGAAAAAAAATGAGATAGAGAACATCTCGTCAACATGTTAAGATTTCAGGCATAATCAGCGTGTTTCCTTAATCGATATTGCATTCGGGTCAAATTCTAAATCCGGGATGTCGACGGGTTAGAGAGAGAGCAGAACGTGGAGAGAGAGAGAGTGATCATGTAAACGTGGACATGCATGGCCTTTGGAGAGTGGGTGACGTGGACATGCATGGCCTTTGGAGGGGGTGACGTGGACATGCATGACCTTTGGAGAGGGGGTGACGTGGACATCACATTCTATCAAAACCTACCCTTTTTGTGACCTTATTTTAAAAAATTATATTTTTATTTCTATAAAAATTTATTAACACCCTTCTATTTTTAAAATTAAAATTTTTACTTTTAATTTTTTAAATAATTATATTTATCACGGACTCTCTCACCACCCACCACCACCGTTCATTATATTTTTATTTTTTTACACTAACATCCCTATTTAAAAAAAATATTTTTTTTACCCTTTTATTAAACAAAATAAAATAAATAAAAAATATCTTTCTCTCCCCTCTTTCCCCCACCACCAACCTCTCTCTCCGGCAGTGGAGGTGGATGGTGGCGGTGGCAATGACTGGTGGGCAGTGAGAGAATATGGTAGGGTGAGAGGTAAATATAATTATTTAAAAAGTTAAGGGTAAAAATTATAAATTTAAAAATAAGGGATAATAAATTTTTATGAAAAATAAAATATAATTATTTTAAAATAACAGAAGGACATCTATGTCATAAGGGGTAAGTGGTTTCAATTATAAAACTACCGGGGTGATTGATATTTGTAAAATGACAGGGGAGATATCATGTTTATGGTAAAAAAAAACAGAAGAGGACTTTGATATAAACTCTATTTCTAAATTTCAAAAAACTTTTTTACCATTTTAATATTATTTCTAATAAAAATAGTGGTTTTTTTTTTAAAAAAAAAAAAAAAATACCCCATAACGTTTAAACTTTTTGGGTCTTTTATATTAAGTCCGTCAAATTTATTTTCATCAAAATTATAAAAAAAAAATTGTCATTTTTCACCTCATCAAATTTAATATTCAGATTTTTATTATCTTCATCTGAACATGGCCTCATTTATGGCTACATCCATTCACCGACGACTATCCTTCAATACTCCGCTTCTAAATAATTTGAGATAAAAATTTAAATAAATACCCTATTAATAATCTTCACAAATTAAAGATTTTAAAAAATAATATTATACAAAACATGACCGATATAGAGAGGTCTAAATATTTCTCAACTGTATGATGTCTTAAGAGACAATGAATGAAACATATTAAGAAAAAATCTATATCTAAATCCTTAAAAGTGAAAGGAGAGAAGATTTTAATAACGTTAAAGAACGCAATTTCAAGTCTTTTTGTGGGCTTTAATTTTTTTTATTTTCTTATATATAAAATTAGAATTTGTTGACTTGCAAAAATTGATAAAATTAATCTTAATTTATGATTATTTATTTGTTATTTTATAGTATATTATTAAAGAAATTTGGAGAAATATTATTTTACTATGATTATTTATGTAATTTTTAATAACATATTTATTTTCGATATTTATAAAACGTCATTACTTACTAAAATTTATTGATTTTTATTTTTGATTTTTTATTTACCACAAATAAAAAAAGAAAAGAAACAATAAAAATAAAAATTCAAATTAAAAAAAAATCTATATCTAGTACTTAAAAGTGGAAGGAGATAAAAGATTTTCGTGAGGTTAGAAAATACATTGGTGGGTTCTAATGTTTATTTTTTTATAGTATATTAGTAAAAAATAATTTGTTGAAATATTATTTTACTATGATTATTTATGTAATTTTTAATAACATATTAATTTTTGATATTTATAAAACTTCATTACTTATTTAATTTAATTTTTTTTATTACCAAATAAAAAAAAGAAATGAAAAATTGAAAATAAAAGTACAAATTTTAAAAAAATAATAAATAAGAGAGATATTTATATCTATATCTAATACTTAAAAATAATATATCTTTCAAGTTTTTTGTGGGTTCTAAGTGATCCGACCTTTTGATTGTACCATATTTTGTGTGATCTAATACCACTAAACTTAGTTTTGTTAATCGTTTGAATAAATTAAATTATTAGAATTGATCAATTTTATTTATTTGTGTAGATTTTTGAAAATGGAATAAAAGTGTGTTAATTTGGTGCAGAACGGATAAAAAAACGAGACGGGTGAATAGTACTATGTGTGTGAACACTACCATGAACAAGAACAATAATACTCATATGGACAATTCTCACGCATGATCATGAAGAAGATGAATAGTGCCCTGTCTCCATCCTACTTTTCCACAATTTTGTCTTTTTTAGACAATTTTGTGGAAAGTTTTGCTCACCTATAGGGATATTGACGGTACGGATTTCGCTTGATTTCGTACAAATCTAAAACCAAAATCGTTTAACATATATAAAATCAAAATCAAAGCTACCAGTTTTTTTTTTTAAACAGTTTTAAAGCTGAAAAAATTAATTTTAACCAAAACCAAAACCACGAAATTGTGAAACCGTTTACGAGTTTTAAATTCTATAAAAAACCAAAACCGCTGACAATTGTTTCTTATATATGAACAAAAACATAACTAAAATATAAAATATAAATTCCAAAAATAAAAACAAAACCACAAAACTATTAATTGTAAACATTCTCCAAATCATATAATTTTCAAAATAACTAAAAACCAACTGTGAAACTGCTTGCCTATAAGCATATATATACACTAGGGTTAAACTGAAAAAGGGTTAAAAATGTAAATAAATAAAAAAAGAATTATATATATCGGTTACACGGTTGCACAGTTCGGCTCATGGTTCGGTCAAGTGGTTCAGTTACACGGTTACTATCCCAAAACTAAAATCAAAACCAAAACCGTTTCGGTTGCTAAATTTAAAACCAAAACCATTTAGTCAATTTCAATTCGGACCATTCAGTTCGGTTTCTTTCGGTTACCCGTCGGTTCCCGTTTTTTTGCCATCCCCACTCACCTAACATGGTTGTCCTTGACAATCTTGTGGAAATTCATACCTCACGCATGATCATGAATAGACTGGGGAGGTTGTATATATATTGAGATCAGACAACTCCATTCGGGGGGACCTTTGCCTCGAATTCTAGACTCTACCATTTTCAATTCGGACAAAATCTTTCTCAACCCTCATCCATCTTTTCACCATTTTAAGGGAGGAAGTCTGAGTTACGTACATAACACTAATGGCACTGGTATTTTTAAGAATTACATCCGAGAAAATACCAGTCTACAAAATAATGAGCGGTTAAATCCCTTTTAACGGGTTAGGATTATGGTGATGTATTTTGGATTTATGTAATATTGTATTATTTATTTAATTTCGGATTTTGTGTAAACAGTTGTATAACACGAATCTTGTTCTTGATATGGTACTATAGTGATTGGATTTTATTTCAAAATATTCTTGCTGAGATTTTGGGTTGAATCCAATTACTACTAGAACATTAGATCGTGTACCTCTATAATCTCAATCTAAAAGTTTTACAATCGTATTCTTGGAGATTGATTATTGGTCTAGATAATTTATGCCTAGAAGTTAATTCACCGTAAATTAGTGTAGTGTAGAAATTTAACATTGAAGATAAATCATGTTAGAAAATAATAATTCATATTTTTCTGAGTAGTTCCAGCTTGTAATTAGAAACACTTTTGTACACAAATCCGAGTTAAATAGAAAATACAAAAAAAAAAAACGTATATTCCAAAATACGGATCCATAATTTCTAACCCGAAATAAGACCTGAGTTTCGCATGTGTATACTTTTTAGTTGCATTTTAGAGCATTTAAAAAATAATGGGATGCATTGTATCATTTAATATCTACTTTTTAAGGGTAATATGTTGATATTAACTTTAAATTGTAAAATTTTTGGAGGTTAATTTACACTTTAAAAATCATTTAGGGATTTAATAAATATAAAATATTATCCTAGGGCTATATGTAATATTTTAAAAAAAATAATCAATTTTATGGATAAGATCAAAAGAATAAATAAACAAAAAAATCTCTTATCCAGAACGTGGATAAGAAGCCAAAAAAATAATAATAATAATAATAATAATAATAAAAGGAAAAAATTGGGGCCGTGAATTGCAGTAAAAAAAAAAAAAACGAAGAGAAAGAGGAACAGGCCGGTTACAGAAATCACTCTTTTGTCTTCTGTTTCCATATATATAGACACACACATAGGTGTATATATATAATATATATATATATAGTTAAAATAAAATATATTACACGTTCAATTCATGGGCTAACTATTCATGAAGCTAACTATGCAGACAAGTGTAGATGTATATTTATGTCAAATATATATATGGCGGATTCGAGAAATACAGCCGGTATAGAAATATCTAATTTGTGAAGAATATACTTTAAAATAAAAATTATAAATTTTACTAAAACGACAATTTTAGTATTTCGTCGACTAATAAAAATTTTAACAGTCAATTAATATTTTTCTACAAATTAAATTATTAATACGAAATTTTTGGTACTCATTACTATAATAATTTTCGTACAGTTAATATTAATATAGAAACATGGGTGTATAGTAATTTTGCATAATTAAAATTTGGAGAATGAGAAATTGTGAATTTTAGGGCCACGCATTACATATTAGGTTTATTTACATAAATTATTAATTTGGACCCTATCGCTGTTAGGTTCACAGGTGTCGCCGCCCTCGTAGTCTTTTGACGGCAGTATTTTGGACAGCGTAAAAATTGAGGTAATTGTACTGTCTTCTATGTAAATTGACAAAATAGATTTTTTTATGAATTGTGAAAAAAAAAATGTTTATTAAAATGGACGGTGTTATAACGTTATGTGGATCAAGTAGATTTTTAAATGTGGAAAGTAGTTTTATTATCCGACTATACCATAATTGTCTTCTCGTCAGGAGGGCATGTCCTGCGAGATGTGCATTACCTGTCAGGCAAGACCTGCAGGGTGGATATTTTTTGTTACCTGTCAGGCAAGTCCTGCAGGGTGGATGTTTGTTGTTACCAGTTAGGCAAGTCCTGCAGGGTGGATGTTTGTTGTTACCAGTTAGTGTGAATATATGAACCTGTCAAGAGTGCAAATCCTACGGGTGGCTGCCCTTATCATTGGGGATATTAAATAACCCTGACACTGATAGTCACTTTAGATGACACAGTTGTACAAGTTACAGTACTGTCGTAACTCCTGATCGTGAGGTGAAACGATCTTATGGATAATAGAAAATATGAGTGCGGTATTTTATTATATATCGAAATGTTGGATTGGTTGATTTAAATATATTATCCTATTGTAATTATGATAGTGGAAATTTATTTCGGCATGATATGCGGTTATATTATATTATATTTTGAAAAGTGGTATTTGATAATTATGTTTGATGCATTAAATATTTTAATATTATGAAGACATTATACCGATAAAATATTTGGTTTCAGGTCCCGCAGCTAAGAGTGGGTCCACTACTGGCATTAGGTAGAGTCAGAGGTGGTGTCATTTTGAAGGGTTGGCTGGGACCGTGGAAGGATCAGTTTTCTTTTTGTGGTTTTGTTGTGAATATTTGAGACATGTGTATTCTCAAATTTTGAAGTGAGTAAATATATCATTTTTTTTTTTTTTGAAAAAGAAAAAAGTAAATTTGATATCGTTTTTGAATATTTTATTTAGATGGATTTGAATACATAATTAGATTGTGAAGAAAGAAAAAATGTGTACAATAATAGTTATTTTAATTTTAATAAAATGATTTTGTTCAAATCTGTCCACTAAAAATTCGCATTTTTTGAATCTAGAATTAAACGGTACATAAAATCTAGATTTTTTTTGTCTAATGTAAACTACATTGTATTGGTAATTAGATATTTAATATAGATTTAAACAGTAATTTTCCCTTAAAAAAAAAATATCTCCCATGTCGACCAGCTCCTAATAGTACTTACTCCCGTGTGGACAAAATGAAATATCTTACTGTACTAATAAATATTATTTTTTTAATTTACTTTTGGAGTCCTATAAATTTGGTCACCTCCCCTCCTTCGTTTTCTCATCCACCATTACTACACCACTCACATACTTCAGCTTTGAGAAGAAAAGATGGCAGGAATCCCGAGCAAGATAGGGGAGGCCCTTCACGGTGGGGGCGAAAACAAGGCTCACTGCGGCGATCAGCACAAGGAAGGGATGGTGGATAAGATCAAGGACAATCTCCCCGGCGGCCAGCAGCACAAGAATCCGGGGGGACCCAAGGAAGGGCTAGTGGATCAGATCAAGGACAAGATGCCCGGCGGAGAGCCTCAGAAGAATCCGGGGGGACCCAAGGAAGGGCTAATAGATAAGATCAAGGACAAGATCCCCGGCGGCGAGCAGCACAAGAAGCCGGGGGGACAGTGCTAGGCAAGAAGCCGGAGGAGCACTACTAGGCAAGAAGCCGGAGGAAGTATAGTACTGAGCAAATAAAAAGTGTGACGGATTTAAATAAATAAAAAAAAAAAAGAGTACTCTGTAGAAGGATGATATATATAGCATGAGAGAGTCATACTTGCCATTAGGCAAGTTCCTCGTTGTAATTTCCCTTTCGTTTAATACCCTTTTTGTGTCTAATTTCTATTTTAACAACCCCATAAAAAAGGATATTTTTAAACTAATTTATTTTAAAACCCTCGCACTTGGAGATCTAGAAGTATAATCAACTTCTTAACCAATATTTCATCATGTTAAACTACAAACTCGGGTGCTCGCGGGTTTGATCCGTCCCTGATTCATGGATCAATTTTCATTTTGGGCGCAGCCCACTAGTGACCCATTTACAAGGCTCAAGACCAAATTGTGCCTAATCAAATTTGGCGGTGGCGTTCAATCGGAGTTTTCATCTTCGGAGAAAAACACGAAGGTTTTGGCCTTGAAAGCGGCTGCAAATTTAAGTGACTCGGTGAGAGCTTAAAAAAAAAAAATTGGAATTGTTTTTTGTTAAAAAAATTGTTGTTGAATTTGTTTCTTGGTTTTTTTTTTTGGGATTTGTTTGTTTCATTTCTAATGAATATAACCAATAAGAGAGAGAGAGATGACTTGTAGAGGAGTTTCATATGAGAGAGATGATGAATAGGTTATTAAAATACACATTTGACCCTTAAATTTTAGATAAAAAAATAAAATAATCTCAATTAAAAATTATAAAGGATATAAATGTAATTTAACATGAATTAAAAGAAAACTTAACAGAGGGTTCAAATTGAAAAAAAAAATGTGAGGTAACTAATGTGTCAAAGTTTAAATACGGGAATCCAATTGAGCACAAACTTCAGAAAACGGAAGTGTTATTATCCCATAAATTATTCACAAATTAAATATATTGTCATATAAATATAACCCACTATATTTCCCAATCCCATATATATGCACACACTCAACTATATATATTTGTATATACATATATATATATATAATGCTATTTATGTACGGAGAAAAGAGTTAAATATATACCAAAAAGATAAATTGGTAGAGAGAAATACAAAGAGAGTAAATTACACAAATATAATATATGTTAATTATTATTATTATTTTTTTAAGGTTCATCGCCATTGTCAACATCCACATATTATTTATTTATTTATTTTTATTATTAATTTTTTTTTTTTAGTCATGTTGTCCTAATTCCCTTAACCCGTCTTCATCCTTTTTTTTTTTTTTTTTTCCTTAAGCTATATCCAATAATGCAAAATAATTTACACAAACCCACCATTTCAACCTCCAAACAACCATCTAAACCCAAAAGATAAAAATTAACATTAACAATTGACCCCTAAAAATTGTAGGGAAATGTTGATGCCAAAAAGTGGTGGCGGGTCAACAGCATGGTCCGGGAGAATACCTGGAATACAGGACAACCCTTAGCGCTGCAGCTGGTTGAGTTCAGGTGTGGTGATGATCTCTGAGCTGAATTCCACTCTTCTGCTCCAAACACCTACACGAACACCCACCGGGGTTATCCCCAGTAAAGTCCCTCCGGCGTAAGAATAAGTATTCCAGGGTGGAGAGCTGAAGATATATTGAGTTCACTGGTAGTCACGTACCTTTGGGCAGTGGACGCCCCGGTATATTTATAGGCGCTAGTGCTTGATTAGCGCCGCGAAATTAGGGGGCCAGCTCAGGTTAATTAACATAATCTGTTGGACAACCAAAGAGCAGACAAGTTAGCCCTCTAAATATCTGGGCTGGCCTTTGAGCCCATAAGTAGAGGCCCATGGGCCAGAGCCTCACAACGGCCCGACGAACTCCCGAGTACTGAGGTGGTGAGCAGAGGGTGCCTCAGACCGTCAGTTCGGCAGGTCGAACCTCAGCTTGCTGGTCCCGATTTCTTCACTGAGACGATCCTCAGTTCGGTTGGGGGGCATCTTAGCTCGGTACTGAGGGGATTTCAGCTCTCATCCCTACTGCTCTTCTATAATTGGGTGTATTTATAATTACCAAATTTATAATTTAAAAACCCAATTCCCACCATTTTATTTAAATCAATTATCTTAAATTAATTATATTAAAACCGAATATTCAATATTTTCAAAATTGAGATATTTTACAACCGACTACGATAATTATAATTACCGTTTCCTCCAATTTATATCCATCTATTTATAATCCTAGTAATAATACAAATTTATACAATACAACTATTTCAAAATATAGATAATGAAATTCAACTAATTTATCCATCGTCGTCCTACTTTCTATCTTTCTTTTCTTTTCCCATCAATTTGAAAGAATTAAATAATTAATTTTCTGCAAATATTCTCCCTTTCCTTTTTTAGTTTAAAAATAATAAATAAATACAATTATTACAAATGAAAATTTAAATAAAAGTCTTTTCGTCGTTTTATCTCCGCCAACCCTGCAACCAAAAACTATGGGGTTGTAAGCCAACGGTCAGTAGAACTCCAACCCCTTTAATATATGCATTTAATTAATATAATACATAAATCACATTAGCATGCTTGTCATATAAATTCTACATCGTCCAAATTATTTTACGTGATTAAACAGATAAAATGTCACAACGATTTACCAAATAATTTCATCATCACATCATGAGATAATTAAATACATATATTAAGAGAGTTCGGAATTTTACTTGCTCTGAATCGTCCGTTTGCCACAAGATGGATTTTATTAGGGTTGTTTGTGTAATTCTTGTTTTTCTTTTTCTTTTTCTCTCTTTCTTTTCCCTTTTTCTGTTTTCTGTTCTGCAACAGCCAGCACCGCTGCAGCGTCGGGCTCACCGCCGCGGCAAACACCACCCCATCTCTACTCTGCTCACTAAATTCTCACTGCCGCGGCGAACGCCTCACCGCTACGGCAATGGTCTTCGTTTTTCCACTCTATTTTTCTGATTTGGAACCAACCGCCAACTCTCTCTCTCCCCACCAACTCCGACGATCACCCTCGCTGCTCTTCCTCAACGATCCGAGCACACGTACACACACAGAAAACTCACACACACACCCCTAATCACATACCCACACTAAACACACACATACCCACTTCTCTGCCGATTTAACTCCAAGGCCGACGACCACCATCAATGGACCACCACTGACCGCCGTCGGACCAACTCACACCACCACCACCCCCGTCGATCACCCACTACTCATACACACGCCAAACAAATGCACCCACACAGTCACCGTCGACTGATCAGCAGCACACGCATGGCACACACAACACATACACGACATGACACACACTCACCGCCGGTGAACCATGACGACGAATCCACGCCGGACTGCCTTCTCTCTCTCTCTTCTCTCCACTCCGACGACGACGGCAACGATCAAAACACGCACCACCGACGACCCCACACCTACAACCGACGACCACCCTCAACGGAACACCCCCATGCGATGAACGAGCAGAAAATACACACACGCACGCTGGATTGAATCACGCCGATCACACCGCTGGCCGAACAACGGACAACCAAAATCCACACCGTCAACGACGACGCCACACCTCTCTCTCTCTTCTCTGTTTTCTCTTTTTCTTTCTACTGTCATGCGTGTGTATGAAGTTATATATATATATATATATATATATGAGTTGAAAAAGAGGCACAAGCCCTACCGACCTTTCCTCTCCTTACTGTCGCGGACCGACTTCCCTCTCTCTTCTCTCTATTTTTTTTTTTTTTTGATCTTATCACAATTGTGACAATATATATATTAAATATATTATTTATTTTAGTTTTAATTACATAAATCTCTCCTTAATTAAAATTTTGAAATCATTTAAGTTCAAAAGTTTACAATTTGCATTATGAAAATTACTAATTAACCCCTCAAACTTTAAATTAAAAACTATAACACCATCTACCTCATAATAAATATCAGGGTCTTACAATATGAATGTTAAATGTAACACATGAAAATTAAAAATTCTGAAAGTACCATCTTGTACACATGAAAAGATTGATAAAACAATTTTGTTGAATAGGAAAATTTTTAATTCCTAATATCTTGTAACGGCAAATATGTCCGCTGAAAATCCGTTTTTTTTTAATCTAGTACTTAAAATCTGACTAATGAATTTTTTTATCTAATGTAAAAATGTATTGATAATAAAATATTTAATAGAGGCCTAAACTGTAATTTTTCCTCAAAAAAAAATCTCCCATGTCGACCAGCTCCTATTAGTATTTATTCAATTATTGGCCAAATGAAATATCTTACTCTATGGGGGCAAAGTTCATATGCTGACACATAATATTTTATAAATAAATATTATTTTTTTGGAGTCCTATAAAAATATGGTCACCCCTCTCCTCTCCTCCATTTTCTCATCCACCATTACTACACCACACGCATACTTTCGCGAGAGAAGAAAAGATGGCAGGAATCACGCACAAGATAGAGGAGACCCTTAACGTCGGGGGAGGAAACAACCATGGCAAAAACAAGCCTTACGGCACCCAGCAGCACAAGAAAGGGCTGGTGGATATGATCAAGGCCAGGATCCCCGGTGTCGGGCGGCACAGGAAGCCTGTGAAACACAAGGAAGGGCTAGTGGATAAGATCAAGGACCAGATCCCAGGCGTAGAGGCTCACAAGAATCCGAGGAAACCCAAAGAAGGGCTAATGGATAAGATCATGCACAAGATCCCCGGCGGCGGGCAGCACAAGAAGCCGGGGGGACGGTACTAGGCAAGAAGCCGGAGGAACACTTCTAGGCAAAGTAGCCGGAGGAAGAGTACTAGGCAAGGCAAATAAAAAGTGTGATGTATTTAGTAGCATGAGGGAGTCATACTTGCGCCATTAGGCAACTTCCTCATTGTAATTCCCTTTCGTTTTGTGTGGTATTAATTAATACATACCCTTTTGTGTGTAATTTCGATTTTAACTACCCCATAAAAAAGAATATTTTTAAACTAATTTATTTTTTTAACAAATATATTTTGATGATACTCGAAATTTGGATCACAGTAATTTGTGAAAAACCCTCATAGCATGTTTGGTTGGACGGAATCGGGGGTGAAATGGAATCGCATTCCGTCCTCGATTTGTATTCCGTTGTTTGATTCTCTAACGGCATGTTTGGTTGGATGTAATCGTGGGCGGAATGGAATCGCATTCCGCCCTCGATTCCTATTCTGTTGTTTGGTTTTTAAATGGAATCACTTTTGTGATTCCATTGGAATGAAATAGGATGGAATGAGATTCCATTTGAGATACGGTGAAATGAGATTTCAACCCAATAGAATCAACATCCTAAATTACATAATAGTTCTTATATTTAAACTCTTGAAAATTGAGAACAAAAATTAAAAATTAAGAACAGAAACAAAAATTAGAGAACATAAATAAAAATTAGAGAACAGAAAATTGGGAATAGAAACAGAAATTGAGAACAAAAAATTAAGAACAGAAATAGAAAATTGAAAACATAAACATAAAATTAGAGAACATAAAATTAAGAATAGAAATTAAAAATTGAGAATAAAAAATAAAAATTAAGAATAAAAATTAAAAATTGAGAATAAAAAATAAAAATTAAGAATAAAAACAGAAAATTGAGAATATAAACTAAAATTTGAGAACAAAAATAAAAATTTAGAGAACAAAAATAGAAAATTGAGAACAGAAATAAAAAATTGAGAACATGAACTGAAAATTGAGAACAAAAACAGAAAATTAGATAATGGAAAATTGAGAAAGAAAACTGAAAATTGCAAACAGAAATAGAAATTAGAGAATAGAAACTGAAAATTGAGAACAAAAATAGAAATTAGAGAACAGAAACTTAAAATTGAATGGAATAGTGAAATATAATAAAATGAGGGAAAGAATGGAATAGTGAAATATAATAAAATTTTGTAATAAGAGCATAATGAGAATTTTATTATATTTCATTCCATTTTTTTACTCATTTCATACCAACTAAAGAAGAATATTGAATAATAATTTCATAAGGGCATAATGAGAATTTTACTATATTTCATTATTCCGTTACTTCCCTCATTCTATACCAACCAAACAAGATAATGGAATAGCGATTTCATTGACAATCCCATTCCATTTCTTCTCTTATTCCATTACTTCTTTCATTCCATTCCACCCTCATTCCATTCCTTCCAATCAAACGAGCCGTAATGGAATCACTTTTGTGATTCCATTGGAATGGAAATCAGGGGAATGAGATTCCATTTGAAATAGTATGGAATCAAATCCAATTCAATGGAATCAAATCCAATTCAATGGAATCAAAATTCAAATTACAAAAAAGTTCATCACTGATCCAACCCAATCCCGAAATTAAAGAATAGAAACATAAATTAGAGAACAGAAACTGAAATTAAATAACAGAAAATTTAGAACAGAAACAGAAAATTAAGAAGAGAAAATTGAGAACAAAAACAGAAAATTAGAAAACTGAAAATTGACAACAGAAACAGAAATCAGTGAACAGAAACTGAAAATTGAATTTAATAGTGAAATATAATAAAATGAGAGTGAATGAAATAGTGAAATATAATAAAATTTTATTATAAGGACATAATGGAATTTTATTATATTTTACTATTTCACTCATTCCTTCATTCCATACCAACCAAACAAGTGAATGAAATAGTGATTCCATTGATAATTTTATTCTATTCTTTCTCTCATTTCATTACTTCTTTCATTTCATTCCACTCTCATTCCATTCCGTTCAACTCAAGACCAAGTTGTCCGAATTTCAAGTTTTTTTTATACAACCGCTAAATTTATTTTGGACAAATTATTCCTATTTGTTTCTGTTTTTTTATCAAATTTACGATTAAAAAATGTTTGTTATTTTTCCTCCTCTCCAACTAAAAAAAAAAACTCACGAAAAATTAATTGAATTTTAAAAATAAAATTAATCAATAATATAAAACTATTGAACCGAATTAAGCAATATTCAAATCTCGTGATCGATTTTTATTGAAAAGAAAATGGATTGTACACCATTGGATTACAATTACAAAGTTACGTGATGGGAAAAAAAGGAGAGATGATGTTGTGGGCATCACGTCTCTTTTCTTTTTAAAATAAAAATGTAATCCTCTTAAATTTTTGTTTATTAACTTTACTTCTTTATTTAAAAAAAAAAAAAAAAAAAAAAATTAGATTAATCCATTAATTTAAAATTTAAATCACGAAAATAATTTTTTTTAAAATTTCAAGTTATAGTAATTTTTCAGACAAAAATTGTAATAACTATTATGATTTAATGATTTCGAATTTTTCTACAGAATTATTAGATTTTTTCAAAAATTACTATATCGAGTGATTAGATAAATAATGAAATATAAAAGTGAGGGTTAATTTTTTTAAAGTAACTTTTTTAGTGAATATTAATAAATTTATATTTAATTGAATATAAAAATTTGCATCTATTATAATTCATATTAATTAAAATTAAAAAATAAATTGGAAATAATTTATTAAAAATTTGAAAAAATTAAATTATGTACTATGTACTTTAAGAAAAAATATATAAAATTATTAATTTGGTATATTGACAAAATTCAGAAATTCTTCTTACTTACACCCTAAGCATTGTTTTCTTATTTTAAGAAATAAAAAAAATAAAAATATCTCCGCATTCTCCCCAATATCAATAAGCGAGTTGATTACACTATTATTATATTTTTAACAAAAAAATACTAAAAAATAGTACTTTTAAACATATTTACGGTATTAGAGTACCCAAGAATTGAAAGTCCGGGTATTGAAACCCGGGGTTCGTAACCCCGGATTTAAAATTTATGGGCATCGTATACTCGGTGTTTCGAACACCTGGTATACGAAAGAAAGAAAAAATATTATTATTTTTTAAAATTGTATACCTGGGGATGTGATCCCCGGGTATACACAAGGACCCGGGGATCACATCCCCGGTCTAAATATTAAAAAAAAATATCAAACTTGGAATGGGACAACTTTCTATACTCACCAAACAAAGAGAGAGAGAGGGCAACACGCAAGAGAGAGAAGAGAATCGAACAAGGCATGAAAAAAAAATAAAAAATCAAAGCATTTATGACACTTTGTACCCCTAATGTTTGATTATTATTAATAAAAGTTTTTTTGAAATTTTTTTACATTTTATTAATGAAGGATTTTTGACATTTGAAAGTGATTTTTGACACTTTATTTTATTATTTATTCAATTCAAGTAATAAAAAAAATTCATGAAAATATTTAATTTATTATTTATTATATCATGACAATTTTTAGTCGATCGAATGGGACATCCTGTCGACTAAATTCAATTTTTGGCCGACTGAATTAAATTTAGTCGACATAATGCCCCATTCGGTTGATCAAAATTTTAATTAAGTCGACCAAATTAAATTTGGTCAACAAGATGTCCCATTTGGTCGACCAAAAATTCAATTCAGTCGACCAAATTCAATTCAGTCGACCAAATATTAAAGTAATTTTTTAGTGAATATTAATAAATTTATATTTTATTGAATATAAAAATTTGCATCTATTAAAATTAAAAAATAAATTGGAAATAATTTATTAAAAATTTGAAAAAAATAAATTATGTACTATGTACTTTAAGAAATAAATAAATAAAATTATTAATTTGGTATATTGACAAATTTCAGAAATTCTTCTTACTTACACCCTAAGATATAAAATAAAAAAATATCTCCCCATTCTACTATTTATTAATTTATTCACCATAAGGACATATTTTGCTTTATGGGGCAAAAGTTGTGGACTCCATCCGCAACTTTTTTTAAGCGTGTTCAGATGAAATTAATTATCTTCCCGGTGGCGTTGGGTGAGTTGTCTACCGTTTAATTATTATTTAAATAAAAAAAAAATTATATATACAAGCATATAGGAATAAAGACTTTTTTTGTCCTCACAAAAATCCTGGGTGTCCTTAACTTTTGTAATTCGACACATTTGTCTTTGACATTTTAAAATTGTGTCAAATTGGCCTCTGGATCGGGTTATGTAAAGTCAAAGTAACGGTCAACATTAATTTAGTGGTATTTTGGTCTTTTTATTCAATAGTATTAATTTAAAAAGCCATCTAAATTTTGAGGGATCAAAATATATTTTTTTCTATTTTCCTGTTGTCCTTCCCGCTAAATACTTCTTTGCAACTTATAAATACTCTTCATACCTCATATTAATTGTTTATTCTTCATTTTCACCCTATATTTTTTTTTATTATATATATATATATATATATATTAAAATACAGAATAATTAAAAAAAATTATTGATCATAATTACAAGAATTAGTATATTCAAACACTATATTGATTTATTTCAACACTGATCGAGTGGACATTTTTTTGTATTTTGAATTATAAAAAAAGCAAAACAATATGTTCACCAAAAAAAGCAGAATAATATTGTACTTTTGTATTTTAGAATACGCAAACAATACATTATGTTCTAAAAAAAAACATAAATCAACCATCAAATCTGTTCTTTAACATATGCATTGATTAAAATAATTATAGAAGGTGGATAAAAAATTAAAAAAATTAATTTTTCATACAATTTTCTGTTTGGCTAATTGAAATTGAGTAATTATGAAAATTAAAATTGAGTAATTCCTTCTCCAATTGCGTCACAAATTACTCTAATTCAACAATGTAATCCTGAAATTTCAACAAAATTGAGCATGAGTTTAATCAAATTCAGTCACAAAATTGAACATGACCTTTTTTGCTCTACAACAACTGTCACATAAACCAGTTGCTGCACACACACACACATATATATATATATATTGAAATAACGCACATTCATTTCAAAGAAACAACAAATATCATTCTGAATATCATTTTGAATAAAAGTAAAACCTAGTAGTACAAAGACAACACATCGCAAATTTTGCATGAAATTTGAAAAATAAATACAACAATTTTACATAAACACAATGTGAATAAAAGGAGAAATGACCAAATAATCGCTACTAATTAAGAAATTAATCGCTTAAATCCCATATAATTCAGGATAATTAAACTTAAATCCCACACGATTTAGGAAAATCATCACTACCACAATCAAAATGTAAAATCATCCATGGAATTGAGGCGTATGGCGGTTAGGGCTTGGGGCAACCAGCCGCTGCAAGTCCTTCGGTGGTGTTGTTCAACGGTGGGTCTTCAGGGATATGGGTTTGCAGATGGTGTTTGGTTCGGCGATGGTAGAGATGATGGTGGAGGTGGTCTTTGGTTCGATGGTGGATGCGGTGGTGTTGTGGTGTTTGATTCAGTGGTGTTGTGGTGTTTTGCTTCGGTGGAATGGTGTTGAGGTTGTAATGACCCAGTTTCCAGGACTGCTACACGATTTCTCCCCTTGGAGAAATTAACATTAAAATCGATTGACCAAATTTTTATTCTACAAAATCTGGTAAATTTATAATATGGCAGTGCCCAGAAATTAATAATTCGTCTTATGATAATATTTTAATTTACAATTTAAATACAACCGAATAACCAATAATTTATTCTGAAATTAATCCAAAAAATTTTACAAACAATGACGATAATTATAGTTATTGATTTAAATTTTACAATACGACAACAATAACTAGAATTATCGTATTTTCGAGTCGATTTTACGACAGCGAATAATAGCTAATAGCTATAATTATTATAAATAGAAATTCTAATATAATATTTGTCATATAATAACTATTACCATGAATATGATTCCCTATACGAAATATAATTAATATTTTTGAATTATATCCTTCATCTTTGAGGGAAATTATTAGAGGTAGCACCATTGGGAATATTTACTGTGGCAATAAATGTCCCACATGGTAATATCCGCGGCATTATGAATTTGTCCCAAAAAATTTCAGACAATCAACAATCCAATTTTACAGCGATAATTATAATCATCGAATTTATAATTTATCGATTTATCAAATTGATTTTACAATGATAAAATAATAAATACAACTATTATAATTTTTATAGAGAAATTCAACTAAAATATTTGTCTCCGTTTTCCTTTCGCCGGCCCTACAACCAAAACTGTGGGGTTGTGAGTCAACGCTAAGTAAAATTCCAACCTCTCTAATACGTACATTTAATTAACGCGACAAATAAACACATTGACATAATTTTCACATAATTTACATATAATTATAATTATTTCATAAAATTTAACAGTAAAAAAAAAAAATCAACAACAACATAAATCACACCATCAAAAAATTAAATATATGTATTAAAAGAGTTAAAAATTCTAACTAAAATCGTAAAATTGATAATCATTTGAAAGTATTTCTCCCAAATTTTCTCGTTCCTTCTTTTACTCCCTCCCCTAATCTCTCTATCTATTTATATATATATATATATTAGAAAGCAATGAGACCCATAAATTCCTTCACCCAAGTCGTAACATATGTCTTTATCACCTATTCATTTCGCTTTGCATGCCTTCCACGTAGAGGTGATAAGGCAATATGTGAGATTTTTATATAAATTATACTAACACCTCTATACATTATATAATATTATTATTAAACTCAATAATTATACTTTGCATATATTTATATCACAAATTTTCAAAATTATCTCCCAAAAATATTAAAATAATATTTTTAAAAATATAAAATTTTCAGGGTATTACAGAGGCGGTGGTGTTTGTGATTCGAGAGAGAGGAGATTGGGAGAGAGAAGATCGGTGATGTTTCTGTTGTGTTGTGAAGAGGATGGATAAAACCACTTTGACCCCTTAAGTTTAACAACATATGCAAATAGATCCCATTAAATTAATAAGATCGAAATGACGCATATATCTTTGATCAAATAGTCACGTGCTTGTCACATGGTTGTTTCTATCCAAAATCCCCGTGGTTTCACCCCCTGGAACAGGGGGGTGGAGTTTCACCCACTGTCACGGGGTGAGTTCCACCCCCGTCTAGTGGGTGATGGCAGGGAAAGGGAGGGAGGAAGAGAGAAAAGAAATGAAAAAATGTTATTAAAAAAATTTAAAAATTGTAAAAAGACCATTTTGCCCCAATATTATGTTAATTTTAACAGATTTTCTAACGGAATGACAAAAAAAAAACGAAATTTTTATTATATGGACTCTAAGAGATGAACAACTCATAAAATAAACCCTCAACTAGTTGAATAAAAATTTGAATTCTTAGAAAATAGTTTCTAACATTTGTCCCGTATTGATGTTATATTTATTAACCACTGTCATTGAGTTTTATGCACGGTCATTATTTATGGAAAGTTACAATTTTAAAAAACATCAAACCCAATCACAAAGAAAGGGATGTTGTGATCGAATTTCAGGTTAAGAAGTGAACAAAAAATATCAAATTAATATTCACAAAATCTTCTTCCTAATGAGATAATTTTCGAATTTTTTGGTCAAGAAATGAAAAATAGTGAATGTTCATATGAATGACAAACCAGTCACTGCAACAATACCTTTCAGTATTTATGGATATTCACAAAACCTAATACAAAAAAAAAAAAAAAAATCAAATAAAAACACACTTCGTATGAACATTCAAAATCTGAACAGATTTGGAGAAAATATTCACAAATAAAAATTAAACCAAAACTCTCCCAAAAAATAGATCTGAAAAATCGATTTGAACAAAATCAAACAAATGGGATATTCACAAATCAAAAATCAAAACAAATCTAGCCCTTATACGAACATTCACAAAAAAAAAAACCCAGTACATTGAAAACACGCTTCGTATAAAACAGTTACCAAAACATTCACCAAAACCAAACCTAATAAAAACACTTCGTATGAACATTCACCAAAATAAAAAACCTAAATAAGATCAATGAAAAACGATCCGTGTGGACATTTTTTTTCACCACTACATGTAAACATTCAGAAAAACACAACCGGAAACACAAAATCAATAAAAACACAGCTGGTATGAACATTCCACGCCGAGACAATCGGTTTGAATGTTCACTGAACCGCAATGAATATTCACCCAACCCCATTGATTCACCGAAAAATAAACCAAAAAAATAAATCACAATGAACAAAGACCCCCAAATTCCCCCCAAAATCAGAAAATCGCATGAACATCACACCTGGAAAGTTTCGCCTCTCTCTTTGAATCGTCTCGACGTTCGTCGAAATTGGCGTCTCGTCGTTCGTCGAAATCGGTGGCAGTGTCGACGAGCACGGTAGCCAAACCTAAAGGAGACCAACTGTAATAATCCTAAAATTTATATTTTTTAAAAATATTATTTTATATAAGTTTAATATTTTTGGGAACGATTTTATAAATTTATGATATAAATAAATACTTGATATTTTTTTAAATTAAATGTTAAATTAATATTTTTGAAAATATTATTTTACATAAGTATAATATTTTGGATTAATTTGTAAATTATAGTAATTTATAATATATATTTGATGAGTTTAGGCAGAAAATATAATTATTGAGTCTAATTTAAATTACTTTATAATTAGGGTCTAGTGTAATTTCCGCAAAGTTTTCTATGGAAGCTATCCAATTTTGACCGTTCAAAATTCGAAAAAAAGAAAGAAAATAATAATAATAATAATAATAATAAATTCAAAATCTTGCATGAAAGCGTGTAAAATTGAGGCGGTGGGAGGAAAATTGGACAAATAATGATATAAAGGGCAAAACATCTGGGTCCCACGTGAAATGTCTTTTTTACATATGTAGATAGAGAGAGTGGATAGATGGAGGGGGTGGGGTCCCACGTGTATTATATATTATTATGCATTTCACGTGGGACCCACATGTTTTGCCCTTTATATCATTATATATGATGCATATATATATATATATATAGATAAAATAAAATAAAATAATTTCTTTCCGGATTATCAACAAATTCGAATTTTAAGTAAAATTTTTAACTCTTCTAATATTTGTATTTAATCTGTCTATTGGGTGATTTGCGTTATTATTGTCGGTAAAATTTATCGTTATTAGTTCGCATGAAATAAATATGATTATGTGAAAATCATATCAATGTGTTTTATTTGTTGTATAAATTAAATGCACATATTAGAGAGATTAGAGTTTTACTGAGTGTTAACTCACAACCCTACAGTTCTGATTGCAGGGCCGGTGAGAACGAGACGACGACGGGAATTTTAGTTAAATTCCATTATTTAAAAATTATAATAGTTGTATTTATTATTCACCGTTGTAAATTTGATTCGATAAATTGATAAATTATAAATTCGATAATTAAAATTATCGTCGCCGTATTATAAATTAAAATATTTTTGTAAAACGAAATATTTGATTGTTTGTCACCCGTCGGATTTTAAAAATTATTGAATTTTATTGATTAAAATATTGGTCGGTGATAGCAAAATGGCGTCGGGAATTATATTAGAATTTTTATGTGTAATAATTGTAACTAATGTTTACTACTGAAAAATTGATTCGCTAAGTCAATGAATTTAATTATCACCGTCGCTGTCAATTTTTTATCAGATTTTTATGAAAAATAATTTTTGGGCCGTTCAGTTGTATTATAAACAACAACGAGAATTTTATTCGAATTTGTAATAGTCGAAATTATTATTTATTATTTATGACTCGGTAAATCGAGAATTAAAAATTATCATCGCATTGTAAAATTTATCGGATTTATATAAAATGGGAAAAAATTGACTATTCGATTTTAGTATTGATTCTCCAAGGGGAGAAACCACATTAGTGGCCTTGGGAAACCGGGCCGTTACATCAACGGCGGTGATGCATCGTCGTCGGACGAACATGGGAGTGAGACAGAGGACGGCGCTTCTAACAGGGATCGAAATCCTAAATTGGATGTAGAATTAGGGTTTTTCCTTACCCCCTATATATAAAGGATAAACATGTCCATTCATGTATATGTTCATGTTCATGAAAGGGTTAAAAAATAACTATGTTTTATTAGAAGGCTAAACAATAATCTCATTTCCATAAAACCAAACAAGCCCAAAAGTGACTCAAATTTTTATTTTTTATTAATATTAATTTTATTTTATAGATTTTTTAATAATCAGATTTTTGTTATCGCCGACACAGCTTCAATACTCCCTTTATAAATAATTTGAGATTAAAATTTTAATAAATACCCTATTAATCTTCACAAATTATAGATTTAAAAAAAAATATATTATACAAAATATGACCGAATTCTAAATATTTTTCAACCTTATAATGTCGTAAGAGACGATGAACGATTCAGATTAAACAAAAATAAAATAAAAATATAAAATATATATTTATATTTCTCTCTATATATATTTACCTCCACATCTTTTGAGGACTATTTATGAAAACATTAAATAAAAAATAATATATGAAAATTTACGAAAATTAATAGATATTAAATTTACGAAAATTGTAGAAATGATATATAAATATTAAATCTAGTAATAATATAGTAACAAATATAGTAACTTCCGATCAAAATAGTTGAACACGAAACATTCGAATTTTATCACAAATTGATTTGTTGAAAATTAATTTTTTTACACAATAATTATCAGGGGATTATCCTCTTTAAAATGATATATTCATTTTTTTTAAAGATGTAAAACATATTTCATGTAAATGTTACATATAACTACTTATAGTTCGTGTGACACCAATATTGAATATAATATTGATTTATTTATTTTTTAGTTTTAAATTGGGATGCATGTAAATGTTGTATATAACATCACAACATTCTGCATGCTCCATGATTGTTGAATATAACATCCAATATAATGAAAAATAACACTAATTAATATTGATAATAAAATAAATTATATACTTGTTGAATGTAACATGACCTACAAATAAATGTAATATGAATGTAGCATGAAATGTAAAAACTAAAAATTCTGAAAGTATCATGTTGAATGTAACATCGAAAAAAAATAGTGAATTTTATCGTTTTGAATACCTTATTTAGACGAATATGAATATATAATTACGTTGCGAAAAAAATAGTTATTTTGATTTTAATAAAAATAATTTTTTTGAAAATCCGCATTTTTTGAATAGGATATTAAACGGTACATAAAATTTTACTAATGAGAGTTTTTAATCTAACGTAAATTACTTGAAATGTATCGGTAATAAGATATTTAATATAAGTTTACATCATATATAATATAAAAATAAAAAATTCGCTTATATAATAAAGTCGATCTACTAAACTCTCGAACATAATCATTAGTCTTTTCGTTCTTATGAATAATTTTTCCTATAAAATATCTTCCATGTCGATCAACCGACTCCTAATAGTATTTATTCCCATGTCGACCAAATGAAATATTTTACTTTATGGGGCAAAGTTGTGAGCCCCATGTGCTGACACATACCTCGGATAATACCTATAAAGATGGTCACCTCCCCTCCTCCATTTTATCATCCACCATTACTGCACCACGCACATACCTTAGAGAGAGAAAAAATGTTGGCGGGAATCATGAACAAGATAAGCGGGACCATTCCACTTGGGGGAGGCAACAAGGACGGCGAAAACAAGCCTCACGACGGCGAGCAGGTGGATAATATCAAGGACAACATCCCAGGCGGCGAGCAGCACAAGAAGCAGGAGGAACACTACGGCAGAGAGGATCACAACAAGATCCCTGGCGGCGAGCAGCACAAGAAGCCGGAGGAACAGTACTACGGCGGTGGAGAGACTCACAACAAGCCGGTGGAACACAAGGAAGGGCGGGTGGATAAGATCAAAGACAAGATCCCCGACGGCGAGCAGTACAAGAAGCTGGAGGAACAGTACTACGACGGCGGAGAGACTCACAACAAGCCGGTGGAACACAAGGAAGGGCGGCTGGATAAGATCAAAGACAAGATCCCTGGTAGCGAGCAGCACAAGAAGTCAGAGGAACAGTACTACGACGGCGGAGAGACTCACAACAAGTCGGTGGAACACAAGGAAGGGCGGGTGGATAAGATCAAAGACAAGATCCACGACGGCGAGCAATATAAGAAGCCGGAGGAACAGTACTACGACGGCGGAGAGACTCACAACAAGCCGGTGGAACACAAGGAGGGGCGGGTGGATAAGATCAAGGACAAGATTCCCGATGGCGAGCAGCACAAGAAGCCGGAGGAACAGTACTACGACGGCGGAGAGACTCACAACAAGCCGATGGAACACAAGGAAGGGCGGCTAGATAAGATCAAAGACAAGATCCCTGGCGGTGAGCAGCACACGAAGTCAGAGGAACAGTACTACGGCGGCGGAGAGACTCACAACAAGCCAGTGGAACACAAGGAAGGGCGGGTGGATAAGATCAAGGACAAGATCCCCGATGGCGAGCAGCACAAGAAGCCGGAGGAACAGTACTACGACGGCGGAGAGACTAACAACAAGCCTGTGGAACACAAGGAAGGACGGGTGGATAAGATCAAAGACAAGATCTCCGGCGGCGAGCAGCACAAGAAGTCGGAGGAACAGTACTACGGCGGCGGAGAGACTCACAACAAGCCGGTGGAACACAACGAAGGGCGAGTGGATAAGATCAAGGACAAGATCCCTGGCGGCGAGCAGTACAAGGAGCCGAAGGAACTGTACTACGGCGGCGAGCAGCACAAGAAGCCGGAGGAACAGTACTACGGCGGCGGAGAGACTCACAACAAGCCAATGGAACACAAGGAAGGGCGAGTGGATAAGATCAAAGACAAGATCCCCGGCGCCGAGCAGCACAAGAAGCCGGAGGAACAGTACTATGGCGGCGAGCAGCACAAGAAGCTGGAAGAACAGTACTACGGCGGCGGAGAGACTCACAACAAGTCGGTAGAACGTAAGGAAAGGCAGGTGGAAAAGATCGAGGACAAGATCCCCACCGGCGAGCAGCACCATAAGCCGGAGGAACAGTACTACGGCGGCGAAGAGACTCATAACAAGTCGGTGGAACACAAGGAAGGGCTGGTGGATAAGATCAAAGACAAGCTCCCCGGCGACGAGCAGCATAAGATGCAGGAGGAACACTACGGCGGAAAGGCTCACAACAAGATCCCTGGCGTTGAGCAGCACAAGAAACCGGAGGAACAGTACTATGGCAGCGGAGAGACTCACAACAAGCCGGTGGAATACAAGGAAGAGCGGGTGGATAAGATCAAGGACAAGATTCCCGGCGGCGAGCAGCAGAATAAGCCGAAAGAACAGTACTACGGTGGCGAAGAGACTCACAACAAGCCGATGGAACACAAGGAAGGGCAGGTGGATATGATCAAAGACAAGATCCCTGGCGGCGAGCAACACAAGGAGCCGAAAGAACTGTACTACGGCGGTGAGCAGCACAAGAAGCCGGAGGAACAGTACTACGGCGGCAGAGAGACTCACAACAAGCCGATGGAACATAAGGAAGGGCGAGTGGATAAGATCAAGGACACGATCCTCGACGGCGAGCAGCACAAGAAGCCAGAGGAAGAGTACTACGACGGTGGAGAGACTCACAACAAGCCGGTGGAACACAAGGAAGGGCGGGTGGATAAGATCAAAGACAAGATCCCCGGCGGTGAGCAGCACAAGAAGTCGGAAGAACAGTACTACGGCGGCGGAGAGACTTACAACAAGCCGGTGGAACACAAGGAATGGCAGGCGGATAAGATCCCTGGCGACGAGCAGCACAAGGAGCCGAAGGAACTGTACTATGACGAGCAGCACAAGAAGTCGGAGGAACAGTACTACGGCGGCGGAGAGACTCACAACAAGTTGGTGGAACACAAGGAAGGGCAGGTGGATAAGATCAAGGACAAGATCCCCGGCAGCGAGCAGCATAAGAAGCCGGAGGAACAGAACTATGACGACAGAGAGACTCACAACAAGCCGGTGGAACACAAGGAAGGGCGAGTGGATAAGATCAAGGACAAAATCCCCGGCGGCGAGCAACACAAGAAGCCGGAGGAACAGTACTACGGCGGCGGAGAGACTCACAACAAGCCAGTGGAACACAAGGAAGGGCAGGTGGATAAGATCAAGGACAAGATCCCTGGCGACGAGCAGCACAAGAATCCGGAGGAACAGAACTACAGCGGCGGAGAGACTCACAACAAGCCGGTGGAACACAAGGTAGGACGGGTGGATAAGATCATGGATAAGATCAAGGACAGGATTCCCGGCAGCGAAAAGCACATGCAACACATGGTAGGGCTGATGGATAAGATCAAGGACAAGATGTCTAGCGGCGGAGCAGAGGGGAAACCCAGCAAGGAGGGGGAGAAGAAGTGAACGAGTAAGTGTTGTTTGTGGGATGAAGGGCTTTCATATGTATGCCTTTTTTTTTTCTTTTTTTTTTTTTCCCTTTTTCTTGCAAATAAAAAGTGTATTTTGATTGTGATTTAAAAAAATGTATTTTGATTATGATTTGTGGTATTAATTAATAAATACCCTTTTGTGTCTAATTTCTATTTTATGAACACCACCCCACCCCATAAAAAAGGATATTTTAAATTAATTTATTTTTTTAACAAATATATTTTGATGAAATTAGAAATTTATATCACAATAACCCTCCCAATGACGCAATACTTAGCTCCTCCTCGTATTGAAAGAACCTGTAAGAATTCTTATATCTGGAGTTTGGATCCGAACAAGAGAATAAAAATAACTTTTAACTTGGATGTATAGAGAATTTGAACTTTTATCCTTCACGCTCTATTTTGTAGATATTCCTTTGGCGGAAAAAATGAGATTGAGAACATCTCCTCAACATGTTAAGATCTCAGGCATAATCAGTGCGTCTCCTTAATCGGCATTGCATTCGGGTCAAATTCTAAAACGGGGATGTCGGCGGGTTAAATCTCTCCTTGATCCATGGATCAATTTTCATTTTATTATTTCTTTTTTCTAAATGACCGTATTCTCTACCATACTTCTAAATGGCTTATACCAACGGCCTCTTTTGGCTTTAAAGCTAAAAAAAAATATATTTTTATTTTTATAAAAATTTGTTAACACCCTTTATTTTTTAAAGTTAAAATTTTTATTTTTAATTTTTAAATAATTATATTTACATCTCTCTCTATCACACCCTCTTACCACCCACCACCACCACCACCGTTCATTATATTTTTTCTTACACTAACATTCTCATTTAAAAAAAATATATTTTTTACCCTTCTATTAAAACAAAATAAAAAATGGATAAAAAGCATATTCCTCTCCCCCACCACCAACCTCTCTCTCTCCGGAGGTGGAGGTGGGTGGTGGCGATGGATAGTTGCGGTTGCGGTGGCGGTGGGCGATAAGAGGGTGTAGTAGAGTGAGAGGTAAATATAATTATTTAAAAAGTTAAGAGTAAAGATTATAACTTTAAAAATAAGGAGATCTAAATAATTTTTTATAAAAATAAAAATATATATTTTTTAAAATAACATAAAAGCATTTATGTCATAAGGGGTAAGTAGTTTCAATTATAAAATTACAGGGGTAATTTGTATTTGTAAAATGACAAGGGATGTATCTTATTTAAGGTAAAAAAAAATAGTGGCTTTTTCCCAAAAAATTAGCGTTTAGGCTTTTTTACATTCTTTTATACTAAAATCCGTCAAATTTATTTTCGACAAAAATATCCTTATTTTTCATCAATTTTATTAAAAAAATGTCAATTTTCACCTCACCCAAAAAAAAGCCCAAAAATTGATTGAATTTTAGAAAATTATGAACATTAAATTTTTATTTTGCTATTTTATTTTTTATTAATATTAATTTTATTTTATAGCTTTTTTTTAATATTCAGATTTTTATTTTCTTCATCTGAACATGGCCTCATTTATGGCTACATCCATTCACCGACGATTATCCTTCAATACTCCGCTGATAAGTAATTTGAGATACAAATTTAAATAAATATCCTATTAATCTTCACAAATTAAAGATTTAAAAAATAATATTATTCAAAATATGAACGAATATAAGAGATTTAAACATTTCTCAACCGTATGAGGTCTTAAGAGACAATGAATGATACAAATTAAACAAAAATAAAATATAAATATAAAGTATATCTTATAATTAACCTTATACATCTTACACCAAATTGAGTAAAATATTAATAATGAGAAAGAATATATTTTTTCACTATATATAAATTTACGAAATTTCGAAATAGAAATCAAAACTCGAAATCGAAATCAAAATCGAATCAAAATAGGATTTCGATTTCGATTTCGAAATCAATTTCGATCTTCTATAATCGCCGTCGTGTTGGCCTTCGTCGTCATCGTCGAACCCTTCGTCGCCATTTTGTTCGTCGTCTGCTTTATGGTTTCGATTTCAAATTTGATTTTGATTTTGATTTTAATTTCGAAATCGATTTCACGTTCATCCGTGCAGTGGAAGAGCAAATTTCGAAATCGATTTCTAGGTTTAGTATCAATGGTTTGGTTTAGGAAGAGTAGTGGAAGAGCAGAGGATGTTCTTGATCGAACACGAACGGCGAATTCGATTTTGATTTCGTTTTTATTCTTGGATTTGTTCGAATTTATTCTTGGATTTCTTTGAATTTGTTCTTGGATTTGTTTTTGGATTTGTTCTTGAATTTGTAATTTAAGGTTCGTTCTTGATTTCTAGGAACGAAAATGGTTACCAAACACAATTCTGTTCCCAGAACAAAAAAAAAATTGTTGTTACCAAACGCGATTCTCCTCTCAAGAAAGAAACATAATTCTCATCTCATTCTCATCCCACTGCATGGGATGGGAACGGAAATGATTACCAAACGGGCCCTTAGATTCCCATTCTTTGTACACCAGTTCCGAAATTATTTCACGCAAATCCATTTCTTCAAGGTTAATCTTCAGATCTAAAATTCTCCCAACCTCTAAAACTCTATCCAATCTCTGAAAAATTATCTTTGCGCACTCGATAATCCTCCCATCAAAAGAAGAGATCACACATATAAGATCATTGAAACTATGACATTTTCTTCCTACCTTTCTTGATAGCTTATTCTTTGAAGAGATTTTGGACGATCTTTTCATATTGTTAAAAATGATATTAGCCATCTCTAACTGATCAGAAGGAGAGAATATACCAACTTCTATACGAGGAGATTTTAGAACACTGCGAATGTCCATCAACCCCAGATTCACTCCCTCTTTTTCAACTTCTGCCACCGTCGTATCACCCTCTTCTCTTGTAGCCTCCACACTCAAATCATCATTAATGATTTGCCCTCGAGTTTGAGCAAACGGTAAAGCTTTCTCAATAGATTTGATTTCGAAATCACATGGAGGATGGTTTTCTATTTTCCTCCAAATCATCTTACTCCTAATTACTTGATATTTCCAAAGAAGTTTGGGGTCCTTATCAAGATAGTAGATGAAAGAAGAACACCAACCCTTATGATTTTTAACACTATTTCTTCTTTCTAACCCAAAATCTGCAAATTTTACTTTGATTCTATGCCCATAGATAACAAACCCATTTAGTGATTGAACCAAATCTCACAAAACCATAAGCGAAATTCAAGCCAAATCTCCTCCTCCTAGGCACGAAGACATCAACTACTCTCCGAAAATTTCGAAAGATACGACGAAGCCACAAATTATTCATTGAGAGGGGCAGAAAATTGACAAAGAGGGTATAAACTTTACCTTGGCACATCTCTAGGGAATGGCCTCTGTGATGAAAACCCTGAGAAATTTGATCCACCGAGATTGTCCGTTCACCTTCACCTCTGACCAGTCCTTATCAGCAACCCACCGGCGCCTCCACCTCACCGATGAAGGATTCGGGAATATCAAACAGCTCAGCAGCCCTACTGTAGGTTTTTGTTCTGCTTCAGGTACAGAACAGCTGCAACCCTATGCGATGACTTTGCAACGACGGAGTTCGCCGCCGACCACTCCACTGATACCCACCGCCTGATTGCCGATGCTTTGATGAAGGGAAACAGGGGAGAAGCGCACCACACTGGATCAGAACCCTAAACCAGGTACTATTTTGCGACTCAGATCATCTTCTTCTCCACGGCTCAGGGAAGGGAATCAGTAGATGGAAAAAGAAGCAGAGACCCAACACCTCCTCACCTCGCCACCTCTCCACCTTCCTCAGAATCGACCTTCGCTCGGCGACGAAGAATGGTTGCAGATCTCCGATTTTGCTGCTGCTCACGATCGACGGAGCCTCCGATTGTGCCGCTGCTCTCAATTGTAGAAATCTCCGATTTTGCCTCTGGTTCACCGTTTCTCGATTTGATTCAAGCCTGAAGCTAATGCTCAGACATCGCCGACGCTGCGTGAAGCTAGATCTGAACCACACCGGAGGGATGCCGCCTGTTCACGACGGGCCAATAACCTCCACTTAAACTAGACTCCAAGGGTCGCCGGAGGACGGTCTCCGATGGATTTGAAACGGGCTGCAATGGGTTTGAATTTTGAAATGCAGGCGCGACTCCCAAGGAGAGATTCTCTCTCTACATTCGCGAAATCCCTCCCGTCTCCCGTCTATTCCCTGATAACCGCTGATGCATTGCAACAAGAGTGAGATTTCTTGACTCGAAGAGAGCACCTGAAGATCCAAAAGACTCAAAAAGGTCAAGTTTGACCAAAAAAGTCAACTGTGGTAATTTTTTACAAAAAATATCACTTTTCTAGGTAGAAACGGCTATTTGAGCAAAACGCCGTACCCCGCACGGCGCCCGTACAAGTTTTGATCTGCAAATTCCCTTTTCCATCACGTACGCTGCATCAGATTGGTATCAGTTTCAGTACAATCCTACAACATGCCGGCAAGGAAACGTGTCAATGATGGCCCGATGGAAGATGTGCTCCGGCGAGAAGAGATCGCACAATTGAGACAGCAAGTGGAACAACTCACCCAACAGTTGGCTGCACTTCAACAACTACAATCACGATACGAGTTCGCTTCGGCGGATGACGATTCTGACCACGGCGAAAACCCTTTTGCCGCCCCCCGACCAACCTCGACCCGTAGATCGACGATGAGAGACTGGTTTCAAGGTTGATATTCCAGAATTCCATGGTGGACTCCAGGCTGACAAATTCCTGGATTGGCTACATACGGTGGAAGAAGTTCTCAACTTCAAGGAGGTTCCAGATTCTCGTTGCGTTCCACTGATCACTATGCAGTTGCGTGGTAGGGCATAAGCCTGGTGGCAGCAGACAAAGAAAACTAGGGGGCGCACTGACAAATCTAAAATCGTCTCTTGGGAAAAGTTCGAGAAGTATATGCGGGTTGCGTTTTTACCATTCAACTATGAGCATGAACTGTATCAACGCTTCCAACTCCTGTGTCAGGGAACTCGATCTATCGACGACTACACCGCCGATTTCTACCAGTTGCTTGCACGAATGGAGATTGTCGAATCCCCAACCCAACTGGTCTCCAGGTATATTGGCAGTTTGCGACTCCAACTGCAAGACGTGCTTAATATGTTTGACCCGATGACAGTTTCTGAAGCATATTAGAGAGCGCTACAGACTGAGAAACAGTTAGCTCGCCGCACGACTGGTAGATTCAAACAGTTTACTAGTCACGGTGGCAGCTCATCTACCCAACCACAACCAGGACCTACACAACAACCGCCCGCTTTCCCCCAAAACTGTGCTGGTGGCGGCCCTCCACAAGGTCGTTTTGGTGGCGGACTCCGCTGCTTTAATTGCAGCGAGACGGGACACCGACAAACAGAATGTCGTAAGGCGAATCCTAACAATAAGGGACTGTTTGCTAATGATATGGATACCGATACAGGCCCTATTTTTTATACCTATGATCACGCAGAAGCAGAAGCTGAAGAGGAGTTTTTAGAAGGTAATATTGGTCCGTTATTAATGCTGCGACAGACACTTTTGAGTCCCCGTGCCCCGGATGATGATTGGCGCCGCACTACTCTTTTTCAGTCCACGTGCACAATTGGGGAGAAGGTATGTCGCTTTATTATTGATTCTAGTAGTTGCGAGAATGTGTTATTTGAATCCGCAGTAGAAAAATTGGGTTTGAAAGTCGAACAACACCCTAAACCATACAAGCTCGCTTGGCTTAACAAAGGTACGGATATCATTGTTTCCCGCCGTGCCTTGGTTTAATTTTCCATTGGACCAACCTATGTTGATGAGATATATTGTGATGTGGTACCCATGGATGCATGTCATCTTTTACTGGGGCGCCCTTGGCAATTTGATTGAGAGGCCATTCACCACGGCCATGTCAATACGTACTCGTCATGTTTCGTGGGAAGAAAATAGTGCTACTACCCAGTAAAGACAAACTTGTCTCACCTACTAGAGACAATATCACTATTTTGTCCAGAGCTCACTTTGCACATGCTATGGCAGAATCGGGGGTTGTTTATGTGCTTTATACAAAACCTGTCAGTACAATTTCTATTGTCCCTGATGTTGTTCAACCACTACTGGCAGAATTTACCGAAATCTTTCCTAAAGTACTTCCCAACGAATTACCTCCATTGCGTGACATTCAACATCAGATTGATTTGATTCCGGGAGCTGTTTTACCCAACCAACCGCATTACAGGATGAGTCCCAAAAATCATGAGGAATTGCGCCGCCAAGTTGAGGAGTTACTAGCAAAATGCCACATTCGAGAGAGCCTTAGTCCATGTGTTGTGCCTGCCCGCCTAACCCCAAAAAATGATGGCACTTGGCGTATGTGCGTCGATGGTCGTGCAATTAATAAAATCACGGTCCGCTATCACTCTCCTATACCCCGATTGGATGACTTGCTTGATCAATTAGGGGGTACCACAGTGTTCAGCAAGTTAGACTTGAAGAGTGGCTACCATCATATTTGAATTCGGCCAAGCGATGAATGGAAAATAGCATTTAAAACCCGTGAGGGTTTGTACGAGTTGCTAGTGATGCCTTTTGGCCTCTCTAATGCACCTAACACGTTTATGCGCGTTATGAATCAATTACTGTGCCCTTTCATCGATACCGTTCAATTTTTGGGCTATACAGTGTTTAAGGATGGACTCGCGGTGGAGAATACCAAAATAGAAGCTATACAGCAGTGGCCACAGCCTAAAACTATTACAGATGTACGGAGTTTTCATGGTCTCGCCTCCTTCTACCGCCGTTTTATCCCTCACTTCAGCAGCATTATGGCGCCCGTTATTGATTCCATGAAGGGTACTAAGTTCACTTGGACGCCCGATGCCGAGGCAGCATTTTAAGAGATCAAACGGAAGCTGACCATAGCACTAATCCTTGTACTTCCTGATTTTTGCACAACCATTTGAACTTCATTGTGATGCTTCAAAAACTGGTATTGGCGCGGTTCTCAGCCAATGTGGTCGCCTACTTCAGCGAGAAACTTTCTGGTGCTAAACTCCGTTTCAGCACGTACGATGTTGAATTCTTTGCGCTTGTTCAGGCTGTGAAACATTGGCGCCATTATCTTTTTCAGCGGGTATTTGTACTTTTTACAGACCACGACGCCCTCAAACACCTTTCCAGTCAAGACAAAATTTCATCTCGTCATGCCTCTTGGCAATCTTACTTGGAGTAATTTACTTTTGTGATCAAACACAAAGCGGGATCCCTAAACCGCGTGGCCGATGCTCTGAGTCGCCGTCACAGCCTACTTACTGAGATGTGGACCACAAATCCTGGGTTTGATTTTTTTTTGGACTTATATACTACAGACCCGTTCTTTGCCACAATTCTATTGAAGATCCAAAGTAGCGAGAGGACAAATTTTGTAATGCAAGATGGGTTTCTTTTTCGTGGCCTCCAACTTTGTATTCCAGAGAGCAGCTTACGCTTGAAGATCATTCAGGAATTGCACAATGAGGGCCACGTCGGCCGTGATCGTACCTTGCATCTGGTTTCTACTTCTTATTTTTGGCTGACTATGCGAAAGGAAGTGGGCAGATTCATTGCTCATTGTCGCGTTTGTCAGTTGGCAAAAGGTACGTCTACTAATGTTGGTTTATATATGCTTCTTCCTATACCTAGCCAACCTTGGACAGACGTTAGTATGGACTTTGTACTTGGTCTTCTGCGCACACAGCGTGGCAGTGATTCAATCTTTGTTGTGGTCGATCGGTTTTCTAAGATGACTCACTTCATTGCTTGTAAGCGTACCACCGATGTTGTTCATGTTGCTCAGTTATATTTTCAGGAAGTTTATCGCCTGCATGGACTGCCTGCCTCCATTGTGTTTGATCGTGATACTCGGCTCCTCAGTCACTTCTGGCAGAGTCTTTGGAGAGTGGTTAATACAACTCTCAATTTTAGTAGTGCTTACCATCCACAGACTGATGGACAAACGAAAGTGGTCAACCGCTCACTCGGTAATTTATTGCGTAGTTTGGTGGGTGACAATGTGAAGTCCTGGGATCTGAAGCTACCACAAGCCGAATTTGCTCACAACCATACTGGCTATAGTCCTTTTCAGGTTGTATATGGATTGATCACTTGTGGTCCTCTTGATCTCCTCACATTACCCAGTAAGGTGCACACTCATGCGACAGCGGAAGATTTTATCGCGCAGCTCCAACAGGTTCACACACAGACTCAATCGCAATTGATTGCCTCCACTGATAAATACAAGTTGCAGGCGGACAAGAAACGTAGATATGTTGACTTCAATGTTGGGAATTATGTTTGGGTTGTTTTAACTAAAGACCACTTTCCAGCACATGAATACAACAAGATTGCTGCTCGAAAAATCGGCCCGGCGGAGATCGTCGAGAAAATTAATCAGAACGTCTACCGCTTACAGCTTCCTAGCCATATTTACACGTCTGATGTTTTTAATGTTAAGCATCTTCTTCCCTACTCTGGTGACAGTTCTTCTGATGATGAGCACGTTTATTATTCGAGGACGAATCTTCTCCACCCCAGGAAGTATGATGCAGTGCAACATGAGTGGAATTTCTTGGCCCGAAGAGAGCACCCGAAGGCCCAAAAGATCCAAAAATGCCCAGTTTGACCAGAAAAGTCAACTGTGACCGTTTTTTTACAAAAAGTACCACTTTCTGGGTAGAAACGGCCATCTAAGCAAAACGTCGTACCCCGCACAACGCCCAACGTGATTTTAGCCAAATTCTATCGTTTCGGGGGTTTAAACGTCACTTTTTTATTTTACGCGGAAATTTGGGGTAGTTTGCAATTTTTCATTAGTTATTGTTCTTTTCTGCAATTTTTAATATTTTATGCACCTAAGGTTTTTCTTTATAAGGCTTGTAATACCATTTGACAGCTGGACGATTTATTATGAGTTTACATTGAATTTTTATTCAAGTTTTAATCAATTTCTCGATATTCTTCATGAATCAACGAGTTTTGATCTGCAAATTCCCTTCTCCACCACGTACGCTGCATCAACCGCCATCGCCGTTCTCTATACCACCGCCACAGTCGTTTCACCCTCCGTTGCCGTTCTATATCTCCACCGCGACAGTCGTTTCTATCTCTTCTTCTCCATCGTCGTCGTTTCACTTCGTCACGAGCCATTGCCATCGTCGTTGTCTTCACCGACGCCATTGTCGTAGGGTTTATAAATCATCTGTGTAAGCTCCGTCTCTCTCTCTCCGTCGATTTTTAATTGGTATTTTTGATTTTTCGATTTTTTTTAATTTTGATTATGATTTTCATTTGCACAACTTTTCTACCATTTTAAAATTATTTCTATTAAAAAAATAGTGATTTTTTTAAAAAATTTTAAGCCATAAAGTTTAAAACTTTTTATACAAATCCGCTAAATTTATTTTGGACAAAATTATTCCTATTTTTTTATTAAATTTACAACAACAAAAAAAATTATGTCATTTTTTATCCTCTCCAACTAAAAAAAGGTCATAAAAAATTAATTAAATTTTAAGAACAAAATCAATCAATAATATAAATTTATTGAATCAATATTTAAATTTGGTCATCATCGATTACTATTAAAAATTAAAAAAAATTAAAAAAAAATAAAAAAGTCATGCGGTGGAGTTTCATGATGGGAAAAAAGAGAGATGATGTTGTGGGTCCTCTTAAATTTTTGTTCGTTAACTTTACTCCTTTATTTTAAAAATAACGTTTTTTTAATTAATCTATTACCTTAAAATTTCAACCAAACAATTCAAGCAGTATAATAAACTTTTAAAAAATTTAAAATTATTTTAATTTTTCATGTAAAAATTATAATGACTTTTATAATATAGTTATTTTGAATTTTTTACAAAATTATTAGATTTTTTAAAAATTTACTATATCGAGTCGATTAGATAAATACATTTTTAGCCTCTCGGTGAAAATTGATAAATTTATATTTAATTGAATATAAAATTTTGTTTCTATTATAATTCATACTAATTAAAATTAAAAAATTAATAGGAAATAATTTATTAAAAAAATTCAGAAATTCATCTTACTTAAGCCTAAACATTATTTTCTTAAAAAAAATAAAAAAAATCGATAAGCTCCTCCTACTATTTATTAATTTAATGACTTCTTTTTTTTTTTTTAAATTATTATTAATTTAAGGACTTATATTACTTTATGGGGCAAAAGTTGCGGACCCCATGTGCTGATACTTTTACTAAGTGTGTTCATATCAAATTAATTATTTTTCCGAATGATTTTAAAGTGACGCGTGCAAAATTCATTTAATGGATGAAATGATTTCAAGAATGATCATTCTATTCTCACGTTTTGGTGGACGCAGAAAATATTTTATAGGGAAGATCGGTAAAAATTCATTTTTTAAAGTCTAATTAGTGAAAAGTCCTTTTGTGTTATTAGGTTTTGATTTAGTACTTTAAGTTATATTTCACTTGTGTTTTAGTCCCACATTATAGGAATTGTAAGGATATTGCAGGAATTGTAGGAAATTTTTTAATGAGTAAATTTAATTTTTATAGTGAATTCTGTTACATATAATTAATGTCAGTTACAATTTTATAATTGTTATTTTTCACACATATTTGATTATTTTTAGTTACATGTATTTATATAATATTAGTTATATGTTACAATATTTTGTGACGTAACTAAAAAAATATCAAATTTTTTAATCACATATCAGAGACATGTAACTAAAAAATTATATATTATTAAAATATGTAACTAAAACATATCAAACTTTTTAATTACATCTCAGAGACACGTAACTAAAATATATATGGACTAAATCAAAAAAATTTACCTCATGTAAGACTTTTGATCAATTAGAGCTTAAATAGAGGACCTCCGACTGATTGTCTCTATTTTATAATAAATATTATTTTTTTAATTACTTTTGGAGTCCTATAAATTTGGTCACCTCCCATCCTCCAATTTCTCATCCAGCATTCGATCCTATTCTAGAGAGAGAAGAAAAGATGTCAGGAATAATGCACAAGATAGGGGAGACCCTTCACATTGGGGGAGGCAACAAAGAGGGCGAAAACAAGCCTCACGGCGGCGAACACCACAAGAAGCCGGAGGAACACCACGGCGGAGAGCACCACAAGAAGCCGGAGGAACACCACGGCGGAGAGCACCACAAGAAGCCGGAGGAACACCACGGCGGAGAGCCGCACAAGAAGCCGGAGGAACACAAGGAAGGGCTGATGGATAAGATCAAGGACAAGATCCACGGCGGCGAAGCGGAGGGGAAACACGGCAAGGAGGGGGAGAAGAAGAAGAAGAAGAAAGAGAAGAAGAAACACGAACACGGCCATGAGAGCAGCAGCAGCTCCGACAGCGACTGAGATCTGCCTCCCCATCTCTTCGGTATGAAAATTACCCAAACATCTCTCTCTCTCTCTATATATATATATATATTTTTTGTTTTACGGTAACGTGTTGTCCGGGTCATTTTACGCGTACCTCGACTAATTATCTTCCCGAACGATTTTAAGAGTGTACTCCCCACATCGACTTGATACATTTAAAATTAAATTCATGATTTAATTTTTTGAGTACTCAGATTTAGGATAGTCAAACCCTAATTGATAAGAAAAAAGAATATATCTCCTTGCTAACCGGACAAATACTTCTTGAATTTCTCAGTATATATAGAAAGAAAAACTTATATTATTACCAACCGAACTAATACTTTTTGGATTTCTCAATATATAGAGAGGAAAACTTATATTATTTTTTTCTGTAATTTTTGTGTTGTTTTTGGGTAGGTTGATGGAGGACTGCTGAAGGTGTTGTTACTCTTTATTTTATTTCTTGCAAAATAAAATGTTGTAATGGATTGAAAAAAGGAAAAAGGATGTGTTTTGTTTAGTGTGTATTATGTTTTTTTTTTAATACTCGGGTGTCTCTATACCCACATAGGATCTGATCTCTATCGAGGTGTGTGGTTGTCCGTATTACGTATATCTAGGATGTGATCTCCTTCAGGGTACGCGACTGTCCCTATTATGTACTTTGGGTTGAGTGAACCATATGCCGTTAGGCAATTTCTCAATGTAATTCCCTTTTGTGGGATATTATTAATTAATAAAAATACCTTTTTGTGTGTAATTTCTATTTCACCCAAAAATATGATTTACTAAGGTAGCGTTTGGTTAATGTTCTCATTTTTCTGAACCCAATTGAGATAGATTAGGTTGGGTTGAGAATTTTGAGAATAGAATTGCGTTTGGTAATGACAATTTTTGTTTTGTGCTGAGAACAAAATCATGTTTGATAACGATTTTATCTTAAAATTAAATTTTTTTTTTGAGATTTTGTTTTTGTTTTTGTGTTTAGCGGCGGCGGCGGACGACGGCGGCTACGGCCGTGGACGGCGGGACACCGGCGACCACAGTGGTGGGCGGACGGTGACCAGCGGCGGCCGGACAGTGGCCGGAGGTGGCGGCGACGGCGGGTGGTCGTCGGATGTGGGTTTGATTCTAAATAGTGTGTCTCCTTAATCGACATTCCATTTGGGTTAAATTCTAAATTTGGATGTGGGTTTGATCCGTCCTTGATTCATGGATCAATTTCTATTTTGGGCTCAACTCAAGTGACCCACTTGCAAGGCTTAAGATCAAATTGCCCCTCTTCATATTTTATTATTATTTTCCTCAGTGACCCTCTCCTCCATTTTTTTCGAATAAAAAATGGTGTTTTTTTTCCAAAAAATTTAGCCCATGAGGTCTAAATTTTTTTGGTCCGTTATACCAAGTCTGCCAAATTTATTTTCAACAAAAATATCCCCATTTTTCATTAAATTTACAAAAAAAAAAAAAAATTGTCGCCATTTTTCACCTCAAAAAAAAAAAAAAAAAAAAAATCACAAAAAATTTGATTGAACTTCAAAAACAAAATTGATCGATAATATGAAATTGTTGAAATTAATCACATAATATTCAAATCCCGCAATTGATTACTATTAAAAATCAACAAGAGGCTATTTGCATAATTTGAATGAACAATTTAGACATATTAAAAAAAATATATACAAAAAATAGATTACCCTCAAAACTTGATAATGACAAAAAAAAAAAAAAAAAAAAAAAAATGATAAAATAAAAACTAATCGAATAATAAAAATTACGGATAATTGGTGATTGGTTCTAAATAATGGGTGTAATATATTGTTAGTTTCATTTAAAAACATAAGTTTTTATTTAGTCCCTTAAATTGATCTTTCATTGCGTATTAATCCCGCATGTGCTCATGCCTATGAAATATTAGTTATACATGTTATATGTACTAATATAATATTTGTTACATCTAACAAATATTTTATACATAAATTAGATACATGTATCCGCGAGATTGCAGCACGAGGATTGAGTCTTCCGTCTTTTTTTAGTGTGTGACTGAAACACAAGTTACAATTGCGTATGAGATTTTTTTAAAATTAAGGATAAAATAACATACTTGTAGCCTAATTAATATGTATCTAACATTTTTTTCTGGAAAATCTAGAGAATTATTTTTTCTCCCGAAAAATATAATATCTATAGATAGGGCCCATATGAAAGCCCGAATATCACAAACAAAGTGGGCCAATCAAACACAATAAAGCCCAACAAGCCCAAAAGTCACACTCAAATTTTTATTTTGCTTTTTTTTTTTTAATTAATTTTTTTTTTTTTTTTTTTTTCAGATTTATATGATCAACCGACACAGCTTTGTCTGAACGTGGCCTCATTTATGGCTTATATCCATTCACCGACGACTATCCTTTCAATACTCACCTTATAAATAATTTGAGATTAAAATTTTAAAAAATACCCTATTAATCTTCGGAAATTAAAAAAAAATATATATATATATTATACAAAACATGAACGATATAAGAGGTTTAAAGATTTCTCAACCGTATGATATCTAGGAGACAATAACCATTTCTCCATATTACTTTGGTGCATTAAGATTAAATTCAAAATTAAATTCTTAGAGTATGATGTTGTCAAAAAAATTTCGGCACGTGTAACAACTCCAATTTCGGCACCTGCAAAACCGTGAGTTTTAACTGAGAACACCGGTGTAGTGTTGGCCAAAGAACCTCCGATGTGAGAATAAGTTAATCCGGTATATGAAAGAAAGAACACACATATTGTATTGTGAAAATTACCAGTGATATCTACCCTTTATATAGGCTCGAAGATATGCTACCGTTACTTTGGAAAGGTTGTCAATCCCTTGATACGCTCCTAACGGCTTGGAAGATAACCGATATCCCCATTATTTCAAGGGCGAAATTCTGTAACAGTCCCCATTAACCATAGGTCGTTATAGTCAATCTCGCTCATCTCCTTAAATGTAGGGGAGTCGTTCAAGTTGAGCTGACCTATTCGTTCCTTGGCCTTTGACACGGTGGGTTTGAATGTACCCAAATATGGGCCTCTTTGCGGGGCCAATAATCTTGCTCAGCAGACTGCCGAAGCTACCGCCTAAGTGGGCCTATACTACTTCGACCCAGATAACCCATTAGGTCTATTTGTTTTGGGTCAAAATTCATATTCGATATGACCCGTTTAAGACTTACGGCATGTTTGGTTAGACGGAATGGAATGAGGGTGGAATGGAATGAAAGAAGTAATGGAATAAGAGAAGGAATGGAATGGAATTGTGAATGGAATCAATATTCCATTCTCTTGTTTGATTGGTATGGAATGAAAAAAATAATGGAATAGTGAAATATAGTAAAATTTCTATTTTGCCCTTATAAAATTATTATTTCATTCTCTTATTAGTTATAATAAAATTTTATTATATTTCACTATTCTATTCTTTTCTTCATTTTATTATATTTCACTATTCAACTCAATTTTAAATTTTTGTTATCTAATTTCTATTTTTGTTCTCAATTTTCAGTTTCTATTCTTTAATTTATATTTTTCTTCTCAATTTTCAGTTTCCTTTTTCAATTTTTCGTTCTCTAATTTTATATTTTTTGTTCTCAATTTTCAGTTTATATTCTTAATTTTTTGTTTTTGTTCTCAATTTTCAGTTTCCGTTTTCAATTTTCTATTATCTAATTTTATATTTTTGTTTTCAATTTTCTGTTTTTGTTCTCAATTTTCTGTTTCTATTATCTAATTTTATGTTTTTGTTATCAATTTTCAGTTTTCGTTCTCAATTTTTCGTTCTCTAATTTTATATTTTTGTTCTCAATTTTCAGTTTATGTTCTCAATTTTCTGTTTCTGTTCTCAATTTTCTGTTCTCTAATTTTCTGTTTCTGTTCTCAATTTTTAGTTTATGTTCTCAATTTACTGTTCTCTAATTTTCTGTTTTTGTTCTCAATTTTTTGTTTATGTTCTCAATTTTCTGTTTCTATTCTCAATTTTCAGTTTCTGTTCTCAATTTTCCAGTTCTGTTCTCAATTTTTTGTTCTCAAATTTCTATTTCTATTTCCAACTTTCTGTTCTTTAATTTTTATTTTTATTCTCAATTTTCAATGGCTTAATTATAAGGGCTATCATGTAATTTAAGATATTGATTCCATTGGGTTGGAATCCCATTCTATCCAATTTCATTCCAATAGAATCACAAAAGTGATTCCATTGGAGAACCAAACAACAGTATAGGAATCAAGGGCGGAATACGATTCTATCCAACCAAACATGTCGTTAATGCCCATGTCATGAACTAAATAAATATAGCACCTACCCATACCACTTTTAATTTTACAACAATCACCCCTTCAATTTAATTTGTCTTAAGTTGACTTAGCTGCCTACTACTACTAAGAACATGTATCTCATTCACACTTTACTTTTTAATCATAAAAATTATTTTTTCTAATTAAATTGCATGTTCTAATACTGTTAGTGGCTAACATCATCACCATGTATGAGATTCATCACATTTGCAAGCAAAATAGTGGGCCCACTTCACCTACTTAAACCAAACAAAATCAAAGGGTAATTTGGGAATTTCAAATAAAAAAATAGGATATTTCTATGACAAGTCCTTATTTTATCCTTAATTTAAAAAAAATCTCATATATAATTATAAATTTGTGTTTTAATTCCCTATATTAAAAAAAAACGGAATGTCCAATACACGCATTCCACTCTCGCAGTTACATGTATCTAATTTGTGTATAAAATATTTGTTACATGTAACAAATATTACACAACTACATGTAATTAATATTATACAGACGTGAGCACATGCAAAATTAATATATAAATAAAAATCAATTCAAGGGTGTAAATTAAAATTTATGTTTTAAATGTAACGAATAACATATTACACGGATTATTTTGACTAATAACCAATTATTTCTAAAAAAAATAATTGAATATTTAAATACTCCTTCCTCCTCCAACCATATCGTGAAGAAGTGACCTCCATGTCACCGTCACCACCAATCCTCCACCAACTTCAGCCACCAACTCCCTTAAGTTAATTACTTTTTAACCCCCAAATGTTTGGTAAAATTACAATTGAGTTTACTTTTTTTTTTTTGTGGGAGGGTTTGACAAAAGCAAAATTAACTGGGAAATTACCGCAACATTATTTGCCAAAGCCCAAGCGCTTAATAAGCGCGTGCACAATTCAACACCCTTTTCTTTTTGCCCTTTGCAACTTGTTGCCTACACACACAAACTCCGTGCTAATCTAACGGTTATTAGTGTACTTCCTTAGTGAAAGATTTAGTATTCAATTTTTTTTTTCCTAACGGTTTGTAAAAAATAAAAAT
Organism: Eucommia ulmoides; assembly: GCA_016647705.1. Taxonomy (NCBI): domain Eukaryota; kingdom Viridiplantae; phylum Streptophyta; class Magnoliopsida; order Garryales; family Eucommiaceae; genus Eucommia; species Eucommia ulmoides. Next base: position 564,690 of record CM028340.1, read on the forward strand.
TAAAAAAAAATCAAAGTTGGAGGAAGTAAAATACTTTTAAGGGTCGACGTAATATCATTGGGTTTAAAGCAATATATATATATTATAATTTAATATTTTTTGAATGCAACACGATGATGAATCACATGTTGAATTCAACAACACGAGTCAGTTTTCAATGAAGAAATTTTTTAGTAATTTGTTTTATTTAATTACATTCAACATTTTTACAGTAACAATGTAATAGATTTTTTTTTTTTTTTTTTGTTGAAGTATTATGTTGAATTCAATACAAATTTAAAAAATTATAAAAATTTAGAAGTTCAACACGAGCGTGAAAGTTTATAAAAAAAATGGTAAATGTGATATTATTATGAAGATGTTACTAGACGAATCTGAATATATAATTAAACCAAGAAAAAAAAATGTATAAAACAAAGGTTAATTGATCAGAAGTTCCAAATAATAGAGATTTAATTTTAAAAAAGTCCCGCTTAAATATAAATTTTGATTTAGTAAATTCGTATTATAGTGAATATTAATTACATGTAGTGAATATTAATTACAATTTAATAATTATTATATTTTTACATATATCTGTGTATTTTTTGTTACATGTGCTTATGTAATATTAGTTACATGTTATAATATACAATAATATTTATTAAATCTTATAAAAATTTACACATAAAGTTGTTATATGTAACCGCGCATGTAGTGGACATTCGCTTTCTTTCGCCTCTGGAATTTTTTTTAAAATTAAGGGTGAAATAAGGGACCTCCCACCGAATGACCCATAAAATAACAATTATTTTGATTTTAATAACATGATTTTGAATCCCTATTTTTTATATTAAGTGGTTGTAGGGAAAAATTTGACTGAATAATCACAAAGGATTGTTTGGTAACTCGCTTAAAATAAATAAATTATTAAGTAGTTTTGGCTCTTTAATAAGACTAGTTGATAATCATATTTTATTTTCACTTAACTTAATATGCTAAAAAAAATAAAGACAAATAAAGACTTGGTAGGTTCTTAAATTTAGATGGATTTAATATGGAGCACGCAAAGCACGGTTTATATTTTGTATTATTATATATAATTTAGGGGTCCATTTTTATTTGTCTATTTCTTTCTTTTATTTTTATTTTTTCACATTTTTGTTCTAAATTTTGGGGAAAAATTGGAATTTTTTTATTTTTGATCCGGGGTGAGTATTAATGTGGATCCTGAAGTTTGTCAAATTATATATTTGATCTCTTAAGTTCTATATTCATTTCAATCCTGTAAAATTAAGAATGTTGTTAGGTGTAATTTGCCTAAGTGCGTTTTCAAAATAGCTATTAAAAAAGAGCTGTTGAAAAAGAATTACGAGTTGTTTGGTAGATCTGTTAAAATATAACTCTTGAATGGAATAAGCACGCAATGAAAGTTAGGTAAACATTTGTGAAAAAACATATATTAAATTATTAAAATAGTTATATATTTATTTATTTTTAATATTAACTAAGTATAAAAAACAAGTAAAAGAAATATTTGTATCATTAAATATAATTTTCTAATGAGAAAATAAAAATAAGGGTAATCTGGTCATACAAAATTTCATTAATTCAAAAAAATTCTTTTGAATTACTGTTCTCCAACTCTTGTCTTTTAAAAGCAATTCAAGAAAAGATAAGACAACCCGTGTTTTTTCTTAAAAAAATGATTACAAACACATCTATGTTGGCTTTTCATTTCAAAAGGAGAAGCATACCCAAAACGGGAGGCCAAACTAAGTCTTAACTAGTTTAGACGGAAAAATGGGTTGTGCTCAGCACTTTCATTGTAATAATAATATTTTTGTTATTTCATTGTTCTATTAAAATATAAAATATTTTTTCTTAAAAACGATGCAGTCTTCTCTCTTTCATTTTTCAAACTAGTCGTTGTTAGGAAAAGGTTAAAAGAAATCATCTTAAACTTAATGGATTGATAAAATGATGAAAATACACTGTTAGGAGATTAGGCGATGAACGCAACTCATTTTTCCTCTAAAGTCATTAATAACTAGTTTAGACTCGTGCGTTGTGTTGCTTACGAAAAAATTATAATAATTTTTTAATATTGAAACATGAAATACATATAATTTGGTTACTTTATTAGTAATATCTGAGAGCGGATGCATAAATTTTATTGAATAATGACATTTTATAAATACTAAAAATAAATATACTATTAAAAATTACACAAATAATCATAAAACAAAATAATATTTTTACAAATTAACTTTTACTAATATATTATAAAAAAACAAACAAATAACCATAAATTAGAATTAATTTATATTGTATCTAATTTTATTTTGAGTGAAATATTTTTTTTAATAATTTGAAATGTAAATCATAAAACTTAATTATATATTTGTTTATTAATTAAAAATAAATAAATTAACTAAAGCTAAAAAACAGAAAAAATTGAGTGAGGTCACTCCTTATTTGGTATATAAAAAAATTAAAATAAAATAAAATATGTAAGAACTCAGCAAAAGGGTTTTCAGGGTTGAAAACGTTATTCTCCAATTTTATTAAAATTTTATTTCTTCTTCTATTTTTTATATTTTTAACAAATATTAGATACAAAAATTAGTTTAATATTAGTTACATGTATTTATATACAGTTAGGTATCTGTAACTAATTACATGTATTTTGTGTGATTTTTGTTACATTTAACAAAATTTTATATATAAGTTGTTAAATTTTAAAAAAATAAAAATAAAATTATTACATGTAACCGCGCATGTGCAGGCGCGTGTACAAGACTTCTGCCTCTTTAAAATGGACAAGATTAAAATTAAATTTTTTTTCCGTCTCTGGGACTTTTCACCAATTAAAAATAAAATACGGGACCTCCCATTGATTCGAGAAAAAAAATATCCACGCTCCTTGTTGTGCGCGTAGACTACAAATATTTTAACTTTTTATTCTTCAGAGTCACCGAGTCAGATCTACCCACCCACCCACCCACCCACTGGGATGAGTTGGATACTCTCTCTCTATAAAATGCCAGCCATTGCCACCCCTACGAACTCGCGTCTGCCCTTTCTCTCTCTTCTCGCTCTCTCTACACCAACCAAGAACCGGTCCCTGACCTTTGCGGTTTTAGCTATCCCTAAAGGTACGCTCTCTCGCAACCGCTCGTCCATTCCGTTGAATCCACAACGATTTTTTGAATTCCTGCCTGTCATTACCTTTTGCGTTTTCTATAATCGAGAATCGATTCATTTTTTGAATTCGTGTTTTGTTTCATTTTAATCTCGAATCAGAATTTTGATTTTTTTACTGCTTTGATCTAGTCGGTGAGTAACCAATCAGTTCAGTTCATTTGTTGTTTCTCTAAATCGTTTGATGAGATCTGATATCCATAAGATCCGATAATCAAATTCGGAGACCTCTAAACAATTGTTCTATGCATTCACAGTAGAAATGAAGTAGTTTTGATTACTTGAAATAGAAAATGAATCGATGATCAGTTATGCTTAGCAAATTTGATGCATAATGCGTGTTAAATTTGTATGTCTAATGTATGAGTTTCTGGTACCGTAGATCTAGGGTTCAAGGTTATAGAGAGTGTTAGATCTAGATTTGGGTAATTTTCATTTTCAGTGGATCTGTTATTACTTTTGTACTTCATCATGTCCACTTTCATGTGTCTTAGATCTGTACTTTCTTATGGTAAGTGCTTTTATTCTGTTGCAAAGCTTTTAATTGTTTGTCTGTTTAACAATTAAATGCTGTACTATTCCCTTTTCTTTTTCGGTTTTGGATAAATTATGCTTTCTGTTCTTCAACCACTCATAATCTATCTTTTTTACTCACTAATTATCCTTGAACTCGAACAAAACACACACACACACATATGCAGATGTTTGTATGGTTTTACCTTAGAAAAATCCATTTGTATAAATTATTTTTTCCCCATTTCTTGGATCTGTATCAATGAAAATGATCTCTCAAATATCTTTTACTTGTTGTTGTTAGCTATAAAACGCTCTACTCTGCTCTTTCTTTCTTCAGTTGTGGACAAATTATGCTTGTTTGAATATGTGTTTTGTTCTCCAATCACTCATAATCCATATTTTACTCACTAATTAGCCTTTAACCTAAACACACACGCTCGTGCGTGCACACACACACTTGTTTATTTGTTTTTTCGAAAACCCATTTTAAAAATTAAATTTTTGGTCCAATTTTTTTGGATTTGTATCAGTTAAAATGGCCTCACACATTGTTGGATACCCGCGTATGGGCCCTAAGAGAGAGCTCAAGTTTGCTTTGGAATCATTCTGGGATGGAAAGAGCAGCGCCGATGACCTGAAGAAGGTGGCAACCGACCTGAGATCCTCCATCTGGAAGCAGATGGCTGATGCCGGGATTAAGTACATCCCCAGCAACACCTTCTCCTACTATGATCAGGTGCTCGACACCACCGCCATGCTCGGAGCTGTCCCTCCCAGATACAATTGGACCGGCGGTGAGATTGGGTTCGACACCTACTTCTCCATGGCCAGAGGAAATGCCTCTGTCCCTGCCATGGAAATGACCAAGTGGTTCGACACCAACTAGTAAGTGGAAAGCTTAAAATCATAGTCGGTCTCTTTGTTCTTATCCCTCTCTCCCCCTTTTTTCATGTACTAATGATTGTGATTTGGGTATGCAGCCATTTCATTGTGCCTGAATTGGGCCCTGATGTTAAGTTCTCTTATGCTTCTCACAAGGCCGTTGATGAATACAAGGAGGCTAAGGCTGTAAGTATCCTGATTCATATTTTTCCTTAATTTTTTTGTCATGTGAAATGAACATTTGATGAATAAATTGAACTTTGAATAAAATCCAGTAGCCCTTGAATCTATGGTTTTTGGCATGTTTTTTCAAAGCATAAGATGAACATCTTAAAATATTATTTTTAGGGTCAGGTTTTCTATTTTTCCTTAGGTAGTAGCATTTGGTTTATTGGAATTGGAGGGTAGTAATCGGAATTAGAAATGAATGCATGTAAAATTGAAAAAAATCTAATTCCAATTTCATGAAACCAAATGGTACCTTAAAGAAACGGAGATTTGTTTCTTCTATCCAATCTTAACATTTTTTTCCCTATTGCAGCTTGGAATAGAGACTGTTCCAGTTCTTGTTGGCCCCGTCACCTACTTATTGCTGTCTAAGCCTGCAAAGGGGGTCGAGAAAACCTTTTCTCTTCTCTCTCTTCTTGACAAAATCCTCCCTATCTATAAGTAAGAACTCATTTTTTCATTTTGCTAAATTATAGTTATTTATTTCTATTTGTTTTTGAAATTTTGGGATTACATGTAACAAAAAATACTCTTAATATAGGGAGGTGGTGGGTGAGTTAAAGGCCGCTGGTGCTTCATGGATTCAGTTCGACGAGGCCACACTTGTTAAGGATCTTCAGTCTCACCAATTGGAAGCCTTTACCAAGGCCTACTCCGAGTTGGAGTCATCTCTATCTGGCCTCAATGTTCTTATCGAGACCTACTTTGCTGATGTCCCTGCTGAGGCATTCAAAACCCTAACTTCTCTGAAGGGCGTTACTGCCTTTGGGTTCGATTTGGTCAGAGGAACAAAGACTCTTGATTTGATCAAGGGTGAATTTCCTTCTGGCAAATACCTATTTGCCGGTGTTGTTGATGGAAGGAACATCTGGGCCAATGATCTTGCTGCTTCTCTCGGTGTTCTCCAATCTCTTGAGGGTGTTGTCGGAAAAGGTATAATTTTTTTTTTTTTTTGTCTTTATTAGTCATTTGGATAAGTTAGATTTCATCTGGTTAATACGAACTACATGTTTAATTTGTATTTGATAAAATGGTTAAATTCAACTAAAATGTCGAGTAACGACTAAAGATGAATTGTCAAGGACTAAAGAATAAGTTACTCTAAAAGTAGGATAAAATATGAAAAAAGAACAAAAAATCGAGGACTATATAATAAGAAACCCATTAGTTTTCATTTTTCTCATATTATTGATGGGAAAATTGTTATATTATCCTTCAAATAAGTCACTGATAGTATTTTACCCCTCATCCCTCGTATAATTTTTTAATTCTTCTGGTTAGTATTGACCATGTTGTCTAAAGAACAAGTTTGGATAAAAACATGAAAAAAACATAAAATTGAGGACTATATAATAACTCCATTATTGATTATATATGAATGGTGTTATATGTATAGATAAGCTTGTGGTGTCCACCTCTTGTTCACTTCTCCACACCGCTGTTGATCTGATCAATGAGCCTAAGCTCGACCAGGAGATCAAATCGTGGCTTGCATTTGCTGCTCAAAAAGTTGTTGAAGTTAATGCCTTGGCCAAGGCATTGTGCGGCGAGAAGGATGAGGTAGTCCTACATTTTCTCTTCATGCACCGGGCTGTCCTTTTTATCATTATTATTTCCAATGTTATTCATCCTCTTATATGGATTAATTTTCAGGCATTCTTCTCTTCCAATGCCGAAGCTCAGACTTCAAGAAAAACCTCTCCTAGGGTTACCAATGAAGCCGTTCAGAAGGCTGTAAGTTCTTGTGATTCTACTTAATTATTATTATTATTGAAAAGAAAGATATATGCTTATTTATTTTATTTTATTTTTTCCAGGCTGCTGCTTTGAGGGGTTCTGACCACAGGCGTGCTACAAATGTGAGTGCAAGACTTGACTCTCAGCAGAAGAAACTTAACCTTCCAATCCTTCCCACCACCACCATTGGTTCTTTCCCTCAAACAGTGGAACTCAGGAGAGTTCGCCGTGAATACAAAGCTAAGAAGTGAGTTTTTTTTTTTTTCATTGTATAGTGTTTCTCTTCCCATAATTGTGTTCTAAAAATTTAGGAGCAGAACAAAAACAGTCCCCCCCACAAAATATTTTCTGTTTCTGTTCCCAGTTTTCTGTAACCATGAACAAAATGAGAAGAGAAAACACTAAACGAAGGGAGACACTTTCCCCATATCTTGTAATAAAAATGCAATCTTTTTATATAGGATTTCCGAGGAAGAATACGTTAAAGCCATCAAGGAGGAGATCAACAAAGTTGTGAAGCTCCAGGAAGAGCTCGATATTGATGTCCTGGTTCACGGAGAGCCAGAGGTAAAAATCCTTTTTTTTTTTTTTGCAATTTACTTCACAAAATACAGTGGAATATTAATCTGTTATTTATATAAAATGACCCCTCTAATTTTTATTTATTTTTTGTTATTTTTTTGTGTTGTAGAGGAATGATATGGTTGAGTACTTTGGTGAACAATTGTCTGGTTTTGCCTTCACCGCCAACGGTTGGGTCCAATCCTACGGTTCTCGATGTGTGAAGCCACCAATCATCTACGGTGATGTGAGCCGCCCCAAGCCCATGACTGTTTTCTGGTCATCAACCGCCCAGAGCATGACCAAACGCCCCATGAAGGGTATGCTCACCGGCCCAGTCACAATTCTCAACTGGTCCTTTGTCCGAAACGATCAACCCAGGTAAAACAAATACATATACATATACATACACACACATTTATAGTGATAAAGTGATTTAACATATTGGGTTTTTTTGGGTACAGATTTGAGACATGCTATCAGATTGCTTTGGCAATAAAGGATGAGGTTGAGGATCTCGAGAAGGCCGGGATCACTGTGATTCAAATAGATGAAGCTGCTTTGAGAGAGGGATTGCCTCTTAGGAAGTCCGAGCACGCCTTCTACTTGGACTGGGCTGTTCACTCCTTCAGAATCACCAACTGCGGCGTCGAGGACACCACTCAGGTTTGTTTCCCCCTCTGTTTAAGGGTCCGTTTGGTTGTCAACTGCAAAAAACTAAAACCCGTTTTATGACAGATCCACACACACATGTGCTACTCGAACTTCAACGACATCATCAACTCGATCATCGACATGGATGCTGATGTCATCACCATCGAGAATTCCCGTTCCGACGAGAAGCTCCTGTCGGTTTTCCGTGAGGGAGTGAAGTACGGCGCCGGAATTGGCCCGGGAGTGTACGACATCCACTCCCCGAGAATCCCGTCGACTGAGGAGATCGCTGACAGGATCAACAAAATGCTTGCGGTTCTCGAAACCAACATCTTGTGGGTGAACCCGGATTGTGGACTCAAGACCCGTAAGTACACCGAGGTGAAACCGGCACTCCTCAACATGGTGGCCGCCGCCAAGCTCCTCCGCACCCAACTCGCCAGCGCCAAGTGAGGAACGGGTTGAAGGTCGGTTTTATGGAAGAAACAATTATGTTTGGTTTTTTGTTTTTAATATTTTGATTCAAATAATTGTGTTTTTATTACGAAGTAGATTTAGTCTTCTGGTTCAACGGGGGCATTTTTTTTTTGTTTTTAATTTCCTAATTGTTTTTTGGGGTTTTCTTGAAATATATTCTGAATCAATGTACTCCACACCCAAGTGGATTCGAAATTTAAGAAATTATATCATCGTGTTTTTTTTTTAATTCTTGCTCCAAAATTTTTGGAATTTATATAAAAAAAAACACATTTGGTAAACAACCTACAAAAAATTTTGGGAGTAATTTTTTTTTATTTCTTAAGAATTTCATAAACAAAAAAAATATTAAATTTTTATTCACCATTAAAATTATTCTCACCATCACTCCATCTGTCAATACTATCACGCCGGTCACTATATATTTAAAACAAAAAAAATTCTTATTTTTTTTTCTCATAAATTAAAAAGAAAAAAAACAATTTCAAGATAATAATTATTACCAAATGTGTTTCTACTTCGGAATACTCCATGAGAAAGAACAACCTAAACAAGTCTACATGAGAGAGAGAGGGAGCATGTTTTGCATTATATAAAACCTCATTTTATTCTTCAAGAAACTCATACAAGATGTGAATAAAATACGAAAATAAAATAAAATAAAAATACGACTATAGACAAAATTTGGCTCCTGCAAATAAATAGTAGCACCAATAGCCCAATAAAATGGTCAAAAAAGGGTAAAAGAACTCATAAAATTACTCCTTCAGCATTGTTGAGGGCTTTTTTTGCAACCTTAAATTTATCAGCAAGAGATTTTTGGCTATTCAACACATACTTGCTTACAAAAAACACGATTCCGCTTCGAAGGCCTTCATACTCTGGAATAACAGCTATACGCGTGAAGATATTCCAAACAAGCTTGTCTGAATATGTGAAGATAGCCTCGAACAGCATACGAAAATGCATGGCTCTTTTTGGAGTAAGCTGTGTGATGTCGGCTAGATCGACTACCTTTAACACTGCAAGCGAAAGGCTATATGATGAAAGCATCTCAGCCACAAATTTTGACAGGTGCATCGATCTGAGCAGCTGCATCGATTCCAGTTCTTTGTAGTGGTCCCAAAGGCAGTACTACAAGAAGAAGAAGAAGAAGAAGAAACAAGATAAGTGGAGATGCTCATTCACCAAAAGGTAAAAACAAGGTATATAACTATGTGACTTAGGCACCATTTTAAGAGATCAACAGAATAGGGCATCTCTACCTAAATTCTCTATTTATAATTCAAGGGGGCAATATGTAAAATTTTAAGGGATTTTAATTGTTATTTTTAGAAGTATAGGGGCAATAGTAAAAACTTTCAAAAGCTGAGCGGACACTCACGAGTCTCCCTCGACTCTTAATAGCTTTGCCCCCCGTTTGTCAAATATATCTTTGAAAAGTATTTTTTTGATAGATAAACTTTTTTATTAAAAATAAATAAATAAATAAATAAAACTTAAATTTAGGCGTTACCAAATGGTGTCTTGTTTACCTGTAAAGTGAACTTGTGGTTTTTGTCATGGCTACATAATTTGGAAGCAAGAACACAGTAATACTTGTTGAACACTTTCTCTTGCAAACAGCAGTCAACAAGAACTCGCATGATTTCTCTATCCTACAAACCATTAAGAAACAAAAAGTAAGTTAAGTATACAATAATATAATAGACAACAGATTAAGGCAGTATTTGGTTACACAGAATTGGAGCCTCAAAATTGGAATTTAAAATAAACGGATGTAAAAATATGAGGTGGCATTTGGTGAGTGTATATGTTTTTCTGTTTCTACTTCCAATAAACTGGGATGATATTGGATGGGAGTTATGTTTCCATTTTGGAGTATTCCGAAAATTGAAACATATTTGGTAACGACCATTGTCCTGAAATTGTTTTTTTTTAATTTATGAGAACAGAAACAATAAACATGTTTGGTCACAACATTTATTCTTTTTTTTTTTATTTTCAAATGTAGGGTGGCTAGCGGGGTGGTAGTAGTGGCCGGTGAGATGGTAGTAGGAATAGTTTTGTGGGAATGAATAGGAATCAACATTTTTCTTGTTTCTTAGATTCTTAAGAAATAGTCCCAAAATTTTGGGAACAGAAACGTGTTTACCAGACGCGTTTGTAAATTAATTCCAAAATTTTGGGAGCAGGAATAAGAATCAAGGAATAAAAAAAGTAACCAAACGAGGCCTAAATTTTTCAATGAAGCAAACGAAACACACTTACTTGCTTCCCTGCCAAATCCAACCGGAGAAGTTTTTCAAAAGCGTCAATGTAGTCGTCGCTGCTCATTATTACACAAAAGATAGCTCTTCTAGCATCGGTGTTCATCCTTTGTGCAGCAGCAAGTTGTAACATTTTTTGGGCATCATTGAGCTCCCTGTCAATTGTACTGGCAACCTCTTCAATATTGTCTGTAGCAGCGGCATTATCTCCAGACAGCCACCACTGACCTTTCTTGTCAGGATCACAGAGCTTGCTCCATTTTAAACCTCGAATCAAGATATCATCTACTCTTAACTGCAACATAATGATCAATAGGAGAAAAATAAAAAAAATTATCAATTTTTTTTTTTTTTTTTAACTTTAAAAAGTACTTAAAAAAAACATTTTCAATGGCGCCATAATTAAAAGAGAAAACTAGAAAGTAAACAGTAAATAAAGACCTTTTGCAACCATTTCCTTATCCGGGTATGCTGCACTGTATCCGCTTTAGGCCTTTTCTTGTTGTTCTTGATATCCAATATGGTTTCAAGCATGAATTCCATCTGTATGTAGGATAACAGACCAAGAATGTCAATGACTCAAACTCAATGTATATGAAAAAAAAAGCAAATTAATCAAGCACGAAAAGCATACTCTTTTGCCACTCGTTTTTGCCTCGCCAGTTTCCAAAGTGGCCTTCAACTCATTCACCCTGTTCTGAACGCTAAGAATGAAGTTTTTCATGGCAACAGGATCATCACTTCTCAGTTTCATCCCACAACCTATCCATTGAAGTTATCAAAAGATATAAATTTACTAATTACTATACTTGAAATGGCATCCTGCAGTGCCTCGAATGTATTTTACGTTCCGCCTAATGTTTCTGCTCCCAAATTTTGAAATTTAAGAACAGAAACAAATTCTGTTCCCAAATATTCTCAAAATTTTGAGACTAATCCTAAAATTCTCGGGATTTTGAGAAACCTAAAAAAAAAAAAAAAAAAAAAAAAAAAAAAAAAAAAAAAACAAAACGTTTCCATTCATTCCAAAAAATTCTCAATTTACTCTCAATCAGGGACAACGCTGCTATTGTTGAAATTATTAATGAGGCCCCCCTTCAAAGAAGGTCGGTAGACTTGGTATTTTAGTTGTAATTAATCTAATAGATGTGTTTTTATTTTACTATAATTCACAAAAAATCATTGCCTAAAAGAAACATGCATATGTCCTTTACATTTGAAGTAAAATTTAAAAAACAGGGCAATACAATAGAGTAAAATATATCTAAACCCTAAACCCTAAACTTTGTGCAAAACCAAATATGACAATAAATTTGGGATAGAGCGAGTAAGATGAACACAAGCTATCTTGGAAGAAAAGAATCGGGTTGTTCTTTTCCTTTTCTTGAAAACATATCTGGAAAAACGCTAGCAAAAATCGGAATGGATTATACTTAAAAAGTCACTTACATTGAAGAAGTGTCAGGATAGTAGAAACATCAACCTCCATGAGCCGCTTGCTCAGCATTATAATGAAATCATATATCAATTCGCTGAAAAGCATGACAGAGGAATTGCTTTAAATTCATTCTGGACTCAGTAATTATTCGTTCTTGCAAAAGTCAAATGTTCATAATCACGTAGAGTTACCTACCTTGAGCAAACTCCAAATATGTACAAGTAGGAGAGTAGAAGAGTCAGATTTCGTAATGAAAGATTATCTTCCTTCATGTACTCAGCCTAAATAAGAAAGAAATAAAAAAATAAAATTGAATTTCAATGCCTCTCAAATGCCAATTACTCATGTACATATAACGGCAAAAGGATTTAGAGGTTATTTAAAAGATGATGCACCTCAAAAGCTTTAGCAAGGGAAGCAAGAAGCTTTGCCCCGAAGTCAATTCCAACCAAGCAACTCATGCCAGCAACAGAAGCTGCAAAAACTGCAGCATACCTTCACATGAAACATAAACACTCGTGTCAAGAAAAGAAGAACAAAAATAAGCAAACACGATTCGTCGACCAAAACTGTTTTTCTTTCCTTCCTCACAGATTTTTCAAAAACTAAACATGCAAAAAAATTACCATGGATAAGAAACAGATTGTGTTCATATATAAGTACCCCATTTACGCATTTACGAGAACACTTTCTTTTTGCAGAAAGAACAAGAAAAAAAAAATGGGAAGAATGAATCTTAACTGCTCATTTCCACGAGGGCCTCCAGAACAAGAAGCCAAAATTTCTTCACCAATAATTTGAGAAGCAGTGCTACGACCAACAGACTGCACATAGGGAAAAAAAGATATCAAGGATACTCACAACAAGCACATATTGTATATCAGCACAGGATTCCACACGAAAACTGTCACAGTCGTACAAAAATTTGGCTCTATCATGTCATGTCTCAATTAAGTCAAATTACTTGCAACATGTCTACACAGGATACATTTAGTGACTACACAAAAAAAATAAAATTCCTGGATTGTGGTGTATAATTCAAATTGAAGATTTTAGGAGGATAATAATAAAAAAAAAAAAAGGTCTTACTTGGACGATAGTGGAGAGCTCTCCCGTTATTGATTCCACATTCGATTCAGACAACCTATTTAGAAGGCCTGGAACATGTTCAAAAGGTCATTGTTCTCAAAATCAAGGTGATGACACTGTGCTGAAAACTAAGAAAAAATTGTTCCATGGCCAAAACTTCCATACCTCTTACCCTTCTCTGAACCTGGGAATGCTCTTCTGTTTCCTTCCCAGCACAAGACCTCAAATGAGGTGCCAAATATTTTGCCTTTACTTCAACCACAGGCACCTTGGTAGGAGCTTCTTTCGTTTCCAACTCAGCAACTTGTTCGTGTTTCAACGACGACTTCTTTTTCTGTTTCTTAAGTGAAGGGCTATGCTCAAGGTCCTCAACAGGGTCCTCTTCAGCACTTATATTTTGCTCCCCCTCTAATGATTCGATTGTAGAGGGAATTCCCTCAAACAACATATTGATGTCATCATCATCTCCTCTTAGTTTCCCTTCCTTCACCTTCAGTTTTTTAGCAAGTTTCCTTTCTAGAGCAACATCTTCCTCCCCAAAAAGAAGTCCTCCTTTCATCTCCATTTCAACATACTGTTCAAACTTGGTTTTCTTCCTTTTCACCGTATTTGATGCAGTAGAATCAGGATTTTTTGAAGGTTTTGACTTAACGTTGGACGCCTTTAGCAAAACGGGCTGTTCTAAACCATCATTTTTCTCTGTCATAGCATCATCTTCTATCTTGCTTTCCAGTTCTTCCTCTGTTAGCTTGCTCTTCTTATGCTTTTTACGTGAAATTCGCTTCATCTTGCCATCTTCTTCAGCATATGGGGTTTTCCCCACGTCCAATGAACGCATAATGGAAGGAATACCGTCGAGTAACACATTTAAGTCATCATCGTCTCCACGAAGCTTTTCATCCTTTAACTTAAGTTTCTTAGCAAGCTTTTTTTCCAATCTCATATCTTCTTCCGTGGAGAGAACACCTCCATGTGTTTCCATTTCAAGATACTCTTCGAATTTGCTTTTTTCAGATCTCATCAAACTCTTCTTTCTTTTCATAGCCTTCGGCTTATCAAAATCAGGAAGTGTGTTAGAATCCAATTCATCCTCATGGTTCTCCACCACATTATGTACCTCAGAGCTGTGATCAGCGTCTCTATTTCTTGGAATTTGAGAATTATGTTGTGATTTCTTTACATCTTTTGCCTCGGAATCCATTGAAGCTTTTCTTAACTTCCCAATTTGCTACAAAAATAATAGCACACAATGAATTTTTCTCTCCCTCTCTCCCTTGCAAAAAAGTTAATTATACTTCACACACCAAAAAAAAAAAAAAAACAGTTTAACATACTTGACGTTGGACCCATGAGTTGAGCTTTTTTTTATTTTTTGCTAATCTTGCTTCTTTTCTTCGCTCTTTGCGTGATTTGTCATCCAAACCATTGTCTACAGCTAAACCAAAAGTAAAGACAATGCTTAGCGAAAAGTGAGTGAAATGGGTATCATGTAAAAATATTTGACAAAAACTTACCCATTCCTTCTGAATTCATTCAATTAACAGCAATGAATGCAAAAACCTGAAAACGAAAACAGAAAAATGCAATGTAGTCACACATCGAAAAATCAATTGATTGAAGAACAGGTAATGTGTGTTGCAAGTTGAAATGCATGCTTAGAGCTTGTTAAACATAATTATAAAGTCGAAAAATAAATTTAAGAACAACTCAGAAGACTCTTGAAACCCAAATGCATAAACCATAACCTTAATGAAAAGAAGAGTTCAAATTAAGAGTCTAACAGCATGTTTGTGTTGGAGATAATGGAATCGAATTCCGATGGAATGGAATCAAAATTTAAATAGACGTCCATTCAAAATTCAATTCCATTACCTCCAACCAAACATGCCGTAATTGTTTTCAATTTATGGGCACATTAGTCTAAGATACTGCTGTAAGTTTTTTCAAACAATTTCTATATCAATCAGTTTTGTCGCAATTTCACTTTGGCCTTCATGTAAAATTATCACGCTTACAGCATCTCAATCGGATGCATCATGCGCTCGATCAAATGGGGGATGCAAATACGGATGGAAGAAGAACGGAAACCAATAGGTTAACAAACTTCTGTTTACTGAAGGCTATGAAGCTTAGTCGCAGGATCCGCCATAGATGGGCAGAGAATCGGAAAATTAGGAGAAGATTCACCACTGAATCGCGTTCCGGCGACGAGTGATTCAGCTTCACGTCGCAGAGAACTATCGACCCAAGCTAAAAAAAAATTCCATCACGAGAAAAATCGAGAACTGGGTTACATACCTGTTCGGTGCGGTTCGTCGGAAGGGGGAATATGCTGGAGGAGCGACCACCTTTCACCTTGAGCCGCCGCTGTCCGATCCAATCTCTAGGGTTAATCTGTTCGGAGTTCAGACCATTGAGCCACCACCGCCGGCGTGAGATTTTAGAAGGGTTAAGACTTGTCCCTTCATTCTTTCCAAGGATTAAATTACATTTTTATCCTCAAACTTATAAGCTTCTATTTATGTAGTAGCCCAATAATTTTAGATCACTGCAATTTAGTCCTTAAACTTTTAACAAATAGATTACAAATGTAAGCAATAATTTTTTTTTCTCAACAGTCCACGAAATTAAAATTTTACCCCATAAAATTTACGCGTTACACTAAAATTTTCAGAAATTTAAAATTACTGTAAAAAATCTAAAAGCTACATCAGGCCATAAAAATTAGGGATAATTGGTGATTAGTCCCAAACAGTAGATGTAATATGTTATTAGTCTCATTTAAAACATACGATTTGATTTAATTCCTTAAATTGGTAATTGCATGCATATTAGTTTTGCATGTGCTCACGTCGGTGTAATATTAGTTACATATAGTTGTATAATATTATAGTTACATGTAACTATGTTATATATATTTGTGTAATGTTTGTTACATTTAACAAATATTTTATACATAAATTAGTTATATGTAACTGCAAAAGTGCAACGCATGTATTGGACCTTCAACCTTTTATTAATGTGCGGAACCAAAACACAAGTTGTAATGATAAGGGGCTTGCCACAAAAACACTCAAGAGTTACTTCAATTTTTTTCATGAAAAAATTATAGTAATTTTTATGTATTACAGTTGTTTGGACTTCTAAAAAAATTATTATAGCGCGTCAACTGTTTGAGTTAAAATTTTAATTTTTGTTGACCAAAAATGTGCTTATAAAAAAAGCACCTAAATCATTAGATTTAAAAAAAATAAAAAAATAGTAAAACAATATATCAATTATAATATACTAATTAAAAAAAAAAGAATTAAACAAATAATCCATATGGCTTCATGCAAACACTTTACATATTTGAACACCTTTATATATATATATATATATATATATATATATATATATATATCAATTCAGTTAATTAGCGTTCTTCAACAAAATATAGACCTATAGTTATACATAGCATAAGTGCATGAAGTGCAGATCACAGCCACCATTAATGCCACCTTTCCAAACCTCTTGAACCTTAAATCCATTAAAGCAAGTTTATTCTTTCCAAACCTCTTGAACCTTAAACCCATTAAAGCAAGTTTATTCTTGGATTGATCTTGAAGATCATGATCAGCAGAGAGGGTTTTCTTGGGCATGATGATGCAGAGGTGGCCATGGACTAACTTTGCATGGATGCCGGCTGAATTACAGTCCGGCCGCACGGTGATTTCCTTGTAGAATTTGCTCTTTTTGGTGGCGTGTTCCCCGAAAATTTTGAGGACTCCATTGTTGTTGATCAGCACACTCAGGTCTTCCTTCTCGAATTCTTCAGCATATCCAAACCAGAGAGAGAGAGAGGAATAAGATGCCTTCTTACTAGGGTTATTCTTTTCTTTTTTTATACCGTAAGATATGTTCGGACTATCTTACTCGCACCTCGACTAATTATCTCACTGGGCGATCTTAAAGGCGCGCTCCCCTACATCGACCTAGTGCATTTAGGATTAAATTCAATATTTAAATCCCGGAGTGCTTCCTAAAAAAGTTAAAGCCTGGTTAACAAGGAAGATAGACACTTTCTCCTGCCAACCGAACTAACATGTATTGGGTACTGGGATTATTCTAATTACTATCAAATTTTAAGAAAATATTTTAATTTGTGTAGGTTTGGGATGCATAATTTTTCATTTAAAACAATATATATATATACACTCCTCGTTTTCTTTTATTTTTTAAATATCATACAATTATTATTTTAAAAAAAAATCACTTTTAATTTTATTTTCTCTCTCTCTTAAATTTTCAACTTTTTTTTTTCCCGGCACTTTTCAAATTTATCTTTCTCTCTTCTCATACATTTTTAATCAATCATATCTTTATATATACATTTATTATCTAACTCGTTAACAAAAATAATAATTTTAACAAAAAAAATCGAAACGAAAACGTTTTTTTTTCCATTTTTTTTTGAGAATTACTTTTAAAATTTTCAAGAATATTTTCAAATCGAAAAGAACACAAACCTGCATTATTTATTTTTGGAAAATATACCAAATATTTTACCTCCTACGTTAGGGTTTTCACTAAATATTGAAAAGTTTTTCATACATTAAATTAATTAAAAAAAAAAAAACTAAAAAATGTATCATGGGATTATTGTACCTGGGAGATAAACAATAAGGATATCCTCGTCTTTTTTTCGGTTCCAGGTGCAATATGGCTCAAACTCTTCATTAGCTGATGGACGAATGGCTCCAACTTTGGGTGCCATTGAAATGCAACTATTTTCTTTCTTTTTTAATATTTTTAAAAATATGTTTCTGTTGAATTCAACTGTGTTTTGTTAAATCTGTTGTTAAATTCAACTGTGTTTTTGTTTTTAATGTTCATTAAGCCCTTTTTATACCATGCACAGATATAGGTTCTCTCTTAGGGAGGTTTTCTTATTGAGAAGACAATAACATATTCCTTTTTGGGTTTTTAGGGTTTAATTAGTGTTGCTTTTGTGTGTTTTGGTATAATAATCCTTATATCCATGGTTTTAGAATATGGATTTTTTTTTTTTTTTTTTTGTTATTTATGTTGCAGGAGGGAGTTGAACTCTAGATTTTTCACAAAGGAGATGAGCTAGATATTCACTAGGTTACAAATTTGTGGGATATAATATGGATTGATGATGATAGTTGCAATTGTCCCTTTATCCTTTTCAAGGATTAAATTACATATTTGACCTCAAGCTCATAATTAAGCTTAGCCCAACAATTTTAGATCGTAACAATTTGGTCCTTAAAACTTTTAGTAAACAGATTACAAATGTCAACAATAATTTTAAAAAATATTTTTTTTTGGGTGAACAGTCTAGGAAATTAAAATTTTAGCCTATATAATTCACGTGTTAATTATAATTTTTTCAGAAATCCAAAATCACTGTCAAAAGTTCAAAAATCCCCATACGCTATAAGTTACTGCAATTTTTTAGATGAAAAAATTTCAATAATTTTTTATCTCTTATAGTAATTTTGAATTTATGAATTTTTTTTTTTTTTTTTTTTTTGTATACCCATGAGTGTCCTCCCACTCACATTGGGTGAAAGACTATCTCGTTCGGGGTGCGTGGCTACTCCTCCTAATAAGTATTTTTCCGCAGACTCAAACCTCTAATCTTCCTCAACTGCATTAGTTCAAGTGTGCTTTACTACTTGAACTATACCTTGTTGGTTCTGAAAAAATCACTATAGTGGGTGAACTGTTAAGTTAAAATTTTAATTTGTTCACCAAATTAAACCCTTAAAAAAACACCTAAATCATTATATATATATATATATTTTTTTTTAAAAAGTAACACAATATTTTAATTATAATATATTAATAATAAATAACAACAACTAAACCTTTGTCTCATTACGCTACAGTAATCGGTCATCCACTCAGTCAGGTTTAATGTCATCAAATCTATTCTGATAGTCTTGTCCCAAGTCTTCTTAGGGCTACCTCTCCTCTAGTAGTTCCCGCACTTGAACTAAATCACATTTTTTCACTGGTGCTTCTAAGGATATTCTATGCACATACTCAAACTATCGTAAACGATTTTCTCTATTTTTCTCTTCAATGGGAGTTAAACCTAAATTTTCTCTAATATTTGCATTCTTAATTAATTTTACTCATTCTCATTTTCCCAATCATCTATCGCAACATCCTCATTTCTGTCATACCAATTTTTTGGATGTGTTTCGTTTTTATTGCCCAAATTTTCTGGACCTAATTTGTTTTTATTTTAATAAAAATATAAAATAAAATAAAATTGAACAAATAATCCATATACCTTCATGCAAACAATTTACATATTTGAGCACCTTCATATATATATATATATATATCAATTCAATTAATTAGTGTTCTTCAACAAATAAAGACCTATACTTATGCATGGCATAAGTGATTAAAGCCCAGATCACAACCACCATTAATGCCACCTTTCCAAACCTCTTCAACCTTAAAACTGAACGATCTCTTGCCTGAAACTCAGAATCAGTACCCATTGATGAAGATGATGTTGGTTTTTCCTTGATCCCTTCTTCCTCCATTAAAGCAGCTTTATTCTTGGATTGATCATCATCTTCATGATCAGCTTGGGGTTGTTGTTGTTGTTGAGTTTCAGTGTGGGTTTTCTTGGGCATGATGATGCGGAGGCGGTCATCGACGAACTTTGCATGGATACCGGCTGAATTGCAGTCGGCCGGCACGGGGATTTCCTTGTAGAATCTGCTCTTTTTGGTGGCGTCGATTGGCCGTTCCCCAAAAATCTTGAGGAGTCCATTGCTGCTGACCATCACCCTCAGGTGTTCCTTCTTGAAGTCTTCAACATACCAAAAAGAGAGAGAGAGAAAATAATAACATGCCTTCCTACTAGGGTTATTCTAATTAATATCAAATTTTGTATATATATATTGTTTGGTTTATCCCACATCGGATGTGGAAGAAGTTGATGGTCAGATTACAAGCGTGAGAGAAAATCTCACCTCGTGAGTTAGCTTTGGGGGTTAAGAGATGTCTAAGACCACCCTACATTGATATCAAAACTCAGTTTATAACAACTCTGATCATTAAAAATGTATTGGCAAGGGTGGTGCCCCTTTTCATTGTCAATCAAGGGTCAACTCTCTTGGGAGTATTTCGGAAATTAAATCTTAAATTTAATCCTGAACACGCCAGGCGGATGCAGGGGAGTGCATCTTTAAGATCGTCCGATGAGGTGATTAATCGAGGTGCGTGCAAGTTGACACGGACACACCTTACCGTAAAAATAAATAAATTAAAAAAAAAAAAGAAGAAGAAGGTATCAAGGGATTATTGTACCTGGGAGATAGACAATAAGGGTGTCCTCGTCTGTTTGTCGGTTCCAGTTGCAATATGGCTCAAACTCTTCATAAGCTGATGTATGAATGGGTCCAACTTTGGGTTCCATTGAAATGCAACTCTTTTCTTTCTTTGGGGGACCTTTCTGATGTTTTTAAAAATATATTTCTGTTGAATTCAACTGGTTTTTTGTTGAATTCAACTGTGTTTTTGCTTTTAATCTTGACTAAGCCCTTTTTATACCATGCACACATGGAGGTTCTCTCTTATGGAGGTTTTCTTATTGAGAAAACAATAACATATTCCTTTTGGCTTTTTAGGGTTTAGTGTTACTTTTGTCTATTTCCATGGTTTAGAATATGGTTTAATGATGATTTCCTCTTTGCATGGTTGCAAAGCAAATGTTTCTTTTGATATTTTACACTTTGTACCCCTAAACTTTACACTCTCGTTGTATTTCGTATTCGGAACTTGTTTGCTAGCTTTATAATATTTTGCAATGGCCAGTCCTGATAATTAGAGGCTCAAAGTACAATTTGAAAATGAAATCTTTCGATGTTTATTTATATTTATTTAAATATTCATAATTTTTTTATAAAATTAAAATATTAAAAAAATATAAAATTACTTATTGATTGAACATAAAGTATTTTTTAATAGTGATTGAACTAAAACTATTATTTTTAATTTGATGTAATATATTAATAAAAAAAAACATTTGAAATAAAAAATATATAGGGGTCAATGTCTATGCGTTCTTCGCTGCCATAGCCGCTCCAATTCGTCACTTGTTCGTCGTATCCATCTATCACTGCTTGCCTCACTCAAACTCCATGGCCGTCCTCTCCACTTCGATTCACCATGCCACTCCGAATTTCTCATCGTCTCCGCTCTGATTCACCATACCGCTCCGAATTCGTCGTCATCTACGCTTCGATTCACCATCGCCGCTCCGAATTCATCGTCTTCTCCGCTCCAATTCAGCAAGATATGGTTAGATCTAGATCTAGCCTAGATCTAACCATATCTAGCCCTCGTATTCTCTCTGCTCCACTGCCGGCTACCCTCTCCATTATCTCTTTCTTCCATCACTGCCTTTCCCATTCTCTGTGTTCTACCGCCGCCCTCGCCATTCTCTGTTCCATCGCCTCTCTCCATTCTCTGTGTTATTGTGTTCCACCGCCAGCTGTTCTATCTGATTTTGGCCATCGTCTTTATCACAACCATCACTGCCTGAGACTTGAAATCATTCAAGTATTTTTTTTTCTTTGAATCTTGATAGATTGGATGATTATACAATTAGAATTTTGATATTGTTTAGAATAATCAATTAAATTCAAATAAGTTCTTAACTATTTCATTTAGCCGATTTATTTGTCGTTTTATCCATTGCTTGTCGTTGTCATCATTTCTATGTGCAATTGTTTGTGTTATTGTTCATCAAACTTAGCTAATAAAGATTAAGTGTATATCCACTATTTGTTTTTAATGGATATTCACCGATTGATTTTTAATAGATGTCCACTGTGTAATTTTAAGTAGAATTTAAAATTTTGCGTACGTCTAGTATATTTTCGCCCATGTTGAAGTGGATTTCACTTTGATTGAGTAATTTTTTTAAAGAAATATTTCATATTTTGAATTGCTGATTTATGTAGATAAAATTGAAATGTATTCTGTGTTTTATACGTTATTTTACTGAATTGTTGAGATATTGATTTATTTTCAGTTCATTGAGCGGAATATCATTTAGTGGGAGGCGAAGGGGGCCTGACTTGCGGTTTCCAAGCATGGCACAAAGACGGGGTTTCGTGGTCAAGAATTTGGATATATTTTGAGATATGTTCATGTTTTTCTTTTCTTTTCTGGAAAAACCATCACAAAACGAACTGATTGGTTACTTTTTCATTTTAATTATTTTTAGTGAATTTCTACTTGATTAATTTTAGTGAAAATCCAATTGATAATTCAATAGATTCTAGGTTCTCCATTTGATTTTCAATAGATTTATTTATGAGAATGTGGTATGGTAATGGTTTGTTTTATGGTGGTTCGGTTTTTTAATGTCCCAATTCATAACTTTAATTTTTGGTTTATAATTTTGGGTGAATTTTCACTTATGGATTTACGTAAGTGATTTTGGGGTATTTAGTGTATTTTAAAAGATTATGTATTCTAAATAAAAAAATAAAATTAAGTGGATATTACAAAAAAAAAAAAAAACTAAGTAAAATGTACATAAGGGTATTTATAACATTTTTTTTTTTAAAAAAAGTATATTTTTAATAAAAAATGAAATTCATTAATTTTTTTTATTAAAAAATAAAATTTTAGTTGATTTTTAAAAATTAAATGGACTGTTTAAAAATTAAGTGCAATTTGTGTATATAAAAATATTGGAATGAGAAATACGTTGGTAATATTGGAATGATAAATATGTTGGTACTTTTGAACAAATATAATTTTAATTGATGAGAATCAATGAGTATCAAAATGATCAATTACATGTGCCAGTTGGGCCTATTATTAGGCCTATTATGAATTAATTCAAGATATTTGGACTGAGTCTAAAATGGTGAAGCCCAAATTAGGCTCAAATGATGATCAAGGCCTAATGCATCTCATCAAGCCAAACGAATGAGCTTAAAACGTGAACCTGAATGAGCCTAGGATGAGACCCACGAATTTTAGCTTATTTATTTTAGAAAAAATCGGTGAAAAATTCTATTTTTAAAGTCTAATTGGTGAAAAGTCATTTTGTGTTATTAGGTTTTGATTTAATCCTTTAAATTAGATTTCACTTGTATTTTAGTCCCGCATTGTAGGAATTGTAGGGAGCTCTTAGTGAGTACATTGGATTTTTATAGTGAATTCTGTTACATGTAACTAATATTAGTTATAATTTCATAATTGTTATTTTTCACACATATTTAGGTATTTTTGGTTACATGTACTTCAGTTACATGTTACAATTACATATATATGTGTAATATTTTATGACCTAACTAAAAAAATATCAAACTTTTTAGTTACATATCAGAGACATGTAATTAAAAAGTTACATATTATTGAAACATATAACTTAAAAAATTAATTTTTTTAGTTACATATTAAAGACATGTAACTAAAAAATTACACATTATTGGCAGATGTAATTGAAAAATATCAAACTTTTTAATTACATATCAGAGACATGTAACTAAAAAGTTATATATAATTAGTTACCTTTAACTAATTATATATATTTTGTAACATCAAACAAATTTTTTACACACAAAATTGTTACATGTAAAAAAAAAAAAAAAAGAAAAAAAAAAAAGAAAAAAAAAAAGAGTTACTTGCAACTAATACAGTAATATTACACACAAAATAATTACATGTAACTGGCACGTGGTTATTATATGTGTAAGGCTTCCACCTTTTTAAAATATACGGGACTAAATCAAAAGTTTTTAACGCTTCTAGGAGTTTTGACCAATTAGAGCCTAAATGTAGGACATCCTACCTATTATCCCTTTATTTTATTAATTAGTCATTTAATTTTATTTTAGGTAATTTACTGAATGATTTGTAAGACATTTATGTCAAATAGTCTTTTCTTTTTTAACTAGGAGTAGTTAGAAAGTTTATTTATTTCTTTGACTTTGTCTTCCAAGTTGCTAGGAATCTCCTAGATATGTAATAACCTATTTTGATAGAGTTATATTGGGTTCTCTTGGCTGCCTATTTAAGAGGCAATGTAACCTTGACAAAACACAACTTTTATATTGATATGTAGCCTTGACAAAACACAACTTTGATATTGATTAATATAATTGAGAGGATTTTTCTATGTTTGGTTAGAAGGATTGAAAAAGAAAAGGAAAAAGAAAATGAGAGGATAATATTTTTATCCATTGTGAAAGGAAAATTATTTTCCTTAGTGTTGTTTGGTTAAGAAAGAAAAATGAAATGAGGAAAAATAATTTACTTTAATATAATTTATTATTTTACCCTCATATATTCCCTAAATAAATTAAAAATTATATTATCAAGGGTATAATTATAATTTTATTATTTTCCATCACTTCCCTCAATTTTCCTCCCATATTTGTAAGGAAAAAAAATTGTCTTGAAAATTATATTTTTTCCATCCTATTTTCTTTTCCTTTCCCATTTTCCATCAAACCAAATAAGTTGTTTTTTTTTTTTTTAATTACATTTTCTTTTTCATCCATTTTCACCCAACCAAACGCAACCTTAAGTTCTTCAGAAAACTTTTCTGAATTTATTAAGATTTCTTGTGGCATTCAACCTTGATATCTTTGGTTCGTGATTCTTTATAATCATTGGGTCAAGATTGTTTTTTATACATTTAATTCGTGTTTCATTCATAAACGTTGGGTCAAGATAATCTATCTAAACTTTTGTATTTTTATTTTGTTGTAAATCTGAATTTAGTTCGATCTTTCGCAAAGAAACTCTAAGTCAGTTTCGAGTCTCAGTAATTCTTGATGAGGTTCGCATCATTAGTATTCCTTATAAAGTTGTTTTTTAGACTTTTAGGACTCTTGAAAAAATAAACTCTTAAAAAATAAATAAATAAAAAATTGAACAAAGAATCCATATATCTTCATGCAAACAAATTCATATTTGAACACCTTCATATATATATATATGTACGTATGTATATCAATTCAATTAATTAGTGTTCTTCAACAAATATTGACCTATACTTAAATACATAGCAGAAGTGCATAAAGCCCAGATCCCAAACACCATTAATGCCACCTTTCCAAACTCCTTCAACCTTAAAACCAAACGACCTCTCGTCTGAAACTCAGAATCAGTACACGTTAATGAAGATGATGTTGGTTTTTCCTTTGTCATTTCTTTCTCCGTTAAAGCAACTTTATTCTTGGATTGATCCTGCTTTATCTGGGCTTGATTTTGAAGATCATGATCAGCTTTGGGTTGTTGTTGTTGGGTTTCAAAGTGAATTTTCTTGGATTGATCACCATCTTCGTGATAATTTTTTTGCTTTTCCTCGGCTTGATCTTGAAGATGATCATGATCAGCTTTGGCTTGTTGTTGTTGGGTTTCAGAGTGGATTTTCTTGGATTGATCACCCTCTTCGCGATAATTTTTTTGCTTTTCCTGGGCTTGATCTTGAAGATGATCACGATCAGCTTTAGGTTGTTGTTGTTGGGTTTCAGAGTGGGTTTTCTTGGATTGATCACCATCTTCATGATATTTTTTTTGCTTTTCCTGCGCTTGATCTTGAAGATGATCATGATCAGCTTTGGGTGGTTGTTGTTGGGTTTCAGAGTGGGTTTTCTTGGATTGATCACCATCTCCATGATCAATTTTCTGCTTTTCTAGGGTTTGATCTTGAAGATGATCATGATCAGCTTTGGGTTGTTGTTGTTGGGTTTCAGAGTGGGTTTTCTTGGGCATGATGATGCAAAGGCGATCATGGACTAACTTTGCCTGGATGCCGGTTGAATTGCAGTCGGCCGACACGGTGATTTCCTTGTAGAATCTGCTCTTTTTGGTGGCATCGATTGGCCGTTCCCCGTGAATCTTGAGAACTCCGTTGTTGTTCATCACCACCCCCAGGTGTTCCTTCTTGAATTCTTCAACATACCAAAACAAGAGAGAGAGAGAGAGAGAGAGAAGAATAAGATGCCTTACTAGGGTTATTCTAATTACTATCAAATTTTAAGGAAATATTTGGTGTATGTTTTGGGATACATAATTTTTGATTAAAAGCAATATATATGTGTATATATTGTTGGGTTTATCACATATTGGGATGTGAAAGATACTGATGGTTAGGTTACAAGCGTGAGAGAGAACTTCAACTCATAACCTGGCTTTTAGGGTTGAAAGAGACCCAAAACAACCCTACACTAGTATTAAAGCCATGCTACAACAACTTTAACGCAATAGTCGTAAGGGAGAGATTGGTATCCTCTTACACTAGGGTTTTCACTAAATCTTGAGAAGTTTTTCCTACATCAAAAATATATTATCCAAGAGGTGTTAGTCCGGTTGACAAAGATGGTACCCCCTTTCCCTGTCAACTAAGGATAGGCTCTCTTGGGGAGCACTCCGAGGATTAAATTTTGAATTTAATCCTGAATGTATCAAGCCAATGTAGGGGAGTGCACACTTAAAATCGTCCAGTGAGATGATTAATTAAGGTGGGCGCAAGCTGACGTGGACACACTTTACCATTAAAAAAAAAAAGTATCAAGGGATTATTTTACCAGGGAGATGAACAATAAGGGTATCCGAGTCTTTTTGTCGATTCCAGGTGCAATATGGCTCAAACTCTTCATTAGCTGATGTATGAATTGCTCCAACTTTGGGTTCCATTGAAATGCAACTCTTTTCTTTCTTTGGGGGGCCTTTTTGATGTTTTTAAAAATATGTTTCTGTTGAATTCAACTGTTTTTTTTTTTGATAAATATGTTTTTGTTGAATTCAACTGTGTTTTTGTTTTTAATGTTCATTAAGCCCTTTTTATACCATGCACACATAGAGGTTCTCTCTTATGGAGGTTTTCTTATTGAGAAAACAATAACATATTCCTTTTGGCTTTTTAGGGTTTAGTGTTACTTTTGTCAATTTCCATGGTTTAGAATATGGTTTGATGATGATTTCCTCTTTGCATGGTTGCAAAGTAAATGTTTCTTTTGGTATTTTACATTTTGTACCCCTTAAACTTTAGACTGTTGCTGTATTTTGTATTCTTAACTTTTTCGCTAGACTTTATAAACAAAATTTCTTTTATTTATACATTTCAAAATTCAAACGTCTTATTTTTTTAATAAAAACAACAATAAGACAAGTAATGACGAACCAATTTTGAACGAATACTAATGTATAGTTAAGAATGTGGGGTAACATATATTTAAATTTTGTTTTTACAACATTCTTAAATCTCATGTTTTCAAATCAATACGACAATAACTAATACAAACCTGAAAGCAGTAGGTGGAGTGATTCCTTCTACTTATACACTAAAGGGCGATAAATCTTCACCAAGTCCTCCTCGTCACCGGCAGTCAATGATTTCACTGTCGGTTGTCCACCTCTTTGACTACATATCCGTCTGTTCTCCACCGTCATCGACCTTGTTACCTTACCCACCATCTCTAACCCTATTCTCCACCATCTCAGACCATGTCCATCGTTTTGCCATCGGCTTCTCTCCACTGTCTCCAACTGTTCAGTGTTGGTGTACAGCTAGCCTGTCTGTTGAGGTTTTTGTGGTTTCGATTTCGATAGTTTTAGGCGGTGATTAGGGTGGATTTGAGTCTAATTTCAATAGGCGGCGGCGATCGTCTTTGCTAAGGTTGTGCAAGGGTGAGATTTGGGTGGTTCAAGAGAAGGAAAATAAGTCAGGGAGCTTTCTACAACACCGTCGTTCATTTTCAGTTTAGGCCTCGTCGGAGTATACAGACGCAAGCCATGGTCAACAGCAGATGCACACTTCGCTTAATCAAGACTCAAGAGGTGAGTCTCTTGCTCTTTCTCTCATTCTCTGTTTTTTTTGTAAGCCAACATTGGGGTTGCGGGCTGGAAATGCTTCGCCTATAGCAATCAGGGGCGATTACTTCAGAGCTACTAACTGAGTCAAAATCGAGTAGGTGAGGTAGCCCTATTCTCTGCTTAGGAATCACTCATATCTTATTGAATTCTCTAATTCTTGTTATCTAAGATGGTTTTATCCTGAATTCTGTGGTTTAGCTGATACTCTAGATTTAATCAATCTTACTCAATCATTATAGGTGGTAAAATTGTGAATTGGAAGAGAAATTATAGGGATTAGTATGAATAATTAATGTCAATTTTTGTGGATTCAATCCCTGAGAAGATGGGTAGGAAAGGCCTAAAATTTATGTTTCAGTGGCAGAAGGTGGTGCGTGATGTCTATATCCCAAAGCAGAGAAGAGCTAGGACAAAATCGAAATATGGATTTGTTTGCTTTCGACTTTGGCCGAAGCCTTAACTGCGATTAGAATTCTCAATGGAGTTAGGGTGAAGAATAAAGCGATTCAAGTTTGTTTGGCTTCGTCCAGTAAGAAGATGTTGGCCCAGTTATCTACCCAAGAGGGGGGGTGAATTGGGTAGTTGTAAAAATTAAAGCGAATTGTAATCTTTCAACACTTAAATTTTTAAATAATTAAATTAATCCTAAATTACTTATTATCGTTATATAGCAGCGGATAAATGTAATTAACTCTAGGTGCACACCAAAATAACAATAAATAAATAAAGTAACAAAGCAGAACACCACGATATATCCTAGTTCGTCAAACTGTTCTTGGCTAATCCAGTCTTTCGAGCCCCATGGAGATTTGCACCCACTAAACCACTAAGATTCCTTTAAATAGGCAGGAACCAAACATTTACACAATGATTCTTTTACAGGCTCATAATCAACCTTTACAAAAAAAAATTCGCAGGTTAAGGAAGAACCTTTATCTTTTTAACAGGCTAAAGATTGATCTAATTCTTTTATACTTAAGCTAAGAATTAAACCTCACCAAAAGTACTCTAAGTATCATTTTCACCGGTAAGGATGGAACCGTTACAAATCACAAACAATTAATTCTAGTCAGGAAGAATCATGCCTATTTCTTTTCAAAGGAAAAGAGTAACCTAATTTTTTTATACCTTAGGTAAAGATTAAATCTCAATCTCTTTACCAGAAGAGATTGAAACCCAGTTACCCCTGACTAGATACTCCCAACAGTATCTAATCCGCACAAAACTCACCAATTACAAAAATCGATAAGTTTCTTTCCACCAAGTGCTTCTACTACCTCAAATCAATTTAAATTCAATTAATATCCCAATAATTACTAGTGATAGAATTAAGTGAGGAACTTAAAATCTAATTATAAATTAAGTGGGTAACACAAAAATAAGCACATAATCAAATTATCACAAAAATCGTTTTAAAATAATTTTATGCACTTTAAAGTTCGAAAATAATTTCACACAAATCTTAAATCCAAGTAAGCAATAATAATAACTCAAAATAAGAAAGAGTAGCTTGAAAATATCTCACCATGATATCACCGAAAGAATGAAAATTGAATCACAACAAAGTTTAGATCAGTGACATCAAAATATATACTTAGCACTTTTTCTCAAGAATTAATAATCTCTCGAAATAATCTCAGAATAATAACTTTTAGAAAGCTCACGAACTGAAAGTTCTTGATAAAATGATATATTGATATGTGAAAAACGCAAGTCTATTTAAACTGATTTGAAACATGCCATCTAACGGTTAGTTCCCACAAGATATAATAAGTAAATACATATATAGACCCCATATATCAATATCATTTAATCCTGGTCAATTTCACTTAAATATGACTTTTAAATCATTCAATTTAGTTCTCAAATTATTTCACATTCTCAAATCGAAAAGATAAAAAGTATTAAATAGACTAAATTGTGAAATACTTAAAATAAGTGTACCATATCTATAGGGATATCTAAATAAAAATGATATATATCTATAATATGTTCAAATCCCCAGAATATTTCCAAAATATCAGCCAAAAAACGACTAGTAACAATTAATTTTGGATCAGATCCCGAAAGCCCTCGAAATCTGAAACTATCCAGTCAGTTGACCAACCAATAAACTATTAGTCGACCGATCGATTCAGGTTGTAGCCCAAGCCAATTTCAAACGCTGGTCGGTTGATCGATCCCCTATAGGTCGGTTGACCGATCGATTCAGAGAGTTCACTTATCAGCCATCGGTTGACCGATCTCTCTTGGTCGGTTGACCGATCGATTCAGAGACTTCTCCAATTCCTAGCCAACGCCTATCGGTTAACCGATCCTTCATGGTCAGTTGATCGATCATTGCTGGAACATTTTTCCTTAATTCATTTCAACTTCAACATTCGACATTTTCAACCCTTTAACCGATTTCTTCTCTCCGTTAACTTAATTGACACTAATAATCAATTTTAAATACTAATCTTGCTTAGGTCAATTTTTCTTTTTCAATTTCACATTGAAGCAAATATATGAACTAATTAGGATCCTAATAAAAAACACACTAAAAAATAAATCATTTAATTTGTGTCGTGTGTGATCTTTTTTATACATTAAGGTTGCGTTTGGGTAAGGGATTTAATAAATCCAAGGGATTTGTGGAATGAAGGGATTTCAAAATCCCTTCATTTCACAAATTCTTTGTTTGGATAATTGTTTAAACTGAAGTATTTAGATAAGAGATTTGAAGTTTGGTTCTATTTTTTTATACCATTTCTGAAAAAAAAAAAAAAAAAAAAAAAAAAACAAAAAAAGAACCACAAAACGATGAAGACGATGAACAGTGAACAAAGAAACCCTAAATTTGAAGAAGCAAACGACGACGAAATCGAACCCTGTTGCCATCGCCAAACACAAAAGACGTTCAATCGAAATCCAATTTTGTTCGATTTCGTTTTCGAAATCAATCGAAACCCTAATTTGAAGAAGCAAACGACGACGACATCCACCAACCATTCGCTGTTCGTTGTCGTTCGATTTTGAAATCGAAATTGATTTCGTTTTTTACTTTGAGAATCACGGACAAACGGGTGTTCAGGGGCAAAGAAGCAAACGGCGACGAAGAAGGTGTTCGCCATCATTACGAAATCGGACCCTACTGCCATTGCCAAACACACAGAGCTCGAACCTGTTCTTTGATTTCAATTTCGATTTCGAAAACGAAATCAAAATGAATTGAAACCCTTTCGATTGATTTCGATTTGGTTTTCGAAATCAATCAAAAACCTAGTTTGAAGAAGCAGTCGATGGCCAGATCGGAAGCACACGATGAAGAAGCGTTGAATGAGAAGAAAAAAAAAAAGGAAAAAAAAAAAAAGAGAATGGGAAGGATTTCTCAAATTCAACCTCTCTCAAAATTATTTCAAAATCCTTCCATTTACTCAAAAAAGAATTTGAGAAATCCTTTCTCTTATTACCCAAACAAAGAATTTGCCAAAAAAGGATTTCAAAATCCCCTAACTAAATGAAATTCTTCCTACAAATCCTCTATCCAAACACAACCTAAGAGTAAAAATGAATTTGAGTTGTTTTCACCTAAATTCTTCAGAATCTTCAATCTCTTAATGTTCATCTCTTTGACTGTCTCTTTGCATTCTTAGCAATTACTTCATTATAACATTACCAATGGAGCTTTCAAACTGAAACACTCAATAAACTCATTAGTTCCACAAAAAATATCAATATTTAATTGTCCATCAAAGCTTGGAATCAGCAGAACCCTCAGGCATTTAGTGTGAAAAGTAAGTGGACTAGAAAAGAAGGAGGAGGTTTAGGAACTACAAGCTGTGAACCCGTTCATTCTCTTGATAAAAAAATACAAAACTCATAGGAATTCAGAATCATCAAAGAGTAAGCTTGTTTGGAGGAAGAAAGAAAAAGAGTGTGCGGTCTTTGAGAAAGATGGGGTTGATAGAGAGGTAGGATCTCAGAGTGTAGCTCATCAGTAGTGTTAGGATAAAATACAAGGGGTAGAAGGTAAGGTTAATTGGGATGCAAAAAAGGAGGGGAATATAACCGGTCGATTGCAAAAAGGGTTTGTTGTTGAGGGAATGGCAATTCGTGAATATGGCAAGGGCACTCTCGCTGATTTTTCTTGTAAACAAGTTGGCATTCTCTCTCCCAAAGATCATAGTGCACTTGCCAACATCATTTGTAACAAAATCAAATGCCCCTTTAGAGTCGCGTTAAAGCAAAAACTTAGGTAAAAAGTTAAAAATCAAACCGTGGGCAAAATTAATTATAATGATCTCATTTGTGAAATCTCTGCTTCCGCTTGGGGAGATCGTCAATTGCGCAAAAATCATTTTTAGAAGATTGAGCAAAGTGATAGAGGTTGGGAGACAACTTGGGCATAAGATGAAACTTAATGAAATGGATTTTCGGGAAAGTATCTGAAATGGTTTACAAAGAATGGGAATCCAGGAAGGGAGGGTTTCCCATAGTTTGTTGTCTTTGGGTTCTAATGGGGGGAGAAGGGTTGGTCAAGTTTCCGAGAGTGGAGTTGCAAGGTGCTTGGATCTAATTCGTTAATTGACCATTAGTGGGGTTGTTGTGTCTTGGAATATATTATTCTTCTTATTATTCTTCAGATGGGGTGTATTTTTCAAACTCTTGATTGATTGGCCGATTCTTATTCTGAAATTGGTTGATGGTTTATTAGGTTGTATGGGTTGTGTGTGGGCGTTGTTGTGATTTTTCAGTGGCGGCCTAGAAGTTGATTGAGTCAAGAGTGTTGCCATCTGCAGCATAGTCGCGGAGTATTTGGTATCGTGGACGAGCATTACCGGCCTAAACATATTTGCACACTCAAGACAGGAATAGACGTAGAATTTCGCAATCAAAGGTGTAAAGAATTCATGAAATTGAGCGTAATTTCACAAGGTTCTCCGGTGAATTTTGATATTCTGTTAGTGTGGAGGAGTGGCCAAAAACCTTGTTTGTGCACCTTGATCGTTTCTAGCACCGGGGCTTCCGAGCAAAGGTTCCCATAATCTTGCCCTCCTTTTTGATAAGCATATTTTTATGCTCAAGCAGTGTTGTTGTTTTTTTCCTTTTTCTTGGTGTTGTTTTTGTACAAGGGGCTTTTGGTGCCTTAGATGGTGTGTGTTATGCATTGTCGGCCTCGTTCCCAATCTTCCATCCCCCTTTGGAGGATTCAAGGGTACACCGATGGGAAGTATATTTATTTGTGTGGTATGAGATGTCTAGTTACTTGGAGGGTGTGTGTTGTTTTGGTTGTTAGCCGCCATCCTTTATTGGTGGCTCTAGGGCCTATCGGTGTGAGATGATTAGCGTAATTTGTGTTGTATTTTGATGGTTGGGGTCTTGCGAGCTACATAATAGTTCTTGTTGTGTAGTAAGGGAGACCGTTCCTCTTATTAATATAATTAAATGCTTAAAAAAAAAAAAAAACAATAACTAACACAACAAAACTCTAAAATATAAACTTAATACTAAAAATCAATCATGACATTAGTGTGCACAACAAAAAATAAAAAAATTAACGACATTTGAGCCCACTCTTAGAAAACTTCCCTTAAATATTTGAAATACAACAATAGTCTTATGAAACAATTGTCACCGCTTAAAAAAATGACAAAAAATTAATTTTACAATGTTGACACATTTTATACCGTAAATATTAATTTTTACTCTGATTAGAATATAGTCAAAATTTATAAATTAACTTATATGCTAAATTGTATTGTGGAATTATGAAATTCATAAACGAATTTACAATGTTGCATTTGTTGTTCAATGAATCATAAATAAAAAATAAGAAAAAAATATTAGTACTCATGTACAAATATAGTCCAATAGTCTTGTTTTATTATTTATTTATTTATTTATATATATATATATATATATATAATCCAAATAGCTTCATGCAAACAAATACATATTTGAACACCTTCATACATACATATATATATATATATATATCAATTCAATTAATTAGTGTTCTTCTTGATTGGCCGTTCCCCGAATATCTTAAGGAGTACTCCATTGTTGCTCATCACCACCCTCAATTGTTCCTTCTTGAATTCTTCAACATAACAAAACAAGAGAGAGAGAAGAATAAGATGCCATCCTACTAGGGTTATTCTAATTACTATCAAATTTTAAGGAAATATTTGGTGTAGGTTTGGGATACATAATTTTTTATTAAAAACAAATATATATATATATATATATATATATATATATTATTGGGTTTATCCCAAATCGAATGTGAAAGGGGCTAGTGGTCAGGTTATGAGCGTGAGGGAGAACCTCACCTCAAAAGTTAATTTTGGGGGTTGAAAGAGACTCGATACCACCCTACATGGTATGAAAGTCAGATTATAACAAATCTGATCAAATACCCATAGAGGGAGTGACTGGTATCTCCCTACATTAGGGTTTTCACGAAATATTGAGAAGTTTTTTATACATTAAAATTGTATTGGTAAGGGTGGTGTCTCCTTTCCTTGTCAACCAAGGGTCGACTCTCTTGGAAAGTACTGTTCGTGCAAGTTGACACGGACACCTTTATCGGGGAGGAAAAAAAAAAGGTATCAAGGGATTATTTTTTTACCAGAGAGACGAAGAGTAAGGGTATCCTCGTCTTTTTGTCGATTCCAGGTGCAATATGGCTCAACCTCTTCATCAGCTTTGGGTGGTTGTTGTTGTTGGGTTTCAGATTGGGTTTTCTTGGATTGATCATCACTTTTCTGCGTATTTTGGGGTTGAGCTTTTTGATCATGCTCGTCTTTGGGTGGTGGTTCTTGGGTTTCAGATTGGGTTTTCGGCGTTTCTTGGGCTTGAGCTTGATCTTTTGGATCATGACCATTTTTGAGTTGTTGTTGTTGTTGGGTTTCAGAGTGGGGTTTCTTGGATTGATCATCATTTTCATGACCACTTTCCTGCGTATTCTGGGGTTGAGCTTTTGGATCATGATCATCTGTGGGTGGTTGTTGTTGGGTTCCAGTTTGGGTTTTCGGCGTTTCCTGGGCTTCATCTTGATCTTTTGGATCATGACCATTTTTGAGTTGTTGTTGTTGTTGGGTTTTGGAGTGGGGTTTCTTGGCCATGATGATGCAGAGGCGATCATGGACGAACTTTGCACGGATGTCAGCTGAATTGCAGTCGGCCGGCAAGGTGATTTCCTTGTATAATCTGCTGTTTTTGGTGGCATCGATTGGCCGTTCCCCGGATATCTTGAGGAGTACTCCTTTGTTGTCGATCGCCACCCTCAATTGTTCCTTCTTGAATTCTTCAACATGCCAAAACAAGAGAGAGAGAAGAATAAGATGCCTTCCTACTAGGGTTATTCTAATTACTATCAAATTTTAAGGAAATATTTGGTGTAGGTTCGGTTTACATAATTTTTTCTTGATATATATATATATATTGTTGGGTTTATGCCACATTGGATGTGGAAGGGGTCGGTGGTCAAGTTATGACTGTGAGGGAAAACTTCATCTCATAATCTAATTTTTGGGTTGAGAAAGACCCAAGATCACCCTACACTGATATCAAAGTCAGGTTCCAACAAATTTAACCCAATAGCCATAGAGGGAGAGACCAGTATCCTCCTACATTAGGATTTTCACTAAATATTGAGAAGTTTTTTATACATTAAAAATGTATTGGCAAGGGTAGTGTCCCATTTTCCTATCAACTAAGAGTCGACTCTCTTGGGGAGCACTTCGAAAATTAAATTTTGAATTTAATCCTGAATACACCAGGCCAATGCAAGATAATGCACCCTTAAGATCGTCCGGTAAGGTGATTAGTAGAAGTACATGCAAGCTGGAGCAGACACGTCTTACTGTAAAAAAAAATATATATATATATATGAAGGGATTATTTCTTACCACGGAGATGAACAGTAAGGGTATCCTCATCTTTTTGTCGATTCCAGGTGCAATATGGCTCTTCATCAGGTTTGGGTTGTGGTTGTGGTTGTTGTTGGGTTTGCTTGGATTGATCACCTTCTTTATTATCAGTTTTCTGATTATTCTGGGTTTGAGCTTGATCGGCTTTGGGGGTTTTCTTGGGCAGCGTGATGCTGAGGCGATCACGGACGAACTTTGCATTGATGCCGACTGAATTGTAGTCGGGCGGCAAGGTGATTGTCTTGTAGAATCTGATCTTTTTGTTGGCGTCGACTGACCGTTCCCCAAATATCTTGAGGACTTCATTGTTGCTGAGCACCACCCTAAATTGCTCCTTCTTGAATTCTTCAACATACCAAAACAAAAGAGACAGAGAACAATAAGATGCATTCTTACTAGAGGGGAAACATCTTTTAGGGTTGAAAGAGACCCAAGTCTACCCTATACTGGTATCAAAGTTAGGTTACAACAAATCTGACCTAATAGTCATAGAGGGAGAGACTTGTATACTCCTACATTAGGGTTTTCACTATATATTGAGAAGTTTTTTATACATTAAAAATGTATTACCCAAGAGGCGTTAGTCGAGTTGGCAAGAGTGGTGCCAATTTTCTTGTTAACCAAGGTTCGACTCTCTTGGAGAACACTTTGTGAATTTAATTCTGAATGTAACATGCCGATGTGGGGAAGTACACCCTTAAAATCGCCCGGTGAGATGATTAATCGAGGTGCGCGCAAATTCGCGCGAACAAACCTTATTGTAAAAATAAATAAATAAGTATCAAGGGATTATTGTACCAGGGAGATGAATGACAAGGGTAGTATCCTTGTCTTTTGGTCGATTCCAGATGCAATATGGCTCAAACTCTTCATCACCTGATGAATAAAAGGCTCCAACTATGGGGTCCATTGAAATGCAACTCTTTTCTTTCTTTGGGGGACCTTTTTGATGTTTTTAAAAATATGTTTCTGTTGAATTCAACTGTTTTTTTGATAAATATGTTTTTGTTGAATTCAACTGTGTTTTTGTTTTCAATGTTCATTAAGCCCTTTTTATACCATGCACACATAGAGGTTCTCTCTTATGGAGATTTTCTTATTGAGAAGAAAAAAAATATATTCCTTTTTGGCTTTTTAGGGTTTAGGGTTGCTTTTGTCTATTTCCATGGTTTAGAATATGGAATTGATGATGATTTCCTCTTTGCATGGTTGCAACACAAAAGTTTCTTTTCATATTTTACACTTTGTACCCTCTAAACTTTACACTCCCGTTGTATTTCGTATTCTGAACTTTTTCGCTGAACTTTTTCGACATTTTGCAAAGGCCAGTCCTGACAAATTAGAGATCCAAAGCAAAATTTAAAAATAGGACAGTTCGATGTTTAATTTTTTTTATTTAAATATTCATAATTCTTTTATAAAATTAAATTATTAAAAAAAAATATAACTAATATAGTGATTGAACATAAATTACAGTGATTAAACCAACATTATTATTTTTACGTATAATATATTAATAAAAAAATATAAGAGTCACTCTGAAAGGACCTCTAAAATTTTGGGGCACAGAATAACTGCTTTGGTCACTTTCGACAAAGTCCGACCCTATATTTTGCCAAGGACTGATCTTGGGTTAGGCTACCAAGGCGATTGTCTTGGACCCCGGACTTTGGGGGGCCATTCAAAGTGAACCCTTAATTTATCTTTTATATTTTATAATATTTGTATTGATATCATGTCAAATAAAAGAATTATTAGTATCTAAAAAAAGTATTTAAATTTTGACTATTTTTTAAATAGAGGGACTCTATTATTGACAATTAGGGTTGGATGAGGGATTTGACAGATTCTTATAATTTGTAAACCATGCATGGGATTTTAAAAATTCTGGATTTTTAAATCACACCATTTACAAATTTTTTATTTGGATGAGTATTTAAATGAAAAATAAATAAAATTGATTGTGTAATTTTGTAATTTATTTATTTAGAAAGACAAACATTTGTAGACAAAATTTTAAATTTTAATTATAAAATATATATATATATATATATACCAAATAATACAATTTTTATTTTAGTACTTAGTAATATAATTTTTATACCGATTTTAATAATAAAATTTTAGTAATATTATTTTAATTATAATGTTTTTATGTCTATTTTAATAATATACCCTCTTTGGAGAAATTTGAAAATAACATATGTCTTGAAGGGATTTGAAAATCTCATTTTTTCCCTTTAAAATTCTATTTTTACAAATTCACTGGATTTTAGAAATCCCTTTTGGTAATATCCAAACAAGAGATTTTAGAAGGAAACAAATTGAGAAATTTATTTTCAAAGTGAAATCCCGAATTCCCTTACCCAAACGCAACCTTAAAATTTTAATTTTTTTTGCACTTCGTACCTCTTTAAGTTTTATAAAAATCCTAATTTAGCCCATATCCTTTCAATTTGAACATATCAAATCCTGAAATATCTAATTCATGTCAAATGCGTTCAAACAATTAGCCCCTTCATTATTTTTTTATGCAAATCACCAACGTGGGTAATTTCCATGCTTGACATATGGGTAATTTCCGTCAAAAATAACAAAAAGATTAACGATTTGCACTCACTCAACAAGATTTGAATATTTCATGATTTAATATATTCAAATTGAAAGGATATGAGTTAAAATAAAATTTCTCAAAAAAGTACAAAGAGCAAAGAACTCAAAAACTAAAAAAATAAAAACTCAATATAAGTCGTTGATGCGTAAAACTAGTATACACCTCAAGTATGGTCCAGTCGGAAGACAGGTGAGTTCTCTTACTGAGGTAGAGTCGTCGGTTGAAATTTCTTCACATGAGTTGTACTGGGTCTTAGGAGGACTGACCTGCTATGTCCAAAATTCTACTCCTCAAGGAGTGCACCTGCAAAAGGTTCATACCAGGATTGATTCCAGTGAAGTCCCTCCGACGTGGTAATTAGTGCTCAGAGAGAAAAGTTACAAAAATGCAGCAAGTAAACAAATGAACTCGCACGTAATGTAAAGCTGTTAAAGCGTGTCTCGGACTTGCATAACCCCCGATATATAGACGTTGGAGATTATTAATCGAGCCTAAACACGATTAATTAGTCGAAAACCTTGTATTTAACCAATAATCCGGGACGTTTAGAAGATAATCACCGGGTTTGCGCTTTTGGGCCCATTTGGCAAAGTCCGCGGGCCTTTGACAGATTTGTAAAGAAAATGTTGACGATAGTGAACACAAGGCCAAGGCCTATGTGCTGGACAAAACAAAAAATACCCACATCAGAAATAATTAAAAGATAAAAATATATTTTTAACTACATCTCAAACAATTTACAGTGACTGAACCCACGTAATAAAAAATTAATTTTTACACGGATTGGAATACAGTCAGAATTTATAAATTAACTTATATACTAAATTGGATTGTGGAATTATTAAATTTGTAAATCAATTTGAACATTGTTGCATTTGTTGTTCAATGAATCATAAATAAATAAATAAAAAATAATGAGAAAAAAAAAATATTAGTACTCAAATACAAATATAGTCAAAATAATGGGCTTTCCAATAATTATTTTTTTTGCCAACTAGATGATACAAAGTGGGCCCCAGTCCAACTAAGGCCATTGTTTGGCGCACTTAAAGTAAAAGACATGTCGCCCCCACATTGACCAATAAAGTGAACAAAGGCGTGCTATTTTTCTGTATGTTTACTTTTATACCCCTGTTCGTACTGGAATATTACTTTGATATTCGAAGATCGCTTGATACTCAAGGGAGGTTAAAATAGACAATTTATAGTTTTGACAAGAACCGGGACAAAACCAAAGAATCTTGAGATAACTACACTTTTACCCCCTAAATTTAATGGTGTGTGTTAATTATAACACAAAATCTTTTTCTTTTGATGTCACTTTAGTCCAATTGTGAAAAATAGCATCCATAGTTTCAAATTTCAATTAACCCACTTGATAAATGAGTGAAATGTGACTTGTGGAGGGTAGAATTGATCATCCACAGTCATCTTCGTGTTTAATTCATCAGACGTTTTTTATTCAACCTGCTGTATTTTCTTTTATTAAACACCGTTGAGTAAGATGTTTAATTACATTACCATTTTGTTCTATTAAAAATATTGTTAAATTCAACATATGAACTTATGTTTGGTTCAAATTGTCAAATGAAAAATCACGTTTAAAATACAATTTAATTTAACATATGAACTCGTGTTTGGTTAGAGTTGGCAGTTGAAAAGTCGCGTTAACAGTTTGATTAGAGTGATTGGATTGAAATGAGACACTATCACAAATGAAAATCCCGGTACATTTTACAAATTTTAAAATTTGGGTCATACAATCCACACGTTATAGTACTTTTTTTGTTTGTTTAGAAGTCAGTCAACTGTTTTTTGCGAATCCCACATATCCCTGGTTGGGATGGGTTGACCCACCACTTCACTTTTACTTAGGCTCGGGGCCAAGTCAGTGGGGGACCTTATCGAGCTCCTTCCACCTCCCAAAAAAAAAAAACCCTGAGAAACTTATTTTAATAACGATTTTGAATTATTGAAGTTCAGATTTCGTTGAATAAGTGCATCTTGTTACCCCCACTAAATGGTAGAAAGCGACTTGACTCAAAAAAGAAAGAGGGCTCATGTGACATGTCCCAGGAATCCTTTAACACAGGGGGGTACGAGCTAATCTTTGACTGGATGGAAAGTTGGGGAATAATATGTAGCACTTCAAAATGACTCCTGAAGCATTTTTTTAAATACCATCAGCCTCTTGCCATGAATTAGTGAAATATTGCACTACGTGAAAGTGACTTTCAACAGAAATATTGGATTCTCAAAAAGTACTGTATCGAGTGAGTTGGGTGAACAGTGGGTACAAAATTTGGAATCCGTGACGAAAAAACTATTTATAGAAGAATGATAGACTAAAATGATACCCATGTTGAACTATAAGGGAAAAAAGTGTAATTTTTCCAGAGAATCTTCATCTTCGAAGATCAATAATTATTAAATTTACAAAACCGAAATTGTAGGGAAGAAAACAATCCTCATCACGATATAATTACACCCAATTCATCTCTGTACTCTTCCCAGATCACAAGCATAAGCATATACAACTGTACAGATTTTCATACATAGACAGAAGATTGAGGGATTTTTCAGAGAATTTGTCAGAAAATGCAGGTGAGATTTTAGTTCTGTAACGTCGGATGTTCTTAATTTGAATTCGTTTTTTCTGCATTTTCAGCTTCGTTTTTTGAATTTTTGAATTTTGGCGTCCAGTCAAGAACAGTACAGGTAGGGCATATATCAGATCTGGCGGGCGAGAGGGAAATCCATGAGTTCTTCTCATTTTCCGGCGAAATCGAGCACATTGAGATCCGTCGGTTGGTTATTTTCTCAATGTTTCTGCTTAGTTTTCGCTGATTCTTTTGGTTTTTTCATGTCGTATATTGAATTTGAATTGGATTTTTGTGGTAAAATGTGGTTGCAGTGAACCAGGGCAATCGAAAGTTGTTTATGTCACATTCAAAGATCCGAAAGCGCTCGAAATCGCATTGTTGTTATCGGTGAGCTGTTGATGCAGTTCTTCCTGTTAATTACTTACGTTTATGAGCTTGCTCTACTGTTTTCATACCATTTCTTAACTTCAGAGTGTGTGTGTGTGTGTGTGTGTTCTTGTGTGTATTATGTGTGTCAAGGCAATGTTGAGGAGAGTGAATTTCTGATTGTTGGGAGTGAAACTTAGTATCCTTGGTGTTCATTTTGCAGGGGGCAACCATAGTAGACCAGATTGTTACCATAACTTGTGCTGAAAACTATGTGCCACAACCTTTGATTCGGGTAATTCATGTAGTATACTTCTTTGCAATCAATTCTGAAACCATCTTTTAAGTGCTTTATATATTGATATGTATCAATTCAGCAGGAAGTAGAGCATCGGGACGATGCAACAAGCATGGCTTTGGATAATCCTTCAACCAATGAGGTAACACAATACGTTAAGGTAGCATTTGGTTTCGTAGAATTGGAGCTTCTGAATTGGAATTAAAAATGAACACATGTAAAAATCTTAAAAGTTAGATGTTCATGTCTAATACCAATCCCATGGCTTCAATTCCATGCTACCAAACACTACCGAAGGATTCATTAGTAGTTTATTTGGGCATAATATGAGAAGACTGTTGTGCATGTTATCAAGTAGATTATTTTTTTCTGAGATTTCTTGGAGTTAGAAAAATTGGTGGAAAGATCATGTCAAGTGGTGGGTGCTTCATTTGTGGAATAATGGATTTTTTTATTTTCATTTTCTTGAGTAACCATTATGGTCCGTTTGGCTTGAGGTATTTGAAGACTGTATTTGATTTTGAGAAGGGATCTATGTGAGAAATTTTGTAGAGAAAAATGTACAAATCCCTTCTCTAAATCAAATACCTAACTCAAACGCACCCTTACTGCCATGATAGATAACACAACAAAACTATCACTTCTCGCTTTCAAAATTAAGCGTTTATATGTCTCTATACTAACAGGCCCGAACATCATCTCCTGGCGGTGGAAGAGTGTATATAAGTAAAGCACAGGATGTTGTTTCGAGTGTTATAGCAAAAAGTTCAGCTATTGGACAAGACGCCATGAATAAAGCTAAGGCATTTGATGAGAAGCATCGGCTGAGAGCCAGTGCATCTGCTAGAGTCATTTCCTTTGATAAAAGAGTTGGGCTTACCGAAAAACTAACAGTTGGTATCTCAGTTGTAAATGAGAAAGTGAAGTCTGTGGATCAAAGGCTTCAAGTCTCTGATAAAACCATGGCAGCAATAATGGCTGCAGAGAGGAAGCTTAATAACACTGGATCAGCTGTCAAGTCGAGCAGGTTTTTTAGAAATTTGCTTGATATTCCAATTGGACCCCGCTTTTTTGGGCATATATGTATTGAAAGAATGAATTTGATTGCTAAAATCTAAAGATTTTTCCATGTTTGGGTCAGGTATGTAAGTGCAGGAGCAGCTTGGCTGAATGGTGCTTTCAGTAAAGCAGCAAAGGCTGGGCATGTTGCCGGCTCTAAAACTAGAGAAAAATGGAATATGGCTGTGTCAAATTTGACTACTAAGGTGTGTGCTCTCTCTCTATTCTACTACTGGCATTGCTCACTTAGGCCAAAACAAAAAAACAGAATAAACGAATTTAATTATATTCTTTTTAATTTACTAATTTTCTCCTAAAGGTAGTTTCAAAATTTGATGAAATCTACCCGAATGCTCGAGTTCTCTCTTTGCTTATTGTCAAAGCTTTTGGACGTCGTTACATGTTGAGATTGATTTGAGATAAATGAATGGATGAGATTGGATTGTAAAAAATTTCTTTTATGTGGAGGGAATTTTCGCCCAAAAATTTCACACCTCCACTTCTAATACAGTTAAATTAAATTATATTTTATTTCCTTTAAATTTTACATTTGTATCAATATTTAATGCAAAATTACTCTAGCCCATGAGACGGTTTCAAAAATTCGAATGAAATCTACCCGAAAAATTGAGTTTCTCTCTTGCTTATTCTATAGAAATTTTGATAAATCATTTAGGCAGCGTTTGGTATCATGGAATTGGAGCTTCGAAATTGGAACTTTTACATGCGTTTATTTTCTATTTCCACGGGTTCAATTCCACGCAACCAAAACATGACCTTAACGTCAAAATTTCTTGTTCTGTCATTGTAATATAATTGCAATTGTGAAATGCAGGATGGTATTGCTGCATAAGTCGTCTTCTCGATCAATCCAACGGATGAAAGTATCCGACAACGATTTTCTCAGAAGAAAAAAAATGGGCAATAGATGAAATTTGGAGTGGTGAACCCGTTTGTCGCATTCGATTTTTTTTTTTTTTTTTTTTTTTTTTTGGTGGTTGTGAAATTCATTTGATTAGTTCATTTGTATTTTTAATTTTGATCTGAAATTGTTCTGCATATCATTCTGTAGCATTGTATTGTGTAGTGAAGACTTTACCATTAGAACTAGGTGGACTTGTGGTACGTCATAAAGCTCTGTTTTGGACAAAGGGATATGAAGAAAAA
Source organism: Eucommia ulmoides (assembly GCA_016647705.1). Classification (NCBI taxonomy): domain Eukaryota; kingdom Viridiplantae; phylum Streptophyta; class Magnoliopsida; order Garryales; family Eucommiaceae; genus Eucommia; species Eucommia ulmoides. The sequence continues at coordinate 608,628 of CM028340.1, forward strand.
TGCATGGCAAAAACACTTTTTTTTTTTATTTTTAGAAACACTTTTGATGGTGATGTTTTGGTAAAGGCTTTTGTTTATTTTGTTATTTTATTTTTGTTCCTAGAAAAATAGGGAAAAAAATAGAAAATTATAAAAAGAATGTTCCTGTTTTTATCCTTCTCTCTCTTTTTTTTTTTACCCCAAATTAAAGCTGCTTTTGGAAGGAGGTTGAACCCTAATTTGATTATATTAAAAAAGGCAACATTTAGGATCCAACTTTTCATTTTATTGAAAATGTTCCCTTTTTTTTTGTTTTTTTCGAATTCTTACTATATAAATTTCACTCTATTTTTCAGATTTTGAAATAATTTTTTTTATTTTTATTAGATTATTTTGTAGTTTTTATTAACATTTTAATTAATATCATCCATGAGGATTAAAGTATTTAATATCAATTCAAAAATTAAAAGGGTTCTCGTTCATGAACTCAAATTTTTTTCTTTTCATGGTACAATAATTTTTTTTAAAATTTAAAATTATTATACTGCATAAAAATTATTGTACTTTTTCACGTATAAAATTGGAGTGACTTTTGACATAGTTATTTGGATTTTTAAACAAAAATTATTGTACCGATGGAATGAATTATAAAATTTTCAATCACGGCAAAAGAAAGTCAAATAAAAAGTAAAAAAGTCATTGGTAAAAACATCTGCAATCCACCGAATATAATTTTTGACTTAAAGTTTGACAGCATTTATTCGATAAACGTGTTAAATTTGGTGTTCTTATTATAATAAACCAGTTTGATTAAATTAAGATTAGACAATAATATATTGTCGGCCTAATTGTACGCTAAATCAACCATTATTTTAATCATTTTCCCACTATTTTATCCTCTCTTTTTTCACGAATATTATTATTTTATTTTATTTTTTAAATCTCAAAAATAAATAAATAAATAAATATTATAATTAATCTCACACGTTGAAAATCCATGATCACCACTATTTCCTACGTTTAAGCCATACTCTCAAGTGGGTCCATATTTTTCCTAATTTCCATTTTATTCTTTTTTTTCCAATATTATTTACACGTAAAAAAATAATAAAACTATATTTTTTATTTTTTTATTTAATTTAATTTTAAATAATAAAAAATAATGTATTTTTAATTTTCTCTAAAATCAATACACTAAATTAAGATGGATTTTTAAGCCGGTCCCATCCTCACCTCGAACATTATATTTAATTATTTTTTTTTAGTTATTTAATATATTTTTACAGTTACAAATTATAAAATTAATATGGTATTTTTAGGCACAAAATTATTTTATATTTAATAATTTAATTAATTTTGAAATAACAAAAAATAAATTATGATTATTTGTTTTAGACAAGTGATTGGATGAGGATAATCATAATATTATGTTCAAAACGTTGCGGGATTACTAATTTAACTCTTGTTTATCTGCAAAAAATTCGGATTAAGAACACGAAAAGAACCCAAATAAAATAAATTCTCCCTATAAATTCCTCCATTCCCTTTCTTCCAAATCGCATTCCCTCATCCGTCTCTTTCCCTCGCTCTCTCTCTCTTCGAGATACAGCACAAGGGTGTTGGGTTTCTGGGTTTATCAGGTGAGTCTGTCGCTCTCCCTCTCATTATTTCTCTCTCTATATCTATCTATATCTATATCTATATGTATATCTATGTGTATGTGTTTATTGTGATTATCATTGTGTTTGTTGAATGTCATTGTTGAAATTCAAATGAAAATGTTTGAATAGAGCGTTTGGAGTTCGATTTCATGTTTCCGCGAAGTGGGTTGAGCTCTTTTTTTTTGTTTTTTGTTTTGGCGGTTTATTTATGAATCGATGTGGTTTTGCGGTTTTCTTCATCTGTTCATCCGTTCATCCGTTTAGCGTTTGGGTGTTCATGTAGTTTGCATTTTTTGAATCTGTTTTTACGAAACCCTCTTCGAATATAGCTGTTCTTATTTCTCCTGTTAACCGCTCCTTGAATGATTCCTCTAGATTTGCTCATAATAGTATAAGGATTGTGTTATTTGAACACCATTTTCATGGATTGCCAGATCTTCAAGTTTCTCACGGTGCTTATATATATATTAGAATGTCTTTCATTGATTAATATCCTCCCTGGTTTTAGCTAGAGCAATCTGTTGTTGTCGGTTTAATTCATTCTCTCTCCATGATTCCTCTAGATTTGCTATATCACAGTGTAAGGGTAGTGTTATTGTGTTTGGAAGAACACCATTTTCATGGATTTCCAGATCTTCAAGCTCATTATGGTGCTTATATATATATATATATATGTATATATAATGTCTTTCTTCTTCTTCTTCTTCTTCTTCTTCTTCTTCTTCTATGAATTTGGAGGAGTACGATTTTCATGGATTTTCAGAGCTTCAAGCTCCGTATGGTGCTTATATATATATATATATATATATATATATATATATAATGTCTTTCTTCTTCTTCTTCTATGAATTTGTAGGTAATCTGGGGCACAAAAATGGCGAGAAAAAACCGATTAATAGCAACGATGGGAATCCTGTTCATCTGCTGCCTACTGGGAGCAGCATCTGCAGAAGGGCAATACATGAAATACAAAGATCCTAAACAACCCATCAATGCCAGAATCAAGGATTTAATGAACAGGATGACTCTTCAAGAAAAAATAGGCCAAATGACTCAGATCGATCGATCTGTAGCCTCACCCGATGTCATGAAGAACTACTACATCGGTAAAAATAAAATCAATTGAGCTAACCACTAGAAAAATCAAATGTTTGTGTTTTTTGTTTTTTGATTGGATTTGTAAATTTGTTGGAACAGGGAGTTTATTGAGTGGTGGAGGAAGTGTTCCTGCTAAAGAAGCAACACCTGAGATGTGGGTTGATATGATCAATGAATTTCAAAAGGGTTCTTTATCGACCCGGTTGGGGATACCCATGATTTATGGGATTGATGCTGTTCATGGAAACAACAATGTTTTCAAGGCAACAATTTTCCCTCACAATGTTGGCCTTGGAGCTACCAGGCAAGTAGATGGAAAAATCGAAATCAAAATTCATGTCTCGTAACACTTTTTTTTGGTGCGAAAAATTGATTTCGAGAGTAACCCGTTTTGTTTTTTTCAATTCAATAAATTGAGTCGTAATCGTTTTTATTTATTTTATGATATGGGTCGTAATCGTTTATTTTTTTTGGCAATGAGTAGGGATCCGGAATTGGTGAAGGAGATTGGAACGGCGACTGCTCTTGAAGTTAGGGCTACGGGCATTCCATACGCTTTTGCACCTTGCATTGCGGTAATCAAGTTGAATTCAACTTTAGTTAAATTTCAATTTAGTTGAATTCAACAAAACACGTTTTAATTTTTAGGATTTTCGGTAATAGTCTACAAACTTAAATTTTTCCCCATGCATAAAAATCTAAAATTACTGCAGTACATGAAAATCACTGTTATTTTTCAACATAAAAAATTACAGTAATTCTCAAAAAATTATTGTATTGAGTAGTGGGTTGTGTGAACAATGAGTAGCAAAATCGAACGCCTATGGCAAAAACCCATAAATATTTTTATTTCAATTGCAGGTTTGTAGAGACCCGAGATGGGGTCGGTGTTTCGAGAGCTACAGTGAAGATCACGAGGTTGTTCGATCCATGACTGAGCTTATTCCAGGTCTACAAGGAGACATCCCTCCCAATGGACGAAAGGGTGCTCCCTATGTTGGTGGATTGTAAGTTTCTTTTTCAAAGTTCTTTACTCATGTTGAATTCAACTATTTCAGCTGTTTGTCTATTTCTATTGAGATTTTTCCACTAGATTTTGGAATGTTCACCAATCAATCACCATTGAGATAAACAACTGCATATAGAGCCATTTTTCTTCATAAAATCGGCCCATTTTAATTTTCAAAAAATAAAAAAATAAATAAAAAAATCTGTTTTTTTATTTTTTGGTTTTTCCGACGTTTATATTTCCAAGAATGAATCAGTTTTGTAGTATTAGTGATATTCATGAGAAAAAGAACAATTAATTTTTGGACGTTTCTGTTTTGTTCTTGCTTGGTTTGGACCATTTCTTTCACCTAATTCCAAGGAAGAAAATCCAAAAAAATAAAAATAAATAAAAAATGGTGCCAAATTGTTTATTCAAACCTAATAAACAATTCGTCGTTGATTTTTATTTATTTTTGATATATAGGGATAAGGTTGCGGCGTGTGCCAAGCATTATGTTGGCGATGGCGGGACGACCAACGGCATAAACGAGAACAACACGGCAATAAGCAATCAAGGGTTGTTTAGTATACACATGCCGGCGTACTATGATTCAATCATAAAGGGTGTTTCAACCGTTATGATCTCTTATTCGAGCTGGAATGGCGTCAGAATGCACGCCAATCGTGAACTAATCTCCGGTTTTCTCAAGAAAACTCTTCGATTCAGGGTAAATAAATAATTACCCTTTTTTCCAAATTAATTTTTTTATTTTTGGGTTTTCAATCTTATTGAACAATTCGAGTAAAAATGATATTTTTTAACCAAAAAAAATAGATACCCTTTTTTCCATTTTTTTTTTAAATCTTATTTAACAATTCCAGTAAAAATGACATTGTTTTGACTGAATTTATATATATATATATATATATATATATATATATATGATCTCAGATTGGCAGGGTTTGGACAAGATTATTGAACAATCAAGTAAAAATGGATTTTTTTGGATGAACTCAAAAAAAAAAAAAAATTTCCAAATTCGTTCATTTTTTTTTATTTTTTTTTTTTGATCTTATTGAACAATTCCAGTAAAAATGATTTTTTTTGATGAATTAAAAAACACACACACACACACATACAGGGATTCGTGATATCAGATTGGCAAGGTATCGACAGGATAACGCCTACACCTCACGAAAACTACACATACTCGATTTTAGCCGGAGTTAACGCGGGCATTGACATGGTCAGTAGTTCTTTATTTCGTAGTAGTTTTTTTTTTTTTTTCCAAGACTAAATTCAAGTTTTAAAAAAAAAAGATTGTATAAAAAATTACTGATTTTTACGGTGTATTTTATTTTATAGATCATGGTACCGTACAACTACACAGAGTTCATCGACGGTCTAACGAATTTGGTGAACCATAACTTTGTTCCAATGAGCCGAATCGATGATGCTGTAAAGCGGATTTTGAGAGTGAAGTTTGCAATGGGTCTTTTTGAGAACCCTTTGGCTGATTATACCATGGCCAAACATCTCGGAAGTCAGGTAATAAAAACAGTTAAATAACTGTCATAACCGCCCTATCTGTCATACAATCAGTTAATTAACCGTCATAACTGTCATATTTTTTCCCCGAAACAGGAGCATAGAGAATTGGCGAGAAAAGCGGTTAGAAAATCGCTTGTTTTGTTAAAGAACGGGAAATCATCGGATCAGGCATTGTTGCCGTTACCTAAGAAGGGTTCTTCGAAAATTCTCGTTGCCGGGAGCCACGCAGACAACATCGGACTCCAGTGCGGCGGCTGGACTATTGAGTGGCACGGACAGAGCGGCAATATCACCGCCGGTAAGTTTTTGCAAAACCGACTATGGGTCTGTTTGGCTTGCAATCTGAAACCAAAAAAAAAAAAATCGAATCGAACTAGGTTTTGCAGTTGCAAGCCAAACATAGCCTTAACGATACTCTGAAGCATAAGGGTTTGTTTGATAACACAATTTTAATGAGTGAATTAAATTAGTAGTATAAATTAAATTTTCAAAACCCCTTTTTTTTCTTTTTACCAAACAACACCTAAGATTAAAAAACAAAAAAAAAAACTGCATAATTTATTTAATAAAAATCTGTAGAATGGTCAGAGACCGGTTTTTTCCTGTCACTTATAATTTGATCACCAACCCTTTTTACATCCGATGTAAAATAAATCTAACAATCTCTCCCTTATACATCGGGTCTTTTTGGTCGGCGAACTATCGACCAGTCTCTCTTTTTGTGACTATTGAACCAGATTTGTTGTAACATGGGTTCTGATATGAGTGTAATGTGGTCTTGGACCTTTCTAAACCCCAAAAGCTAGTTCATGAGACGAATTTTAAAACTTGACTACAAGCCTTTCATACGGAACAAATCCAACAATCTACCCCTCGTACATTGAGTCTTTGGCAGTCTAACTCTCGACCAGTCTCTTTTTTTGTGATTATTGGATTAGAATTGTTGTAACGTGGACTTTGAGAGAGTGATGTTGGCTTCTCTCAAACCCAAAAGTTCGCCCATGAGATGATGTTTTTGTTCACGGTTATAACTTGACCACCGACTCCTTTGCCATTCTATGTCTGAACAGGTACCACAATTCTGAGTGCTGTGAAGAACACAGTTGATCCAAAGACACAAGTGGTGTACATGGAAAACCCAGATGCTGATTATGTGAAATCCAACAATTTCTCCTACGCCGTCGTCGTCGTCGGAGAAAACCCATATTCAGAAACCATCGGCGACAGCTTAAACCTCACCATCCCCGCCCCTGGTCTGACCACCATCACCAACGTTTGTTCCTCCGTCAAATGCGTGGTGGTCCTCGTCACCGGCCGGCCTGTCGTGATTCAGCCATACCTTGAATCCATTGATGCACTTGTGGCGGCGTGGCTTCCCGGAAGTGAAGGCCAAGGCGTCGCCGATGTTCTGTTCGGAGACTATGGCTTCACCGGAAAACTTCCCCGGACTTGGTTCAGGACCGTCGATCAGCTGCCGATGAACGTGGGTGACCCGCATTACGACCCGTTGTACCCGTTTGGATTCGGACTCACCACCAACCCCAATACCAATTCATCATAGAAAAAGCTCTCTCTTGCTTTAATGAATTGAAATCCTTTTGAAATATTTTTTTTTTTTTTAAATAATCATTTAGGAATTTGATGTATTTTAACATTGTTGAATTCAAGATAATATTCTTGTGGAATTTTTTTTTTTCTTAATTTTGATTTTGGGTTCTTATTATTTTATTTTTTTTATCAATTTATTTTTATAGTTAATCAGTATTTTAGTTGATTTTAATCATGGTATGAAATACTACCGAACACGTAGATTAGCTGATGAGGGGTTAAAACTTGAGAATGCAACTACGTAAAAATTCGGTAGTATCAGATACCAGATGGTTTAAAAAAAAAATCATGGTAGTAAATTCAAATTACCAATAATTGATATAAATTCGATCTAATTAATATTAATTAAAAGATTATAATGTCTTGTTATCTCGTTTTTAGACCTATTTATCTTGTAATTCTTATCAAATTATTTTCAACCAAAACATTTTGCGCGTCTAAGCGGTCTAAGAGGAAGCAAGCATTTAGAAAAGGTTGTGCGGCAGGGGCGGTACTAACTAAGTTAAGCGCTTAGTTGCGTACGCTAAGGTTGTGTGGTAGATTATGTGCTTCTAAACGAGCTAAATGTGTTAACACCTTTGGGCTTTTGCCCTTTCCTACCCACCAAGCAACAAAAGATTGTGTAAAAAAGCTAAAGCGCTTTAGCTTAGCACTGGGAACAAGTAAGGAACACAACGTTAATTATTTTATTTATGACAACAAATATAAAATTATTATTAATTGATATTAATTTGATAAGAATTATTAATATTGTTAATCTAATTAATATTAATTTATATTTTAAAATTAATTTTAGGGTGTTTATGTGACAAGTCCCTTATTTTAACTTTGATTTTAAAAAAATCTCATACACAATTACAATTTGTGTTTTAGTCCCGCGCATTTAAAAAATGCGAAAGGTCCAATACACGTGCTGCATTCTCGCAGTTACATATATCTAACTTGTGTGTAAAATATTTGTTAAATATAACAAATATTACAAAAGTACATGTAATTTCTAGCCCGTAATTAATATTACACATACGTGAACACGTGTAAATAATACGTAAACAAAAATTAATTTAAGAGACTAAATCAAAATGTGTGTTTTAAATGAGACTAATAACAGATTACTCTAAAACTAATCAATTATTGTAAATTTATTCTAAAAAGAGTAGAGATAAAAAACAATTATGAGTAAATTATTGATTATTATAAAGGCAATATCATGACTATTTTTTTGCTTTAATTAAATATTAAAAAAAATTAGTGGAGGGGCCAAGCATCTTATGCTTTCTCAAAGGCTATTATTATTTCCATGTTTGAGCATATTGAATAATTTAAGCGAAGTGGACATCACTATCATAAGTTCACTACTCTTTGTCCAAAAGAAAGAAAAATGAAATTAATTTCAAAAATTAAAATCGTTATTGATGATTATGGACAGAAAATGAAATGTGCTCTCCTCGTGACTTTTTAATTGGTATATTTTTTCGTCATCTAAAACGTGTTTTCTTAATAATCATTCAGACTTTTCACTCTCATTCTTTGGACAACTTGTTATTAGTGAAATGTTAAGAAAACACGTCTTATGTTTAGTTGTTGAGGTTATCCCACATTAGATATGAAAGGGGCTGGTGGACAGATTACAGGTGTGCGAGAAAGTCTTACTTCAAGAGTTAACTTTTGAAATTGAGAGAGATCCAAGACCACCCTTACACTGGTATCAAAATCCAGGTACAACAACTCTGACCCAATAGTCATAAAGAGAGAGACTGATTGACGGTTAGGCGACCAAAAGCCCAATGTGTGAGGAGAAAATTATTGAGGTTATCCCACATAGAATGTGGAAAGAGTTGGTGTAAGGTTATAAGTGTGAAAAAAAAAAAATTCATGTCATGATTTAGATTTTAGAATTGAGAGAGACCGAATACGACTATACATTAGTGGAGTGAAAAAAAAAAATTCATGTCATGATTTAGATTTTGGAATTAAGAGAGACCGAATACGACTATACATTAGTGGAGTGAAAAAATAATGAAATATTCGCATTAGAAGACGATGCGCTATGAACAACTCATTTCATCCAAAATTATTAACATTTTTAATTTTGCATTAATATTTTTAATTTTGCATAATTAAAATAATTGTGAAATTTAAGAGACCACTACAAGTATAATTTTCCCCTTTTATAAATACTCTTTTCATTTCCACCATCCAAACAGAGTGTCTCTCCCCCCCACCCCACCCCACCCCCCACCAGAGACCATCTTCTCTCTACCTCGGGGCCTGTAAGTAGAACTGGAAATTTGAATTTTGTTTTATGATCATGGTGATGTCGGATCATCTGGTTTCAGATTTGATTTTCCTCTGTTTTTAGTATCTTCTTCTTCTTCTCCCCTGTTTTGATTTCACACACTAGCACAGACTCAGAAGTGCGATTTTGTTTCAGACAAACCAGCAAAAAATGGCGACAAGCTCAATCTTCTTGTTGATTGGAATTCTGGTGAGTTTGAACAACCTGGGGGCAATGTCTGAAACAGAGTACATCAAATACAAAGACCCAAAACAACCCATCAATGTCCGAATCAGAGACCTCATGAACAGGATGACTTTACAAGAAAAGATCGGCCAAATGACACAGATTGAACGCATGGTTGCTTCCCCTGAGATCATGAAGAACTATTTTATAGGTAAACAAACATCATTAAAACCTTAATCTCTCCGGCCTTCGTGCAATGATAGAAGTTGTCACCATGTGACTGGGCTGGTTTGGTATAATAGACCAAAGTGGTCCGACACTTCTCCAGTGCATAGCGGAACTTTGTAGCACCGGATTGCCTTTTTTACAACCTTAATCTCTCCAAAAAAAACATGAATTAACGAGGTTTTTGATTATGAACAGGAAGCATATTGAGTGGTCCAGGGAGTGTTCCAGCTGAACATGCTTCAGCTCAGACATGGATAGACATGGTGAATGGATTTCAAAAGGGTTCTTTATCGACCCGGTTAGGGATACCCATGATTTATGGGATTGATGCTGTTCATGGCCATAACAATGTCTATAAAGCAACTCTTTTCCCGCACAATGTTGGTCTCGGAGCAACAAGGTTAGAAAAAACGAACAGAAACAGAAAAAAAAAACCAGGAACAAGAAATTATTTGTGTATTTCTGATTCATGTTTTCCTAATATATCAAGCAGAGACCCTGAACTGGTTCGGAAGATTGGAGCTGCAACTGCTCTTGAAGTCAGAGCAACAGGAATTGATTATGTTTTTGCTCCTTGTATTGCGGTATATCTATAGCTTTAATGCATACATACGTACATACATATGTATACATGTGTATATATATACATATATATTTGAACACAGGTCTGTAGGGATCCGAGGTGGGGAAGATGTTATGAAAGCTACAGTGATGATCCTAAGATTGTTGAAGAAATGACAGAGATAATACCTGGTTTGCAAGGACAAATCCCTGCTAATTCTCGAAAAGGGATTCCCTTTGTTGCTGGCAAGTAAGTCCTTTTTGCAAATCAAGACCTGTTTTTCTTGTTAAAGAATAACCCACAACATATATATATATATATATATATATATATATATATATATATATATATATATAATGTTAAATCTATCAGTTTGGGATTGGGAAAATTAGGCCTTGTTTGGTTATTGTTTTTGTTCCCTGGTTCCTATACCCAATCCCCTAAAATTTTGGAATTAATGTACAGAAATGAGTTTGGTAAACAGTTTTTTGTTCTCAAAATTTTGAGAGTAATTTAAGTAACGTTTGGTAACCGTTTCTGTTTCCATTCCAGCAGTGGGATGGGAATGGGATGAGATGAGATGGGAATTTATTTTTTTCTTGGGAGTAGAATCGTGTTTGATAACGATAATTTTTTTTTTTTTGTTTTGGGAAGAGAATTGTGTTTAGTAACGATTTTATCCTAAAATCATTTTATTTTTTTATTTTTTTGGCCGGACGGCAGTGGCGCCGTCGCCTGCCAGACAGCGGTGGCTCCGGCAATGGCAACGGTTGGACAGCGGTAGCAGGTGGGTGATAGTGGCCGGCGACGGTCGCCAGAGATGGCGCACGGCGGCGGCGGACGGTGGTCGGCCGGCGGGTGAACCATGACTGTGTGTTTTGGGAATGAAATGAGAATAATGAGAAATAGCTTTTTTTTGTTTTACATTTCTTAAGAAAAAAGTTAGCACAATTCTCAAATGGGAATGAAATGGAAACGGAAACAAAAATTATCAAACGCTATTCTCAAACAGAATTCCCAAAAATCTGAGAATGGGATGAGAATTTCTGGAATGGAAACGGTTACCAAACGGGGCCTTAATCCCTAAAGTTTCACATTCGTTTCAATCCTGCAAAACTGAAAACGAAAATGGATTTCCTCAACACGTGACTTTCTAATGGAGATATTTTCGACATTTCATCACTACACTAAACTTTAAACTATTTTTCCTAACAACAATTGGTGTGAAGAATGATAGACAGAAGCTCCAATCGTTGTTATAGAAATGTTAGGAATTGTTGGGTTTAATCTCACATCGAGTGTGAAAGGGACCGGTGATCAAATTATAAGTACAAGGGAAAGCCTCATCTCATGAGCTAGTTTTTGGGGTTGAGAGAGGCCCGATACCACCCCACATTGGTATTAGAGCCCAGATTACAACAACTCTAACACAACTCTTACCTAATAGCCAAAAAGTGAGAGATTGGTCAAGGGTTAACCGACTAAAGACCAGATATGTGAGGGGAAGATTGTTAGGTTTATCCCACATCGGATATGGAAATGGTTGGTGGTCATGTTATAAGTGCAAGGGAAAACCTCACCCCATAAGCTAACTTTTGGGGTTGAAAGTAGTCCAAGACCACCCTACACTGGTATCAGAACTTAGATTAAAACAACTCTGACCCAAAACATCTTAAATTTATTAAAGTGATGAAATAATGAAAATATCTTCATTAGAAGGCCACGTGTTGAGCACAACCAATTTTCCGTTCAACATCGTAAAAAATGTTTTCAATTTTGATGGGATTGAAACAAATTTAGAACTTTAGGGATCAAATGTGCAATTTGACAAACCTTAGATTCACACAAACACACACCAAAAATATAATTTCCCCTTTGGGATTCAACATCAGCAAGATTACAAAGATTTCAACTGTCACAGAAAAAATGTTGCTGCTTGTGCCAAACACTATGTTGGTGATGGAGGAACACAAAGAGGAATCAATGAGAATAACACACTGACAAACTGGCATGAATTGCTAAGTATACACATGCCGGGCTATTACAATGCAATCATCAAGGGCGTATCGACTATAATGGTCTCCTACTCGAGCTTAAACGGCGTAAAAATGCATGCTAATCGCGCTCTCATCACCGGTTTCCTCAAAAACACCTTAAATTTCAGAGTAAAATCACCGTTTTTCTCTTCAACAAATCAGAATCCGATTCTCCTTTCTTCTTCTTAAAAACGTCTTTTTTTTCCTTTTTTTTCACCAGGGTTTTGTTATATCAGATTATTTAGGCATTGACAGGATCACAACACCAATTCATGCTAACTACACCTACTCAGTTCAAGCTGGAATTCTTGCTGGCATTGACATGGTCTGTTCTTTGGCTTAAACCGCCTTTTAGTAGTAACCGAAATGGTTTTTGACACTTTGTACCCCTGAAGTTTGACCAAAATATCACTTTGGTCCTCGTGGTTTCAATTTGAAACATATAACTTAAAGTTTCTTAATCATCCCACTACATTCCAGCCCAATACAATTTTGAACCGAAAACAGTCACCTCCCATGTTTTTGACGGTTTTTAAAAAACTTTATGAGCAATTCCAGCCTCCTTTTCCCTTCCCATTTTCCTTCCCACCCAGATACCTAGAAATATGCATATAACACAATATATACACACAAATACACACACACACACATATAGTTGGGTGCAAGAGAATTGACTTTTTTTGTCCAAAATTGTAATGGAGTTTGTAGAAAACCCAGTGGACCTAATTCACTCTCAAAATATGCCTTGTAAGATGAGGATTATCCTAAACTTTATATATAGCTCAGGATCAAGTAACACAAGCGATGTGGCATTCAACACGCCCCCTCACACGCAGGGTGGACTTTTGACAAACCATTGCGAATGGATATCGAGGGAAGGCCCAACATCGATGTGGGATTCAACACACCCCCTCAAAAGACACCTTGTAAGATGAGGTATGTCCTAGGCTTTATATAGAGCTTAGGATCAAGTAACACAGCGATGTGGGATTCAACATAGTTATTGATTTCGAGTCTTGGACTGAATTGGGATGATTACGGAACCTTAGGATATTGTGTGTTCAAATTCAAACTATGGAGACCAAAGTGAAACAATGGTCAAACTTCAGGGGTTCAAAGTATCAAAACCCCTATTCGTAATTTTGAAATTCCAGGCATTCATCATAACTGCATTTTCATTTTCAGGTCATGGTTCCACTAAACTATACAGAGTATATAAATGACCTAACCTTCCTGGTGAAGAACAACTTCATACCCTTGACCCGAATTGACGATGCAGTGAAGAGGATTTTAAGGGTAAAATTCACGATGGGGTTATTCGAAAACCCATTGTCTGATCTTAGTATGGAAAATCAAATTGGAAGTCAGGTCGGTTTCATGATTAAATCTGTCACCTTTTCGGTTTTTTCTTGAAACCATTTTTGTAAAAAGATGAACTTGAGCAGGAACACAGAGATTTAGCAAGGCAAGCAGTGAGAAAATCACTTGTGCTGCTCAAAAATGGCAAATCAGGCGATCAGCCAATGATACCGCTTCCTAAAAAGGCATCAAAGATACTTGTTGCAGGAACTCATGGAGATGATATCGGTTATCAGTGCGGTGGGTGGACACTTACTTGGCAAGGATCCAACGGCAGCATTACCCTAGGTAAATCCACAATTTCTCTCAATAGTATGGTTTACTTGTCTATCCAGTGTAGTTTCGCGTTAGTGAGACAAGTATCCACACCATAGATGCGAAACTACACTTGACAGGGAACAAAAGGTTTTGTGTCAGTAGCGTGGTTAAATGTCTAACAGGTATAGTTTTGCATCAGTATATTGAATAGATAAGTAACCGCAACTTATGCAACGGTAGTACAGTTACTTGTCTGTCCAGCGTAATTTCGTGTAGGTAGCGTGGTTGGTTATTTGTCTTTCCAGGGTAGTTTCACATCAGTATTGCAGATACTTGTCTGTCCAATGTGGCGTCACGTCAGTACACTGAACATATAAGTAACTACAGGTTCTGAGTAGATAGAGCAGCTACTTGTCCGTCTAGTCTAATTTCGTGTCGGTAGCGTGGTTACTTGTTCGTCCGGTGTAGTTTCACGTCAGTAGCGCAGTTACTTGTTTGTCCAGTGTAGTTTCACGTCAATAGCGCAATTACTTGCCTGTCCAGTGTTGCTTCACGTTAGGGATGGTCATGGGCCCGGAGGCCCGATCGGCCCGCCCAGCCTAGCCCTATTTTTTTAGGGCTTGGGCTTGGTGTTTGAGCTCATGGGCCAGGCTAGGGCCTAAAGACTAAGGCACATTCATTTTTAAAGCCGGGCTAGGGCTTGATTATTTTTGTTTAGGCCCGGCCCAGCCCAGCCCGAACTTTTTTAAAATATAAAAAAAAAAAAAAATATATATATATATATATATATAGAGAGAGAGAGAGAGAGAGAGAGAGAGAGAGTGAGTTGATGGGCCATTTTGTAATTTTTGATTTTAGCTTGATAATTTAGCAAACCCTAGTTTCATTCATCTTCATAAAGAGAGAGTTGAGGGGTCATTTTGTAATTTTAGTATTTAATTTTTAAATTTTAAAAAAAAAAATTATAGGGCCGGGCTAGCACCGGGCCGGGCCTGGGCTTAATTTTTTTTGTAGGGCCAAGCTTGGGCATGAAATTAGGGTCGGGCCGGGTTAGGGCCTAACATTTTTGTGTAATACCCTAGTTAAAACCCGGCCCGGCCCATGACTATCCCTACTTCGCGTCAGTACATTGAACAAACAAATAACTACAGGTTATGCGTCAGTAGCGCTAGTACTTGTCTGTCCAACGTAGTTTCGTGTCAATATCGCAGTTTCTTGTGTTTCCAGTGTAGTTTCGCATTAGCAGTACAGTTACTTGTCTCTCTAGTGTAGTTTTGCGTCAGCAACAAGGTTAATTGTCTGTCCAGTGTAGTTTCATGTTAGTGCACTGAATAAGTAACCACAGGTTATGCGTCAGTAATGTAGTTACTAGTCTTTCCAGTACACTGACACACGACGTGTTTACTTAGCCGTCCAACTTGTTTTTTATACCCAATTTTACTTCCATTTTTCGGAGATGTTCCAATTTTTCCAATTCTAATTCATTTGCAGGCACAACGATCCTTGGCGGGGTCAAAAACACCGTTCACCCAGCGACAAAAATCGTGTATCAAGAAAATCCTAACGCTGATTTCGTGAAGTCCAACAATTTTTCCTACGCCATTGTCGTGGTGGGGGAACACCCATATGCGGAAACATTCGGAGACAGCTCGGATCTCACGATTCCCGACCCGGGTCCCACCACAATCAAGAACGTGTGTGGGGCGGTGAAGTGTGTAGTTATTCTCATAACGGGTAGGCCTGTCGTGATTCAACCCTACTTACCCTCCATTGACGCCCTTGTAGCAGCATGGCTACCGGGAACTGAAGGCCAGGGTGTTGCAGACGTCCTGTTTGGCGACTACGGTTTCAGCGGAAAGCTAGCGAGGACATGGTTCAAGACGGTCGATCAGCTTCCTATGAATGTAGGGGATCCACATTATGACCCTCTATTCCCTTTTGGATTTGGAATCACCACTCAACCTAACAAGGCTTCCTAGTTGTGATGCTGGTGATCAAAACATGGAATGATTTAAGAAAATAAATGTAATGATGGATACCAACTGCAGTTTGGGTTTTCAAATTGTAAGCCAAACTGACTTCGCTGGACAAGAATAATATGAGGTAATAAAAAGTACTTCTAAAAATATATAAATAAATAAACAATATTTAAATTTTTTTTCTCAAAAAGCAAAAACTATATATATATAAATATTTTAAGATATCGACGATCACCCTACAATATCTCAATCCAATTCTATCAACCACATAAATCTTACAAATTGAGAGATCTTTGTACATTACTGAATCCACATCGTTTGTGTTACTTGATCTTGAGCTATATATAAGTCTAAAGATAATCCTCTTTTTACAAGGCGTTTTTTGAGAGTGAGTTAGGCCCATTGGGATTTCTACATGATATTAGAACCAGACCTTTTGTGTGATGTTGGGTGTGTTGAATCCTGTTAGGAGGTTCCAACCTAAAACCATATGGTGTCAAGTTGAATAACTCTTTTGAGAAGTCTTCATAAATTCAATGTGGGATTCTAATACCCACCCCACGTGCAACCCCGTCTTGCATGTGTTGCGTTCAAACAAACAGACAGAAGAGAAAAGACAAACAATCATGGACAAACCAAGAAAAATTTCCAAACCTACCTCTGATGACATGTTAGGAGGTTCCAACCATGTCAAGCGGAGTAACACTCCCACATCGATGTTGTGGCCCCGATATCCGTTCGTTGTAGTTATGTCCACTTTGCGCATGAGGGGATGATAAGAATCAATACAGTAGCTAAGTAATTCTATGAGTGAAATTCAATGGTGAGGAACTTTTATTCAACAACAGAAAGATTACAAGGGTAAACCAAGCATTCGAGAAGCTTGGGAACTTTTCAAATAAGCTGAGCTCAAAATAAAACAATTAACAATTTCCTGATACCCTCAACAGTGTATCCCTCTCCTTATATCCTTCTCACCATAACCAACTCTATACAGAATAGAATAACAGCATAACAAACATAACAATGCTATTTTCCCTTCCTCGTCTTACCATTCCTTCTAGAATAGATGAACCGAACTTGTGGCCTAATACTACCCTTGCCCAAACATTCACCTTGTCCTCAAAGTGAAATTCAGAAAACTATCTCTAAATCATGTGGAAATCCTCCCAAGTTGCTTCAAAATAATTTTGGGATCCCACTCCATTCTTTTAGACTGACCATGGTGATCTTTGTGAGTTTCGAGCAGTGCACTGCGAGAAGCAAAGTAAGAATTATCACTGTATATTATTTTAGAACCATCCAAAATCAATCTAGTAAATGTCCCAATTTGTGAAAAACAACTCATATTGCTAGAATTAGAATTATCCATGGCCCGACCCAAGTTTTTTTCTTCTTTCTGCTAGGCCAAAAAAAATTAGCAATTTGATTTTTTTCTTCTGGGCCTGAGGAAACAGTGGGTTGGTCCAAGTTTTTGGGCTTGAACGAATGGGCTACTAAAAAATTCTCCTCTATTTTCTGGGCCAAGTCCATGGCCCGGCCCAAATTGTTAGGATCCAAGACCCTTAATTAAGCCTTAATTTCTGGTGTCAAGCCCTTAATGAATTTTCCCAGAGCCACCTCCTTCGACACATCCTCTAACGGCATTGTGAGTTCGATAAACCTCCAACGATAATCACAGACACCACTGTCCTACACCAGAGCTTGCCACTGTTTATGGAGCGACCCCGTCTGAGTATAGAGAAATTGTTTCAAAAGCAAGATCTTCATCTCCTCCCACAAAATGAAGGATCGATGTTTGTTTTCTCACTGGTACTGCAGTAGAGCATCTCTTTCGAAGCCGATGACCGCCACCTCGAGTTTCTCTTCATTCGTGAAATGGTAGTGAGCAAAGTATCTTTCGGCCTTCAAGATCCAACTATCGGGATTCATACTGTCGAACACCGGCATCTCCAATTTCCAAAATCGAAAATCATGTCGCGAACCATGGAGATTGGTGTTGACGTTAACTGCATACAATCCTCCCGTCATCGGACTGAGAACCATGGCCTCCGTCACTTTGCCAGACGATGAAGCGATTCGAACTGATTCTTCCTAGAGCTTAAGGAGCTGATCCAGACGTTGAGTCATGTTCTGCATCTCCTCCTTCAATGAACCGACGACTTCCTCCACCACATCCATATGCTGACCAACATTCTTGGTTGCTATCTACCCAAGTATCAAATTGCTCTAAAGGAACAATACAGATCTAAATCGATGATCGGTCCTCACACACCATGATCGTAATCGATAAACAGAAACGACGTCACAATCTGAAATGAAGAATTATCCTCACTTAGCGACAACAACAATCGATGGCGATGGCGATAGCGACGGTGAAGCAAACATCGATCGATAAACAAAAAAACGAAGATCCGAAGCTCAATCGTTAATCATGAACGAAAAAAGGAAGAGCTGATCTCAATCGAAGATCTGCAAAATGAATCGACGATCGGCAAATCAAGAACGAGAATTGAAAAGCGAGATTCGATTGAAATGAATCGAATCGAAACTGAAATAAAAAATCAATTCAATTCAAATTGAACTGAACCTGAACGAAGTTGAATCAATGAGAAGATGACGATGAAGAGCAAACTCGATGAGAAGAATAATCAATTGATGATCATTAGTCCTCAATGATGAGCAGATCAATGATCGAACAACAATCGTCTACAATGGTCGAACAGCAATACTCAGGTACGTGCTCTGATACCAATTGATAGGAATCAGTACAGTAGCTAAGGTGGCGTTTGGTTAGTGTTCCCACTTTTTTGAATCCAACTGGAATGGGTTGGGTTGAATTGAGAATTTTGGGAATAGAATTATGTTTGGTAACGACAATTTTTGTTTTGTGCTGAGAACAGAATGTGTTTGGTAACGATTTTATCCTAAAACTAATTTTATTTTATTTTTAATTTTTTTTTTGTTTGGTGGCGGCCAGACGGCGGCGGCGGCGGCAAGGTGGCCGGACGGCCGCCGCCGCCGGCGGAGGCGGCCGGCGGCAGTGGAAGGTCGCCGGAGACGGCGGACGATCGCCGGACGGCGGAGGCGGCGGCCGGCGATGGTCGCCGGAGGTAACCGCCGGCAGCGGAAGGTCGCCGGAGGTGCCGGAGACGGCGGTCGGCGGCGGCGGTGGCCGGCGATGGTCGCCGGACGGTGGCCGGCAGCAGCGGGTGGTGGTGGTCGGCCGGCAGATGAAGTCGGAAGTTGAGAACTTTAGGTTGAATTTTTTGGGCACAAAAAGAAACAACTTTTTTTTGTTTCTGATTTCTTTAGGATTTTGAGAATCAATTCCTATTTTTTGGGTTGGGTTGGGTTGGGTTTTGTGCGTTGCCAAACGCGTTCCCAACAATCAATCCCTGAATTTTTGGGTTGAGTTGGGTTGGGTTGGGTTTGGTTGAGAACACTAACCAAACGGGGCCTAAGTAATTCTATGAGTGAAATTCAATGGTAAGGAACTTTTATTCAACAATCAAAAGATTACAAGGGTAAACCAAACATTCAAGAGGCTTGGGAACTCTCCAAATGAGTTGAGCTCAAAACAAAACAATTAACAAGTTCCCAATACCCTCAACAGTGTCATCCCTCTCCTTATATCCTTCTCACCATAACCAACTCTAAATAGAATCTAAAACAAAATAGAATAACAGCATAACAACACTATTTTTCCTTCCCCCTCTTACCCTTCCTTCTAGAATAGGTGAACCGAACTTGAGGCCTAACAGGGGACCTGTTGAATACATCGTTTGTTACCTAGTCCTGTCAAAGTAATTTCTTTTATTATAAAATTAGTTGCTCCGTATTTTCAAAATTGATGGCTGTTACTTGAATTTTCGTACCTTTGAAGGTGCAAATGGGTGATAGAAAATTCAAAGTCAAACTGTGCAGCACTTTCTTCCTCCTGGTTTCCATTGCAAGTTGCTGCTGCAAACATTATCATTAGCCCTCAAACAGTGCCAGCAAGACCTTGAAGAACAAACAGGTTGACCTCTTGATCGGCAAACATGGAGTCGGCTGCAATCAACCTGTTGATCGGCAAGATGGCTTCCATCGTTCAGGATGAACTGTCCATAATCGGAACTGCGGGCAATGAATTTGAAGAACTAAAGCAAGAGCTAATATTCATGAGATCCTTTCTAGAGGATGCTCTAACAAAGAGTGATCATCTCACCCGCTTAGAGACATCGTGGGTCGAATTAATCAGACAGAAATCCGGCGAGGTCGAGGATGTGATAGATGAATACATCTATTACAAGAGCAAGCAGATTAGCAGTGGATGCTTCCCCAGGAATCTGGGTGAGACCCATCGGATTGGGAAGAAGTTGAAGAAGATCAAAAGAGAGATCCGAACCATTCGTGAAACAGTGCAGCGATATGGTATGGATCGAATACAAGGAACAAGCTCAACATATGAAAATGACAACAAATGGCAGCAAACCCATGCAGAGTCGTCTCTTTTCTTGAAAGACGAGGATCTGGTCGGAATTGAAGATCATAGAGACATGCTAGTGAAATGGCTGACAGATGGCGAAACGGGGCTCAAAGTCATTTCGGCCGTAGGAATGGGTGGCTCAGGAAAGACCACTCTCGTTGCCAGTGCCTATAACAACAAAACCGTGAAGCGGGCATTCGACTGCTACGCTTGGATCACTGTCTCCCAAAAGTATACAGTCAACGAGTTACTAGGAGTAATGATTAAGGAGTTTTTTGGTGCTGTGAAAGAAGCAATCCCAACCAATTTAGGCACAATGGGGTATAGAGAGCTAGTGAATGAGCTGATGAACTTCTTGTTGGGAAGGAGGTATGTAATTGTATTGGATGATGTTTGGAGTACTAACCTATGGGAGGATATTAAAGTTTCACTCCCGGACAACGGTCTAGGAAGCCGGGTAATGCTCACAACTCGACACGAAGATATTGGCACAAGTGCATTTGGAGTTAAAAGCCATCTTCACCATGTTAACCCATTGGGGATGGACGAGGCAATGGAGCTATTTTGCAGGAAAGCGTTCTTTGGAAATCCAGACACCCGTTGTCCCGATGAGCTCCAAAACTTAGCACGAGCACTCGTTGAGAAATCAGGAGGTCTTCCTCTAGCCATCGTGGCTCTAGGTGGTGCCATGTCGTCAAAAAAGTTAGAATCACAATGGAGAAGAGTGAACGATGATTTGGATTTCGAGTTGAAAAACAACTCCGCTCTACACAGAATGAAACACATCTTGTTGCTTAGCTTCAATGCCTTGTCTTACCAACTCAAGTGTTGCTTCTTGTATTGTTGTCTTTTCCCTGAAGATCATGAAATAAAGCGGAAGAGGCTCATTAGACTCTTGATGGCCGAAGGGTTTGTAGAAAATGAGGGGAGGAGGATAACGCCAGAAGAAGTAGCGGACGACTACCTTCTAGAGCTCATTCGTCGAAACACGCTTCAAGTTGTTGAAAGGAACCTATTGGGACGCCCAAAAAGATTTAAAATGCACGATCTCATGCGAGAGCTCGGTCTATCGATTTGCAGGGCGGAGAAATTTGGTGAGATGTGTTACGGGCAAGAAATGGGCCATCAAGATAGTAGTAAAGCACGCCGTTTCACGATTCAAACAAATTATCAACATGGATATGAATATTCGATAAACGACATTTCGCGCATTCGCTCATTTCTCGCGTTCGGTAAAGGCAACATCTCTCCATCTATCAAAACCTTGTTGTCTAGCCGCAAGTTGTTGAGAGTGTTGGATCTTGAGTATGTCGAGAAATAGCCGATTTATTCAATCTAAGGTATTTGAACTTGAGGGGAACCAAAGTGACGGAACTTCCGAAGTCCATTGGAAGACTCCATAACCTACAAACCTTAGACCTATCGTTTACAACGATACAAGTGCTTCCAATTGGGATAACGAAGTTACAGAACTTGCGTCATCTTCTTTCGTACGATGTCCCGTTTTTTAACAAACGGATTAATCGCGATTTTGATTATCACTACACCCCACGAGCACCTTCAACTATTTGCAAGCTAAAAAACTTGCAAGTCCTGGATGGTGTGCAAGCGGAAATAGACTTGATGCGGCAAATAAGGAACATGACACAACTCACAAGGTTGGGCGTCACAAAAGTGAGAGCAACACATGAAGAGGACCTATGCATCGCTATCCAAAGCATGAACCTCCTTCGCACCTTACATTTGGTGGCAATTGACAAAGAGGAGTACCTACAAATGGATGCACTCTCCTCAGCTCCTCCCCACCTTCAACATCTTATTTTACATGGGAGATTGGAAAAGGTGCCGCTCTGGTTTCAGACCCTTCACAACCTCACAAGTCTCTGTTTGGAATGGTGTAGACTGGGTGAAGATCCACTTCCTAGCATTCAGGAACTACCCCATTTGATGGTGCTTACCCTTTTTCATGCATATACAGGAAATACGTTAGACTTCTGTGCAGGGTTCGGGAAGCTCACAAGGTTAGACTTGGTTAATTTTGCTCAATTGGAAGAGATAACAATAGAGAAGGGAGTGATGCCGGGTCTCAAGATATTGAGGCTATACAAGTGCACAAAGTTGAAGAAATTGCCTCGTGGGACCGAATATCTTTCTCATCTCAAACAATTGGATTTGTTTCATGTTCCGAATGAGCTGATTGAGCGCATACGTGGAGATGAGGGCGTGGATCGTCCCAACATTTTGCACGTTCCCCAAATCGACCATATCTACCGGTCCCTTTCTGGGTCCTTTAGCTATGAAAGCTTATCTTGATTTTACTCTTTAAGAATGTGAGTGAGATACAATGAATTGGGAGAACTTAAGACATAGAAACAAGGAGGAAATGTCTAACAGCAAGCATGAACAAGCAAAAAGCATAGGTGTGTGTAATATATATATATATTCTTCTCATGGGAATTGATGTACATAAGATTGGTGTCATTCATTCCATATATCCACATATCATGTTAATATGAAAAAGATGCAGTTTACAACACTAGAATACACACACAACACACATATATATACATATATGATATAAGTACAACAACGATAAAAGGCGAGAGTTTGAACGATCTACCGCAGTGCTATGCCACCATGGAAGCAGCCACTTCTGTCTCTTTTGGCGTCTATTCCTCCTTATTTTTGGGCTTCTCTGTCTCGGCTTCTTTAATCAGACTCATAATTTCTGTTTTTTCCTCCAGGAGGGTTTCGATTTTCACATTTATCTTCTCTAATTTCATCTTCAGCTTCTCAAGATTGCCCTTGTACTTCTCAGATTTCTTTCTCTTTTCACCCTTGTCTTTCTTCTTCTCTTTCTCTTTCTTATCCTTCCCTCCCTTTTCCTTCTCTTTCTCTCCCTCTTTCTTATCCTTCCCTTCCTTTTCCTTCTCTTGATCAACTTCACCCTCTAATTCTTTCCCGTTTTCATCTACTTTGATCTCTCTTGTTGTGTTACCTTCATCCTTGTCCTTCTTCTCCTCTTTGTCTTCGCCTTTCTTTTCTTTTTCCTTCTTTTCTTTCTTTCCCCCCTTTTCTTTCTTCTCCTTATCTTCCTTCTTGTCTTTCTTCTTCTTCTCCTCTTTATCTTCCTTTTTCTTCTCCGGCACGGTTTTCTCAGTAGATTCTTCACCCTTCTCCTCCTTGGGCTTGATTTTCTTTTCTTTGTCCTTTTCTTTCTTCTCTTCCTTCGCTTGATCAACTTCACCTTCTAATTCTTTCCTGTTTTCATCTACCTTGATCTCTCTTGTTGTGTTACCTTCATCCTCGTCCTTCTTCTCCTCTTCGCCTTTCTTTTCTTTCTTTCCCCCCTTTTCTTTCTTCTCCTTATCTTCCTTCTTGTCTTTCTTCTTCTTCTCTTCTTTATCTTCCTTTTTCTTCTTCGGCTCGGTTTTCTCAATAGATTCTTCATCCATCTCCTCCTTGGGCTTGATTTTCTTTTCTTTGTCCTTTTCTTTCTTCTTTTCTTTCTCTTCATCTCCGTGTTCGCCTATTTCCTTCTCTCCTTCCTTTTCGCCTTTTTTTTTCCTTTTTCTTCTTATCCTTTTCCTTCTCTTTCTCCTTGCCCTCTCCATCGTCATTCTTCTTCTTCTTTTCTTTCTTCTCTTTTTTCTTTTCTTTCGCTTCATCTCCATGTTCGCCTATTTCCTTATCTCCTTCCTTTGCTTCCTTTTCCCCTTTTTTTCCCTTTTTCTTATCCTTTTCCTTCTCCTTACCCTCTTCGTCATCATTCTTCTTCTTCTCCTTTTCCTTTTCTTTCCCTCCTTTTTCCTTGGATTTTTTCGTTTCATCTTCATCTTTACCCTTCGTTTCTTTCTTCTCCTCTTCTTTTTTCTTTCCCTCTTTCTCTATTTTCTTTGATTTCTTTTCCTCCTTTTCTGTATCCGCCATTTCTGTTTTCAATTTAACCTCGGTCTTCTCTTTGACAACTTCATCGGGTTTCTGAGTCTTGTCCTCGACCTTTAGATGAAGATCTTCCATTCCTTGATTCACTTTATCTGATGATAAATTGAAGAAAAAAAAAAGGGGGATCGAAAAAGGACATTAATAGAATGAACACATAACACAAGCTTATTAAGTACTGATTTCAACTCTAGAAACCGATCATTTTTGTGCATTTTAAACAAACAAAAAAAAAAACACTTTCTTAGGTGACATTTGGTTAGTGTTTCTGATTTTATATTTCTACTTCTAATAAATTAGGATCAAAATTTTGTTTCCGTTTTAGAGTATAATTCCTAGGAATAGAAACATGTTTGGTAATAAACATTGTGTTTTTTTTTTTTATTTATGAGAACAAAGACAAGAAACACAATTGGTTACAAAATTTGTTACTTTTTTTTCTTCTTTAAATGTATGATGGTTGGCGCGGTGGTGGTGGGAATAATTTTGTGAGAGTGAATAAGAATCAACATTTTTTTGTTCCTTAAGAAATTTAGAATACTCCCAAAATACTCTCAAAATTTTCGGAACAAAAACGTGTTTACCAAACGCGTTTTTGTACATTAATCCCAACATTTTGGGAGCAAAGAATAACCAAACGGGACCTTAATTTACTTCTATTTTCCATTTTAATTTTCTCCGCAACCAAACACAGTCAAATTGTCCCAGAAGTTAAAACCCAATATTTTTTTGGATCATTGTTGTGCTTTACTTAGCTTAGAAATCACAATTAAGAACACTGAAATCAAATCCAAAGTATAAACATGCCTCAAAAACAGAATGAACACATAATTACAAGTGTTTTATTATTGAAAATTAAATTTTCTTGTCATTCAAAAGCTCATTTATCAGACAATAGAAGCTCAATCTTTCTTCTTGTTCATAGATTGATCAAATTTTCAAGCTTATTAAGTACTATAAATAACAAAAGCAAGAACACATTAGCTTATACTTATCATCAGCAGCGAATTTCAAAAACAGAAACACAAATTGGATCATTTGGGAGCATTTTGGAAACAATAAAACCAGTTCTCAATCTACTTCTGTTCCACTTAGATTATAACCCAATATCAACCGAATGAATTGCCAAACAGGGAAAAAAAAGGGATCGGAAAAGGAAATTAATAGATTGAACACATAATCACAAGCTTATAAAGTACTAAATTTCAACTCTAGAAACCAAATTGGATCATTTTTGTGCATTTTAAATAACAAAAAAAAAACAATTTCTCAGGTGGTGTTTGGTCAGTGCTTCTGCTTTTATGTTTGTACTTCTAATAGGATGGGAATTTTGTTTCCGTTCTAATATTTGGTAATGACCATTGTCCTGAAATTGTTTCTTTTAATTTATGAGAACAAGAACAAAAAACACAAATTTATGAGAACAAGAACAAGAAACACATTTGGTTGCAGCCATTATAGATTGATCAAATTTTCAAGCTTATTAAGTACTATAAATAACAAAAGCAAGAACACATTAGCTTATACTTATCATCAGCAGCTAATATCGAAAACAGAAACACAAATCGGATCATTTGGGAGCATTTTGGAAACAATAAAATCAGTTCTCAATCTACTTTTGTTCCATTTAGATTATAACCCAATATTTCTCAGAAATCAAACTCAAGAACACTGAAATCAAATCCAGAGTATAAACAAGTTCATACCCACAAAACCCTCAGAACCGATCATCGTAAAAAAAAATCATAAAAAATCAAATGATTCTACTCCAAAATATCAATCAGGCGAAGCCAAATATCAGAAGAATGAACACCAAATCGAACAATTTATGGAATTGCATACCTCAATCGGCAGCTATCTGCAGAGAATTACGTATTTTCAAGACCTGATTTGATGATAGAGATGTGGGAAGTGTTCGAGATCATCAAATATGAAAGATGGGTCCGTGATTTTATAGGATCGCGAGTAGAAATTCATGACGTGTTAAAGGAGTGAGGAATCAACGCGGCAACAACACGGCAACCTACAGGTGAAGAAGATGGCAAGGCTCAGTCGGTGATCAAAGAAATTACACTTTTTACCTCACAAGTTTGATTTCTTATGTATTTGGTCCCTTACTTTTTATATAATTCATTTAATTTTACAATAATTTTTTTTTTATTTATTTATTTATTAAATGAAGTTAATCATTTTTAGTTGTCAAATCAAAAAAAAAAATCATCACTTAGATGCGCATTTTCAAAATAATTATTACTAATCATGTCTAGCAATATTTCAAAAGTCAACTAGTTATTTTATAACAGTTCACAAAATTAAAATTTTACTTTATATAGTGCACGCACTGCAGTAACTTTCAAGAAATTTATAATTAAATCATCATAGGCATAAAATTACTGTAATTTTTTACATGAAAAAATTATAATAATTTTTATATACTACAGTAACTTTACACTTCTTAAAAAATAAATGTAGTGCGTGGACTGCATAAGTTAAAAAATTATAATAATTTTTATATACTACATGTTTTATGTATACACCATGCATATCACATACTTATGAGAGAATATTATACAACATATTGACAGTACACGACGGATATGACTTTTCCATAAATACAATTTGCCCCCCAACCTAAATAATTTATTCCTGTAAAGCTGTGACCTTTCCATAAATACAATTTGCTTGGAAAATAAAAGAGAGAAACTTTAATGGTTGTTAGAAAAAAAATTATAAAAAAATGTGTTAGGTTTAGGAGAGCAGTGGAATGACGAAAATATTCTTGTTAAAAGATCATATACTGAGCATAATAAATTTTTTCTTTAAAATTACTAACAACGTTTTTAATTTTGTAAGATTGAGACAAATATACAATTTTTAAAAAATTAAATGTATCTATTAATAAATTTCATAATCTAAAGTTCCATGTTTTTTGTTTCCGCTTCTAAAATTTTGAGATTAATGTAGAGAAACACATTTATTTAACATGTTTCTGTTGCCAAATTTTTTAGAGTAATTTGGGAGTATTTTTCTGAATTTCCTTAAGAATGCGAAAAGTTAAAAAATTTTGATTCCTATTCTCTTTCACAAAACTATTCCCACTACCATCTCATCCGCCACTCCACCCCGTCAGCCACCATACATTTAAAGGGGAAAAAAAAGAACAAATGTCGTAACCAAAACATGTTTTTTTTCAATTCTTATAAATTAAAAGAAAAAATTTTAAGACAATAATCGTTATAAAATATATTTATATTTTCAAAATACTGTAAACAGACAAAATACTCATTAAAAAAAACGTCAAACATCGTTATCATGTTTATATTTTCATAATACTCCTAAATAGACAGAATACTCATTAAAAAAAAAATAAAAAAAACAATACCAACATAGTGTAGCTTAAGCGGAAGGCGGAAAAACACTTGTTGGGCAGAACAATCACGGAATTCCGAACAAGATTAGTCTTTTACCCTGTGTGGGTGTGAGGTACACTATATATATATATATATATATATAAAAAAAAAAAATCCGTTAACCTTTACCCCCATGCCACTCTTCTTTAAATTACCCTCTGTCGTTTAAATTCCAAAATGTTAATAATTTTTGTTTTCCTTGAATCAAATACAACATGATACTGTGAATCTGTGATCTTCTTCAGATCTTACATTCGAAATTTGAAAAAATCATTCAATTCAATTCGAGTTTTATTGTTGAAAACCTTCAAAATTACTTCTTGCTGGTGGTGTATCAGAATTCACCCGAATCGCGATCTCTCTCTCTCTTTCCTGGAAAACCGTAGACCTGGTTTTGTGGGGTTTCCCTCAAATAGCTGAACAATCCAGCTCCCCATTCGAGTGAAAGAATCAAAGATTTCTCTCTCTCTCTCTCTACACTGACGATATGAACGACCTCTTGACGGTAAGATTTTGTTCATCAATTCCCTAATTTTTATTTTCGTTTTTGTTTTTTGGGTTCTTCATTTGTTTGGGTTGTTAGGAAGAACATCGAAAAACAAAAATGGAGATCGATTGAGATTATTGAAATTCAGGGGGGAAAAACGCAGCTCAATTAGCTGAAATCAGGCTTTTTAATTGTGTTTTTGAATAACGCAGTTTCAGTTCACTACTCTTACGTAGTTATCATCAATACAAGACAACGAAGAACAGCTAGGATTTTAAATTTCGTTCCAGATTAGTCTTAAATTTTGCTGCAAATTCGACTAATTAAGAACTATTTTTTCATACTCTGTTTCGAATTTTCAGATCAGTGTATTGCATCCACTCGCATACTGAAATATAATGTATAAACCTCTTAAATTCACTCCTCCAAGCTTTGTTGAATCAGAGATTTTAGGAAATCCACTTTTTTTTTGCACTTGAGTGTTGTTTGGTTGCACAGAATTGAGACCTTAAAATTGGGATTAGAAATGTTTTTTTTGCATGCTTTTATTTCTAATTCCAATTCCAAAACTCCAATTCGGTGTTCCCAAACACTGCCTTAAGATTATGTCTAAGATGATCTATGCTTATTTGGTAGAATTTTAGTGTAATCTCCTCAATATTCTCTCCCCCTTTAATAATATAGGTTTTTATGTATAAATATACTAGTTTATACCCTGTGCCTAAAGTCACTAATTTTAATTCAATACATTAATCTTGAATATCCTATAGTTAGTTCAAATACATTAATCATAAAAAGACATTTCGCTGAGAGTTTGTCGACAAAATCTAAATCAACGGTTGAAAATGTCTCAGGCCCTCCAACGGTCAAAAATATCTAAAATGTGAAATATGTCCTGATGATCTGTAGAATAGATGATAATATATATGTATGTATGTATATATATATACATTATGTGCTTTCGCAGGACTCTTTTGAGATCCCTCGGGGTGAAACTTCTGGAAATGGAGATATTGAGATGGGAGCAAGACCCTCGAATTCAGGAGAGCTAGGAATGGAGAATTTCTTCAAGCAGGTAAGGCATAACTTAATCTATTTTTATTATTTATTTATTTTTTGTCCCTTAGGCTATGTTTGGTTGCATGAAATTGGGGACTTGAAATTGAAATTTACGAATGAACTCGTGTTAATAATCACTTTCCATTTCCAAGCTTTCAATTATGTGCTACCAAACGCCGCCTTAAAATCTTACGAACTTGGTCAAAACCATTATGTTTCATCAGGTTCAAGAGATCGATAAACAGTATGATAAGCTGAATAAGTTACTCAAGAAGCTACAAGATGCACACGAGGACTCGAAAACCGTGACTAAGGCTGCTTCCATGAAAGGTAATTTTCATACCATTGAATCTTTTAGCAATTAAATTGGGAATAGAATCATAAATTAGGCACCGTTTGGTAACACTTAAGTTTAAAAAAAATGACAAAAAAAAAAAATTTACTTGAAAGTAAAAGCAAAAAAATAAAAAACGTGTTTGATAGTGAAAAGATAATATTTTAGTAGTATCTCTATTAATAATCTTTTACTTCCAAAAACGTTCGCAGATGATTGGAAAAAAGAGACTGTGAAGAGATCCTAGTCCCATCGATTTGTATCTATTTATACTGTAAAAAATCGAAAAACAAAAAAGCAAATATTTTTTGTTTTTCAGAAAAGAAAATGCTTAAAATCATTTTATTTATTTTTTTTGTTTTTTGAAAGTATTTCTTTTAACTGTAAAAGGAATGCTACTTTTAAAATTAAGTGAAGAGGTATTTAAAAAAAAGTGTTATCAAGCGCACCCTTAGGATTTAATAACGGAAGTATTAGGCTTAAATTTTAAGATTAGCGTTTGTTTTTGCTAAAAAAAAATGAAACAATAAGGTTCTTAATTTGCAGCAATCAAGCAGCGAATGGAGAAAGATGTTGATGAAGTTGGAAAAGTCGCTCGTTTAATTAAGTCAAAAATCGAGGAACTTGACAGAGATGTGAGACACACACACACACACACACACACACACACACATATACATATAGTCATATATATATATATATATATATATATGGTTTTTCTTTTTTATTTTATTTATATTTTGAGTATTTTGAAGAGCTTTTTCAGCATATCTTCGCTCCCCCCCCCTCTCCCCCCCGAATTTTGGAATAGAATCTAGCCAATAGGCAGAGACCTGGATGCGGAAAAGGAACTGGCGTTGATCGATCAAGAACTGCAACAACAATGTAATTTTACCCTCCAATTTTTCAAATTTTCATATTTAATTTGCTCAAAATTTATATTTTAGTTTGCTTGAGACTTGCAATTATTGCTGGAAATGTAAATGTATTTGTTTGATTTTTCAGTGCCTTGAAGAAAAAATTCAAAGACAAGATGTCTGAATTTCAGGTAGCTTATGTTTCTGGAATACACACACACACACACACATATATGTGTGTATATTGCATTTTTTTAAATTTCCATTTTTTTAACAATTATTACAGACTCTAAGAGAAAGCATCCATCAAGAGTATCGGGAGGTGGTTGAACGGCGTGTTTTTACAGGTTTTTATATAACTCACTCGATATTCATGGATTTTCCACCTTGTTCTACCCGTTATACATGCTAAATCTCAATATAGTTTATTGATTTATTTTTTATTTTTTTTCCCTTTTTTGGTTATTGTCAGTAACTGGTACCCGTGCGGATGAAGAGGTCAGTTTTTTAAGGTAGCATTTGGTAGCATGGAAACGCTAATTCCATTTTTGAGCCTCCAATTCCATGAAACCAAACGCTACCTGACATTATATACATACATATAAAAGCTATCTCTAGACTTGTTTTTTTTTTTTAATTATTATTAGTTTATTAATATTACTATTGTTTCAGACAATTGATCGAATGATAGAGACTGGAGATAGTGAACAGATATTCCAGAAAGCCATCCGGGAACAAGGGCGAGGGCAGGTTTGTTCTTGAAGTCTTGCATATGAAAATAATTCGTTTTCATTCTATCGAATAATTTATTTATTTATTTTTATTTTTTAGGTAATGGACACACTAGCGGAAATTCAAGAACGACATGATGCAGTTAGAGAAGTAGAGGGAAAGCTTCTCGAGCTGCAACAGGTAAGTTTAGGTGGCGTTACCAAACGGGGCCTTAGTGTTTCTCTTCCCACGAAACTTGGAACATAAACGGAAAACTGGGAAGAATACTGTTTTGTTCCTCGAAATTTGTTCTAAAAAAACTCAGAACATAACAGAAAACAGTTTTTTTTTTCCCTTTTTGATCAATCATCATTAAATTAATTATCATTGACATTTGGGCCCAGAGGCTTGTCAAATCACATATTTCATCCATCAAGTTTCCCATTTGTATCAATCCCACAAATTTGAAAACGCTGCTAATGATTTTGAACGGAAAATGGGTTGTTCTCAGCACGTAGCCTTCTAATGGGGTTATTTTTGTCATTTTATCGTTCCACTAAATGTGTAGTTGAGTAATGAAATGACAAAAATATCCCTATTAGATCATTATCAACGTTTTTCAATTTTGCATGATTGAAACAAATAGGTAACTGGAGGGATCAAATGTACAATTTGGCAAACCTCGGGGTCCTCATAAACACCCAAAACATACTTTAGGGACAAAAAGTGTAATTTTCCCTTCATAATTCCAATTCTAAATTTGTGTTCTATATAAACTCATGCAGATATTCTTAGATATGGCAGTGCTGGTGGATGCTCAAGGAGACATGCTAGACAACATAGAATCACATGTAATTTGAATTCACAGTCGAGACAATAATGGGTCAAAACGGTACCATGCAGCTAAGACTTAAGATTAGGAAGAATAAAAATTGACACAAAATATTTACGTGATAAAATCCTCAATTATCTCAATTATTTTGTGGAGAACATTTACGGGCAAGAAGAGAAGTATTTCACTATTGCCAAGGAATTTACAACTTCTCTCTATAAATAAGTATAA
Organism: Eucommia ulmoides; assembly: GCA_016647705.1. Lineage (NCBI taxonomy): Eukaryota > Viridiplantae > Streptophyta > Magnoliopsida > Garryales > Eucommiaceae > Eucommia > Eucommia ulmoides. The sequence goes on from CM028340.1 coordinate 640,733, forward strand.
AACAAAGACAAGAGATAACTATAAGGGCGGATCCTTCACTTTTTGCCCGTGGATATTTCCCTCAAATTAATTGAAAGTTTTACCACGTAAATATTTTGTGTCAATTCTTATTCTTCTCGATCCTAATTGTTAGCTGCGTAATACTGTTTCGACCTTTTATTTCCTAATAGACTAGACTCCGTTGAGACCTTCGAGTTTATAAATTTTCAATTTCCAACCCCCAAATTTTTGCAGGTTTCGAGTGCGGTAGATCATGTTCAGTCCGGGAACACCGCTCTTCAAAAGGCTAAAAGTTTACAGAAGAACTCCAGAAAATGGATGTGCTTTGCTATCCTTATTCTCCTTATAATCGTCGCCATTATTGTTGGCGTGCTCAAGCCATGGAAGGGCGCATAAGCGTCTTCGTCCTTCCCGCCTTCATTTATATTCAAATAAGATTTCATTGTTTCGTTCTTCTTCTTCTTTGTGTTTTTTTATGCAATTCGTGAGTTCTGCAGAATTCGGGTTTTCCTGTCTGAAATTTGAGTAGGCATCGTGTACGTTATCATTATTAGGGAAACTTTTTGAGAGGTCTCAATATTTCAAAAATCACTTTCTAGGTTTCATCTCATGTGGAAAAAAAATCACTGTTACATGACCCCATAAAGTGGTGTTTTTATGGGATGGAACCTTTAAAGAAATTTCCCGAGAGTTTTTTTTTTTTTTTTTTTTTTTTTTTTTTTTTTTTTTTTTTTTCTGTAGAGTTTGAGACAATGCAATAAAGAATTGATCTTTGTCAAGGCTGCAATTGTGTTCAACTGAATTGTTTTAAAAAAAATTGTTTAGTGTTTTTGTTCCCATATTTTCTGTTTTTGTTCCTAAAAACTTGGAACAGAAACAGAAATAAGCAACAGTTCTGGTCCCCCCCCCCCCTTTTTTTTTAGATCTGGGAGCAGAAGATAAACCAATCTTTTTGTTCACCTGTTTCTGTTTTTTCTGGCACCAGAAAAAAACAGAATTGATCCCGACATTATTTTGCTTCCGCTCTAATTTTTTAGGAACCAAACAGAAATCTGGGAACATAAACACTAAACAAACACCCACCTTAGGAACAGAAACACTATAGGCCTTGTTTGGTTACTGTTTTTGTTCCTTGATTTCAGTTCTCGCTCCCAAAATTTTTAGATGAATATATTGAAACATATTTAGTAAACATGTTTATATTTCCAAAATTTTGGAAGTAATTTAGGAGTAATTCTTGAATTTCTTAATAATCTAAGAAAAAAAAAAAAATTCCTAATCACTCTTACAAAAATATTCTCTCGACCACCTCGCCTATCACCACCAACCACCACCTCTCGGCCACCGTACATTTAAAATAAAAAAAAAAAAAAAACAAATGTTTCAACCAAACGTGTTTCTTATTTTTGTTCTCATAAATTAAAAGAAATAATTTTAAAACAATGATCGTTATGATTCTATTCTTGGAATATTCCAGAATGGAAATAAAATTTTCTATTAAAAGTAGAAACACTAACCAAACACCACCTAAATAATCTGGGTTTAAATAAGACACTTTCCACCATAACAGCAATCACATATATACTACTTATCTTGAATATGAAAGCATGAAATCATGACGAAAAAATCTGCGAACAGATTCAATTTCTGTTCCCAAATTTCTGGGAACAAAAACACTAAAACAAACCGGGCTTAAACCACGAAATCAGGACCAAAAAAAAAGGAACTAGAGCGATTTATTCACCGAAGAAACTCTAACATAACCTCGTCGAATCCATAATTCATACAAAACCATGTAAAAAGCATCATAATCAACTGGTTCCAAATGCCACTGAAAATGTGTTCTCACCTTCAACAAATTGTTTCTCAACACTAAGTACTCATCAAAACTTATACCCTCAAGTATGTTCTTCAACAGTGGGATATCCAAAGTGGCGACAACCACGGAGAAACGTTTCCAGTTCAGGACATCCGTGAAGGGGAGATCGTAGTGATTTGAGATGATCACAGGGACACAACCGTAAAATAATGCATCCCCGATTCGGGCAGTGTTCACTTCAAAGCCTTTGACATGAAGGCAAAACTTGGTTTTTAGAAGCTCTTCGGAATAAGGTGTTTGCAGGCGGCCAAAGTGAACGGAAATATCGGAATCGTTTTTCCATAGTTGAAGCCTTTCGCGAACGGGGGAGTTCATCGATCCAGCAAAGAACGCCAATTTATTCCTGAAATCATTGAAAATTTTCAGATGATAAATCTAACGAAATTGGTAGTTTTTCCGTTAAATTTAACTGAATTGATAAAAAGATTGAAATCCTCCTAACAACCAAATCTTCGTTTTAGATGATCTATATATACAATGGTAAGGTTGCTCCATTGTGACTTGGAGGTTCTGAATTCAAATCTTTTAAACAGTCTCTCTGTATACAGGGGTAAGACTGCGTATATCTGATCCTCCCCAAACCCTGCAATGGCGGGAGTTTCGTGCACTAAGCTGCCATTTATTAAGATTTGACACCCAAATTGCTTATCCTCTTTCGGGTAAAATACTTATTTTCTTTTCTTTTCGCTTCTCTTCTTCCCATTTATATCAATCCAAACAAACCCTTAATAAAAAACTCGAAACTCAAAGAACTCACCTTTTTATCGATGCTAGATTTGGGGGATCCCCTCGCCTCGGCCAAATCTGAGGCAACGACACATCTTTGTGAGCAACATAAGAAGACAAATAATAGCTCGAGGAGCAAACAACTTGAATCGCGTTGAATTTAACTTCCTTAGCTTTCTCCATGGCAGACCTCCCGATCGAGTGGCAAGCAACGTAAAAATGGTCCGCTCCGCCACTCCGGTTCCAATACGGGTAATTTCGACTAATATTAAATATATAACCGCTTACAAAATCTTGAAGACCATGAATGCCTATTCTCGGGTCGTGCCTGAGCCTGGCAATTGAGAAAGGCAAGAAGAAGAGATCGGCCTTGTTTGGATCATTGGTGATAAAATGGCTCTTCATGAGGACCTTCTTGAAGTAACTTTCGCTTGCATAGTTACCCCCGGGTTCAAAATTTACAGGCAGGAGCACGTTAGCAAAAGGGTGATCTCGATCATGGGGATAAACATAGATTTTCATGGTTTTGTTCATCTCCTTGTAGTTTTCCATGAAGATATCTCTGTCGTGGAACACTTCATTATTGTTCGAATTGTTTCCTGAATATGAAAAAATATCAAGAACCGATTTTAAATGGCGTGGTTGAGATTTAGGTGGCGTTTGGCAGCACGAAATTAGAGGTTTGGAATTGGAATTAGAAACAAACGAATGCATAAAAACAAGAAAATTAACTTAAGGTAGCGACGCACGTGAAATACTTCAAATTTTTACATGCGTTCATTTCTAATTCGAATTCCAAGGTCTCGATTTCGAGCAACCAAACTTCCTTACTCGAAATACTCCATATGGGAAGAACAATTACTCAGAAATACTTCAAAAATTTACATGGGTTCATTTAGTTCCAAGGTCTTGATTTCAAGCAGCCAAACACTGCCTTAACTCGAAATACTCCATATGGGAAGCACAATTACTCAGAAACGGAGTCCAGTCAACATAAACAAGATCAAAGCTTGGATTACAATTTATGAACTGTGTTTATAACTCCTTCAACCACAATGAGAGCAAAGATTCGTCCATGTTACTTGAAGAACATCAGACTCAGATAGTCAGATCATAATACAATTTTCCAATTAACAAACCCTCGACTAAATTAATCGCCACATCCATTACAGCAACAGAGAAATAATTTCAAAAATTAGACAAAACCCATGAGCGAAAATTTGAAAATTCCATACCGTTTGAGGTCTTTTGAAGTCCGACAGGCGATCGGAGCTCAATTTCACGGAGATTTTCTTCAATTTCAGCCGGTTCTGGCCGATCAAACGCCGGAATTTTTGTGGGTTCATGAATTTTCGAATACCCAGTTGAGTGTTGGAGCTGAAAACGGGTTAGGTGTGGGTGAGAGAAGATGGTCGAGGTTGAAGAGATGTAGATGATGATGAAGAGAGAGGTGAATAGAGCTAAGGTTGTGGGTATGAAGAAGTAGCCCCTGACGGCGTCGGCGTCACGGCGGCGAGTGAGAGTATAGAGTAAGAAGACCGAGCGAGCCATTGACGCCCGCCGTCGCCGTCGCCGTCGCCGCCGATGATTAATGCTCAATCCAAAACTCACGCAAACTGGGCGTCAAGTCCGGATAGTAAATACTACGTCTTGAAGCAGTTGGCTGAAGGTCACAAATCAGTGGAGTTGTTTTACACTTTCAACCCCCATTGTTTGAGTAGTGTCTCACTTTGGTTCTTGTGGTTCCAATTTAAATCCATAAACAAAGCCATAAACTTTGTAAATCATTTCTTGATGAATAAGATACAAAATTAAAAATTTTGGTTATGCCGTCCACACGTTACAATAATTTAAAAAAAAAAAACTAAAGTTACTAAAATCACTGTATAATTTTTATGTTATATTTTGACAAAATTATTGAACTTTCTCAAAAACGTACTATACCGAATCGGGTTGGTTGAATAGGGGATTGCCAATGGGCGCACGACAAAAAAAAAACCTAATTTTCAAAAAATCAAGAATTGAGAGAAACAAACTCATCAAGGGAGACGATCCAGAGATCCATGTCTACAGGAGCTGAATTATGGAGTGTAAACATATCATCGAAGAACATGACTTCATTATCCATAAAAGCTACTAGAAGAATCAACAATAGATGCGCTGATTATCTTACCACGATGGGGACGAACAGCGAAACAGAGGTCCACTATCTCAAAGTGTCCCCCGGAAGAAATGGAAAGGCTCATAATCTTTGAGATGAAGAACGAATCTTTTTTCCGTAGCCCTTAGCCTTTGTTTTTGCTATTGTACAAAAAAAAACATTTTAAAGATTTCAAGAATTAAGGGGTTAATTTAAAAATATTTGAGAATGTAGGGCATCCATCCGCAATTTTCATTATTTTTGTCCCCTGTGCATTAATTGCACATTCCTTCAATTAAGGTCGGGGCTGAAAGCAGAAGCTGAAATGGAGTCGGCGATGGACGGCGGAGCAAACTCACTTGCTACAGCCCACGCCGACGACGACGACGACCCTCCGATGTTAAGCTCTCACGCTCTCGAAGCTCTCAAGGAGTTCCTCACCGAACAGAACCAGAAACTCGTCGCCGACGAAGCTCCGGAGGAGGAATCCGTGGCGCTGGTCGCGGAGGACTGGAGGCTCAGCCAATTCTGGTATGACCACGACACTTCCGACACCGTCTCCGGAGAAATTCTAACGCTCTGCGAATCTCTCGATTCTCCGAAGATCGCTTGCATCTCTTGCCCTACGCTCTATGCCTATCTCAAGGTACACAAAAACGCACTTGCGAATCGATTTTGTGTTCTTCGCACTCAAACACATTTTCTAGTTTCAATAGCTTCTGAATGATTTAGAACTTCAATTGGTAGCTATTCGTCAACAAAAATAACATCAAGAGCTATAATTACAGGATTTAATCAACTCAAGCATTGTTAATGTTCTTCAATTTCTTGCTTTATGGTGGTGTAGATCTTCGTTTAGGTATTGTTTGGTTGTAGAAATTTTAAAAATTGAAGTCCAAATTCATGATTTCAATCGCCAAACGCTACCTTATAGTGTATGGATATTGCCAATAATTTGTGAAAAAATTCTATCAAGTAGATTATAATTCAATCCTTGATAAATTAGATTGAAGCTTTTGTATATTTGAAGGATATATGATTGGATTTAGTACTGAAATCATCATCATCATTGATTATTAATGATTATCAAGAACTAAGGTTTTGAGCAATGTAGGTGGCGTTTGGTTAGTGTTTCTGTTTTTCTGATTCTACTTCCAATGAACTGAGATGGATGGGATGAGAATTATTTTTCCGTTCTGGAGTATTTCGGAAATAGAAACATGTTTGGTAAGGACTATATCCTGAAATTGTTTCTTTCCATTTATGAGAACAGAAACAAGAAACAAGTTTGGTTGCAAAATTTGTTATTTTATTTTTCTTTCATTGTATGGTGGCCAACGTGGTGGTAGTGACTTGCTGGATGGTGGTGGGAATAGTTTTGTGGGAGTGAACAAGAATCAATGTTTTTTTTTGGTTTTTCAAATTGAAATAGTCCCGAATTACTCTCAAAACTTTAGGAACAAAAACGTGTTTACCAAATGTAACCAAACGGGGCCGTAATAGTTGATAATTTTCATGTTTTTTCATCTCTAATTTCAGAAAAACGATTCGAATTTGTCTGTTCAACTTCTGGAGTACGACAAACGATTCGAGCAATACGGGAGTGAGTTCACATTTTATGACTACAATCAACCACAAGAGCTTCCTTCTTCATTGAAGCATTCATACCAAATCATAGTTGCAGACCCCCCTTACTTGGTAAGAATTTTACTTTAGGCAGCGTTTGGTTTCACGGAATTAGAGGCTACGAATTCGAATTTTGACATAAACACCAAAAAAAAAATTAAAAAAAATTCATGTGTTGCCAAACACTACCTTAGTTTTTTTTGGTTTTTTTTTCAATGGCAGAGCAAGGAGTGTTTGGAGAAAGTAGCCGAAACAATTTCTTTCCTTGCAAAACCAGAAAAATTGTACTTGCTTCTGCTCACAGGTTTGTATTAATTTGTTTTCCATCCACAAATTTCATTGCTTTCGATTATCGCTCAACGTTAGAACAATAGATTATTTTCTCAAGAAAAAAAAAAAAAAAATCTAAACTTTAGCGCGAACACTTAAGGGCTCGTTTGGTTTGTTTGAATTATCATTTAAACTAGATGATCAGGCAGCATCAAAACACCATCATTCCTAATTCGACAAATTGAAAAAATGGTAAAATTTGTGGATTGAAGGACAACCAAACGGGGTCTTAATACTTGGATCTTAGCTAATATCTTGAGTTTTACTATTGGTTATGCTTAGGGAAGGTGCAAAGAGAAGGGGCGGCAGAGCTCCTAGGGTTACAACCATGTAATTTTCGGCCTCAACACTCGAGCAAGCTTGGGAATGAGTTTCGATTGTTCACAAATTATAACCCCGGGTCGAGATTAGGAGGGTGGGAACAAGATTAATAGAGTAAAAAAGAATGACATTTGAGTGTATGAGATTGTGTTTAGTACCCGTTAGGCGGATCGTTTGAAGGTCTTGAATTAGTTAATTTTCAACTTTAAATTGCCGTTTAAAATTTTTTAAATATGCGTGCAGTCTCATTTTACTTCCTAATTATTTCAATGTATTCTTTCAAGTTAGCTTTTCGTATCACTTTGATCAAATTAATTGATTTTGGTCAATTTTTTCGTTAGAGCAAATGGGAAAGTGTAACGCCGTTTAAAATGTAACATTTTTTTATTGTATAAATTTTGTCTTGTGCAAAAGTCGCATAATTAATTCCGACCATAAAATTGATTTAAAATTGGTAATTGGATCAAATTGATATTGTTAATGTAATATAAGGTGCAAGAATTGTTTCTTTTTTTTTTTTTTTTTTGCTAAATTGCAATTTTTACCCCTAAATTTTGAGTTCAATTTCATTTTACTCCTTGATGTCTTAATTATTGCCATGTATTCTTTAAAGTTAGCTTTTTCGTATTAATTTGATCAAATTAATTGATTTTTGTCAATTTTTCGCTAGAACAACTGGGAAAATGCAACGACGCTCAAACTTTTAAAAGCGCAACGTACAATACAACCTCACATTTTTTTATTGCATAAATTTTTTTTTTATGTGAAAATCGCATAGGACTAATTTGGATTATAAAATTGATCTGAAACTAACAATTAATACAGAGTAGATAAATAAATTGAGACCACAATTAAACATTGTAAAGTGAGATTTAACTTTTTCTTTTAATTAAAGTCTTTTTTTTTTTTTTTTTGTGTTTTATGGTAAAGTATGTCCTGACTGCTTACGTATATCTTAACTAATTATTTTTCCAGACGATTTTAAGAGCGCATTTTTCCATATCGATTTGGTTATTTAGAATTAAATTTAAGATTTATTGAAATGCTCTTCAAAAATATCATTAATTTAAGATTAATAATATTTTATTTCCTGTAATTTAAACGTTTTGTAATTTATATTTCTAAATTATTTTCATGGGTATAAATAATTAATAAGATTTTACGAAATGACAAATTTTTCCGGGTCGAGAGTTGGATTCAAATTGAATCCTACAAAACCCGACAAACGACGGGTCCGAAATCAGAACCCGGACTTAAATTGGAGTCCGAACCTCGATCCAGACAATTCTGGAATTGTAGTTCGAAGAAGTTCGTTTCGGCCAAATCGGAAGCAGATTTCAAAGCAAGATCACGAAAAACGCGCAGGAAAATGAGATCAAACATAGTCTCTGAGGTAAATCATCCAAACTCGCCATGTTTTTTCTCAGTAATTGCACACAGCAGCAATCAGGATTTAGGGCTTAGACTGTGATGCTAATGCTAGACTGTGAGACGAAATTTAAAGCTCGAAGTCCTGATAATCTTTGATTGTTATCCAAATTCTAGTTTCGCGCATGTGATTACATGTTTTACTGGATTTTATGCCGCATTTTACTTGTTTGATGTGTTCGAAGCCATGGAAGGAGTTGAGGTATTTCTCCATGCTCTTGCCGAAGAAATTGATGTCAAAAATCATTGAAACAAAATTGTGTAATGCTTGAATGATGAACTGAATTGAGCTTAACAGTATGATGTTTCATGATTTTATGTGTGTTGGGTCTGCTTGGGCTGTTTTCTTGAGAAGATCTGTTTGTTTCTCTTGTGTATTTTTTCATGATGAATTGATTTATATATTTCTACATTTACATATGATTTAATCAAATTTACACATTGTTTGTTTGAGCAAAGAAACACATGATTGTTCTAGTGTAGTTAAATTTTAAGCTATATTTTACTCCAGTTACACGACTGGAGTAGAACTTAAATGTTAGGTAACTAATTTAAGTGTTTTTAAGTCTCATAACAAAACGCTGAAGTATAGCAATTCATAAATTGTCTAATTCAAAAAAAAAAAGTACAATTTGAGATTTGAAGGACAATGAAACACGCCCTAATTTACCGTTTTAGTTGCATTTGCTCGTTAGAAGAAATTACCATTTTTGTTCTAATTTTTGTGTGTTGAATTGTTTTGGGTTGTGAAGGCAGGACTGTCTACAAGGTTGGGGCAGTGGTGGGATGGTATTCCATTTCTTACTTCTTCCGTGGTGATTATTTGCGGAGCTATTTACTTGGTTTGTCTTTTGGTTGGATATGATTCATTCATTGAAGTATGCTTTTGGCCTTCTGCTGTTATTTCACGTTTTCAAGGTACATTATCGAAAATCAATAAATTCTCTTTATGATGCCATGCATTTAAAGATTTAATTATGGTGTTTCTATCATTTTCACTAAAGTATTGTTTGGTAGAATTCAAGTGTCGGAATTGGAATTGGAACAAGGTGCATGCAAATTCTTAGATTTTTTGCCATTCATTTCTAATTCCAATTTTGAGGCTCCAATTCCGTGAAACCGAATGCTACCTAACAGAAATCCAGTCACTGGGAATGACTTTAAAAGTCTATGGATTATCTTAAGTTGAACGAAATGATGCCTTATTTGATGGTGTTTCTATTATTTTTACTAAATTAGTGTTTGGTAGTGCATAATTCAAGTCTCGGAATTGGATTGGAATTAAACGTGTTTAAATTCTTAGATTTTTGCAATTTTTCATTTCTAATTCCAATTCGGAGGCTCTAATTCCACGAAACCAAACGCAACCTAACAAGAAATTCAGTCATTGGGAACACCTTATCAAAGTCTATGGAATCTCTTCATTTAAACGAAACGATGTCGGATGAAAAAATATCTGTCTTTTTTTATTACCAGGATCTTTGACATTTTTCATTATTTATTTCACATAATCGTGCTTGAATTTGCAAAAGGGGTATAGGTTACTAGGTGTACGTTTGTCTCCTCACATTTTGCACTGCAATTTCTAAGGGCTCGTTTGGTCATCTAAATTATCATATTTCAAGGATGATCTTATTTGTGAATTGTGATGAACTGATTTGCGTAACTCTCTGTTTGTGTATTACTTAATCAAATTTACTTATTGTTTGGTTGAATAAAGCAACATGCAATTTTTTTAGTTTGGTTAAATTTTTAGCTATATATTATTCCAAGTACACGAGAAAATAACATTTAAACTAGAACCAAAATGATTAGCCAACTGATTTGATTGTTTTTATTATTTACAACCAAACATCAAAATATTACATTTCTTAAAGTGATTAATTCGAAAAAAAGGGTAATATGTCAATTGAAGGACTACCAAACGGGCTCTAAGTTTCTTATTGTTCTTTGGTTTCCCTATTGAGACGAAATATTCTTGGGAATCCGTATTATCTACTTCCTTGGAGTATTGCAATTTCCTTCTTTTATCCCCATTTTTCGATAAGTGATTCTGACTTCCTTTATTATATGAAAAAATTTATACATTCAAATTATAAATTCTGGTTCAACGCCTATCTGACTCACCTAACCTTCTTACCTTTTTATTTTTTTTTTATTTTCAGTTTATAGAATTTTTACCTCAATTCTTTTTCATGGCTCTCTACTGCATGTTCTATTCAACATGATGGCTTTGGTGCCTATGGGCTCGGATCTGGAGAGAATCATGGGGTCTTTCCGGTTGCTGCATATAATAATTATACTGGCCACAAGCAATGCCATCTTCCATCTTCTCATCGCCTTATTGGTGGCCTACAACCCGATTTCCCCGTATCCACGTTTCATGGACGAGTGTGCAATTGGCTTCTCAGGTGTCCTTTTTTCAATGATCGTGATAGAAACAAGCCTAAGTGGAGCGCAATCTCGAAGGTCCTTTCCTCTTCTTCTTCTCTTTTTTCTTTTCTGAATGATTAATCTTCAATGATTTTATGTAGCATATTTTTTTTTCTATATTTCTTTATTGATCTATTTTTCTTCTTGTCTTATTGCAAAAAAATTGATAAAAAAAATTGAAGACCTAATAATTTCTATTCCACTCATTAACTAAGGGCCCATTTGGTTGTCCTCCAATTCGCAAATTATAATATTGTCAACTAGTCAATTTAGGAATTATAATAGTTTAGTGTTTGGTTGTCAAAATTAGAAATAATTAATTATTAACCATTTTAATTCTAGTTCAGATGTTGATTTTTCGTGTAATTGGAATATACTATAGCTAAAAAAATCAATTAAACTAAAATAATTGTATTTTCTTGTCAGACTATCAATATGTAAATACGATTAAAGCATAGATAAATGGAGAAACATACAAATCAATTCATAAAGTTGGATGATTTAGACAACCAAACCGGCCCTAACATTTAGTTGTGAATAATAACTAACACGCTATTGCCTTCTCTTCTTCCAGTGTTTTCGGACTGTTCAACGTGCCTGCTAAATGGTAAATGAATCAATATCCCCACCAATTTACCTTAATTTTAACATCTTTATTTTTTTCCTCTTTTTATATTAGGGTTTAAAATTTTTGAACTTACATTAGATGCTTCAGGTATGCATGGATCTTATTGGTGGTTTTCCAGCTTCTCATGACAAATGTCTCATTACTTGGACATTTATGTGGCATTTTGTCTGGATTTGCATGTATGTTCTCGCCATTTTCGGACATCATTTTTTTTTTTGGTTTTAAAGACTGTATTTTGTTGTGTAATTAATTAGGGGTTTCAACACTTTTTACCCCTAATGCTTGACCAAAATTTCACTTTGATCTCCATGGTTTCAATATAACACCTTAATGTTTCTTACCCCCACTACAGTCCAAGTCATTATCCCCATTACAACATTTGATGGAAAATAGTCACCTGCCATGCACTTCGCTATTTTTAAGAAGCTCTATGTCGTATTCCATCTTCCTCTTTCCCTCCCATTATCTTACCCGTCCAAATACTTAGAGATGTACATATATGTTTTTTTTTGTAGAGAAATTGTAAGGGGGAAAGGAAAAGGCTGGAAAATTCCTCCCTTAGAAATAGCTAAGTGCATGGCAGTTGACTGTTTGTTGTTTAAAATCGTAATGGAGTTAACTTCAGGGGTGTAAAGTGTCGAAACCCCAATTAATTAGTCATTACCATATTTTGGGGGGTTTAGATAATACTTATTGCACTGTCTGTCTGATATCAGATACTTACGGGTTGTTCAATAAGATTATACCTGGAACTTCCTTCTATTCGGCTATTGAATCATCCTCATGGATCGTAAGTTTCTCGAACTCGAATCTGAAATTACTTCTCATATTACTAAATAAAAGGGTATCTTTGGCTTGTTTAGTTTTGCTTTAGGGCTATAGGCTTCCTATGAAAATATTGAGTTGTCCATTTGCTCCCGCGGCATTATAAAAGCTCAGATTTTGTATACTACCATGCATTGTTATCCAGTAAGATATTCGTACTAGTATATAACCCGTGCCTGAAACACGGGTTTTAATTTAAATAAATATAAAATACATATTATATACACACACGATATAGAGAGAGAGAATAAACATCCGCTGTGGTGGTGATGGCGGTGGCTGTTCAGAGAGGGGGTTAGAGAGAGAGGGGAGATTGGTTAGGGGATGAAGACAGAGAGGGACGTGTGTGAGCAAAGAGAGATGTTGGAGTGAGCACGGAAAGGGATGGCAATAGCGAGTGGAGTCTCTGTGTGTGTGAGAGAGAGACGCATGTGAGAAATTGAAGATAGAAGAGGCAGCAGCTAATCCTAATGTTAAAATGTAGTTTGATCTCAACCATTGGTTCTAAAATTTGATCTAATGTTGTAAAATGCCTAAAGGGATAATAAGTGAGCTGTTCTATTATATAGAAAATTACAAAATTTCTTAAATTCCGTTTTAATAGACATTGTTTTGCAGTCAAATTTTGTGAGGAGACCAAAATTCATTGTGTGCACTGGTGGGAATCCTTCAAGCTACATCCCAACTTATTCAAGTCCAAATGCAACATCCGGGTTGGTTCTTCCTTCTTTCTTCCTCTGCTTTTTTTTTCTAAACTCCCCCCACCCCACCCCCACCCCCACCCCCTTCCTTCTCTCTTCCGTGTCAAAAAGTGATTTTATGATTTTATGTCCACTAGAAATGGAATGCTTTCTGGAAATGTATGGAGGAACCTCTCTTCATGGATGCCACAAAGGGACACATCTGCTCAGGTATTTTGTTAACCTTATAAAAGATTGATTTTAAATGAACACGACAAAAATAAAGAAGAAAAGTTAGGGCCTGTTTGGTTGTCTAAATTATCCTATTTTTTGAAATATTTTATTCTTTTATGAATCGATTCACATATGTCTCCATTTACCTATAATTTATTAAATTTACATACTATTTATTTATAATTAGTATTATTTTTTTAATTCGAATTATAATATGCAGCCAGCAGAAGACAGCAGGTTTCCGGGAAGGGGAAGAACACTTAGTCCTGGTGGAAATCAAACGGTATCTAATGTAACGTCTGATTCAGGCCTACAGACAAGGCTCCTAGATACTAGCGGCAGCCCTGATCACTCGCCTGACCATGTAAGAAACGGTACACAACAGCAAGCTCCGAATGTAAGGTAAAAAACCTTTTTTTGCTGCCTTATTATCGTACATGTTCTTATTATTCACCGTTAGAGGTTTTGACACTCTGCACGTTTGAGTAAAATCTCATTTTGGTCCTCATGGTTTCAATTCGAACATATCCGCATTACAGTCTAAGTCCAAGTCATTATCCCCATTACAATTGTGGATGAAGAACAGACACCTGTCATGCACCTGACTGTTTTATGAGGTTTTATAAGCAATTTTATTCTCCTCCGTCCCTCCCATTCTCCTTCCTTCCCAAATATTCATATATATACATGTAACATAAAATATTTATGTGTGTGTGTGGCTTGTTGAAAATTTGTAAGGAGGAAAGACAGAGGTTGAAAATGCCCATGAAATTCCCTAAAAAATAATTAGGTGCTGCTAGTTGAATGTTGTCGTCCAAAATTATAATGGAGTTATTGATTTAGATTGAAGTGGGATGATTACAGAACTTCAGGGTGTTACATGTCTAAATTGAAACTATAGGGATCAAAGTGAAATAATGGTCAAACTTTAGGGGTGCAAAGTGTCAAAACCCCTCACCATTCAAATTGGTTTATGGGCAATCCAATAATTTTCCCTTTCTTTATTCAATGTCATTTTCAGGCGGTCAACGGCTGAAAATACAGTAGCCGCTCCCGAGGCCCAAGTCCATCAGGTTGATCTTCTTATTATGTATAAGACTAATAGTGTTTTTTTTCTAAAAATCATTTTTTTTTTCATCCAAACACTTTCTTAAGATTTTTTTTTTTCTTTCTAAAAATCATTTGGATGCAGGTCCCAATTGCGTCTGATGAAGACATCCAGAAACTCGTCGCAATGGGTTTTGATAGGGTAAAACCACCATCTAAACCATCTTATATTTCTTCATAAGTTCGTAATTAAGAGTTAGTTGCTTCACTAAGCGCCCATTTGGTTGTCTGAATTATCTGACTTTATGAATTATCTTATTGTTGATGAATTGATTTCCGATCTAAGGTGGCCTTCGGTAGCACAAAATCAAAGGCTTGAAATTGGAATTTGAAATAAGCACATGCAAATTTTTAGATTTTTTACATGCGTTTATTTTCAATTCCAATTCCTGGGCTCGAATTCCATGAAACCAAACTCCACGTAAATTAAAATCGTGATTTCTCAACTGCTCTGTAACTGTTTTCAGACACAAGTAGAAGTTGCAGTAGCAGCTGCAGAAGGAGATTTGAATGTAGCAGTCGAAATTCTCATGAGTCAACAGGTGAGTAAATATTTTTAGGTAGCGTTTGGCTGCACCAAATTGGAACCTTAAAACTTGAATTAAAAAATTAGATTTACAACATGCGTTTATATCTAATTCCAATTTCATGAAACCAAACGCCGAATATTTGCCAATGGTAAATGAAAATTACATTTTTGGTCCCTAAAGTATGGGGTGTGTGTCTACGTCGATCCTGAGATTTGCTAAATTGCATGTTGGATACCATTTTAGGCGAAAAATGGGTTGTGCTTCACACGACCTTCTTATGAGGATATTTTTATAATTTCATTACTCCACTAAACGTTAGACGTTTTTCCTTAACAACAATTTGAGTTTCTCTCTCATTCTTCAACCGCCAACCACATACTTTAGGGATGAAAAATGTAATTTTCCCCAATGGTAATTATGAACTTTGGAATTTTAGCACAACGGTAGAAGTTGTTGTCGTGTGACTTGGAGGTCACCCAAGTGGTCCAACTTTTGTCCCGGACTCCACACATCGCGTAAACTTTGTAGCACCAGGCGGTCTGTTTTGATTGACTGGTTAATTTATTTTATTTTCTCCAAATAAGCAGGGATAAATGGTGACCTCTCATCCACAAGCTTACAGTTTATATGGTTAGCTTTGATCTGATGTGTAAGGCTCTGTTTGGGAGGCGTTAATTCGGATGTATAGACATATATATACTTTGATGTAACAATGGATGAATGATCTTATTTTATTTTCAAAGAAATTCAAATTTATCAAATATTGTGAATATTTTTTTGTAAAGGCATAAATCATTTTCTTTATTCAATTCCTCTGTTTTTAGGGGTTTTGACACTTTGAACCCTAAAATTTGACTATTATTTTATTATGGCGTAAAAGGATTTATGTAGTCGACCCTATTTAAGTGAGACAAAAGCTTAATTGTTGGTTTAGATAGTTTAATTTTTGAACATATGACACATTGAAGTTTTGTAATAGTTTCACTTTAGTGCAAATCAATGGTTCCATTATAATTTTGGATGGCAAATTGCAATCTATCGTGATAACAATTGTTTTTAAGCAGATTTTATGGGTATTTTTATCCTCTTCTGTTCTTTACAATTTGGGTTTTTTATTGTTTGGATCATTTTTAACTTTCTCTTTCCTCACTAATTCTTTTTTTGAAAAAAAATATTTTTTAATCCTTTTGAAAAATATTCTTATAAAAAAGTCATTTTCAAAATAAAAAAAAAAAAAAAAAAAAAAAGACAATTATACCCATTTTATATATATTCATGAATAACCTTAATTTTACATTCCACAGCTGCAAGTCTTATATTTGGCCTTGTTGTCTCTGTTCTCTCTTTCTGTCTTTCTCACAACAGCAAGTCACCAACATCACTCGTGAATCTTCGGCCACTCGCCGTGAACCGCCAGCCACATCTACTGTCGTGCACCGTTGGCCTCTCCCTCTCTCTCTCTCTTTCTCTCGCCACTCGCTGTGAACCGCCAACCGTTCCCTCTCTCTCTTTCTCCCGTCGTTCCTCACTCTTTGTTCATTCTTTTCCATTGGCCGTTTGTCGTGCTCGCGCGAACGACAACCAACCATCGCTACCGAACGATTGTCGCCAACCACGATCGCCGCCGTCTCCACCTTCTTCATCTCTATCTACACAATCACCGTCGTCGTCGCTGTCCGTTCGCAATCGCCATTGCCGCCGTCCGGTCGTCTTTGTCGATGCCACTTCCCTTCGCCTTCAACGACGTGAACTGATGGCGCGGTGCTCGTCTTCTTCCTCTATCGTTCAGATTTGCGACTGTCCCCTCTCTCTCTCTCTCGTTTAGATCTGTGAAGGTGAAGACGATAAATCGCCCATCGCCACAGTGCTCCGATTTGCGAAAACCATGAACGGCAGTGGGTGGTTGTGGATTGCGGTGAACGATTTGGCGGTGGATGTTCACAACAATCGATTTTGTGGTGGTTGATTCTAGATCTCAGCCCTATTTATCGTCTATGAATATTCATACTATCGTGTCTCTGTTTTTTGTGAATGTTCATATTTGTTTTGTTTTCTGTGAATGTTTTGCGATAAATTAGATCTGTTTTGTTTTTATTGTTGTTTTGTTGATTGTTTATGTGTTTTGTTTGAATGTTCATGTTGAGTTGTTTCTCGGTCTCAGATCTGGTTTGAATGCTCCCATATTTAATCTCTCTCTCAATTTTTTAGATCTCGGTGAATATTCATGTGAAAAAAATCAGATCTGATGTTCATTTCTCAGTGTGTGAGTTGGTAGATGTTGATTTTGCGATTTTGTAAATATTCATGTCAATTTTTTATTAGATATGTTTTGAATTTGTGATTTTTGTGAATATTTTCAGATTTTGATTTGTTGTTCAGACAATTAATGTGTGTATTAGAAATGTTGGTTTAAATGTTCATATTGATTTATTCTTGTTCTCATATCTTAATTTTAAAAAACATGAACATTCACAAATCTACAAAAAAAATTTCAAAAAAATTGAAATTCATATCGTTGAAAAGAGGATTTTTCGTGGATTAATGTATATATATATTTTTTTTAATTTCTATCAATCATGAACACTCACATTTTTTAACAGAATAACATAAATTGTAAATGCAACACAAATAAGGGGTAATGATCAGAGACTGAACTCTAAAAAGGTTACAGGGACCAAATACTTAATGTAAGCATTTGGATGATCATTTTCTCGATACACTCTCTTATAATGACCAAATAATGAAATCCCCATACAGTTTTTTAATAAAAAGACATGTAAATGTATTATATAAATATGTTATATTTTTATTTATAAATCCACTTTGTACAGGAGAGAGAGATATGTTCATAAAGTCCTTTAAAAATAGTTATCTGGTGTAAGTGACTATTTTTATCTAAATTATAATGAGGATAATGATTTGGACAGTAGTGGAATAACAACAAAATTTTAAGGTGTTATGTGTTCAGATTGAAATTACAGGGACTTAAGTGAGAGTTCGGTCCAACTTCAAAAAGTACAAAATATCAAAATCCTATTTAGATCGTGTTTGATTAAGCATTTTTTATTGGGTAGGAATCATAAATTCTAGGTCCTGTTTATTGTTTCCGTTCTTTGATTTTTGTTGCCCTTTTTAAAATTTTAAGATTAATATATAAAAACATGTTTATGTTCTCAAATATTCCCAAAAAATTGAGAATATTTCTTGAATTATTTTCAAGAACTATTTCCAGTATATTTATTTTACAAGGGAAAGTGTTGAGAGTTACAATATGTCAGCCATGCCGGCTAGGGATGGTCATGGGCCGGGCTCAGGCCGGTTTTGACTAGGGTATTACACAAAAATGTTAGGCTCTAGTCCGGTCCGGCCCTATGATCGGGCCCTAATTTTATTCCCAAGCCCGGCCCTACAAAAAAAAATTAAGCTCAGGCCCAGCTCTAGCCCGGTCATATAATTTTTATTTTTTTAAATTTAAAAATTAAATACTAAAATTACAAAATGACCCCTCAATTCTCTCTCTATGAGAGGAATAAAACTAGGGTTTGCTAAATTATCTAACTAAAATTAAAAATTACAAATTGACCCCTCAATTCTTTCTCTATGGATATATATATAAAATATATATTTTTTATATTTAAAAAAAGTTCAGGCCGAGCCGGGCCGGCCCTAAACAAAAATGATCAAACCCTAGCACGGCCCTAAAAATGAATGGGCCTTAGTCTTTAGGCCCTAGCCCGGACCATGGGCTCAAATACCAAGCACAAGCCCTAAAAAAATAGGGCCGGGCTAGGCGGGCCGATCGAGCCTCCAGGCCCATGACCATCCCTAATGCCGGCTAAGAAATATATATATTTGTTATCATAAATTAAAAGAAACAATTTCAGGACAACAATCGTTACCAAACATATTTCTATTTCCGAAAGATTCAAAAACAAAAATAGAATTCTCATCTCAGTTTCTTTCTTTGCATTATCTCACTTGCCAAACAGACCATAAGCACCCTATCCTCATATCCAAACAGGTCACACACTAGAAAAACCTTGCGCGTTTAATCCATGGCAATCTGAGAGCACAACCACCACCATGGCTGCTATCTCATTTGCTCACTCCACCTTCTTCTCGAAGCCCTCGTTTTTCCTCCACAGGAATGGATTCAGGACGTTCGGCATTTCCATATCTCTATCTTATTTCTCTACTTCATCCGCTCTTCCCGTCGACAATTCCCGCCGTCGGAAGTTAACGCAACCGGTTGCTTCAGTTCTGGATCTCGGCGGCGTTAAGATTGCCAAAGACGGTAACTAATAGATGCAAAAATTGAATTTGGAACTTGTGAATTTGTGTTTCGTGTTTGAAATTCTGTGTTTCTATGCTATTGGAAATTCTGCTCTCGGTTTGCCCCTTTATCATCTAGGTTGGTTGAACTTGAATGTGTTCTTTGTTTGATTCAATCTTCTGTAAATTTTGTTTAATTTGACCAACGAGCCTGGAAATTCTTAATCATGGCAATTGGATTGACATAAACAAGCTTTTTTGTTTGATACGAGTGATCTCTTCTCAGGCATTTTGCTCAAGTTTCTCTTTATATGCTTGCATTTTGCTTTGATATATTCTAATGAGGACTTTCACTTTTGCAATTTAGACTGATGAATTTAGCTACTGATGAAATTTTGGATTTTTTTTTTTTTTTTGAGTGATGACTGAGATAACTCCTATCAAAATTCATAAAAAATTGAATTGGTTTGAATGTTTGAATGTGTGTTTGTAATTGGTTTTTTGTAGATATTGTGAAGGATGATCCAACAAACAACATCCCAGATTCAATATTTTCTAAACTCGGATTGCAGCTTCATAGAAGGGATCATCATCCACTTGGGATTCTAAAGAATGCTATATTCAACTACTTCGACACCAGCTATTCAAATAAATTTGTCAAGTTTGATGATCTTTGCCCTATTGTTTCTACCAAAGAGGTATTTCCCTTGGGGTTTAAAAAAATATTTAAGTTACTTATTTCAAGTATAATATAATAATTTTCCCTTTAAACCATGATTTACTTTCTCCATGGGACATTGATCAACTTGGTCATTCATTTCTTTTCCATTTTCATCGTTTTCTATTCATTTAATTTTAGAAATCAAACTTTTTTTTAAGGGATGATCTTGTTGTTGCAGAACTTTGATGATGTCCTAGTACCTGCTGATCATGTAAGTAGGAGCTATAACGATACATATTACGTTGACTCTCAAACTGTTTTGAGGTGCCACACCAGTGCACATCAAGCTGAGTTGTTGAGGAAGGGTCACACTCATTTCCTTGTTACTGGAGATGTTTATCGTAGGGATTCTATTGATTCGACTCATTACCCTGTTTTCCATCAGGTACAAAATCACTTGATCCCTTAAGGGCTCGTTTGGTTGTTTAAATTACCCTATTTTAGAACTTATCTTATTTTATATGAATTGATTAGCATATTTTGAGACGTTTTTAAATATTGGATGGTGGGTGACGTTTTGAACCGTTGATTTAGGTTTTGTTGACAATAACTATAGTATATTCAAGATTAATATATTGAATTAAAATTAGTATCTTTAAGCACGAGGTATATATAAGTATAACTACATATTTTTCGAATGGCCAATGGAAAAAATAGTTGGCATAATTCAATCGCATTAGGAAAGATTATTTAGCTAGAACCGAAACGGTTGGCTAGGCCAAATGCCAAAATATAAGAATTCATTATTCATTTATTAACTAATTATAAAATGGTGTAATTCACAAAATTGAAGAACAACCAAACAGACCCCAAATTTATAGTATTTCTCTTCTTCAATGATTGAGAAATCAGCTATGCAGATGGAAGGGGTTCGAGTATTTAATCCAGATGATTGGGAGGCATCTGGAATGGATGCAACATCTTATGCAGCTGGAGATTTGAAAATGTGTCTTGAGGGTTTGGCACGCCACTTATTTGGTAAAGATGGAGCTAAAGATTTTACATTTTCAGCATATGAATCAAGATATTTTGCATTAAAATCAAGTGTTTTTTTTTTTTGAAATTATATGAAAATATATTTTAAGAAATAAATCTTTATGCTTGATTTCTCATTTTCAGGTGCCGTGGAAATGCGCTGGGTTGACACTTATTTCCCATTTACCAATCCATCATTTGAACTTGAAATATTTTTTCAGGTTCGGCCTTTGTTCTTGATTTATCTTTTTTTTTAATATGTAAATATAAAATTGCTGAAAATTCAATCGAGAAAAATGATTTCCATCAAAAAATATTTTTAAAATAAAAAAATATATAAAGTGCTTTGTTTAATTTTTATTTTTTATTTTTTTGCTTTTTTTCTCTCAGGAGAAGTGGCTAGAAGTTTTGGGTTGTGGGGTGACGGAGCAGGAAATATTAAAGAGAAGCGGTAGAGTGACTAACGTCGGTTGGGCTTTTGGACTCGGATTGGAGCGGTTAGCAATGGTCCTTTTTGACATACCGGACATACGCCTTTTCTGGTCAAATGATGAACGGTTTACTTCTCAAGTAACCCCTCGTCTCTCTCGTAAACTATTCTATTTTACAGGTTTCATTTTTCTTCTGATATTAAATCCTTAAAATCTTAAATGCAGTTCTCCAAGGGACAGCTTGGCATAAAGTTCAAGCCATTTTCAAAGGTATGATATGATAGATACATTGCCATGGAGAAAAATTTAGTATTGATTTGATTTTTACACTTTTACCCTTTAAATTTTGATTAATTACATTCATGTAGCTCGATTTCTTGAATCTAGTTGCACTTTTTTAACCCTATTTCATCGTCGTCCTCCTGTAGTATCCTCCTTGTTTCAAGGACATGAGTTTCTGGATCAACGATTCGTTCACTGAAAACAATCTTTGCGAAGTTGTTAGAGGAATTGCTGGAGATCTCGTTGAGGAGGTACAATCATTGATTAACTTTATTTAAAAATTAAAAATAAAATAAATAAATAAATATTACTTGTCAAAACTGTTTAATTATTTTTTTTTTGCTGGCAGGTGAAATTGATAGACAATTTTACTAACAAGAAAGGTATGACCAGCCATTGTTATAGGATCGCTTATCGTTCCATGGAACGATCACTCACTGACGAGGAAATAAACGAGTTACAGGTAACCGATTAATGCATTTTGTTTCTAAAAATTATTTTTAGCTATTTTTCCTTTAACAAAATAATAAATCTAGATTTTTTATTTAATTTTTTTATTTTTTACAGATGAATGTAAGGGAGCAAGTGCAAGACAAGTTGAATGTTGTTCTGAGGTGATAAACTGCTGTCTGTGGCTGATGATTATGTGTTTGTTTATGTATATATTGGGATAATGAATCCCATTTTTCAAGTTACAAGCAGCTTTTTATTCCCCCCCCCCCCCTTTTTTTTTTGTTAGTTTATTTGATAAATCTAAAATTATTGATAATCCTAACGGCGAAGATCAAGTTTTTTGAATATTTAATTAATTCAGATACATTAATTATAAAAGATGTTTTGTTGAGAGTTTTGTAATTTAATTTCTCAAACAAATTTAAATCAGTAGTTAAAAATATTTTATTTTATTTTGGTTTTACGATATGGTGTTTCAAGGTCAACTTACGCACATAAAGGCACACTCTCTCACTTCGGCCTTCAGATTTAAATTTAAGATTAAATTCTTAGAGTACTATCTAATATTTAGGAGTGTCGAACTCTAATTGAAAAGGAAATGAGACACATCCTCTTACCAAGTGGACTAACACTGACCTAGTAAAAAATGTCTCAATCATCTAATGACTGAAAATGTCTAATATATGAAATATGTCTTGATTTATAAGACAGACTAGTATATATCATATGATTAAAAACACTTATTTTAATTCAGTATATTAATTTTTAATATCTTATAGTTCGTTAACTATAAATACATTATTTATGAAAATATATTGTGTTACACGTTTGTTATTTAGTTTCACAACAAATTTGAATCAACGACTAGTAATATCTCAATTTATCCAATAGAGTAAAAATGTAAGGAAAAAAATATTATAAATTGATCTACATTGTTGGATCAAAATTAATCTAACGGTCAAAATATTTTGATTTACAAAATAAATATTATTTCCAATTTTATTGAAAGTGTTTTTGGTACACAATACTACGAGTACACAACAGATTTTTACATGTGTTCAAGGTTACAATTTCAGACAAAATCAAACAACTACCTTTCTAGGTTTTTTACATTTTCGAGCAGAATGACCTTTCTGCCCACATTTGTGGCAGATGACCATGGCGATTCCGACCGGTTCAGAGCATTCCTACATGGGCAGGATGGTCATTATCAAATTCAAAAAAAAAAAAAGTCAAATTCCACCGTAATATGTTCCATAAAAAATAAAATTAAAAAAACTACTTACAGAACCTGAATGACAAGATTGCCCACAGTTATAACATGAAACATCCATTAAACTCTCATTTCTGTAGTCGAAACAACAAAGATGACCGAATTTCTTGCAGACATAACATTGAATCATCTGCTCAAAAAAAATTATAAAATCACAATTTTCAATTTTTTAAAAAAGGGTTTTATGTATAAATCTATAATAGTAATTTCTGAATGATTTGTATAATACCTTGAGATCGTCGGGACAGAAGTCGTTGCTACACGAAAACATAAGATGTCCTAAATCCCCGCATCGTAAACAAATGTTAGGATTTTCGCTCTTTATCCCATCTTTGTCAGGACAATCATTGGCAATGTGCCCTCTTTTACTGCAAATATAGCAATCCTTTACCTGATGAAAAAAAGGCAGTTACAATTAAAAAATAGGCAAAATTAAATTTTACATGAAAATGACAAAATTACCCTTTATTTTAATTTTTTATTTTGCATTTTGCTAAAAAAAAAAAAGGAAAAAAATAGAAGTACAGATAGAAAGAGAGTAGGAGAGGGAAAAAAAAAGGGTAGTTTTTTCTCCTTTGTTACTTTTAAATATTAAATTTAAATTAAAAAATAAAGAAATTTTAATTCATTTTTTATCCCTTTTTTTTCTTTGAATAAAATGTGGATTTCTCCCTTTAGTCAATAATAGAAGGGGGGTTAAAATAAAACAAGATGAAAGTAAAAAGAGCAATTAGTAAACCTTCTTGCAGTTCCTCCCGTTGTGCTCGGAACAGGCACAAATATAACACGGTTTTTTTCGCTTTTGCATGGGGCAATGTATCGGTTCATGATCATCTTCACCGCACCGGTAGCATGAGCGTGAGCTAATTCCAGGGGGATCAAAATATCGAGGAGCCCTCTATAACAAACAAAACATCATCAAGGGAAAAAAACAAAGATTAAATTCTGTGTGTGTTTGTGTGTGTGTGGGCGCGCGCCTTGTTTTCTCTTTAATTTTTTTTTGCGCAAATTTAACTGAAGAAAAAAATTAAAACTTACAAAAAGCTTCCGCAGCACCATATTATCTTCTCTTTTCTCCAAGAGTCTTGTTCCTGAGGATGTTCTTTTATCGGCTTCTTTGTTTACATGTCTTAGTTTATCCAAGTTGCTAACCTAGAAAAAATGGAGAAAATGTGTTTACTTTGTTTTAATAAATGATAATTTGGAAGGGAAAAAAATGGAACAGAAAATTCTCTCTTCAATTCATTTAAACTGCGTTTGGATATGAAATTTGATCCTGGGTAACACTCCAGGAATTAAATCTTGAATGCGCCAGGCCGATGTGGAAAAGTGTACCCTTAAGATCGTCAGGAGAGGTGATTAGTCAAGGTGCGCGTAAGTTGGTCCGGACACACCTTACCATAAAACAAAAACAAAAAAAAAAAGAAATGGAATGGAATGGAATGGAATTTGATAAAATCAGGTAATTTAAAAACGATGGGATACCGAAATTTTAAATTTTGAAAATACATCATCTGCAAATTTGTTGTTCAATTAAAATTTAAGAAATTGGAATTTATTGATGTTATTTCACCTCCAGATAGAGAGGAGTCCCGCATTCAGAAGGATTTAATATATATATTTTCTGAAGTATTTGGAAATGTCATTTTAAGCCCCTAAAAATTCCAATTTCGAAATTTCAAAGAATTTTACAAATTCTTTATGAAGTAGCCAAACAAGGAACTTTCACTTATAAAATTCATGAATTCCTTATCAAAATCAAATAATCTCCCGAACCTTCACCCAAACAAGCCCTTAGACTTCTTCAGTAAACAGTAAATTTAGTAGAACATGTAAAGAAAGGGTAGAAAGAATAGACAATGTTTAAGCAACTTACAGCATTTTTTTGTGGCTCAACATCATCATCAGCCTCCACTGCCTTCATTTCTTCAACGGCCTTGCAAGTATTTACTGGCTTCTCGCCCACTGCACTACCGACCTATCGACAGGCGAAATCTTTAATAAATTGTCAACATATATATATATATATATAAACATTTGGAAGCAAAAGAAAGAGACAACAACAAAAGTAATCGTTTTTCCCCTCTATCTCTATCTAATATATGCACACGAACTAGGGAAAGGATATGAATGAAGTTTAATGATAATTGTATTAATAAAAATTTTATAATTTTACGTGATATGTATAAAATGAATATATGTTATTACCGTTTCATTCAGATCTCCGGATCCAAGCTTTTGAGTCTTTTTTCTCCTCTTCTTCCTGTTCTTTCTTCGACTCTTCTTTCTTATTCCAGCATTGGGAGCAAATATAGCAGCAAGCATTTTCGTATGCTCATACGTCTCTTCATCAACAAGCAAATGTGTAGACTCGTTGCTTGTTTTATTTGCTTCCTTTTCTTTTTCTTCATCGTCACTGCTGTCCAAAACAATCACTACTTTGTGATGCATCGATTCATCTAATGTCGTTTTTCCTGGAATCTGAACAAAACTTGGCTCATCACACACATATACAAAAAAATCCACGCATATATATATATATATATATATATATAAGCCCATTGATTACTACATTTTAGTCAATCCAGCAATGTATACATACATACATATATATATTTAATAGTCAGGTATAAAATCTATTTCAAGTTAAAAATAATAGGAATTCCAAAAAGTAAACTGAAATTTCAACTTACAATGTTAGTTAGAGAGTCATTTCCATTTCCAGGCATCTTAACTGGCGGTCTGTCCTGCGGTTCAGTTATCTTCTCTGTGTCTTCCATCTAAACAATACGTCAGATATAATTATCCATATATTTGTCAAGGTGACATTCAAACTGTTTGGCTAGCAAGTTATTATAGATAAGGCACCGTTAAAAGCAAAAAAAAAAAAAAAAAGTAGTTAATTTTAAAAATAATGCTTAGTTTGCACTTAAAAGAAAATACTTTAAAAATCCCAAAAAGTAAAAGCGCAATTTATGTACTTTTTATGAAAAGTTGAGAAAACTGTTTTTTGTTTCTTCGATTTTTATATTATAAGAGATCATTGGATTGGATTAGGAAGTCATTTATAAAAAAAAATATTAAGATATTATCTCTTCACTATCAAACACACTTTCGATTACTCGTGTAATCATAGCTTCTTCTTTTACGCGAAGTACTTTTTTTTCAAATCAACTTTTTTTTATTTAAAAAAAAAAAGAAAAAGAAGCTAAACGGTGCCGAAGCTAATTAATAATTTGAACAAAAGAAAAGGCATGACTTTGAAAGTAGGCAATAACTAATTGGGAATAAGCACGAACAAAAATAGAGTAAGATAAGGATTTCCGAGGTTCCAAAAAAAGGGGGGGGGAGAGAATAAATGGAAAGGCACATAGAAGTAGGGAATGAATCTATAACAAGTACCGCTACATTTGCATGTTCAACATCAATCACCTGTTGCATCCCTATCATTTTTCTCTTTTTCTTCCTCATTCCGCCCCCAGCTGAAAGCATGGCTGCAAGCAGCGGGAAGTCGCTTGAATCCAGAAGCATCTTGTACTCTTCGGCTTTTGTTCTATACGCATACTTCTCTGTTTCACAAGCAACATTGCCAGACCCGTTACTATTTTTGCTTTCTTCGTCATTATTTTTTTGAGCAAGTTGTTTATTCATCGTCTGCTTTGGATCTAATGCTTCATTTATACTCCCTGCATCGTCCGTCTACAATAACGCAATCAATATGATTTTCTATTTTTATTTATTTTTTTTAAAAAAAGGATGCTAAAATAGAAGAAGCTAATTTGCCAATTTGTTCATTTATTTTCCGTTTTATCTTTGCTTTAGGAGATACCAAGGTTTTAAGCTAGCAAGAATGCTATAAACAATAACAAAAAAGCAAAATAAATGCTTGAGTCGGCCTTCTTAGGGACCTCGTATAAGGCAAAATGAGGGAAAATTAATAATTAAGGGATTAAAAAAAAAACTTCATATCAAGTTCTAAGTTTCTTCATGAATGAAAAATCCATGCATATATATATGTAAGCCCATTGATTACTACTTTTTAGTCAATCCAGCAATATATATAACAAGTAGTTGGGTATAAAATCTATTTCAAGCTAAACATAATAGGAATTCCAAAAACTAGACTGCAATTTCAACTTACAATGTTAGTTAGAGAGTCATTTCCATTTCCAGGCATCTTAACTGGCGGTCTCTCCGGCGGTTCAGTTCTCTTCTCAGCTTCCTCCATCTAAACAATACGTCAGCTATAATTATCCATATATTTTGTCAAGGTGACATTCAAACTGATTGGCTAGCAAGTTACTATAGATAAGGCACCGTTAAAAGCAAAAAAAAAAAGTAGTTCATTTTAAAAATAATGCTTATTTTGCACTTAAAAGAAAATACTTTAAAAATCCGAAAAAGTAAAAGCGAAATTTAAGTACTTTTTATGAAAAGTTGAAAAAACTGTTTTTCGTTTCTTCGATTTTTATATTATAAGAGATCATTGGACTGGATTAGGAAGTCATTTATAAAAAAAAAAATATTAAGATATTATCTCTTCACTATCAAACACACTTTTGATTACTCGTGTAATCATAGCTTCTTTTACGCGAAGTACTTTATTTTCAAATCAACTTTTTTTTATTTTAAAAAATATTTCAAAAAAAAAAAAAAGAATTGCTAATCGGTGCCCAAGCTAATTACTAATTTGAACAAAAGAAAAGGCATGACTTTGAAAGTAGGCAATAACTAATTGTGAATAAGCACGAACAAAAATAGAGTAAGATAAGGATTTCCGAGGTTCCAAAAAAGAAGGGGGGGCGGGGGGGGAGAATAAATGGAAAGCACATAGAAGTAGAGAACGAATAATAATTTGAACAAAAGAAAAAGCATGACTTTGAATGTAGGCAATAACTAATTGTGAATAAGCACGAACAAAGATAGAGTAAGATAAGGATTTCCGAGGATCCAAAAAAAAGGGGGGGGGGGGGGGGGGGGGAAGAAAATAAATGGAAAGGCACATAGAAGTAGAGAACGAATCTATAACAAGTACCGCTACATTTGGATGTTCAACATCAATCACCTGTTGCATCTCTCTCATTTTTCTCTTTTTCTTCCTCGTTCCGCCCCCAGCTGAAAGCATGGCTGCAAGCAGCGGGAAGTCGCTTGAATCCAGAAGCATCTTGTACTCTTCGGCTTTTGCTCTATACGCATACTTCTCGTTTTCACAAGCAACATAGCCAGGCCCGTTACTATTTTTGCTTTCTTCATCATTATTTTTTTGAGCAAGTTGTTTATTCATCGTCTGCTTTGGATCTAATGCTTCATTTATACTCCCCGCATCATCCGTCTACAATAACGCAATCAATATGATTTTCTATTTTTATTTTATATTTTTTAAAAAAAGGATGCTAAAATAGAAGAAGCTAATTTGCCAATTTGTTCATTTATTTTCCTTTTTATCTTTGCTTTAGGAGATACCTAGGTTTTAAGCTAGCAAGAATGCTATAAACAATAACAAAAAAGCAAAATAAATGCTTGAGTTGGCCTTCTTAGGGACCGCGTATAAGGCAAAATGAGGCAAAATTAATAATTAAGGGATTAAAAAAAAACTTCATATCAAGTTCTAAATTTCTTCATGAATGAAAAATCCATGCATATATATATGTAAGCCCATTGATTACTACTTTTTAGTCAATCCAGCAATATATATATATATATATATATATATATATATATATATTTATAACAAGTAGTTGGGTATAAAATCTATTTCAAGCTAAACATAATAGGAATTCCAAAAACTAGACTGCAATTTCAACTTACAATGTTAGTTAGAGAGTCATTTCCATTTCCAGGCATCTTAACTGGCGGTCTTTCCGGCGGTTCAGTTCTCTTCTCAGCTTCCTCCATCTAAACAATATGTCAGCTATAATTATCCAATACGTCAGCTACAATCATCCATTTATTTTGCACTTAAAAAGAAAATACTTTAAAATCAGAAAAAGTAAAAGCGCAAATTAAGTACATCTTATTAAAAGTTAAAAAAAAAAAAAAAGGATTAGGAAATCATGTATAGGGATAATACTGAGATAGTTATCTCTTCACTATCAAACACACTTTCGATTACTCGTGTAATCGTAGCAGCTTTTTCTTTTAACCGAAGTACTTTTTTTTTCAAATTAATTTTTTATTTTATTTTAAAAAGTATTAAAAAAAAAAAAAATTTGCCAAACGGTGCCTAAGCTAATCAATAATTTTAACAAAAGAAAAGGCATAACTTTGAAAGTAGGCAATAACTAATTGTCAATGAGCACAAACAAAATAGTCGTAAGATAAGGATTTCCAAGGTTGGGGGCGGGGTTTAAATGGAAAGGCACATACAAGTAGAGAACGAATCTATAACAAGTACCGTTACATTTGGATGTTCAACATCAATCGCCTGTTGCATCTTTCTTGTTTTTCTCTTTTTCTTCCTTGTTCCGCCCCCAGCTGAAAGCATGGCTGCAAGAAGCGGGAAGTCGCTTGAATCCGGAAGCATCTTGTACTCTTCTACTTTCGTTTTATACGCACACTTCTCTTTTTCACAAGCAACATAGCCAGACCCGTTACTATTTTTGCTTTCTTCATCATTGTTTTTTTGAGCAAGTTGTTTATTCATCGTCTGCTGTGGATCTAATGCTTCATTTATACTCCCAGCATCGTCCGTCTACAATAATGCAACCAATATGATTTTCTATTTTTATTTTCATTAAAAAAAATTGCTAAAATACCTATTAAGCTAGCAGTAACGCAATAAACAATACCAAAAATGCAAAATAAATGCTTGAGTCGGCCTTCTTATGGGCCGCGTATAAGGCAAAATGATGGAAAATTAATAATTCAGGTCAGAAAATGCTAAAAAAAAAGGAAGAAAAAAAAAGAAAGAAAGAAAAAAACTTCATATCAAGTTTTAAGTTTCTTCGTGATTGAAGGAGTAGCCTACTAGTAAGGCTTACTCGCCCCACCCCCACCCCCACCCCTCAACCAAGGGTGTCTTGGCATTCAAATCACACTGGGTGTGTGAATGGATGCATGCGTTTTTGAAAAAATAAATAAAAATCAAAGTTTCTTCAAAAAACTAAAAAAGCAAAGAAAGGACATATGTCCTTTACAAGGACTAACTCTGATACCATGTAAGAACCCAATGAAGAAAAAGGAAGAAAGAACAACAAAAGAACCTACTTCCAGCAACACCCAACGAAAACCGAAAAAGAAAGAAGAACGTAGGAATCGCTTATTCCCCTCTATCTCTATCTAATATATGCACGCAAACTAGGGAAAGGATATGATGAAAAACGGTGCTCCTAACATTAGTGCTTTATATATAAAGATTGAGTGGTGGGGTTGAACCACCAAGTTAACCACTGTTCAAGAAGCGGTTGTCGGCCTCTCTACAATTTTATTTTATATTTTTTTTCTGTATGGATAAATGGAAAGGCGTATACAAGTAGAGAGCGAATCTATTACAAGTACCATTACATTTGGATGTTCAACATCAATCACCTGTTGTATCTCTCTCTTTTTTCTCTTTTTCTTTCTCATTCCGCCCCCAGATGAAAACATGGCTGCAAGCAGTAGGAAGTCGCTTGAGTCCGGAAGCATCTTGTACTCTTCGACTTTTGTTCTATCCAAATACTTCCCCTTTTCACAAGCAACAGAGCCAGACCCGTTACTACTTTTGCTTTCTTCATCATTATTTTTTTGAGCAAGTTGTTTAATCATCGTCTGCGGTAGGTCTAATGCTTCATTTATACTCCCTGCATCGTCCGTCTACAATAATGCAACCAATATGATTTTCTATTTTTATTATTATTTAGAAAAAAAGTGGGACAAAAGCTTAGTTGTTGTTGTTGTTGTATTATTTAGAAATAAAAATTGCTAAAGTAGAAGAAACTAATTTGCTAATTTGTTCATTTATTTTCCTTTTCATCACTGCTTTAGGAAATACCTAGGTTTTAAGCTAGCAATAACGCAATAAACAAAACCGAAAACGCAAAATAAATGCTTGAGCCAGCCTTCTTAGGGACTGCATATAAGGGAAAATGATGGAAAATTAAAATTAAGGTAAGAAAAAACTAAAATAAAAAATTCATATCAAGTTCTAAGTTTCTTCGTGATTGAAGGAGTAGCCTACTGGTAAGGCTTACTCACCCCACCCCCACCCCTCAACCACGGGTGGCTTGGGGTTCAAATCACACTGGATGCGTGAATGGGTGCGCATGCGTTTAAAAAAAAAAAAAAACTCAACAAAAAACAAAAAAAAGCAAAGAAATAGCATATGTCCTTTACAAGGAAAGACGTACGTACATAGAAAAATAATCTATGACAATACCATTGAATATGGATCTCCAGATTGAACCTCCCGATGCTTCTTCTTTCTCTTTTTACCCCTATTTTTTCTTTTGTTTTCCCTCTTTCTTGCGAACTTAGCAGCAAGAAGAGGGTAGTCGCTCAAACCGGGAAGCATCTTGTATTCTTCAGCTTTGGTTCTGTAAACATCCTTCTCTTTATCACAAGCAGCTGATCCACACCCGTTACTGCAACCAACCTCCATCTACAGCAATGCATCCAAAAACTTTAAAATTCTCGATCTTTTTTTTTTGGGCCTAAGTCTTACTTCTACTGAGGGAATGATTCTTGAATGATTTGTATGGCGCATCTTACTTCTATAAGACCTAAATTTTAAGCTATAAGACATAAAAAAACAACTGACAGAAAAGCAAAATAAGACCAACCAACATTGGGATCGAATTTAAGGCAAGACCATGGAAAAATCAATAATTGATTATACACAAATATATATATATATATATATATATATAATTAAACAAAACAAATTAGCTTCATACATGATTTTAGGTTTCTTCCAAGAAAACAAATTGGAGGGAAAAATTTTGGCAAGATATATATATATATATATATAATTAAACAAAACAAATTAGCTTCATACATGATTTTAGGTTTCTTCCAAGAAAACAAATTGGAGGGAAAAAATTTGGCAGGATATTCGTTGGTGGGAAATGAGGGCAGCATTTGGAGGGAATTTATTATGGTGGGAAAGTGGTTTGGCGCCAAAGTTTGCCTTTATACACATCAAACCATGCTAAACTCCCATGCCCATCACATTCATTTCTCTTTCCCAAACTCAAAACCATATCAAAAATCAGTTCAAATGGAAAGTAGGTCAGACAACGATAAGGGTAAGGGTATGTCACCAATACCATTTGGAAAAATTTACAAATAAATGTATGTATGCATATATATATATATGTATATATATACACTTGATTAGAAAAAGAATATAAGATAATACCATAGAACATGGATCTCTAGAGTCAACCTCCTTCTTCTTCTCTCTATGAAATTTACAAATAAAGGTGTGTGTGTGTGTGTGTGTAATTACTTGATTGGAAAAGAGTATGAGATCATACCACTGAAAATGGATTTCTAGAATCAGTCTCCTTCGGCTTCTCTCCCCTCTTATCCCTCCTCTTTCTTTTGCTTTTTCTCTTTCTAGCGCCCAATTCGAACATGGCAGCAATCATCGAGAAATCGCTTAAATCTCCAAGCGTATTGTACTCTACAGCCATGGTTCTATGCCCATACTTCTCTTCATCACAAGTAGTGGATACAGACCCATTGTTGCCTCTGTTTTCTTCTTCTTTTCCTTGATTATTTATCCCAATTTCCTCCATCTAAAACATTGAAAATGTTGGAATTCAACCCAATTTCTGGATTAGAAAATGGTTTTGCTAAGAACTTACTAAAATCATTTGTTGCTTATCTTTAGTTGCAGAATTAACTAGGTTTTCCAAGCTAGCTAGAACTCAGTGAGAACACTTCCATGGAACATAAGAGAAATCAACTGAACTAAGCAGGTCTAAGCTACATTAAGCTTCGAAGATGAGATACAGTACCGTTGGATATGAACCTCCAGCTTCTTCAAGCAGCTTCTCCTCTCCGGCTTTCGTTCCGTACACGTGATTCTCTTCGTGGGAAGTAACAGATCCGGAACCAATTCTGCTTCTGGTTTCGTCTTCTTCCTGGTTGCATTTCCTCTTCGAACCTTCGCCGATTTCGCCGCTCCGTCCATTTTCGACGGCTTCGTCGTCGCTGCTGTCCAGTACAATCACTATTTTTTCGCCCTTCGATTCACCGTTTTTCGCCATTTTTTCTGGGCTGCGTTCGCATAATTTACTGGAAGAATCCGGAGCTGGATTCTTCGGACTACATCAAAATGTAATAATTGAGATCGGCGTTGGGATGATTTTCACGGAGTTCAAGGAACGGCTCGCCGGCATCGATAACATCACAAGCGTGAGCTACTGAGCTATTGTTGTCAGTCGGAAATGAGATACCGGAACAGATCCGGACGGGACCGGATGGATAACCGTTCTTTTCGCTGGGGGGTTTCTAATGGAAAAATCGATGGAAATTCCAATTTTTTTAAATATAATCGGTGAAAAATTTATTAAGTTTTAATTTATTGCTTTAAATTAGATTTCACTTGTGTTTTAATTTTGTATTACAGAAATTGTAAGAATATTATAGGGATTGTAAAAAAAAATTTAGTGAGTACATTCGATTTATGTTACTGATATTAGTTACAATTTCATAATTGTTAATTTTGACACATATCTTATATAATATTAGTTACATATCATAAACCTATAACTAAAAAGTTATATATTATTGAAACATGTAATTGAAAAATATTAAACTTTTTAGTTATATCTTAAAGATATATAACTAAAAATTACATATTATTGAAACATGTAACTGAAAAAAAATAAAATTAATTACCTGTAACTAATATAGTAATATTACACACAAAGTAGTTACATGTAACTAGCGCGTGACTATCACGTGAACAAGACTTTCGCCTTTTTAAAATAGATGAGACTAAATCAAAAGTTTTTACCACATGTAGGACTTTTGACCAAATAGAACTTAAATGGAAGATCTCTCACTGATTATCCCATTTCTAATTTATAAATGTAAATAATAATGACCATTCCATTCGCAATTTTAACTTGTATTTCAGCCCTGCGTATTAAAAAAATATATATATTATTTAATTCTCATTCAATAAGTCATATAAAAAAAAATTATTTTAAACAGTTTATGTAAGACCCCGACCTTTGACATACGTATAATTTAAGTCGTGTTTTAAAATATTTCGAAAATACCGAGGTGGATTGTGATATTAATTATATGAATTAAAATTTTAGGGGTTAGATTGTAATTTATATAAACCTTAAAAAAATTAAGAATGGATTTAATTATTATCCTAACTAAAATGAAGGGGGCTTAGTGTAAGATTATATATTATATGTATATAGAGAGAGAGAGGCGGTGGAATTGAATGGAGGAGAAATGGCCACTTGGCCGGCCGTTGACCACACACACACACATATATATATATACATATATATATATATATACATATATATATATATATATACATACAAATATAGATAAACGAAGAAGAGTCTAGAACCGAAGAGAGAAGAAGAGAAAAAAGAAAGAGAGGGGTCCGACGGTGTGGATTGTTCTAGAGTCGATCGTGTAGGGTCGCCGACGGTGGGTTTGCATGTTCCGTCTGTGTGTGTGCTTGTTGTATGTGTATGTTTCGTCGCCGGTAAGTGAATATGTGTGTGTTCTCTGTTTTTCTGTTCATTTGTAGTGGGTGTGCCGTTCGGCTGTTCTGTTTGTGATCAGTGTGATTTGATCGTCGATGATGTGGTGCAGTTCGGTGGCGTGTGGTTCTTTCTGTTTCCATTTGGAGTTGTGGTTGTATGTGTGTGCCCGCTCTGTCTGCGTGTGTGTGTTGGTAGGTATGTGTTGTGTGTGTGTTGGTAAGTATATGTTGTGTCTGTGTTGTTGTTTATTGACAGAGGTGGTGATGATCATGGGTGTGGGTATGTATTCCGGCGATGGTAGTGGTATTGTGAATTTATCGTGTGTGTATACTGCGTGCATGTGTGTGGGTGTATTTCTACGGTTGTTTGGTTGCCATGCATGTGTGTGTGTTGTTCCAGCTGTGTGTTGTGTGTGCATGGACGTTCGTGGGTGATGGTGGCCAGAGTTGGTAAGGAGAAAGAAAGAGATGATTGGGCTTCAAAACAAAGTAGAGAGAAAGAGCAGCAAGTTCGCCTAGACGGAAAGACGTTCGCCTCGACAGAAAAGGGTCAGTGAGAAAATCAGAAAGTAAGGGAAGCGATTCGCCTAGGAGGTGGTTATTTCGCCTAGGCGGTGAAGTGTCAGTAAGTGAACTATAGCAGAGAAAGCGCGTGTTTGCCGCGGCGGTGGATTTTGCGCTGAGGCGGTGAGAGCAGAAGTATAAATTAAGAAATTTTTAAGGAGATCGACAACCGTTTCGGAACGGGTAACGTTTCTCGTTATATCTTATAAATGTTAACTTTAATTATTAGCATAAAAAATATTGAAATGACTATAATAAATATTGAGACCGTTCACATGAATAAATTATATATAGTGAAACGTTAATGGAGAAATACTAGTTGAATAGTAATAAAGAATGTGGGGGGAATAGGAAATGACGGAAATTAGGGTTTGCATTGCATGATTAGGTTATTTATACATAAAATATTAATTTAGGCCTTGTCACTATTAGGTTCGCAGGCACCGGAGTATCAGTAAAGAGTAGTCGGTAAAAATCTTCGGAGTGGGTAACCAGGTGAGTGTACTGTCTTCTTGTAAATCTATTTTCATATATATATATGATGGAAAAATGTGTTTACTTAAAATTGGATGAATTTTCTAACTTACGAAGATCAAACGAATTTTGGGTGTTTCTGAAATTGTAGATTTCATTATTTTTCCAAAGGAGTGGAAGTTGACGGTGGGCAGAGTTGTTGTTGTTGAGGTGGAATAGAGTTGTTATGGTTGAGGTAGAATTGAGTTGTTATTGTTGAGGTGAGGTGGAAATTAGTGTTGGATATTCACCTGCTTGGCATAGTCCAACAGAGCGGTGTTTTACCTGCTTGGCATAGTCTAGCAAAGTGTTGTTCACCTGCTTGGTATAATCCAATAGAGCATTGTTCATCTGCTTGGCATAGTCCAGCAGAGCATTGTTCACCTGCTTGGTATAGTTTAACAGAGCATTGTTCATCTGCTTGGCATAATCCAGCAGAGCGTTGTTCACCTGCTTGGCATAGTCCAGCAGAGCGTTGTTATGTCCCGCTAGGAAGGCATATCCTACGGGTGGTACGGTACCGTTGCAACTCCCGATCATGAGGTTAAAACGACTACATGGCTAGCCAAGGTATGGTGTGGTGTGATATGGTGTGATGTGGTGTGGTGTTTGTCTTATACGGTGAATGAGTTGAGTAAATTTGCAATTATATATACTTTATTTTATATTGGATTGGTGTATCCATTTACATTGATATATCTATTATTTCGGTTGCGTTATACTATATGGTTGCTGTGAAGTTCTGGTTGATTTTTACTGCTCAGTTGAGATATTATAAATATATATACATTGTTTTCTGTGGTGACAGGAAAAATGGGTTTTTCTTTGTGATATGTGATATTTATATGTTTTATACTTTATCCCTCTAAAATATTTTTATTAAGAAGACAATACATTCGCAGGTACAGCAGCTAGGAGTCGGTCCCCTGCTGGTACTAGGTAGAGTCCTGCGATAGAGTCATATGGGAGTTTCTGAGATGAACTAATTGAGGCGAGCCTGTAGGAGGTTCATGGTTATTATATCTTTGTTATATTTGGGGACGGGTGTATCCCTCATATGAGAGGATGTATATGGCTTGTATATGAGATTGTATATTTATGTATGCATAGTGTCGTTTCCTAGTTGATTAGATGTCCAGGTGGGGTTTTGTTGTCGTTATGTCGGCCCTAGGGTGACGGATGTCCGGGGTGGGGTGTGACAGTTTATTTAGGGATCAAACCTCCAAGTACAATCAATTAAATTTTTTATTTTTTAACAGACAAAAAAAATAGTAAAAAGAAACATATACCCTTGAAACAAATTGCATCTCTCTTATTTCAATTAAATGTTCACTTTGTCCCCTCTCTCACTCTAAACTCTCACTTTGTCTCTTTCAATCACTCTCTAAACCTAACAGACTCTCTCTCTCTCTAACATCTCTCTCTCTAAAAAACCTAATCCCAGATTTGACAAGACTGTGGAGTTCTACAACCGCCGGCCACCAGCCAGATCCGAACCACCAAACGCCACCGCCAAAATTACCTTGTCGTCGACCTAAATTTTTGTTGTCGTCTTTATATATGATGTTCAAGGTAAGATTCAATGTCCATTAATCAAATTTTATTTTTTTTGTTGTTAGTTTGGTTTTTTTCTTATTTTTGATGAATTGTTTTGAACTTAATTTGACGATTTTTGTTCAGATCTAGTTTCGAATTGGGGGATTTGTGACGGATTGAACACAATTTCGGCGTTCTCATTTCTATGTTTTGTATAATCGTCAAGTTGATTCGAAGATTTGATATTTGATTCGATTTTTTAGTGCTATTTGGTGATGTCGCTTCTGCCGAAAAACGATTCAATTCAGATCTAAGACGTATGGAACGACAATCTTGAGAAGGAGTTCGATTTGATTTGGCGAAATCGGTAACACCCAACGCCGTCGCCGTTGTCAGAAATTGTAAGTTCCGACAACTCTACACTTCATCGTTTTTCGCTTTTGAAACAGAAGTTCTGGCGAAATCGTTAACAGTGGTTCACTCTCTCTCTCTCTCTTTAAACCAGATCGTTAACGATGGTACCTTCACAAAAAATTGGTACCTTCTGAGGGGCTGGTACCTCGACGATTTGACATTTGAGGGGCTTTGAGTAGTAATTTCCAGTATTTTTTATTTCCATTTTATTTATATTTCTTGATTTCCATTTCATTTTTTCTTGGTTTGGTTGTATTAGTTTTCATGTATAGATTTTTTTCTGAATTTTTCGTATTGAATATATTTTGGTGGTGATAATGGTGGTGGAGGTAGAGGTGCAGGGGTTGGTAGTTTTTTACGTTAATGTTAGTGTTTTTGCGTGATTTTTTTTTCCGCATATGTTTGTCTGAACAACATGAAATGTGTTAGCGTTAACGTTAACACAGAGAGAGACCCAAAAATGAGCATTAACGTTAATGCAAACCCAACCCAACCCAAATATATATTCAATTCAAAATGACAAAATACCACATATAATAGTTAACGTTAACGTGCACAAGACAAAGTATGCAACATGATATTAACGTAAATGTTTAAACAAAATACGTTAACGCACAGACCCCCCAAAAAAGCAAAATATGTTAACGTTAAAACCCACAGTTCAATGGTAAAAAATGCGTTAACGTTAATGCACGAAATAGAAGAGGAAAAATGCGGTAACGTGGAATACACAAAAAAAAAATGCATTAACGTTAACATGAAATTCAAATCATAGTTTTGTAACATAAACAATGTTTGACAAAAAAAAAAAAAAAAACATAGGCAAGGTGTATTGTTGAAAATGAGTTAACATTGACGCACACAAAACAGATGAGGACGATGAATTAACGTGAATACACACACAAAAAAAAAACACGAAATGCAATAACGTTAACGTGAAATTCAATTGTAGTATTGTAATATAGGCAATGTGCATTACTTGAACAATTTCACGTTAACGCCCTATTACACATTTTTGTCTTGTTGTATAGAACAAAATGACATAATCGTAAATAAATATTAACAAAGAGGGCCAAAATGCAAGACCTTTTACTAAGAAATCTGTGGGGTTTGAAAACTAAATACATGATGTCAAGGGATCTGATTCCTCTATAGCCTATCTATAGAGGACAAAAAAATTACCCTTAAAAAAATACGCAAGACTCAATACACAATTGTACTTTTACAGTTACATGTAATTAACTTATGTGTAAAATATTTGTTAAATATAATAAATATTACACAAATACTTGTAACATGTAATTAATATTATACAATTACATGTAACTAATATTACACAGACGTGAACACATGTGAGACTGATACACAAGTAAATACCAATTTAAATTATTAAATCAAAACTTATATTTTAAATGGAACTTATAATTGATTACATCCGCTATTTGGGACTATTCACCAATTATCTCCAATAATAATAAATGGGAGAGTTTTATCAACCGTAAATTTAGTGCATGCAATCCATATGCGACTTTTGAATTTTTAACAGTAATTTTAGATTTTCAAAAAAAATATTATAACGCGTGAACTATATAGATTAAAATTTTAATTTTATAAATTGTTCACCAAAAAAATTAAAAATAAGTTGATCAATTAAATACGAGGTAAAAATTAAACAGTACTCAAAATAATTTAATTTAACCTTTAAAGTTGAAAAAAAAAATATTACCAAATTTTCATCCACCTATTCTCCTTAAATAGAAAGATAAAAAAAATATATATGATAAAAATATTTTTGTCAATAAAAGATGATAAAAGATATTTCAGATATTATAAAAATAATAAGAGGTAGACTTGGTATTTATCGAAATGACATGAGATGTCTCGTATATAAACTCGTAGTTTAAAGTTATTGTCCTAATTTATTATATATAGATTAATACTAGTTTATACATTTCATATCTATATCAATTCAGTGGACAAAAATGCCGTAAATGTAAAATATATTGTGATCTATAGAATAAATAGGATGTTTTTATTTATTTTAAGGCTTGTAAATCTAATTTACCCCATTTGTGAAAAGTCTAGAGTTCAACCCTCTCCCCCAACAAAAAAATAAAAAATAAAAAATAAATAAATATATATATATATATATATATTATTTAATAATATCAACTAGTATATTCTCTATCAAATTAAAAAATTATAATTTAAGAATATGAAATTGATAATTTAAATCTTTGAAGACACGTTTGTGTTGGCCCAGTGATCTACTCAAGAAGGGGATGAATTGAGTAGTTATAAAATTTAAAGCAAATTATCAATTTATAACACTTTGAAAATTCAAATAATTAATTTTATCCTAAATTAATTATTATCTTTATAGTAGCGAATGTGTGTTATGTAAAGTAGATACACACCAAAATAGCTGAAAATAAATAAAACAAAATCGCAACACACCAAGATTTATACTGGTTCACCAAACTATTCTTGGTTAATCTAATCCCCCGAGCCCCATGGAGAGTTGCACCCACTAATCATTATGATTCCTTTAATCAAGTAGGAACCAAACCCTTACAAAATGATTCTTTTTGCAGCTCAAAATCAACCTTTGTAATTTTCCTTTTCATAGGCTAAGGAATAACCTCTATATTTTTACCAGACTAAAGATTAAGCTAATTTTATTACAGGGAGAATCACGACTTAATTCTTTTTATACCTTAGGTTTAAGAATTAAACCTTACAAAATCACTCTAAGTATCATTTTCATGAGTAAAGATTGAACCGTTACAATTCATACAAAATTAATTATAGTCAGAAAGAATTACGCCTATCTCTTTTTATGGAAAAGAGTAACATAATCTTTTTTTACTTTAGAAAAATATCAAACCTCAATCTCTTTACCAGAAAAAATTGAAACTCAACTACCCCTGATTATATATTTTCAACAATATCTAATCTTCACACAACTCATCAATTCTAGAAAAAGCAGGTAACACATAATTTAGCACGTAATCAGATTTTCACAAGAAATCATTTTTAAAATATTTTTAAGTACTTTAAAGTT
This sequence comes from Eucommia ulmoides, assembly GCA_016647705.1. Lineage (NCBI taxonomy): Eukaryota > Viridiplantae > Streptophyta > Magnoliopsida > Garryales > Eucommiaceae > Eucommia > Eucommia ulmoides. The sequence continues at coordinate 681,783 of CM028340.1, forward strand.
TATAAACGATTTCACAAGAATCAAAACTCCAAGCAATAAATAATGATATCAAATAATAATTTAAAAGCGAAGGCATGGAGTGATCTCACCAGAATACCACTGAATGAATGAAAACTTTAATCGCAATAGAACTTTAGATTGGTGATCACAAAAACTTTCAATAATTTCCTCAAGAACAATTCTCAAGAATAATCTCATAGTAATCTCTCAGTATATTATCAGAATAATAACTCTTAGAAAGTTCAGGAGCTGAATAGTTCTTGAAAAAATGATTGATTGGGATCTATTTCAAATTAAAAACGCGAGTCTATTTAAATAGATTTGAAACATAACCTACAACGGCTAGTTTTCACATATCATGATACTTAATTGCTCATATAAACCCTATATATTGATATGACTTAATCTGATTTCAATTTATTTAATCATAACTTTTAAAACATTCAATTTAGTGCCTTAAATAATATCACATTCTCAAATCTATAGGATAGAAAGTATTAAACGTACTTAATTGAGAACCACATCAAATATGTGTACCGTATCTATAGGGATATTTAAATAAGAATAATATATATATATATATATATATATAATATTCAAATCCCTAGAATTTCTCCAAGATATCAACCAAAAAATGGCTCGTAATGGCTACTTTTTTTATCAAATCCACGAAATCCTCCATTCCTAAAATAGCACCATCGATTGAATGATCCAACATCATCAGTCGACCGATCGATTCAGGATGCTCACCAGGCCATTTCTCGCCCATAGTCGGTCGACCGATCATTCATGATCTGTCGACTGATCGATTCAGGGAGTTCATGTATTGGTCATAGGTTGACCGATCGATCTAGAGACTTCTCTATTTCCCAGCTCCTTCCAGTCGGTTGACTGATCCTCCCAGGTCAGTTGACCGATCAATGCTGGAACAACTTTACTTTAGTTCGTTTCAACTCCAATCTTCGACGTTTTCAACCCTTTAACCGATTTTTTTTTTTGTTAACTTAATTGACACTTATTAATCAATTTTAAGCACTAATCTTTCTTAGGTCAATATTTTTTATTCTATTTTATATTTGAGCAAATTTGTTAACTAATTAGTATCCTAATAAAAACACACATAGATATAAATTCATTTTTGTGTCGTATGTGATCCTAATCGGGATACATTAACTGTAAAAATTAATCTGAATTATTTTCACCTAGATTCTTCAAAATCTTCATTCTCTTAATATTTGTCTCTTGCATCCTTAATCATTTTTAACAATTTTTTCATGATAATCATCAATGAAACTTTTACACTGTAACACTCAATAAACTCGTTAATTTTACAAAAAATATCAACATTTAATTGTATATCAAAATCTTAGGATCAATAGTTTGAAATGTTCAAATCGTGAATTGAGTAATTTATCTTATAATTTATACATAAAAAATGTGAAATAAATCTTAAAAAAATGTGAAAATTAGAATATACGTGAAAAAACAAACGTAGCTTAAATTTCACATGTAATCAAAACAATAAAACTAAATATTTTTATTATAAATTTTATTTTTTATAAATGATTTATTATTACTGATAATGGTATTTTTGGACACCTCTGAGTCAATACTTGGGACCCAGCCACTTGTCCACCCTCGTAATGACTGAGATGCATTTCGGAATCCACAACGTCATGCTGAAGCATACGCCGACTACGGCTCCTCCTTAGAATTCCATTTGCACCTAGGGAAGAGTGAGGAGCCTCGCAGGGACGTGCCGCTTTGAGCTCTGCGCCGTGCTCTAGGCGATTAGTTTCAGAGACTTAAACGTTCACCTTGACCGGCTCCCCTTTTCACCCTGTTTCTTCTTCAAGACTCCACGGATCTTCGCTCTCCTCCACTAGCTCACCACCGCAAGCCTGACAAAGGCCAGCGGGCTTCGCCAAATGGGCCCAAAAGCCCAAGCCCAACGGTTATCTCCCAAACGTCCCGAATTATCAGTTAAATACAGAGTTTTGACTAATTAATCGTGTTTAGGCCTGACTAATCATCTCCAACGCCTATATATATCAGAGGTTACGTAAGCCCGAGATACGCTTGAATATACTTACATTACGCGCGAGTTCATTTGTTTACTTGCTATATTCTGTACCTTTTATTTCTGAGCACTGATTACCACGTCGGAGGGGTTTCACCTGGACAAACCTCGGTTTGAGCCTTTTGCAGGTACACTCCTTGAGGAGCAAGATTATGGATAAACAGGTCAATCCTTCTAGGATCCAGCACAACTCACCCAAAAAAATTTCAACCGACGACTCCACCTCAGCAGAAGGACCCACCCGTCATCCGACTGGATCATATTTGAGATGTGTACCAATTTTATGCACCAACAATTACATATTTAGACAAATGAGTTTTACACGTTCTTTTTTAATTTATAATTATTTTAAACAAGCGTTGCAATAAGAGAGCATGTAATTATGTTGATTTATCATTAATTATTATATTTTAAGTGATTGTCATTAAATAAATTAAAAAAACAATTAATTAATTATTAAATGTATAAGATTTCATGTTTAATAAAATAAAAATTACTACAATAAATCTCGATCTCCATGTTTTTCACTTTTTTCTTCTAATTTACGTGCTCAAAATGTTAATAATTTAACAAAATAAATATTTAAAATAATTTTTACTATTTAATATAAAATCATTAAAATAAAATAATTTACATAATATATATGTGTACATATATGCGTGTGCATATAATGGGATGTCAAATCCAACAAAAATATATTGCATTTGTGTGAATGTTTTAATGCTCAAAATATATTCCAACTAACTAAAGTAATTATGTTTGGATTTGATTTTTCATCTATTTGTGGTACCTTCTATTCATTTTGATGGGATGTTTTTCTAATAATTTTGTTTCTAAAGTAAAAAAAAAAAAAAAAAAATATATATAAAAAATAAAAAATTAAATCAAATCAAAAATAAAAATAATTTATTTTTGTAATTTCATAAATTTAACACATCGTTTAAAACAAATTATTTATATATAGAATCGTAATATTGCAGTTTTTAAATGTTTTATGAGATCAAAGCCAAACTAAATATATATTTTTTGTTAATTTTTGATTAAAAAAAACATATATATAGTTACTAACACGATAAATATTTCATAAATTAATTAATTTCAGATATTTTGATGTTCACCAAATAATCATAATTAATTATTTTTTTTGACATTTTGTACTCCAGATATTTGACCAAAATCTCACGTTGATCCTCGTAATTTTAGTTTGAACATTTAACAACATTTAACAATTTTAAATTTTCTAATCATTCCAATGTAGTCCAAGCCATTGTCCCAGTGCAATTTTGGACAAAAAATAATCAATTATTGCATACGTGATTCTTTTTAAAGGATTTTATGTGCATTTTCAGTCTACTCCTACCCCCTCCCATTATCCTTCATGTTCAAATACTTAAAATTGTAGATATAACATAATATTATATAGATACATAAAGCACAAAAGACAAAGGAAGATGATGAAAATGTCCTTAAAATCCTTTTAAAAATAGTAGTTGAGCGTACAACGAGTGACAGTTTGTCATCAAAACTATAACGGAGGTATTAATTTGGACTAAAATAAGATCATTATGAAACCTTATGTTGCGTTTGGGTAAGGAATTTGACAAATCTTCTGTTTGGATAACTATTTTAACCGAATAATTTAATTATATAATTTTATAATTCCCTTATTTTGGTAAATTAACAAGATTTGTAAAATTCATCGGAATTATGGAACAATTCTTAACCTGAGAAATCTGAAGAATAATTATCAAACTGAACAATTCTCAAAAGAACAAAATGAAAAGAATAATAAATCTAAATAACAAAAGCCATTGAACGAAGAACAAAAGCCAAAGAAGAAAATTCGATTGTGACGAGGAAATTGTGATCTGAAGAACAAAAGCCAATGATTGTGATGAACCCTAAATGATTATGATTTTTGCAATCAAAAACCCTAAATTGGAAATGATGGACGACGACAAAGGAGATGGACGATGGATGATGACGAAGAAGAAGAAGACGATGGACGATGGTGACGAGCAAGTCCAAAGACAACGACGCAGATTGAAGTTGGCAATGAAGAAGATCTAACCCCAGGAGTGAACTGAAGATGCGATCGTGAAGACAAGAGTGAAAAAGATCGAGCTCTTGTTCTCAGATTTGTAAAATCCTCATGGATGGATTTGTGAAATTCCATCTATTTCAAAAAGATTTCTAAATCCACTATTTCACCCAAATTTAACACTGATTTTACAAATTCACTCTATTCAATATCCAAACAAAGTATTTGTTAAAAAAAGATTTTAAAATCTCTTATCCAAATAAAATTCTTTCACCAAATTCCTTACCCAAACACAACCTTAGGATATCACGTGTTAAAATTGAAACTACTGAGACCAAAGTAAAATAATAAAAAATTATAGGTCTATAAAGTGTTAAAATATTTAGTTTAAAATAAAACGCAATAAACTCACTAAACAGAAAAATATATTTTTTTAAAATTAAAAAGAGTATTTAATTTTTTTTTTTAAAGAATTGACTGATATTTTTTAAACGATAGAAAAATTTGTGAATTTTGACAAAATTACCGGAAATTACAAGGTAAATACTTAGCTTTAAAAAAGGTTGCATTAAGGTGATGCAATGTAATTTTTCTCTCATAATGTCGGTCAATCGCACGCACCAAATTCCTCCATTCGCATCGTCAGATCCCCGTTTTCCATCACAAGACACACACACCGGATCATTCCTCTTTCACTGCCACGTCACCTTTCTGTACACGTTTCATTATGTCATTGCAGAAACACCTAACATTCCTGCACCGGAGCAGCAGACAATCACACTTTTATTTTTTCGTTACCGATTTACCCTTCAAAATGTATAAAATCCCCGAAATTACCATTCACCATGAATCCAATCGAGAAACCAAAACTTCAGAAAGCCAAAGCCTTTGCTCTTCAAACTCAGTCTCTCTCTCTCTCTCTCTCTCTCTCTCTCTTTCCCCGTTCCTCCCTCTCTATATCTATATTTCTCTCTCTCTATATATCCATTTCTCTCTCTATATCCATTCCACATTCTCCTTCTTAAATCTCCATCTATACTGTTCATAATCCCTAGACTCGTCGATCGGACGAGGTTTCTCTCTCTAACGATGACCATGATGACTCCACAGCCGTTGGAGGTTCGTCTCCGCCTCTCTCTCTAGGTCTCCGTGTCTATATAGACTCCGGGAACTCACCAATTTGCATTATGTTGCCGGTTTTCGCGTGGGTTATGCGTGAGATGTTCTAGTGTTACGTGGGTATGGTTTCGTTGGTGGTGATCCTACTAGGGTTTTGGAGGGGGAAGGGATTTTGAATTGAATTACGAAGTTCAATCGGTTGTACGAGGGAAATTTTGGATTGCGATTTAGGGGGTAGGGTTAGGGTTTACTGGATCACGTCTCTCTGAGTGGATGTGTCTTGTATCAGTGTTTGATTTTCTCTCGATTTTTGTTTTGTGGGTTTTATGTTGTTTGATTAATAAAAATTGCGTTTTCCATCTCTAGCAAGAAGACGAGGAGATGCTGGTGCCCCATTCAGAATTTGAAGGTCCGCAGCCCCTGGAAGGTACCCTGCCCGTGGAAGGTCCTCAGCCTATGGAAGGTTTGTTGTTGCTAGTTCAATAGACTGAATTGAACATCTAGATTTTTAGTTTGTATGATTTATGATTTTTCTGTGGCTGAAAGAAGTATTCATATACGGATACATATGGATTTGATTTAGCAATGCATTTTTTTCATTGTGTGCTTGTGATGTTTTGATTCATTAGCAGCAGCACAAGGGGAAACTGCCACTACAGTGGAGAATCAAGCAGTTGATGAGCCTCAAGTGTCTAGGTTCACATGGGCAATCGAGAATTTCTCTAGGTTGAATGTGAGGAAGCTTTATTCAGATGTTTTTGTCGTCGGCAGTTATAAATGGTACTGCAAAATAATCCGTTTGGGTCAATATATTCATGAATAAGTTTTCAGTGGTTTTTGATTAGTGTTTGTTTGGTTAGGCGGGTACTTATATTTCCCAAGGGAAACAATGTCGACAATTTGTCGATGTATTTGGATGTAGCGGATGCAGCAAATCTGCCATATGGATGGAGTCGATATGCACAATTCAGCTTGGCTGTGGTTAATCAAATACATAACAAGATGACAATAAAAAAAGGTACCGTCTGTTATTCTTTCCCAAATTAGTTTGTCCACTCAGAATTATTCCAAAACTGTACTTTGACGTTTGTCTTTAATTTTATGGGGATTTTTTTTATGCTGCTTTGCAATAATTTGCTTCCTGCTGTTTTAATTCTGCCTTTTAGGTTATGTTTTTGTTTTGAGCCCTCCCCTTCCCTGGACTAGTGATTGAATTCTTTGAGCATCGATGATGTACATGCAAAGTATACAATTTCTAGTGCCTGTTTTTGGTTTTGGAGCCGTGGTTGCTATCTTGAAGCCAGCCTGGAATATGTTGTTGATAATTTCACGGATGATTACCATTTTGGCGAAATTTACTTTGTTTTTAATTACATGATGACATATTTAACAATATTGAAGTTTTAATAATTTATTTACCGACAAGAAAATGAATTTACCATAAATTGAGTTGAATAGTATAGAAAATGGTGTTCTTTAGAGATGTTGAATGTAGAGATAGTGCATTGAAAGATATATATCACACTCTAATATGATGAAACTGTTAAAGAGAGAATTTAGGAGCAATAGTGAGAAAATGTGATTTAGTTCAAGTGCAGGGGACTACTAGAGGGAGAGGTAGACATAAGAAGACTTGGGACGAGACTATTAGAATTGATTTGATGACATTGAACCTGACGGAGGGGATGACCCTTGATCGATCACTATGGCGTAAACGGATTCATGTAGCCGACCTTACATAAGTGGGACAAAGGCTCAGTTGTTGTTGATGTTGTTGTTTAATGATTTATATTGGTGACTGGATCACTGATTTGAACATTTTACCGTCCATTAATGAGCAATATATCAATGAATCTGAATTGGGGCACTAACATAACGGCAACTTCCGAAGTTCTCTGCTTGCATAAAACAATGTCAGTGCTATTTATTCCAATTTTTTTTTTCCTTTTTTTTTTGGGTGTATAGGCTTGTCACATGCAGACATGATATAAGGTCGTTCATTATTTGGCCAGTCAATATCTATAGAAATTGGGCTGCAATCCCAATCCTAATCTCATCCTCAACCCTGACCAGTTCCTCACCCTACAAACGGTTGCCCTTACCTACTAATTGCACACCACTAACTAAGTGCTGACTCAAGGCAGTTTGAAGCCTAAGAAGCCTTCCGAGGAGGATACTTTTTCTCTTTTTCAATATCATCGTAATACTATTCAAAATTTAATTCTATCTTTCTATAATGCAAACTTCTATTTATGTGTTAATGATTTTTTAACAGTTTTTATATTATGGGTCAATTTGAATCTTTAATTACTAAAGGCAGAAGAAAAAAGTCTTAGTAGTATGGCTGATCACAGTTCAGGTACATGTTGGACTTGATTTTGATTTTTACATTGTTATTTGCATTTTGCAGACACGCAACATCAGTTCCATGCGAGGGAGAGTGATTGGGGTTTCACATCTTTCATGCCTCTTGGTGAACTTTATGATCCCAGTAAAGGTTATATCGTGAATGATACAATTATTGTTGAAGCTGATGTTGCTGTGCGCAAGGTCATTGATTATTGGACATATGACTCGAAAAAGGAGACTGGTTATGTTGGACTTAAAAATCAAGGAGCTACATGTTACATGAACTCTCTACTTCAAACTCTGTACCATATTCCTTACTTCAGAAAGGTCGATTTGTGTTCTCATGTTTTATCAATCATAATTCCTTTCCACAGGAGAATTTCTCATTTTGTTCTCTATATGTCAGGCTGTGTATCATATGCCGACAACAGAGAACGATAATCCTTCAGGGAGCATTCCGTTGGCTCTGCAGAGTTTATTTTATAAGCTTCAGTATAATGACACAAGTGTTGCGACAAAAGAATTGACCAAATCTTTTGGATGGGACACATATGATTCTTTCATGCAGCATGACGTGCAAGAACTCAATCGAGTTTTGTGCGAAAAGCTTGAAGATAAGATGAAGGTATGGCTGACTAGTTGCTATGTCGTTCAATTTTTATATTTGTTCTTAATTCTTAATTTGTCATGCACTTACAATTATTTGGAGATCTCCAGGGAACAGTTGTTGAAGGGACAATACAGAAGCTGTTTGAAGGGCATCATATGAATTACATTGAATGTATCAATGTGGACTTCAAGTCTACTAGAAAAGAATCGTTTTATGGTATTTATTATTGGCCTTTTATCAATTTGTCTAAGTTTCTCCTCTCATGATTATTGTAAGTATATGAAATAATTTCTGTTTATCGCATGCAGACCTTCAACTTGATGTTAAAGGCTGTCGGGATGTTTATGCATCTTTTGACAAGTATGTGGAAGTTGAACGCCTGGAAGGTGATAACAAATATCATGCCGAAGATCATGGTTTACAGGTTAGTCTCTTGTTTTACATGATACCGTAGAGAAAGAGTGTTGGGACTTGTAGAAGTATTTGGACACGTAGCAAAGTTGTCGATGTGTGTTTGGAATTATTATATTTGATTTTTTGTTAGGTTTATGGAAATGTTTTTTAGTGCATGTGTCTGAATGTGTCGCTGTTGTAAATACATGATCTTGTGTCTGTCCTGCTTAGCTACCTGGATCTAGAATGCTTTTAAAGTTAGTGCCTGGTCTTTACAATTTAGGTTATACCATTATATCGGGGTCAATGATTGCTGTGTTCATTTCAGGATGCCAAGAAGGGTGTTTTGTTTATCGACTTTCCTCCTGTTCTTCAACTTCAGCTAAAGCGTTTTGAATATGATTTTATGAGAGATACGATGGTGAAGGTTAGAACATGAGAATATCTCTATCTTTCTTTTTATTTTATTTATTCTTTTGGTGATTATAAATTCAGGATTGTGTTTTTCTTGTTTCCTTTTCTTATTATTGTTGTTGCTGTTGTTGTTGTTGCATACATATTACATGTTACATTTTTTTTGTTATATATGTATTTTCAGTTTATTCTATTTCTCATCATCTAATGTATTATTTCAATCATCTTTTTGATCAATTACCTTCTTGTACCTTGAGTTAGCATTACGAAGTTCAAAGAACAATCGTCGGATGGGGTTATAACTCAAACCGATATGTAAGAATCAATAGGAGTAAACCAGATGGCAAGAAAGTGACGCTTCTTACTGCCAATTGTTAGTTATTACTTCAAATCATTGTTATTTCAGTAGGCTGATTGAGCCTCACACTACTAGGTATTGGCCCCATTTCCTGCTTTACAAGGTTCAAAGTACAATTTTTTTTGTAGAACTTGGAGGTTTAGCACAATAGAAGCACATTAGAATTGGTAATATCATTTTTTGGCCCAGTAAGAGCGTATCATATTAGAAATAGCAAAAAGAAAAAAAGGAAATAGCACAAAATAAAAAAGGACATAGCAAAAAGAGAAAAGACTATGTATAAGAAGAAACGGGATGATGATTGTATTTTTTTTTTTTATTGTTTGTGTGATGAGTTTATTATGACAAAAGTATTTTTGAATGTAGTGTATAGTCTTCTTTTAGGGGCAAAGTGCAATCACGTACCTTTAGAGTTAATCATCATGAGTGTATTATAGACTATACTACTATTTTCTTTTTCCTTTTTTTTTTTCCTGGGGGTTGGCCGGTGGGGGTTATATTTGGTTTGGCTAGCATTCGGTCTAAGAATTTATAGATATTTCCGTAAAGATGCCTCCTCTTTGACATTATATTGGTGATCGCTAACTTTAGGTACTTCACTTGTGCCTGAGACTTTCTTGATATCCACAATTCCGAACTAAACTATATATTTCATTATATATTTGAAGTGGAAGTACTTTGATTAATCATGTACTGGGTCCTATTTGCATGTTTTAGATTAACCACTATTAGTGTCAATTAGATGACATAAATGTTGTCCTCGCAGCATTATTTGTTCAGGTATCAAGACACTACTTGCATGCGAGAGGGCAGCTGATGAACTAGGAGTTTTCTGTTTTTTTTTTTTTTATTACGTGGAATTTGTTCTAGACACAGTAAGAGGGCATGTACTATTTTCTCTGATTGTGCCACTTTTAGGGATGGATTTAGGTGTCCAGCATCTGTGAATACAGCGTGGATAGTAACCTAGTATTGTCAGATCAATATGGTCTTCAATAGTTCAATTATGAGAAAGCTCTTACATCGAATTCTCTTCTGTTATGTAATGGATGTGTAAAATGTTCAATGACGTGTTCATTGATGTGAATGGATGTATTATGTTCATTCTGATCTCAAAAATCTGTTAGTTTTTTTTTTCGTGTGCGCACGCGCACATGTGTCTGTTAAATTTGCTTTTGGAAACATGTCATCGTTGGTAATTATTTGTTTTAAGTTAATTTTAATAACTTTGAGTACATTTTTTCATATATTCTTTCATCAACATTTTATCGTCTTTATTAAAATGTTGATTACGATTTCTTTCTCCTATTTATTACTCTCTTTATCTGTGCAGATAAACGATCGCTATGAATTTCCTCTAGAACTTGACCTTGATCGAGAGGGTGGAAAATATTTATCACCTGATGCTGATAGGAGTGTTCGTAACCTTTACACACTTCATAGGTATCAAACACTTAATTTTACCCTCTACTGAATACCCCTTGCCCCTTGTCCCTTGCCTATGACCACTAATTCTTTGTGGGTGGGGTGGGGGGAATAAATAAGCATATGGGGTCTTAGTGGGTTTATATAGGAGAAAGAAAAAATATATAAGGGGTGGGCCGTAGGGGTTAAAGAGAGAGATTGAAAAGAAAAAAAAGGGAAAAAAAAAAAGAAACAAAAATCCTTGAAATTTGATGTTTATCTAGACCCTTCATGATACTAAAATAATTCCAAGGATTACTGTTTGCCCATCATTAAAGGGAAAAAAGAGAATGGAGAACGTAGTATCTCTTGGTCAAGAGGAAATGATAAATCCTTCTGTAGATGTGCCCTGATGTCCTCAATTTAATGATACTGTTTATTTGTTGGATATGGAAGGCTTGTCTCATTGTCTTCCGTTTCCCCAGTGTGTTGGTTCACAGCGGTGGAGTACATGGCGGACATTATTATGCATTTATCAGACCGACCCTATCTGATCAATGGTATGATTCATCCTCGTTAAAAAGTCTCTCTCTCTCTCTCTCATGCAGACACACATGAAAAAACACACGTACACGTGGGGTTGCTTTCATTTTAACTATACAGGCTATATGTATTCATTTTAAAGTCAAATAGTATTGTTTTGTCCTCATTGCGAAATTGTTTTCAGTTCTATGTCGACTCTTGTTTCCTGAATATACCCTAATCAACTTCAATGTTAGTGTTTTTTTCGGAAAATTGTTTTCAAATTGTAGAAAATAAACCAAACAGACCTATAATCTTTGCAGATCCTTTCTGTGCATATCCCTTAGTGTAAGCTTGTGTGCTGGGTTATAGGTGTACAATTAGGACATATTTAGGTAACTGTTGATGGTGAACTATCACCCTATCCCATTCTCCCCTTATACATATAATGGATTTATTTCATCATGGGGATTCTTTTTTGATTCATCTAGGTTCAAATTTGATGATGAACGGGTTACAAAAGAGGATATGAAAAGGGCATTAGAAGAACAATATGGTGGTGAGGAAGAGGTAATATCTGCGCTGGCTTAAATTTTTTCCCTCCCTTCAATCTTGCGTTATGTATGAAGTCCTATTGTTACTCTCTCTTCTCGCTTCTTCCCTGCAGTTGCCCCAGCCAAATCCTGGCTTCAACAACACTCCGTTCAAATTCACAAAATACTCCAATGCTTATATGCTTGTGTACATACGCGAGAGTGACAAGGAGAAGATAATCTGCGATGTAGATGAGAAAGACATTGCAGAACATCTTAGGGTAAACTATTCAGGCTTTTCTAGTTTTTAATTGATTTTGCCGTTGTCTTGCTCGTGTTTTTTTTTTGAATCCTGACACATAACATTGGGTTCCAGATAAGGCTGAAGAAAGAACAAGAAGAAAAGGAGGACAAGAGAAAATATAAGGCTCAGGCCCACCTTTATACCATCATTAAGGTTGCCCGCGATGACGACTTACAAGAACAGATTGGAAAGGATATATATTTTGATCTTGTTGATCATGACAAAGTCCATAGCTTTCGCATTCAGAAACAGACGCCTTTCAACGTTTTCAAGGTATTGTCACTTTTACATGTTGCATTGAGCTAATGAGTTATGTTTGACCTTATCCTAGTGCTGGTTATACAAAAGCAGCTTAAATGGTTTAATTGTACATATATTGTGTGATTTTGCAAGATTGTGAATGATAACAGGAGATTAATGGTTTCCTTTAAGGGGTTCTTACTATATGGTCCTCTATTTTTTGTTTTCATTTTCTTTTTATCTTATTTATTGACCAACTTATTTTTTAGCAATTACCGACTTATTATTAAGTCCTCACCAATATTTTAATTAACATTAACTTTGATATCAAATGTAAATTCCACATATCGTTAACATTTCATCTGGTCGATGTCAACTGAAGGACTAAAAAATAAAGAGAAAAAAGCGAGGATAAAAGATTGTAAGTGACTTGTTTCAAGGACAATCACTAATTTCTCCTTTTAATAGGTTTTAATTTTCTTGTGGGGTATTTGTGTGTGTGTCTTGCATTCTTGGGAGGGAGGCAGATTTTAGTGTGCACACAAAAATTGTTGAGTTTCTTTTCATTCGTCAGTCCTTTTTTCTCACTTAAGAAGATATTCCGTTCCAACTCTTTAGGTTACCATTATCTTGTGATTTGATTCCTAGTCCCTTCTTCTCTGTTCTCGCCACTTGTACTATATTAGAGTGATCCTTGTTTTTTTTTTTTTTTTTTGGGCTGCGTCATGCCTGTTTCTTCATTTTTATTTGAAGCAATGAGAAGTTGATGGTTGTCTCTTTCCTTTCTTATCCTCAGAAAATTATGTTGGGATTTTTGGTTTGTTTCTCTCTTTTGCAGGGTAGACCTTCTATTAAGGACCTCAATCCCAGTTCCAAACTTGCCCATGTCTAACTTGGAATTACTCATAACCTCGCTCTAAGTCTCGCCTGTCAAGTTGGTCTCCCTCCCCATCATATATGAAAACTCAGAATATGTTCTACCCAAATACTATAGCCAATAAACACGGCCCAAAAAGAAAAATACTCAAGTCAAGAAGCATTCTTAAAGGAAAATATGGTACAGGAATTCTAAAAACAAAATCTACCATTAAATATCTAAATTCTTTTCTATTCTTTTTTCATTGCTTAATAGTTAATGTATTGGATGAAAAAGGTTTAGATGTTTCTTATGTGCTCCAATCTTTGGACCTCTTAGACTTTATCCCACTTCGCTGATTTCATACCCGCATCCTCTTCTTCTTCGTAGGCATGCTTCTTCGCTTTTTTTTTTCGCTAACATGTATACTTCACTTCTAACTATATGCTAGCTGCCATACCAACTCCTAAATGCTTTTAGACGCTTCAATGATCGCTAAGTTTTAAAAAAAAAAAATTCTTTCAGGAGGAGGTTGCCAAAGAATTTGGTATACCGGTGCAGTTTCAGCGTTTTTGGATTTGGGCAAAGAGACAAAACCACACATATCGTCCCAATCGGCCTCTGACAGCCCCAGAGGAAGCACAAACAGTAAGCTTCTAAGGGATTGCCTGATGCTATTTCTAAATCATTATCTGCGTGAATTCTTCTGCAAATGAAGTGCCTCGAATGCTGGTCCATGATAATCATTTTTATTTGCAGGTTGGGCAGCTGAGGGAGGTTTCTAACAAGGCACACAATGCAGAACTTAAGTTGTTTCTGGAAGTAGAGCTTGGACATGTATGTCTTAATGGTTTTGGCATGTTATTAACTGATTAATGTATCTTCTGTTCCCTTAACCTTTTGGAACTCTTATTGGTACTCTTTTAAATGCTCTAGGATCTGCAACCTATTCCTCCACCCAACAAAACGAAAGAGGATATTCTCCTTTTCTTCAAGCTTTACAATCCTGAGAAAGAAGAACTTCGGTACTTATTTTTTGAAGTTTTTTTTTTGTTTTCCCCTTTTCCTCAACTGCAATTGTTGGATATTTTGTTGTCTTCAATATTTCCAGGTATGTCGGTAGGCTCTTTGTAAAGAATTCCAGTAAACCAGGTGAAATTCTAGGTCAGCTAAAAGCAATGGCTGGATTTTCCGCAGATGATGAAATTGAGCTTTATGAGGTTTGTTTGTTGTTGAACTTTGGATGTCGAGATTCTACAATTTTCATTGAGTCAGCATCCAGTTTCCTCTGCAGAAGCTTCATATAAATATATATATAATTATATATGGGCTGAGATTTCGTTGAACACTTCGATCTGTTTGTTTTTTCAGGAAATAAAATTTGAGCCTGGTATCATGTGTGAGCGCCTTGATCAGAGAGCGTCATTTCGTTTTAGTCAGGTATGAGTTCGTTTATAGTGATCATTCTTGGTTTACATAGTCCAAGTTGATTATGAATTTCACATTTATGGCTTGCAGATTGAAGATGGCGACATCATCTGCTTTCAGAAACACCGTCCACCAGAAAGTGAACAATGTCGGTTTCCCGATGTCCCTTCATTTTTCCAATATGTGAAAAATCGCCAGGTCTTGTCTGCTTCAACTTTTTTCCCGTCCCGTATTCGTTTCATCTTATAATTGTGCCTTACCCTGGGATTGTTCTTAAAGAACACATTTTCTAGTAGCACGAAAATGGCTGTGTAGCACAATGAGTATATGGTTCACTTAGGCGGTTAAGGTCTTCCATCTCTAATTCAACTTGAATTTGTAGATCGTTCATTTTCGGTCTTTGGAGAGGCCAAAGGAGGAGGACTTCTGTCTAGAGTTGTGAGTTAGACTATTTCACACTTTCTCTCCCCCCCCCCCCCCAAAAAAAAACGAAAAAAACAAAACCACTTTCCTCCTTTCCTGGTACTATTGCTCTAGGATGATGGAGGTTTGTTGCTCCTGCTGAGTTTGCATTCTAAGCTTTTTTGCCTTTTGACTGTAGATCGAAGTTGGATACTTATGATGATGTTGTGGAAAAAGTAGCTCAGCAACTTTGTTTGGATGACCCGTCCAAAATCAGGCTTACTTCCCATAACTGCTATTCTCAGCAACCTAAGCCGAATCCTATTAAATATAGAGGCGTGGACAATTTGTTAGAGATGCTGGTCCACTACAATCAGGTAGCTGTTATAATTTCTTAACTGTGCTCGTGATTTTTGTTTGTTATTTTGTTTTCTTCATGCTAGCCCTTCAATTTTTTCCATTTGGCGGGAACCTAAAGGAGATGGTATGAAAAGAGGAACACTATGTAAATGGTAGTATCAAATCTAACTATTCGTTTTTTTACCCTTCTTTTGGACAGATATCTGATATTTTGTATTATGAAGTGTTGGACATACCTCTGCCAGAATTGCAATGTCTTAAAACTTTGAAAGTTGCTTTTCATCATGCTACAAAGGATGAGGTGCGTGCGAAACCAGAGATTCATCATTTACATCTTATGCTAGTCTGTTGTACGTTTCTAGCTTCTCATAGATGTTCTATTTTTTAAAACTGTATTTCAGGTTGTGATTCACAATATTAGATTGCCTAAGCAGAGCACTGTAGGTGATGTGCTTCATGAAATAAAAATGAAGGTAAGTCCTTCCATTAATTTGTAACGTTCCTAAAAAATTTCTAATCATGTTCTGCCTTTTCCAAAGCATTGTTCCAAGCTTCCGGCATAGAGGAAACACAAGAATTTCTAATTTTGTGTCTTTTTTAATCAGGTGGAATTATCTCATCCGGATGCAGAACTTAGATTGCTAGAAGTTTTCTATCACAAGATTTACAAGGTAATGCACTAACTGCTCAAATTACTTAGCTGATATTGTGATAGTTAGCAAGTACCCGTGCTTGAATACACTTCTCATTTTATCATTCATTTCTAACTTAGAAGAACCTAGTTAATGACCATTTAATTTAAGAATAATGAATTCATTATTAGTTTTTTATTTTTGAAAAGCACGTTATTAAGAAAAGCAGAAGAAGAGTTTAAGAGCAAAGTAAAAGTTGGCAATCCCAGTAGAAAAAAGGAAAGAGGAACAAACAACATAATGGGAAGGAAACACCCCCCCCCCCCAAAAAAAAAATAAAAAAATAAAAATAATAATAATAAAAAAAATAAAAAAGAACTAAAGTTAGAAGAAGACAAATTAACAAGCCGACAAAGCTACGAAATAGCCCTGTAATAACATCAACATATCTAAACATCTGTACCAGTGCTTTAGGATGCCGTTCCTGTTGGAGGAGCTATTGAGGTATATGAAGATATTTCGTTATCTTACAGATAGAAAAGCTCCCTATAGCCTGCTGGCGTCTGGAAGACTAGTATTTGTTTTATTCCAATGGCACCAACTCCTAGGTTCTGTTGTTAGCTTGAAAATAATACTATTGATCCCTTTGCCGTTCCAAGATCTAACAACCAACTTATTTTATCTCACCAAGAATAGAAATAGTTGTTATAACCGCAATTTCCCAAAGAATTACCGTATTCCTGAGGAATAGGAGCAGGAGGGAAAATATTGGTCACTACTTTCCTGTTCAGAACAAAATGGAGGATGAGCTTCAAGCCTTTTTTATTTATTGTTTCAGTCACACACGTCTGCAGAGAGGTTTAAGAGAATCCTGGAACTTTTGCACTATTCAAACCTATTAATTGATAGTTTTGGCGTTCTGACTCTCCCCCCCCCCCCCCCCCCCCCCCTCTTTTTTTTTGGTATTGTATACAAAAAATAAGTTTGTGCAGGTGTTTGTTTAAATTTCAGTTAATGGGTAGTTTTTAATGTGGTGATATTTTTCGGAGTTCGATTTATGAACACCTAGACTCTTGTGGTGTCTATTTTTCTGTGAGGACTGTGGCCAGATTTTATTTTATTTTATTTTGCCAACTGTGGCCAGATTTCAACTCGCACAATTACAAATACCTCTTGATCTTGTGTTATCATCCCAATAAAACCACCTGAAACTAGGCTATTTGTTATAAATTATGCAAATTTATTTTTTCATACCATTTATATTCATTTTTTTGTTGAAATAATTGCTATCGTGCTCTGCAGATCTTTCCACTCACTGAAAAGATCGAGAATATAAATGACCAATACTGGACATTGCGGGCTGAGGAGGTGAATTTTATGTCTTGTCTTTGTATTTTTCTAATTCCTGTCCAGAGCTTGTTGAACATTTCAAGTTATTGATATGGTCTATGGACACAAGAAATAAAAAGAAAAAAAAAATACTTGAAATTCTTAGTACAGTACCATCCTTTTGCATTTCTGGCATCTCTCCTTTAGAGAGTCAACTGGATTCAGCTTGATGGGATGGGGTTGTGTTGTTTCAACTTTGAGTACGTTTGCATTATTTGTTCCATTTTATCTTACATCTCACCTTCTCTTGTCAGATTCCAGAGGAAGAGAAGAACCTCGGTTTGACTGATCGCTTAATTCATGTTTACCATTTCACTAAAGAGACAGCTCAGAACCAAATGGTACCTTCCATTCTTTGTTTGAAGCAAATTGTTCAATATACATTTCTTTTTGTTTAAATAAATAAAAAAAAAAATGTCAGAGAAATCGTTATTTATTTACACTATCAATACCTGTTATTGTTGAATCCCACATCGATGTTGGGCCCTTCCCCCCCGATATTCGTTTGTTGTGGTTTGTTAAAGTCGTCCCTGCGCGTGAGGGGCGTGTTGAATTCCACGTCACTTGTGTTACCTCATCCTAAGCTATATATATAAAGCCTAGGCAATCCTCATCTTACAAGGCAATCCTTTCTTTTTGGTCATCCTAAGCTATATATATAAAGCCTAGGCAATCCTCATCTTACAAGGCATTTTTTAAGAGTGAGTGAGGTCCATTGGGTTTCTACGGTTATTAATATTGTGTGGTTTAACAGCAAGTTCAGAATTTTGGGGAACCTTTCTTTTTGGTCATCCGTGAAGGTGAAACTTTAGAAGAAGTTAAGGTGCGTGTTCAAAAGAAATTACAGGTTTCGGATGAAGAGTTCTCTAAGGTACATTCTTCTTTCCTTCACAATTTTAGCTATTCACTTAAACTTTATAGTGATGGAGGTTTTGATGAGTTCTAATTTCTTGTTGTGTATAGTGGAAATTCGCATTTTTGTCATTAGGACGTCCAGAGTATTTGCAGGATTCAGACATTGTTTCCAGCCGTTTTCAGGTTAGCATGATTCATTTTCTTAACAGTTGCCATCCCCTCCCCCCTCCCCTTTCCTCCCCCCCGCTTCTCCTGTCTTGGTTATAAATATAGTTCATTTTTTGTAGAGGAGAGATGTATACGGTGCTTGGGAACAATACCTTGGATTGGAGCATTCTGATACTGCTCCTAAAAGGACTTATGCTGCAAATCAGGTGAAAAACCGTACCATGTAACTTCAATTCGAAGATGAAGTCTTCTTTTTATTAGCTAAAAAAATCGATGATGAATTGTGTTCATCTTTGGAAATTTTTTTTTGCAGAACCGTCATACTTTTGAGAAGCCAGTCAAAATATACAACTAGAGATTTGAGCTATAAGCAGGAAGAACGTCACTGGAGCAGAGTACACCCCAGTTTGAATGCAGTGGCTTTAAAAAAAAACCGAAACAACAGTGGGTTTCTTCACCTGCTCTGTTTTGTTTTGTTTTTGTAGGTCTTTATAATTTCTTGATCAAAAAAAGTGGTGGGAGGGAGAGGGAGAAGCCGCCTATCTAATGCTGTTTTATTCTTGATACAAACGCCGCCGCCCGCCGGTTCTTTTGCTTTTGTTACCCAGAGGCACTTTCTGCACTGAGAGAGAACGGTTTTACTGCTCCTTTTTTTTTTTTTTTTAAATTCCTGTGTAATTCTATAACAGTATATAAGGAGCTTTTTTTTTTTTTTTTTTTTGGGTATATGAAGAGGGAAGGGTATATCATTCTTTTCTCATCCTCCTCTAGAACGACCCCCCTTTTTTTTTTTGATATTCTGTTGAATTTGTTCCCACTTTGGTTGATTTTTGTAGTTGGGGATTGGGTTTGTGTAGAAACAAATTTAGAAATTATTAGTTGCTGTGTAGATGTTTATTGGTGTTGGTATTGGTACAGGTACAGTACATTGTCTATTCCCTTTTGCTTATTTAACGTACTTTTTGAAGCACATTCTAGGGAGTGTTTCTGTCTTTGTTAGATCAAATTTGCAAGATCAAGTGTTTGTTTGGAGGATATAACTTAATGCTTTATTTATTTGTATTATATTTTTGGCTCTTATTTTTTGAGTTGACGGTGTTTGGTTAGTGTCTATTTTTTTATCCTACTTTCAATAAATTGGGATGGGATGAAATGAAAATTTTGTTTCGGAGAAATATATTTTTTTTTTTTTTAATTTTTATTATTGTTAATTTTTTTTAAAAGCTGGATAGAGTAATTCTGGTTAGGGACTAATTGTCTTTAAGTCGATTTTGGTTATTGATTTTCCAATGCTTTGGTCAATTTTTTATTTTATTTTATTTTTTTGTTGGGTTGACCAAAAGAAAAGAAAGGAAAAACAATTAATGTTGCCTTTCGATAATGATTTGACATATTTAAGAAATTTATAAATGATGGAATTTACAAATTTGGATAATTATTTTAGGTGAAAAATTTGATCGTGTAAATTTATAATTTTTTTATTTAGATAAATAAAATATTTGTAAATGTAATTTAGAAATCATTGAATTTTAAGGGGCTATTGTATATTTTATTTTCTTCTCTCTTAAGATAACAACCATCACCGTCGTGGTCGGGGACGGTGGAGGTCGTCGTCATTGGCGGTGGCGACGATAGCTTGATCTGGAAGGCAGAAGAAATGAGTTAGAAATTTCTCTTTGGATGGATTTATAAATGACACCTAAAACAAAAGTATTTAGAAATTCTTTTTTTTACCTTATTTTTTTAGATACAAGAGATTTTATAAATTTCTCCTAATAAATACCCAAACAAGGGATTTGTTAAAAATGAATTTGAAATTCTTTAAACAAATCAAATTTCTCTCCCAAATTCTTTACCCAAACGCAACTTAATGGATTTTGTTTTGTTGCCTTACATCCATGAACTGATAACTATCTTTCGGCTAACATAGCCAGTGTAGCTAATCATCCTTTTGGATCAGCTATTGATCATCACGTTTGTCAGTTATTGTCTCACCAACTTGCTAATAAGACGTGAGCCCCTCCTCGATAGAATTGCTATACTTAGTGTTTTTTTTGTCAAATTAAGGCGATTTAGTATTTTTGTTCTCAAAAAACTTGAAATATAAACAAAAGTTTCGAAACACAATTATATTATGTTTTTCAGAAATTTGTGCTAAAAATCAAAGAACAGAACAGAAACACTTTTTTTTTTGGTTGTTTGAATGATTCTGTCTGTGGGAACTATTGGAAGTATGGGAACAAAAACAGAAACAGTAACAAATAGGGTTTAGAGGAAACATCTATTGTAAAGAGATCAACAAGGCGCCTGTAGCTCAGTGGATAGAGCGTCTGTTTCCTAAGCAGAAAGTCGTAGGTTCGACCCCTACCTGGCGCGACTTTATTTTTTAGTTTAACCCTTTTTTAATGGCACAATTTTGCACCCTCAAATTAAAAAAAAAAAAATCACTTTAACGCCTGTATTTTCAATTTAAACATATTAAACCCGTAAATATCCAAATCAGTAATTCCAATATTTTTTACAAAGAAAATTAGCCATGTGTCGAATACAGAATCACCCACGTGAGTGAATGTTGTCATAAAAATGACGAGATGATTGACTTGATATGATTTGAATACTTCAAGTTTTAATGTGTTCAAATTGAAAGGGCGCAGGTTAAAGCGAGATTTCTCTAAAACTTCAAAGCTGCAAAATGCAAAAAACACTAATTTTTCTATTTACAAAATTAAAAGGGAAAATTGGTGAAAAATCCTATTTTTTAAGTTTAATTAGTGAAAAGTCATTTTGTGTTATTAGGTTTTGATTTAGTCCTTTAAATTAGATTTCACTTGTATTTTAGTCTCGCATTGCAGGAATTGTAGGGATATTGCAGGAATTGTAGGGAGTTTTTTAGTGAGTACATTCAATTTTTATAATGAATTCTGTTACATGTAATTAATATTAGTTATAATTTCATACTTGTTACTTTTCACATATATTTGGATATTTTTAATTACATATACTTATATAATATTAGTTACATGTTATAATTACATATATATGTATAATATTTTGTGACATAATTAAAAAAATATCAAAATTTTTAATTACATATCAAAGACATGTAACTAACATATTATTGAAATATGTAACTAAAAAATATCAAATTTTTTAGTTATATCTCAGAAACATGTAACTAAAAAATTACATATTATTAGAACATGTAGCTGAAAAATAAAATAAAAAATTAGTTACCTGTAACTAATACAATAATATTACACATACACTAGTTACACGTAACTGGTTCGTGGCTATCATATGAGCAATGTTTTCGCCTTTTTAAAACATATAGGACTAAATTAATTTATAACTGAATCGTGGCTATCATGTGAGCAATGTTTTCGCCTTTTTAAAACAGATATGACTAAATTAATTTTTTTTACCGTATATAGGATTTTTGACCAATTAGAACTTAAATGAAAGACCTTCCACCGATTGTCCCCAATTAAAATGACTTACGTGACATGATTTGAGTTTGAATTTTTGATAGGATCGGACTTCTCAAAAACTTATTGTACCGAGTACCGAGTGAGTTGGACGAATAGTGAACTGAAAAATTTCGGGAACTCAGGAAAAAGAAAAAGAAGCTATAATTTAACCATCAAAATTGTTGGTTGGTGTACTTTCTTTCTCAACTTCCTTAATTCACATGGAATGGAAAAGAAAAACATAAATCTCTCTTCACATTTACCAGAACAAAAAAAGTACAGTCCAGTATACGAAGACCCCCGCCATTACAGAGTTTGGGGTGGATCAGATGTATGCAGCTTTAATCCTGTATATAGAGGTTGTTTCCAAGATTTTAACCCGGGATCTCCAAGTCACATTTACAAGAACAACTGACTTTATGATTGGAGAATTAAATCCCCTTGCAGAGCATAAGCAGCCCTCTGAATAGCCCTAGCAACCCTCCATATCTGGTGTTCTATCACTTCTTTCCTCACCTTTTTACCCATTCTTCTGGATTCAGATATAGCATCACCTATCCCAGGGAAGAAATCCATTTTATTTCCACCCTCCCCCTTTGGCCCATAAACCTGCATTATTTTAATCCATCAAGCCAAACACGCCCTAAAAAAGAAGAAGAAGAAGAAGAAGAAGAAGAAGAAGAAGAATGCTTACAAGATGCTTAAACCATGTTCTTCCTTGGAGACCCTCTGAATCCAAGAATCCTCTTTCGGCGAGCATCAATCTATCGTTCAATATCCGTTTCTTCAACACCAAGATCTCGCTTTTGGTTTCTTCTTCTTCTTTAATTTTCTGCATTTTTGAAACAATCAAATTCATATATAACTTTCAATAGAAAAGATGTTTTTACCGAAAACATGATTTTAAGTAGTTTTCTAATCATTCTCGGTGTCATACATGTTTTATCCCCTAAATCTATAGGAAGTTTCTTGACTTTCTTATATATTTAAGTTTATTTTTACGTTCACGTAGATTTGGAGTGTTGTATGAAAATCAGAGCCAAAAGTCGCGTTCTACTAGCACTATAAGGTAGATCATTGTTTCAACACCGCCTAACCTTTGCTTCTTCCTGGATTTTCTCGGCTGCAGATTTCAGTTCATCAATGGCAGCCATTAGAGGGCCCAAAGAGACGCTCCCTTTCAACAATCCGCTCAAAGCGTTAGCATACCCCTGCAAACAAATATGCATATATACACACATACACATATATACATACAGAGAATAAAGGGGAAAAAAAGTGAAATTTAACATTCTTTTTCAGACACGAAAAGGTACTTTTTAGGCGGTGTTTGGTTGCATGGAATTGGAACCATGGAATTCCATGGCCTCAATTTCGTGCATCCAAACGCTGCCTTAGGGAAAACCGAGCACTTTACCTGCAATTCAGCAGCATAAGAGAGGTAATTAAACGGTAGAATTGGATCATCGGCCAGTTGAAGTGCAAGAAGCCCCCAGACACCGGAAACTGGAGTCGTCCAAACAAGAAAAAATAAGTTTTTAATTTTCATAATTTATTAACAATTTCTTTTATAAAAAAAAATAATTAAAAAAAAAACTAACCGGCCACATGGCGCTGAAACAACGGATCTCCATGGTTTGCCATCCAATTATACGAATCAAAAGCGGTGTGATAAACCGGAAAAGCTAAAAAAAAAAAAAAAAAAAAAAAAAAGAGAAAAAAAAGAGGAATTCTTATTGTATGGTTTTTTTAATCCTGTTTATAGAACAATTTATTTTCAACTTATTTTTTTAGTCGTTAGTTAACATTAACTCAATAGATTTGATCTGGTTAATGTTAACTGAAAGACTAAAACCTTATTCGAAAGATTAAAAAATAAAGAGAAAAAAATGATGATGAATAATTGTAAGTAGCTTATTTCACGGAGAATCTACTAATTTCCCCAACTATCTATCTATACACACACACGCACATATATATAATAGAACGCGTCATGAGACATTTTACAATGTCAGATCAAATTTTAGATCCACCGGTTGACATCAAATAATACCTATTAACATTAAGGTCAGTGTCCATCTATCCCGACTCTCTTTGCTCAAACGTGCGTCTTTGCCTCCATCCCCTCATCAATTCCCCCTCTCTCCCTCTCCTCATTATACAACCACCATCGTCACCTAAACAGTTGATTCTTATCTTATTTTTTAAATTTAATTATTTAAATTCAAATTTGTGCCTTCAGGCACGATGGCTACAGTAGTATACACATACATATATATATATACACACACGTAAAGAGTACCTCTTCCATAGTATAAATCAATAGAAGGAACACCTCCATGCTGAAGAAATGGAGCGAAATCCGAATCTACTCCACTAAGTCTCTGTATCTGGAAGAAAAAAAAATTCAATAAATTCCCATAAATTAATTACAGTTCGAAAAAAAAAAAAAATAATTTCAATGGGCTTACATTGATACCACTTTCCATATCTCTCCATTTTTCATATAATGTCTTCTTGCCTTCAGACTCGGGATCCTTAACCTTAAAAACGGTCACACAATTATAAAAAAAAATATTAAAAAAAACTCTTGGCATCGCCGGTGAATTTAGGCAGCGTTTGGTAGCAAGAAATTCAAGGGTTTGAATTGGAGTTTCTATTTGATTTTACCTTCTTGGTGACCTCAATAAGGAGATCATCGAGCTGAGGAGTTGCGCCAGCAAATAATCCGGGCCCTTGAACAGCACAATCCACGTTAAGGTACGCTACCGCCTTCGAACCCAAATTCACAAGGTTCTGCTCAACCCATTCCGTTGATCCTATCTTTAAAAAAAAAAAAAAAAAAAAACCTCAAAATACAATATTTTAGAGAGGTAACCAAACATGGCCTTACAGATAGGAATATTACCTACCATCCCAAACTCTTCGGCGTCCCAACTACAGAGAATAATTGTCCTTCGGGGATTCCACCCCAAACGCATAAGGAGAGAATATCGACGAGCGATGTCAAGTAGAGCGGCGGTTCCACTATTGGGATCCACAGCTCCATAAGTCCATGCATCTCTGTGGTTTCCAAGTATTACAAACCGATCAGCCTCTTCTGATCCCCTTATTACAGCAAATATGTTAGAGATTGTCGCCAACCGTTTCTCCCCCTGAAAAAAATAAATAGATATCTCATTGTCTGCAAACAATAAGGATGTTGTTCAATCCCATACCTGATCCTGAGCAATATATAAAAACTAGGGCAATCCTCCTCTCACAAGGCGTGGTTTGAGAGTAAGTTATGATCATTGGGTTTTTACATGGTAACCATCAGATCAGAGTCAAGACTCTTGTTTGATGCTGGGATTGTTAAATCCCACGTCAATGTTGGGCTCCCGATATCTGTTCGCAGTGGTTTGTCAAAGTACACCCTATGTGTGAGGGGGCGTCTTGAATCCCATATCGCTTCTCTTACCTAATCCAAAGCAATACATAAAGTCTACGGTAATCCTCCTCTTACAAGGCGCCTTTTGAGAGTGAGTTAGGATCTTCGGGTTTCTACAAATGCGTTTGGTTGAGGTAAAATTTTATTAACAAAATTCATTAAAGTGCGTTTGGGTGAGGTTTTTGAAGAGGGAATTTGATTCAGAGAGTGGCTAAGCAATTTTATAAAGAAAAATTCTATAAATCCCTATTCGAGATTAATTTCCTTTTACAATTACATCACCCAAACGGTCCCTAAGAAAATTCAAGAAAAACCCTTTTCTAAATCAAATTTCTTTTCCAAATATCTCACCCGAACAGTCCCTGAGACCAAAGTAGCCATTTTCCGTTTTGATCCCTCTACCCATATAAAGCTTGGTTGAGAATCTTGTTGAATTGCACAATGATTCTTCAAACAAATGATCAAAACTCATCTTGCCAAAATATAAACCTCCAACATTCAAACATGCTAACATGCACCGATTCTATATTGTATGAATCCACATAAAGGAACCAAATTTTCATCCCTACCCATACAAAATTTGATTGAGAATCCTGTGAATTGCACAATACATTTTCAAACAAATGATCAAAAACCTATAGTCCCAAAATGTAAACCTCAACCTTCAAACGTGCTAACATGCACCGGTCTCATCTCGTATGAGGATACATAAAGAAACCAACTTTTCATCCCTACCCATATAAAATTTGACTGAGAATCCTGTGAATTGCACAATATATTTTCAAACAAATGATCAAAAACCTATAGTCCCAAAATGTAAACCTCAACATTCAAACATGCTAACATGCACCGGTTTCATCTCGTATGAATCCACATAAAGAAACCAACTTTTCATCCCAACCCATATAAAATTTGACTGAGAATCCTGTGAATTGCACAGTACTTTTTCAAAAAATGATCAAAACCTTTCGTCCCAAAATGTTAACCTGGGCATTCAAACATGCTAACATGCACCGGTTTCATCATGTCAACATTCAAACATGCTAGCATGCACCGATTCTATATTGTATGAATCCACATAGAGGAACCAATTTTTCATCCCTACCCATATAAAATTTGATTGAGATTCTTGTTGAATTGCAGAAAAAAACTTATTTTCCCAAATGTAAAACCTCAACCTTAAACCCTAACAGAGTATTGAAGATGAATCCTAGTACAAAAAACTCATAAACAGACAACAAAATCAACATCAAAAAGAAACAAAGGAGAAAGGACAGCCACCAACCAACCTGATAAGTGAAATTAAGGATAGTTGGACCAGGACCAGCCCCTTCAATCCTTGTTTTTAGGGTATCCCTCCAGCCATAGGGCACCCTGGTCCCCTCCAATGATTTCAGAATGGCCTGAGCCATCTCCTCAGATATCGGCATCGATGGCACTTTTGGGAATCTTTCCGCCACCACCTGCTCCTCCAATCCTAATCTCTCTCCGCCGGCGGAGGCCCACCCTGGTGTCAGTGGGTCCCCCACCCCCATCATCACCGTCCCTCTCTCCACCCCATCCCTGAAACTGTCGCCTTCCGTGTACATTAGCACTGCCGCCACCCCATTCTCCGCGGCCTTCGTCACCACCTCGTTCCTCGACAACCCGCCGCCCCTCCGTGCAATCGCGACGCAGCCCTTGACGTCGACCCCAAGCGCTCGGTAATCCTCGTCGTTCCCGTAGTTGACGAACACCGCGGGGCCGTACGCCGACCCGGAGGGGGAATACGCGTGGTACGGCTGGACGAAGCTGTGTCCGGCGGATCCCGGTTCCGACAGCGACAGGGAACGGGAGGTGCCGTTGATGAAGTAGGCCGAGAGAGAGGAGTGCGTAGGATAAGAGAGAAGGACGGTGTACTCATTCACGTGGGTGGGGAGATTGAGCTTCTCGAAGTGGGTCTTCACGTAGTGGGCAGTCTGGCGTGCCGGCGGCGTGCCGGCGAGGTGGGGATGGAGGGTTAGCTGGCGGAGGTAGGATTCGACGGTATAGTTGTTACCGGACGAGAGAAATGCGTTCTGATAGAAAACGGCGGCTCTCGAATTCCTGGCGGTGGCGATGGCGTCACGGTGGTGGTCGTGGCCGCGGATGGTGGAGAAAACAACAAGAACGGAGAGGAAGACAATGAACAACAGATTGCATGAGGGTTTGGGAAGTGTCGGCATAAAAAGATGAACCATTTCACAGAGAAGAAAGGGTTCCGAGGCGGCGTCGGCGGCGGCGACGGCAACGGCGGTGACTGATGAATTTCAGTGGGAGTTACGATGAAAACAGAGGAAATTAAACCACATTTAAATGATCAAATTCCGTATAAATTAATTGCATTTGTGATCTGACAATTAAAAATTAATATCTGAAATTTTTAAAATTTAATCCAAAAAATTGATGAAAATCTCAAGACCAACATCAAAGAGACAAAGACATGGTTTTTAATATCGTGTCTAGATTCTAGACAAATATGAAAGTGGTAGGTACAGTCCAACTTTTGTCTCATACATCTCTCCAAAGCTTAAAAATAATATTAAATAATAAATTAAATATATGTAAAAATTGTTAGTCCGTTTGTCAAGAAGAGGTGTCACATTTCCTTACCAACTAAAATTCGACTCTTTTAAGGAATATTTTGTAAATTAAATCTTGAATGCACCAGGGCGATGTGAAAAGAGTGCGCTCTTAAGATTGTCCGGTAAAGTGATTGGTTGAGGTGTGCATAAATTGATCTAAACACACTTTATTTAAAAAAAAAAAAAATTGAATTTTTTGTTAAATATGTGTCGATTTTAAAATTTATAAATATAAAAAAAATAAATTAAAAACATAAAAGTGAAAATTAATTCGTAAAAATATAATTTAGTTCAACCGTTGGGTGTGAATATTTGGACAATATTTTTTTCTAAGAAATGTAAAATAATTTTATCCATTTATTTGTGTTCAAATTCATCTCAACTATTAATTCAAAAAGTAATTTTTTTTAATAATGTTGAGGTTTATAATATAAATCTAGTATATAGCACATGTCTAGAGATACTAATTTTAATTCAAAAATCTTGTAGTATTTATAGAAGATGAAAAACTTGTTAAATATCATGGGATTAACAAGTTGTTACCTTAAATATAACCGTTTCCCATATATATAGCGGTCCGTAGTTGCACCTTCTGAACTGGGGTTGCAGCTCGAGCAAAAATGTCTCTAGGCCATCCTCGAATAGTCCTACGAGATAGCCTAGTCAGGGCGTATTATGCTCAGCTCATTATCCTTTGTTATTGTGTTAGTAGTTTTGAGCCTCGTGTCAGCCACGTGACTCAGAGTTCACTGTAAAGCCCTTTAGAATTTTCTTATATAAATATCTAGTAGAATTCTCTAAATGATTGATTGTAATTGTTAGATCGAAATGATCTCGGCCGTCCAATGTAAGACCCTTGGCCTATATAAAGGAGATGAAACTCATTTATTCCACTTTAAGTTGGAATCAAGCAATACAAGCTTTTATTCTCCCAAACTCTCTCTTGCTCTCTTACTCTTGTAAGCTCTCTCGCTTTCCTATTTTCTGTCTTTTCAAAGTTTGTTTGGTTGTTTGTCTTGATAAGACTTACTTAGCACTTCCAAGAGGTTGGAATCGAGACTGAGTGTCGCACTGTTACTTAGAGAAAAATAAGTCCGTGACATCATGTTCAAGTCACGTTGGGTCGTTTTTCCACGTGACAGCTTCCGGAGCTAGATCAGAAAAAACCCAGATTAGTTAGATTTTTTTAGATTAACATGTTGTGCATAGTTATCCAATCCAAATATCCCAAATAATTGCAACTTTTATGTCAATTTTTCACCCCAATAGTAGCCCCAACATGTGACCATACATGCACTCACCAACAAAAGCTATTTGTTTGTCCACAAACCTCTTGGATGTAACCAATTGTTTTGCAAAAGAATGAGAATAAAAAAATCTCTTCTTTTTCTTTCACTTTCCACCCCTACTTTTTGCATTTCATGCCAAAAGCACCCCCCACTCTTTTTTATTTATATATAAAGTGGATGTTGATTGAAATGATGAACAATTCCCATTATTAGCCATGAATAGTATGGGCATCCAAAAATGTTCCTCACCTGAAAAAGGTAACCTTTTAATAATTCAATCATATAAAAATAAAGATTCTCCACACCATTGATAAAGACAATTCACTAGAATTTAATTTTATCACTTATATATAAATTTTCATTTAAAAAAAAAATAAAATAAAAAAGAATTTCGATACACCCCGTTGACCTAAAATTTAATAAACAAACTTTTAATTGATCTGATCATGTATTACTCGTGTTTTGAACATAAAAATTTACAATAAGAATAGATTTAATCTATTTTTCTTGAATTTTATCAACGTTTTTCGATTTTATATATATTGTTCATATATGTTTGGAGTGTTTTATCAAAATCGGAGCTAAAAATTGTGTTTTACAAACATTATAATATAGATCACTGTGTACTCTTTTAAGTTTTGTTTTTTTTTTTGCCATGATTCCAAATTGCAAAATATTCATCTAATTCACCCGGTATAGTAACTTTTTGAGAAATTCAATAATTTTGTCAAAAGTTCAAAATCAATGTACGCCATAAAAATTATTATAATTTTTTACATTAAAAAAATTTCTATAACTTTTATACAGTAAAATAATTTTGACCTTCTAAAAAATTACTGTAATGCGTGGATTACATAGATAAAAATTTAATAAAAAACTACAAATTATATCACTAAATAAACTTTTAATTGATCTGATCATGTATTACTCGTGTTTTGATCACAAAAATTTACAATAAGAATAGATTTCATCTATTTTTCTTGAATTTTATCTATTTTTCCGATTATATATATATATTTTGTTTACACATGTTTGGAGTGTTTTATCAAAATTGGAGCTAAAAATTGTGTTTTACAAACATTATAATATAAATCACTGTGTACTCTTTTAAGTTTTTTTTTTTTTGCCATGATTCCAAATTGCAAAATATTCATCTAATTCACTCGGTATAGTAATTTTTGAGAAATTCAATAATTTTGTCAAAAGTTCAAAATCAATGTACGCTATAAAAGTTATTATAATTTTTTACATTAAAAAAATTACTATAACTTTTATACAGTAAAATAATTTTGATCTTCTAAAAAATTACTGTAGTGCGTGGATTGCATAGATAAAAATTTAATAAAAAACTACAAATTATATCACTAAATAAACTTTTAATTGATCTGATCATGTATTACTCGTGTTTTGATCACAAAAATTTACAATAAGAATAGATTTCATCTATTTTTCTTGAATTTTATCTACGTTTTTCGATTTTATATTTATTGTTTACATATGTTTGGAGTGTTTTATCAAAATCGGAGCTAAAAATTGTGTTTTACAAACATTATAATATAGATCACTGTGTACTCTTTTAAGTTTTTTTTTTTTTTGCCATGATTCCAAATTGCAAAATATTCATCTAATTCACTCGGTATAGTAACTTTTTGAGAAATTCAATAATGTTGTCAAAAGTTCAAAATCAATGTACGCTATAAAAGTTATTATAATTTTTTACATTAAAAAAATTACTATAACTTTTATACAGTAAAATAATTTTGAACTTCTAAAAAATTACTGTAGTGCGTGGATTGTATAAATAAAAATTTAATAAAAAACTACAAATTATATCACTAAACAAACTTTTAATTGATCTGATTATGTATTACTCGTGTTTTGATCACAAAAATTTACAATAAATTTCATCTATTTTTCTTGAATTTTATCTATGTTTTTCGATATTATATATTGTTTACATTTATTTGGAGTGTTTTATCAAAATCAGAGCTAAAAATCGTGTTTTACAAAAATTATACTATAGATCACTGTGTACTCTTTTAAATTTTTTTTCCCCATGATTCAAAATTGCAAAATATTCATCTAATTCACTCGGTATAGTAACTTTTTGAGAAATTCAATAATTTTTTCAAAAGTTCAGAATCAATATACGCCATAAAATTTAGGGACAATCGGTGAGAGGTCCTTCATTTAAGTTCTAATTGGTCAAAAGTCCTACATACGGTAAATTTTTTTGATTTAGTTCCATTTGTTTTAAAAAGGTGGAAGCATTGCTCACGTGATAGCCACGCGCCAATTACATGTAACTACTTTGTGTGCAATATTACTGTACTAGTTACAGGTAACTAATTTTTTTTATTTTTTTTCAGTTACATGTTCCAATAATATGTAACTTTTTAGTTATATATCTATGATATGTAACTAAAAAATTTAATATTTTCAGTTACATATTTCAATAATATATAGTTTTTTAGTTACATATTTCTAATATGTAACTAAAAAATTTAATATTTTTTCAGTTACGTCACAAAATATTATACATATATATATATATATGTAATTATATAAGTACATATAATTAAAAATACCTAAATATGTATGAAAAATAACAATAATGAAATTGTAACTAACATTAGTTACATGTAACATAATTCACTATAAAAACCGAACGTACTAACTAAAAGGGTCTCCACAATTCCTGCAATACGGGATTAAAATACAAATGAAATTTAACTTAAAAGATTAAATCAAAATCTAATAACACAAAATGATTTCTCACCAATTAAACTTAAAAAAAAAAAAAAAAGATTTTTTACTGATTTTCTCTAAAAATTATTATAATTTTTTACATGAAAAAAATTACTACAACTTTTATATAGTAAAATAATTTTAAACTTTTAAAAAATTACTACGTCGCACTTATATTTTGATCGTTATCGAAATGAAATACAAATATGAATGATATTTTGGTGCACCAACTTCTAGTGCACAAAAAAGGTATCCAAGTAGATGGGGCCATGTTTTTACATTGGAATTGGGTATTTTTTAAGGTTTGTATGTGTGATTGAGGGGCAAGTGGACCACTACATGGTATTGAGGATTTGTTGTGGTCCCGAGCATATCTCCCGTGTTGTAAGGTGGGGACTTCACAAAATCAATAGTACAAATTTATTGATGTGCATATCAAAGGAGAATAAAATGTACTATATATTGTTTTGGGTGTTTAGATGGCATTCGGTAACCGTTTCTGTTCCCATCTCAACAGTAGGATGAGAATGAAATGAAATGAGATGAGAATTTTGTTTCCTTTTGAGAGTCTGTTGGGATGGGAATGAGAATTTTTGTTTCCTTTTGGGAGTAGAATCGTATTGGGTAACAATATTTTTTTTTTTTTTGTTTTGTTTTGGGAATAGAATCGGGTTTGATAACGATTTTATCTTAAAACCATTTTTTTTTTTATTTTGAGATTTTTTTTTTTTTTTTGGTTTTGCCCGGATGGCGGTGGCCGAACAGTGACCGGCGGGTAGGTGACAGTGGCTGGAGGCCGGCGGTTGACGGTGGCCGGCAAGCGGCGCCGGAAGTTGCCGGATAGTGGTAGGACGGTGGGCGGCCGGCGATGCCGGAGGTGACTGGCAACGGTTGCTGGAAATGGGTGACGGCGGTTGACGCGCAGTCGCGCGGCTGATGAACAGTGACAGTGGTTTGAGGAATGGGATAGGAATAATGAGAAACATTTTTTTTTTATTTCTCATTTCTTAAAAAAAAAAGTGGGTACAATTCTCAAATGAGAATGGAATGGGAACGGGAACAAAAATTACCAAACGCTATTTTCAAGCAGAAATCTAAAAAATTTGGGAATGAGATGAGAATTTCTGGGATGAAAACGGTTACCAAATGGGGCCTTAGTGTTCGGACCAATTTATGTGTGTCTTGGCTGATCATTTTTTGGACGATTTTAAATGAACACACTCCTATATCGATCTGGTACATTCATGCATGATTAAATTCAAAATTTAATTTCGGAAGTGTTCTCCGAGAGAGTACAATGTAATAATTACACATAAATAATTCGACAAGAAATTAAATTTTGATTTCATATAGTTAACGCATTTGGTTTTTCAACTTACAATCTGATTTTAAACTGATCTAATAAAAAAATTTGTTAGGAAAATTGAAAGGATTGTCGATTGTGCAGGTTTTTTTTGGTCTTTTAAGGTACAAAAGTTGTTCCTTTCTTTTTCAATTCCACCCGATTTTTTTTTCATTTTACCATCTATAAGGTCTTGTTTCTGCAATTTTTGTTGGAGATAGACTGCAAATAATGGATACTAATTAAATTTGTAACTGTGGGGGAATATTGGGTTCGAAAATGACATGTGCCTCCATCTGATAGGTCACATGCTCAACACGTAACCAACTCCCTCCATTTTTTTTTAACATTGTTTACGATTGGATCAAATTGAAACCAAATTGTAAATTTAGAAACTAAATGTACTAATTGCAAAATCTCGGAAGCACTTAAACATCCGCCCTGAGCGCAATTTTTGTTCAATTGTTAAAATTGTACATAATAATACCCTTGTTTTTTTATATTGCGAACCATATATAACCCAATTGTCTTAATAAGGGAAACTCATAGGCTCTCTAGGCCCCGTTTGGTTACTGATTCTTGTTTCCACGCTTAAAATTTTAGAATTAATGTACAGTAACACATTTTTGTTACTAAAATTTTGGGAATAATTTAAGACTATTTCCTGAATTCTTCCTTAAAAATATGAGAAATAAAAAAAATTGATTCATATTTACTCTCACAAAATTGTTCTCCCACCATCTCGTCGGTCATCATAAATTTGAAGGAAAAAAAATAAATAAATCAAATATTGAAACCAAACGTGTTTTTTGTTTCTGTTCTCATAATTTTAGGACATACTAATTTTAGAATATTCCAAAACGCCAGAACGGAAACATAATAGAAACAGAAAAATTCCACCCTAAAAACTCCACTCACGCATTTTACTCTTTAATTTTAAAAGGAGTGCAAGAGGATTTTTTGGGGGTGTTGATAGTATTTTCGTAAACTGGTAATTTCAACCTGCATTTTGTTTATTTTCTGATTTTACGCCGGAATTTAAGCCCGCCGGAGCAGTGACGAAACTGTGAAAGATCGGAGCGGTGGCGTTGTGAGCAACGGTTCACTTACAGGCATGAAGATTCAAGGCGTCAATTTGATTGATCAGACTGCAACCTCCAACGATCCCAGGTCTCTCTCTCTCTCTCTCTCTCTCTCTCTCTCTCTCACGCGCACACACACAGAGCACGGACTCAGAGGTAGAATTTTCAGATCTAGCCTAGGTGCAATTATGTGTTTGCGGTTCTCTTCCTCAGTTTGATGTTGAGAAGCTGTTCTTCAATTAGGGCACGATTTCGGATTGTTTTTATGGAAACAGACTGCTATCACTTGAATTCAGTGTTGAAATTGACGCACTCAATTTTTGTTTGAATGCATGAAGATGTGTTCATATTCATCGTTTGTTTCATTAAGCAGGTTTATGATATGATATATTAGTGATAGAAGAATTGATGTTTTTTGTACTAGACAAAATTAAGGTTGAGCTGATTAAATTGGCAATACTGCCATAGCTGAAAGTTCCATTAAAGAGTCGGAATTAGCATATGTTTAATTTTTCTATGCTTCAATCTTCATTTTTATAGATCATCACATGTTTCTTCTAATTACCTCAATTTTATTCACGAGAAACATCGCTGTTCTTGGCAATATTTGTTTTTAGGTCTCTTTCGACCAATGCAACCGTAGTTAATGGTTGCCAGGAAGATGCCTCCGATCAGCATCATTCAAGTGGTACTAATGTTCCTCCTGCAACGAGTTCTAAGAGATCTTCTAAGGTTGAGCCAGGCTCAAATGAAGCTAACAAAGATGCTCCTGAATCTAGGAAGAAAAAAAGCTCAAAAAAAGATCGGACAAGCAGCAAAACTGTGAAAGATGAGCATGGTGATGTAGCGAGCATGGGCTCCCTTTCGGGCATGGCGCCGCAAGGCCTTAATTTGACTGATCAAACTGCAACCTTCAATGAACCCAGGTCTCTCTCTCTCTCTCTCACACATGCACGCGCGTGCATACACACACACGCACACACACACGTAGAAGCAGAAATGCCAGATCTAATCTAGTGTATATGAAATTTTAGTCATCTGGATGTTCAAATTTTGTGCCTGTGTTTCCCTTCCTCAGTTTGATGTTGAGAACTTGTTCGTCAATTAGGGCATGCTTTCGGATTGTTTTTATGGAAACAGATTGCCATCACTTGAATTCAGTATCATTGGTGAAATTGACACACTGAATTTGTGTTTGAATACATGAAGATGTGTTCATCTTCATCGTTTGTTTCAATAAGCAGGAAAGATTGAGAAAGTAGTTATGAAATCTTCAGTGATTGAACAATTGACGTTTTGATGAAGTTGTATTAGATAAAATTAAAATTAGGGCTGGAACTGATAATTTGGCAACAATACCATTACTGCATATTCCATTACAGAGTCGGAATTAGCATATGTTTAATCTTTCTATGCTTTAATCTCCGCCTTTATAAATCATCACTTTGTTCTTCTAATTCGATTTTATTCATGAGAATCATCATTTTTCTGGCAATATTCATTTTTTGCACTCCGTTGACCAATGCAACCCTAGTTAATGGTTGCAAGAAAGATACCTCCGATCAGCATCATTCAAGTGGCACTAATGTTCCTCCTGCAACGAGTTCTTACTCTAAGAGATCTTCTGAGGTTAAACCAAGCTTGAATGAAGCTAACAGTGATACTCCTGAATCTAGGAAGAAAAAAAGCTCAAAAAAAGATCAGAGAAGCAGCGAAATTGTGAAAGATCAGAGCGGTGGCGTAGCGAGCAAGGGCTCCCTTTTAGGCATGATGCTGCAAGACCCCAATACGATCGGTCAAACTACAACCTCCAACAAACCCAGGTCTCTCTCTCACACACACACACATACACACACGCGCACGCATGCACGCGCTCATGCACATAGAAGCAGAAATGCCAGATCTGTCTAGCATATGTGAAATTTTAGTCCCCAGGATGTGCAAATTCTGTGTTTGGGGTGCTCTTCCTCAGTTTGATGTTGAGAAGCTGTTCTTCAATTAGGGCATGCTTTTGGATTTTTTTTTAATGGAAATAGACTGCTATCGCTTGAATTCAGTATTATTGTTGAAATCGACACACTCAATTTCTTTTTGAATGCATGAACATGTGTTCATTTTCAAAAGTAAGACAGAAACTGACTAAAATTGGCAATACTAACATGACTGAAATTTCCATTAAAGAGTCAGAATTAGCACATGTTTAATCTTTCTATGCTGCAATCTCCATTTATAAATGATCACGTTTTCTTCTAATTACCTCAGTGTTATTCATGAGAATCATCGTTTTTCTTGGCAATATCCATTTTTAGGACTCCGTCAACCTATGCAACCCCAGTTAATGTTTGCCAAAAAGATGCCTCAGATCAGCATCATTCAAGTGGTATCAATGTTCCTCCTGCAACAAGTTCTAAGAGAACTAAGAAACGATGTTCTAAAGTTAAACCTAGTTCGAATGAAGCCAACATTGATGCTCCCCAATCTAAGAAGCAAAAAACCTCAAAAAAATTCATCAATGGTGATTTAAAACCAGAAGAAAGATCCATCCCCGACACGCCGTTGCTCAATAATTTGGGGGACCACCCTTCCATGTACGCTAGGACAGGACGTGTAAGAATTGGGTAGTCGATTTTTATTTTTATTTTATAGTATAGTATAGAATGCTCATGATTTGTGTTTGGGATATACAGGGAACCCTAATGCAGAACCTTAATTTTCGAGGTGCTTGGCCGACAGCACTTGGATTATATCGTCAGGCACATGATCAATATAAGGTGCTGTTTGGCAAAGCCGGTTTTGGAGATTTTCTTAGGATCGATGCAGTTCAACTTCCTCTAGCATACCTTGTTGCATTGACCGAAAGGTG
Organism: Eucommia ulmoides; assembly: GCA_016647705.1. Classification (NCBI taxonomy): domain Eukaryota; kingdom Viridiplantae; phylum Streptophyta; class Magnoliopsida; order Garryales; family Eucommiaceae; genus Eucommia; species Eucommia ulmoides. The sequence goes on from CM028340.1 coordinate 719,064, forward strand.
GTTTAGCCAAACAAACACCCTTCATCTCGCTAGTTGTGAGATTGGTCCCACCCCTCTCGACTGGACCATGATCACCGGCATAAGTTTCAAAGGCCAACAGATAAGGTTGGACCCAAATTATCCTATGAGTGAAGCGCTGTGTCATTTGGGAGTTGGGCGAGAGGCTGTTTCTGATGGGAAGATCCGATTGAGTGGCATTATGCCCATGGCGCAAGAGTTGAACGTTGAGCCCAAAAATGATGAGACAAAGGCGGTTATGTTCCGACGGTTGTTCCTTTATGTCATGGGTAGTTGTTTCTTTAGCAACAATCGGTCTGTAATAAATCACGAGCTTGTTCAGTTCGTAGAGAAGATTGATGAGGTGGGGTGTTATAATTGGGGAGCAATAACATATGCGGCTTTTCTTGCCGGGATGAGGAGAAAGGTCACCGGGGAGATTGGAGCTTTTACGGGCTTCTGGCCTTTTCTTATGGTAATATAATAATGCTCTTTACTTCTTCCTTTTGCGTTAGGGTAGCGTTTGGAAGCGCAGAATTGCAGCCATTGAATTGGAATTAGAAATGAAAGAGTATATAAATTAGGCACCGTTGTGTTACGCCTTATTAATTACTTTTTGATTTTAAGCAAAAAAGTATTTGTTTTGTGCAATTGATAACACTGAGAATTAGCTTTACATTATCAAACATGCTATTGATTTTTGCTCTTCCTTTTAAGTAAAAGTATATTTTTGCTCATTTAGGCACCTTTTGGTAGTGTTTTTTATTTTTTTTTTATTTTGGTTGCTTAAAATATATAAAAAAAATACATAATTTTAAAAGCAATGTTATGTTTTGTACTTAAAAAGTACCTTTAAAAATAAAAAAGTAAAACAAGATTTTAAATATTTTTTTCGAAATGCAAAAACAATTTTTGTTTTTTGTTTTTATTTTTATATTGTAGGAGATCGATGGACTAAGACTTATCCAACAAATTTTTGTCAATCATCTATGAAAAAAGTACTCGAAAAAATAATAATTACCAAATGGTACCTTACAAATATGAATGCCTTCTTTTCTAATTCCAATTCCAAGGCCTTAATTTCATACAACCAAACACCACCTAAGTCCTTGACATTGTCTTGTTATGTTCAATTCATTTGTATTCCTCCATTTTTATTTTTTATTTTATTTTTATTTTTGGGTTTTTTGTTCATAGTTTTGGGCTTTTGAGTATCTGGAAATCCTTCGTCCGGGCATTGCCGATGAGGATGCTTTCCCAAGAGCCATTCGTTGGAGTTCCCCCCGTGTTTTCTCCTCTGCCGATTTTTCTCATTTTGTTGCTGCCCGCTGTCAATTGGATTACACAGATGAGGCCGAGGTTTGTGCCTCTACTGTCAAACTCTTAGGGACCCGTTTGGTTGTCTAACTTATCTCATTATCTTATTATGGACGAATTTAATTATTATTTTACATATTCTCTGTTGAACAAAGAGGTTACAATTGTCTCACTTGGGTTAATTTTTAGCTATTTTTTGGTTCAATTACATGAGAAAATAACATTTAAAATAGAATCAAAACGGGCAGCTGCTAATTTGAGTTTATCTTATTCTGGACAAATTGATTTTACTATTTACTAGGGGCGTGTGCGGTACGGTTCGTGGACGGTTTGGCCGGCATGGAAACCAGAACCGCTCACTGCGATTTTTTCCAATAGCGAACCATCTGCGCGTTTTTTTGGGGATGGTTATTTTTCGGGGATGGTTATTTTTCGCTTTTTTTTTTTTGGTTGGTTTGGTTCGGTTTTTCAGTTTGGTCGGTGGATTGCGATCTGTTCGAGAACTCACATAAATACATGTATATATAAACACTTAAAACGACGTTGTTTTGTTTTGAGTGGTGCGGTGCCGTTCGGTTTAAACCGTGGTTTAGACTCAATGAAACCGTAGACTGAACTGTAAGGGGTTTTTGGGGACGGTTATTTTTCGGATTTTTTTTTTTGGTCGGTTTGGTTCGGCTTTTCGGTTTCCTGCACACCCCTACTATTTACAGGTTTTCTGTTGAACAAAGAGACGTACGTTTGGCTCACTTGCGTTAATCTTTAGCTACATTTTGCTTCAATTACACGAGAAAATAGCTTTTAAGAGCAAAACCTGAGAAATCAGAGGACCTAGGTGAAATTTGAAAATGGTACACCTTAATGTTTAATTTTTTTTTTAAAAAAACTCAATTTTTAATAAAATTAAAACGTCAAAAGAAAGGATAGTTGATATATTGATTGTATCAAGAATGAGATTTTTTTTTTATTTGACAAGATATTAATAAAAATATTTTGGAAAAAAAAAACAAAAAACGTAGAAGTCAATTTGAAGGGCCCCCAAAATTTGGGAGCCCTATGTGACCGCCACCGTGGCGCCGCCTTATTTACTGTGATTATTCATTTCCTTTCAGGTAAACTGGCAACCTTACTTGGGGAGTTCAGAATTTGATTCGGACAACCTTAAACCCGTCAGACTCCTTGCACAAAAAAGAGTGCCCTTCCAGAGCGTCGACACCTGGGAGTATTATCTTGGCGAGAGGTGTCGCCGGCAGTTGGGTTTCCCATGTCGGGTCCCGCTTCCTCCTCCAAGTAAAATGCATGGTACTGATAACATGAAATCGGAGGATGAGATCGGAGTTGGGAGATCAGCCGTTGATTTGGTGAAGGAGGAGACAGTGGATTATACTTCATGGTTTGCCGCTCATTCGATCGGGAGGATTGTGGACGTTAGTCGGTTTCTTGGGGGAAAGGAAATCGGGAGCAAAGTCTTAGCCCATTGGATGGTGAGTAATTTTTGTTTCTGATTTTTATCCAAAATTGTATTTAGGTAGCATTTGGTAACAATTTTTATTAATTATTTTTTAAAATTTACTTGTTTTTGACAAAATAGTATTTGGACTTAAAAGCAAAAAGCAAAAAATGAAGTTTGTGTTTAATAGATCAGAAATAAGATTCCTATAAATTCTCTTAATTCAAAAAAAATAAAAAAAGTCATATATGATTGACAATAGTGGGTGAAGAGATTCTAGTCGATCAATCTCCATCGATCTCCTAAACTATAATAATTGAAGAAACAAAAAGCAATTATTTTTTGTTTTTTTTAAAAAAAAAAGTTGTTATTTTTTATTTTTATATTTGAAAGTATTTTTTTTTAATTATAGAAAATGCACTTAAAAAACGGTTACCAAATTCCTCTCTTTATTGCTTTTTTTTTTGTTATTTTAGGAAACACACCATCCGGATATGATGCTTATTTCCAAATCCGAGTACGAGGCGATGAAAAACGAGGAGGCTTGCCATGCATCTGTTGAGGACGGTTAATTAGTAAGTACCTAGATTAATAGCATTGTTAACTTAGGCACTGTTTGGTAATGCATTTTTACGTTTTCTTTTAAATAAAAGGTCTTTTTCCGTTATATATATATATAAAGTACTTAAAAAAAAAAAATAGTTACCAAACGGTGCCTTGGCTTAACTCGCCAACTTAAATGAAACTTCTGATAATTTGAATTTATTTATTTTCCTGTTTTCATATTTTTAGTCCGTGATGGGTGATACATATTGGCTACTCGGTCTCTGGGTCTACACGGTTTTTTTTTTGCCCTTTTTAGCCTCTCAAATTCAACAAATATTATGTGGAGAAGAAAAAAAGGATCCAGAAGGAGGCCTTTTTGGTCTTTTCACAGCCAGAATCTGAGGAAGAAGAAGTCCTGTAGAGCTGCATTTTGGAGGTAAACGCGGTGTTTTTTCTGCTTAAGTAGTGTTTGGTTACACAGAATTGGAGCCCTGAAATTGGAATTAGATTTGAAATCATGCAAATTTACACGCGTTAATTTAAAATTTTAATTCCGGGGGTTCGATTATGTGCTTCCAAACGCTGCCTTACACAGAATTGGAGCCCTGAAATTGGAATTAGATTTGAAATCATGCAAATTTACACGAGTTATTTTAAAATTTTAATCCCGGGGGTTCAATTATGTGCTTCCAAATGCTGCCTTAGAATTAACCTCAACGACGTGTCTTGATGCTGAAATCGTTCGTTATTCGCAGACTTCCTGTTAATCTTTCTTCAAGAACCGTGTTTTTCAGACAGAATCATACGAGCCGATCTTAAAAATTTCAGACAGTCTCGAGGGATTACGTTGTTGTACCATTGGTTGTATGTATATTGTAATTACTACCCGTTTGGGGGATAGTTAAAAAACAACAAACCGCAATTCGCAAACACACGCCAAAAAAATGAAATATATTTTGGGGTTTTTGCGAATTGCGGTTTTAGAAAAAAATAAATGGCGCACCAAACAGGTCCTTATGATTTGGGATGTAGTGTCGTAAAGTGGGTCGTCTTTTTTTTTTTTTTTTTTTAATTATTTATTTTATTGGTATTATCTAAATCCTATTAAAAAAAATAGTGAAAAACCATGTGACCTGCTTGGTGCTTGCCTTTTTTGAAGACTGGTAGGTCAGCTGTGGGTCAAATTAAAGTTTTCCTTTCTTTTTAAAAAAGGTTGGGTCATTTTTTTTAATTTTTAATTATATGTATATATATATTTTAAGTGGTAGGGTAAGGATATAAGAATGTGATTCCTCAACATGATTAAAGCTTTTATCAAATTCTCAATCAAAGTGGATGGCGAAATTGACTGCTCTGACAGCGACATTTTATAAGGAACATCTTATAAAAAAATCACTCTTGTAAGACTTTTGGACAATTTTTTTTATTTTTTTTTTAACCTTTTTTTTCTCCTAAAAAAAATTAAAATTTATGTGTACACAATATTCAAGACCATCTATATATAGAAGCTATTTTTATGGGGTGGGTTTTTTTTTTTTTTATACATATATATATATTTTTCTAATATTAAATATAATTTTTTCATTTTTCATATTAATTCGATAGATTTAATTTAGTTAAATGTGTTGAAAATTTATTCTAAAAAATAAAAAACTATAAATGATTTGTTTCAAGAATTTATTATTATTATTTTTCTCTCGAACAGTTGAATGATTTTATGAAAAGTTTAAAATTACTAAACGGGATAAAAGATATTGTAATTTTTTTATAAAAAATTTACAATAATTTTTATGTGATGCAGTATATTTTGGATTTTTAAAAAAATTATTATAGTGCGTGAATTGTATATATAATATTTTTTTATTTTTTTATTTTTTATGATAATAACAAAACAAAATTTAAAAAAAAGAAAAAGAGAAAACAATTTTGTATTTTGGTGTCTAAAATTAGGCTGTATGGAATAATTCCATGCCAGCAGGGGCCTATCTATCTCATTTCTGCTCATAAATTATTTTCTCTCTCTAGAATTACTTTTCTTTCTCTCTCTAAGAACTAATTTTTATTTTTTTTGCTAAAAACAGAAAAAGAACAAAATCATGGCACGCACAACGAAGACAAAAGGCCTAGTTAGGGTTTTCAAAAATTCAACAACCATTTCCTCTTCCCTCGTTCCCCCTCCAAATTCGATCTCCACAAACCAGGGAAACCCCTCTGCTTCCAGGTTCGTTTTCCTGTTAATCTCCCTCCGGCGGTTCCTCTCCTACATTTTCCCGGGAAAAAATCGCTTCAATTTTCAGCTCGTATTCCGGGTAATCAAATTCCCCTCCCTCTCTCTCTCTACATGATTACGAATTGTTAGGATTGTTGTTTTTTCTGTTAATAATTTCGATTTTTTGCATGTTTCATTGTAGGGGTTGACCTGTTTGATTGATTGTTGAATTTGAGAGGTAAGGGGGAAATTTCTTGTTATAATCGTGTGTATATATATACGTTAGCACCGAGGAGGTGAGGGAAGGGGTGGTTTGAATTTCGTCAAATTCTCAATTTTCTTTTTTCTTTTGTTTTTTGTGTGTGGATTTTACGTCTCTTGGAATTGAAATTGGGTGAGGTTTTGAATGCGTATAGTTTAATGGATTTGGAACAATCACCTCCCGCCTCGACCAGTCTGGTTGAATGTTGTCAATGCGGCTGTAGTTGTTCGAATTCGGGCGCTTGGTTTCGCTCCGTGAAGAGAAAACACGACGAATTGGATGAACAGACAAAGAACAGTAGTATCTTCACGATACCGGGTTTCGATCATACCAACGTTGTTCGAGTCGAAATTGAGAATGAATGCATGGCACTGCGCGAAATGGTAACCACCCAACAGCAGACAATTCATGAACTCTCCATCGAATTGGACGAGGAGAGGAATGCCTCATCATCAGCTGCCAACGAGGCGATGTCCATGATTTTAAGGTTGCAGAGGGAAAAGGCCGAGATTCAAATGGAGGCAAGGCAATTCAAGAGATTTGCTGAGGAAAAAATCGAACATGATCAACAGGAGCTCTACGAATTGGACGACTTGTTGTATAAGCGTGAGCAAGACATTCAAGCGCTCACTTGCGAGGTTCAGGCATATAAACATAGGATGATGAGCTACGGTCTGAAAGAGGATGAGCTGGAGGGTGGAAACCCTAATAACATCATTCTTGACAACCTCGACGGTCAAATTTATTCGCCAAACTATGATTATCCGCCCATAAAGTGCAATTTGAATGAAACCCATCATCGAGAAGTTGAAAATGAAGCCGTTGATGTAGATAAATATGCGTTTGGAGAGACTCCACAATCAATGGATCATTTGAAGGATTTGGAATATAGGATCAATCAATTGGAGAAAAGCCCCAGCAATGATCAGCTCGATGGGGAATTTACAGGAACTAAAGATGTGCTTGAAAAGGTGGTAGTTGGTCATTCTCCTAGGAGGACTAGGCATTCTCGGAGGTTTTCTTCAGATAGTAAAAACGGGAATTCAGATTTTTTTACAGATTCTCCCAGGAAGAAGATGATGGAATTGCAGGAAACATCTGTTTTGGAAAAAGTGGCTGATGATTCGTCAGAAATCGAAGATAAAATGAGTGACAGGGTCTATTCGCTCGATACTGTTCAAAACGGGGAGGAGAAAGAAATTGGCGAAATGGGTCATGATTTTATGAATGCAGATGGTGGTGAGCCGGAGATCAAGGAACTTTACACTCGGCTTCAGGCGCTTGAAGCTGATAGAGAATCGATGAGACAGGCAATCATTTCCATGCGGACAGACAAGGCTCAGTTGGTGTTGTTGAAGGAGATAGCTCAGCATTTGTGTAAGGATATGTCTCCACAGAGAAGGGTGCCTGTCAAGAAGCCATCTGTCGTTTCGAGCTTTTCTTTCATGTCAATATTCAAGGTATTTTTATTTTTTTGGGATTTTCTTGGTTATCTATTCGAGCTTCATGTTTATACTTGTCATATAAGTAATCTAGTTGTCCTATTTGCTTATTATGAAAACCAAAAAATAGTTGTTTTTCATTTATTCGATTTTTATATTTTAAGTGACAATTAGGAATAATCTAGTTGAATTGGCGTTTACTGAGGAAATAACCCTTGAACGATTTGTATGGCACAAAAGGATACATGTAACCGATCGAACTTGGGAAAAGTCATCAAGAGATCGTTCTTTATGGATGACGCTAAGGGCCCGTTTGGTTGTGCATCAATGCGCAAATTGTACAATTTTTCAATTAATCAATTTACGAATTGTTATAATTTATTGTTTGATTATTAAAATTGAAAACACTTAAATTAGCTAGCTAATCATTTTAGTTCTAGTTTAGATATTAATTTCTTGTGTATTTGAGTAAAATCGAGGTTTTTGCACTTTGCACCCCGTAAGTTTCGAAGAACTACCACTTTAGCCACTGTACTTTCAATTTGAATACCTTAAATCTTTTATTCAGATCGTGTGAAGTCAGTCCAAATTGGTAACTCCATTATTTTTTATAGCGGGAATCACCCACGTTGGTGAATTCCATCATAAAAAATGACGAGGACTAACTTAACATGATCTGGATTCTTCAAAGTTTAATGTGTTTAAATTGAAAGGACAGGGACTAAAGTAGAATTTCTCTAAAAATTTTACGGCTGCAAAGTGCAAAAATGGGCCCTAAGATATCATCTCTACATATTCAACACACTTTTAATTTTCATGCTTTTGTGTTTACAGTGGGTTGCATCTTTTGTTTTCTGGAGGAAAAAGGCTCGTCGAAGCAAGTAAGTAAATCATTATTCTCTTTACCCGGGTATTTTTCGCTTCAATTCGTTATCGTCGCGTTTACATTAACAAGTGTGGTAATAAGGTTGTATATTTGCCTTCGTCGTATGTAGTTCCAGGATTAATCCTATGTTTGGTAGGATGGAAAAGTGAGAGGAAAGAAAGAGGTGGATGGAAAATGAGAACGAATATGGTTTTCGTAAGAAAAATAAAAAGAAAGATAGGAACGATTCAAAAAACGGGAGGAAAAGTGGGTGGAAAATGGTAAATTGACCATATTACCCTCACATTTAAAGTAAGATAATTTTGTTTTATCGTTTTTTAAGGGTAGAATAGCAATTTAGTTTAAACAATAATTGTGTCGTTTTTTCTCATTTGTGATTGTTAAATAATAAAAACATTTTTCGTTCTCGCTTTCCATCCTTGTTTCCTTCCTTCCGTTTTTCCATTTTTCCTACCAAACGGAGTATAAGGCCCAGCCCGGCCCTGGGGGCAAGGCCTATGGCCCCAAAATTTTGGTTCAATCAGTATATCAACTATCTTTTCTTTTGATATTTTAATTTTACGAAAGAATTATGGGTATTTAAAAAACTATATATATTTAAACATTGAGAGGGGGTCCGTTTTCAAATTTTGGCTAAGACCTCTGATTTCTGAGAATCGATGTTTGTATTTGTAGGTACGTGTTTGGGATGTCTGGAAACAATGCTGGCTTGCTGATGCTTCTAGACAAGACACCTCCTCGCCCCATACACTGGAGAAATCTTTCTACTACACAAATCTGAACTCAATTTGTCCCCTTTTTCTTACCACCTATGCAATGCTCTGTCTTTTTTTTTTTTTTTATTTGTAGGGCGGCGGGTTTGATCTGTGCAGCATTCTTTTACGTTCGTCTTTTTTTTTTTTTTTTTTTTTTTTTGGAAATGAACGGTTTGTGTTGGCCGATAAGCAAAATATGTATAGATTTATTTTTTTTTTCATTTTTTTTTCCTCATTTTCCTCGAATTTAGCTCAAGTAAAACGACTTTGTGAGATTCGTATTCGTGATGAATGTACATCAAATATGTAGTGTGAGATGTGAATTCTTTCGAGCAATTTCAATCTTATTTGCACTTGCTGATATCTCAACGTTCTGTTTGTTCTGGAAGTGTTTTTTTTTTCCCTCCAAAAATTAGGAACAAAATACAAAAAATAAAATGAAAATTTGATCATTTACCAAAAATTTAACAAAAATGGATTAATTATTAGAAAAAAAAATTATAACATCGAGCTTCAAGTTTAAATTTTAAGTATAAAAAATGGGATTTATTTATTTATTTATCAAAAAAATTATTCAATTGAATAAGATTATAATGAAGATGGTATGTTATATTTTCATAAAATTTTAACGGGTTTGTTTGTATAATTTATTGATATCCTGAAAATACAAATACAGACATATTTGTCGTGTCCGACATGGATACGATATGGAGATATTTTACGTGGATTGATACTATATTATTTTTATTATTATTAATTTAATTTTTATATTTTTTTTGTTACTTGTTATATCAATATATTAAAATAAGGGGGTGTAAAGTGTAATAATCCTTAAAATAAGACTTTGCCTTCGTTATTCGAATTTTCCGCAGCGTTCGTTTTCTTTCCTTCCCAGTTCATTCGCCGCGATATCTCTTGGTAGAAGATGCGTCCGGAGATAGCTACGTCCAACGCCGCCGTCGACGCCCAACACCGTCGCTGACGCCTACGCCGCTGGCGACCAGCATTTGAACCAGATCCCTGAATTCAAAATCGAATGAGATTCGCAGATCGCGCTAAATCTAGTTTGTGTTCGATTCAATTCGGTTTGTTTTATGATTCTTTTGGTGTCCTCCGCATGAATTTTGTATCACATTGTCGTTAATGGGATCGATTATGACGAATTTGGGTGTTGCGATTGAAGGAAAATAGGATTTCGGATTGGGATTTTTTGATGGGGAATACATGCGTTGGACCCAATTTGGGGGCCAATGGATTTCTGCAATCTGTTTCGGCCGCAGTTTGGAGAACCAGGCCACCGGAGAATACTCTACCTCCCCCGAACGAAGAAAGCAGCCGAACAAACAAAAACGCCGACGCCGTCGAGAAATCGGAGAGTTCAGTCAAATTAGCTTCCGCCACCTCTAGAGGATGGGAATCGGAGAATAAAGGTTCCGATGCCGATACCAAACCGTCTGATTCTAAAGCATCTGAGAACAAAGGGTCGGAATCCGATACAACACCGAGCGATTCCAAAGGATCCGAGAATAAAGGGTCTGATTCTAAAGGATCCGAACCGCTACCACCGCCACCGTCTCCACAGCCGGCTGTCGTCCAACAAACGCCGCCGGAGCCCGTTAAGATGGTTGCAGAGGAGCCAAAACCGGCCAAACCAGAAGGAACAACCAGTAAACCACCGGCAGATGCACCAAAACAGAACAAACCAAACAACATCAAACGCGTATCGAGTGTAGGGCTTCAAGTTGAATCAGTTTTACAGAGAAAAACCGAGAATCTGAAGGAAATTTACAGTCTGGGGCGAAAGCTCGGACAAGGCCAATTCGGGACAACTTTTCTTTGCATTTCCAAGGCAACCGGAAAAGAATACGCCTGCAAATCCATCGCAAAGAGAAAATTAACAACCCAAGAGGATGTAGAGGATGTGAGGAGGGAGATTCAGATAATGCATCATTTGGCAGGCCATCCCAATGTGATATCAATCGTGGGTGCGTACGAGGATGTTGTGGCTGTTCATGTTGTAATGGAGCTTTGTGCGGGTGGGGAGCTCTTCGATAGGATCATACAGAGAGGGCATTATACAGAGAGAAAGGCAGCCGAATTAGCTAGAATCATTGTTGGTGTGGTTGAAGCTTGCCATTCTTTAGGAGTTGTGCATCGAGATTTGAAACCCGAAAATTTTCTTTTCGTCAATGATGAAGAGGAGGCACCGCTCAAGACAATCGATTTTGGGCTATCGGTGTTCTTCAGGCCAGGTATTCTGTTAATTTATCCGATTTCTATATTGATGTCTTGATTGAATTGATATTGAAATTCTTGCATATGTACAAATATAGTGTTTTTCGATCATTAGCTTGAGAAAATTAGTGAATGACAGAATGGGTTTCATTAATGTGCAAATATTCAAACTTACTTTACCACATGGTTTTCCTCATTATCCCAGTTGGTCTTGATCTTAAAAATAAATAAATAAATAAAAAATACACTAACAGTAGCTTGATTTTGGGCTATCGGTGTTCTTCAGGCCAGGTATTGCATTAATTTGTTCAATTCCTATTTTAATTTTGTAGGCATGAAAAAAATTCATTGAGGGTTTTACTATTTTGATGTTTTGATTGAATTGACATTGAAATTCTTGATTCATATATATATATATATATATATAAACTAATAGATTCTTGATTCAGGGGAAACGTTTACTGATGTGGTTGGGAGCCCTTATTATGTGGCACCGGAGGTGCTGCGAAAGCTTTATGGTCCAGAATGTGATGTTTGGAGTGCCGGTGTTATAATTTATATTCTACTGAGTGGCGTCCCACCGTTTTGGGATGGTGAGACTATTCCCTAATTTTTTATTTTTTATTTTCGGTTCCATTCTCTGATCTGAGGACCTAATCGTTACATCACAATAACCTTTTTTTTTTTTCAAAAAAAATGAACAGAAACGGAGCAAGGAATATTTGAGCAGGTTTTAAAAGGCGAACTTGATTTCATATCGGAGCCATGGCCAAGCATATCGGAGGATGCAAAAGACTTAGTGAGAAAGATGCTTGTTCGAGACCCCAAAAAGAGGCTCACTGCTCATGAAGTTCTCTGTGAGTATTTAAATTGTCCCCCAAACATGGCCTTATATTCTTTAGTGCATGCATCAACCTTTAGTTGTTTTTTTAGGGATTTGGGGGGGGGAGGGGGAGGGTAAAGCTACTTTTGGATATGGGTTATTGTTTACCGAGTTCTCACTCTTTTCAATCTATGTAAAAATATTTACCCTAAGGCAGTGTTTGGTTGTTTGGAATTGGAATCAGAAATGAACGCATGTAAAAACCCAAAAATTTGCATGTCTTCTTTTCTAAACCCAATTTCGCGATTCCAATTTGGTGGTTCCAAACACTCCCTAAGATGGATTTTTCGCTAATAAAAATCATGTCTTAGCATTCTCTCTATTCAAGCTATATGTATATATATTCATCTATTTGAGATGTATTTTTTTTTTTTTTTTTTGCAGGCCATCCTTGGGTTCAAATTGATGGCGTTGCCCCTGATAGACCTCTTGATTCAGCTGTTCTAACCCGTTTGAAACAATTCTCGGCGATGAACAAACTCAAGAAGATAGCCGTTAGAGTAAATCACTTTTCCATTCTCTAAACGCATAGGCCATGTTTGGTTGAGAATTTAAATACTAATTTCACTTTTTAAAAACTCAAAATACTGTTATTTTTCTTATAATAATATAACTCAAAAACAATCTCACAAAACAATATATATTTATATTATTTTTAAAATTTATTTTTAATCCTTTTTGTAATATCTTTATTTTTTATTTCTCTATAAATTTTCTTACCACACATTCACTTAACAAACACCATTATTATTTATTTTTCGACATTATATTTCAATTAATTATTTCACTTTTACTTTTCACAATTTTAACAGAATTTTCATAAATATTCTCTTCTTCATAATTTTTTTTAACCAAACTAAACAATTTTTCACAATTTTTTAAACTGTTTTCGAAAACTAATCCAAACAAACCATTAATATTTGAGGACTAAAAGCTAAACTCAAAGGTAGTGTTTGGGAGAACAAAATTGATTCATTGAAACCCTGGAATCGGAAATAGAAACAAACGCATGTAAATTTTAAGAATTTTTACATACATTCATCTCCAAATCCAATTTTAAACCTCCAATTCCGTCAAACCAAACACAATCTAAAGATAATTATATCCTTGTTTTGCTGTCCTTCTATAGGTGATTGCTGAGAATCTCTCTGAAGAGGAAATAGCTGGACTTAAAGAGATGTTCAAGATGATAGACACCGATAACAGTGGAAATATCACACTCGAGGAACTGAAAACGGGCTTGGAAAGAGTCGGTTCCAACGTCAAAGATTCAGAAATCACCGCTTTAATGCAAGCAGTAAGTAAAAACGCAAAAGGGTTCTTCGTAAAATTTATGTCCATGCAGTACATGCGCTACTGTAATTTTCTCGTAATTTCAAAATCACTGCGCTAAATGAAAAATCACCATAATTTTTTTTTAAATTTCTTCCCATGCAGTTCACATGTTATAGCAATCCTTTTTTAGAACTCCAAAGTCATTGTACTACATTAAAATCACTGTAATTTTTTAAAATTTTTGTTCATGCAAGTCGACACTCTTCAATAATCTTTCCAGATGTCCAAAATCACTGTACTACATGAAAAAATCACTGTAAATTTTCCATGTAAAAAACTAAAGCAATTGTCATACAGTGCACTGACTTTAGACTTCTCACACAAAAAATTACAGTAATTTATATATAGTGCAATAACTTTGTTTGAACTTCTTTCAAGCAAAAAAACCAAAACATAAAAATCCACTAATTACTTGATGAATTCAACATATTTGCATATAAATTAAGTGTTTTTTTTAACGTGTTGAATTCCACATATTTTCTTATAGATTGAGTTTTTTTTCACATGTTGAATTCAACATATTTTCTAATTAATTTAGCTGTGTTTTTTTTTCCTTCAAGGCCGATATAGACAATAGTGGAACTATAGACTACGGGGAATTCGTAGCTGCAATGCTCCATTTGAACAAAATTCAAAAGGAAGATCATATGTTTGCGGCTTTTTCATATTTCGACAAAGATGGAAGCGGCTACATCACCGCTGATGAACTTCAACAAGCCTGTGAACAGTTCGGTTTGGGAGATGTTCATCTTGAAGAAACTATACGTGAAGTCGATCAGGACAACGTAAATTTCACGTCTTTTTTTTTTTTTTTTAATTTAAAAAATTAAAAATTAAAAATGGAACTCATTAGGGTCTGTTTGGTTGTTTGTTTTTAGGACGGGCGAATCGATTATAGCGAATTTGTGGCTATGATGCGAGACACCGGTTTTGGCAAGAAAAATTTACAGAACAGCAAAAGCATCGGATTCAGGGATGCGTTCAAGCACGCTAACAGTACATGATTTCGGTAAATAATTGTTCCGGTCTATAGCTTAATTTCTTGGCTACATTTGTGCTTGATTTATGTTCTAAAAATGCATATTTTGTTTGTAAAAAGATGAGTTTAGGGCTCAAAAAACTGATGGAATTAGGGTTTTCTAATCCATCTTTTTATATTCTATACCCCCAATTTCTCTAGTTTTAATAAGTTGGTAGTTAATATATATTTTTTTTATTTTTTATTTATTTCTTTCATTGAATATTAATTATTCTATAATTTTTTTAATGAAATGCAATTTTGACAGAAGAAATGTACTTTGATGGTTGAAAACTTACCCTAAACCTCAAAGTTCCACTTTTTTCTTGTATATTTTTTGACAAAACGTGGATACATTTTCGTAATTAAATTAAAAAATGTCGCGGATTCGAGAAAATTAGGCGACATTTGGTTAGTGTTTCCGTTTTTCTGTTTCTAATTATAATAAATTGAGATAGGATGGAATGAGAATTCCGTTTCTATTTTCGAAATACTCCAAAAAACAGTGAATTCAAAAATTTCAAGTTGTTTCTGGAGTATTTCGAAAATAGAAACAAGTTGGGTAACGATAATTGTCCCGAAATTGTTTCTTTTAATTTATGAGAACAGAAACAAGAAACGCGTTTGGTTGCAATATTTGTTCATTTTTTTTTTATTTAAATGTATGACAACTGGTACGGTGGTAGTAAGAATAGTTTTGTGTAAGTGAATAAGAATTAATATTTTTTTGTTTATTAGATTCTTAAGGAGTTCAAAAATTCCAAATTACTCCTAAAATATTGAAAACAGAAACATGTTTGTCAAACGCGTTTCTTTACGTTAATCTCAAAATTTTGAGAGCGAGAATGGAAATCAAAGAACATAAACAATAACCAAACGGGGCCTTACTCTTTATCCTATTTTTCTCGCATGTTATAAACACGGTGCGAACGATAAACAGTGAATTTCAGTTGTACAATACAATCAACTTCGACTATGAAATATAGATAAATTGTGAAATATAAATACATTTTTTTTATATACCCACAAGTATTCCCACACCCTAACAAGATGTAAGACTAATCTCGTTCGAGATGCGTGGTTATCTCTTTTAACAAATATTTTTTCGTAGACTCGAACCCTTGACCTTACAGAGATCCCTCAACTGCTTTAACATCTTACCGCTTAACCACACACTAATGTAAATAGACATCGAAACGAACCACATCCTATTCCTATATACCTTACCCTATCTATTATGTATATGCACATGACCACTTGACCTACCAATACCATCAAACACCTTTTTTGACACTAACCACCCCTTAACTTTCCCAAAACCTCCATTCCACCCCATAACTTTTGATTCACCCATCATTTTCAACCCCCTTCTTCTTCTTCTTCAATGATTAAGGGGAAGAAAAGGGTGGTGGCCAACCCCCTTTCGATTTTATTTACATTTTATTTACCAATTTTTACCATTTTGGGGGGTGGTTGATGTAATTATATGGACCACTTGCATTGATTTCACAGAAGTTGGCACCTTTTTGGGGATTGCTCCTCCCACTTCTCACGGCACCATCATATTTGGGTTCTTATGAGTGTCTTTATTTTCTATTTTTATTGATTTTTTGGGGGGATTTTTTTTTTAATTATTGTTATTTTAGAGAATTATTTTTGGGTCAATGTGATAATATCTTGATAATGTGTTTGATTGAAAAGGGTTTATATGTAATTTTATAAGTGCCAAAAAAAATTTAAAAAAAAAACTTTCATTTCTACAATTTTTTGTAAATTTTATAAATTTTAGACAAAAATCTGGTATACCTATCGATACAAACAAAAATGAGTTCGATTCTGGGTAATTTCGTAATTTACTTGTCACGGATCCAGATTTTCGCAGACGCAATTGTTCGTGAGGCTCTCCCCAATGCGTTCGTTGCGCGATGATAAGTTTGTCTTCTTGTACGATGTTGACTAGTTTAGTCCTACCTTGAGCTCACTAGAAGAGTGATTCCAACTCCCAACCAGTTTATGCATGGGAGGTCAAATCCCTCTTCTTTTGTTAGATCCATGACCAACGACACAGTCTTCAAACTTAACCGGGCCAATATACCTCGACTCTGAAGAAACACCTAGTGGTGTCAGCGTCCGCCTGACTGGGAGCTACATATAAGTATTACGATCCTCCAGCTAACATCGTTATTCTTTCAGACCACATTTTTCGTCACTGGTCCATGACACTCTCCCCATTGAAAAAAAAACAAAATTGTGTTCAATTCTGAATAATTTTGCAATTATTCATATATATATATATATATATATATATTTGTAATTTTTGAGATTTTTTTAGATTTTTTTTTTTTTTTTTAATGGTGAGTGGGAAATTAAATTAAAATGTCATTTTCAAAGGAAAAAGAAGGGGTTAGAGCAAAAGATCATTATTGTCTAATCATCAGAAGTACGTGATCATGGTGTCCACGTGGATATGCTAGGAGGCCGCGAATTGATTTGCGATCCACGTGTCGTAGTTTAACCGGTGACTCACGGTCATAATCTCATGTGTAACCTCTGTACACGCGTCGACTTTTGGAAGGAGTTGCACGCAATATTACGAATCCCTGCTGGGGACACACACACAGAGCCGTCACTGTCACGTGCCTTTACCACGCGTTAGGCCGGCACCGCCCTTGTTTCTATGCGTGTGAGATTTTTTTTTTTTTACCATTTAATATATATTTAAATATTTAAATAGACGATAGCGTCTTTGACAGGTGCCATTAGATTTGTCATTCCGCTGCAGACTCTCCTCGCACAATACATCTTCGGAAAATGGGTATCGTAGATACGACGACTCGTCTTACTGGCTTTCCGCACTGCCCGACAAAAGTAGCATCTTAATGTAAATTATTTGTGAATCGATGTATTTATATGTTTATTAATAACTTTGCATATATTTATAAAACGGGTTTTTTTTTTCATGACCTTAAATTTGGTAAATCACTATTCATTCAATCAATTAAATACAATAATTCTGTCAAAAGTTTAAAATTACTGCACGCCATAAAATTTTAAGTTTATGTACTATTCACTGAAACCCCCTCAATAATAAGTTTGTGTAATAATACAGATAAAATCACTTAATCAATTAAATTTTTCTTAAAACTTACATAAATTGTTCAGCTAAATTTAGGTTATTTAATTGTCGTACTGAACATACTCGACTAAAATTCAGCACTTCGAATTTTAATTTTATCAAACAAATTTCTCATAATTTCAATACTGAAAAAAGCTCAACATTTAAAATTTAAGCGTCAATTAATATAAAAAGTAAAACCAATGAAAAAGAATATTTTTTGGGTGGAATTTATTTTATTATTTTTTTAAAAAAAAAAGGAAAATATAGGGAGGGGGTGGGAGTCAATGAGTGACTAAAAGTCAATAACTAGGTGTTTCTTAGTTCAACTTTTGACATTGATAGTTTGATTATCAGCATTCACTATTATTAAAATAATATATATATATATATAATAATTGAATCAATCATGATGTTATTTTATTAAAAGTAAAAAGGACTGAAATGAAATAATAAAAAAAAGGAGGGGTTTAAATCCAAAGTGAGTGGGTTGCCAAGTGGCAGGCAGCTGTTTGGACAGATGCTTAACAAAAATGTCCGTTTGGGGCCACCTTTCTGTCCTTACCCCCCCATTTTTAAACTGCTTTACAGCCCATTTAGACAACAAAAGCTGTCCATTGCGGCGGCGGGCGGTAGTCAGCCGGTAGATAAATAGTAACTATGTGTTTTAGGAATGGAATAGGAATAATGAGAAACAACTTTTTTTTGTTTCTCATTTCTTAAGAAAAAAGTGGGCACAATTCTCAAATGGGAATAAAATGGAAACGGAAACAAAAATTATCAAACGCTATTCCCAAACATAATTCCCAAAAATCTGAGAATAGAATGGGAATTTTTGGGATGGGATGGGTTACCAAACGGGGCCTTATAATACGATGTGATCGGGCTAACTTACGCGTATTTTGACTAATTATCTTTTTGGATGTATTCTTTTATGTCGATCTGATGAATTGAGAATTAAATTTGAAATTTAATTTCTGAAATACTTTTCAAGAGAATCAAACTCTGATTGACAAAAAAACAGAGCATATTCCTTTATCAATCAGATTAACAACTCTCGGTATATATATATATATATATATATATATATATATATATATATATATATATATAATTCTCTTTAATTGATTTCTATTTTTCTTTATAATTCTTCAACCTTTTTCTTTATGTCATTTGGTCAATACCAAAAAAGGAATTTACAAACAATAAAAAAATAAATCTTCTCACCAATGATAAAACCAACCTTCTCTCGTTTTCTTTATTATTTCTCATGGAAAATTTTCAAAATAATAATAATAAAAGAATGTTCTATTATTTACGAAATTGATTTATTTTAAAACAATATTCAAGTGTCGAGTAGAATCACATATATATATATATATGATGATCAGGTGACGATAACCATGATGTGAATATGACGCCAAATCATTTTTTTTAAAAAACAAATTTATCAAAATTTGAAATTTGAAAATTCAAAATTCAAAAGATAAGAAAACTATGAACCGTGATCTAGAAGAAACAAAATTCCAAAAATAAAAACTATGAAGCATGATCTTGAAGAAACAAAATTCCAAAAATCTTTTATTTTGTTGGGTGCCCTAGTAGAAGGGTAACCTCAAATGAAACCTAGGCCTCATATATATATATGTATATATATATATATGGCTTTTGTGAATGTCACGTTTGGACATTGGCTAAAAGTGGTCATTATTACCACCTAATAAGGTTAAATAACCATAAATGTTAAACATTTGGATTGTGATTTATAGACTTCAAAGTATATATATGCGTGTGTGGAATTTTCCGTGTAACGATTTTTTATTTTATATATTTAAACATAAATATAAAGCTTAAATGATAATAAAAAAAGAAAAAAAGAAAAAAAAAAAGGAGGATTAATCCGTTTGATAAAGGAATGTGCCTCTTTCGCTATTAACCAGGGTTGGATCTTCTTGAAGAATACTCCGTGAGTAAAATTTTGAACGCACCAGATTGATTTGGGGAAATGTATTCTTAACATCGCCTGAGAAAATGATTAATCGATGTGTATATAGACTGATCTAGACATATTTTACCGTATAATAAATAAATAATGTATAATTTAACCCAATCGAAATATTTAGACAAAATTTTCCTCTCAAAAAACAACGTTGTCCGTTTATATTATATTTATCGAAATCATTTTTAACCATTAATTAAAAGATAGTTTCAAATATATTCCTAATTTATAATAGATCATTTAGTTACTATTGTATAAACCGATAAATCAAAATTCAACTTGTTACGCGATTTGTACTGTATATTAGGTTTAAACCGAACCAAACTTGCACGATATACAAATAATATAAAAATCTATAATTATTTATATATAAAAAAAAAAATGTGTTTTATATATATCAATACCATTATACTATTTGAGTCTTTTAATTAATTCATATCCTTCCAAAAAAAAAAAGGGGTGGGGGAGATAATGCAAATAAAGAACATGTCCGAACACGTGTACGGTTAATATGGCAGGATCCGATGAATATGATTGATGTTGTGGGATAGTCTGTACAGATCATATCTTTATGCTTGTGTTGAGTAATTATCAGAATTATGGAGTTACTCGAAGTGTAATTAATGAACTGGTCCAAGGGTAGTTAAGTAACTTTAATGGGTTTCCTTCCAATTTGGTGCACCTTTATAAGGGCACAGCTAGGGTTTGCATTCAACCACATATGAAAACAGTTGGGAGTTATATCACTTCCCTCCTTAAAAAAAAAAAAACCCATATGTTCTCTCTCTAGATTCTCTCTCTAAACTCTATCTCTAGAACTCTAAACTCATCTTTTGCTTCAATCCTTGCCCCCATAATCCCATTTCAGACAAGAAAACTGAGGTATGGAATGTTTGATCTATCTTCTAATCTCTCCCTCTCTCTCTCTCTCTCTCTCTCTCTATATATATATATATATATATATATATCATATGAGCATTACTAAGGTTGAATACTCATATGGGTTGGCTACCTTTTACTATATATATAATGTTGTTAATTTATGCGGGTTTTTTTTTTGTTCATATCATTTATGGGGAAAAAAGAGAGAATTTTTAATTTTATTATTGAGAAATTCATTTTTAATCTTAGAATATTGAAATTAGCATTTTTTTTTTATGACTTGTTAAGCAATATATATAATATATAAATGTGTGTATATACTTTTATTATACATGCATGGTAGTTTAATATATGAAAAAAATATTAAATAATTATATTTAATAACAACGAAAGAATGTATGTTTGACATATTATTAGTAATTTTTTGTTATAATATTAAAATAACGCGAGTTAGCCACATCGAACTCTCAAAGAGGAAAGAAGTAAGCAAGTAGCCGAAGGTTGCGCGCACAATTATAGCAGTACGTTAAGTTCGACTTTTGAGAAAGTAGGAATAGGAGAGCGCTCATCTTGGGGTTTTCCTCATTAGAATTAAATAATTTTTTTTTTCCAAATAGAATTTTCATTTCTCATTCATTATATATATATATGTATGTATGTATATACACATAATTTATTTATTTAATTTTTACATAATGGTAAAGATGGAGTCGATCACAAGTCTAGCGAGGACAAAGTCCGATCAGCTAGTGGAGACGGTGGCGGCAGCATTCGCCTCAGCGAAATCACCGGCGCCCAGCGACGCCGCCGGAGGTACACCTGATGGCGGCGGAGGAAGCACCCTCTCGAGGAAATCTAGCCGCAGACTGACGTCGGCTTCACCGGGGCGTAGCGGCGGCAGAAACACTCACATCCGGAAGTCGAGGAGCGCGCAGCTGAAGCTCGATATCGAAGACGTTAGCAGCGGCGCCGCCCTGAGCCGTGCGTCCAGCGCCAGCTTGGGGTTCTCTTTCTCGTTCACCGGCTTCACCGTGCCGCCGGACGACATCGCCGATTCGAGGCGGTTTAGCGACGATGACAGCCGTGAGTATTTCTTATCCACTCTCACTAAGATTTGTATTATTGTCAATATGCCCCCCAAATTTAAGTATAAATTATAAATAGGCCCCAATATAAAAATTTCAAATCAACCAAATTAAATGAATTATTAAGTTTAACTTTAAAAAAAAATCAAATTGAATGTAGATCTACACTGGGACGGCAACGGTTCAATTTTGGGCTCGTTTCCAAAACCAAAACTGTTAGATATATAGCAAACTCAAAATCGAATCGTAAATCGTCCATTTTTAAATCGAATTGTTTAATATATTTAAAATCAGACCCACAAAAACTGCGAACCCGATAATTTTTTTATATGTTTATTAATTTTCGCTAACAACGCAACTTCGTAAAATTATAAACAAAAATATAAACATAAATTTCAAACAAAATCAAAACTTAACCGTGTAAATAAATGAATAAATAAAATAGGGGTAATAAAATATTTTTTAAAAAAATGTTAAGCAGTTTGGTTTCACGGTTTCTATCCAAAAATCAAAACCGCTTCAGTTTTTAATTTCGAAACAAAAAAATGATTTGAAAGGTTTCAAAACTGAACCATTCAATTTGGTTTGGTTTGGTTACCCGCCGGTTCGGATTCAATTGACATTCCTAATCTATACAAGTATTGCAATTATATTTATTAATTATAACAAATATATATCTATTTTATCTTCTTTTTTTAAAAATAAACACAAAAAATAGTAATTAAAAAAAATTGTCTATAGAAATTCTTGATCAAATATGATGGGGGTTCTTTTAGCCTTGACCCCTTAGTCTTTGTCCTTATTTGCAAAGAGTTCAAAAGACAAAAATAACCTTCCCAAAAGTGGAGCTTTCCGGCCCATATTATCAGACCACTAAAAATCAAAATGGTACTTTGGTCATTTCCAGCCAAAACCCAACTTTTCGTCCTTTCATTTTCGTCCCTGATTTCCACGAAATTTCCAAATTGAAAGCTATATTTATTTATTTTTAGGAAAAAGACCAACATGAAGCTGGAGGAAAATTTATTGGCCCACATTACACAAAGTGGAGTTTTGTTTTCTCTATAAACAAACAAAATAAATTTAAGAAATATAATTATTTGTTTTTTTTTCTATTTTTTTAATTAATTATTATTTATTTTCATCAAATTTTAGTTTTATTTTTTTAAAAAAATAAAAAATAAAATAATAATATTTTTATCTGTGGTGAAAGCGAGTTTTGTTGGAGAAATGTAAAAGAGAAGAATATCGAATTTTATTTCTGATTAGGAAAGTAAAACGAGAGGAAGAAAATTTATTTATTTATTTATTTATCTAATTTGTGATTTTACTCTCGTATATAATAAAAATAAATTATAAAAAAATTTATCATCACGAGTAAAACTATAATTTTAGTGCATATTTTTAAAAATTCTCCCTCGTTTTCCTTACAAATCCTTTCAAATTTGTCGAGATAAAAATTAATTTACGCATTCTTATTTCTATTTTATTTTTTGTATATTTTTTATTTTTCATCCAAACAAACGCAAGCTTAAAGTATGTTTGATTGGAAGGATGGAAAAGTCAATTGAAGGATAATAGACAATATTAATATCATATCTGGTCAAGAAAGAAAAACGAGAGGAAAAAAACTTATTTATTTATTTAATTTACTATTTTATCCTCATATATTACAAAAATAAATTGAAAAATATCACCAAGGATAAAAATAAATAATATTAGTGTATTTTTTTTTTTTTTTACAGTGTTCAGATCAGTTTACATGCACCTTGACTAATTATCTCACCGAACAATCTTAAGGGCGCACTCCCCCACATCGATTTTCTACATTCAAGATGTGTTACTTTCAAAGAGAGTGAAACCCTGATCGATAATGAAAATAATATCTCCCCTTGCCGACGGGATTAACGGTTCAATAATTTTATCCTCAATAATTTGTACTCATAGTCCCACCAACTTAGTAGTACTAGTAGTACTCAATTAAAGGGAAAGCACAGACAAACAAACATTCATTGTATTATGGATACATTGTCATAACCCACTACTGTCAATTGACACTTTTGTCCCCCAAAATAATGCCATTTATAAATAATTCTTTCTTGTCACATCCAAACAAGTCCTAATCATCTGGGTGGGGGGCTATGTGAAAGTCCACAACTACCCTTTGATTTATTTTAGACTTTTAGGTCCTGTTTGGCTGTACAAAATTGAAACTAAAAACGAACATATACAAATTTCTAAATTAATAGACTGACACTTTGCACTCCGCACATAGATTTGATCAAATCTATGTGGTACAGATTTAACTGTAACGATTAAATAATCAACAAAATTGTACGAAATGACAAGTTTATCCTTATACCCTACCCTACTCGAACCAAGGAGAATAAAGAAAAGGAAAAAAAAAAAAATTTGAAATTTGACCATTAATTTTAACGAAAAAAATAACCGTTGCAATTTATTCTGAAGTACAAAAAGAAAAAAGGGTTTACAAAACTATCCAAAAGTATACAGTATAATTTGATCAAATCAACGACGGTCCTAACGGACAAAGTGTCACCACTTGTCAAGAGTCAAGACCGAAGTCTTCTTGTGGTCCTAAATTTTGATTTTTTAGCTCAAAATGTCCCTTTTTTGGATGAGTAATACATTGAATCAATAATTGATACCAAAATTTGGCCAACTAGAATTTGAAAAAAAAAATCATTGAATTTTCAAATTTTTAATTTTAATTTTAAAATGCAAAGTCAAACCATGGAATAAATACGAAAAGACATTAAATTCGATTAGTCTGATTCATAGTTACAGTGGCACCACCCTGAAAGATCTGTCTAACTATAAATAATCAGATTGTGCTTGATTGACACAAAATTAACTTCGGGGAAAAATGAAAGAAAAAAACATGATATAGAAAAATGCGTATACATGCTTCTTGAGTTTTATATATCTATATCTATATCTATAGAGAGAGAGGGGAAGTCATCATATTCATACCATATGGTGCTTCTTACAGCAGAAGATCTTGAAGCTGGAAAGCAAAAGAAGAAGATTCAGACAGAACCCACATTGCCAATCTATCTCAAGGTAATAAAAATCATTTTTTTTTTTCCAAAAAAAAAAAAAACTATTAAAAGCTGCAAAATTTTACCTTGTCATGCAGGTTTCCCCACTATAAAAAGATTTCCTTAAAAAAAAAAAAAAAAAAACAATCAATAAACACGTACATATATGTACATACATACATCACGGGTCGAATCCATGTTCAGTTGAGACATGAATGGCAATGGCATGGGTTGATTTTGACGACCGTCTTCTTCTATCTATGTTGTTTCGACAGAGGCCAAGAAATAAAAAAACGGGGGGTGTTTGTCGGGAGGTTTTATCTATCGATCAACGCGACCCATTGAACATGGCTATCTTGTCAGGTTCAGTCTTGTACATTGTCTCATCTTAATATGCCATTCATGTACAAGACTTCATCTTCCATACACACACACACACACACACACACATATATATATATATGAATACATATACATGCATATGCATATATGTGTATGTGCATGTGCATGTTTCATATAAGAACTTGTGTAACTGCAAGAGAGTTGTTTCATACATGTGTGTCTATATATATATATCACATACGCATAAGCTAAGTGAAAAGAGAAGAACTAGTAGAGAGGTATGGCCTTGCCCGCCTTCTCTTCACTATTAACTCCAAAAAATCTAATGAAACCAATTTATATACACACACACACACAACGTTGCGTTGCTTGCTTCCTTTCATTCTTCTTTAGCCTTAGATGTCCTTTCATAGATTCTCTAACCTCCGAACATATATGTATGTATATATATATGTATAGAAACGTAAAATCAAGTCGTGTTTTTTTTTTTTTTTTTTTTTTTTTTTTTAAATGTGGATATTGCAGTTTACGGAGGTGACATATAAAGTAATTCTGAAAGGAGTGACGACGACAGTGGAGAAAGATATTTTGAATGGAATTACCGGTGCAGTAAATCCTGGAGAAGTATTGGCGCTCATGGGACCTTCCGGGAGCGGAAAAACGACGCTTCTCAGCCTGCTCGGAGGTAGAGTGAGAGAGCCGACTCCTGGTGGCTCTATCACCTACAATGATCAACCATATTCAAAGTTACTAAAGAGCAGGTAAACGAAAAATACCAAAACTACTTGGGTAGTGTTTGGCGGAATGGAATTCAAGCAAAAAGAAATGGAATTAGAAACGAACCCATGTAATTTCTTTCTTGATTCTCAAATGGGCTTGTTTCTAATTCCAATTTCGAGCCACCAATTCCGTGAAACCAAATGCTGCCTTAATTTTTCAATGACCAAGAAATTCAAAGGAAAATGAGACATGGAAACGTTTTTTTTTTTTTTTGTGCAGGATTGGATTCGTGACTCAAGACGATGTGTTATTTCCTCACCTTACCGTGAAGGAGACGTTAAGATATGCAG
Source organism: Eucommia ulmoides (assembly GCA_016647705.1). Lineage (NCBI taxonomy): Eukaryota > Viridiplantae > Streptophyta > Magnoliopsida > Garryales > Eucommiaceae > Eucommia > Eucommia ulmoides. The sequence goes on from CM028340.1 coordinate 744,954, forward strand.
CGCTCCTCCGCCTGCCAAAAACATTAACGAGACAAGAAAAGGAAAAACGTGCCACAGATGTTATCTATGAATTAGGCCTGGAGAGGTACAAAAAAATCTAAAATTTTTTATAGCCTGATAGTGAAATTGCATATATAACCTCATGAATGAAGCGAAATTATCAAAAAAAAAAAACTTGTTACAGGTGTCAGGACACTATGATTGGTGGATCATTCGTTCGGGGAGTTTCGGGTGGAGAGAGAAAGAGAGTGTCGATCGGAAATGAGATTATAATCAATCCTTCGCTTTTGTTTCTTGATGAACCGACTTCTGGCTTGGATTCTACAACCGCTATGAGGATCGTTGAATTGTTACACGACATTGCCGAGGTAGATTGCATTTCTGCTTTTTTGTTTCTACATCCAATAAACTAGGATGGGAATTCTGTTTCCATTCTGGAGTATTCCAGGAATAGAAACATGTTTAGTAACAAGTAACAACCATTGTGCTGAAATTGTTTCTTTTAATTTATGAGAACAAAAATAAAAAACATGTTTCGTTGCACCATTTGTTCTTTTTTTTTTCTTTAAATGTATGGTAACCAGCGGGTGTTTCTTAGATTCTTAAGGAATTCGGGAATTACTCCCAAAATTTTGGGAACAGAAATGTGTTTACCAAAGCGTTTCTGTATAATCCCAAATCCTGAGAGCGGGAACAAAAATCAGGGAACAGAAACAGTAACAAAACGGGGCCGTGTTACGAAACTGTACCTTACTGAATTCAATTTCATTTCAATCATACGGCAGGCAGGGAAAACGGTAATCACGACAATCCACCAGCCATCGAGCAGACTCTTCCACAAATTCGACAAGCTGATTCTGCTGGGGAGAGGGAGTTTGCTCTACTTTGGGAAGGCATCGGAAGCTATGTTATACTTTTCATCCATTGGATGTTCACCGCTGATTGCCATGAATCCTGCAGAGTTCCTGCTAGACCTTGCAAATGGAAATGTTAACGACATTTCCATCCCGCCAGAATTAGAGGATAAAGTTCAAATGGGGAATTCCGAAAGAGAAACTATGAACGGAAAACCATCTCCGGTCGTTATGCACGAGGTAAACCTAGTTCTTCATTTTGTATTTAAAAAAAATCTTGAATTAAGTTATATACAATTTTCTATCCCCCTTTTTTTCTATTTATTAATAAGTTTTTAGTCTTTCAGTTAATATCAACGGGTAATATAAGGCGTGCCAAAGGGACACTTTTCTCAATCCGCTACTAGTTAATATCAACTACATTGAATCCATCTTGTTGATATTTGAATTTACACTTAATGTCATAGCTAAACTCGACTAAAATGCTGGTAAGGATTAAATAATAAATTACTCTAAAAGCAGGATTTGTTGAATCCCACGTCGATGTTGGGCCCTTCCCCTGATATCCGTTCACAGTGGCTTATCAAAGTCCACCTTGTGCGTGGGGGGGAATGTTGAATCCCACATCGCTTGTGCTATTTGATCCTGAGCTATATATAAAACCTAGGGCAGCAATCCTCATCTTACAAGGCGTCTTTTGAGAGTGAGTTAGGCCCGTTGGATTTGTACAAGATCCCCAAAAAAAAAAAAAAGGTCCACAATATCGTGAAGGTTTGATTACAATTTTCATCTGATAACAGTATCTGGTAGAAGCGTACGAGACAAGGGTAGCCGATAACGAGAAGAAGAAGATTTTGGTTCCAATACCGATAGATGAAGACATGAAGTCAAAAGTGTATTTGAGGAAGAGAGAATGGGGGGCGAGCTGGTGTGAACAATTCTCGATATTGTTTAGGAGAGGCCTCAAGGAAAGGAAGCACGACTATCTTAGTTGGTTGAGGATCACACAAGTTTTGGCCACGGCGGTCATCTTGGGTTTGCTTTGGTGGCAATCGGGCGGTAGTACCACCAGAGAACTACAGGATCAGGTTTGCATTTTTGCCTACAACTACTCACTTAAGAAAAAGGCGAAAACAGTTAAATAAACTACTCATATATATATATATACACTGCTAATGTATACTTACAGAGGGGTAGTCTTCAGTATATATTGTAGGCGCTAAATCAAGAAAACATCGTTTTTCTCAGGCAGGGCTGCTGTTCTTCATTGCTGTATTCTGGGGATTTTTTCCGGTTTTCACAGCGATCTTCACATTTCCTCAAGAACGGGCGATGCTGAGCAAGGAAAGAGCGGCCGACATGTACAGACTAAGTGCATATTTCTTGGCCAGGACCACAAGCGACCTTCCTCTTGACCTTTTTCTGCCTGTACTATTCCTTCTCGTGGTTTATTTCATGGCAGGATTAAAACACACCGCTGATTCATTTTTCCTCACCTTGCTCACGGTTTTCCTCTGCATTGTAGCAGCCCAGGTATATCTATATGTATATATATGCTTCTTTCATCTATCAGCTTAAAAATCGCAAAGTTACACTTTGAACCCTTGAAGTTTGACTAATATCTTACTTTGGTCCTGGCGGTTTTAATTTGAATGCAAAACACGTTAAGATTTTTTAATCATCCCACTTTAGTCTAAATCATTATGCAAGTTATAACTTCGGATGGTAAACAATCACGCCATTTCCCTTGCATGTTTTTAAGATGCTTTATGAGCATTCTCTGTCCAAACACTCGGGAATAGATATATATATATAGGTGGGGTGGGGGAAATTTGCAGAATATTTATGGATGGGGACGGGAAAGGGAGGAGGCTATATAAAACCCCTAAAAAATAGTTAGGTGCATGGCACATGGCCATTTGCAGTAAAAAAATTGAAACGGGTTTAATGATTTGAACTGAAGCGGAATGGTTGGGAAATTTTAGGGTGTTACATGTTCAAATTGAATTAAAGGGACCAAAGTAAGATAATGGTCAAAGCTCAGGGGTGCAAAGTGTCACAAAGCCCAAGATCAACAGTAAAGCTTCACTTAGGTAGTGTTTGGTAGCATGGAATCGGAATTAGAAATGAACGCATGTAAAAATCAAGAAAATTTACATAGGTTCATTTTACCAAACACGACTTTAGCTAAAAGTCTAAAACTTACAAGCGGGATTTTCATTTGCAGGGACTTGGACTAGTTATCGGGGCTACACTAATGGACTTAAAGAGGGCAACAACCCTGGCGTCCGTGACTGTAATGACCTTCATGTTGGCCGGTGGCTTCTTCGTAAAGGTAAGAACACGCCACTTCACCCACCAAGTCATACATAAAAATATATTTTTTCCCCCAAAAAATAAATTAATAAAGAAAATGAAACATAAAAACTAGGGGGGAAATGGGTTATAATTTAATTTAATTTTTATATTTTTTTGCAGAGAGTTCCGGTATTTATATCATGGCTACGCTATCTATCATTCAACTATCACACCTACAAACTACTGCTGAAGGTGCAATATGAGCAGATCGGCCACAACATCAATGGCATGGAAATAGATCGCGGTTATAAGGAAGTTACAATTTTAGCCATCATGGTTGTTGGCTACCGTCTCTTGGCGTACCTATCTCTAAGGAGGATGAAGCTTCAACCGGGAGCTTAAAAAAACGAGAAGATTCAACCAAAACAAGGGCAAATTTTGAATTTTCACTATTTCGAGACCCCTTTTTGCAAAATTTGAAAAAAAAAATTGCAACAAGCACTTCTACAACTTTCTAATCCTACAACACCGGAAAACACATAGGATAGACAAGAACGTTGAATGTTCTTGTACAATCCCGATTGATGTTCAGACAGCAGGTCATGAACATTCTTATCAGTAACGGTACTTTTTTGCATCAATCAGCTAACTACAGCTTGTACGATTATTATACTACCAGATGAACGTATCAAGTTTTGAGTAATAAAAAAACAATGGATTTCTATTGATGAATGATTCAAAATAAAGTATTGACAAAAGGGCCGGCATTGTTATTAAACTGATGTACCTCAATTTTGATGGCAGCCAAACACGGCGTAGACAGTTTTGATATTTCTTACATATTTACGAGAACATTTTCTCATGCTAATTTCCTTAACCAACCTAGTAGTTGAAGCAGAGCAGCGTCCAATACCCGCGACTTCTTCTCAATTCCTGATTTAAGAACACAAAAAACTCTAGTTTTTTAAAAAACAAAAAAGAAAAAGAAAAAAGGGGTTGGGGGGGGGGGTTGGGTTGTTGCTTTGCACCCTTGAGTTTGATTATTATTTCACTTTGGTCCCTATAGTTTCAATTTGAACACGACACCCCAGTTCAAATCAATAGCTACATTAAAATTTTGAACGGAAATCTATCACCTGACGTGCACCCAACTATTTTTAAGAGGATCTTAGGGGCATTTCCATCCTCTTTTATATCTATGTATTTGTTATATCTATATTTTTACTCCCAAGTATTTGGGTAGAAAGGAGAAAGGGAAGAGGAAAAGGAGACAGGTGAAAATGACAATAAAGCCCTTCAAAACAGTCACATGTGTGACAAGTGATTATTTTTTGTCCAAGATTGTAATGGGGATAATGACTCAGACTGTAGTGGAATGTTTAGGAAACCTTAAGATGTTATATATTTAAATTGAAACTATGGGGACCAAAGTGAGATTTTGATAAAACTTCAAGGGATCAAAGTGTTGAAACCCTAAATTATATTTTGGTCTATTCTTAAAAAATTGCACCAACCAACTATTTATCATAATTGCATTTAGGCCCACAACATTTTTTATTCGAAAATCAACAATTCTATATCATTTTACCTATATCGGCTGCTACTCTGTGAGCACACATTACTCCTGAAAAGGCTACGGCTATAACGCCTTGTCCAGGAAAGCAACTATCGCCTACACAGTATAAGCCTTCGACCGCCTGAAACCTCAATCAAAGCATCAAATCAATTTAATCATTTTGCAATAAAATTGTAACTAAAAGAGCAGCCCGATGAACGAAGGCTCCCGTCATTGCAGGGTCTAAAAAAGGTCACATGTACGCAGTCTTATCCCTGTATACAAAGAGACTGTTTCCAAGATTTGAACCCGCGACCTCTAAAAAAATTCTTTTTTTTTTTTTGAAACATAAATTAGCTGAATTCAACTTACAGTTGTGTTGAATGGCATTCCCAATAAGCCCTTTGGTATACTGCGGGGCATAGGTCCGTAGGTCCCACTATCACGAGCCAAGTACCGCCTGTGTGTCTTCGGCGTCCCCACCTGCATAGTAAAGTATTTACAGAATTTTAGAACAATATTATTATTATTATTTATTTTTAAATTTTTTTTTTTTTACTAGAATTAGCACCTCCTTGAGTGTAATAGAAGACTTGAGACCCGGAAATAGTTTCTTTTCCAATCTGCTTATGATTTCATCTGCTACAAGCTCTTTCTTGGCTTCATACTCCTTTTGAGAAAGACCCTAATAGAATGAAAAAAAAAATACTTATTAGAGATTTGAAACAAAATCGAGATAATATGAAAGAGTGGGGGTGGAATGTGTTAATTCACGTAAAAGATCGAAATGGGGGAAACACCTCCCAGTCCTCGATGGAAGAAGTGGTGAATATGTGAAGAATATGGTGTCCTTCTGGAGCCAGCGAGGGATCAAGAACGGTTGGGATGCTCAAAAATATGCTTCCATACGGCTTCTCTAAATTTTCCCAGTCGTTCTGCAAAAATTAGGCACCGTTTGGTTTAAAAATATAAGAGGAATCAAATTAACTTTTTTTTAAATCTAAAAGAGTACTTAAAAAAAGCATTACCAAATAGCGGCTTAGTTAAATAACACGAGCCAATTGAAGAATAACGTACCTCAAGAACAAAATGGTGGCAATCTGTATCGGGTGGTAAGATCTCGGCTTTAACCCCCATGTGTATAGAAAGAAAAGAGGGGGCCTTAACGTAAATTTTCTGGAAATTTTCTTCTTCTTTGGGTAGGTCCTCCCTTTTCAAAAGCTTTCCTGTTATATACATACATATATATATATAACACATTGAATCTAATCAACAAGCCAAACACGAGATTGAATTTTAAAATGATTCGAGTAAGAACTAACCAAAAGTATCCCATCTAGTAGCATTTGAAATTATCGTTTTTGCATAGAACTCCTTGCCATTTGAAAGCCTCACTCCAATCTACAAGGAGATGAACAAAATACATAAAGCGTTCCCGTTTTCTGCTTGCTTATATATATATATATACATAACTCACCGCTTTACCGCTGTCAGTTAGAATGCTTGTCACGTTCGCCTTGAATAAAATTTCACTTCCCTGATCAACCAAGCCTTTTGACAAGGACTTTGCTATCTCACCAACCCCACCAACAGGGTAATTAATTCCCCCAAAGTGTCTATCACATAGAACCTGAAAAAAAAAAAAAAAAGGAGTTTTATTGTGAAAAATGAGAAGACGAAGAACAATAGAGATGGATAAGCAAAGGTGATAAACAGATTTACCATGCTTGCATTGATCATTGGTGTCTGTAAAGCATTTACCGTGCTCACTATGAAACACTGCCAAAACCCATCATCAGTGAAAAGTTTATCTTGAAAAAACAAGCAAAAACTTAGGGCGCGTTTGGGTGAAGGATTTGATTTCGATAAGCGATTTATGAAATTCATAATTTGAAATTCATTTGTAAAATTTCAAGGAATTTCAAACTGTTTTTTTTTTAATTCAAAATTTCAATATCCCATCATTTTTGTAGATACTCACTCTCCAAAGATGTCTGGTAAGAGGAGGATTGCCTTGAGACTTATACATAGCTCAGGATCAGGTAATACAAGCGATGTGAGATTCAACACTCCTCCTAACGTGCAAGATAGACTTTGACAAACCGTTGCAAATGGATATCGTGGGACCCAACATCAATGTGGGATTCAACACGCCCCCTCGCGCGCAAGGTGAAATTTGATAAACCATTGCGAACGGATATCGGAGACCCCAACATTAATGTGGGATTCAACAAGCCAGCATCAACAAAAGTCTGGCTCTAATACCATGTAGAAATCCAATGAGCCTAACTCACTCTCAAAAGATGCCTTGTAAGAGGAGAATTGTCTTTAAACTTATATACAGCCGAGGATTAGGTAACACGAGCGATGTGGGATTCAACAATTTCTAAATTCAATAAATTTATCACATTCCCTATCCAAACACACCCTTATAGATTAGTTCCTAAACGGTGTGTGTGTAAACTCACCTCGGCATCTATGAAGGAAAGAACCTGGGGATCTTTTATGAATTTCCGAGCTATGTCTCCAGCATTTTGTGGTAAATAATAGGCTGCAAATGATAAAATGAGCCATAAATGGCACCTTGTTTGGCTCTCAATAATCCAATTTTGCATCAAGAACTATATATAAATGAATAATACCTAGTGTTAGACATTCAAGAGGCTTCTTAAAGAACTGCCCGAAAAGGTATAGAGGCTCCTCAAGTGACTTCAATTCCAATGAGTTTAAGGCATTGAAAATCTGTCATTCGATCAAATGTTAAGGTTTCGACAAGTACTAATAAACCTCAAACGTGTATATATATATATATATACCTTCCAGCATTCGGCGTAAAATCTAAGGATTCCTTCTTTTTCATGGGGGAATTTGCTTGTGAGTTCTTGAATAAACTCATTGTATTCTCTGTGTACTTGAACAGAGAGGTTGTTTGGAAGATGAAAATGGACGGTAGTTGGATCAGGTATCACCTCCATCTTACATCCAACGGCTGCTAATGCTTGAGTTATCAAGTTTAAATTGCCCTGTCATGAATCAGACAACTGTACGAGGTAATAAACTGTTCATAAATCCAGAATACTATGAAGAACAATCATCTAAGAACCCTAACCTTATCGCTGAAACCAAACATGACAGATGATCCAACGTCAAATGTGTATCCATCTCTCTGGTAGAAGCCGGAGCTCCCGCCGGGAATGACGTACTTCTCCAGCACCAAAACCCGGGCGCCCTTAACCGCCAGCTGCGTGGCGGCGACCAACCCACCGATGCCGGAGCCGATAACAATGGCGTCGTAGTTGCTGTTGTTCTTATTCAATCCTTCAATTTCGTCTCTACCCATTACTTTATTATCTACAACATCCAGTACTGCTCTTGACCTACCAGAAAATCTGCTGCTCCTCCTCCGATTGATCCCACAAACGACCAATTTCGAGTACCCAGAGCTCGAAATTCTCTGATTTTGATTTCTGGGTTTTGAAATACCCGATTGGGGAGTGATGAATTTAGACGAAAACTGGAAATTACAGTACCCAGATTTCGGAAATTCATGATTTGCGAGAACTCGGTTTTTGAAGGAAGCAAAAGCGAGCTCCATCGTCGGCAGAAATGGTGGCGGAGAGAGATTAACAAATGGGTGGCAAGTGTTTTGAGTTGTTCTGCGTTTTAGCTTCGAATTTTGATTCCGAGTGATGATTCCTCAAGAAGATGAGACAAAAAAAAAAAATTATATAAAAAATGAATCACTCACCGTTATTGGATTTGTTTACTTTGCCTTGCACTCCAGTTATTGGACTTCCGGCGGCCGGAGAAAGTACTCCGGCCATGTTCGGGTCACTAATTAGAGCCAAGTGAAAATTGAACCAATTTAAATTCCCTTGTGTTCGAGATTAAACTTTACCATGAATATTCATTCAAATTTAAAATAAGAATTAAACACAAAAAAAAATTTAAAAAATATAAATTTACGATGTTACCTACTTACCTTTAATTCCGTTTAATTTACCAGTTAAATTAAGTGGAATGGTTAATTAAAAAAATAATTAAAGATATATGGATTTTGTACCAAAAAATTAAAAATAAAAAAAATAATAAAATAAATATATATATATATATATATATATATTAAAGTGAAACGCACCAAACTTATTAGACCACAAAAAAATTGATCAATATTTAGAGGGTCAAAATTTAAATTGCCCAATTAATTAATCAATTTATTAGATATCTCGATGAATTATTTATACATATGTGTGTCGTGAATTGTAGTGGGTTAAATATGTGTGCATATTTGATTCTTCACGTTTCACATTTGTTTCAATTTAACAAAATTAAAAACATTTTTAATGATTTCGGATGAAAAATGGGTTGCGTTCATCATGTGACTTGGATATTTTTTACATTTTATCACTCTATTAAATTTTAAATGAATTTTTATTATTTAGTCTTCAAAAGTAGTAGATTATATAGAAAAATCTATCAACGACTCAATATAAGTTTTTAGTTCTCAAAGAGTGTTAATTATTTTTCTTAAACTATTGTCCTTAAATGTCATTTAATTTAAATTTGATGACACTTTCTGTAAAAAATAGTCAAACGTCATTGATGACCCACAAACTAAAAAAAATATTTTGTGAACGTTTATAATAAATTAAATTTATAAAAATTATAACATATTTATCTACATTTCATTATCTTTATTTTGATTATTTTTTGGTAGGAAAAAAAAAATACAAACCGTTAAAAGTTCTTTGCAGAATCCAAAACTATAATTGATGGTAACTAAGGCCCCGTTTGGTTAGTATTCCCAACCCAACCCAACCTAAAAATTCTAAGTTTGATTTTTGATAACGCGTTTGGCAAATACAAAACTCAACTCAACCCAACCCAACCCAAAAAATATGAATTGATTCTCAAAATGTTAAGGAAATGAGAAACAAAAAATGTTTTTTTTTTTTCTTCCAAAAAACTCAACCCAAAGTTCTCAACTCCAGCCACCGTTCGACGACCACCCGCCGCTGGTCACCGCCGGCTGCTGCCACTGTCCGGCGACCGTAGCCAGCCACTTCCGGCGACTGTCGCCGGACACAGTGTGTCGCCGTCCGTCCGCCGACGCCGGCCACCACCACCATCGCCGGCGTCTAGCAATCCGGCCACCGTCTAACACCGCCACCAACCGCTACCAAACACAAAAAAAAATTCAAAAAAAAAAATTAATTTTAGGATAAAATCGTTACCAAACACATTCTGTTCTTAACACAAAACAAAAATTGTCGTTACCAAACGCAATTTTGTTCCCAAAATTCTCAACCCAACCCAACCTATTCCAGTTAGGTTCAGAAAAGTGGGAACACTAACCAAACGCCACCTAAATAAACAAATGCTTACTAACAAAATTGTGTAAGTGAAAATTCACTATATAGTATTTTATTATGTTCGTGAATTTGATTTAGTGAATGTGGGCTAAAATAAGTCTATTTTGTCGAGCGTAACTAATTCAGTAAATATTCATTCGTGAATTTAATTTATTCTCAAATTTATCCATTTTTTTAAAATTTAATCTATTATTAAATTTACCCTTTTCTTTTTTGTACATATGTAAGACGAGGAGATTAGACTCTAGACTTTCCACAAGAAAGATAAATTAGATTTGTTTGGATAAATTGGATAAATTTACCCTAATTGATATATTGAAAATTGACTATTTTTGAAATGACCAAAAAAATGGGAGGAGATAATATTTTCTTCAATCCTTGCAGAAGAAGCGCCAATGGATTTGGATCCGAATATCCATTTTCATCTCTCTCCAGCCCAACAATTTTAAATGCTAGAAAACTCCTCTCTCTCTCTCTCATCACCCGTGATTTGATTCGCTCTCTCTTCGTCGCTACGCAGACTCTTCACTGGTAATCATTCTATCTCATGATCTTTGTGTATTCATGAATGTATAACAAACAATTATATGCATACGTTCAATGATCGTCTCTCAATTTTGTTGTAGTAGGCGCATTTCTTTTGATTTTTCGTAAATGAATGATGAATTGATTGCGAATTCTGTTCGCTTATCGATGCATATGTTGCAAATTGTTTAGAATTTAGATCAATTCGTAGTTTATGCTCGATACGCAAAATACAGTAACTCGTTAACAATTATATGCAAACGTTCAATGATCGTCTCTCAATTTTGTTGTGTTAGGCGCACATCTTTTGATTTTTCGTAAATGATGAATTGATTGCTATTTCTGTCTGCTCATCGATGGATATAGTGGAAATAGTTTAGATTTTAGATCAATTCGTAGTTTATGGTCGATACGCAAAATATAGTAATTCGTTTTGCTTTGTTAAGGTGATTTAGGGGAATCATGAATCGACTCTTGAGCTCCGCTCGACTCATGATAGTTTCAGATCTCGACTTTACGATGGTGCGTATTTCAATTTTAGCGAGCTCTTGGTTAATCTCTGTGGTGTTATGATTTACTGAAGATGTGGTGGTTGGCAGGTTGATCATCATGATGTTGAGAACGTCTCTCTGCTTAGGTTTAATGCCTTATGGGAGGCAAATTATCGTCGGAATTCTTTGCTTGTGTTCTCGACGGGAAGGTCACCTACACTGTATAAGCAGCTGAGGAAAGAGAAGCCCCTGCTGACCCCTGACATAACCATCATGTCTGTGGGAACTGAGATTACATATGGTAATTCCATGGTGCCAGATGATGGTTGGGTTGAATACTTGAATCAGAAATGGGATAAAAACATAGTCCTAGAGGAAACAAGCAAGTTTACTGAACTTACTTTTCAGGTATAGCGATGATTCATGGCGTCCGTTTTATATAATCTGAAAAGAGTTTTATCCCTCTTCCCCACTCCCTCACCCCATTTATGTTTTTAGAAACTTGAATGTTATGTGCAATGAATATGATGCATCGAGTAAGAACATAGCTTTTGGCTTGTTGAATCTTTTTTAATGCAGTCAGAAACAGAACAAAGGGCACACAAGGTTAGCTTCTACGTTCCGAAAGGCAAGGCTGAGGAAATAACAAAGACCCTATCTGAGCGTTTGGAAAAACGTGGGGTAAGATCATGCCTTCTCTCATCAATCTCTGTGTTAGAACTGTAAATAATGATCGCCCTTTTGCAATATTGTTACCGTTCTCTATTTTTTCAATTGTATTTTTAATTTTTTTTTGTTTCGGTTTGCTTGATTATTGGTCAGTTGGATGTTAAAATAATTTACAGCGGAGGGATGGATTTGGATATCTTGCCACAAGGTGCTGGCAAAGGGCAAGCCCTTGCTTATTTGCTTAAAAAATTTAAGGAAGAGGGGAAGTTACCTATTAACACTCTTGTTTGTGGCGATTCTGGAAATGATGCTGAACTATTCAGCATTCCTGATGTATATGGCGTCATGGTTGGTAGTTCACACAATTCTTCAATCCTCATCGCTTTTTTTCCCATCACTTCAATTTTGACATTATTTTTTCAGATAAATTTTCGGGTGAGCTTTAGTTTTAACAATTTCTTTTTTTATTTTTTACATTTTGCAGGTCAGTAATGCCCAGGAAGAATTATTGCAGTGGCATGCTGCAAATGCTAAAGATAATCCTAAAGTAATTCATGCAACAGAGAGGTGTGCAGCGGGTATTATACAAGCCATTGGTCACTTTAGCCTGGGTCCAAACACGTCTCCTAGAGATGTTATGGACTTATCGGACTCTAAGCTTGATGAATTCGATCCCTCATATGAAGTTGTGAAGTTTTACTTGTTCTTCGAGAGATGGAGGCGTGCAGAGGTTGAGGATTCTGAGTTTTATTTGGCAAATCTTAAAGCAGTCTGCGTATGTATTCTCTATCTCCTTTACTAATTGCAGTTTAAAGTTTCATATGCTTATGTGTAGGGGCCCGTTTGGTTGCCTAAATTATCCTATTTCATGAATTATCTTATTTCTCCATTTACCTATGATCTGGTTCTTTGAATAACAAAACATACAGAAGAAAATAACATCTGAACTAGAACTAAAATGGTTCTAGCTAATTTAATTGTTTTTAATTCTTGCAAGGTAACACTAAACTATAACAATTCGTAAATTGACTGATTAGGAAATAGAGAAATCTAACTTCTTTCTCGATGATTTTTTTTTTTTTTTTCTTAAGCTAATGATCGTATGATTTTAGTGTTGGGTTGTTGCTGAAATAGTTTCATAATCGAGTAAATGCTTAGCTTAGTTTAGAGTAACAAAATTTTCATTTTTCTCCCTTGAATCTATGCATCTCAAAAATGCATGTAAAAACTATGAAGATCATAAAAATCCATGAATTGTTAGGGGGTCCAACTTAAAATCACATGGTGTCAAGTGGAGTAACTCCCTTCTATAGTGGTTTGAAAACTCTCAAGTGATCGATGTAAGACAAGAATCTATCACCCATTCTTAAGTGTAACCCTCGGTTTGCACGGACGATTTGACTACGAGGAAATTATAAGAAATACGCAAGCCCTGACTTACATGGATGATTTGATTACGAAGGAATGAGAGACAAATTAATATAACATTGGTTCTGATACCATGTTAGGAGGTTTCAACTTAAAACTATATGGTATCAAGTCGAGTAACCCTTTTGATTTATATAGTGGCTTGAGAACTCTCAAGTGATCGATATGGGACACGAATCTAACATTGATAGGGTTTTGACACTTTGCACTCATGTGGTTGACCATTATTTCACTTTGGTCCTTAAAATTTCAATTTGAACACGACACTCTGAAGTTTTGTAATTATCTCAGTTCAGTCCAAATCAATAGCTCCATTAGAACTTTGGATGGCAAACCATCACCTATTGTGCATTCAACTATTTTTAAGAGGACCTTAAGCGTATTTTGATCCTCTTCCTTTGACCTTTAGGAATTTCTATAAGAAACTTGTGTATATATATGTTATGTTATATCTATATGCTTGAGTGCCATGGTTTATAGAATGTTCATGGTCTTTGCAGTGTCCAACTGGTACTTTTGTTCACCCTACCGGTGTTGAGAAATCTCTTAGAGACTGCATAAGCTCGTTGAAGAGTTGTTATGGCGATCATCAAGGGAAACGTTTCCGTGTTTGGGTGGATCAGGTTTTACCGGAACAGATCAGCTCTGATGCTTGGCTTGTCAAGTTCAAAAAATGGGAACTTTCCGGTCAGATCCCCCCCCCCCCCTCTCCCTATACTATTATCTCACTATTTATATAAACCTTGTTACTGATTCATGTAGGTGAAGAGAGGCATTGTTGTGTGACCACAGTCTTACTGAGTTCAAAGGTTAGTTTTTTAAAGTTGTGTTGTTTGAGGCGTCATTGTAACAAGAGCTCTTAATTTATCGCACTCATTGGTAACGTTTTTTTTTTTTTAAAAAGTACTTTTTTACTTTAAATCAAAAAGTACTAAAAGACAGCGCAATGTATGAAAGCTCCCGATACTTTGGGAAAGGTCAGATGTATTGAACCTTGTCTCTACATACAGAGAGACTATTTCTAATTTTACTCTAAGCGTTTGTCTTGCGCTTAAAAACAAATAAAAATAATAATTAAAAAAAAGGTAAATATGTGATTTTTGAAATCAGATAACAATTTTTTATTTTATTTTTTATATTTATACTTTAAGCGATAGATGGACTAAAAACTTCTCATAAACTTTTTTTTTTAACATTTGTAGGGATAATCTTGAGATATAATACATATATTTTTATTTTAAGCAAGTGCATTATTTATTTATTTTAAAATTACTTGAAAAAATGAACGATGTCATGTTTATTTATTTATTTATTTTTAATTTTCAGGATGTAAGTGTGGCGGAAGGGCTGACATGGATGCACGTGCACCAGACATGGCTAAAAGGAGCAGAACCCCGTGATCAAACAACGCCACAAACAACCTGGGTTTTTTAGTTCTGAAGATTCACCCTCTTATATTTTTGTTTATGAAACAATCCCGCTAATAAATTGTTGCATTATGATTATTATGTTTTCTTATCGTAATTCATACATTTTGTATACATTAACATAATATAACCCAAATTATTGCTTGATAAACGAGTTTATGTAATTTTTGTAGAATTTATGTTTTTGATTTTTCATATGATAATAAAATATGTTGAGAGTTCTAAAAATAATAAAAAAATAAATAAAAATAAACAGGAATTGTCAAATTCAACCATTTTTTTTTTAATTTTTTTTTAAAATTTTGGGATTTGTTAATTTTCAAGCGAGTTAAATGAAAAAAAGAAAAAATCTCTCGAGAATTTAATTTTATTCAGCCTAAATGTAAGAATTATTAAAATAAAATAAAATTGCGAGTTGAATATTTTTCTCGTTTTATAGATACCAAAACATATGTGTTGACGGCTCGACTGGGTTTGACCAGTTTATTTAAACAAAATGCAAGAATTATTAAAAGATGAAATTATGAATTGATTTTTTTCCTTATTTTATGGTTACCAAACAGAGTGTAAGAAAACATGGACGCTGAAAATATGTAAAAAAGAAATTAAAAAAAATAAAAGGGCCCAACCGGGTTCGAACTGGTGACCTCTTGATCTGCAGTCAAATGCTCTACCACTGAGCTATGGACCCAATTGATTCTTAGCCTTAAAAAAAAACATAATTAAAACATGCATTTTATAACAAATATTTTTTCTAAGATTCCAAAAATAACTTTCTTAGAACTATCTCATGTGTAAAAAAATCATTGTTATAAGACTCCATAAAGTGGTATTTTTATAGGATCGGACATTTGGACAATTTTTCTTAAAATTTATTGTATATTATTGTCTTATTTTAATTCGGACCAAAAAACGATAATAACATGTTTGATCAAAAGTACTAAAATCGCGTTTTGATAGGATGAAATTTAATTTTGAATAGACGTTGATTCAAATTTTAATTGATGCATTAAAATAAATTAATTTTATTAAAAAATAATGTAATTTTAATACAATATCGGCATGATAAAACATATTATGTCACAAGGTCTTAAACAAATTGATACATTAAAAAATTAAAATAAAATGTGTTATTTTTCAACAATCAAAACAATAAAGACTCATTTATAAATTCAGGTTAAAATAGGGGGCGAAAAGTGAAAAATCAATGAAGTTACCACCGCTGTCCAGTGAACTTCCCACGTGGCATCTCAAATGGCCATTCATATGACACGTGTCCCATCATATTTTCAAAATTCAAAATCCATCATCCCATTTAAATTACACATTCCACCCCATTTTCTCCTCTCTCTATTTGAATAACTCCACATTGGAAAATTAGATACATATCCATTAGACTACGAATCGCCGTTATTTTTCTCTCTGATCTTGAAGCTAAAAATGGGTCTGAGATTGGTGTATGGACTGGTCTTCTTGTCCTTCATGTGTGTTAGCTTCAAGTTACTGCACCTCTTCCTTCACCCTGTTTTCTACCTCGCCTAGCTTTCCTCGCCACAATGGTCCTCCGGTTGCCAGCGGCTGTGGCCATTTGCAGCTCTAATCCGCCGCCGCGGCGGCGGCTCACCGGAGATAAAGTTGTACCGGAAATGGGTCAGTCATATATCATATATCATATCTTATATCTATATATATAGACATATGAATACTGTATCGTGTTGTACCAGAATTTGTATTTTCTCTTTTGTTTCAATGATCTATCATGGCATATCTCTGTTAATTTTGAGGAGTTTTCATTGTTTTGGAGATTTTTGCACTTTGTACCCTTGAAGTTTCACTGATTTTTTTTTACTGTAAGTTGTGTCCTGTCAGTTTACGCGCATCTCGACTAACCACCTCACCGAATGACGCATGCCTATCAACGTGATACATTCATGATTTAATTTGTGGAGTATTTCTGAGGAGGGTCGAACCCTATTTGACCAGAATATAGAATAACCACCCCTTGTTAACCGGATTAACATTTCCTAGATAGATCCTAACCTTTTAATTTGATCACTGTTCAATGTTAAATTTTTATAGAAATCGTAACAACCATGTTCATCTGATGTATTCAGGATTAAATTTATAAAGTGCTTCGCAGAAGAATCGAATCCAAATTGACAGGAGGAAAAAAACACTTCATTTGTCAATCGGACTAACACTTCTCAGATAAACCCTAATCTTTTCATTTCATCACATTAAACCCTGAAGCACGTTAAATTTTCTAAAGGTTATTTTGGACATTTCATTGACTAACAATTTCTCCCAATCTTATCCTATCAATAAAATAAAATTTTAACAAATCAAAGACAAAATTAATAAATAATTAAAAAATAAATATTTAATTAGTGAAAAAAACAATTGGTGGTTAACAACGACTTAAGATGGTCGCCGGCCAATCAATTTCGCCGGTGAGATGACGCACGCAGAAGAACAATTAACAATCTCCCCAACTTGGACGTGTCAACGTCCAACCACTTTTTCCCACGTCATGCTTCCTTCTAGAATTTAAAATCCTATTTTTTAATGATTTTCACATTTTGGACCCCTCAATTTTGACCAAAATCTCACTTTTGGTTCCTATAGTTTCAATTTCAACGTTTAATACCTTAAAAGATTCCTAATCGTCGCAGTACAATCCAGGTCACTATCCCCGTTACAATTTTGTATCAAAGATAGTCAACTATCGCATACTGCGACTGATTGTAAAGAGTTTATATGCATTTTCAATCATCTTAATTTTTTTTAATCATTCCACTACAATCCAAATCATTATTCTCATTACAATTTTGCATTGAAAATAGTCACTTAACGTGCATTTGACTCTTTTAAAAAGAGATTTTGTGTTCATTTTCAGCTGTTTATTCTCCCCCTATATTCTTCTTCTGGCCTATCTATCTATCTATCTATCTATATATTGTTGGGAGGTTCTAACTTAAAACTATATGGTGCTAAATGGAGTAACTTCCTTGATTTATATAGTGATTTTGGAACTCTTAGATAAGCGATGTGGGACATGAATCTAACATCCGCCCTTAAGTGTAACCTTCAGTTTGCACGGGTGATTTGACTATTAGAGAATGATTAGAAATGTGCAACTTCCGGTTTACACAGATGATTTGACTACAAGGGAATGAGAATCTCATAACCTTGACTCTCTGATACCATGTTAGGAGGTTCCAACTTAGAACCATATGGTTCTAAGTGGAGTAACTCCTTGGTGGCTTGAGAATTCTTAAATGAGCAATGTGAGACATGAATCTAACATATATTATATCTGAAAAAATCTCTAAGGAATAAAAAAAGGTTGAAAATGTTTGTGCGTTCCGTTTAAAGATGATTGAGTAGATGGTGGGTGACTATTTGTCATCCGAAATTGTAATATAGCTATAATTTTTTAATCAAAGCACGGTGATTACGAAATTTTAAGGTGTGGTGTTCAAACTGAACTTACCAGGACCAAAGTGAAATAATGGTCTAAGTTTTGGGGTGTAAAATGTAAAACATGTGCAATTCATATTAACCGTTAATTAATTTTTGAAAAAAAGTTGAAAATGAAGAGAGAGAGAGAACGAGGATTGATGGCAGTTAGTTTTTTACAGAAAACGAGAGAAGATCGACGTTGAAATCTCCGCCTCAAATTCAAAATTTCTTTTCTTCAAATTTCAAAATTCATCGATCACGCATTTCATATTTTCAACTTTGTTTTATGATCCGTTTCATGCCTCAAAAATCGATGGAAGTTTCTGTACTTCTCGATTCAACGATTCTTTGATCGATTCATCGATCTCTAGAGAGAGAGAGAGAGAATAAGAGATTTCAAGATGGATAGCTCTGTCGGGACTGGATTAATGGCGGTTTTCGCCGTCTCCGGAAGCATCGCCGTCCTCGCTTTTCAAGTCCACAAGCGTCTCCTCTCCGATTTCATGGAGAAGATCGAGTTCGAATTAGGTAATTTCTCTCTCTCTCTCTCTTTCGAATCCGCATGCGGAATCTCGATCTTAGAGTATATATATGTTGTGGTAGGATCGGAGAAAGATCAACGGAAGAAGAAGGTGAGGTTTGCGGACGATGTGCAGGCGGCGAAGTCACCGGAAAGCGGAGAACGGCGTAAGAAGAGGCTGCCGATGGGGAGAAACACCAGCGCCGGAGATTTGTCGAAGAAAACGGTTGATGGTCAGAAATTCAAAACCACCATGCCCCTCAATTGGCAAGTTATGTATAAAGGAATCATTCAGTACAAAAGGAGTTCCAATTGTATATAAGTCTTAGCTTGCTTTTTCATTTTAGCTCGGTCCTCCGGCGCCGGTGCCGGCGTCGGAGGTGGATGGGAATATTCATGTAATGCAATTTGTTTTGTCATCATAAAAGCAATGTGTGCACTTTTTTTTCCCTTTTTTTTTTTTTTTTTTTTTCATGACGGTGACTTGAAGTCGGACCAGTTTACACGCATCCCGATTAATCATTTCTTTTTTTTTTCTTTTCGTTTTTCATGACGGTGAGTTAGGGCTGACCAGTTTACACGCATCTCAATTAATCATTTCTTTAGGCGATCTTATAGGCACACTTTTCTATATCGGCATAATGCATTTTGGATTAAATCTGTCAAGATTTAATTTATGTTGCGCACCTATAATTGTTTGAAGAATTAAGAGTTTTTTTTTTTTTCCTTTAAAAAATAAAATCTTGAATATAAAGTTTATAGGATTATCCATAATTCAATTAAATTTTGATCACTTTATTTATTAAAATTAAAATTAAAATTTGTTTACCAAATTATCTCATATTCGATATGAATCTAATTAAGGAAATCATAATTTTAAGTTTTGCAATTCCTTCCATTCACTCGGTATAATAATTTTTTGATAAATATAATAATTTTGGTAAAAATTGAAAGTCATTGAACATCATTATGATTATTACAATTTTTTGCATGAAAAAATTACGACGACTTTTAAATATTATAATAATTTTGAAATTTTGAAATTATAATGTTTGAATTGTAAAAAATTTAAGTTCGTGAATTGTTAAAAAAAATCAGTCAATTTGTTTTATAAAAATTGAATTTATTTATCAAATAATCCCTAATTAGATTTGAACTCGATCAATCTACTTGGTAAGAAAAGAAAAAAAATTATTGTATGAACATGCATGCAAGTTCTTCCCCTAATATGGTCCACCAATTTACACATAAATTCCACAAAAATGAAAAATGACCCTCTAAAAGTAAATTTGAATTTAGAAAAGGGTAATTAATTTGATTGGTCCTCCAAAGATGAAGAATTTATAAAATAAATCTTCAATTCAAATAATAAAGTTTTTTGTCGGTATAGAGTCTTTAGAAAAAAAATTCTTAATATTATCTCTAATTGTTCACTCATATTTATGATTCTATCATTTTATTTTATGTAACAAAATAAAAATATGCAACTGAACGTTAATGTTAACGTAAATATTCGAGTAATATATTTTACTTATATTACAAAACTACGATTTCAATTTTACGTTAATTTTAATACATTTTCATGTTCTTTTTTTGTGCGTGTGTTAGCATTAACGTATATTTATTTTTTTGGATTTTGTGAGTTAACGTTAACATGATCGTACTATATCCGTTGTTTTTGTATTTGCGTTCAGTGTGCGTTAATGTTAACACATTTTTACCATTAAACTGTATGTTTTAACGTTAAAGTGTTTTGTTTTTTGGGGGTTCTGTGCATTAACGTTAACGCAACTTTATTTTTTTAGTTCTCGTGTGTTTGTGTTAATATTAACTCACTGTATGTGATATTTTGTCTTTTTGAGTTGAGTGAGCGTTAACGTTAATGCAAATTTTTTGGGCCTTTCTGTGTTGACGTCAACACATTTTCATGTTCTTTTTGTGTGTGTGTTAATGTTAATGCATTTTTCTCGTTTGTTTGTATGTGTTAGCGTTACGTATCTCTTTTTCTTTTTTTTTGGAAAAATCGGCGATTAGTCCTTTCTTATTATTAGGTTTCGATTTAGTCCCTTAAGTTGAATTTCACTTGAGTTTTAGTCCCGCATTGCAGGGATTGTAAGGAGAACTTAGTGAGTAAATTTAGTTTTAAAGTGAATATTAATTGCATGTAACGAATATTAGTTACAATTTCATAATTGTTATTTTTTTACATATATATGTATATTTTTTGTTACATGTACTTATATAATATTAGTTATATGTTACAATTACATCTATATGTGTAATATTTTGTGATATTTAACAAATATTGAATACAGAAATTAGTTAAATATTAATTGCATGTCTTTGTGTACATTTAGTTATTTGTAACTAATTACACGTATTTTGTGTGATTTTCGTTACATCTAACAAAATTTTACACATAAAATTGTTACATGTTATAAAATACAGTAATATTTGTAACATGTAACAACATTTTACACACAAAGTTGTTACATGTAGCCACGCGTGTGCAGGACTTTCGCCTTTTTAAAATAAATAAGATTAAAGATAAAGTTTCTTTTCGCCTCTAGGACTTTTTACCAATTAAGGATGAAATAAGAGGCCTCCTACTGATTGCCCCATTTTTTTTTTTGGGTTTTGTATGTTAACGTTAACATGATTATACCGTATCAGCAAGTACTTGGATTGGATGTTCATTAACATTAATGCACATTTTTTTAGCCTCTTTGTGTTAACGTTAATGCAATTTCATGTTTTTTTTTCTCTCTCATTAACGTTAACACACACACACACACACACACACAAAAAAAAAAAAAAAGACGATTACAACAAGCATATAAACACAAACGCTAACGCACATCAAAAATTTCAAACTGATGAGACAAATGTAGAATCAACCTCAGCAAGGCAATCTAATCTATCAACAATCACACACATATATCCACAGACGAAGATCAACGCTTATAAATTCCAGCTGACTATAAAATAGAAAAGTCATTGATCTGTTCAAATAAATGAATCGATTTTATTGCAATTTTTTGAAGATCAAATCAATACGCTTACCTAAACTATTGATGAAGTAGGAACAAGTAATCCAATCTATCAACGATCACACAAACACACTCATCAAACGAACATCAACACCCCCTCTTTTATTTTTTTTATTATGTTTTAATTTTGGCCCAATAAATTTTTAAAGTTTTCGGTAACTTTGAGTTGATTAACGGTGATCTATCGATATTTTCAATAAATTTAATTTTTTTTTGTATATAAATTATATTTATAACACTACATAACAAAACTTAGAACACTAAAAACGGACAAGTGGATAAATTTTAAAAAATCGTCAAAGTTGACCAGATGAGTTGTTTTGATAACGGCGAATTTTTTTCGATAATTTAGAATTAACAAAAGATTGCATGTCCGTAACATAAATTAACCAAATTTTTTGTATATAAATTATGTTCATAACACTACATAATAAAACTTAGAATACTAAAAACGGACTAGTGAATAATTTTTAAATAATCGTCAAAGTTAGTAACGCTAAATAATAAAATCGAGAATACCAAAAACGGATTAGTGAATAATTTTTAAATAATGGTTATTGCTACAACATTTTATTGCTCTTCAATGTTTAAAAAATACTATATTGTTCTTCAAAGTTTGGATGGACATAACTTTGCGCTCGGTGGTCCGTTGGAGGCGATTTGTCTTTTGAAAATTGGGTCTGATTTGAATCATCACTCTAGCTTTTGAAGATTTCAATTTTATCAATAGGACAAGATGCACGCTAGCGACGAAGATTACAAATTTAGTCACCCAATACTTCAAACTCAAAATTAAAGGTGAAAATGGGTTTTATTTGAAAAAATACTTGACCAAACCGCCTACGGGGGTTTGCAACGCCTAGATCTCAAAAAAATATCTAGAAAAAAAAAAACTCGCCCCAAATGGACTATCGAGCTCAAAGTTATGTCCATCCAAACTTTTTCTATTATTTTATATAAGTTTTCTCTTCTCTCAACACCATATATTCTTTTATCCGTGTTTGGTGTTCTCGATTTTATTATTTAGCGTTGTGAACGTAGTTTGTATACAAAAAAATCAGGTTCATTTCTATTACGGATAGACAATCATTTTTTGTTAACTCAAAATTTTCAAAAAAACTGCATCGTCATCGAAACAACTCGTCTGATAAACTTTGGCGATTATTTAAAATTCATCAACTTGTCCGTTTTTAGTGTTCTAAGTTTTGTTATGTAGTGTTATGAACATAATTTATATACAAAAAATTTGGTTCATATCTGTTACGAACATGCAATCTTTTGTTACTTCTAAATTGCCGAAAAAAAATTCGCCGTTATCGAAACAACTCGTTTGGTCAACTTTAGCGATTTTTTAAAATTCATCCACTTATTCGTTTTTAGTGTTCTAAATTTTATTATATAGTGTTATGAACATAATTTATATACAAAAAAAAAGATTTATTTAAAATATCGATAGATCACTGTTAATCAACTCAAAGTTGCCGAAAACTTTAAAAATTTATTGGGCCAAAAAATAAACATAATAAAAAAATAAAAATAAAAAATTGATCCCGGCCTTCACAAGGCCGGGATCAAATACCTTAAAATATATATATATATATATATATATATATATATATATATATATAATTTTTTTTTTATCCCGAGCTTCACAAGGCCGAAATGCGTTCCTCACGTAAATAAGTTCAAACATGAACTCTTTCATTAATTTTTTTTTTTTTTTTTAAATATTTATTACGTAAACAACTCGGTGAACTTGCGGTGAAGAAAAGGTTTAGAGAGAGAGAGATGATAGAGTGAGAGAGAATGAACGATGAGGAGCTAAATGTTAATGTATTAGGTTTGTTCATTATATATACAAGGGTAAAATTGTCTATTCATAATTCTTTCTTAACTGTTGAGGAACAAAACCTAAATTAGTTGTACTTAGAGGCCTAAATCCTAAACAGACAGTTCGAAAGGATTTTTTTCTACATAATCTCTTGAATAATGACTAAATAATAAAAACATCTTTAGAAAATACTCTTAATTTACGAAAAAAATTTAAGCGTTACAGCAAGATATGTTCATGCTAACTTATGCGTTTTTTGACTAATTATCTCTTCAGACAATTTTAAAAACGTATTCACTCACATTGAATTAGCGCATTCAGGATTAAATTTAATATTTAATTTGTTCGAGAAAGTGACACTGCCCCTTAACAATTGGCCTAACTTCTTCATTTACAATTTAATGTATCCAAAAAAATATTAATGAAACAAACTTTAATAATTTATAAATATCATAAATCAAACTATTTACGTCACCTCATTTAAAAAATAAAATAAAAAATGAAAAAAAAAATAAAAAAATCGTCTTTGTTATGTGTATCGGCATCCCCCACGTCCTTGTCCGGCTCTTGGATTTGCCTTTTTCCCTCTTCTCCTCCCTCACGTTTTCGTGATTTTACGCGTCCCAAACTCATCAAAACTACACATTACACCCCCTATTAAATTACATATTTGACCCCCCTTTTATTTGTTATTTCTCTTTACCAAACCCCCAACAAGTTACTAGAAGTCTACAGGCCTAGACCTCTATGTTCAACCATGAGATAATTTGAAGGACTTTTGACATTTTTCACCTTGAAGTTTGATCATTATTTTAATTTGGTCCTTATAGTTTCAATTTGAACACGCGACACCCCAAAAATTTGGCAATTATGGAAAAACGTCACCTGCTCAATGTGGATCCAACTATTTTAAAAAAAGACCTTAAGGGTATTTTGACTTCTTCTTTTGACACTGATGTGATGTCGACCAAAGAATCTTTGACGTGAGAATAAATTAATTTGTTTTGAGAGAAAAGAAATACGTAGTAGTTGTCCTCATCATATAAATTACCCTTTGTATTTATACTTGTTTCTTCCTGTTGAACTTCCGGATTTTATGTTTATGCTTATGATTGGTTAGTAACCTCTTCTCACTTCTTCCATGTTGTCGTATTATCTGGTTGAGTGACCATAATGGTCTAGTCATGCGGACATGGCTAGTCATTGTTTAGACCAGGTCCTTCGTAGGCCCGGTGTAAGATTTATTTCAATGGGCGCCTTAATTAGGTTGGACAGTTCGCTAAAAGGGGCATATTGGGTTGATCCAATTTACTCATTGGTTATTCCTTACTGTTGGACCTAGTTAGATAAACCCAAGAGTTACGTTTAGGAGGCTTATTGGTCAAGAATTCCACCCCATCATATTCTTTACAAATTTTTATGAAAAATCTATCTATATTTATGAATTCTGAGTATCCAGTTAAGAATGAGAAAGTGTTGGACATTGTCTTGATTTTTTCAATGAGTAAATAGTGTTATAAGCGTGAACAATTTGTAGTTCCACCGACGGTGAATAGTGGAATATGCATGAATAGTGAACTATTTGTGAATAGTTAATTCCGCGTGCACAGTAAAACACGTTTTGAACTTTTTTAAAATACTCATTTGTCCTCTCTCAGATTATAAATAGGTTTCGAATTCATAAGTTTACATGAACCAATGCATGATGTAGGATAAAGGCAAGAGCCTTTGGCGATGGTCAAGGAGAGGTCATGGGTAAGCCTTCAGAAATAGAGGGATATGCTTAGGCATTTAATAAGCACAGATAAAAAGCTTGACAGGGAGAGAATTGAGTAGATGAGTTAAGAATATAGAGATTCACCTCCCATTTTTGTAATTCCTTGTGATATAGTGGAATTGCTTTCTCTCCGTGGACGTAAGTAAATTTGGCCGAACCACGTTAAATCCCTTGTATATGAATTTGTATTTGTGTGACTCATCCTTCGGCTGAGGAATGTCGTTTTCATTCCCCAACAAAAAAGAGGATGTTGAAAAGCTCTATGTAGTATATAAATAATATGTATTTGTAAAGAATATATAATCTTCTTATTTTATATCGATACAAGTTTTAATCTTCATTGTTAATTATTAGTGATATTCAATTGTTAGTTATTATTGATATTCAAATTAAATATGTGTATGTTGTTAATCTCGATTGTTAATTATTGTTGATGTTTAAATGAAATAGATTAATTCTTTATTTTATTTTGTTTTATTTTACACCCGTGCCTTCAGGCACGGGTTATACGCTAGTTTATAAATATCATAAATCAAACTATTTACGTCACCTCATTTAAAAAATAAAATAAAAAATGAAAAAAAAAAAAATCATCTTTGTTATGTGTATCGGCATCCCCCACGTCCTTGTCCGGCTCTTGGATTTGCCTTTTTCCCTCTTCTCCTCCCTCACGTTTTCGTGATTTTACGCGTCCCAAACTCATCAAAACTACACATTATACCCCCTATTAAATTACATATTTCACCCCCTTTTTATTTGTTATTTCTCTTTACCAAACCCCAACAAGTTACTAGAAGTCTACAGGCCTAGACCTCTATGTTCAACCATGAGATAATTTGAAGGACTTTTGACATTTTTCACCTTGAAGTTTGATCATTATTTTAATTTGGTCCTTATAGTTTTGATTTGAACATGTCACACCCCAAAAATTTGGCAATTATGGAAAAACGTCACCTGCTCAATGTGGATCCAACTATTTTAAAAAAAGACCTTAAGGGTATTTTGACTTCTTCTTTTGGCACTGATGTGGTGTCGACCAAAGAATCTTTGACGTGAGAATAAATTAATTTGTTTTGAGAGAAAAGAAATACGTAGTAGTTGTCCTCATCATATAAATTACCCTTTGTATTTATACTTGTTTCTTCCTGTTGAACTTCCGGATTTTATGTTTATGCTTATGATTGGTTAGTAACCTCTTCTCACTTCTTCCATGTTGTCGTATTATCTGGTTGAGTGACCATAATGGTCTAGTCATGCGGACATGGCTAGTCATTGTTTAGACCAGGTCCTTCGTAGGCCCGGTGTAAGATTTATTTCAATGGGCGCCTTAATTAGGTTGGACAGTTCGCTAAAAGGGGCATATTGGGTTGATCCAATTTACTCATTGGTTATTCCTTACTGTTGGACCTAGTTAGATAAACCCAAGAGTTACGTTTAGGAGGCTTATTGGTCAAGAATTCCACCCCATCATATTCTTTACAAATTTTTATGAAAAATCTATCTATATTTATGAATTCTGAGTATCCAGGTAAGAATGAGAAAGTGTTGGACATTGTCTTGATTTTTTCAATGAGTAAATAGTGTTATAAGCGTGAACAATTTGTAGTTCCACCGACGGTGAATAGTGGAATATGCATGAATAGTGAACTATTTGTGAATAGTTAATTCCACGTGCACAGTAAAACGCGTTTTAAACTTTTCCGGAATACCCATTTGCGCTTCTCTCAGATTATAAATAGGTTTTGAATTCATAAGTTTATATGAACCAATGCGTGATGTAAGATAAAGGCAAGAGCCTTTGGCGATGGTCAAGGAAAGGTCACGGGTAAGCCTTCAGAAATAGAGGGATATGCTCAGGCATTTAATAAGCACAGATAAAAAGCTTGACAGGGAGAGAATTGAATAGATGAGTTAAGAATATGGAGATTCACTTCCCATTTTTGTAATTCCTTGTGATATAATGGAATTGCTTTCTCTCCGCGGACATAAGTAAATTTCGCCGAACCACGTTAAATCCCTTGTATATGAATCTGTATTTGTGTGACTCATCCTTCGGCAGAGGAATTTCGTTTTCATTCCCCAACAAAAAAGAGGATGTTGAAATGCTTATAAAGCCCCTTAAAACTAGTTACATGCATAGCCACGTGACTATTTTCCACCCAAAATTATAACGGGAATAATGACTTGAACTGTAATGGGATGATTTGAAAACTCCGACATGTTATATATTCAAATCAAAACTATAAGAACCAAAGTAAGGATTTGGTCAAACATTAGGGATACAAAGTATCAAAACCACCATTTTAGAAAGAGATTTTAGAGAGAGAAAGAAATAGAGAGAGAGAGAAGCAGTCAATAGAAAAAAAAGCTAATAGACAACCAAATATTACTTTCAACATGCGTTCAAATTCCAAACATAGCCCAGCTCTTTGACTCCCATCCGTTTCGGGAGAAGAGAGAGAAAGAGGGGAGAGGGAGAGGGAGAGGGAGAGGGAGAAAGAGGGGGAGGGGGAGAGAGAGGAGAGAGGAATCATTTTGGTGGTTCATCTTTGAATCGAAACGCTCCTCTGTTTTGGCTTTGCCCCTCTCTGTCACTCCAGCTATGGCAAAACCTCCGCCATAGCTATCAACCCAGAAAAAGAAATACCCCTTCAAAATCGATTCTTTATTAATAATCCAATCCTGGGTGTGATTTAATTCGATTGACGCAAATCAATTTTGGTCATGACCCGTCAGATCGTCTTCCCTCAATCGCCGCTTTGTCGCCGGCAACCTCTGCTGGCGAGTCAGGACTCCTCCGAAAGGGGGAGAACCCGGTTGGCGGAGGTTGCTGGAGGGACGACGGCGGAGTGCGCGGCGGTGTGCTGTTGCTGCCCCTGCGGCCTCGTGAACCTCCTGGTGTTGACGGTTTACAAGTTGCCGGCGGGACTCTGTCGCAAGGTGATTCGGAGGAAACGCCGCCGTAAGGACGCCAAAAACGCGATGTTTACGCCGCGACGATTCGGGTGCTCCGAGACTGAGCAGCAGATCCGACCCAAATCAGTTGACATCGCGGCGGCGATGATAACGCCGGAGTCCGACAAGGAAGTAATTGAGCTGGAGAAGGAGATGTGGGGCAGGTTTTACGGTGCCGGCTTTTGGAGAAGCCCTTCTCAGAGAGAGGACTAAGGAGTTACATAAAAATTAACGGTAATTAACCGTAAAATCAGCCCAGTAAATATATATATATATTTTCCTTTCTTTTTCCCTTTTTTTTTTTTTTTTTTTTTTTTTTTTTTTTTTATGGTGATCAAGCAAAAGAGGAAACATTTTTGGGTATTGTTATGCAATTTCTAACTTAATTAGTGAGTTTTGTGGTTTAATTTTTGTGTTATATATATGTAGTGTATAAACATAAATATAAGTATTTTTATAAATTGAAATATACTTGAAATTTGCATGGATTTTTTTTTTTTAGTTTTACGGTAAAGTGTATCTGGGTCAATTTATGCATATTTAGACTAATCATCTTTCCTAATAATCTTAAGAGCACACTCTCTCACATGATCTGGTGTATTTATGATTAAATTTAAGATTTAATTTCTGAAATTCTCTTTAAAAAAGTTGAACCTGATTGATAAGAAAATAAGACACCCCCCTTCCAAATTTGTCTACATAATACATTGGTAAGTTATAGAATGTTATTAATCTAGTATTTTGTTGGGAAAAAAATGGAAAATTAGTATAATATAATATTTTGTTGGTGTCTAAAATTGGCGAGTAACCAAGAGTGTGGTCTGGAAAGGCATTATACACACGAGATTGTTGATGACGTGGGGGACTAAAGAATTTGGAGCTTCTGACGTCCTGAAGGTGACCACAATTCGACCTGAGATCCTCGACCCGATTTGAGATCCCGTTAAGACTCCGAGATGAATGCTTCTCTGAACTTTATTCCGATCTTTGAGCTGAGTTCCACTCCTGCGCTCCGAGCACCTGCACAAAGATTTACTGGGTTGTGCTCGGTGAAGTCCCTCCAGCATGAAAGTAAGTATCCGGGGTAAAAGGCTAAAGATGCTCTAGTGTCAGTAAAGAAGATATACCGTTGGACATTGGATGCCACGAGGTATTTTTAGACGTTGGGCTCGATTAGCGCTGCGAAATTAAAGAGTTAAACTTGGGTTAATTAACCTAATCCGCTAAGCAGCCAATGAGCAAGTAGATTAGTACTTTGATCACCCAGGTTGGGTTTTTGGGCTCACCTGCAGAGGCCCATGGGCCGAAGCCTCAAGACGGCCTGGAAAGGCCCCGAGTACGGAGACAACGAGAGGAGAGTGCTCAAGTTCGTCAGTTCGGCTCGGAGTTCACCAGCCCAGCTCAGACTTCTTTAACTTGGCAAAACGATTCTCAGCTTGGACCGGGGGCCTTCAAGGAGAATAAGAGAGGCTCCATGGGAGGGAGTCCTGGCTCCCAGTTTAGCCATTTTTCTATACTTGTCGCAATATCCTCACACGTGCCGTATGTGACGAAATTCCCCCACATCATATTTTAATAAATTTAAGGTGTTCTTGATGAATAGTTTATGAATTAAAAAATTTTGTTAATGCAGTTTACGGGCTATAATTTTTTTTCCAAAAATCTAAAATTACTGCATTATATAAAAGTTATTGTCATTTTTTTATGTAAAAAAATTACAATAACTCTTTTATCTTACAACGAATTTAGATTTTTTACAGTATTATTAGAATTCTCAAAAAACACTATACATTGGTAAGTTATAGAATGTTCTTAATCTCGTATTTTGTTGTATAATATAATATTTTAGAAAATTTAAGGTGTTATTGGTGAATAGTTTATGAACTTAAAATATTTGTTAATACCGTCCACGGGCTATAATTTTATTTTTTTTTCCAAAATCTGAAGTTACTGTATTTATCTTGTAACGACTTTAGACTTTTTAAAATACTATTAGAATTTTCAAAAAATACTATATTGAGTGGCGTTGTAAAATTTGGGATCGATGACAAAAAAAAATTAAATTTTAATAACAATTTATATGTTAAATAATTTAGTTTACACTTGTTCAAATGCTTATGCATGATTTTTATTTTTTATTTTTCTAATAAGTTGAGAGGGCATTGCATAATGATGTGAGGTTTTAACAAAAATAATTTAAATAAATATAAATATGTGTAAATTTATATACGGCGGAATCGATGAAAAATATTATTTTTTTAAATCTCAAACAGAGCAACCAAAAATTTAATTTATTTAAAAAATACAGTCTCACTGTACACTACAAAAATTATTATAATTTTTAAAATATTAACTGAAACATATATAAGTAAATTTTTAACAAGTGAACAAATTTTTTATTAATTAAAATTATTTTAGAGTTTAAATTTTATCACATTTAAAAAAAATTATGAATATATATTAGTATATCCACAAGTGTTCCCACACCCACACTAAGGCTTGCAAAACGGGTATTTACACAATGACACGACACGAAACCCACACAAAATTATTAGGTCTGGGTTTTGTTTATCACGTATCGGGTCATTATCGTGTCAGACCCGATAGCACGATAAGAAATAGTACAGATTATCTGGTTGACAGCCAATAAGTTACACGATAATAATTTCGTGTATTCAGATTACATGATAACCTGAGACCTAATAGGTTACTCATTAATTTAATAATTTATTTTCACACCCCCAAATTATCCAATATTTTAATTTAGTACCTAATATATAAATTTTATTAACATGTTGTCAACTTACCAGGTCGTTAACGTGTAATGGGTAGGTTAACGTGTAATGAAAATCTATCAGATAATCTTATCGTATCGTGTTTACCTAACAGGTTTCGTGTTTTCGTGTGACACAAAAAATTATCGTGTCGTGTTGACACGATATGTTTATCGTGTCGTGTTTGTGTTTACTCTTATCGTATAATGACCTGTTATACGAATTGTCAGTCTTAACCCACACATAATGTGATACTAATTTTATTCATTGTGCGTGGCTATCTTTCTTAACAAGTGTTTTTCTGTAATTTTAAATCTCGGATTTTGTGGAGATATTTTATCTGTTTTAACTCAAGTGGGTTTCATCTGAATAAAGAAGTGGTTTAGCTTTTGTCTTGTGATTAAAGTATCTTTTGAGTGGATTGTGTGTCTTTGGGTGGACTAATTGAAGGGTGTACTTGGATTCATGAGTCACCATCCACAGGTGGTCTTCATAACTGGGCCGCAACCACAATTTTGCCTTTATTGCTTGCAAAATGGTCCCCCTATTCTTTGTCCTTCCCCCATTGGCCCCTATTACCCAACATTTTGTTTTTGTTTTTTTAATTTATGTGAAGTGTATATATGTAACATGTCTCTAATAATGTTTTTAAACTCGAATTCTCTTACTATGAGATATTTTTTATAAAAATCCAAAACTTGTACGCTCACGATTATCTGGTATTTTTCTTTAGGGTGTGTTTGATATGGAAAATGGAAGGGGAATGAAAATAGGAAGGATAAAACACAAATTTCGAGACAAATTTTTTCTCCTCCAATTTTGGGAGGAAAAAGAGAGAAAAATAGTTTTGAATATCAAAATTACAATTATACTTTTAATAATTGATTTTTTAATTTATTTTTAGAATATATGAGGATAAAATAATAAATTATATTAAATTAAATTATTTTCTATCCTTTCATTTTCTTTCCCAACCAAATAACACTGGAAAAAATAATTTTTCCTTTACAATGGATAAAAATATTTTTTTTTTCTTTTCTTTTCCCCTCCTTTCAACCAAACATACCCTTAGTGAGAAATTTGTTGTTCAAAATTCCCTCCAAAACTATTTGTAAAAAAAAAATTACAATTTTTTTTTAATTTATTTAATAAAGGCGATTTAATTTATATGAAGAATTAAAATTAAATTAATAAATTTTACTAAATATATTCAGACTTTAGCGTCACTAAATGCACTAAGATCTTGTCTCGACTATCGTAAGTTACAAAAATTAGACACTTCACATTCGTTGAATTGATATTCTCACAAATTGTTAGATACAACAAAATAAAAATATATATATATATATATATATATATATATATATATATATATATATATATATATCACAAAGATATTTGAAAATGTATTTTAATTAGTAATTAAGATTAATTTTGATAAAAATAAGGAAACATCGGTGAAAAGTCTATATTTTTAAGTCTAATTGGTGAAAAGTCATTTTGTATTATTAGATTTTGATTTAATCTTTTAAGTTAGATTCCACTTGTATTTTAGTCCTGCATTGCAGGAATTGTAAGGAGTCTTTTAGTGAGTATATTCAATTTTTATAGTGAATTATGTTACATGTAATTAATTAGTTACAATTTCATAATTGTTACTTTTCACACATATTTGGACATTTTTAGTTACATGTACTTATATCATATTAGTTACATGTTACAATTACATATATATATATATATGTATAATATTTTGTAACGTTACTGAAAAAATATCAAATTTTTTAGTTACATATCAGAGACATGTAATTAAAAAATTACATATTATTGAAACATGTAACTGAAAAATAGTAAAACTTTTTAGTTACATATAACTAAAAGGTTACATATTATTAGAATATGGAACTGAAAAAAAAAATTAAAAAAAAATAGTTACCTATAACTAATACAATAATATTACAAAAAGAGTAGTTACATGTAACTAGCACGTAGCAATCACGTGAATAAAACTTTCGCCTTTTTAAAATAAATGGGACTAAATCAAAAAAATTTACCGCATGTAGAATTTTTGACCAATTAGAGTTTAAATAGAGGATCTCCCACCGATTGTCCCTAAAAATAAAGCTAATAAAATCGTTTCTTCAAAAAAAAATTCACGTCCCATGTCCCCAAGCTGTTGAATTAAATTACATTTTATATTTGTATTTAATTGATTATTTTTTTTAATATATTTTTTTACACTAATAAATTTAAAAATCCATACCGTCTTTTCTAATATTTTTATATTTTAAAACCCACTTGGTTTTTCAATTATAGTGGGCTTAAATACATATTAACAAAAGAAGATTAAATGGGCCGTGGATCAACTTGAGCCCACTGTAATCAGACTCTCTTAATGGGCCTTCACACTTTCCAAAAATAAAATGGGCCAGGCCCAAATATCAATTTTATCACACACAAAAGTAAAAAAAAAATTAAGCTGGGTGGTCATGGGCCTGGGGCCCGCCCAGCCCGCCAAACCCGACCATATTTTTTTTAGAGTTTGGACTTTAGTTTTAAGCGCATGGACACGACTTGAGTTTTGATTTTTAAGCCCGATCAAATTTAGGATCGGGTTTAGGCAAAAACAATTTTTTTTTAGGACCGACCGGCTCAGCCCAAGGACTATTGATTTTAAAAAAAAATATTATATGTGTATCGACATGAAACAAACTCAACCCTAGTTAGCTTGATTTCATATGTATGTGAATTGCAATATTGGTTTGGTTTGATTTTATATTTCAGTGTTTATGTTTATGTTTTAGTATTTATTTTTTAAAGTAAAAAATATATATATATATACACATATATAACGCCGGATTTGGGTTTGATATTTTTTGTAGGTCTAGGCTTAGGCATGAAAATAAGGTCTGATCATAGGGCCGGGCCGGGTTAGGGTCTAATATTTTTTAGGAAAATTTGATGAAAGGTTTCATTTCATAAAATTATCACACTGCGGGATCCTATAACAGTGATTTTTTAACACATGACATAGTCCTTAGAAAGTGATTTTTTGAAACTTGGGATCTCTCAACAAGATTCTCTATTTTTTATAACACCCTAGCTAAATTCCGGGTAGAGCCCGCCGCCCCCACGGCGCTCCAACCCATGACCACTCCTACTCTTAATTGTACACTAATTTTTAAAAATTAATTATTAAGTTTCTTGAAACATATGCTGAAAGAGAATTATTTGAGGGATCCACAGAATCCGGACAAAAAGAAATGCATCCAATAATTGCAATTAGTTGGATGTTTGACTGCTGATTATATACATTTTTTTCATTCGATATATAATATTTTAATATATAAATATTTAAGATTTTATAAAAAATATATATAATTATTATTGAAAATAAATTTAATTGCAGGAGCGACCCCATAAATAAATGAAGAAAATTATATAAAAGGAACTATTCATATTCTATCGATTTCGCCGTTGCTCTAAATTATTGAACCAAAATATCTAAAAAAATAAATAAATAATCATTTTAGATAATTAAGTTTAATGATTCAGAACAATAGCGAAATTCAGAATGGTTGAAATAGAGAAATGCAATTGAGATGATATGTGATCGTAAAATATCGTTGAAATTCAAAGAAAAATACTACAATAAGATCAACAATTATGTATGGTTCAGAATGTTAGGCTATAAAAATATAGTATATCTAGAAAATTGGTGTGACATAAATAGGGGTGGTCATGGTCCGGGGCCTGCCCAACCCGAACAACCCAGCCCTATTTTTTTAGGGATTGGGCTTTGAGCCTATGGGTAGGGTCTGGGTCTAGGTTTTAGGGCCCGATGAATTTTAGAACTGAGCTTGGGCAAGTCTATTGAAATGCTTGGATCTAAGTTGCGAAGGTAGTGGAGAAGTCGGATCTGGACAGTGACGATGGGGAAGAAGTTGACGACGATAGGAAAGACATCGGATCTGGACGGCGACGGCGGGAGTGTGTCGGATCTCGATGGTAACAATGGCAAGGCGATGCTCGCGCGAAATCACAGGAGAGACATTTCGGTAATCTTGTCGCCAAAAGGGAGATGAATTTTATTGTTAGTTTCACGTCAAAATTGGGATTAACCGGTAATTATCCTTTTTTTTTATAGGGCCTAACTTGGGCATAAAATCAAAGCCCGACCATAGGGCCAGACTGGGGCTCAAGCCTAACAAATTCTTGTAATAATACCCTAGTCTAAGCCCGTTCTGAGTCCGACCCATAACCAACCCTAGATATAAATGAAGATACATAAAAACACCAGTGAAAAAATGCGATTTAGTTCAAGTGCGTGGACCTACTAGAAAGAGAAATAAGTCTAAAAAAATTTAGGACGAGACTATTAAAATTGATTCAAAGATATTAAACCCATTTAAACGTTTGATCGATCATTATAATATAAATGGATTCATATGCCGGACGAGGACAAAAACTTTAATAGTGGTTGTTGTATTGATTTTTGAGGCTAAAAAATAAATAAATAATAATAAGTAAGAGAGAGAGAGAGAGCGCACCGACAGTAGAGTAACCAGTTGGCTGTCTGAGTCCAGCCTAATCCACGTTGTTTTTATGGTGGTTGGCATATGCCTTTATATATGTAAGTACTATTGACACTCTAGAAACCTCTACATGTGATCCATTTCTATTTTTTATTTTTTTGGGTTATAAAATGTAATTAAATTTTAATTCAAAATCTTTTTTTTTTTTTTTAAATATAGCTTATTAGTTTATTAATTATGCGTGTTCGGTCATTTTTCATCATCTGCAACTCTCACAAAAAATTAATTCAATTTTAGAAACAAAATTAATTAATAATATGAAGTTATTAAATATAATCACACAATATTCAAATATCGTACTATTAAAAATCAATAAGAGAGCATATAATAGATCTTATGCATCAAGTCTCCATTATAGAGAAGGTCTAGAATTCAATCCTCTCCCATATCATATGCACCAGGAAAAAAAAAAAAAAAAAAGTCATTACAAAACAATTTATGTATAAAAAATAAATAATTCACTAAACCAAATAATTCGTTAAACTATACACATTGGACTCTAAAATTTGAAACTCGTAGCAACTAAGGTTGTAAACAAATCATTTAATAAATGAAATAAACTCAATTTTTAAATTAAACTCGTTTATTTAATAAACAAACATCATATGTTTGATCTCAGTTTATTAATATTCGTGAACAATTCGAATAATATAAAATTAAAATAATTTATTATATTTTAGAATGAAAAAATAGTAAAATAAATTCTTGAAGTTTTTAATAGTATAATCTAACGTATCAAATATTTACAGAGCTTAACCCAAATAAATTTTAATATATTGATTATTTGTAAATTTATATTGATTATTTATAATTTTTATATTTTTATTGGTTGATACATATTTAAAAAAAAAAAAATGACCAAGTTTAAAGATTAAAATTTTAGACTCGGCTCAAATTCAGCTCGAACTCGAATAATTAAAAAAATAAACGAGTCAAGATTAAACACTTAATAGTCGACTCGGGTTGCCTTGTTTATAGGCAACAAAAGAATAAAAAATTACCCAATGTTTGCAAATAAAACCGACAACAATTGATTTAATAAATATTTTTTATTTATAGATAAAATATTAAAATAATATTATTAAGAAGAAAAAAGTGATTAATGAGGGTGATTGATAATCTTCCAGCAGGAGCGATGTTCCTTTTTTGTTAGGTTAGAGAGAGAAAGAGACAAGAAAGAAAAATTAAAATTACATTAAAAAAAAAAAAAAAAAGTCGTAAAGTCTGGTTAAATAAATAGGGTATTTTATCGTGGGTCCCAAATTTCGCTACTAATTCATTATTGTTTGTTGTACAATAATATTTACATCCTCTTATCTATTATATTGTTGTTGTATAATAACATTTGCATCACATCATTCATTATGTTACTATTAATATTGTTGATGGACAATAATATTTGTATCTTCTTATTTATTATGTTGTTGACATTGTTACTGTACAACAATATTTGTATCTCATCATTTATTATATTGTCATTAGTATTATTACTGGACAGTAATATTTGTATATTTTATTTATTATTTTATAATTGATGTAGTGAAAGAATATGTATTTAGATTTATTTTAAATAATAAATATATAAGTGATATTTTTTTTATTATGGACGTGGTCGATTTTAATATCTAATTTTTTTAATAAAGAAATATTAAATAAATAAAGAAGTAGAGTGTCACGCGTCACGCGCTAGTAAGGGACGTAGCGGTTGGGTTGTCGCTTAGCGTAGAAACCATGCAAGCCTCTCTCTCTTCCGTCCTAACACCGACAGCTTGCCTTCCACCTATATTTACATTTTTTCTACTCGGCTCCTTTTCTTGAGCCGTTTGGCTTCGCGGCTTAAACTTAGCCGCCACATTGAATAACCGCTTAAATTTTAAATATTAAAATTTTAATAGGATAATTGACCTTTAATCTCAAATAACATATTTAATTTTAAAAAAAAATCGCTTAAAACATTAATTTTGATTTAGTCTCTTAAATTAATTTTTGTTTAAGTTTTAGTTTCGTATATTCAGACATTGTAGGGATTGTAAAGAAAGTTTTGATGAGTAAATTCGTATTATGGTGAATATTAATTACAATTTAATAATTAATTATAGTTACATATATTTGTGTAATATTAATTACATGTATTTGTATAATATCAATTACACATTACAAATTACATGTATTTGTGTAATATTTGTGACATTTAATAAATATTACATACAGAAATTAGTTTAATATTAGTTACATATATTTGTGCAAATTTAGTTACATTTTACAAATTATATATATTTGTGTAATATTTGTTACATTTAACAAATTTTTACATACAAATTAATTACATGTTACAAAATACAGTAATATTTATTACATCTAACAACAATTTTACACATAAATTAGTTACATGTAACTGCGCGAGTGCAGGAGCATGTATTGGGTCTTCTGTTTTTTTTTTTAATAGGCAGTACTAAAACACAAGTTGCAATTGCTCATGAGACTTTTTTTAAAATTAAGGGTAAACTAAAGAATTTGCCACCGAAACACCCTAAATTTTAAGTGCTAAACTTTAAATGCTACAATTTTAAGTGCTGAAAATATTATAAGCTTGTTTAATAAAATTAAAATTCTAAGTACTGATTTTTAAGTGCTAGATTATTTTTGTCTGTTTGATATGTACATTTAAATTTTCGCTAAAATGAGGAAAAAAAAATTGAGAACGAGACAATAAAATAAAAACATCAATAATATATTAAAAATTTTAAATATATGAAATATCACAAGACAACAATAACATAAAGTTCAACTAAGTGCTGAAATAATTCAAGGCACAATAACTAAAAATTTTAGGCCCATTGACGCTTATTTAATTAGTACTATTAATTATATTTATAAAACAAATTTATTTTATTAATTACTTAAAGTGGTTAATTTGATTAATTAAAGCAAAAAAGGGATTACTTAATCAAAGCTTAAATAAAAAGCCCTTTAATCTCCTTTTCGATCAATCATACCATTAAAAGTTGTAAAGACAAAATAAAGTTTAATAAAACTTGTAATTTAAAATATTACTAGTTTTAGACCTGTGCTAACCGCGGATTTTAGATTAATTTGTACGCGTATTTTATTTAATTATGTAAATTTAATTTTGTATTTATTGTGTTTGACAAAATATTGTGTATTAGTCAGTAGTCTTTTTTTTATATTATTTATTGAGTTAACTATATATGATCGGGACTGTTGAACACATTTAACAATTTTTTTGTAATATTTATTTTTAATTGATATTATAAATATTTTAGTTTAACGTGTTTAAACTGAATATATTGTTTAATATTTGATGCAATGATTAAATTTTAGTTGAACATGATTTTAAAACTAAAAAAATGCGCGATTGCAAATTCATTTTTTATATTTGTATAATAACAAAAATATCATATTGAATGACTGTAAATTCAATGTTAATTGATTTTTTTTTTTTATTTTAAAGAATCCAAGTTTTTTTTTTATTTGATTCAGTTCATCATTGTTTTTTTGTCTATTTTTTTTTTTTTTTTTATCTTTTATTATCTCTAAAAATAGTCAACCTACCTTTATATAACCCCAAAGAAAAATATGATTATATAAACCTTTATAAACCCCTAATTATATGAATCTTTATATAATAACAAATAAGAAATATAATTATATGAACTTTCATACACCTATAAACTCTTTTACTCCCACAAACAAAAATAAAATTATATATATCTTTATACATCAGCACACCAAAAAGATAATTGTCACATTTGTACATCCCAAATAAAAATATAATTATATAAGAAAAAATTATATTTTTATCCTTTTAGAAATCAACAAATATTCAATCATACTCTTAAATTTTTATAATATACAAATAATCTCAAAAAAAAAAATATAACTTGTTTTAAATAAGATATTATTTGAAAAAATATAAATTTTACAGATATTATAGTGATGGTATTCGATTTTTTATAAGGTTTATAAAACATGGATGAACTGATATGTTATTTTCAAAATAAATATTTTTTTGGGGGGGATTTTATATTAATTTATAATCAACAAGAATGTTTAGTAGTGATATATATAAATTTCTAATTGTTATTTTTAATTCTTTATTATGTTTGTCATTTTTATATTTGTAATTTTTAAGCTCATTTTGTATTGAAATTGAAATTTGTTGTGTAAAAATGAATATATTTTTAATTATTCTTGCAAAAACTTATATAAAAAAAAAGAATATAATTATTTTTTAAATAAAAAGTTTAATCAGTGAATCATATATAGTTTTTATTATTTATTGTAAAAAATATATATTTTATTTAAATGAAAAATCTCACTATTTGAAAAAAAAAAATTAAAATTGTTCTGAACCCGCTATTAGAATAATAAATGACAATTAAATTTACTAAAATTTATTATATTAAAAATCAGAATAAATCTTAACCATTCATTTCAATAAGATAATAGGATTGGAGTGAGGTAAAATATTTGATTATGATTTATTTTCAAGGGTTGACTTCTAACTTTTAAAAATAACATATAGATTTTCTTAAATGAAACTTCAATAACATACTATTTTTCTCTTTAGATTTACCAAATATTTTTATTCTTGACCAAAAAAAAAAATTAATCCAAAAGTTAAAATGCAAGTAATAAGCCAAAGAAAATAATTTTATTTTTTATTATTAATTTGTTTTAAGAAAAAAATACACATTATATTTTTTGCCCCTAATTTATATATAAACCCTGTGATT
Source organism: Eucommia ulmoides (assembly GCA_016647705.1). NCBI lineage: Eukaryota > Viridiplantae > Streptophyta > Magnoliopsida > Garryales > Eucommiaceae > Eucommia > Eucommia ulmoides. Next base: position 785,294 of record CM028340.1, read on the forward strand.
TATCAAATTGCACATTCGATCTCTTAAATTTCACATTTGTTTTAATTCCGCAAAATTAAAAATATTGTTAATATTTTTCTAATAACGATTGTCTAAAAATAAACGAGAAGTCAAAATAGTTATTAAAGAAAATTAGGAGAAAAAATCTTAAATTTATTAGAGTGATAAAATAACAAAAAATATTCTAAATTTTGAAATTTTGGTCCTTTAAGTTTGGGGTGGGTATGTAAGTGGCGCCTGAGTTTTCATAGTTAATATATTTGGTTCCCTTACTTACAATTTGGTTTGTGTAGGCACTCTATTCTTCTTTTGAGAACAAAAACTTGTTCCCCCGTTTTTAATTTTCATTTTGCGCACTATTCTTCCATTTTACTAGTTCGAATGTCATCTTGTGTTCACTAAATCTGCAACTTTTGTCAAAGAAAAAATACAAATAATAAACAATGATCTTATTTGTAACAATTGGAGAAAGAATTTAGGGTTCGAAAATAGGCACGTGTTACCAGCTAACACAACACGTGACCAATATCATCCAATTTCTCTAACATTGTTTACGTTGATCATTTATCGAAATCAAATTGTAAGTTGAGAGACCATATATGTTAACTATAAAATCTCCGGGACCAATTAAACATTCTAATAGACGGTTACGTGCCGAACACAATCCATTTTCATCCAAAATAATTAACAACGTTTTTAATTTTACAAAATTAAAAAAAATGTAAAACTTAATGGATGAAAAGTGTAATTTTCCCTATATTGTAATTAGTGGAATTAGAATACATACATAAGGGCGGCTAAAGCCAGCCTAGCCAGCCACCCAAAACGACACTCTCTACAGTCTACGCGTGGACCCCACGACCAGCCTGTCCGAAAACTTCACTGTCCGAAACTGAAAGCCACCTCCATTTTTCTATCAGAGAGAAAGCACTCCTCCTCCTCCTCCTTCCTCCTCACTTTCTACCCCTTCACCAAACCCTCCTCCCCAAAATCCCCAAATCAATCCACCACCAAACCCAAAATACCACATTACAAATCATAGAGAGAGGAGAGAGAAATTCAAGAGAGAGAGAGTAGAGAGAGGAAGAAAAACCATTGGAAGTCTTCTTTTAGAGAGAGAGTTAAAGGGTTCATATCATTCTGTGTTCTTCCCCTCTTTCCCAAGTTTCCTCCGGGAGCCATGGGTTTCCAGATCTATGGCGTCTCCAACCTAATCTATCTCTCGACATTTCTGGCGCTAATAGGAACGACGGCGGCGGCATTGCCGGAAAATCAGATCCCGAAACACCTATCTCTGATGAATTCGACCTCGGCGTCTCAACAGATCAATTCCAACTCCATCTTGGTCGCACTGTTGGATTCTCACTACACTGAGCTGTCGGAGCTCGTGGAGAAAGCCCTTTTGCTTCAAACCCTAGAAGAAGCTGTGTCGGCGCACAACATCACCATTTTTGCGCCGAGAAATGAAGCGCTGGAGCGAGACCTTGATCCGGAGTTCAAGCGGTTTCTGCTGGAACCAGGTAATCTCCGGTCTCTGCAAAATCTGTTGCTGTTTCACATGATTCCGGCGAGAATCGGTTCCAAAGACTGGCCGATTGACCAATCGAGGAGACATCATTTGACTTTGTGTAAAGATTCGGACGACCACTTGCCTATTTTCTCCGGGAAGTCTGGCCGGAAAGGTGTCGGTCTAGCGAAAGTCATTCGTGCCGACGATATCGTCCGGCCGGATGGGGTTATCCATGGAATCGAGCGGCTTCTGATACCCAGATCGGTACAGGAGGATTTCAACAGGAGGAGGAGTCTCCGATCGATTTCAGCTGTTTTGCCGGAGGGTGCGCCGGAAGTTGACCCCAGGACCCACCGTCTAAAGAAGCCGGCCCCCGTCCCTGCTGGCGCTCCTCCGGTCCTACCCATTTTCGACGCCATGGCTCCCGGACCATCACTGGCTCCCGCTCCCGCTCCGGGACCCGGCGGACCACGTCACCATTTCGACGGCGAGAGCCAGGTAAAAGACTTCATCCAAACACTCCTGCATTACGGCGGGTACAACGAGATGGCCGACATTTTAGTGAACTTGACCTCACTCGCGACGGAGATGGGGCGGCTGGTCTCCGAAGGCTACGTCCTCACCGTCCTTGCCCCCAACGACGAAGCCATGGCCAAGCTCACCACCGACCAGCTGAGCGAACCAGGTGCGCCGGAGCAAATAATGTACTACCATTTGATACCGGAGTATCAGACGGAGGAGAGTATGTACAACTCCGTCAGAAGGTTCGGGAAAGTCCGGTATGATACCCTGAGGGTGCCGCATAAGGTGCTGGCGGAGGAAGCAGATGGGTCGGTGAAGTTCGGACAAGGAGAAGGCTCCGCTTATCTCTTCGAACCGGATATCTATACCGACGGCAGGATCTCCGTGCAGGGGATTGACGGAGTTTTGCTTCCGCCGGAGGAGAAGAAGCCTGAAACTAAAGCAACTCCGATGGCCAAGATTGTTTCAAAGCCAAGGAGAGGTAAATTCATTTAATGGGTTATTTATTTCTTAATTTACTTCAATTTTTGGCAATTTATATGATTTTTTTTTTTTTGGCTAGCATTAAGGTAGTGTTTACACGAGTATTAATCCGGTTCCGATTGGCAAGAGAGTGCCTCTTTTCTTGTCAATCAGTTTGATCTTAGGAGTACTCTATGAATTAAATTAAATTCCGATGGGGGAGTCCGCCGTTAAAATCGCCCGTGTCGAGGTGATTAGTCGAGGCGCGCATAAGTTGGCGTAAAATAAAAATTAAGATAGTGTTTGGTTATAAGGAATTTGATCTCTGGAATTGGAATTAGAAATAAAGGCATATAAATTTTTAAGGTTTTTAATTGGAATGAAGACAAACACTACCTAAGGATACACTATAATGGGTAGGTATTTCATGTATAAGTGGAGGTAGAGAGGGGGGAAAAGTAGAGTTTTAAAAAAATCTAAATTCATGCCCACCAAACAAGCCCTAATGAATTAGTTTTTTAAGATTAAACTTAACATAAGCACCCTTTGGTTAGTCTATCGATTTTCTATTTATTAAGTGTAAAAAGATATTAAATAAAAAATAAAATTGGTCAATTAAACACAATTGTATAACCGAAATTGTAAAAATTAAAATTTAAATAGTGAAATATTTGGAAATCAATTTATTTTTATCAAAGTCAATCTCAACTATTGATTAAAATACATTTTCAAATACCGTTATGATTTATAACATAGATTTATCACGAACACTAGCTTAGTTGACCTCAACCCTAGAGGAGTTCGTCCAGTTGGCATGTGGAGATGTTCCCTTTCCTTGTCAACCAGATTTCGACTTTCTTGGGGAGCACTATACTATTTGAATTTAATCTTAAATGCATTAGGCTGATACGAGAGAGTGCGCCCTTAAGATCACCCGGTGAGGTGATTAGTCGAGGTGCGTGTACGCCACCGACACATCTTACCGTTAAAAAAAAAAAGACCTCAAAAAGAGGATGATATATACACACACACACATATATATAACATGAGATTAAAAACAAAAACACACCCTGTTGATAGAATTTGGTATTGAGTAGTTAGTCAATATGGATCATGAGTTTACCCTTTTTTAAAGGTAAAACAAATCCAGACAAACACAGCCATGATTCAGAGTGTTGTCTTGATAAACAGCCTGTCTATATTTGACTTTGTCTTTTAAAAGAAAAAAAACACACCCATGAATTGATTTGTTATACCTTCACTTTCAATAATTGATTTGTTAATATCAGCAATTAATAAAAAAATTATCTCTTTGTCAATTGTCTTCGTCTTCGGCCTGCATTAATTTTTTTTAAATAAAAATAAATAAATGTTAAATTATGTGCTTGTAAATAAATCGTTCTTTCGATGTAATTTTGATGATTTTTTTTTTTTTTTGAATTGGAAAATGCAGGGAAACTTATGGAAGTAGCGTGTACGATGTTGGGGGCCGTCGGCCAATCGCATTTCTCCAGCTGTCAATAAATAATAAAAAAAAAAAACGAAACGAAAATGGAGACCGAGTGAGTGTATTTGTTTCATACCCTTTTTTTTACCAATAAATTGGGGATTATTATGCCCTTTTTTAGTAGCCTCTCATGAAAATTTGTTGAAAAAAAAAAGGAAAATTGTAGGATAATCCTCTGTTTTATTAATCCCAATTTCAGCTACTACATAAAGAGGGTTTGGGGGATAAGAATTTTCTTTTTGTTAATTTGCTATTAATTACTGTAATTACTCTTCAAATTTGTATTTTTTGTTCTTATGCACAAAATATAAGATCTGCTCTATGCTCTGTTTTTTGCTCTGTTTTTTTGCTCTGTTTTTGGCTCTGTTTCTTGTGGATCAAATCATAAATTGATTGGCAATTGATTGAAACATGGGTTGATTTGGTGGAAGGTGTTTTAATTGTGGCATAATTAATAATTTATTTAATTATTGGTTTATTTAATGTTGAAATTAAATTCTTTTTGGGAGTTGTTTAATTCCATGTCTTTGCATGCTGGCTGTGGTTGTTGATATTATAAGTGTCTGATTGAATGATTGGATCTTATAAACAATGAGTGGGTGAGGTGGCTCACAAGGAATTATTAATTAATTAATTTATTTTTATTTTTTGGGAAGGTGGGGGGGGGGGGGTATGTGTCAATTTGTCAAATGGAGGTGGGTTGTTGTTGTCATTTCATTTGTTTAATGTCTAATTGGCAAAAGATGTCCACAAACTTGAAGTCACAAGAATCAAGCTTGCAATGAGCTTTTTTGCATACTTGAATGTTCACCATACTTTGATAGCTTATGGGTCCTTTTCCTTTATTACAACTTCCCCATTTATGAGTTTATTAATTTCAATAATTTAGCAATCGAATCGAATGGTTCGATTTTGAAATCAACTAAATGGTTTGGTTGCGATTTTAATTTTGAAATGAATAACCGAAACGATTTTAATTTTGATTTTGGGATAATAACTGCGAAATCGGTATTTTAGAAATATTTTTATGATATATATATTCTCATATTTTTTTTATATATTTATAGTGTAACTCTTAATATATAATTTATTTATTATGACAATTATAGTTACAATCATTTAATTTAATTATAGTTATATTTTAATTATGGTTAAAAACGTTTATTGTAACAATTAATAGTTACGGTTAATTTTGGTTACGGTTTTAGTTTGGTGTATGTCAAATAATTTTGGTTTTGGTTTTATACGAAACCGAACCGAAACCAAACCATTGACATCCCTAGCGTTCGGTGACTTTTAAACTTTTGAAAGTGACTTCGGATTTCTGATAAATTACCGTAGGACGAGGATTGTATAAATTGAAATTTTAATTTTGTGAATTTTTCAAAAAAAAAAAACTAAATTTTATTAATATCTATTCAAAATTTGATTTTATTTTATTGGAATTGAAATATTTAGTTGAATGTACAAGAGTGATTAAGCCATATATTTGGTTAGGGGGGAGATTATTGTAATATTTTATGAAATTAAAAGAACAAATATAAGGGTAAAAAGTGAATATTTTTAAACTTGTCATGCCATATTTGAAACTCTTTAAAACATTGACCACAAAAATTAAATATATATATATATATATATATATATACACACAAAAAGATATCCACATCAAACTCCAAATATATAACTTCATTTTAAGAAAACGACATTTGATCCACCACACCTTTTTTCGCAACAAAATGAAACTTAAAGAACACCACCCTTAAAAATACTCTATATAAATACAAACATATTCAACAATATATATATATATATATATATATATGTGCACGCGCCGGCATGCATGAAACTTAACCTTCAAGAGAGACTTCAACAGGCATACTTTGAACTGACGGTATGTTCTCTTCAGTCTCATCTTGACAAATTTTTTCTTCTTCTGCTATTATCCGTTTTTGCTTCAAATTTCCGTTCTTTTTTTCATTTTTAGCGGCCAAACATGTCCTATTCGGCTTCTTTGAAACACCAACATTTTCGTTCTTGACTTGTTGCTCACGATTCACCCGAGGGCTATGACATGATGATCCTGCTAAGGACTTGTTTGGCGTTGGCATTGCAATGGAGTTTTTGCTCCTTCCGAGTTTTGGAGATATAGGGCGTGTCGTTGGAATCTATATATATATATATATATACCGATAATAACATAAATTAGCAACAAAAACATATGTAAATATAAAAACCAATTAGAGAAAACAGGAGAAATAGAGAGGGGAAAGTGGGATTTTGTTCTCATTTTTCACTTGGTACCAAACAAGAGAAAATTGCACTTTCGATCCCCTTTTTCACTCACTATTCACTAAGGCACCGTTTGATAATATTTTTTTAAGTATTTTTTTTTTAAAAAAAAAAATTTTAAAAAATTAATTTTACTCAAAAGCAAAAGCAAAATATCAAAAATGTGTTTCATAGTACAGAGATAATATATTAGTAACGTGTTTTTTAAGTTTTTTTTTAAATATTTTTTTTTACTTTGCATCCCTTAAATTTGAGAGAAATCCCACTTTAACCCCTATTTTTCAATTTGAACACATTAACTATAAAGTGTGTAAATTGTGTCAAGTTAGTCCTTCCGTCATCTTTTATGACGGAATACACCCACGTGGCTGATTCAGTATTTGACACGTTACTTATTTCGTCATAAAAAATGACGGACTTACTAAAGTATAAGAACTAAAGTGAAATTTCTCCAAAATTTCAAGGGTGCAAAGTGCAAAAACCTAAATTTTTTTTAATTAATATTTTTAGCAAGTACTTTTTTAAGTGCAAAATAAACGCTACTTATAAAATTAAGTATTTTTTTTCTTAGAAGCATAAAAATACTTAAAAGTAAACGTTATCAAACGGCGCCTAAAATGTCGCTATTTTCCATTTTCCATCCAACCAAACAAACAAAGCCTTATATATATATATATATATATATATATACCTTCTTAAGTTCAACTTTTGTAGGTGGTTCTTTGTAGAAACTGGGCATTGGTGTAGCTTTAAATGTCAAGCTCTTCCTCAATTGCTTTATCTCAGCCTCCTTGTTTTCCTACATTATTAATAACAAAACCCTTAATATCATCATAATCCTTAAAGGGAAGCCCAATGCACAAAAACTCATGCCATTACGGGGTCTGAGGAGGGTCAGATGTACGCAGCCTTAACCCTGTATAAAGAGAAGCCGTTTCTAAAATTTAAACCCGAGACCTCCAGGTCACAATGGAACAACCTTACCATTGTACTCTGACTCACCCTCGTCATCATAATCCTTAAAACAAACAAAACACGTGTTTGAAAAAGAAACCTTTGACTTCACTTGCAAGTTGTTCTTTTCTTCATCCCTTGCATGTATCTTCTCTTCCAGCTTTGAAAAGAACTGTCAAAAAACAACACTTTAAGGCCTGTTTGGTTGTCTAAATTATCCTGTTTTTCGCTTAATTGTAAAAGGGTTTTGACAACCAAACGGGCCTTATCCAAACGGTCACTTGTCTTAAGTTTGATATTTCTTAATGATCCCACTTCAGTCTAAATTAATATTTCAAAACCGCCACTTGTCCTATACCTAACTTTTTTTAAGAGGACCTTAGGGGCGTTTTCATCCTCTACCTTTGTCCTTTACAAACTTTCTGTTAAAAAACTATATATATGTATATATATCATGTTTTATCTAGATCCGGATTTCTGAATTCTGAGTATTTTGATAGGATGGCGAATGGGAGGACAAAAAAAGAGGTTGGAAATATCCATAAAGTCCCTTAAAAACAGTCACTTGTTTTTTTCTCTTTTTAATTATACAGGTAAAGTATGTATGGGCCAGCTTACGCGTACCTCGACTAATCACTTTTCTAAGGGATCTTAAAAATGCACTTCTCCATATTAGCCTTGTGTATTCAAGATTAAATTCAAAATTTAATTTTTAAAGTACTCTCCAGGAAAGTCGAATCTTAATTGACAAGAAAATGGGATACTTCTCCTTGCCAACCGGACTAACACCTCTTGGGTGGAGTCACATGCTCTTCAAGTGACTATTTTCTGTCCAAAATTGTAATGGGATGATAACTTGGATATTAGGGGGATGATTAAAAAAAATTAAGGTGTCATATGTTCAAATTAAAACTAGGAAGGCCCAAAGTGAGATTTTGGTCAAACTTCAAGGTATAAACCGTCAAAACCTCTTAACAAAATCCACATATTGTTTGTTTTACTTTAGTTTACTCCAGTTACACGAGAAAATATGAACTAAAATTGTTAGTTACGTAAATTGAAGGACAACCAAACGGACCCTTAGATTTTGCATATGTTGTAAGAAAAGTAGGTGAAAGTGTTATGTTTTCACCTCTTTTCGCTTCTCGGCACGTTCTTCCAACCTCGACGAAAATCCAAGAACATTGTTCTTCCTGATGGGGAAAAAAAACATGATTAAAGAAAATGAACGGTCTAGATTTCATGGAAAGATTAGAAATGAGATGAGAACCGTACGATGAAGTAGTGGAACGGGCATCATCCTCTTCCTTAATGGATAATACTGTTTTTTTGCTAGGTTTTGAATGTTGATCAGCTGATCTGCAGTTAGAAAAGAAACAACAATAAGATATGAGCTATATATTGCAATGAATAGGCAACTAAGGTGGCATTTGGTTAACGTTTCTGTTTTTCTGTTTTTACTCCCAAAAAAATGGGGATGAGAATTATGTTTCCGTTCTCAATGATTCTGGAAACAGAGATGCATTTGTTAACGATAATTATTCTTAATTTGTTTCATACTTTATAAGAACAAACCCCAAAAAAGAGTGTTAAAACATCAATTCTTAATATGTTTCTCAAAATCTGAAATATTTTGGGATTAATCTCAAAATTTGGGAATGTTTGGGAACAGAAAACATGTTTCGATTCTTTAATTTAAAAATTCTGGGAACAGGAACAAAAATTTGAGAGCAGAAACACTAAATAAACAGAGCCTGAGGTTTTGCTTGTTTAGTGTTTTTGTTTATGTTCCCCAAAGACATGGAACAAAAACAGAAATAGGGATTAAAAAAAATGTTTGATAATCAGGAAACTAAATCAAAAAAAGGAAACAGGTTTTTTTTGTTCCTTTATTTATATATGTCACTGTTCCAAGTTTTTATTGAAACAAAAACAGGAATCTGGGAACAGAAACATTAAACAAACACAACCTAAGAGAGATCAATGAAGTTTGTTCAACTTACATTGGGATTTTAGAAGACTTAACCCCATTTGTTTTTGCATCCTTTGAATTAACAGCAACGGATGCCCGCCTGATATTCGGATTCAACCGAGCAGAGCTTGAATTCGAGCCATTGGATCGATTTGATCTGAGGGTTGAATTTGCATCCATGCTCTTCTTAATGGCATCACCACGGATTCCTCTTGCAGGAAAAGACAGACTCTGAGTAAGGCTTGGCCTCGGACAATGATCAAACACGGGTAAACCTCTTGAATTAGTCCCATGTTTGGACATAGGTTTTGATTTTTTACTGTCTGAAACTGTTCCTGATGATTCAACCGCTGCTAAGGATGTGTTTGGATCGTCTTTGGATTTTGTTGAATTGCATAAATTCTCTTTTTCTTCCTTCGAATCCTTCATTGAATCTTCTGAATTGGTTTTCTCTGTAGCGCCGTTTTCATCTTCTAGTCGGAGAACCCCATTTTCAGACTCCATTTTTGTAACAAAAACCTTAAAAAAAGGAAAATTTAGTTAAGGTATCATCATGCACTAGGTTTCTTCAAATCATCACCTTATTGAAAGTGATATATATACATACATAAGTCTATATATATATATATATAAACAACTCTTCTAATCGAAAACCCCCATTTTTTCAGATTCCATTTTTGTAACAAAAACCTAAGAAAAAAAAAAGGGAAAATTTGATTAAGGTATCATCATTATTGAGAGTGAAATTTGTATGTGTGTGTCTATATATATATATAAATCTTGGCGGTGCGAGGAGAACTTTATTAATAAATCCAAAAAATACAAGAATCTGAGGGAGGCGATGACTGACCTCCGAAAATCAACGAAACAATAACTAATAAAACAAAAAAATCAAAGAATTGACTAAAAAAATATGACTTAAAAAATTTCTTTAATCTTTCGAATGTTAGTCTGTCCAGTCGAATGTTAGTCTGTCCGGTCGAGATTCAGATCAAAAGGTCCGATATACATGATAAAAAAAACCAATGGCTACTATAAAACACAGGACAACCTGAATTACAGACAAAACTAATTTAAATCTAAATTATCCCCTAAAAACGAGGGCAAAGAGATAAGGATCCGTTTGGTTGGAGGCTTCAAATCACTTGATTTTGAACTTAAAAAAAATATGTGATTTGAGGTTTCCAAACTATATGCCAAATGTAGCACTAAATCTTCTTATATTAACAACGAAACATAAGAAAGGACAAGACATTATTAAACAAAGAAACCATGTAGTTCATATAGTTCACTGATTGTAGTGATGGGGAATTACTTCAGACATGAAACTGAAACAGGACGAACAAAAACTTACAAACCCAGAAACCGAAATATGAATTCGATTGACAAAAACAAACGTTTAAGACAACTTAGTACCTCCGAGAAAAAAAACACCAGGAAATGGTTCGAATTTGCTGAATTGGAGAAATGCAGAGATTAATGCGAGAGAGAGAGAGAGAGAGAGAGAGAGAGAGAGAAGAAGGAAATGTTTAACCTCGTTTGAAGTTGAGATTCCGAAATTGATGGAGTTGATGTCTCGTCTCTAACAATCGACAGCAATTATGGGTTTGGAATTCGAATGCCACAAGGTTGGTGTCTGGTTCGAAGAAATACTGATAACGGGGAGAGAGAGAGGGAGAGGTGAACTTTTTGAAGGAATGGATTGATTGATGAGGTAAATAGCTTGAAATGACAAAAGAGCCCTTCGGAATATATTGGGAAAGAAGTTGAACTTTAAATCTTTTACAAGATAAATAAACTAGATATCCACTGCTCAACATATATATGCACATCTTTTCACTCTTAATTTTATTTATTTTTTTAAATCGAGATGAATGACAAATAAAAAAAATTCAATAATCAATATAAAGATGATTTAAGGGAAAATTACATTTTGGTCCCTAAAGTATGGGGTGTCTATGTAAACCTCGAGTTTTTTCTAATTGTACCTCGAATTTTACATTTGTATCAATCCTGCAAAATTGAAAATGTTGTTAATGATTTTGAACGAAAAATTATTGATACTCATTGTATGATCTTCTAATAGATGTATTTTCGTTATTTCATTACTCTAAATATAAGATATTTTTCTAACAAATGTCGTTATTAGAAAAAAGTTAAAGAAAAATGTCTTAAAATTTGTTGAATATAACACAGTATAAAGTAACTTAGAAGGTAGAAGTATCTCCAGTATAGTAAATATTTTCTAACAAAAATGTTGTTAAAAAATTCTTATATTTAGTGGAATAATAAAATAACAAAAATATCCTTATTAGAAGGTCACATCGCTGGACAAGACATATTTTTTATCCAAAATTATTAATAGCGTTTTTTAATAGTCCTTCAATTTTTATTTGTTTCAAGCATGCAAAAAAAAAAAATCGTCGTTAATGATTTTAGTTAAAAAATAGATTGTGCTCAACACATAACCTTCTGATAAAAGATATTTTTGTCACTTCATCACTTAACAAAATTTAAGAAGTTTTCTCTAATATTTTTCTGACAATCTATTTTTCGTCATTACAATTTATTTTTTATTAAAATTTATTAACAACGTTTTCAATTTTATTGGACAGTATAAAAATTGAGAGATGAAAAGGCATATTCACTCGAATTATAATTGGAGGGCATTATGGTCAAACAACAAATGAGATTGTAAAAATTAACCGAGGGTATAATGGTCAAAGACAAATTAACAAATGATTGAAGACTGACAAATGAAACTGTTGGAGAACGTGGGAGATAAACGAGGGTGAGTGGGAGCAACAGGTGGGTATTGTCGTCTCTCGTCCGACGTGGCAAGACCAAGCAACGTGATTGGTCTCACGTTCCGCCAATTCAACCATCGGCGAGATATCTCATCCTACGGCTGGGATTTGATTTTGAGGGGGAAAAAACCGATCTCAGCCGTTGATTGACAAAACAACACCCATCGTGATGTGGTACATTGTATTTTGTTAGTTTTAGGGATGTTCATGGTCGGGCTGGATTGGATTCGGATCGAGCTAATCTAATAAATTATAAGAATTTATAAGGTTCGAGCCTGATCCAGGTTGGAAAATTGGGCCCTATTCTAAATTTTTTTGAACACGCGACCTCTAATTTGGAAACTTGTTAAATAACAAGTAGATTAACAGTCTTGTGTTATATATTATAATTTATTTATTTTAATATTTTTTCAAATAATTGGAAGTGTGTGCCAGACAAGGTTAGGGGTAGCTAGCGGGCGGATTGAGCCAAAATCGCGAATCAAATCAATACTAAGCGAGTTGAGTTAATTTGAACCGTGAACCACTCAATAATGTACGGGTTGGTACCGGTTGGTTAGTTTAAACTGTGGGTTACCTAATAGTGTACAAGTTAAGTCTATTTTTTGGTTGGACTAATCAGAATCGTTGATTGCTCTTGAAATATAATAAATGTTGCTAAAAAAATAATCCATTACATTACAAAAAATTTGTAGAAAAATTGCAACAAAATTATAGTAATACAAAAATAAGAAAAAAACTATAATGTAATTTGTAAACCATCACAAAAATAAAAAATAAAAAATTACAAATGTAAGTAATAAAGTCTAAAATGGTGTCGTTATGTGTCTACTTGGGCGGACGGGTTAAACCTGTAAGAACATGAGTCAAACCATAACCTGCCCACACATGTGTGGGTTCAAGATTTAATACCCACGTAATGCGCGGGTTAGTATTGGGCGATTTTTTTACGGTGCGGGTTTGGCAGGTTGACCCCCCGATCCGTTGCATACTCCTAAACAAGGCTGATCTTAAATATAAATAGAGAAGCCTTTGTCGGTCCTAAAAATGATCAGACCTATTTTTTTTTTGGCTCTGACCCTATCTATGGGTTTAAACTTTATGCCCAATCTCTAAAAATAACCAACTAGTAGGGTAGGCCCTGAGTCCATGCACACTCCTATTTAGGTTTGGGCAATTTATATTTTTGGTCCCTATACTATACAATATTGGGTGTCTATCTGGATTTTGAGTTTGTAAAATTACACATTTGATCATTAAAAATTTACATTTGTTTTAATATTACAAAATTAAAAATATTTTTAAAGATTTGAGTTTGTAAAATTACACATTTGATCATTAAAATTTTACATTTGTTTTAATATCACAAAATTAAAAATATTTTTAAAATTTTTCAGAAAAAAAATAAGTTGTGCTTAGCATGTAACATTCTAAGGTTGCGTTTTGGGTAAGGGATTTCTATGAGGGATTTCAAAATTCTTTTTTTAATAAATTCATTTTTTGGGTTTGTTTGGATTTTAGGAAAGATGAATTTGTCAAATTCTTTGGAAAGTGAATGGAAGGATTTCAAATACTTTTAGGAGATGTTGCATTTGCCAAATCCTTTCTTCCTCACGACTCAGATTGTGTTCGTTCCTCATCTCCATCTTTGTTGTCTGTCGTCTCTTCTTCGCTCGTCGTCGCCGAAATAGGGTTGGATTTCAAAAACGAAATCGATTGCGAATATGTTCTTGGATTTCAAAAACGAAATCGATTTCGAATATGTTGTTGGATTTGTTCTTGGATTTCAAATACGAAGGGCTCGTCGTCGACGAAATATGGTTTGATTTCAAAAACGAATTTGTTATTGGATTTGTTCAAATATGTTCTTGTTGGATTTCTTCAAATTTATTCTTGAATTTGTTTATCGTCTTCTCGTTGCCCCTTCTTCGTCTTTATCGTCTGTTCGCCACCTCTGTTTCTGTTTTTTTTTTTTTTTGGATAAAAAATAGAACAAAATTTTTTTTTTTATCCAAATACTTCAATTCAAACAATTATCCAAACAACGGATTTGTGAAATGAAGTGATTTCAAAATCCAGGATTTTGAAATCCCTTCATTTCACAAATCCCTTACCCAAACGCAACCTAACAGTTATATATTTTCATCATTTTATCATTGTGCTAAATCTACAATGTTTTTTCTTGATAACAATTCATGTTTTTTTTTTCATTATTCAGACAAATCGTTTTCAAGAAAATGTTAGAAGAAATATTTTCAGTTTAGTTAATTGATGAAATGACGAAATATTCTCATTAGATGACCACATAATGAGCACATTCCATTTTTCATCCAAAATCATTTAAATATTTTTCATTTTTCAGGAGTAAGATAAATGTAAAATTTGAGGGACCAAATGTATAATTTAGTCAACCTTAGGGGCCATATAGGTACCCACCCCATACTTCAGGGACCAAAGTGTAATTTTCCCACCAAGTTTGAACATATAAAGTTAAACAAAAGACATTGTTTATTATATATATATATATTTTGTGTGTGTGTGTCTTCTAATTCTTACTTCTGAGGAGGGAAATCAATGTTATACGTGTTGATCAGACACAAGCCACATAAAATTGTTTGATGTGGCTCAATTTTGCAGGTTCGGAGGTATAGACCTCCTATGACTCCAATGACTTTCGGCCATTTAAGGTTTGGGTTATCCGCCTTAGATGGGTTCATGCGAATATCCTTCTTCCTTCCCTATGTCAAACGTGTCATTAGGGGTGTGCACGGGTCGCGTGACCCTATTTTTTGGTTGATCCGACAATGGATCCTAACAAAATTGGGGTTTGAAAATTATCACCCCTTGCTGACCGAAATGTGGAAGAACTCGCGAGTTTGTGGGTCTGTTGGATTCGATCGGATCCTCAACAACAAAACAAAAAATGAACGAAAAATGACAATCAAATTGGAATCCATAAATCACAACAAAGATATTTTTATGACAAAGTTAGAGAAAGAGACAGAGGGTCACCATCCAGCTCGTCTTCGTCGTCATCTTCTTCACAATGACACAGATTAACATGCCCTAGATCTGATTGTTGGATTGAATTTGGTTGAATGACAAAGGTGCTAGAAGTGGCGGGATCAAATGAATTAATGAACTGAAAAAGCAAACTCCAGAGACGAAGGAATTTAAGCTTCATTTTGGGTTTGTCGTTGAAGTTCTTGGTGAAAAAAGCAAATGGTTGAAAAGAGGCGGCTGAACTGAAGCAAATGCAAAAATGAATGAGAAACCCTAGAAAAATCCTATTTAAATGGGGGTATACGGTTGAATCATGTTGTATTCGGATGGGCTTGGAGAAAACTGGTGACCGACCTGCAAGGCTAAAAAAATAGAGTATTTCACTCGAATTTTGACCCGTGCACTTCATTATCCGATTTTTTGAGCTTGGGTTGGACGGTTTACTCGGGTGGGTCAGGTCTGGCGGGCTAATTGCACACCCCTACCTGTCATGCAATACATGTAAAACCCTCTAACGATGACACTGAATGGAGTCCACGTGACAGACTTAGAATCACGACAATCTTTCCAAGAAATCTAACATTCTTGCCAACACCTTTTTAAGCGAGACGGGCCAAACATTAAGGGAGTAAGCAAATGATTCTAACTCAACGCGCAAACAAAAGAAGTATAATTCAATGCTGCATCGCACATTATTCTCATAAAATCGTTTATCTATTCTCACGTCGCTGGAGATCCTGGATCAAGTAATCCTCACTCCTTGTGAGGATTTTTGTAGGTAGCCATGTGACATTCTTTCTCCATTTACCGAGAGGGGTAAAGATCCGGACATCATTAAATTATAGAAAAACTTTTTGAGAGCTTAAGATTCAAAAAATCACTTTTTAAGGACGATCTCATGTGTTAAAAATTCACTGTTATAAGACTCCGCAAAATGATGGTTTTATGAAATGGGACATTTCAAGGAAAATAAAATACTAAGACTGTTTTTTTTAGTTATTTATTTTTATTTAAAATCACAAATTAAACCATTAATTAATTAATTACACACACACACACACACATATATATATATATATATATTTTTTTTTTTCTTTTTCTTTTTGCGATTATTTTCTCTGCAAATTGCATACTGAAAAATCAGATTTCAAACGCTTAAGGAAAGGCAGTCATATAAATACTGAGGACAAGACTGTTCGTCGTCTTCTTTGCCATGGCTTTTACCCTTCTGTCGTTCTCGGCAACCATCTAAAGCTCCGCCGGAGAGGCCGCCACCACCACCGTCGCACCTCCACCGCCGTTCATACCGCCATTTCCCTTTGTAGCTACCAAGTCTACACATGAACATCAATCGATCATCATTTCGAATCGAATAATTTTTTAAGAAACCCTGATATTCCGTTGCCATGTCTCTCTATCTCAACCTCTCCCCATCATTTTTTTAATTCGATTGATCTGAATCTTTGATCGTAGTTCGTTTCCTTTGATTGATTGATTGTTTCGATGGCGTTATCCACCGCTGACCTGCCTACGATTTATACACTCCTCACGAATTCGCTCAATCGCGACGAGAGCTTGCGAAAACCTGCCGAATCCGCACTTGCGCAGTCTGAAGGCAGACCTGGGTTCTGCTCCTGTCTCATGGTACTCTCTCCGGTTCTCCTACTATCCCCTCATTTCTAGGGTTTTAGCCGCACATTGGTTTTGATATTTTCGTGTCCACAGAACATTTAGGGTTTTAGTCGTCCATTTTTTTTGACAATTTCATGTATATACGAACCTAAATTATGTAATGTAGGTATACTTTGTGATATACGTGCGTGTTAATGGAGTTTATGTAATCTGTACTCGTGTTAATGCAGGAGGTGATAACTGCAAAAGATTTAGCTGCACAGGTTGATGTTCGATTGTTAGCTTCAGTTTATTTCAAAAACTGTATCAATCGGTATTGGCGGAATCGGCGTGATTCATCGTAAGACATTCTTATTTGTTATTTTACAGGTTACTTTCTTTGAGAACATTTGATGAAACGTTTTATATGTCACTTAGTTGCCCGAAATGCATGTATGTATATTTACTTTGTCAGTTTTGAGCACAAGGACTCCAATGTAGTAGTTTGAAGAAATAAGAAGGAACAAAGAAATGAAGGCAACGAACTAAAGGAAAATGGAAGAGAGGGTGAACAATCGATGCCGTTTACACTTTACACGAATGCACAATTGATAGAGGTGTTTTGTCTAGTTAAAGAACTAGACGCAGAGGCAATGAGGCATATAATTTTGACAACTAGGAATTTGGGGGTTTGGAAATAATAGGAAATCATTGGTCTTAGGAGTAAAGGATAGGCCTGGCAGTAGGAAAAAATTTCTGTTTAGGGTTCCCTGCTACCTAATTTTTTTGGTTGGAATGCATGTAAAGCCAAACAAGCACTAGCTACCGCTACATTACCCTATTACCTTTTTTTTTTTTTTTTTTTACATATTTGTGTGTATTTTCGCATGAGAGATACTTCTGCCTTCTAAGTTACTGTGTACTGTCTGCAGGGGAATTAGCAATGAGGAGAAAGTACATTTGAGACAAAAACTGTTGTCGCACTTCAGAGAAGAGAATTCTCAGGTAACATCCAAGTGAATTTTTAAATGGGTTTCTACCAATTGTTTTGTTATCATTCTGACATTTACGCGATAAACTGCTGACGGTATGAGTTAAATATATAAAAGTCAGTTTTGTTACTTTTGTGGTCTTCTTGACAAACTTATAATTTCTCAGTGTTTAAAAGACTCAATTCAAATTAGCTTAGATGTCTCTATGCCAATTTCACGTGTTTTGAACTTATGTGCCGCACAGATTGCTCTTACTCTGGCTGTGTTGATCTCGAAAATTGCTCGTATTGACTATCCCAAGGAATGGTAATATTCTCATCTTTATTTTCTCAAACTATGTTAATAAAAGAATAATTGAAAATTTAAGTATTTGTATATATTTCAACTTCCTTATGTTGAATGAGGAAATTTTATGCAGTAAATGACTGTTGAAGTATTTTTCATGGAAACAAACTATATCTACATTTGAAATTTGTGGTGTCGTGGAGGACTTCTGGAATTATAGAACCTTTTCTTATTTAATTTGACAACCTAAATTTGGAATAAATGGCAATTGTTTTATTTAAATATCGATGTAAGATTCATGTCACAGAAAACTGCTGGGATGAAACTGATGCAATTGTTTTGCTTACTTATAATCTCTTGGAGCACTAGATGGCTTATTAAATAGGTTAATTTAATGAAACTTTGTTGCACCTTTTACCTCTAGATTTTGTTTGAAAATAAGATAATTCTTAGGTTAATTTAATGAAACATTGTTGCACCTTTTACCTTTAGATTTTGTTTGAAAATAAGATAATTCTTACCTCTTAAATTAATTTAAGCAGTATGTGGTGACTAACTTGAATTACTCATCAATCAGGCCAGATCTCTTCTCTGTCTTAGCGCAACAACTTCAGTCAGCGGATGTTCTTGCATCACACAGGATTTTTACGGTTCTATTTCGAACCTTGAAGGAGTTGTCTACGAAACGTCTTATTTCAGACCAAAGGAACTTTGCTGAGGTATTAGCTATTCTACCTGTATTTTGTGTTGTTTTTACGCCTTCTCTTTGATGGCATTCTCATTATCATGCTACAGGCCATATAAGTTTAAATTTCCCAAGCTAGTAGCACAGAACTTGCTTTTTTTGCTCACAATATTGGGTGGATCCTTAAAAAGATTAATTTTAGTCAGAAAATGTTGTGATATCGACTATAGGATTTGGTATGTAAATTTATTGGTACAGCCATACAGTGGATTTTCTTGTGGATGTAATGATTGTTATTTCGATGGTGTTGGAGTTTGAACCTTAATCTACTCCTGTGATGCTCATTGTGGATTCATTGTCATTATATCTTGCATTTACGTTGCCTTTTTCATTCTTGTAAAAGTTAAAAAGTGACGCTGCCAACACTTGGCGACTGAAACTTTATTTACCAGAAAAGAAATAAAAAACTGTTACCTCTTATCATTTCTTATGATAGCTTTCTCATGAATGCTCCTTTTGCCAGATTTCCTCCCAATTCTTTGATTACAGCTGGCACCTTTGGCAGAACGATGTGCAGACCATTCTGCATGGCTTCTCTGTGCTTGCTCAAAATATAAATTTAAATGTTCAAGAGCCACATGATGACAATCTTTATCTAACATGTGAGAGATGGCTTCTCTGTTCAAAGATAATACGCCAACTGATAAATTCTGGGTTTCAATGTGATGCTAAATCCATGAAGGTATGTAACTAGTTTTATTACTAGTTTGTTGATCTGGTTGTGCCTTTTTCTATAGTTCTTTAAATTTTTTATTTATGTACATGTGACGGTTTTAAGTTATTTTGTTTTGTAGGAGGTGCGCCCTGTCAAGGAGGTCGCTCCTGCACTGTTGAATGCCATCCAGTCATTTATTCCATACTGTTAGATCTCTATCTTGTTCTAATTTAATAAAGTGAAATTTTAACAAGTTAGTTTGTTCTACTGACCACTCAAGCCATTTCATGTTATTGTGTTATTTTCTCCAACAGGAAAATATTTTTTTTTTGAACAGTTCATTCTTTTCATTTATATATCAGTAATGAGCTATCTTACATATGAACTACCTTTTTTTTTTTTTTTTTTAAATTCATTTTCCTTTTTGTTATTATGCTTTTTCCATAGTGAGATGAACAAACATGGATTTGGTTGAAGAATAATCTCAACTGGACTTAGTTTAGACTTTAGAGCTTGGCAATGAGTTACAAGCATTATGTTCAGACAATCCTTTTTCCTGCCAAAATAGAGTGCAGTCTAGCGTCTGAAGTTGGACTCTGAAATCTGCACTACGCTTGTGCTAATCTTAAAAACTTAACTGCAGGTTCATCTTTTGCTGAGAGACATCCCAGATTTTGGGCCTTCTTGAGAAAAGCATGTACTAAAATGATGAAGATTCTAGTTTCATTTCAAAAAAGGCATCCTTATACCTTCGGTGATAAGAGTGTCCTTCCACCGGTCATGGATTTCTGTTTGAATAAGATCACAGATCCTGAACCAAGTATTATGATGTTTGAACAATTTCTCATTCAGTGTATGTCAATGGTCAAATCGGTTCTGGAATGTAAAGATTACAAGCCAAGCTTGACTGGTCGTGTGATGGATGAAAATGTAGCTACACTTGATCAGATAAAAAAGAATGTTTCAAATGCAGTTGTTGGGGTTCTCTTTTCTCTTCTACCTAGCGATCGCGTTGTATTCTTGTGTAATATATTGATAAGGAGGTAAAGGTCAACTCATCTTGTCTAGAACTGGTTACGGAGTGAATTTATATTTGGTCGAAATATGTCACCGAGTTATTGCATGCTAGTTGTGGGTGTGTGATGCTAGAGTTGCTTAAAAAATATTGATATTTTTAGTTGTTAAACAGATTTTTAATGCTATGGCTGTTCAAAGTTTATCTAAATCTAGTTTTGGATAGTTAGATTACATAAACTTCTATGACAACAAAGTCAAGTAGGGCCAGTAACATGAATTTGTTTGCATCATAGATATCATTCGAGGGTCAATCCACCCCCACTCCACTAGTGGCCCTTATTGAAAAACTTACTTTTTCTAACTAAATATAGAAACACATTCTTCATGCCCAAATTATCAGTGAAGTTTCCAAATCTGGTAAATTCAGGTGAGAATATATATTTACCCTATATTTCTAGATCATTCTAGGGACTGCTAAGTTGTGGTGTTTCTGTTTTTGTTTAAACAGGTACTTTGTTTTAACAGCTACTGATTTGGAGGAGTGGTATCAGAATCCCGAGTCTTTTCATCATGAGCAGGATTCAGTGCTTTGGTCTGAAAAACTCAGACCTTGTGCTGAAGCCCTTTACATTGTTTTGTTTGAAAATTATAGTCAAGTAGGTTGACTCACTTGTTTTCAAATTGGTGACTGTTTTTTCATTAATTTGGTGGTAGAGAAAGGAGCACCTTTTTGATTGTCATTGTTGTTTCAGTTATTAGGTCCTGTTGTTGTTTCCATCCTTCAAGAGGCTATGGCTGGTTGCCCAACTTCTGTTACTGAAATCACTTCCGCCTTACTTCTCAAGGATGCTGCCTATGGTGCTGCAGCATATGTTTATTATGAGCTTTCTAACTATCTGTCTTTCAAGGACTGGTGAGTTATTTTCTGATACTTGTATCTTCCATGCTTAGCTATTGCTTTTCGTAAACTGGTCTTCCATATACATGTCTTTTGACTTTTTTTAGTTGGCCGTTGCTTTATTAAATTTTAGTTGTAATATTCTTTCCCTGCTACGACAAATTTTGAGCCTCTTGAATTCCATGATGCCCCACGCTTATGCTAATTTAGTCTTCTAAACAAAATGGATGCTCTTACTGCGATTTGGACAACTCCATGAATTTTCGTCTCCATTAATTGTGACTTGATTTCGTTTTCCTTTTTTGTTTTTTTAGGAGATTTGGGTGTAGGGGGGGTTTTCTATGTATGAACTCAGTTGCACGAGGAGATAAATTTACTTTTCTCAAGTAATTTTCTTGTTCCGGAATAAATTTGTTTCTGTCTTGACAATAAATTAGTTTTTAATCGGTCATTGAGAATTTTTGGTCCATACCTATTTCCACATTTACAAAAATTCTTTCGGACTCATGCTTATCTCCTCAGAAAGATTGAAAACAGTCTTATCATCTAAGCAAGTAATGTGCCACAAAAAATGCTATAGGAATCTCTTTAATACCTTGAAGGGTATTCTAAGGGCATGTCCAAATTTGGCTGTAAACTTTTTGAAGCCCATACAACCATTAGGGAAAGGACTGAAGATTTCTATCTGGGAGATTCATCAGTTTATCATTTTGCTATATATGGAATGAGTGCGACTCTAAGCACTTGTGCAAGCTCAACCCAGATGAAACTAGGTTGTGGCAGGGCATAAAGTTGATCTTCATTTGCCTTGTGTCCCGACTAGATTGTAACATTGTTCTATGTTGGTTTATGATCTTTGCGTGTGCACCTGCTAAGTGTGCAGTCCAGTCTGTAACTAGCACATGCGAATAGTTTTTCTTTGATTAGGATTTGTTAGCTGAAAGATGAAGCATTTTTGAAGTGACTGTGCTCTGCATTTTCTTTTCAATTGTCTCTCTTATTTATGTGAAAAAACATTCTTGCTGACTGAAGCCCTCTCTCATTTGAGGGTGGTTTATTGGTATTTTAACCCCCATGGAATTGTATGTAGGTTCAATGGAGCATTATCAATAGAACTCACAAATGATCATTCCAACATGAGGATCATCCATAGAAAAGTTGCACTTATCCTTGGGCAGTGGGTTTCGGAGGTAATGGAAATGAGTTAAAATATTAGATTTTTTTTTTTTGGGTGGAGTACATGGGTATTTGTTTATATTTTTATCTTATTGCATTGTCTTTGCAGCCATGGTTTTGCTTGAAAGTTCATGTATTAGTGCTGCATATGTTCATAGGCATAACCATGTTCATTGACCTTATTTAGTATTCCTTTGTTGATTAGTCAACTATTAGTCCAAATGTGAAATTTATAATTTCTCTGATATTAAGATCTTTTGAAGATTTCACTGTTCTGTCAAAGAAGACTAGTTTATGCCATGTATTTTTTCTTCTAGCTTCTTCCCGGATTAGATTACTCATCACATTTTCTCATGCTTTCTTTGATTTCATGGAACTGAATAGGCTGGAATTGGAATATGTTTGTTAGGGATTTCTTTTTTCCTTTCTCTTAGCTGAATTTATTTTTCCCCAACTTTTGGGTTAGTTGCAATTAATCCCTTGTACTGTTTTCGATGTTAATCTACCCTCATCATAGGATTCTGGAGCTTGGAATCGAACGCCATCAAATTAATTTTGTGTTCTCTTTTGAAACTTTTACAGATTAAAGATGACACTAGGAGACCTGTATACTGTGCCTTGATCAGATTGCTTCAGGACAAAGACCTTTGTGTGAGGGTATGGTGCTTTCCATATGGGTGACAAGTCTTTCTGTCCTTTGTACATGGTTACCTTGCTTAATAAGTTTTTTTTTCCCTCTCATTCAGCTGGCAGCTTCCCGTTCTTTATGTTTTCATATTGAAGATGCGAACTTCTCAGAGAAAGATTTCATTGATCTTCTTCCAATGTGTTGGGATTTATGTTTTAAATTGGTAGAGGAAGTACAGGAGTTTGATTCAAAGGTATGCCAGTGATGCTGTGGAATAAGGTTTTTTTTTTTTCCTTAATGAACTATGTTTGCTTCAATTTCTCAAAATTTGGTAGCAGCTTCCTATATGTTTTTGTTTATCAAGTTTAATCGTTATATCCTTCTCAAGGTTCTACTGAATGCGAGAAACCATGATTACATTTTCAGGTTCAAGTTTTGAATACCATTTCTGCTTTATTGGCACGCGTGGCCGAAGTTATTCCGTATGCAAACAAGTTGGTTGACTTCTTCCAGAAGGTATTTCTCTTTTGTGGCCATTAATTTTTTTTACTGTCTTCCTGATAGTTTTCGTTGGAAGGGGTGAAACAAGGGTATTGCCAAGTATTAACTTAGCCTTGCGAATTCGGAGGTTTGGTATTATAAAAAGAAAGCCTGATAGGAATCATTTTGCATATTAAGTGAGAAATTTTAATCTTTTCCGTAAGAGAACTTTCATTGGCTCAAGGTGAGTAAGAACTCAATTTCTAAATATAGAAAACATTTTTCATTTATTTTTTCTTCTGAGAGAGCAAACTGAATTTAACTAGAATAATACTAGAGAATTATTGAAAGTGGTTGACTAATGTTAAGATTGTAGTCTAGGCTATTAAATGGGGAAATCCAGACATTCATGTGATGAAATCTAATTGCAGATCTTAGCAATCTTCAGAACTCTTGTAGATGCTAGTAATCATAATATTTTTAAAGCCAAAATAGCGTTAGGTTAGTCAATAGGCTTTTAACCTTCAAATTTGATTCAATTAATGCTTCAATTCTTAGAGCAAGTTCTGGAAGTTTCCCCCAGACATTCATGTCGTGAAATCTAATTGCAGATCTTAACAATCATCCGCACTCTTGTAGATGCTAGAAATCATAATATTTTTAAAGCCAAAATAGTGTTAGTTTAGTCAATTGACTTTTAACCTTCAAATTTGATTCAATTAACGCTTCAATTCTTAGAGCATGTTTTGGAAGTTTCTCCTGTCTGACATTTACCATTTTTTAGGCCTGGGAGGAGTCTTCTGGTGAAAGCCTTCTGAAGATTCAGCTTCTTGCTGCACTAAAGAACTTCGTAGTTGCTCTTGGTTATCAGTCACCTATTTGCTACAACATGCTACTGCCCATTTTACGAAGTGGAATTGATGTGAATAGCCCTGATGAACTCTTGGAGGACAGCATGCTGGTTTGTTCAATATTTTTTTCCTTTTTTTTTTTTTCTGTTGCAAATATTTATTTCTAAATTCACGTAGTTAATTTTTACTGATACTGCCATGTTATTTGATGCAGTTATGGGAAGCCACACTTACCCATGCCCCATCAATGGTGCATCAGCTATTAGGATGCTTCCCATGTCTGTTGGATATATTGGATAGAAGTTTTGATCAATTAAAGGTTCAAAGAAGGCTTTTTGCCCCCCCACGTTGCTCCTTCCAAGTGCAACATTATTGTTACTTACTCTTTCGTGTGTGTATAGGTCGCTGCCAACATCATTGAAGGCTACATAATTTTGGGTGGTAATGAATTTCTCAGTATGCATGCATCCAGTGTCGCTAAGCTTCTTGATTTGGTCGTTGGTAATGTCAATGACAGAGGATTGCTTTCAATTCTTCCTGTAATTGATATCCTAATTCAGGTACTTCATTGAATTGGCTACTATGATATTGAGGTTCGCTCGGGTACACTTGTATGTAACTAATTGACTATGTGTCTTTAGGAAAAAAAATGATCTCATACACATTTTTGTTATTTACAGTTTCATATTGGCTCTTTCCCTGATTTTTGAAATGTAAAAAGTAAGAAAAGGGGTAATATACTTTTAGTTTGATTTTTACTTCAATGTTTTAACTCGGTATGTCTTCGATTGGATGTTTTAAATAGGGATTTGTCTTCCACCTAGTAACTGATTTAGGATGAACAAATTCTAGATTGAGTCTTCATTGTGGTTTTTGTCAACCAAAATGATATGAACTTGTGGTATTTGGCAGTGTTTCCCCATGGAGGTCCCCCAATTGATCAGCAGTACTCTTCAGGTAATGAGATTTATTTCTCTTTTCCTTGGTGAGGGCATGCAACACTAAAACACAAGCAAAAATCAATTTAACCTCACTCCTTCTTCTCCTTTTTTTTTTTTTTTTTTACCTCTCGCTTTCAGTAGTCATTTCCATGGTTTGTTTTTGTTGAATTTTGCTAGAAACTGATTGTTATATGCTTGACTGGGGGAGATGACCGTGATCCTTTTAAAGCTGCTGTTAAAGCATCTTCAGCTGCCATTCTTGCTAGGATATTGGTAATGAATACCGGTTACCTCGCTCAATTAACATCAGAACCAGCAGTCTCGTCACTTCTCCAGAATGCAGGATTCCCGGTCGAGGAAAACATACTCATTTCCCTAGTTGATGTATGGCTTGACAAGGTCAGTCT
Source organism: Eucommia ulmoides (assembly GCA_016647705.1). Lineage (NCBI taxonomy): Eukaryota > Viridiplantae > Streptophyta > Magnoliopsida > Garryales > Eucommiaceae > Eucommia > Eucommia ulmoides. Next base: position 811,006 of record CM028340.1, read on the forward strand.
TGATCAATTAATACATTCAGATGCTGTTTAAATACCATGCATTCATAATATTTTTAGATGCTGTCTACTGATTTGAGATATGATAAAACACACACACACACACAAAAAGGAACTTGTCTTCATTTTTTTTGGCATAATATTCAGTACTTGTATTCTAATTTGTCATCTCTTAATTTTGACTTTAAGTTTGCTTGCTTTACTTTATGAACTTGGCGGCAGGTCGACAATGTAACTTCCATCCAAAAGAAGATGTATGGTTTGGCCCTTTCCATAATTTTGACATTGAGGTTACCGCAAGTGCTTGATAAACTTGATCAAATCCTAAGGTACTTAATCAATTTTGATACAACACACCATGTGCTTTTTTAAATATTATAGGAACATGCTTCATATAAATGCTGATTAATTTTTGATTTATATAGCGTATGTACAAGTGTAATAATGGGGGGAAGTGAAGACTTCACGGAGGAAGAGTCTAGGTTCAATCTCATATAAATTTTATTCATATTATTTGGCATATAACCAGTGATTCCCGTGTAACTGATGAGTGATAACTCTTTTTCCTCCTCTTCAATTTTTTTTTTCATGAAAAAAACAGTAGCGATAATATGAGCCCTGGCAGGCCTCATGTTCCCAACAAAGAGCTTAGGAGGAGACAGGTAATTAGCATTGGGTTTTATGTTGCTGAACAATCTGGCAGATTTCACTTATTTTTTATTTTTATTTTTATTTTTCTTGTTATATAGATCAAATACTCGGATCCAATATCTCAATTGTCACTTGAGAATTCGGTGAGAGAGAATCTTCAAAGATGTGCTGCCCTTCATGGTGAATCATTCAATTTAGCCATAGGTAATATGCATCCCGTGGCATTTTCCCAGTTAAAGGTGGCACTGAAAATGCAGTAGTAGGATGCTACAAATTGGATCTTCCTATTTTCTGGTAGTTGTGGATGTTAAAGCTTGAGTTCTTCTCTTTCGCGTTCTTCGGTTTTCGGTGTTCACATGCAGAAAGAGATGATATGGGTAGTAAGTCTATTTGTTTTAAAGTCATTATTCTTATTCAATCGGAAAAATATATTTTCGGTCCTTAAATTATATAGGGTGGGCGTTCATGTGGACCTTGAGGTTTACCAAATTGCGTATATGTCCCCCTCAAGATTCACATTTGTTTTAATCCCCAAAATTGAAACGTTGCTAATGATTTTTGATTAAAAATGGTTTGTGCTTGGCGACTAGCCTTCTATTATGAATATTTTCGTCATTTTATCACTTTATTAGACCTAATACGTTTTTCTTCAACTTTTCCCTAACAACGATTCGTCTGAAAAGTGAGAGAGAAGTATGAATCGTTGCGAGAAAAAGGTTAAGGGAAAAACGTTTTAGGTTAAGTAGAGTGATGAAATGAACAAAATATTCCAATTAGATGACCAAGTGTTGTACACAACCCATTTTCCATCCAAAATCACTAACAACGTTATTAATTTTGAAGGATTGAAACTAACGTGAACCTTAAAGGATCAAATTGGGCAAATGTTAGGGTCCACATAGACACCCATCCACCCCTTACTTTAGGACCAAAAATGTAATTTTCCTCCTTTATCGATTGGGGTATTGGTAAAATCTTCTTCTCATGTTTGACATGAAATTTATGTTTTTTTCCTGTCCAGGAGGGTGAGGATTAGGTGTTTGTTGAGTTCATGATTCATACCTTAATTGTTTGGCCTGGTTTCTTTTTTGTGTATTGTTGAAGACAAGTACTGCGCTCCACACACTACTGTATATATACAGTACAGTGATCCTTTGATGTCGAGGTTTTTTTTGGAGGCACGAGGATCGATCACAAAAACGAGAGTTTTGACAACAAAGAAGTGAAGATATTTGTATTTTTTTTTTTATTGTTGCATGGCATCATCTGTCTTTGTTCTTTTTATCTGTGCCTGCAGTGTCAAGGTTGTGTGTCCTGAGTGGTTTATTGTTTGAAAAAAGCAGTGATTTAAATGTTCTGTTTTTCCTTTGTAAATTGTTGTTTTGACGTTGTATGTTTAGGAAAAGGACAGTTAGGATTGACATTTCGATGGGCAAAGGAAACAGTTCTTGTAAAGTCCTAAACATGCCATTTGCTTCAGTTAAAAAGCCGAAGAAACTAAGTCATGATTCCACAAAATTACAACCAACAAAAATAAAAACAAATCAAATACAAAAACAAACAACTAAATTGGGATTTCTCAATGCATCCATGGATTTCATTTCATATAAAAGGATAGTCTGGTGCTACAAAACTCTCGCCATACACAGAGTCCAAGGAAGGATCGGACCATAAATAATCTATTACACGCAATTTTAGCATGGATTTCATATCTGCAACAATAATCACCTGCACCCTCAATTCACTTCACACAACACATACATACCAGACTAAAGATGAATCTTATAACCTTTTTACATCATTATACACAATTACAACACGTGTTTCCATCCTTAAAAGTTTGTTTAGATGGATAGAAGGAAAGTGGAGGAAAACTGAAAATGATAAATTATTACGTCAAAATTCATTTAGGGGCCATTTGGCAACATTCTTAAGATTAAATACTTATTTGTTTCTTAATAAAATCAAAAAATCACAAGTATCATTTAAAAATAGCTTAAAATTACTACAAAAAAATTGCAAGAGAGAGTTGTAAACATTATTTTAGAGACAAAAACTAGAATAAAAATTATTTTTTTTGAGGTTAAAGTATTTAAAAAACAAGCACTTAATGTGTTCATTCAGTGCTTTGTAATCTCAACACTTAATTTTTTTTAGCGCTTCTCAGTTTTACCGAATATGATCTTGCTCTTTTAATCCTACTTCTTTTCTATGTTTTTAGAAATTGAATAAGTTTTTCCGAATTCATGTAATAGTTAAAAATTGAAAGTTAGCTAAATGTAAGAAGTATAATTTAACTCAACCGCCTAAAAAGTAAAGTTTAAAATATTTAAGCCCGTTTGATAACACAATTTCAACACATAAACCTAAATGCTTAAGTGCTTGTCTTATGTGCGATAACAAAATGACGCAACCACTTAAAATATGAGCATCAATTTAAAATTTGTACAAAATTTTAAGTGATGCGTGACTTATTTTTTTAGCACTTTGCACTTGAAACCACCAAACATCTGCCCAGAATGACCACCATTCAATATCAATACTAATAACATCTTACATAAAATTTACATACAAACAACTGTAGATAGAGAAAGTACTATATTGAGAAATAATGGTGAATATTTAAAAAAAAGTTGTAAAATTTATTTTAGGGACCAAAATATGTAAAAAGATAAGTGATGCGTGACTTTTTTGTTTAGCACTTTGCACTTAAAACCACCAAACATCTGCCTAGAACGACTACCATTCAATATCAATACTATTAACATCTTACACAAAATTTACATACAAACAACTATAGATAGAGAAAGTATCATATTGAGAAACAAAAGAACACAGGCGCTGTCGGGAGGAGAGAGAGAGAGAGAACATTTGGAGATTGAAGAGGGAGGCGCTCGCGAGATCTAGGGTTTCAGGATAGAGAACGTGGAAAGAAGGAATGAATATCACGCCGGTGAGCACGAGCCTATTTTACCCAGATGTAATCTTAACCCTTCATTTTTTAATGATCAAATGGCTCAAAATGTTTTTTCTTTCTCATTTATAGATTTTTTTTTTTTTTTTAATTACGTAACTATGAAATATTTTCAATTATATATATATATATAAAAAAAAAATTGAGTTCGGGAATAATACATTTCATAACAACATAATCCATTAAAGCCTAGATTTGGTTTTGGAGACGTCTTTGGATCAGGAATATTGAATCCTTTCCTACCTCAAATTGCTCCCTTAACTTGGGTTCCTATGATATGATACACCACGGGTGCATAGGTCTATAAGCGTTGCACTTCTGGTGTAAGAGAAAGTGAGAAGATTATGAAAAAAAGAGCATACATGGTCAGACCCTCTTTCTTGTATTTATAAGCATGGATCTTGGGCTATCACCATTAACGTGGTGATAATAACGAAGTAAAAGTTAATGAACCATTACTTAGGGGTTGTAATATCTCTTTCCCTGACAAGTGAAGAACGTTACAATTGCTCCTGGGTGGGGTTAGCGAAGGCAACCCCTCTTGGTATAGTAGCCCTGGCGTGGGTGAGGAATTGAGGCCGAAGGGTTCGCCTCCTCTGGTCGGATTGATGTTTTGGTCGACTCATCCGAGAGTAGACATGTTGATCAACTCCAGTATTTGCTGTAACTTCTTGTGCCTGACACGTGTCTATAAAATAGTGGTAGAGGTTGCAACAGGTGGAAGATACAACAACGAATGATTTGAGTGAGGTGAGTAACATAGAAAAATTAGTGGATTAAGAAGTTGCTCAAGTTCAATGTTAACTCTTTTATCTTTTAAATTAAAATCTAAACCATAAGATGTAATTATTAATAAATAATAGACCAAATGAGAAAATAGGACCCGTGAGAACTTAAAAAGAAGGGGGCATTATACTTTTAGCTCTTAAATTATGGTTTAAGTTTTTATATAAATTTGAGATTTATCAAATTTCACTTTTGTTTCTCGGCCCGATTTTCCAGAACCTCTACGTGGTTTTTCCCCTTGGAGAATTAATACTAAAACCGAATGACTAAGATCTATTTAATAAAAATCTAAAATTTTTTACAGTTATGGCGATAATTATAATTATCGAATTATCGCTTCCATTTTACAACTATAAATAATAAATGCAACTATTACAAATTAAATAGAAAACCAAATATAACTCTTGGCATAGTTTCATTCTCACCGACCTTATAATAAAAATTGTGGGGCTGTGAGCTAACGCTCAGTAAAATTTTAACCCATTTAATACGTGTATCTAAACGAAACCCAAATAAACACATTAACGCGTATCTCACATAATTTTCACATAATACGTACTTATAAATATTTTATAAAAAATAAAAATTATAACAGTAATAACATAAACCACACAATATAATGAGAGATTAAATACATTTATTAAAAAAGTTAGAAATTCTACACTAATGCCCCTTTAAAATATAAAAAATATTAATTATATCTCCAAAACATTAAACTTATATAAAATAATTCAGAATCACACTAATTATCTTATGTTCCTAATCAAATTACACTAAATATACGTATGCAACTATTGTATCGCAAAATGCCAAATTTTTATATTGTCAACAATTACTCCCAATTGTCTCAACAATTGCACAACTCTCCGACTCTACCTATTGCTAGTAGTGGACCAATATCTATCTGAATTATTTTACCGGTGTGTTGTCTTCATAATACAAAAATAATTTATGGATCAAGTACTTTTATCAAAATTTACTTTCCAACAAAATATAGCCACTTACTTGGCAATATCAAAATTCCAACAAAATATCATCAAAATTGAACATTCGAATTTAAATCAATTCATCAGCTCATTTGTATATAATAAAAATATCATACTTCCTTACTAGCTATATGATCATTTACCTCGCAATCGGAAGTTATCACGATACCGTAACCTGTCTATTTGTGCAATCTAAGATTGCAATAAATGCTAGAGCAATTTAATATCTCCAATAATAGGAGCTAACATGTGGCATAAACCACCATATCATGATGATAATTATCATCGTCAACAACAATAATGACAACAACAACAATAGGTATCAAACACCAACAGGACTTTCCCTCTTGCTAGGTCACAATATAACGTCTTACAGGACATCCACTCCTATTAGGACCAACAACATCCCGCAGGACATGCCTTCTTGTCGATATCACATTGTGGTATAGTCGGATAATAAAACCAGTTTTCGCATTTAAAAATTTACTTAATTTGCCTTACGTTATAAAATAATCCATTTTAATAAGCATTTTCTTTGCACATTTTTGTACGAAAATATAATTTGACAATTTACATAGAAGACAATGCATTCACTTTATTGGTGTACTATCTTCATAATATAAAGATAATTTATGAATCAAGTATATTTATTAAACACCACTTTCAAAATAGAATATAACCACATAATGTAATGAGCAGTAGAAAAATTCCACAAATATTATTATCATAAAATAATTTATTTTGAGTCAACTGAATATAAATCAATCAATCAAATCATTTTTATATAATAAAATACCCGAAACAAACTTTCCTACTAATCATAAGATTGTTTTATCTCAGGATCGAGAGTTATGGCAGTACCGTAATCTGTACAACTGTACAATTTAAGGTTGTTATTAGTGCTATGGTCATTTAATATCTCCAATAGTAAAAGCCAACATGATGGTATAAGCTACCATATCAATAACCTAATTAACTATCTGCAGGACTTGCTCTCCTGTTAGGTTTCAACATATCAACAATACATTCAATCACCTGCAGAATTTGTCCTCCTGTCAGGTCACAATACAACGTCTTATAAGACATACTTTTCTGTAAGGATCAACAACATTTAGCAGGACATGCCTTCTTGACGAGACAATTATGACATAACAGGATAATAAAATAATTTTTTCACCTTTAAAATTTTACTTGATCCATTTAACATCATAAAACTATCCATTTTCATCAACATTTTTTCCAATTTAATACGAAAATAAAATTTGATAATTTACATAAAAGACAGTAAACACCTTTAAATTGGTCCTTTCAATAATTTATCATATGGTCTACAACTAACATAACACTCACCCAATCTTACTTAATTACCTCTTTTTTTTTTTCTTCATTTCAAACATTATGCAAAAAAGGCACTAAGAAAAATATAGTTCAAGACACAATATCTCAAATCTCATATCAGCTAATTGATTTCATGAAAACTATAAATACCTCACACTTACAAATTTCTAACCATGTGTGCAACGTGTATATGTGTTATAATAATAATAATAAGAAGAAGAAGAAGAAGAAGAATCAACACTAATTCGAGAAGGAGGGAGATAAGGTTACAACAGGTGATCAACATGCATATATATTAATAAGATGAATTGATTTGAAAAGTTTTTTTGAGTGAAACATAATATTTCATGTAAGACCTTGATTTTCTTATATGCACAATTTGAGTCGTATTGGAGCACATTTAAAAATATCGGGGTGGATAATACTATTAATTGTGTGAATTAAAATTTTAGGGGTCGAATTATAATTTTCAAAATATTAAAATCTGAAGTTGGTTCAATTAATATCTTAAAGAAATTAAGAAAAAAAAAGTGTAATTAAAACAAAAGATATTTATATATATATATATACACACACACACACACATATATATGCATGTTGTGCGTGTATGTAAACCATGAGATCAGCCGAAGGATCGAGAAATCGAAAGAGAGAGAGTTAAGGGCGGTATGGGGCTTGGCCTCATTTTCAACACATATATATATACATATTCATCCATGCATTTATGAGGGCCTGAAAAAAAATAGGAAGGAAACAGGGAAATCAGAAGAGAGAGAGAAAGAGAGCAAAACCGAAACAGAAGAGAGAGAGAGAGAGCTGGGTTTCGTTCGGTAGATGGGTGGTCGGCCGTTCAGCATGTGTTTGGTGTCTGATCGCCGTCGTCGGTTGGTAAGTATATGTGTGGGTTTCAGTTTTGATCATTCGTATGGGTTTCGTGGGTGCTCTGTTTTGTCAACGGTAAGTGTGTTGATTGTGTTTGTTGTCTGTGTGTGTTGTTGCATATGCGTGGGTATTGCTCGACCCACTTTGTGTGGGTATGTCGTTCAGTCCGACGGTGTGATGGCATGTGTGTAGTGTGTGCTGCGTGTATATGTGTGATTAGTGTGTGTGCCGGCGGTGCTGTGCATGTATGCGTGTGTTTTCTATTTCTGTTGGTGTTTACTGTGTGTCTGTTATGTGTGTGGGGGGGGTTTTGATCCGCCGTTGCTGCTGGGTGTGTGCGCGTTGTGTGTGCTGTGATGGTGTGTATGCGAGTATGTTACGGTTGTGTGTGTGTGTGTTTTGGTTGTGGGTGTGTCGCTGTCGGTTAGTTTGGCCAACGGTGAGTGGGAGTTAGAGAGAGAGAGAGAGAGTTGTCAACGGCAACAGTAGTTGCTCTGTCATCAGTGGCGGTGGTGTCGTGTTCGTCGTGCATGTGTTTCGTCGTAGGATGGCGTGAGTTCGGTTCGTCCAGCCGACGGTGGTGGCGGCGTGAGTTTGGTCCGATTGTGATCGTGAGTGTGTGTTTTGTGTGTTGCTATCCGTTCGACGGTTGTTCCACCGACAGTGTGTAGGGTGGTCAGAAGGTTGCATTTGGGTTGCGATCAGTGTGATTGCCGGTGGTGAGCTGTGAGAGGGTGTCATTGGCGTTGGAATCGGCGGAGTAAAACAGAACAACAAACAGAAAAAGGAAAACAAAAAAAAACAAAAAAACAAAAAAGAAAACAAAAAATAAAGAAGAGAAAAAGGAGGAAAAATGACACAAACCACCCCACCGAAAATATAAAATCCAATCTCGTGGCCATCGAAAAATTCGGGAAAGGTAAAATTCCTGTCACTCCTAATATGTCTATTTAATGATATTTAATTGTCTCGTGGGTGATTATGAAACTAATTACTAGCATCTAAAATGTCGAAATGACAATAATAAATATTGAGACCGTTCATATGAATAAATTCGATAGAATAAACTTTAAATGGAGCAATATTAGCAGAATAATAATATTCATAAATAAAATATGGGGAATAGGAAATTACAGGATTTAGGGTTGCATGGCATGATTAAGTTATTTTTTTACATAAAATATTAATTTAGACCCTGTCACTATTAGGTTCGCAGGCACCGGAGTACCGGGAGAGGATAATGGGTAAAAATCGTCGGAGCGGATAACCAGGTGAGTGTATTGTCTTCTTGTAAACCTATTTTCATATATATATATATGATGAAAAAATATGTTTACTTGAAAATTGGATGATTTTCTAACTTACATGGATCGAGTGTTATTTTGGGTATTTATGATATTGTAGATTTAATTGTTTGTTGTTGAGGTGCCAGTTGATGGTGGGCAGAGTTGTTGTTGTTGAGGTGGAGATGAGTTGTTGTTGTTGAGGTGAGGTGGAGATTGGTGGTGGATATTCACCTGTTTGGCATAGTCCAACGGAACGGTGTTTCACCCGTCTGGGATAGTCCAGCGGAGCGTTGTTCACTCGTCTGGCATAGTCCAGCGGAGCGTTGTTTCACCCGTCTGGCATGGTCCAGCGGAGCGTTGTTATATCCTGCTAGGAAGGCATATCCTACGGGGTACGGTACCGTTACAACTCCCAATCGTGAGGTTAAAACGATCACATGGCTAGCCGAAGTGTGGTGTGATATGGTGTGGTATGGAGTGATGTGTTGTGGTGAGAAGTGGTGTGGTGTTTGAGAGATGGTGTTTTATCGTATTTGGTGTTTTATCATATATGGTGATGTGGTATTTTATTTTATCGTCTTTGGTGTTTTATCATATTATCTTATATTGATGGTTTGGAAGGATTTTATATATTTGATATATATATAGATGATGATTCTAAATGGTAGGAAGAATGAGTTTTCTTCTGGTATACGATTTTTATACTACTGTTAAAAATGTTTTTACTTATACGCGTTATACTTGATCCATTTAAAAGTGGTATTACTTAGAAGGTATTAATATATTAAAAAATATTTTCTTTACTAAGAAGGCAGTACACTCGCAGGTGAAGCAGTTAGGAGTCGATCCCCTACTGGCGCTAAGTAGAGTCCTACGATGGAGTCGTGTGGAGGGTTGAGATGAATTGTTTGGGGCGAACTTTTGAGATGTTCATGGTATTATATTTTGTTGTTATTATATTTGGGGGACGGGTGTGTCCCCATAATAGAAAATATGTATAGCTTATATAGATGATGTTTTATTGATGTATGCATATTGTCGTATTAATAGATGGTTGGTTGTATAGGTGATGTTGTGATGTCATCACGCCAGCCCTGGGATGTCGGGTATCCGGGACGGGTCGTGACATTTCAGTTCGGATTTCGGCTTTGAATTTCAGATAAATTTTCTAATTCTTTTAATATATGTATTTAATCTCTTTTTGTATTGTGTGGTTTATGCTATTACTATTATAATTGTTATTTTCATGAAATATTTATGAGTACGTATCATGTGAAAATTATGTGCGATACATGTTTATGTGTTTATTTGGGATTTGATTAGATACAAGTATTAAAGGGGTTAAAATTCTACTGAGCGTTGACTCATAACCCCACAGTTTTGATTGCATGGCCGATAAGAATAAAATTACGTCAGAAGTTATATTTGAATTTTTATTTAATTTGTAATAGTTGTATTTATTATTTACAGCTGTAAAATGGACGTGATAATTCGATAATTATAATTATCACCGTAATTGTAAAATTTTTCAGATTTTTATTAAATCGATCTTAGTCATTTTTTGAAGTATTATTTCACTTATTATAAGAAATAGGTACCATAACCTAAATGCAAGACGATCACAAACCCGCTCTGATATCACTTTGTAGTGACTCAATTTCTCAAGGCTACCACGCGGTTTCTCCCCTCGGAGAATTAACACTGAAACCGAATGACCAAGATCTATTTAATAAAAATTTAAGAAATTTTACAGCTATGATGATAATTATAATTATCAAATTATCGCGTCCATTTTACAGCTATAAATAATAAATGCAACCATTACGAATTAAATAGAAGTCCAAATATAACTTCTGGTGCAGTTTCATTTTCACCGGCTCTGCAATCAAAACTGTGAGTTTGTAAGCTAATACTAAGTAGAATTTTAACCTCTTTAATACGTGTATCTAATCAAACCTCAAATAAATACATAAACGTATATCTCAAATAATTTTCACATAATACGTACTCATAAATATTTTATGAAAAACAACAATTATAACAGTAATAACATAAACCACACATATATTAAATACATGTATTAAAATAGATACATATATTAAAAGAGTTACACACATAAATTAAATACATATATATTAAAAGAGTTAGAAATTCTACACTAATGCCCTTTTAAATATAGAAAATATTAATTATATCCCAAAAAATATTAAATTTATATAAAATAATATTTTCAAAATATGAATTTTCGAGGTATTACAGTTTCAATCTAGTAAAATTAAAAATGTTGTTAATGGTTTTATACAGAAATTAAATTGTGTTTAACACGTGACTTTGTAATGATAATATTTTTATCATTTCATCACTTTATTAAAACTAAGGCATTTTTTTTATATAATTGCATCACTCCACTAAGATGTTTTTTCTTAATTTTTTTAGCAGCGATTAATTTTGAAGAATGAGAGAGAAAACGCCGAATCGTTATCATGAAAAAATTAGTAGGAAACTTCTTAGATTTAGCAGGATCAAACAAGTATAGAACTTGAGAATCAAATATACAATTTTATAAATCTTATATATATATATTAAAAAATGTAATTCTTTCTAAATTTATGGAAAAACATGGTATAGATTTTTTATTTTTGGTAGAAAGGAAAAGTCAAAAGAAACAACAAACAACAAAGAAAGAAGAAACAACACAAAAATAACACGACTAAAAATCCAAATACATCTCAAAGGCCCTCCTATCCATTTCTTGGAAGAGAATATTTTCAATATCTGTAGTCGGTGTATCAAGAATGTTGAGAGTGCAATCATCATTTCCTCTTCTCTTGGCCAGAATATCAACGCAATAATTGGTTTCTCAAGGGACAAATTGAAGGGTGTAATAATTAATTAGAAGTAACCTTTTGCACTCCTCAATCAGTTAATCTATAAATATGTGTTATTGGGGGTTATTTGTGGGAACTATCATTTGAACACTATCCAAACTATATTGTCTAGAAATTTCGCCGCCATTGCCGTATTCATGGCTAATCGAAACAGCATAAAGATCTGATTCTTCACTCTCATTGAACAAACTCACTGTTTCTTCGCATGCGTTTCCATTGTTAATCCAAGGATGTTTTGTGAACCTCCTCAAACCTTCGAGCTCCATCGCCACCTCTTTCATCGTCGGCCGATCTTCACTGTTCAGTTTCAGACACCTCTTCGCGATCTCAGCGACCGCCCGAAGCTGCTCTATCGTTCCTTCCCTCAAGACACAAGGCTCCACAACTTGAAATAATCGATTTTCCTTTAGATACGTGATGAAAAACGTGGCTAGATTTCTCTCCTCTATGGGTCGCTCCATGGACAAAGTTTTTTTTCCGGTTAGCTCTGCAAGAACGACGCCGAAACTGTAAACGTCACTCTTCTCAGTGAGTTGACTCGTTTGGAAATACTCAGGGTCTAGGTATCCGAGTGTCCCCTGGACCAACGTGGTTACCTGAGTTTGATCCAGCGGGACCAATCTGGAGGCACCGAAGTCTGCGATTTTGGCGGTGTAGTTGTCGTCTAGTAAAATGTTGGCTGATTTAACGTCTCGGTGGATGACCGGCACAGACGCGGCGGAGTGGAGTTACGCGAGTGCACCGGCGGATTCCGATGCGATTCTCAGACGATGATCCCACGAGATTCTGCCTTTTTTATCTTGGAGACGATGAAAGAGAGTGCCGTTGGACACGAACTCGTAAACCAACAACGGGACTTCAGTCTCCAGACAGATACCCAGTAGCTTCACTACGTTTCGATGGTTGATCTGCGTAAGAATGGTCATCTCGTTGATGAACTGCTCGATCTGGGTCTGGTCCATCATTCTCGATTTCTTGATTGCGACCACGAGGTGATCGGAGAGGACACCTCGGTAGACAATGCCGTAACTGCCCCGACCGACGATCCGGTCGTCAGAGAAATTATTGGTGGCTCTGTCTAGCTCTGCGGCGGTGAAGACTTTTGTGGATTGATCAAAGCCACCACCGTCGCCGCTTTTAGTTGAGAATGGTTGCTTTTTCAATAACAAACCCCCGTTTTGCTGGAAAAATTTCTTTCTAAGCTTGATAAGCTTTCTCTTCTTAATGCCAAGATAGAGCCATGTTATTCCCATGATTACAGACAAAAATCCAAACCCAAAACCTAAAAAAATATTATAAATTTAAAATCATTTAAAAAAAGCAAAAAATATTGCCCATATAAAAATTATTGCAATTTTTCACATAGAAAAATTACAATCACTTTGACGTAATGTAATAAATTTAAACTTTTAAAAAAATTACTTTAGTGTGTATTATAAAATAAAAATTTTAAATTTATAAACTGTTTATCATTTTTTTTATAAAAATACTAGGAATTCTCTCTTCCTAAGGACAATATATGTATTTTTAAATTTATATTAATACATAAAATACATACATAATGCTTAAAAAATATAAAATATAATTACATTCGACTTTTTTTGACAGATATTTATCAAAAGGTGTTTTTTTAGTCCCAAATTTTGCATATCAATATTCATTGGATTCACTTAGTACAATAAATTTTTAAAAAATCTGATAATTATGTGAAAAATTAAAAGTCACTGCACAAAAGTTATTGAAACTTTTCACATCAAAAAAATTACGACTTCATGTATTGGAATAACTTTAGAGTGGACATCTAAAAAAACATACTGTAGCACGTGTACCAAAGGCAAAAATTTAAAATTTATGAATTGTTCACCAAGAATTCTTTATAAAAATGCTAAGAATTCTTCGTGTAATTCATTGAGTGAGTTGACTGATGTAGAGATGAATTTGGTGGATTGCGAAATTGAACAACTTCAATTTCAACCATTCATATTTTACGCTTAAATTTGAACCGTTAAAATGTCTTTCTGTCTTGATTTATAAATAAAATATTTTTAGAAGTATATATTTACCTAGAGATAACTTGATGACTGGAAATTGAGAGTTATCAGGTATACATCCGCGACCAAAAATTTTGCCATCTCCATGGTAGCCGCGGGGACAAGAGCAATTGTAACTTCCGGGGGTGTTAGTGCAAATTTTCTCGCAAGGTTTTTTGCTAGGATCCGGGTTGGAACACTCATCGATATCTGATAAATTATGAATCATTATCATGATCACCACCACCACAACAAAAATAAATAAATAAATAAATAAGAAGCCTTCAATTAAAGATAGTATGGGGGCTTTGACACTTCGCACACCCAAAGTTTAACTATTTTATCAGTTTGGGATTTCCGTTATACTTCGGTCATAATCAATTTGGACGAAAAACAGTCAACGGCAATACACTAAACTATTTTTAAAGGAACTCTCTATGGTCATTTATACCTGTTCCTTACCTCCAAAAATTTTTAGACAATGAATCCTACATATATTATTTTACATATATATTTTTGGGTATTTGTGTGGGAATGAGAAGAGGAGGGAAGGAGGAGGTTGTAATTGTCCATAAAAACTCTTAAAAAAATCTGGTTCATGGCAAGGTAAGACCATTTTTTCGTCTAAAATTGTAATGGAGTGAAGACTTAGAGTGTAGTGGGATGATTAAGAATCTTTATGGTGTTATATGTTTGAATTGAAATTATGGAGACTAGAGTGATATTTGGTAAAACTTTACCGCTGCGTTTGGTACACGAGATTTGATATGGGATTAACTCTCATTCACATTACCAAAGATTCTTTAATTCTATAAAATATGGGATTAACCAATACCAAGATAAATTTGATATTCGTTAATCCCAATTATATAGGATTATGTTTTAATTATTCATTGATTAATAAACGCGATCAAATACTAACTAAATATTTGAACTGGAATAAAATTTAATTAAATTGACTGTTATACTGTTTGAAAATTTAATTAAAATATTATTTTACCATTTAATATCATTCTAATGCCATATGTAATTCCTTTTGTCACCAAATTAATAAATAGTAATGATCATTTCATTCTATCACTATATTAATTTCAATTTTATTGTTATTTTTTTCTATTCCAACGTACACTATCACACTCTAATAAATCTAAGACATCTCCCTTCTATCGATTCATATTTTATTTTTATTTTTTGAGACGACTCGTTTTTATAAAAATATTAAATAAAAATATCATACAGTAAATAGCGAAAATATCTCCTTAGATGACAGAAAAATAATCTAACCTTGACATCCTTGCCTCAAGTACGGATTGCCTTCGTATCCTGGCTCGCAGTCGCACCGGTACCCTCCCAGACCGCTGTCGGAATCAACGCAGCGGCTGTTGTCTTTACACGCGAAATCATCGGAATTCCGTGCGTCGGTGCAACTCAAATTCCCGCCGACCACCCAGTCCAGCACGATCGGAACAGCCAAATTTGTCCGGTTCTGGAAATTCTGGTCCGTTAAATCCCACGCGCCGCCGAATGTGAACCGCTCCGCTTCCGCCAAAAACGCGTAGCTACACTGCTCGAAGGACTGATTATTCAGGCCAGTGAGCGAGGTGTTGTAGTACTTCAATCCCTTCGGAACAGCCGACTGGCAACACCCGATACCGGAGCACGATCCGTTTTTTAAATCCTCCACTTTGGGACAGATCGAAACGCAGCCGGTGGTGAACCTCCGGCGATCTGAGCCCGAAATCATGTCCACATTGCCCGAGTCGCAGCCGACAACCGTGAACTTATTTAACTCCGAGAAGGAGAAGGGGGTGCCTAACAAATTGGTCCAGGCGTTGAAGTCGTTGGTCAACTGACCCGATTTGTTGTAGCAGGTGTATGCCATTATGTTGGAGATCCGAACGTAGGCGTCGGAAATGGAGTAGACCGTGATGTGGCCGATGAAGGGTTTTGGTGGGTTGAAGGAAGTGTTGCAGGTGATCACGAACCTGGGATTGATGGCGCAGTCGTTTCCTTCGCCGACGCCGAAAGGGTAAGGGACGGTGAGGTTGCCGCAATTGGGCTGGCATCCCGGCTTGGTGAAGGTGGTTGCTCCGGTGATGTTACCGGCGTTTGTATTTGGAATTGCCGGAATCAATATGAGGCCGCAGAGAAGACATAGCCAAGGGGGAAGAAGTAGGAGCATGTTTGCTTGACTGACGTGATTAACCGCAACTATGGCTTTCTTATAAAGACAATTGGCATGCAAACTTTGGGAAAATTATATTTTAAGCCCCTATATTATGCCCTAATAATATAAGAATCATTCTTAAGTCTAATTAAATTTGCGTGGAATTAAATTAAGCTTTTGTCATGCCAGGTCAAGCTCCTCCTAAGCGTACGTTGAGAAGACGGAGGTTATATGTCAGAGATAGAAGATAGAGCTTGTGTAGCTTGGATAATATTCCAAGGAATACTAAATTTATCAAAAAAGTATTGCAATTGTAGTCCTCAAGTCGCAAATTGTTGTTTACAATCAACAAAAAACACACACACAAAAAAAAAATGTTCGTGATTAGGAAGTGATTGAAGGTGTAGAACATACCGTGAAATTTCAGATCAGCTATCATTAAAAAACGATTACATATCTATCATTTGTAGAGCAAAGCTAAAAATTTAGGTCCCATTTGGTTATTGTTTCTGTTCCTGGTTGATAAATACATTTGAACTTATCTTCCCAAAAGTATTAATATATATACAGAAATACGTTTGGTAAACACGTTTTTTTCCTTAAATTTTTAGGAGTAATTTGGAATTATTTTATGAATTTTTTGCGTTTGGGGTAAGGGATTTGTGAAATGAAGGAATTTCAAAATCCTTTCATTTCATAAATCTTTTGTTTAGATAATTGTTTGAACTGAAGTATTTGAATAATTTTTTTTTTTGGTTATATTTTTTATCCTATTTCTGAAATGAAAAAAAATCCTCAAAACACAGAAAACAGTATCAGATGAATCAACAAGAAGAACAAATCCAACAAGAATTTGCGACGATAGAAATCGAACCCTATTTGTTGCGACAAATCCAACAAATCCAAGAACAAATTCGTTTTTGAAATCGATTTCGTTTTTGAAATCGATAGAAATCGAACCCTACTTCGGCGTTTTTTGATCTTTCGGACCCTATTTCGGCGATTTCATGACAGATGACAACGACGATGAAGAAGCGACGTCGATTTCGCCGTCGTTTTGCGATTTCGTGACAGACTACAGACGACGACTAAGAGGCGACGTCAATTTTGTTGTTGTTCGGCGATTTCGCGATGGACAACAGACGACGATGATTTTGATTTTGTCGTTGGATTTCAATTTTGAAGACAAAATCAATTTCGAACCCTATTTCATTGTTTGATTTCGATTTCAATTTTGTCGTTCGAAAACAAAATCGATTTTGTCGTTCGAAAATGAAATTGATTTTGAACCCTATTTCGTTGTTCGATTTCGATTTCATCGTTCGAAAACGAAATCGAAATCGAGTCGTTTTCGTTTGAGAATCACAGATGATAAGGGAAGAATGTGTTCATCTCTCCGATCTTTCAGGCAACGACGAAGAAGTGTTTAGCAAGATTTGAAGGATTTGACAAATTCAGCCTCTCCCAAAAGTATTTGAAATCCTTACATTCACTCCCCAAAGGATTTGACAACTCCATCTTTCTTAAATTCCAAACACACCCAAACAAAGAATTTATTAAAAAATAATTTTAAAATCTCTTAATTAAACAAAATCTCCCCTAGAAATCCCTTACCCAAACACAACCTAAGAAATTGAAAAACAAATGTGACGTTTGGTAACCGTTTATGTTTCCATCCCAGCAGTGGGATGAGATGAGAATTTTGTTTCCTTCTTGGGAGTAAAATCGCGTTTGGTAACGATAATTTTTTTTTTTTTGGGGAACAGAATCGCGTTTGGTAATGATTTTATCCTAAAACCTTTTTTTTTTGTTTAGGCCGGTCAGCATGAAGGCTGCGCCGACGCCGGCGCCGGCAGGTGGGTGACGATGGCCGGACGACCGGCGGCCGAAAAGTTGTTGGCTGCGGCGGTGGCCGGCGATGCCAAAGGTGACCGGCGGATGAACAGGGACAAGTGGTTTTGGGAATGAAATGGGAATAATGAGAAACAACTTTTTTTTATTTCTCATTTCTTAAGAAAAAAGTGAGCACAATTCTCAAATGAGAATGAAATAGGAACGAGAACAAAAATTACCAAGCGCTATTCCCAAACAGAATTCTCAAAAATTGAGGAATGGGATGAGAATTTCTGGAATGGAAACGGTTACGAAATGGGGCCAAAAAAACATTGATTCTTATTCACTCCCACAATACTATTCCCACAACCGTCCCGCCGGCCACTATGACTCCCGGCCACCACCATGCTAACCACCAAACATTTGAAAAAGAAAAAAATAACAAATGTTGCAACCAAACATGTTTGTTTTTTATTTTTGTTCTCATAAATTAAAAAGAAACAATTTCAGGACAAAGATTGCTATCGAACATGTTTATATTTTTAGAATATTTTAAAATGAAATCAATTTTTTTATCTCATCTCAATTTATTGAGAGTAAAAACAAAAAAAAGAGAAACACTAACCAAAAGTCACCTTAGTGAATTAGATGACATTGAGCCTCAAAATACCATAAAAATAAATGTTTCATTAATTTAAATTATATTGAGAAAATTAATTTAAAAAAAGAAAGAAAAAGATTTGACTTTTTTCTTTCTCTTTTTTTTTTTTTTCATACTTGGCGTAAGAATGGGTGGGAAAATTAAATGTGAAATTATTGGTGAAGAAGACAATAGGTGTTGAAATTTCCACAAAATGTACTATGTCCATCAAGAAATTAAATTCCAACCATAAATTTGTATTTACAACTACAAGTCTTCTTCCTAAACATGAACAAGTACAAAGAAATAAATGTGCCCTGGTTTTGATTTTCCTTTTTTTTTTTTTTGTAAGGCAGACAAGATTAAGGTTTTCCGATAAAAGGCAAGTCGTTAAGGCCGTCACCAACAGCCCGAGTATAAGAAACGGTTGAGTGCTTGCCTGAAACCGACATTTTTTTTTTTTTTGGAATAAACTAAAGTTTGGTAATTTTTATTTTTTTGAAAAAAAAAAATATGATTACAAAAATGTTACCAAACAGTTGTTTGAGAAAAGAGTATTTTTTGTTTTTCATTTTTAGTTTATCTCTAAAATATTTTTTTTTTTGAAAATATATATATTTTTTAAAAACGTTACCAAATGTTGTATAAGCTTCACAACAACAATCCATGGCAGAAATAAAAATTTATAGCAAAAATCATAGTAAACTCGTTCATCTTGAACAAAAAATGTTAATTTTTTCTACGTGTTTTCGGGTTGCAATTGTGAAATCGTTCCAAATTTTCACTGAATCTAAAACTGTTCCCCCAAAAAAGTCAGTTTTCACATAAAACTATGCCCACAAACTCGTTCATCTTGAGCCAAAAATGTCAATTTTTCTACTTGTTTTCGGATTGCAATTGTGAAATCGTTCCAAATTTTCACTGAACGTAAAACCATTCACCCCCCAAAAAAAAAGTCATTTCTCAAAAGCAAATACATTTATTTTTTATTTTTCAAATAAATATTTGTTTAAATATATATATATATATATATATATATATATATATATATATATATATTGTTTTAAAAAAAATATTACTAAATGGTGCATAAATTTCACAGCAACCATCCATGGCAAAAAAAAAAATTACAACATTTTTTTTTTTTTAAAAAAAAAAAGAATAAAATAAATAAAATAAATTACAGAATAAAAGAAAAACATAACAGACATTATAAAATAGAATTAGGTAAGGACTAACCTAATTCTTTTATAACTTAGGATAAGAATCAAAGCTCACCAAAAACACTCTAAGTATAATTTTCACCGGTAAGGATAGAACCGTTACAATTTACTCAATTTTAATTCTAATTAAGAAGAATCACGCCTAATTCTTTTCAAGAGAAAAAAATAACCTAACCTTTTTATACAATAGGTAAATATTAGATCTCAATCTCTTTACCGGAAGAGATCGAAACCCAAGTTACTCCTGACTAGATACTCTCAACAATATCTAATCCGCACAAACTCACCAATTACAAAAATTGATAAGTTTCTTCTCACTCGGAACTTCTACAGCCTCAAACCAATTAAACTCAATTAATGTCCCGATTTTACCAGTGATAGAATTTTGTGAGTAATTCAAAATCTGATTATAAAAGAAACAGGTAACACAAAATAGAGCATGTAATCAAATTATAACAAAAATCATTTTGAAAGAATTTTTTATGCCTTTAATGTTCAAAATATGATTTTACAAATGATATTTCAACAAAGCAATTAATAATAATTTAACTTCCCAATTAAAAATAAAAATTTGGAAAGATCTCACCAAGAATAATACCGGAAGATTGAATATGAATCGTTGCACAAAGTCCTTTGTGTGAGGGTATGGTGCTTTCCATATGGGTGACAAGTTTTTCCGTCCTTTGTACATGGTTACCTTGTTTGATAAGTTTTTTTTTCTCTCTCATTCAGCTGGCAACCTCCCGTTCTTTATGTTTTCATATTGAAGATGCGAACTTCTCAGAGAGAGATTTCATTGATGTTCTTCCAATGTGTTGGGATTTATGTTTTAAAATTAGGGAAAAGTACAATTTAGACTCTCTAACTATTGACACATTTCTAAGTGGTCCCTCTAAGTTTAAACGTTTCATTTCAAACCCTCTACGTATCATAACGTTTCAAATTGGTCATTCCGTTAGAAAATCAGTTAAAACTGCCGGAATTTAGGGGCAAAATGGTCTTTTCACATTTTAAAATTTTTTTTAATCATTTTTAATTATTTTTATTTTTTATTTTTTTTATCTCTTTCTCTTCCTCCCCTTCCTCTCTCTCTCTCTCTCCCGCTACCTCCATCTCCTCGCCACCTCCCTCTCCCTCTCCTTCCCCTTTCTCCCTCCCACCCCACCCCCTGCAACAGGGGGTGAAAACACCCCTTGTTGCAGGGGGCGAAAAATCACCCCTGTTGCAGGGGGTGGGGTGGGAGGGAGAGAGGAGAAGGGGAAGAAGAGGGAGAGGGAGAGAGAGAGGGAGAGGGAGGTGGTGGGGAGAGGGAAGGAGAGAGAGGGAGGTGGCGGGAGAGAGAGAGAGGAAGGGGAGGAAGAGAGAGAGAGAGGTAAAAAAAAATATTTAAAAATGATTAAAAAATTTAAAAAACATGAAAAGACCATTTTGCCCCTGAGATTCTGTTAGTTTTAACGGAATCTCTAACGGAGGGACCATTTTGAAACGTTATGATACATAAAGGATTTAAAATGAAACGTTTAAATTTAGAGGGATCACTTAGAAATGTGTTAGTAGTTAGAGAGTCTAAATTGTACTTTTCCCTTAAAATTATAACATTTAAAAGTATCAGAAGTTTCCAATTTAAAGCCATATAATTTCAAGTAGGATAACTCATTTGATTTATACAACGATTTGAGTACTCTCAAATAATAGATATGGGATAGAAATCTAATAAATATTTTTTCTTTCCAAAAATAATATTTATTTTTAACTATAATTTATTATTTTTGAAACAAAATGAATGGAAGCTAATTATTCACTCATTTCTTATCTCTATGCAAAATCTGACAAAGAAGAAAGACTTGTATGTCTCTTCTAACGCTTCAAAAAGTCAAAGCTTTTGTCTCAATTCTCAATGGTAGTAGAGTCCATGCATGAAACATAAATATCATTTGATCACATCAAATACTAGCCATGGCATACTGAAGTGGAATATGCACAGACACATATAATAGTAATTCTCAATCGTAACATGGCACCATCTATCGCTCGGATCATAACAGGGGACCATCTATGACTTGACTAAATTTATGTCTTAAAGACTAAGAAGATCCGTTGGTTTCACTCTCAAAGTCAATGATTTTGGCATCATATTCTTTTTGTCTTTCCAATTTATTTTTATTTGATAAATAATTTTCACAAAAGAATGTTGATAAAACATGCAAAATAAAAAAAAAAAATTGCGTGCATCAAAAGAAACTAATATATGTACAAAGAGATACAGAAATAGGGGGACAGATATATGTACCATAAAAGAAAAGGCAAAACTATGACTTTGAATTCTTTTTCGAAAAATCTTTTTGATGTTTTTGGAATAAAGCGGAATAATTTTTTTGTATTTTTTGAAATGTACCTTCCGGGACGATCGTTTATTAAATGTCGACAATTTAACAAGAACGATTCCCAAGTAATTATTTTGATGATTTTTTTAGTTTTGGGTTATTTTGGCAAAACTAAAAACATTTTTGATGCACTCAACAAAAAAAAAAAAGTTTTTGGTGGAATAGGAAAAAAGAAAAGAAAATGTAATTTTACTTTATGGATTGGTTGAATAGGAATAAATTATTTCTGGGTGGAATAGGAAAAAGACTGTCATTTCTTGACTCAATTTATGGTCTATTGAGCACGTAAGCAGATTATAACAAAAATCGCTTTTGAACGAATTTCTTCTGCCTTTAATGTTCAAGAAACGATTTTACAAAAGATATTTCAACCAAACAATCAATTGATAACGGTGGAGAAACGGATCGAGACGTTGAGATCGAGATGGGGTGAGGATGGTGATGCTCGGAGAAGCCGTCGTCATCACAAGGTCAAAGAGAAAAAGAGGTCATGACAGAAGTAAGGTTGAGAGTGAGATAGAAATAGAGAGAGAGATATCGGGATAGTGAGAGTGAAAGACAGACTATAGAGAGAGTGATTGTACAGGGAGAGAGTGATTTGGGAATGTTAGGGAAAAAGAATATATTAGGAAATGAAATAAACGAGAAAGAGAAATATATTAGGGAAACGGTGTTTAATTCCTTTAGTTAGACGATTAATAAATGGTGATATAATTAACTAATATATATGTCCTTATAAACTATTTTATATATAATGATATAACCATATTTCCTTTTAGTCAAATTTAGTTTTCTTACACAATCTTTAACTTATATCTGTAAAATGTCTTAGACAAAATGTGTTTTTTGTTTATCAGGAAGTCCATCTTGTTTTATATTTATAGATATATAATATAATAATAATATAATTTATTTATATAAAAATTCTAAATCTTTAAATTTAATCATAGAAAAAATTACATCAACACCCCAAATATTTCATAATATTGTTGTTAGGCCTAAAAATTAAGCTTATAACTCCAAAAGTTATAGATATATATATTTATACCATAAATTTTCATAATATACAAAACAACTCCAATAAGTATTTAACTTATAAAATATAATTTTCAAAATATTGATTTTTGGGGTATTATATAGAATACCTCTGTAAATTGTGCCATAGCCGCCTCGACCAAGGATTTGATCGTCCTCCTTCAATGGAGGAAACTTGCTACTTAGGTAATAGGTCTCTGTTTTATTGGAAGAATTTCTGTCTGAGTTGAATAAATTTTCTTCTTTTGATGATAAAATATAGCCAGCTAATGCCAATGAGTAGGCACAAGAAGCCAAAGCTCATACTTGCATTTCATTTTAGGATGGTTTATTCAAATTAGTAAAATAAAAAAATTAAATTAAAAAAATCAAAAGACTAAGTGCAAATTTACACTTTAATGAACAATTTGATCCTTAAACCATTGATTCTGTCATTTATACTTTAAATTAGAACCAGATAAGTAATTAATTATATTTAACACATTCATGATAGTTAAAGGTTTAAATTTTTTGAAGTTTAAAGTTCAGGGACTTGGGGTGAATATAAAGGCATACAATGGGGTCAAATAACGTACTTCATTCAATCAATTATTTTATTTTATTTTATTTTGTATCTTATTTTGCCTTTATTAAAAAAGAAATAGAAGTAGAATGAGAAAAAGTTAGGTCGTTAAATTAAATTTTATTTTTATATCCTTTTAAAGTATATGCTAAAAATAAAATATTACAAAATTTATAGTTAATTTTATAAATAAAAAAAAATAATTAGTGAGCTTTTTTATTTTTTAAGTAAAGGACAAATTATATTTTTGGTCCTCCTATTTGTAACTTTTTTTTATATAGCCCTCCAACTCAATTTTTTAGCAATCAACCCGCTAATCTATAACCGTTATTTTAAGTGGTCCTTTAGTTAGCATTACCGTTAATTTTGAATGGAAAAATTACACTTCACTCAAAAATTTTGATTGAAAGAATTACATTTCATCTCTATATAATTTAAGAAAGTAACATTTTACTCCATGTACTATGAAACCCTGTATTAAATACCCATTTATATATATATTTTTTATTTTTTTCAATTCTTTATTTTTGGATTTATTTAATTTTTTTTTTCTTTTCCATAAACATCTAAAATGACATGGACTTACGGGCTGAAATTTGGGACTATATATATATATATATATATATATATATATATATATATATAATTTGGGACAATATTTAACTTCACATAGAGAGATTTTATTGATCTTCTTCCAATGTGTTGGGATTTACGTTTTAAAATTATAACATTTAAAAGTATTAGAAATTTCCAATTTAAAATTATATGATTTCAAGTGGGATAACTTATTTGATTTATACAATGTTTTGAGTATTTTCAAATAATAGATTTGGGATAGAAATCTAATAAATATTTTTTATTTCCAATTATAATATATTATTTTGAAACAAAATGAATGGAAGCTAATTCTTCACTCATTTCTTATTTCCATGCAAAACCTGACAAAGAAGAAAAACTTGTATGTCTCTTTTAACACTTCAAAAAGTCTAGGCTTTTGGCTCAATTCTCAATGGTGATGGAGTCCATGCATGAAACATAACTATCATTTGATCACATCAAATACTGGTCATGGCATACAGAAGTGGAATATGCACAGGCACATATAGTAGCAATTCTCAATCGTAACATGGCACCATCTATGGCTCGAATCATAACAGGGGACCATCTATGGCTTGACTCAATTTACGTCCTAAAGACTAAGAAGACCCGTTGGTTTCACTCTCAAAGTCTATGCTTTTGGCATCATCTTCTTTTTGTCTCTCCAATTTCTTTTTCTTTTTTTACAAAATTATTTTCACAAAAGAATGTCGATAAAACGGGTGAAGTAAAAAAAATTTGCATGCATCAAAAGAAACTAATATATGTACAAAGAGATATGAAAATGGAGTGACAGATATATGTATCATAAAAGAAAAGGCAAAAACTATAATTTTGAATTCTTCTTCGAAAAATCTTCAAAGTCCACGAACTTGCCCAATACGGCCGTTAAGCCCATAAGGGCCCACAAAGCCCGCAAAGTGGCCCAAGAAAAGTCCTAAAAAAGCCCATTAAGCCCCCAAAAAGCCCTTGAAAAGGCCCAATAGAAGCCCACTAAGGACCTTGAAAAGCCCTTTAAGGCCCATGAAAAGGCCCTTGAGGCCCATTACAAACCCGAGAAAAAGCCCATTAAAGCCAGTGAAAAAGCCCATTAAAGCAAACTAAAGCCCATGAAAAGCCCACTAGTCCCTTTAATGCCGTGAAAAGGCCCATGAAAAAACCCATTAAGGCCGTGAAAAGCCCGAAAAGCCCACTGAGGCCAGTGAAAAAGCTCTAAGGCCCATATAAAGCCCATTAAGACCCACAAAAGCCCGTGAAAAGACCCAAAAAAAGCTCATTAAGGCCCTTGAAAAGCCCGTGACAAATGCAAACGAAAAGTCCACTAAGACTTGTGCTAATACACGTTAAGGCCCGTTTTAATGCCCTAAAAGCCCATGAAAACGCACACTAAGGCCCATATGAGAACCAAAATACAAACCCACCCAAGCCCATGAAAAGTACCATAAAAGCAAATAAATAACCGGACAAACTAAATCATGATTCCACAAAATTACAATCACTCAAAAAAAAGTTTTTTGGGGGAATAGGAAAAAAGCTTTGTCATTCCTTGACTCAATTTATGTCCTAAAGACTTAAGACTAGAAAAAACCACAATTTACGTCCTAAATACTTAAAACTAGAAAGAACCGCAATTTACATCCTAAACACTTAAAACTAAGAAGACCCGTTAGTTTCACTCTCAAAAGTCTATGCTTTTGGGAGTTGTGTACCAAACAATTACCTTTTTTTTTTCCTCTGGAAAATAATCATTTTCATTTTATTTGCCAAACACAAATAAATCGGAATTAACAATCCCCGCTTATTAAAGTCAAGATTGCTAAACCCGGCTTTCCCATGTTTAAAAAAATAAAATAAAATTGAAATTATTAATTCCGATTATACGATTCATTTTAACGGAAAATATGAATTGTCGATTTTACCCTTCTTTAATTATTGACACTTATTAAGGGGTGTAAACTCAAAAGGTCCAAACCACAGGGGAGTAAAGTGCAATTAACCCAATTAGGTCTCTCTCCCACTCCGTCGCTCTCGCTTCTCTCTATGGATCCTCCTGATCTGAACTCATCTACGATTTGGAGGCTGTCGCCACCACTCCTTGTCAACAACTGCTTGACGATGCAACTTTTATGGAGAATTATTTTGTCTCTAATTCACCCCCAACTCATTTTTTGAAAAAAAAAAAAAAAAAAAAAAAAACTCATTTTTTGCAAAATTTGAGTTATGGGTCTGTTTCTGGTTCTTGTAATGGAGGGTCAAATTTCAAAATTTTGAACTACTTTGGTTATAAGGCCATGAACGGAGATGGATTCGATCAATTTGCGTTCGAAACGAAGCCTGAGATAGTTGTTTCGAATTCAAGGAAGCGGGGGGGTAGCTCCGGCGATCGGAAGCCGAAGATGAATAATTCGATCCCACTGGCGGCGGCGGCGACGAGAGTTGAGTGGTCGGAGAGACTACGTCAGGCGACAGAGAAGGCAATGTCAAGGTTGTGTCCTGGGTGGTTTATTGTTAATTTTTGAGTTTGAAAAAAGCAGTGATTTAAATGTTCTGTTTAAATTGTTGTTTTGATGATGGTATGTCTCGGAAAAGGACAATTCGGATTCACATTTCGATGGGCAAAGGAAAGAGTTCATGTAAAGTCCTAAACAGGCCATTAGCTTCAGTTAAAAAGTCCTATTTGAAGTCTGTTAAAAACGTTTCACCAAAAAGGCCAATAAGGCCCGTGATGAAACCCGTCAAAAGTCCAGGAAAAAGCCTAATAAGGCCTGTGAAGCGCCACAAAAGCCCGCTATGTGGCCCAAGAAAAGCCCACTAAGGCCCAAGAAAAGCCCGTTAAGGTCCGTGAAAAGGCCCTTTAAGGCCCACTACAAGCCTGCGAAAAATGCCCACGAAAAGTCCACTAAGGCCCGTGAAAAAAGCCCGTGAGCCCCTTGAAAAAGCCCATTAAAGCTGACTAAAGCCCATGAAAGGCCCACTAAGGCCCATGAAGAAAGCCCATTAATGCACAACAAAAGCCCGTGAAAAGGCCGTTAACTCCCGTGTAAAAGTCCATTTAGGTCAATGGAAAGGCCCACTAAGTCCAGTGGAAAAAACCATTAAGGCCCACAAAATATCGCTCAATTTTAATTCAACAAGAATCACGTCTAACTCTTTTTAAGAGAAAAGAGTAACCTAATTTTTTTTTATACAATAGGTAAAAATTAAACCTCAATTTTTTTACCGGAAGAGATCGAAACCCAAACTATCCCTGACTAGATACTCTCAATAATATTTAATCCGCACAAACTCATCAATTACAAAAATTGATAAGTTTCTTCTCATTTGGAACTTTTATCACCTCAAATCAATTAAACTCAATTAATGTCTCGAATTTACCAGTAATAGAATTTTTGTGAGGAATTCAAAATCTGATTATAAAATAAGCGGATAGCACAAAATTGAGCACATATTATTACAAAAATCGTTTTGAAAGAATTTTTTATGCCTTTAATGTTCAAAAAACGATTTTACAAAAGATATTTCAACCAAGCAATCAATAGTAATTTAACATCACAATTAAGAATAAAAACTTGAAAAGATCTCACCATGAATAACACTGGAAGATTGAATATGAATCGCAGCACAAAGACCTTTGTGTGAGGGTATGGTGCTTTCCATATGGGTGACAAGTTTTTCCGTCCATTGTACATGGTTACCTTGCTTAATAAATGTTTTTTTTTTCTCTCATTCAGCTGGCAACCTCCCGTTCTTTATGTTTTCATATTGAAGATGCGAACTTCTCAGAGAGGGATTTCATTGATCTTCTTCCAATGTGTTGGGATTTATGTTTTAAAATTATAACATTTAAAAGTATTAAAAATTTCCAATTTAAAATCATATAATTTCAAGTGGGATAACTCATTTGATTTATACAATGATTTGAATACTCTCAAATAATAAATATGTGAAAGAAATCTAATAAATATTTTTTCTTTCCAAAACTAATATATATTTTTAATTATAATTTATTATTTTTGAAACAAAATGAATGGAAGCTAGTTCTTCACCCATTTCTTATTTTCATGTAAAACTTGACAAAGAAGAAAGACTTGTATGTCTTTTTTAACATTTTAAAAAGTCTAAGCTTTTGGCTCAATTATTAATGGTGGTGGAGTCCATGCATGAAACATAACTATCATTTAATCACATCAAATACTGGTCATAGCATACCGAAGTGGAATATACACAGACACATATAGTAGCAATTCTCAATCGTAACATGGCACCATTTATGGCTCGAATCATAAAAGGGGACCATCCATGGCTTGACTCAATTTATGTCCTAAAGAATAAGAAGACCCGTTAGTTTCACTCTCAAAATCTATGATTTTGACATCATCTTCTTTTTGTCTCTCCATTTTTTATTTTTTTTTACAAAATTATTTTCACAAAAGAATGTCGATAAAACACGCGAAGTAAAAAAAAATTTGCGTGCATAAAAAGAAACTAATATATGTACAAAGAGATATGGAAATAGGGTGATGGGTATATGTACTATATAAGAAAAGACAAAACTATGATTTTGAATTATTTTTCGAAAAATCTTTTTGATGTTTTTGGAATAAAGCGGAATAATTTTTTTGTATTTTTTGAAATGTATCTCCCGGTATGATCGTTTATCAAATATTTACAATTTAACAAGAACGATTCCCAAGTAATTGTTTTGATGATTTTTTTAGTTTTGGGTTACTTTGGCAAAACTAAAAACATTTTTGATGCACTCAAAAAACAAGTTTTTGGTGGAATAGGAAAAAAGAAAAGAAAAAATAATTTTACTTTATGGGTTGGTTGAATAGGAATAAATTATTTCTCGGTGGAATAGAAAACAGACTTTGTTATTTCTTGACTCAATTTATGTCCTAAAGACTTGAGACTTGAAAGAACTGCAATTTACGTCTTAAATACTTGAGACTAAGAAGACCCATTAGTTTCATTCTAAAAAATCTATGCTTTTGAGAGTTGTATACCAAACAATTACCTTTTTTTTTTCTTCCTCTGGAAAATAATCATTTTCATTTTATTTACCAAACACACATAAATCGGAATTAATAATCCCCGCTTATTATATTCAGGATTACTAAACTCCGCTTTCCCATGTTTAAAAAAATAAAATAAAACTGAAATTATTAATTCCGATTATACGATTCATTTTAACGGAAAACATGAATTGTCGATTTTAACCTTCTTTAATTATTAACACTTATTAAGGGGTGTAAATTCAAAAGGTCCAAATCATAGGGGAGTAAAGTGCAATTAACCCAATTAGGTCTCTCTCGCTTCTCTCTATGGATCCTCCCAATTTGAACTCATTTGCGATTTGGAGGCCGTCGCCGCCATGAAAAGGCCCACTAAGGCCAGTGAAGAAAGCCCATTAATGTCAAACAAAAGCCCGTGAAAAGGCTGTGAAGTCCCGTGTAAAAGTCCATTGAGGTCAATGAAATGGCCCACTAAGGCCCGTAAAAAACCATTAAGGCCCATAAAATATCATGACAAGGCCCAAGCAAAGCCCATTAAGGCCTATGAAAAAGCTCTAAGGCCCATGTAAAGCTCTAACTCACCCAAGCCCATGAAAAGTACCATAAAAGCAAAGAAATAACCGAACAAAGTAAATCATGATTCCACAAAATTACAACCAACAAATACAAAAACAAACAACTAAATTGGGATTTCTCAATGCATCCATGGAGCCTGTCTTCTCTCATTCCCACCATGGATTTCCGGTGCTACAAAGCTCACGTTATACACAAAGTTCAAGGGTCGGACCATAAATAGTTATACACAATCTTACCATGGATTTCATATTAGCAACAATAATCACCTGCACCACCAATTCACTTCAAACATACCGGACTAAAGATTATAACATTTTTACATCATTATATACAATTACAACACGTGCTTCCATCCTTAACAGTCAGTTTGGATGGATGGAAGGAAAGTTTAGGAAAATTGAAAATAATAAATTATTACATCATAATTCACTTAGGGGCTCGATTCTTATAAACTAGATACAGGATTCAATGAGACTGTTCAAACAAGCACAGGCCAACTAAATGGTATTCCTATAACAATTGGGGTTATGGAGTTTGAATTTATGCGGGTAATATGGGATTTGCAGTCGGGGAAAAAATTACTCGTTTGGTTGAGTACGCTACCAAAAAATTTCTACCCCTTATTCAGTGTGTGCTTCGGGAGGGGCACGCATGCAAAAAGACAGTTTGCGTTTGATGCAAATGGCTAAAATCATTTGACAACATACTTAAGATTAAATACTTATTTATTTCTTAATAAAATTAAACAATCAGAAGTATAACTTAAAAATAGCTTAAACTTGTTACCCAAAAAATAGCAAGAGAGAGTTGTAAACATTATTTTAGAGACAAAAACTAGAATAAAAATTAATTTTTTGAGGTTAAAGTCTTTTAAAAACAAGCACTTAATGCGTTCATTTAGTAATTTATAATTTCAACACTTAATTTTTTTTAGCACTTCTCGGTTTTACCGAACATGCTCTTGCTCTTTTAATCCTACTTCTTTTCTATGTTTTTAAAGATTGAATAAGTTTTGCGTCTTTTGGGTAATAAAAACTAGATTGAATTCATGTAATAGTTAAAAAGTGAAAGTTAACTCAACGCAAGAAGTATAATTTAACTCAACCGCCTAAGAAGTGAAGTTTAAAATATTTAAGCTCGTTTGATAACACAATTTCAACACATAAACCTAAATGCATTAAGTGCTTGTCTTATGTGTGATAACAAAATGATGCAATCACTTAAAATATAGGCATCAATTTAAAATTTGTTCAAAATTTTAAGTGATGTGACTTATTTTTTTAGCAATTTGCACTTAAAATCACCAAACATCTGCCTAGAACAACCACCATTCAATATCAATACTATTAATGTCTTATACAAAATTTACATACAAACAATTATAGATAGAGAAAGTATTATATTGAGAAACAATGGTGAATATATTAGAAAAAGAAAGCTGTAAAATTTATTTTAGGGGCAAAAATATAAAGAAAGATAATTTTTTTTTTAAAAGTGTTATAAAAGTAAATACCTAATATATTTAGCACTTAAAAAAATCATCACTTACAATTTAAGCATTTATAAGTTTACATGCATTACCCCATCAGAGTAACTATGACAAAAAGCTTCATCTGGATGTTTAGTCCATGGCTCTTTACATGTATTCATCATTTCGGGTAAGGTTAGATGATCTTCATCACTAAATCCATGCAAGTATGAATTACATGAGCATCTTATAAGTATTGGAAATAGCAAAATAGTTGATAAAGCTAAAAAGGATATCAGAAGGACTGGATAAGAAGGAAGTTGTATCCCCTATCAGAGTAACCATGACAAAAGCTTCATCTGGATGTTAAGTCCATGGCTCTTTGCATTTACTCATCATATAGGGGGAGACTGAATGTTTTTTTTTTTTTTTTTTCCAATCCACATAAACAACGAGAATGGATTTTCCAAGGGCATACAAGAGAATGAATTATCCAAGAAGGAAATACAACTCTTATTCTTGACATCTACAACACGATTGCACTTAAGTCTTTACACTTATTTTTTTAAATTGACTATACGTGTGTGTGCACAACTGCACATGTATATATCTATATATATACACGCATATACACCCGCCACACCCATAACCTACTATTTTAGAAATTACGGAATCTAAATATCTGCATACCCGAATCCCGAGTGTCTAGCCGTGCTTTATAGATCAACAAGGTCAGCTAAATAAAAAAAATATCAGGCTTCCAAATGAGAACAACTTGTGCGCAAAGCCGGTACCTAACTGATCACCAAGATTGGTTCACTAACTAGTCATATGAGGTCCTACACTGCCTGATTTGCAGGGAAGATTGAACTTTAGAATACCTTATCCTCCAACAAGCTAAAAGACCCAAGGTGATATATCAAAGAACGTTTTGGGCCTTCAGTTATTCCAATTTGTAATTTGAACCACCAGACCCTAGTCGCCCTGGCTCACCCCCGCTAATCATGTTGTCTTGTTTCTTTAAGAAACAAGTTAATTTGTATTTTTTTTGTCACAAATAACTGAAACCTGTTTTAAAACAATTATTTTAGAGGAAGACAATCAGGTCTAGTATCTAGCCAAATCAATTTCAGAACTTCCCTATCTTTGCCCTCATCATTCCAAAAATCCCGTGACTCAAGGCACTTCTTAACTCCCCTCTCTATCCTTTCATTAAAGCAGCTCCACACCCTACACTCCCCCAACACACTAATCTCGTCTCTTCCCTCACATTTAGGTAAATATTTGGCATGTGAATATCCTAGAACATTAAATTTCAAAACAACAAATTCACAACTGTAAATAGAATAACGGTCACTACATTTAGCTAAAAATACCCAGATAGGAAGAATTATATTGGATAAAATGGAGATTAATGTTAAACATTAGAGGTCAAACAAAATTAGGCCCTCTCCAAAAGCTGTATAAAACATTTTATGAATCTGGGGGAGTAAAACAACTCCCTCAGAATTCTCGATTCACCGACAATGGGTTCAAACACACTTCATCATCATCGTTTTATATTTCTATCTCCACTGGTTTGCTGAATATAGGCTTCAGCAAATAAATTGAGATACTATTCTTAACAATATTCAAATATAGGCTTTAGATCAAACAATAAATTGACTAAATGCAATACAATATATATGATGAAAAATACATGAACAAAAAGAACAAATCCAATGCATTACAAATCATCACCGAAACTCACATAAAAAACCGGAAGATTTCTTCTCTAACATGTTTGCCATTTTATAATCAGAAGATGATTCACCAATAGCACCAGAGACTATCGGTTCATTGAGAACATATGATTTTTAAGGGATATGGGGCAATATCAAGGAAGAGTTAATCCTATGGTTTGGCGGCAAAGGTGTGGCAAGTGGTGAGGTGAGGGAGATGGGAAGTAGTGCGTTCGTGTTGTCTGGTTGGTGCCATGGTGTTGCCGATAGCGTTGAGTGGTGGTGGGCAGCGATTCCGGAGTCGGGAAAGACGAATAAAGAAATAAGGGAAGAAGTACTTACAATAGTCGGAGTCGCTGGAAGATACACGGCAGCAGAGAGACACAACTTCAGCGGCAATACATTCTGCCGTACTACCGGCGCTGTGAAGATAGAATGTACGAGTCTACGGTGGCTCACACCGTCTGCGAACGTACGGATTCTCAACGATAGACGGCTCCGTCATCACCGCATAGAACACAGGCGCTGTCGGGAGGTGCGGCTCCATGAGAGAAAGAGAGAGAGCACACCTGGAGATTGAAGAGGGAGGCGCTCGCGAGATCTAGGGTTTCAGGATAGAGAGCGTGGAAAGAAGGAATGAATATCACGCCGGTGAGCACGAGCCTACTTTACCTAGATGTAATCTTAACCCTTCATTTTTTAATGATCAAACGGCTCAAAATGTTTTCTCTCTCTCATTTATAGATTTTTTTTTTTTTTACGTAACTATGAAATATTTTCAATTATATATATATATATATATATATATATAATAAATCAGGACGGGTATATTCACAGCCGTCGGATAAGAGACAGACCTCTAGACATTTTTTAGCCATCCGATCATCTTAACCTTAGTATAAAAGCCACAAAAAAATGTAGGGTTTTCTGATCTTCAGCCGCAGCCGACCTTCTCTCTTTCATTCACTCTCAGTCGACTGTCTCTCTCTCTCACTCTTTCACTCTCTTCCGATCTCGCGACGACCACCACTCGCGATAACGACAGCAACCCGTCCCTCACTCACGATGACGGCTTATCCCTCACTCGCGACGACGACAGGGTCAACTTATCCCTCACGACGATCGCGGAGCCCCCTTCTTCGCGACGATGGCAGTGCCCCCTCCCTCGCGAAACCCTAAACGATAACACAACAAACCTCATTTCTCTCAGCAAACCTCATCGCCGCTGCTCTCAGGTACGATCTCTCTCTCCCCTCGAACACAATGCCACCATGCCCGTGTTCAATTCCTGCGGTATCTTTTGGGAGAAATTTTCAGATTTGCGTGAGGAATAATGTTTTAATTTTGATTTGGTGAGCAATATTGTTGGTGTTTCTGTCTATTTTATTTATGGATGAATTGGGAACATAAATTATGGTTGGTCTCTCTCTTGGTCGGCAGTCGTCGAAGGTAATTAAGGTTGGTCTCTCTCTCTTGGTCTTGCCTTCTTCATCCATCGATCGTAGCTTACAGGTACACTTTTCTTTCAGTTCTCAAATTCGCATCTCTCTCGCTCTTACTCATCAGAATCGCATGTCTCACCACCACCCATATTTCGAAACACTCTCAGATTTAATTTTCAACCCTCAAATCCATATTTTGTAACCTGACTCACTCTACTGTATGTATATCATCATGCGAATGGGTATGAAATGATTAGTGTGTATGTTTCTGTTTCTATTTGGTTTTTAGTTAGGTTATTGGTATATTAAAGGATTGTTTGATATTATTTTTCATCAAATGGTTGTGTAATTAGATCGGTTAATTTGAACGCAAAAGTGTTTGATCCAAGTGGGATCATCACCAGAAAATGCAAGAAGGTAAATCCTCTCATTCTTTTTTCGCAAACGTATTTATCTTCCAATTCATTGTATCTTTTATTCCCTTTTTATCTTCCTTCGCAAACCACCGTATGTATATCATCATGCAAATGGCTATGAAATGATTAGTATGTATGTTTTTGTTTCTATTTGGTTTTTAGTTAGGTTATTGATATATTGAAGGATTGTTTGGTATTATTTTTTATCAAATGGTTGTGTAATTAGATCGGTTGATTTGAACGCAGGGGAGTTTGATCGGAATGGGATCATCACCAGAAAATGCAAGAAGGTAAATCCTCTCATTCCTTTTTCGCAAACGTCTTTATCTTCCAATTCATTGTATCTTTTACTCCCTCTTTATCTCCCTTCGCAAACCACAGTATGCATATCATCATGCGAATGGGTATGAAATGATTAGTGTGTATGTTTTTGTTTCTATTTGGTTTTTAGTTAGGTTATTGGTATATTGAAGGATTGTTTGGTATTATTTTTCATCAAATGGTTGTGTAATTAGATCGGTTGATTTGAACGCAGGGGAGTTTGATCGGAATGGGATCATCACCAGAAAATGCAAGAAGGTAAATCCTCTTATTCTTTTTTCGCAAACGTCTTTATCTTCCAATTCATTGTATCTTTTACTCCCTCTTTATCTCCATTCGCAAACCACTGTATGTATATCATCATGCAAATGGCTATGAAATGATTAGTGTGTATGTTTTTGTTTCTATTTGGTTTTTAGTTAGGTTATTGGTATATTGAAGGATTGTTTGGTATTATTTTTCATCAAATGGTTGTGTAATTAAATCGGTTGATTTGAACGCAGGGGAGTTTGATCGGAGTAGGATCATCAACAGAAAATGCAAGAAGGTAAATCATCTCATTCTTTTTTCGCAAACATCTTTATCTTCCAATTCATTGTATCTTTTACTCCCTCTTTATCTCCCTTAGCAAACCACATCTGAATCACAACAGCCATCACGCGATGCCAGCCTACCAGCACCATGACATTAGTAGTGAAACCACCACCATTGATGCAATCATGGACAGTCGTACCCTAATGAAGCCGCGCTTCCCTTATCCGTGTATGAATTCTATTTTTAATTTAATTTGTTTAAAGTTTTAGATTTAAGATTTCAATTTTGTTTAAGTTATGGATTAAAATTTGGATTTCGATTATGTCCATAAAAATTTAGATTTTGATAATGTAGGATGTTGGATTTCTCGAAATATCTATCTGTTCTCAAAATATTTATTTCTCTTCTCAAGAAACTTCAAGAACCCATGATTGTTCCTAGGTTTTTGGAATGAAAACAGGAATATGAGAACAGTGTTTTTGTCCAAAAAAAAAAAAAGAGCTATCAATATGGAGATGACGATTGTTTAGTGTTTCTTTACCAAAGAAATGAAGACTAGAAATTGAAAAGTATTATGATTTCTACTGATTTCATATTCAGTCTGCGAACTGTTTGAATTAATGTTAAATATTTTATTTAATGTTAAATATTTTATTTTCTTTTATTTTTATTGAGTTTTATTTATTTGCACTTAGCTTTTGAAGTGTTTGATGATTTGGATATTTGTTGTTGATTATTTTCTTTGTATAGACACTGAATATTTTAATTTTTATTTTCTAAATTGCACTTTTCACCTTTTATACTTAATTGTACTTTGTGTCTTAAATTTTTTCTTTCAATATTATGACTTAAAGTTCATGATATTTTTTTTGTGTTTTCCGCATTCAAGCAAGCAAAAAAGACCAATCAATTAGTATCTAAAGACATATTTCTTGGTACTTCTCTTTTGTTCTCATCAGAAATCCATGCAATAGCATTTTCATTTATTTGTGTTAAAACTTGAGATAGGGAACTTGATATTGTATAAAAGTACTGTGAAATGGTTCTTTAAATTGTATTTGCTGATGATGTTCTTTAGAAATTGTTCGTGGTCTTCAATTGAATGGGTTGAATTAATGTTATTTAACTGTATAGTTTTTTGATATTTCTATTTTATTTAAGCGTACTACAATCAGTGGCATTGTTGCTCAAAATAGAGTTATAAGTATGTTCTTTCATTAATTTCTTAATCAAGATTAAACTGCTAACAAATCATGTCTTGCGGTGCATTTGATGGCTTTCAAGGTTAAAGTGCTATGTGGATCGGGAGCAATAAGTATTTCTATATTTTGTTCCCAATTTTTTGATGAGTCACGTATTAAGTATCTAAATTTTTTTGTTGCATTTGTAATACGCATTATTAAATATTTTTTACACCCGTGCCTTTAGGCACGAGTTATACGCTAGTATATAAAAAAATTAAGTTCGGGAATAATACAATTCATAACAACATAATTCATTAAAGCCTAGATTTGGTTCTCGAGACATCTTGGGATCAGGAATATTGAATCCTCTCCTACGTCAAATTACTCCCTTAACTTGGATTCCTATAATATAATACATCACGGGTGCATAGGTCTATAAGTGTTACACTTCTGGTATAAGAGTAAGTTGAATGTTCTGAGAAGATTATGAAAAAGAGAGCATACATGGTCAGACCCTCATTCTTGTATTTATAAGCGTGGATCTTGGGCTATCACCATTAACGTGGTGATAATCACGAAGTAAAAATTAATGAACCATTACTTAGGGGTTGTAATATCTCTTTCCCTGACAAGTGGAGAACGTTACAACTACTCCCGGGTAGAGTTACGAAGGCAACCCCTCTTGGTATAGTAGCCCTGGCATGGGTGAGGAATTGAGGCCGAAGGGTTCGCCTCCTCTGGTCGGATTGATGTTCTGGTCGACTCATCCGGGAGTAGACATATTGATCAACTTCGGGATTTGCTGTAACTTCTTGTGCTTGACACGTGTCTATAAAATAACGGTAGAGGTTGCAACAGGTGGAAGATACAAAAACGAAGGATTTGAGTGAGGTAAGTAACATAGAAAAATTAGTGGATTAAGAAGTTGCGTTGCGCAAGTTGAATGTTAACTATTTTATCTTTTAAATTAAAATCTAAACCATAAGATGTAATTATTAATAAATAGTAGACCAAATGAGAAAATAGAACCCGTGAGAATTTAAAAAAAATGGGGCATTATACTTTTAGCTCTTAAATTATGGTTTAAGTTTTTATATAAATATGAGATTTATCAAATTTCACTTTTGTTTCTCGGCCTCGTTTTTCAGGACCGCTACGTGGTTTTTTCCCCTGAAGAATTAACACTAAAACCGAATGACCAATCTCTATTTAATAAAAATCTGAGAAATTTTACAGTTATGACGATAATTACAATTATCGAATTATCGCGTCCATTTTACAACTGTAAATAATAAATACAATTATTACAAATTAAATAGAAAACCAAATATAACTCCTGGCGCAGTTTCATTCTTATCGACCCTACAATAAAAACTGTGTGGTTGTGAGCCAACGCTCAGTAGAATTTTAACCCCTTTAATACGTGTATCTAAACAAACCCCAAATAAACACATAAACATGTATCTCACATAATTTTCACATAATACGTACTTATAAATATTTTATGAAAAACAACAATTATAACAGTAATAACATAAATCACACAATACAATGAGAGATTAAATAC
This sequence comes from Eucommia ulmoides, assembly GCA_016647705.1. Classification (NCBI taxonomy): domain Eukaryota; kingdom Viridiplantae; phylum Streptophyta; class Magnoliopsida; order Garryales; family Eucommiaceae; genus Eucommia; species Eucommia ulmoides. The sequence continues at coordinate 849,509 of CM028340.1, forward strand.
ATATATATTAAAAAAGTTAGAAATTCTACACTAATGCCCCTTTAAAATATAAAAAATATTAATTATATCCCCAAAACATTAAACTTATATAAAATAATTCAGAATCACACTAATTATCTTATCTTCCTAATCAAATTACACTAAATATACGTATGCAACTATTGTATTGTAAAATGCCAAATTTTTATATTGTCAAAAACTACTCCCAATAGTCTTAACAATTGCACAACTCTCTGACTCTACCTATTGCCGGTAGTGAACTTATATCTATCTGAATTATTTTACCGGTGTGTTGTCTTCATAATACAAAAATAATTTATGGATCAAGTACTTTTATCAAAATTTACTTGACAAAATATAGCCACTTACATGACAATATTAAAATTCCAACAAAATATCATCAAAATTGAACATTCGAATTTAAATTTATTCGTCAACTCACTTGTATATAATAAAAATATCATACTTCCTTACTAGTTATAGGATCATTTACCTCACGATCGAGAGTTACCACGATACTGTAACCTGTCCATTTGTGTAATCTAAGGTTGGAATCAATGCCAGGGCAATTTAATATCTCCAATAGTAGGAGCTAACACGTGGCATAAACCACCATATCATGATGATAATTATCATCGTTAACAACAACAACGACAACAACAACAATAGGTATCAAACACCTGCAAGACTTGCCCTCCTGTTAGGTCACAATATAACGTTTTACAGGACATCCACTCCTGTTAGGACTAACAACATTCCACAGGATATACCCTCCTGTTGAGATCACATCGTGGCATAGTCAGATAATAAAATCAGTTTTCGCGTTTAAAAATTTACTTAATTTGCCTCACGTTATAAAATAATCTATTTTAAGAAGCATTTTTTTTTGCACATTTTAGGACGAAAATACAATTTGACAATTTACATAGGAGACAATGCATTCACTTTATCGATGTACTATTTTCATAATATAAACATAATTTGTGGATCAAGTATATTTATTAAACACCAATTTTCAAAATAGAATATAACTACATAATGTAATGAGCAGTAGCAAATTTCCACAAATATTATTATCATAAAATAATTTATTTTGAGTCAGCTGAATATAAATCAATCAATCAAATTATTTTTATATAATAAAATACCCGAAACATACTTTCCTACTAGTCATAGGATTGTTTTGCCTCACTATCGAGAGTTATGGCGGTACCGTAATCTGTATAACTGTGCAATCTAAGGTTATGATTAGTGTTAGGGTCATTCAATATCTTCAATAGTAAAAGTTAACATGATGGTATAAGCTACCATATCAATAACATAATCAACTATCTGCAAGACTTACTCTCCTGTTAGGTTTCAACATATTAACAACACATTCAACCACCTGTAGGATTTGCCCTCCTGTCAGGTCACAATACAACATCCTACAAGACATGCATTTCTGTAAGGACCAACAAAATTCAGCATGACATGTTTTCCTGACGAGACAACTATGACATAGCAGGATAATAAAATAATTTTTTCACCTTTAAAATTTTACTTGATCCATTTAACATCATAAAACTATCCATTTTCATCAACATTTTTTTTTCCAATTTAATACGAAAATAAAATTTGATAATTTACATAAAAGACAGTAAAAACCTTTAAATTGGTCCTTTCAATAATTTATCCTATGGTCCACAACTAACATAACACTTACCCAATCTTACTTAATTGCCTCCTTTTTATTTTTTCATTTCAAACATTATGCAAAAAAGGCACTAAGAAAAATATAGTTCAAGACACAATATCTCAAATCTCATATCAACTAATTGATTTCATGAAAACTATAAATATCTCATACTTACAAATTTCTAACCATGTGTGCAACGTGTATATGTGTTATAATAATAATAATAATAATAAGAAGAAGAAGAAGAAGAAGAATCAACACTAATTCGAGAGGAAGGGAGATAAGGTTACAAGAGGTGATCAATATGCATATTAATAAGGTGAATTGATCTGAAAAGTTTTTTTGAGTGAAACATAATATTTCGGTTCGAATTTCGGTTTTGGATTTCAAGTAGAATTTCTAATTATTTTAATATATGTATTTAATATCTTTTTGTATTGTGTGGTTTATGCTATTACTTTTATAATTGTTATTTTCATGAAATATTTATGAGTACGTATCATGTGAAAATTATGTGAGATACATGTTTATGTGTTTATTTGGGGTTTGATTAGATACAAGTATTAAAGAGGTTAAAATTCTACTGAGCGTTGACTCATAATTCTACAGTTTTGATTGCAGGGCCGATGAGAATTAAACTGTGCCAGGAGTTATATTTGGATTTCTATTTAATTTGTAATAGTTGTATTTATTATTTACAGTTGTAAAAAGGATGTGATAATTCAATAATTATAATTATCGCCGTAACTGTAAAATTTCTCAGATTTTTATTAAATAGATCTTAGTCATTTTTTTTTTTTTTAAGTATTACTTCATTTATTATAAGTAATGGGTACTATAACCTAAGTGTAAGACGATCACAAACCCGCTGTGATATCACTTTGTAGTGACCCAATTTTCCAGGGCCATCATGCGGTTTCTCCCCTCGGAAAATTAACACTAAAATCAAATGATCAAGATCTATTTAATAAAAATCTAAGAAATTTTACAGCAATGGCGATAATTATAATTATCAAATTATTGCGTCCATTTTACAGCTATAAATAATAAATGCAACCATTACGAATTAAATAGAAGTCCAAATATAACTTCTGGCGCAGTTTCATTCTCATCGGCCCTGCAATCAAAGCTGTGAGTTTGTGAGCCAATGCTCAGTAGAATTTTAATCCCTTTAATACGTGTATCTAATCAAACCTCAAATAAACACATAAACGTATATCTCACATAATTTTCACATAATACGTACTCATAAATATTTCATGAAAAACAACAATTATAACAGTAATAACATAAACCACACATATATTAAATACATGTATTAAAAGATTTACATATATTAAAAGAGTTACACACATAAATTAAATACATATATTAAAAGAGTTAGAAATTCTACACTAATGCCCCCTTTAAATATATAAAATATTAATTATATCCAAAAAATATTAAATTTATATAAAATAATATTTTCAAAATATAAATTTTCGGAGTATTACAGTTTTAATCTAGTAAAATTAAAAATGTTGTTAATGGTTTTGTACAGAAATTAAATTGTGCTTAACACATGATTTTTTAATGATGATATTTTATCATTTCATCACTTTATTAAAACTAAGACATTTTTTTAATATAATTGCATCATTCCACTAAGATGTTTTTTTTTAATTTTTTTAGCAGCGATTCATTTGAAGAATGAGAGAGAAAACGCCGAATCGTTATTATGAAAAAATTAGTAGGAAACTTCTTAGATTTAGCAGGATCAAACAAGTATAGAACGTGAGAATCAAATATACAAATTGATAAATCTTATATATATATATATTTAAAAATGTAATTCTTTCTAAATTTATGGAAAAACATGGCTAAGTATATTAACATGGTATAGATTTTTTATTTTTGGTAGAAAGGAAAAGTAAAAAGAAACAACAAACGACAAAGAAAGAAGAAACTACACAAAAATAACACGACTAAAAATCCAGACACAGCTCAAAGGCCCTCCTATCCATCTCTTGGAAAAAAATATTTTCAATATCTGTAGTCGGCGTATCAAGAGTCTTGAGAGTGCAATCATAATTACCTCTTCTCTTGGCCAGAATATCAATGCAATAATTGGTCTCTCAAAGGACAAATTGAAGGGTGTAATCATTAAGCAGACCTCTTGTACTCCTCAGTCAGCTCCCTGAATCTATAAATATATGTTATCTGGGGTTATTTGTGGGAACCATCATTTGAACACTATCCAAACTGTATTGTCCAGAAATTTCGCCGCCATTGCCGTATTCATGGCTAATTGAAATAGCATAAAGATCTGATTCTTCACTCTCATTCAACAAACTCATTGTTTCTTCGCATGCGTTTCCATTGTTAATCCAAGGATGTTTCGTGAACCTCCTCATACCTTCGAGCTCCATCGCCACCTCTTTCATCGTCGGCCGATCTTCACCGTTCAGTTTCAGACACCTCTTCGCGATCTCGGCGACCGCCCGAAGCTGCTCTATTGTTCCTTCCCTCAAGACACGAGGCTCCACCACTTGAAATAATCGATTTTCCTTTAGGTATGTGATGAAAAATGTGGCTAGATTTCTCTCCTCTATTGGTCGCTCCATGGACAAAGGTTTTTTTCCGGTCATCAGCTCTGCAAGAACGACGCCGAAACTGTAAACGTCGCTCTTCTCAGTGAGTTGACTCGTTTGGAAATACTCAGGGTCTAGGTATCCGAGTGTTCCCTGGACCAACGTGGTTACCTGAGTTTGATCTAGCGGGACCAATCTAGAGGCACCGAAGTCTGAGATTTTGGCGGTGTAGTTTTCGTCTAGTAAAATGTTGGCTGATTTAACGTCTCGGTGGATGACCGGCACCGACGCGGCGGAGTGGAGATATGTGAGTGCGCCGGCGGATTCCGACGCGATTCTCAGACGGTAATCCCACGAGATTCCTCCTTTTTTATCGTGGAGACGATGAAAGAGAGTGCCGTTAGACACGAACTCATAAACCAACAACGGGACTTCAGTCTCCAAACAGATACCCAATAGCTTCACCACGTTTCGATGGTTGATCTGCATAAGAATGGTCATCTCATTGATGAACTGCTCGATCTGGGTCTGGTCCATCATTCTCGATTTCTTGATTGCGACCACGCGGTGATCAAAGAGGATGCCTCGATAGACAGTTCCGTAACCGCCCCGACCGACGATCCGGTCATTGGAGAAATTATTGGTGGCTCTATGTAGCTCTTCGGCGGTGAAAATTTTTGTGGTTTGATCAATGCCACTGCCGCTGCCGTTTTCAGTTGAAAAAGATTGTTTTTTCAATAACAGACCGCCGTTTTGCTGGAAGAATTTCTCTCTAAGTTTGATAAGCTTTCTCTTCTTAATGCCAAGATAGAGCCATGTTATTCCCATGATTACAGACAAAAATCCAAACCCGAAACCTAAAAAAAATATATTATAAATTTAAAATCTGCAAAAAAATTAAAAAATATTGCACCATATAAAAATTATTGCAATTTTGCACATAGAAAAATTACAATTACTTTCACGTAATGCAATAATTTAAGTTTTTAAAAAAATTATTATAGTACGTGTATTATAAAATAAAAATAAAAATTTTATGGACGGTTCATAAAAAAAAATCTTATAAATAATTGGAATTCTCTCTACATAAGGACGATATATCTATTTTTAAAATTATATTAATAGATAAAACAAATGCATGATACTTGAAGAATATTAATAGATAAAATAAATATATGATACTTGAAGAATATAAAACATAATTAAATTAAACTTTTTTTGTGTTTGTTTGTCCCAAATTTTGCAAATCAATATTCACTCACTCATTTTTTAAAAAATCCAATACTTATGTGAAAAATTAAAGTTATTGTACAATGTAGAAATTATTGCAACTTTTCACATGAAAATTTTACAGTGACTTCATGTATTGCAGTAATTTTGGACATCTAAAAAAAATTCTGTAACGCATATGCTAAGGACAAAAATTTTAAATTTATGAATTGTTCACCAAAAATCTCTTACAGAAATACTAAGGGATTCTTTGTTAAGTCTTTGAGTTGAGTGCTATAGAGAAGTTTGAAGTCGGTGGATTATGAGATTGCATAATTTCAATCTTAACCATTCATATTTTATACTTAAATCTAAACTGTTAAAATATCTTTCTGTACTGATTTATGAATAAATTATTTTTAAAAGTATATATTGACCTAGAGAGAACTTGATGACTGGAAATTGAGAGTTATCAGGCATACAACCGCGACCAAAAATGTTTCCATCTCCATGGTAGCCGTGGGGACAAGAGCAATTGTAACTTCCAGGGGTGTTAGTGCAAATTTTGTCGCAAGGGTTTTTGCCAGGATCCGGGTCGGAACACTCATCAATATCTGATAAATTATGAATCATTATCACCACCACACCACAACAAAAAAATAAATAAGAAGCTGTCAATTAAAGATAGTTTGAGGTTTTGACATTTCGCACACCCGAAGTCTGATTATTATATCAGTTTGGGGTTTCCGTCTTACTTCAGTCCGAATCAATTTGGACGAAAAACAGTTAACTGTAGTACACTTAACTCTATTTAAAGGAAATCTCTATGGGCATTTTTATCCTCTTCCTTACCTCCAAAAAATTTTAGACAATGAATCCTATATATATTATTTTACATGTTTATTTCTGAGTATTTGTGTGGGAATGCGAAGGGGAGGGAAGGGGGAGGCTGTAATTGTCCATAAAAGCTCTTAAAAATCTGGTGCATGGTAGGGTAAGACGGTTTTTTGTCCAAAATTGTAATGGGGGTGAAGACTTAGAGTGTAGTAGGATGATTAAGAATCTTTATGGTGTTATATATTCGAATTGAAATTATGGAGAGCAGAGTGAGATTTGGTAAAACTTTACCACTACGTTTGGTACACGGGATTCGAGATGAGATTAGAATAGCCATGAGAATAGTCATTCTATTCCTATGTTCGGTACATGTAATTAAATCTCATTCACATTAATAAGGATTCACTGATCCCACAAAACATGAGATTGTCCAATACCAAAATAAACTTGGTATTACTTAATCCCAATTATATGAGATTAGTTTTGAATCATTTATCGACCAAAAAACGCGATCAACTACTAACCAAATATTTGAATTGGAATGAAATTTAATTAAATTGGTTGTTATATCGTTTGAAAATTTTAATAAATTACTATTTTACCTTTTCATATCATTTTAATACCATATGTAATTCTTTTTATCACCAAACAAAGGAGTAATAATGACCATTCTATTATATCATTATACTAATTTTAATTTTATTGTCATTCAAACGTACCTAGCGCAATGTACGAGTATAATCTCCCTCTTAATGATTTATATTTTTTTTCTTATTTTTTCGATGAGTCGTTTTTATAAAAAGATTAAATAAAAATATGGGTTAATAGCACTTTGCTTCCTGTGGTTTGACCCATTTGCACTTACACCCTGTGTTAGCATTTATCTCCTTGTGGTATTGATTTAGGTGCACTTACGCCCCATATTAGGAGGGTAAGTGGTTTGAAAATCTAACCACAGGAAGGTAAATGGTGATTTTCAACTATAGGAGGATTAAGTGCTATTAACGCTAAAAATATCTTTCAGTCTGCGAAGTGATTAAATAGCGTAGATATCTCCTTAGATGACAAATAAATAAACAAATAAATAAAAATATGGGTTAATAGCACCTTGACATCCTTGGCTCAAGTACGGATTGCCTTCGTATCCTGGCTCGCAGACGCACCGGTACCCTCCCAGACCGCTGTCGGAATCAACGCAGCGGCTGTTGTCTTTACACGCGAAATCATCGGAATTCCGTGCGTCGGCGCAACTCGAATTCCCGCCAACCACCCAGTCCAGCACGATCGGAACCGCCACATTGGTCCGGTTCTCGAAATTTGGGTCCGTTAAATCCCACGCGCCGCCGAATGTGAACCGCTCCGCTTCCGCCAAAAACGCGTAGCTACACTGGTCGAAGGACCAAACCGCCGACTGATTATTCAGGCTAGTGAGCGAAGTGTTGTAGTACTTCAATCCCTTCGGAACAGCCGACTGGCAACAACCGATACCAGAGCACGACCCGTTTTTTAAATCCTCCGCTTTGGGACAGATCGAAACGCACCCGGTGGTGAACCTCCGGCGATCTGAGCCCGAAATCATGACCAAATTGCCGGAGTCGCAGCCGACAACCGTGAACTTGTTTAACTCCGAGAAGGAGAAGGGGTAGTCTAACAAATTGGTCCAGGCGTAGAAGTCGTGGGTCAACTGACCCGATTTGTTGTAGCAGGTGTATGCCATTATGTTGGAGATCCGAAGGTGGGCGTCGGAAATGGAGTAGACCACGATATTTGTGCCGCCGATGAAGGGTTTTGGTGGGTTGAAGGAAGTGTTGCAGTCGATTACGAACCCGGGATCGATGGCGCAGTCGTTTCCTTCGCCGACGCCGAAAGGGTAAGGGACGGTGAGATTGCCGCAATTGGGCTGGCATCCCGGCTTGGTGAAGGTGGTTTCTCCGGTAAGGTTACCGGCGTTTGTCTTTGGAATCGCCGGAATCAATATGAGGCCGCAGAGAAGAAGTAGGAGCATGTTTGCTTTCGACTGACGTGATGAACCGCAACTCTGGTCTTCTTATAAAGACAAGTGGCATGAAAACTTTGGGAAAATTACATTTCAAGGCCTTATATTATGCCCTAATAGTATAAGAATCATTCTCAAGCCATTAATTAAATTTGCGTGGAATTAAATTAAGCTTTTGTTATACCAAGTCAAGCTCCTCCTAAACATTTCTTGGCCTCTTTAAAACCCATGTTGAGAATAGGTCTTAGTTCTAGATAAATTTAGTCTCTAATTTGAATAATTTTTAACATTAATAGTCTAATATTGGATTATATTTAAATGGTATTGATGTCACTAGTTGAATTAATTTAACTCTTGATCAAATCAACATCTGGTTTGTTAGATATGGAATTATGAGATTAGGATTAGAATGGTTGATCTTCCTAACTTTGGTTCCAACAACACGATGCATTACGAGTAGATTTGCCGACGTTGCACTTCTGCTGTGAGAATCAGTAGTGATTTCTCAAAGAAATTTGACAGAGTGTTAACTAGAAAAAGTGTGCGTATCTGACTATAGATCCATGCTCTAGTATTTATAAGAGATGGAAGAGTTGTTGGGCAAATCGTTCCTGAATCTCGGCTCATTCCTATTAGTGTTACGAATTTGATGAGATTTGGAGTAATGGGCCGTTATTTTAGGAACAATAGCGACTCTTTCCTAAACAAGAGAAGACCGTTACAACTGTCCCCGAACGGAGATGACAGCGATTGGCACGTCTTAGGGTCGGTGGCCTTGCTCGAGGTTAGGGGGTTGAGGCTTTCGTCATGCTTTCCATTTTTAGGGTGATGTTTGGAGTTAGTTTGCTCAGGAGCGATCATGCTCGGGATAGTAGTCAATTAGGGAATAACAAGTCTTCATAATTCCACGTGTGGGGCACGTGGCAAATATTGGGCCCAATTTAGATTCCTCCTCGTAGACATTAACAATATATGCCTAATGCTAGGTCAATTAGAGATGACGTTTTTTTTAGATAAAAAGAAAGTCATAAAAGTTATGAAATAATAAAATCACAAGTAGAAGTCAACATACAAACGTGAGATGATAATGATTTAATTAGTTATATATAAATCATAAGATGCTTGTTTTGATATTCTCATAACAACATAATTTAATAAAAAAAAAATGATCAACGAGGGTTACTGATTGGATGTATCATACAACTATCCAAACTCTGCCTAGAAAACACACCTGAACCCATATCAGGATTTATCGAAACAGAGTAGAGATCTAAATTTGCTTCTACATTCGTGATTAATGCCACGGTTTTCAAAGCTTTCTTCATGACCCGCCCATGGATGTCTTGTAAAACTCCTTAACCTCTCCAGTTCCATCGCCACTTCCTTCATGGAAGGTCTCTCTTCTCCTCTCAACTTCAGGCTCCGTTTCACAAGCTGAGCGATTGCCTGGAGTTGCTCTAAAATTTCACGCAGACGAAGAAAATGAACTTAACACAAAAAAATAAAATAAAACACAAGACCAAAAAGATGGTAAAATACTTGTTGCATACTATCAACAAGTACATCTTATAGATTATAAATATTTGGGCTCATAATTTTTTTTGGTTTTGACTTTAACGATGCTTCATTAATGGGTAAACACAATTATGGCAACAGGGAAAATAGGAAATCAGCAAGCAATCAACTATCTAGGCAAAGTCACCTTCAACAATGTTTCTTATTCAAAATCACATTTCTGTAAACATTACACCATTTATTATAATCATCCTTTTTTTTTTTTTAACAAATTTAGACAGCAAATTATTGGAAATAGCAAAATAGTTGATAAGGCCAAAGACAAAGAAAACTAAAAGGACTTCAGAATGACTGGATAAAAAGAAAGTTGCATCCCCTATCAAAGTAACTATGACAAAAGCTTCATCTGGATGTTAAGTCCATGGCTCTTTGTAATTCAGACCACCAGACTCTAGCAACCTCCATGGCTCGCCCCCGCCAATCATGTTGTCTTGTTTCTTCAAGAAACAAGTAAAATTATATTTTTTTGTCACACATAACTGAAACCTGTTTTAAAACTATTACTTTAGGGGAAGAGAATCAAGTCTAGTATCTGGCGGTCTAGCCAAATCAATTTCAGAACTTCCCTACGTACCTTTGCCTCATCATTCCAAATATCCCTTGACTAAAGGCACTTATTAACTTCAGAGGTATCAGACTCTCCTCTGTATCCTTCCATAAAAGAAGCTCCACATCCCACACTCCCCTAACACACTAATCTCGTCTCTTCCCTCGCATTTAGGTTTAAATTTCAAAACAACAAACACACACAACTGTAAATAGAGTAATGGTCACTACATTTTCTCACTACATTTACACACAGTTTCAAAGCAAAATCAAGGAACGGTTGATCCTATGGTTTGGCGGCAGAGGTGTGATCAGTGGTGAGGTGAGGGAGATGAGGAGTTGTGCGCTCATGCGGTCTGGTTGGTGCAATGGTGTTGCCGATAGCATTGAGTGGTGGTTGGCAGCGATTTGAGAGTTGAGAAAGACGAATAAATAAGGAAAGAAGTATTTATAATAGTCGGAGTCGCCGGAGGAGACATGGCAGCAGAGAGAGACGACTTCAGCGGCAATACATTCTGCTGTACTACCTTGGTGAAAATAGACTCTACGAGTCTACGGTGGCTCACACCGTCTGTGAACGTACAGATTATCAACGATAGACGGCTCCGTCATCACCGCATAAAACACCCGCGCAGTCGAGAGGTGCGGTGAAAGATTAATTTTAACTGGACATTAACAAAGTCCTCTTTGTTTTTCCAAGACTCCCAAGTCTCATGGTCTCAAAATAGTAACTAACATAAAACTACAATACAAATTTAATAATAAAAAATAATTACTGAGCCGCGGGTGCGCACAACAAAAAAATAAAAAAACTAACAATAGTATTAGAATCAACTTGTGACGAAAACCACTTAAATCTAATCAAGATTGTGCTCAAAATCACGAAATATTAAATTGCAACACATGGAAAAGAAATGATACTGAAAATTGATTATTGAAGCCATATATTATCACCAATTCCATCGGGCAACAACACAATTCAAATGCCAATAACATCCTAAAACGAACTCACAAAATTTCAAATTACATACCAAAGCTTAAACTTCTCAAGTTTGTCAAACAATAATCTTCATACGTGTTGATGCACGTTAAACCACGTTGTTGACCTATCAGCTAATCTTCTTTTTCGAAGTAATACGAATCAGCTCATATTTGTTCATAAACAAAAGATCCAACTGAAAAAAATATATTCTTCTAATCAAGAAATTGACCTTGGGAACAGTTGTGTTAGGTTCCTAGAACTTTGTTCTATACATTATGGGAGCATCAAACATATCATACAATATAGTGCAGCTTTGATAAAAAAAATCATGGTTAGCTATGAAAGAGTTGTTCCCAGATTTCATTAATTTCTAGAAAATTCGCAAAAAAATTGTTCCCTTAAAATTAGTTCTCAGAATGGACTTAGTTCCCAAAAAACAGAAAAACAATGTTCCCAACTTTGGTTTAGCGATGGACTAAAAAACAATGAAAAAATGGTAATTTAACTAAAGAACTTCAGAAAAAGAAACCTTTGATAAATGGGTGTGTCCAAATTCTCTGTCATTTTCTATCATTAAGTTCTCAACATAGGTGCTCTGCACAAAAAAAATAGAAAAAATTATGTAAAACAATCAAGAGTCTATGAAGAACACTAATTTCACAAACTAATGTAAATTCGATAAATAACCCTTATAAGAAATTAGTAACCTAACTATAATTTTAGACAATTACCAAAGAACATAATTTAAGAAAAATAATCTTAATCCTAATTGAAATGGAACGAGAGTTAATGAAGTACGAGTGAAGAAGGCTTATTTTGGTGGCTCACTTTAAATGCAAAATTGAATCAATCACTTACATGAAAAAAATCGAAGACCAAGGGAGACAGAGATGCAACGGCGACGGGAACAGCAGAAACATGACATGATTGACATCATGCCATGAGTGATTTATTGAGAGGGCGTGACAAATTCACTTATCTAGAATCGAAACTTAATTGTGCATGAATTAATTGACCAATCAAATGATAATATTGTAAGCAAATGCAATCAAATTCATACACCAAAAACACTAATTAAAGCAAGTCGAAGAAAAAACCAAAATTTAATTGAATTCAAAAACATAATCAACATTGAAGCCTAAAATTTAAACTGTAGAAAGAGAAATCTCTCTCTCTCACACACACACACACTGAACAAATTAGAGAAGATAGAGAAAGAGAACCTGGATCGAAGGCCACGGCTTGCAAAAGAGATCGGGCTAAGGGGTGAGGTCTTGAATTCGGAGGGTTGCATCACAAAATGCCAAATAAGATGAAAATCACAAACCACATACAATATATTTTCAACTATTTGCAAATAAAATGTCATTCTAGTCAACAATTTATGCATTAGCTTTCCCCCAATTAAGCATTACAACAAAACACAATGCTTAATTGACGATGGCAGTTTAATGGTAACAAAGCATATGAATCCATCCTACAAATTGAGTATCCATTAATACCAAACAAACAATATACACCAACACACATATATTGATACACCAATAATGCAAATTTGAAGAGAGGGAGAGAGAGAGTACTTGGAGTTGGTGACATCGGTGAATAAGGCAAGAGATGAGTCCTGACCGTATTTCGCCACCATCTATGGGCACTCTCCACCTCTACCCTGAGCTTTATATTGTTCATCATCTGTACAAAAGAAAAAAAAATTAGAATTGAAATTTGGAGGAGAAATGGAAGAATTCGGTTATGTTTCAGATTTTCACATGCGTTCAATTTCAATTACAATTCAAAAGCTCCAATTCGCATTAAAACAAATGCTACCTGTAACGACCCGGTTTCCTAGGGCCGCCACGCACTTTGTCCCCTTGGAGAATTAAATTTAAAACCCAACGACCAATGTTTTATATCATAAATCTGTGAAAAAAATTTCATTAAAATCGAACGATCAATATTTTATTACTCGTAAATCCGAGAAATTTGACAACGCTACGAAGATAATTATATTCAATTTAATGAGTCAATTTTTACAAAGGCGAATAATAATTACAAGGATTAATTACACTTTACCCCCTGTGGTTTGACCAATTTGCACTTATCCCCCCGTGGTTTGAAAATCGCCACTTACCCCCCCTGTGGTCAAATATTTGGTGCAGTTACCCCCCTACATCAGGGGGTAAGTGATTTGAAAATCTGACCACAGGGGAGGAGTAAGTAGCGATTTTTAAATCACAAGGGGGTAAAGTGCAAATTGGCCAAACCACAGGGAGGTGAAATGTAATTAACCTTAATTACAATTATTACGAATAGAAATTCAAATATAAATTCTAATAATAATTACAGTTTTGACCAAATTTTTATCCTATAAAATCCAATAATATTTTTTACAAAGCGACAACGACCAATAATTAATAATTTGCTTTATAAAAATATTTTAATTTATAATACGGCGACGATAATTATAATTATCGAATTTATAATTTATCGATTTATCGAATTGATTTTACAACGGTGGATAATAAATACAACTATTACAATTTTAAATAGAAATTCACCCAAAATTCTTGTCTCCGTTTTCCTCTCGCCGGCCCTGCAATCAAGACTGTAGGGTTGTGAGGCAACGCTCAGTAGAACTCCAATCCCTATAATATGTGCATTTAATTAATACACCAAATAAAACACATTGACATGATTTCCCACGTAATTTTTACATTTTCATAATTATTTCATCAAATTTAACAAGTAAAATTCAACAACAATTTTAACATAAATCACATAATAAAAAAATTAATACATATATATTAAAAGAGTTAGAAATTCTACCTGAAATCCAAAGCCGAAATCTAAACCAAAATATATTTATTTGCATAAAAACATTCAAAATATATAAACTGTAACTTCTATATATATATATATATATGTGTGTGTATAGAATTCGTATATATATAACCCTATATATATATATATAGAATTCATATGATCTGCAACTCTTAATAATAATAATATTATTATTATTATTATTATTATTATTATTATTATTATTATTATTATTATTATTATTATTATAATATAAATAATTATAAGAATAACACGTATACATATATGTATATTATAAAACCTGGCTCATGTTGTTTCATTCTATATGAATCACTAATTAATTAATTAATTTATTTATTTACACAATGTCACTCTTAAAATAAAAAAATATTAATTATATTCCAAATTTTTTAAAAGTATATTTTAAATGACACAATAATATCAAAACAATTAATAATTAAATTAAAATTAACATTCATCCCAAAAATTATCAAATATTATTTATACCATAAATTCTCAAAATAATCTCAAAAATATTAAACTTTATATAAAGTAATATTTTCCAAAATAAAAATTTTCGGGGTATTACATTACCTAAGTGGTTTTTGGAGGAACAAAAACAAAAATTGAAGAGCAAAAACACTAAACAAATACCACCTTAACGTTTCTGTCTCAGATTTTAGTTTGTATTCCCGGTTTACTAGGAACAGAAACAAAAGTATTGTAACGAAAAGGAAAAAAATATGTTTGTGGCTTCGGAACTTAGGGTTGAGGTTAGTTAAACATACCTAAAAAGAGGTTTGTTAATCAGGAATTAACACTGCTTCAGCTCCAGGGGTCACCGTCCAAGCATCAATTGGAGATTCTAAAATTGAAAAAAAAATATATATAAAAAAAAAAATCGAAGAAATAAGCAATTGAAGAAACAGTTGAAATTGAAATCCAAATCAAACAGTTCAGATTCAAAGTGCTCAGAATAAAAAATGAAAGGATGGAGAACTATGACAGATTAGAATTCAGGGAGCGAGAGGGAGGGAAAAATAAAAACCTGGATCCAAGCTACTCGACGACTAGCAAAGAGAGACGGCCAACAAATGGTTTCGTAAAAGGGATGGATGGGCTACGAAAGATTTCTAGATATGGAAGGGGAGAGTCGTTTCAATTAGGCTGAAGGTGGAACTGCCCAACATGGGAGGTGGGAGGTGAAGGTGGAATTGCCGAATTGATTGTGGGAGTTAAGGACGATAGGGTTCATGGGATCAAGTACACATACCGTCATCGGTAAAGGCAACAGAGAATCCATTATCTTGACAGTAAATCTTCATACAAAAAATAGAAAACATCAATAAATCTGAATACATTTTCATTTAAGGAGTACAATACAGAGGCAATTCCCTAAAAAATAAAATTTTGTACCTGAAATCACCGTATTAGATTCGATCCCCCACACATGCACCACTATGGAACAGAATCAGAAATTAGAGATGAAAAATTCTTAACTTTTT
Organism: Eucommia ulmoides; assembly: GCA_016647705.1. Lineage (NCBI taxonomy): Eukaryota > Viridiplantae > Streptophyta > Magnoliopsida > Garryales > Eucommiaceae > Eucommia > Eucommia ulmoides. Next base: position 865,224 of record CM028340.1, read on the forward strand.
AGAACAAAATTTTAGGAAACAAAACAAATTGCTCCCAAGTTCCAAAATCAATTTTATTTATTTTTGGTTTCTTTTTCTATTCCCAGATTTTCTAAGATCGAACACCATGAAACACTAACCCTAATTAGAATCGAACACTAACCTTCAATCAAGACAGACACACCTTAAACAATAATCTATCAAGAGATTAGTATAATAAAATCATAAATGGAAGAAGATAATAAAATCTTAGAGAATAGTGAACATGATAGATGAATCAATTATTGACTAGGATCTGAGAGCAGAGAGTTTTATCGTCAGTGAAAACTGGATCAATCAAAGATTGAGCGAAGAAGAGTGAAGACGGTTGCTGCTAAGGGAACGACGATGACGATGCGCCGACTGTAGCGACGACATCAAGAGGACACAACGACGATTTCCGGTGATGGCAGAATGGATATGGAAGAGGAATAGAGGAAGAGTGAGAGGCAGGCTGAATCATGAAGCTTAGGGCCGAGGGGGAGGGGATGTGGATCAGGAGAGATTGGGAGCAAATCGATGAGGAGAAATGGGAGATGGGAGGTGCACAGATCGTGGGATGGTGGGAGGCTCCAACCTCTAATTAGGGTTTTCGAGAACAGGTATTAGATCTAGATGGGGAGATGGGATGTTGAAGGAGATGGTACGACGATGGAGGTGTAATCGTGGAAGGGTGGGAGTGGAAGAACTGATCGAGGCCTGTGGGGGCTCGGACCTTGGGCTGGATCTTGAACTAATTTGGAGCAAAAAAGGCAAAAAAATAAAAAAAATAAAATAAAATAAAAAATAGAAAGGGGTGAGAATCGAACCCTATACCTCTGGCTTATCAAGCACCGAATATACTAGCTCACCCACAACCAACACTGCATTAATCTTAGCCATCCGTTAAGTGAAAATCAGTCCTAACCCTTAAAATGTCTTAGTCAACAAATATCATCCTGATTTATATATATATATATATATATATATATATATATATATATATATATATATATATATATATATATATATATAATTTAAAAAGTATAAAATATAATTAAATTCAATTGTTTTTAAAGTGAAAAGTATAATAAATTTAAGTGGAATTTTTTTCCTAAATATTTTATCTTTTCATCTAAGTGATTAAATGAGCTGAATAGAATAGAGAAATTTAGGCCCCGTTTGGTTAGTGTTTCCAACCCAACTCAACCCAGTCTAATCCAAAAAATTTGGGAATGATTTTCGGGAACGCGTTTGACAACACAAAAACTCAACCCAACCCAAAAAATGAGAATTGATTCTCAAAATTCTAAAAAAATGATAAACAAAAAAAACTTGTTTTTGTTTGTGACAAAAAAAACTCAACCAAACTTAAGGGATACGGGAGGTATTTTTTGAAATGTTAATGAGATCCACGATTGACTTCTACTGAGATTACTCTTTTTTTTTTTTTTTTTTTCTTCCGTTCTTCTCTCTGCTCTTCCGTTTGTCTTCCCCGTTCGTCTTCTCTCTACTCTCTCTGCTCGTTTTCTTTCTGCTCTCTCTGCTCGTCTTCATTGCAGATCGTCTTCACTGCTTGAAGCTCTCCATCGTCATTGCCGAAGTTCCTCCTAATCGTGAACAAAAGGAGCAATGAAATCGATTTCGATTCATAAATGAAGCCGATTGTTTGTTCATGAAATCGAAATCGAAAAAAAAAAAGAAATAAAAAAAAACTAGTGTAAGGAAATAATTCTAGGATGATATCGTTTCCAAACGCGATTTTGTTCCCAGCACAAAAAAAAATTGTCGTTACATACCAAACGCAATTCTATTCCAAGTAGGAAACAAAATTCTCAACCTAACTCATCCTAATTGAGTTGAGAAAAGTGGGAACACTAACTAAACGCCACCTTAAAGTTAATGAGTTGAGAGGCTACACAAGTTCAATTTTAAGTATTTATTTTTTAAATTTAAATTTAAATCTAAATAAAAAATATAATTATTAATACATATTAGAACCCTAAAATTTACTGTTGAGCGATTTCTGCAAGGTCAAGAGTTTGAGCCTGACGAAAAACATTTGTTGAGAGGGGTAGCCACACACCCTGAATGAGATTAGTCTCACACCCTGTGTGGGTGTGGGGATACTCGTGGGTACACCCAAAAACAAAACCCCTAAAATCTATCAAATTGCATATTTAGTTATCAAGTTTCACATTTGTTTCAATGTCGCAAAATTAAAAATATTTTAAATGATTTTGGATGGAAATTTGGTTGTGCATGATTTTTTAATGATGATACTTTTATCATTTCACTATATCACTACTCCGCTAAATATAAAATGTTTTTTCCTAACTTTTTCTTCATAACGATTCATTTAAAAAATGAGACAAAAGGCTAAATCGTTGTTATAAAAAAATTAGAAAAAAGGTCTTAGATTTAGCGGGATTAAAATAAATATGGTACAGACAAATCTCAAATATATAAAAATGTATTTTTCCTAAAATATGTGAAAATGTAGGTAAGTATATAAACATGGTATAGAAATTCAGGATAAATGTGTTATCGAGGGTTGTTTTGGGGAAACATCATTTGAACGTTGTCCACACTGTATTTCCAGAAAATTATCGCTAATCGAAACAACATAAAGGTCCGATTCTTCGCTCTCATTCAACAAACTCACTGTTTCTTCCCGTGCATTTCTAGCGCCAAGAGATTAAACACCTTCCCAAATACCCTGATTTGAGTGGAGATACGCGAGTTCCGATGCTATTCCCAGACGGTCATCCCATGAGATTCTGGCGCCGTTTTTGTTGTGGAGACAATGAAAGAGAGTGCCGTTGGAGACGAACTTGTAAACCAACAATGGGACTTCAGTTTCCAGACAGATACCCAAAAGCTTCACCACGTTCCGATGGTTGATCTGCGTTAAAATGGTCATCTCGTTGATGAATTGCTCGATCTTGTTTTGGTCCATCATTCTTGATATCTTGATCGCGACCACACGGTGATCGGAGAGGACGCCTCGGTAGACGGTGCCGTAACTGCCCCAACCAGGACCGGAGAAATTATTGGTGGCTCTGTCTAGCTTTGAGACGGTGAAGACTTTTGTGGTTTGATCACCGCCGCCGCCGCAGCTTTAAGTTGAGAAAGATCGCCTTTTCAATAACATACTGCCATTTTGCTGGAAGAATTTCTCTCTAAGTTTGATAAGCTTTCCCTTCTTAATGCCAAGATAGAGCCATGTTATTCCCATGATTACAGACAAAAATCCAAACCCTAAACCTAAAAAAATAAAAAATATTATAAATTTAAAATCATGTCAAAAAAGCAATAATGTGTGAACCATATAAAAATTATTATAATTTTTCACATAAAAAAATTAACTTTCACGTGAATAACTTTAAACTTTTAAAAAAATTACTGTAACAGGTATAGTACAAAATAAAATTTTAAAATTTATAGGTTGTTCTCCAAAAAATTCTTATAAAAATAATAAAAAATTTCTGACAATATATCTATTGTTAGATTTATATTAATAGATAAAATAAATACGTGATACTTGAAGAATATAAAATATAATTAAGTTAAATTTTTTGACATATATTTATCAAAAGTTTATTTATTCATTTTTTATGTCCCAAATTCTGTAAATCAATATTCACTCACTCACTTAGTACCGTAAATTTTCTAAAATCTAATACTTACGTGACAAATTAAAGTCACTGCACGACGTAGAAATTATTGCAACTTTTCACTTGAAAATTTTACATTGACTTCATGTATTGCAGTAACTTTGGACATTTAAAAAAAATACTATAATGTGTGTACTAAAGTCAAAAATTTGAAATATATGAATTGTTCACCAGAAACCTCGTACAAAAATACTAAGGGATTCTTCGTTAAGTCTTTGAGTTGAGCACTGTAGCGAAGCGAAGTTTGAAGTTGTAGATTATGAGGTTGCACAGTTTCAATCTCAACCATTCATATTTTAAGCTTAAATCTGAACCGTTAAAATATATTTATGTCCTGATTTATCAATAAAATATTTTAAAAGTATATATTTACTTAGAGAGAACTTGATGATCGGAAATTGAGAGTTATCAGGTATACAACTGCGACCAAAAATTTTGCCATCTCTATGGTTGCCACGGGGACAAGTGCGATTGTAACTTTTGGGGGTGGTAGTGCAAATTTTGTCGCAAGTGTTTTTGCTGGGATCCGAGTCGGCACACTCATCGATATCTTATAAATTATGAATCAATATTACCACCACCACTATCACAACCAAAAATAAAAATAAAAATAAGAAACTGTAAATTAAAGATAGTTTGGGATTTTAACATTTTGCACACTCGAAGTTTGACTATTATATCAGGTTGGGCTTTCCGTTGCACTTAAATCCGAATCAATTTGGACAAAAACAGTTAACTGTAGTACACTCAACCATTTTTAAAGGAACTCTCTAATCTCTATGGTCATTTTGAACCTCTTCCTTACCTCAAAATTTTTTTAGACAATGAATCCTATATATATTATTTTACCTGTATATTTATGAGTATTTGAGTAAGAATGAAAAGGGGAGGGAAGGATGAGGTTGTAATTGTTGATAAAAGCTCTTAAAAAATCTGATGCATGGCAGGGTAAGACCGTTTTTCTTCTAAAATTGTAATGGAGTGAAGACTTAGAGTATAGTGGGATCAGTCCAAATTAAGCGGGAAAAAGAAAACATCCGAAAAAGAGAATTCTAGGATATTCGAACACATGAAAACCCATTTGTTTGGTCTGTTGTGCAGTTGCCGCGTGGCAGCTATCTATGCGTGACAGCTGTCACGCGACAACAATTTGTTCTTTTCTTTTATTTTCTTCTTCTTTTGTTGCTCTGCTGACCATGGCCCCCCTTCTCTTTTCTTTCTTTTTCTCTCTCTCCTCTCTCACCCTTTCTCTCTCCTCTCCTCTCTCTTTCTTCTTTACTCTCTCTCTCTCTTTCATATTTTTTTTTATTTTCGTTTTTCATTTTTTTATGTGTTTTTCTCTCTCACTATTTTCTATTTTTTTTTTCTTCTTGTTTAATTTTTTCTTTTTTCATTTTAATTTTCCAAAAATAAAAATAACTTAAATTGTAAAATTAAATTAAAAAAATGTGGGGACGGTCAAAATATTGTCTACATTGGACCTCACCACATCGGAATCGACCCGATCGAGGCTCATCTCATCTCTCCGTTCTCTCTCTCACTTCCTTAACACCAGATCCAGACCTCACTACCAAATCCAAACCTCATCAATGTCGAGATCCGTCTGTAATCAAATACATGTATTACATTTATAGTTCATTTCCAGTTGATTTAGTTTTTCCATAAATGTTAACGTGCCGAATTTACATTCACCATTGACCACATAAATCGTACAAGAAATCGTCGGTATGCATCGCGAATGGACTAAAAATTATCATTGTGTATTAATGTAAACGCTCATCAATTACCTCTGATGAACGTGTGGTAAAACGACAAGTAGTAAACAGGAAACGATAACAACAAAATTTGGTCATTACACATGTATAGAATATTCATGCATACATTGCATGGGTTGATATCCATGCGTTTTTGTTCCAATCTTCCCAACCATCATTACAGGTTGATGTTAAAACATTCACATGTAACAACAAAATGAATCTCATTGAGTATTGTCCCATATTACGAAGCTCGAACCAAGAACATCAACGAATTAATTAATTTACCGTAATAAACAGTTGTTTGAGTTTAAAAATTGTCGCAAATATGTGAGTTCTTCTTTGCGGTTAGTCTTCTCAGCTTCGAAATTCTTTCTAGGCACCGTCCTCTCAAATTCAACCCACAAATACAAATGGTTTGTATGAGTCACACTGCCCGTTCAATTGTAGCAATTGAAAACAACCTGTTTCTCAACGCACACCTTGAGAATATATCGCACGCATACATTAATTATTAGTTAGATACATCGAGACGCAATAAGAGGACATCATCAAGTTCCATCAGTCGATTTCTATGAATTCTTATTGTTTTACACATATATATGAACGAAAACCAAATTAACTGAGTACAAAATAAAACACCTTAGAGAAAGAGAACAATAGTAGTGACAAAGTATGCGGAAACAGATTAACGGGGGTTGTAAATTGAATGCATCATATCACCATCCACTCTGTCCAGAAAACTCTCCAATATTATCAGTGTAAGGGTTTATGGAGACAGAATAAGGATCGTTTGCTTCAGTTATAACCAAGGCCACAGTTTCTTTACACCTTTCTTCCTGAGTAGCTCTTGGATGTTTGCTAAAACGTTTTAGCCTCTCTAGTTCCATAGCCACGTCATTCATAGAAGGCCTCTCTTCTCCTTTCAAATTGAGGCATCGTTTAACAAGGTGCGTGATTTCTTGGAGTTGCTCTAAAGTCCCTTCTCTTGCCACCCGTTGATCAAGAATCTGAAACAATCGATCTTCATTCATAGACGTGATGAAATACATAGCAAGATTCATTTCTTTTTCAACGTGTGATGGAACATGCGGTTTTCTTCCAGTGAGAAGCTCAACAAGAACAACACCAAAACTGTAAACGTCGCTCTTATCTGTTAATTGGCTTGATTGCAAGTACTCAGGGTCTAAATAACCAATGGTTCCTTGAACCAGAGTCGTTACTTGAGTTTTATCCAATGGAACCAATCTCGAAGCCCCAAAATCTGAAATTTTTGCCACGTAATTCTCGTCTAAAAGTATGTTTGTAGACTTCACATCTCTATGAATGATGGGTTTTGATGCTGCGGAGTGTAGATATGCTAATGAACCAGCAGCTTCAACAACAATCCTCAAACGATTCTCCCAAAAGAACCAAGACATTTCTCCACTGTGGTGAATATGGTGAAAAAGAGTACCATTAGAGACATATTCATACACCAAGAGGGGTACTTCCGTTTCCAAGCAACACCCCAAGAGCTTCACCACATTTCGATGGTCAACTTGTGTAAGAGTCACCACCTCATCGATGAATTGTTCGATTTGAGTCTTGTCCATTATTCTTGATTTTTTGATTGCTACTACACGATGATCAGGCAGAATACCTTTGTAAACTGTACCATGGCCGCCTCGACCGAGGATTCTATCATCTGCGTAGTTGTTGGTGGCTTTCACTAACTCACGAGCTGTGAAAAGCTTTGTTGGTTGCACATCACCCTTAATTGAAGATATTTGTTGCTCAAGCAAGGGTCCACCGTTTTGTTGGAAGAAATTCTCTCTGAGTCGAGCAAGTTTCCTTCTTTTGATGATAAGATACAACCAGCTAATACCAATGGATAGGCCTAAGAAGCCAAAACTCATACCTGCAACATGTCATTTAGGATGATTTATTCTGTTTAAGAAATAAACTTTGAAAAGTTGAGATGAATTTGAATTAAATAAATAAAAAATATTTGGTAGTGCACTGAAATTTAACCATTGAATCAAAATATTTTTTTTGCTAAATTTTAGGGGTGGTCATGGGCCGCGGGCCTCCTAGTTTTATTTTTGAGCTCTTGGACAAGGCTGTGGGGCCTTAAAAATTTAGGTCTGTTTCATTTTTCGGGCTGAACTTAGGCATGACCATTTTTATTTAGGGCCGTCCCATCCCGTCCACACACATATATATGAAAAAAGAATAAAGTTTAGTAATAACCCTAATTCACTTTTTTTTGTTAAACTATAATTAATTAGTGCCATTATGGATGTATGTATTTTATTTTGGTATGAATGAATGTATTTTATTTTAATTTGGAACAAGGATGAATGTGCTTTTTTTTTTTTTTTTTTTTTGTGATGAAAATTAATATTGGTAAGTAGTAATTACTATGTATGAATGTATTTTATAATTTTTATTTGTTATTTTAGTGATTATTTTTAAAATTATATAAAAAAAAATTATAGGGTCTGATGATAGGTCCGGGCTTGCGCTCTGGGTTCGAAAATAAAAATGAAAAAAAAAAAAGGGAACAAAAGGTTGGTGAAAGTTGTAACAAATAAAATGAAAAATAAGGGATATATATATTCTTAATTCAAAGATTAAAATAGCAATTAAATTAAATAATTTTCAGTTTTTTGTTTTTGTCTTTTGATTTCCATTTTTCATTTTTATTTTCTAATTTGTTTTCGATTTCCTTTCTTCTTATTTAAGTTTTTATTTTATTTTTATTTTTATTTTTAATTTAATTTCTGCTTTATATATATACACACATATATACATACATAGAGAGAGAGAGAGATAAAGGATTACCTACAGAGAGCTTGATCACTATAGAATTCTTATGAATGCAAACACGTTGGCCTTTTGGGCTATAGTATCGAGGTTTACAAGAACAACTGTAATTTCCTGGGTTGTTCTTGCAAATGGAGTTCGCTCCACATGGGTTCTTGTTTCGATCTTCACACTCGTCAATATCTGTCAACAAATTCATATAAACATGTTTGCAATCCTTTCCTTATTTTGGGTATCAAATTAAGAAGCAAATTCGTTATACTAACCATGGCAGCCGGGGCTGAGATAGGGATTGCCCTCGTACCCTTCGCGGCAGCTGCAAGTGTACCCTCCCAATCCACTGTCTGAATCATTACACTCACTATTTTGTTGACAAGAGTAAGCATTTGACGTCTGGGCTTGCGCGCAACTCAAGTTTCCGATCGCCCAATCGAGCACCACCGGCACAGACTCCATTGTTCTTCTCATGGAACTTACGCCGAGCAGGTCTTCTCTGCCGAATCGGATCTTTTTCTCCTCTCCCAGAAACGCGTAGCCACACTCATTAAAATGCCATACTTTTGTGTGGTTGTTTAAGCTATCCAGAGAAGCTCGGAACCGCTTCGCCCCCTTGGGTATGGAGGTTTGGCAACACCCAACACCAGAACAATCGTCTTCAACCACGTCTTGCCTTCTGGTACATGTCGACTTACAACCCTTGCTGAAGTTGCTCACGCCGATGACTGCTGACTCCGCCGAATCGTCGCAGCCGATCACCGTGAACGTATTCAAATCGGAGAAGGCGAAGGGGCGAGACTTTAAGTCGATGACCACGCTGTTGTTGTGGATCAAACCGCCAGTTTGATTGTAGCAACGGGAAGCAACCACGTTCTTAACGCGGATTTCAGTGCGGTTTATGTCTATTACCTCCAGAGAAGTGTTACCCAGGAAGGCTTTGGCCGGAGTTGAAGCTGTGCTGCAATTGATTTCGAACGGCGAGTCCAGAGCACAACCGGTTCCGATGCCGATGCCGAACGGGTACGGAACAGTTACATTCCCGCATTTGCTCTCGCAGCCAGGCTTTGATAGGATGGTGTAATTGGTGATAGAACTGGCCGCGGTGGAATTCTTCGGCGTAAAAACTGCCACCGCAATCCATAAGAGATTGAAAAACAACAGAGAATTTAGAAACATTTTTAGTTTTTTTCTCCTCTTAATTGGCAAGCATTGAGCTAATGCATGGCCCTTATAAAGACGTCCATGCTTCAGTTGCCAGTTATTGGAAATCATGCAACACGTGTTTGATACGTAAAATTATATTTCATTTCCATTATTAATTATTTTCTATCTAACAAAATATTATATTAACTAATGCTCGGATTAAAATTTTACGCATTTCCAATTAAGATGAGCCCGCAAGTTTCAATCTAATTAAAAAACATACTTTATATATGTATTTTTATTTCAATAGAACCCTATTAGTGCAGTTGATATGTCTTATTATGAGTGAGTAACCAATATAATGTGGCTCAAGCGGCACGACACGTTTGAGTTAGAGCAGTTGAGGGGTATGTGTAAGGTTAAGGGTTCGAGCCTGCGGAAAAACACTTGTTGGAAGGAGACAGTTACAGAACTCCGAACGAGATTAGTCTCACATCCTATGTGGGTGTAGTAGGGATACTCGTGGGTATACAAAAAAAAGTGGGTATATGTATTTGTTGAAGTAGTGGGAGTTTGGATTTTGGATATTTTTATTGATTAATTTCTCATGCAATATATATCGTAGGATTTTGGTTGATTAATTTACGATAATAACGTAAAACTTAAATATTTATGGGCTTTGGGCCAAAATAACTCACCCTAGATTTTATTCTTTTATTGGCCAACAAATATGATAAAAAATGAGAGACCCCTCTATTTTCACGCCTTCATAGACCTTGAACCACTCTTACCGACTTCCACCAGAGACAGATGGGTTTGAGTCTTAGAGAGGGAGAGAAAGATGTGTGTGTGTGAGAGAGAAAGGTTTGTAGAATAAAAGTGATTTACGGAGAATATGAAAAAATATGGATTTTTCTTGCAAAAACTTGTTATTTAGTTTGCGATATGAAAGATTTTTTTTTTTAAAATCACATTTAGGGGAAATTAACAGCAAGCCATTTGTTAAAAACAGAGAATGAAAACTAAAAAAATGAAAGAAATTTTTTTTGAAAGAAACATAGACGGTTGCCAAACACAACTTAACCTCAATCCAACTTAAAAAAATTATATATACCCTATTTATAAATAAATTAGAATTATTAATAATTCTGCTCTGATACCACTATGTAACGATCTGATTTTCCAGGACCGCCATGTGGTTTCTCCTTAAGGAGAATTAACATTAAAAACCGAACGACCACTATTTTTTTTTTTTTTTTAAAAAATCTGAGAATTTTTACAATACGATAGCGACAATTATAATTTGTCTATTTATCGAATATTTTTTACAACAGTAAATAATAAATACAACTATTACAAATTATAATTGAAATACAATTATGGATTCAAAGTAAAATTTATCTAAGAATTTCCAATATATATATCTCCAGAATTTGTCCCAAAAATTCTAAATAAACTTTTCATTTCAATATTTCCAATTCCGTGGCCCAAATCCTTGATACCAAACACCACTTAACCCAAGGCATAATTATGCCCACTACCCCAAATTCTTAGAATAATTATGCCCATAATTTACTTAATCACATAATTATTTGCTTGCAAATTCACTTAAAATTTGCTGCTTTTATAAGTATTTGACAAATTTTACAATTACGACCATAATTATAATTATTAAATTCTTCGATTCAACTATACAACAATAAATTATAAATACGACTATTATAAATTAAATAGAAATTCAATTAAAATTCCTGTCGTCGTTTCGTTTTCACCGACCCTGCAATCAATACTGTAGGGTTATGAGTTAACGCTCAGTAAAATTTCAACCTCTCTAATATGTGCATTTAATCAATCCCAAAATAAACACGTAACAATCAAATCTCAAAATAAACATATAAACGTGTATCTCACATAATTTTCACAGGACATATTTATAAATATCTTATGAAAAACAACAATTATAATAGTACTAGCATAAACTACACAATACAGGAAAAAATTAGATACGTATATTAGAAGAGTTAGAAATTCTATATGAAATTCAAAGTCGAAATCCGAATTGAAATATTATTCTCCTTCAAAAATAATCCAAATATCATACTGTAACTTTTTATTTTCTTTATATATATATATATATATATATATATATATATATGTGTGTGTGTGTGTGTGATATATGTTTAATATATATAAACTAATAAGTTTCCTTAATGTAGGCTAACACGTGTTAATTACAAAATTCATATATATGTGTTGATTTATGTGTTGTCTTTTTATTTAGAAGAGAAAACATATTAGCGCATATATATATATTAACTACGCTTAAAATATAAAAATATTAATTATACTTCAAAACTCTTAAAAATACATTTTAAATAGTACAATAGTCTCAATACTTTTAAAATTAACATTTAACTCCCAAAAATTATCAAATATTATTTATACCATAAATTTACAAAACAATCCCAAAAGTATTAAACTTTTATAAAATAATATTTTCGAAAATAAAAAATTTCAGGGTATTACATATATAGTATCCATATTTACCCCATTATCTGGAATTTCATTTAGTTTATGTTTGAATATTTCATAACTAAAAAAATTGTATGTTTTTTTCAAGTGGAAACTTTATTTTATAAATGCATTTTATTCTTGATTTATTTTGAACACTAACCAAATATTGGAATGGGGATGATCATTTCAATACCACATCTAATTCTTTTGTCACTAAGCATATGAAGGGTATATGCCAATGACATCCCCTGTTATTTTGTACTATACTAGATATCTCCCTTATCAGTTTGTAAATATCAGAGACCTCTCATGTCTTTTTACTCAAACACTACTTACCTTCCTTATTGATTAAAAAATAATAATTTTTTTATTATAATTCCAATTTTAACCTTGACTATTTAAAAAATAATTAAATAATAAAAAACTAAAATACATAAATAATCATTTAATTTATATATATTCATCGCCACCTCTTACCACCGCACCCACCGCCGCCACCACCTCCTACCGCCTCCATCACCCACCACCTCCCACCGCCACTACCCACCGCCATTTTAAAAAATATATTTTTTTAAACCATTTCATTAAAAAAAAAAAAAAAACTCTTTCATTGACCCTTTTTTCTCTCTCTTTCTCCGGTGGTGGTGGGGGTTGGTGGTGGTGGCGGCGGTGGTTGTGAGAGTTGAATGGTGGCGAGAGGTAAATATTATTATTTAAAAAGTTAAGGGTAAGAAATATAATTTTAAAATATAGGGGTACTAATAATTTTTTTTTAAAATAACCTAAGGGCAATTTTGTCCAAAGTGATGTAAGTGGTGTTTGAACAAAAAGACAGGAGAGACCTCTGATATTTGCAAAATGACAAGGGAAATATCTGGTATAATGTAAAATGATAGGAAAAATCGATGACATATACCAAACATATGAATGGTAGTGACAATGAATTTCATTCCAATACTATAGTAATTCCAATTCTATTGTCATTGCATTCTATTTCATAGTACCAAATGCAGTGTATATGTTTTTATCATTTATCTCTCTTGTCATTTTGTTTGAAATCAATTTTTTATTTTTTTTATTTTTTATTTTTTATTTTTTATTGAAGAGTCAATTCTTTTTTACAAAAAGACACGTGTTTTTTTTTTTTTTTTTAAAATATATATTTTTTACTCTTTAAATTATTTTTATTTTCAAAATAATTATTTCAAAGGTACTAACTATTTAACTAAGAAATTGACGAGTATTTAAAACAAAATTGTGAGTTTCAAAAAAATAACAGACTAGGTAAATAGCAAATACCAAGTATTATATCGACCAAACTTCCACCATGAGATTGACCTAAAAATGACTCACTCAAGACTATATATGTCTTTGGTGGGTTCGTTTTCATTGTTAACTTTTGTCCCTAAAAGGCTACAAGTGAGCCATGTTCACATGGTACGTAGTCACATTAGTTGTCTAAAAGCTTTATGCAAATAATAATAATAATAATAATAATAATAATAATAAATGAAAAAAACAATTAATCTAAAAGCTTTATTAAAAAAAAAAAAAGTAGTCCAAAAGCTTTCTCACATTTTTCGATTAATTGTCTCTTTGAATAACATATTTTTATATATTAATTTGATGTATTTAAAATTAAATTTATGAAATATTCTTTCAGGGAATTAAAATCTGGTTTAAAAATTCATACAATTTTTAACAAATATATATATATATATATATATATATATATATATATATATATATTATATAAAACAAGACGATTTTTTGGTTAACTAAGAAAAACTTATGATTAGGACAAATAAAAAGTATATAATTAGGACAAATAAAGTTACTGATTAGGACAAACTTGATTATTATGACTGAGACAAATTACTTTTATTTTAGATATTGATTTACTTAATTTTTACTAATTAAAATACTGACTAAGGTATACTAATTTCATTTTAGGCATTCATACTTAATAATTTCTCTTAAATATTAATTTAGTTAATTAGCCAAATTTCTTTTCTTTTCATTTCTGAATAGAAAGGTTTCCTAACCCTCATTATCTCAATCTCTCTCTCCAATTAACTTCTAACCCTAATTATCTTACCCTCTCCAATTGTCTCTCACTCTTTCTCTATCGTCTCTCTCTCTGACTCTCATCTTATCTCTCTTTATCTCACGATTCACCCTCGCTCTCACCGATCTCGATCGCCATCCCCACTCCATCTCGATCTTCCTCGTTGACTCCATGCCGCAGTCACCGTCACCATCACCATCACATCGCCGTCTTCCTCAATTGTCGTTGAAGTCTTCCTCACCGCTCGCCTCTGGCCAAAGGTAAGAGGTCTCCCTTCTCTCTCTTCTCTCTTTTTTGCCCTCTTCTTACAGGCGACCACCACCATCGATCTATCGCCACCACGGTAACACCACCCATCTCCATTGAGGTCAGATCTGGCCACCACCAATGCCATCCATGTTATCCGGCGTCCGTAGGTACAACTTCCCCTCTCTCTCTCTCTCTCTCTATTTCCTCAATCGTGGAATTATGAAATTAGGTATGGTGACTATTGTCACACCCCACCCCGGACATCCATCACCTGTGGGGCCGGCGTGACGTCGACACGACATTTTCTAAGCGACAAACCAACTAGAAATTGACATTATGCATTCATAATTATACCAACATCAAAATACAGGTCATAAACATCTTTCCAAGCCAGAGACACACCCGTCCCTGAATTCTCTTCTAGAACAACAAAAGAAAAAAAGAAAAAAAACGATGAACCTTTCCTAGGTTCGCCTTAGGCAGCACTTCCCGAAAATTTTAATTCCTTGCTATACCATCGACGGACTCTACCCCGTGCCAGTAGGGAACCGACTCCTAGCCATTTCACCTGCGAGTGTACTGCCTTCTTAATAAAACCATTCTTATTTAATAATAATACTTTGTAGATAAAACAACATTTACACATAGATTCAGCATAAATATCATATATGTAGTAAAAATGAAGTAGTATATTTAAGTTCCATTTCTAAAACCATCCAGTATAAATATCATACCAATCCCCTGAAATAAATAATAAATCACCCAATATAAACAAAACATCACATCACAAACTACCACTCCACGACAACACACACTGGCTAGCCATGGTGATCGTTTTAACCTCACGATCGAGAGTTTGCAACAGTACCGTACCATCCATATGATATGCCTTCCTACGAACACCCATCACTCCGCCGAAACAGATCATTACTGCGCAGTACAAACGTCTAACATTACTCTGTCGAAGCAGATAAATATCACTTCGCTGAAGCGGATAAACATTACTCCGCCGAAGCGGATCAACATCACACAATAATATTGTCTAATCATCACATAATGTTTTAAAAGCATCTAATTTAAATACAACCATTTTTCATCATGTATGTACATATACAAATAATTTGGCGAGAAGACAGTACACTCACCTCGTTTCTGGTGCTACAAAAACCCCACCGTCCGCAGCTTACCGAGGCGTTGGCATCTGCGAACCTAGAAATGATAGGGCTTAAGTTAATATTTTATGCAAAATCATCTAGTCATGTAATCTAGGTCCTAAGTTTCACATTTTTCCATTTCCCATATTTTATCCCTGGGATTTGTTATTATACTAATGATTTCTTACTGTTATTTATTACATCAGAAATCTTATAATCTGAACGACCCTAAATTTATTACTCCGGTTACAAAAATTTTGTAGGTTAAGATTGAATTTAACCAAACTAGAATAAATTTAACGGAAAACGATATCCATCCCGAATCGTTCACGGGTCACGAAAAGGATTTGAATCCGAATTTGAATTTTTTTCCTTTTGTTGGGGTTAATTGTGCAATTTCCAACTTTTTTTTTTTTTTTTTCCCAGACCGACGGCCGACCACTCTCTCTCTCTACGGTGGCTGACCGCTGGTGGCCTCCCCTTTCTTGCCGACTTTCCTGTCGCCCCTGCACCACCTACGACATCCTTCAGACACCCCCCTCTGGCCGTCTCAGCAGCTCAACCGCATACCCAACAGCTACCGTTCACACACCCACGCACCCTGCAACACACACAACCACCCATGCATGCAACTATGCTTGCATGCCACTGCCGACGGCACGCCACGGGACCAACGGCCCCCTGCCGATGGAGACCCACACACACAGCGGCACACTGCAGCCGCAACCAACTCCTACCACCGCCACCGCCGTTGATCGTCCTCTCTCTCTCTCTCTCTCCATCTCGGTTTTTCTTTTCCCTTTTGCTGGATTCGCGTCGACGCAATATACATTTCACACACACGCACACAGTAGCCGAAAAAATCAGAACACACACACACAAACCCACATGCTGCTGAAAAATAAAAACCGAGCACACCCCCACACCGTCGGAAACTTACCGACCCAACTCGTCACGCTTTTGCATGCACACATCTATCAATTAATTAGAGAAATACACATAAATACTCACCTTCCCAGCAATCATCGATGGTCGGACGGCAATCCGCAACTCCGCTCACCGGCGACGCTAAAACGCGCACTACCACTCCGTCGACGAACCACGCCACCGGCCGAACCAACCTCTCTCTCTCTCCCTGGAATTGTTTACAATGCCCACAAGACCACGCTGCCGGAGGAACGTCGATTCAAGAAAAATCGACGACCCCTTCGCTCCGGTTCTCTATCTCTCTAGAATTTCTCGAGTGTTTCTCCGGTTTTCTCCTTTCTTTGCATGGGGAAGGGTTTTTATTGCATGATTTTAGTGATCAAAGTGATCCTTAACTCGACACGTCGCCCCCCCCCGATCGCCCCTACTCTGGCCGGTGGATCGCCCGTCGGTCGGATGGTTATATATATATATAAAAGGTTAAATTACACTTTCCTACCTCCAGTTCTTTTAGGATCTTCATTTCAGTGTATTTCCATTTTAAAAAGTTCCAAAATTATAATTTTGCCCTTAACATTTTTACTTTTGATTTCTAATTGTCAATTTAAATCTCAAGTTTAAATTTTTGCGTTTCTAAATTCCCAATTTGACCCCCAACTTTTGATTTGAGTTTTTATCAATAAAATTTTTACCCTAAAATTCTCTAACGTTCTATAATGCGGTTATTTATGACGTACGTTCTACAACTTAGGTTTTACAACTATGGTGACAAACAATTGAGTGTAAATCGACAGCCATGGCTCCTCATCGTGGATTGAAGAGGAAAATGTTATTTTTCTCTTTGTTTTGTCGACAAGTATGATATGTCAGTATAGGTATTTTGATGTTAGATTTATTCGGTTCAGGTTGCAATATTATTTTTTGATTTTTATTGATCTATATACTCAATAAGTTTTCTATATTTTTTATTTTTACAAGTTTACATATTTTTACTTCATCTTCGTTGTACTAGAAATGAGCTCAATGCCAATTACCCTATCTCTTTACTAACGTTTTGCTGATTATTTATTTGTTTGTTGATCTGGTTCTATTTTTCGCAATGTTTTTTAGTATGTAGCTGTTTAGGTAGCTCATTGCAGCTGCCCAACAGTGAATACTCAAATTTGGCTTGAGATTTTTGTAATGTGAATGCTTCAATTTTCTTTTCTTTTTTTAGATTCACCGTGTCTACTGGTCTACATAGGCTAAGGTATTTTTTTTTTTTTTGGTAATCATGTTTGTTGGTTTACATTTGGGTGCCGTTTGTTTAGTGTGTATGTTTCCGCTTCTATTTGATTTTGGCCGATTTCTGGAACATCTTTTGGAATATTTCTATTTTTCATCAAATGATTATGTGTAATTACATCCGTTGCTTTCAACGCGGGGGAGTTTATTTAGATCTAACTACATTTGTTCACATTTTTTTAGATTTGTTTAAATGATGTAGAGAGAACGTAGCTAATCAACGATTATCCTTCAATCCAAATATGTCGACCGTTTCGCCGGTTCTCCATATATTTTTTGGTTTGTTTGTTTTGGTTTATGTTGCTTGCATATTTTGGTTTGGAATGTTCATTTGTTTTGGTGATTTCTCTCTACTGTTTTAGCCTGTAGATTTTTTCGTATAATTTTGATCTATTCCAAAATTTATTTTTCCTATATTCTATTCCCATAATCCTTTGCGTTTCTATTTCCTGATTGAAGTAATGAGATTTGGATAGGTGGTATGCATTTTTTTCGCTTTGATTTTATTTCTATTTAACTCATGCAAAAATGTGGCACTATTTCATAGGCGAATATTTGTGTTATTGGATATTGATTGTGTTGTAATTGTAATATATATTGTTTGTAGGTTATGGTATTTAAGTGTTAATTATTGTTGATATTTTAATAAAACATGTATACAATGTTGTATCAACAAAGGAGATTAGAAAGGTTGGGAATAATTTTGTTATATAAACTTAGAAATATACAAATATAATTAATGTTCATAAGATGACATTTCTCAAAAAGAATTGTATTTAATTGGGATGGTTTGGTGTTCGGTTTTATTCTTCAATTCGAAATTAGAATTATTGTGGTTATTGCTATTAAAATATTTTAGAAATTAGTGAATGTAATTAATCTTTGTTTATTATTCAGGAATCAATTTTACAAAAGGGTCTATTGAAATTCATCGGTAAAATTCATTTTTTATTGTATAACCATCAATGTTTGTCTATTTTTTTTTTTTTTTTTTGAATTTTAATAATTTCCAATGAAACTATGTTTTCATTTTTGAATTATTAATTATTTAGTTACATAACCAAATGTATCGTTGAAATAGTGGAATTTAGATAAGCATTAAGTATTTTTTTTTATTTGAATCATTTGATTTGTTTTGGTTTAATTTAGACTTAATTGTGCTATTATTTGAACAGGCGAATGTCTATGTTATCAATATTGATTATGTTGTATTTGTAATATAGATTGTTAGTTGGTGATGATATTTAAATGTTAATTTTTTGCTGATATTTTAATAAAACAGGTGTGATATGTTGAATAAATAGATGAAGTTATGTCAATTTTTTTTAGGTTTAAATTTTTTTTACACCCATGCCTTCGGGTAGGGGTTATATGCTAGTATATATTAAAAAAGAAAGTGGACATGTGACTTAAATCATGTGATGATTGTAAGACCCTAATTGTTGCATACACATCATTTTAATTGCATTCTAGAACATTTAGAAAATAACGGGGGAGATTGTGTCAAATAATATTTATTTTAAAATTTTAGGGGTTAATTAGAAATTTTGAAAAAATATTAATTTTAAACTCTGGGTCTAACTAATAATTTAAAGAAATCAAAGGGAGATTAATGTAATTTGAATATATATATATATATATATAAACACACAATTTTGATGAAAAAAATAGCATGGCATAATTGGGATTAAGGTAAACCACTAATACCATGTATATATATATGCACACACACAATATCATCACAAAAGGAAAAAGAGAAAAAAAGAACATAGAAGAAAGAGAGAGGATCAACGGTAGTGTGTTGTCGGTCGGTGGGGTGTGATCGTCGTTGGTCGTTTGATGGGTTGCCGTGTTTAGTTTGTCGTATGCGTGGATGTGTGTGTGTGTGGTTGTTGCTCGTTGTTCAGTGTGTGTGTGTTTGTATGTTCAGACGATCGTCAGCATAGGTAGGTGGGTGATCGTCATGGTGTCGTCGCCGGTAAGTCTGTGTGTGTGTGTTCCTCTGTTTGTTTCGGTGAGTGTATGTGTGCTATGATCTGATCAGATGCGTGTGTGTGAGTGATCGTGGACTGCATTTGTGTGTCATCGTCGGTCCAGTGGGTGTGTGTGATCGTCGACGGTATGTGTGTGTTTGTGTTTCTGTGTGTGTGTGTGTGTTCAATTACTACGGGCTGTGTGTGTGTGTGTGTGTGTGTGTGTGTGTGTTGTCCAACAATACGTGTTGTGTGTGCATGTGACGTTCAAACTGTGGTATAGGTGTCACCGGAGCTGGTGAGGAGAGAGAGAGAGAAATGGTCGATCTGAAACGAAGCAGAAACAGAACTGTAGCGTCGTCGCGATGGTGAGGTCCAGGCGCAGAAAACAGAAAAGGAAGAGAAAAAGAAGGGAAGAAAAAAAATATTAAAATCCAAAATCCAATCTCTCGGTAGGCAATTCGGAAACAGGTAAAATTTCAGTCGATTACTATTTTCATTAAATTAAATTATAAGCATTAAAATTTTCGTAATCGTGATAATAATTTTTGTAACCATAAATTTTAATAAATGTTATACAGTAACTATTAACATAACGAAATGGGGTGAATAATAATTTTTCATAATTAAATTTGGGAAATGAGAAATTATGTAATTTAGGACCATGCATTGCATATTAGGGTTGTTTTAAATAAAATATTAATTTAGGCCCTATCGCTTTTAGGTTCATAGGCTCCACCATCTCGGTAGTTTTTGGTAGCAGTATTTTTGCAGTGCGGAAAACGAGGTGAGTGTACTGTCTTCTATGTAAATATACAAATTTTATTTTCGTATAAATTGTGAAAAAATGTGGTTATTAAAATTGGACTATTTTACAACTTATATGGATCAAGTAGATTTTAAATATAAAAGGTGATTTTTGTCCGATTATGCCATAGCTTTGATCCCGTTAGGAGGACACGTCCTGTAGGTGATTAATTATTGTTATTTGACCTGTCAGGAGTATCGGTCTTTTAGGTGGTTGATTATTATGATTTGTCAGGAGGGCATGTCCTGCAGGTGGTTGATTATTATGACCTGTTCGGAGGATTAGTCCTGCAGGTGGTTGTTGATATTATGACCTGTCAGGAGGATTAATCCTGCAAGTGGTTAATTATTATGACCTGTCAGGAGGATTAGTCTTCCAGGTGGTTGATTAACCCGTCAGGAGTGCAAATCCTGCAGGTGGTGCCCTTACCATTGGGGATAATAAATGGCCCTAGCACTGGTAGTCACTTTAAATGGCATAGTTGTACAGGTTACGGTACCGTTGTAACTCATGATTGTGAGGTAAAAACGATCCTATGGTTAGTAGGAGAGTGGTGTGTGGTATTTTATTATATATTGACGAGATATTTGGATTGGGTATTTAAGATATATTAGTTTATTTCATTGGTGACAGAGAAACTGAATTTTTGTACGGTATGTGATTATATAATATTATATTTTGAAACGTGATGTTTAATACTTATACTTGATCCATAAAATGATTTTATTATGAAGAAGTACACCGATAATTTTTTTTTGGTTTCAGGTGTGGCAAATAAGAGTGGGTTTACTACTGGCACTAGGTAGAGTCTGGAGGTAGCGTCATTTTGGAAGTGGGCTGGTCAGAGGTGAACCGTGGAAGGTTTAATATTTTGTGATTTTTGTTGTATATATTTGAGATGAGTGTGTCCCGTATTTTTTGAAAATGAGTAATAGGCATTGTTTTTGGGAAACAAATCTTGATAGCGCTGCGTTTAAATATGTATGTATATATATGTATGTGTTTTGTTGGTTGGTCAGGAAGTGTCATGCCGACGTCACGCCCAACCTCGGGTGACGGGTGCCCGGAGTGGGGTGTGACATTTGTGGTATCAAAACCTAGGTTATAGGTTCTGTAGACGTTCCAGTTGTCTGGTCAGTAGTGGACCTTAAGATAGGGTGTCAGTAGGTGGTTTCGGCACGCGAATGGTAGTTATGTTATTAAATTAAATACTGTTAGTTTTCTGGTTGGCCTAGTAGTTTATTAAATTTCATTTTAGATAGTGACTATGGAGTGTGAAAATAAGAGCTTTGGGAGTGTTGGACCCCAGAGGCAGAGAGACAGAACGCAGGAAAGCTTAGATGCCGTTAAGAGAATTTTGCAGGATGCTGCACAGTTGACAGAGCAGCAGGCGAAAATACTGGAATACCAAAGATCCCAAACTAACACAGCTACTTCCTAGGCGATACTTCTAAAAAAATTCAAGGAGTTAGATCCTCCGGTTTTCACAGAAACGGCGGGTCCAACTGATGCGGAGAATTGGTTGAGAGGCGGTGGGCATATATATGAGGCCATGGGGATTACCGATGATAACCGAGTACCTTTTGCCACTTTCCAACTGAAAGAAGAAGTCGAACACTGGTGGGAGGAGATGAAGAGGCTGACTGCAGTTCCAGGCGAATAAATTACTTGGGATCCATTTGTTGCGGTGTTTAACGAAAAATATTTCCCTAAATCCTATCGGTTCCGAATGGAGGAAGAGTTCATAGTTTTGAAGTAGGGGAAGATAATTGTCTAGTAGTACTAGATTAAATTCGATGCCTTGTCCCACTTTGTCTCTGATATGGTAAAAACGAAAGAGGCGAAATGCAGATGATTTCAAAAAGGGCTAAATTTAGAAATTCGTTCCAGGCTAACGAGTAGACAAATTAAGAACTACGCTGAATTGGTGAATACGGCCAAATTAGTAGAAAATGATGTTCAGAAAGCCGCTGAGAATCGCGAACAGTACAAAAGGAGTAGATTCGAGTCACTTAGTAGATATCCAAGTGGTACTTCTCAGGGAGCGGTATCTTGATTGCTAGTTGCTAGGGCCCCATAGATTGACCAATCTGTTAAGAGCCGAGGTCCAAGGTACCCATACTCTGGGCGATAGCAGAATGTTTCTAGATCGAGTGTCGACCAGCCAGGGCCGAGGAGGAATCAGACGTTTAGTCGAGCCGGGGTATTTGTGTGCTACCAATGTGGATCACCGGATCATTTTATCAGAGACTGTCCTATGGAGAGTCTTGTATGTTTCTGTTATCATGATTCGGGTTATATAGCTCCGAATTGTCCGAAATCTATTGTCCCTTTTGCGTCTTCTACGAGCAGCATGGGTAGTGTTGGCCCTAGTAGTGTCCCGGGGTATGATAGAGGATCAGTTGGTAGACCTTCGATGCGAGGCTGTGTATTTGTTACTACACAACAGGATGTCCAGGCTACTCCAGATGTGGTTACAGGTATCATGTTTTTATATGATAGAGATGCACGTGTACTTATTGATCCCGGTTCTACTCATTCATTTGTTTCGACAACCTTTATGATGCATGTAGGCAAATTTCTTACTTTTCTGTCATATAGTATCATTATCTCTACTCCGATAGGTGAGTTAGTATCGATAGATGATGCATATAAGGACTGTCCGCTTCGGATGAGTGATAGAGAATTATTAGTAGATCTACTACCCCTGAGTATTCACGATTTTGATATGATACTGGGTATGGATTTGCTATCTGGTTATCATGCCACAGTGGATTGTTTTAAAAAAGAAGTTATCTTTCGGGTCTCAGACGAGTCAAAGTTTGTATTTGCTAGGGACAGAATCATTACCCCAGTTAGTTTGATTTCAGTCCTGGACGCTAGGAAGTTACTAAAGAAAGGATGTTAGGGATACCTCGCGCTTATGCTTGATAACAGTTAGAATGAAGTTCAGGTGGCAGATATTCCAGTGGTCAGGGATTTTCCCGATGTGTTTCCAGAAGAATTGCTAGGCTTGCCAGTGGATAGAGAGATGGAATTCACTATCGAGTTACTTCCAGAAACTGCTTCGATATCAATCCTACCCTATCGTATGGCACCTACTAAGCTGAAGGAATTGAAGATTCAGTTACAAGATCTGTCAGACCGTGGGTTTATCAGACCTAGTTTCTCCGTGGAGAGCCCTAGTATTATTCGTAAAGAAGAAGGACAACACGCTAAGGATGTGTTTTGATTACAAACAGTTGAATAAGGTAACAGTTCGTAATGAATACTCATTGCCTAGAATTGATGATTTGTTCAACCAACTGTAGAAGGCTAGTGTGTTTTCCAAAATAGATCTCCAATCAAGATATTACCAGTTGAAAGTCAAAGATAGTTACGTGGCAAAAACGGCATTCCGTACGAGGTATGAGAATTATGAATTCTTAGTTATTCCATTTGGGTTGACAAATGCCCCTACTGCCTTTATGGATTTGATGAATCGGATCTTCCAACCTTATCTAGATCAGTTTATTATCATGTTCATTGATTATATATTGATCTATTCCCAAAATGAAGAAGAGCATACAGAGTATCTCAAGATTGTGTTGTAGACTTTGCGAGAGAAGCAGTTGTATGCGAAATTTAGTAAATGTGAGTTTTGGTTGTTTAATGGGATTAGCCGGAAAATGTGACCGAAGTTCGATGTTTCTTGGGATTGACAGGTTATTATCGTCGGTTTGTGTAGGGATTCTCTGTTATAACTTCCTCATTGACCCGATTGACCCGTAAGGAGTCCAAATTTGAGTGGACTAACAAATGTGAGTAGAGTTTCCAAGTGCTGAAAAGTAAACTGATATATGCACTAATACTTTCCCTTCTGACTGAAGGTGGTGGCTTTGTGATCTACAGTGATGTGTTACACCAAAGGCTAGGGTGTGTACTAATGCAACATGGACACGTAATTGCATATGCCTCTTGAAAATTGAAGAATCATGAGCGTAATTACCCGACGCATGATTTGGAGTTGGCGGCGATTGTGTTTGTCCTGAAGATTTGGAGACATTACTCGTATGGTGAGACTTGTGAGATATACACCGACCACTAGAGTTTCAAATATTTTTTTACTCAGAAGGACCTAATCTAAGGTAGAGACGTTGGATAGAATTAATTAAGGACTATAATTGTACAATCCATTATCATCTTGGAAAGGTCAATGTTGTAGCGGACGCGTTGAGTCAAAAATTGGCGGGTTCAGTTGCTGTACGGCGAAGCGTTTGTCATGCGCTAGCGTATTGACTACTCTCAAGTGCACGAGGTATTTATAGGTGCAAGGTTTCAAAATATCTGAAAATATCTTTGCTGTACAGAGGTTACTGCCTAGGCGGAGGTTAAGTTGGTTAAGGTTCTGCTGTTCCACCGCATAGGTGGTGGAATCTCTACCTAGGCCGTGGGACTGCTCCAAAGTTTCTGCCTTTTCTCTGCCTAGGCGGTGGAATTTCCGCCTAGGCCGAGGGACTGCTCTAAACATTCTGCCTCTTCTCCGCCTAGGCAGTGGAATTTTGCCTAGGCCAAGGGACTGCTCACATTTTAAACATCCTCTACATTCTTACCACCTTGACGGTGGCTTCCTTGCCGCGGTGGTGGATCTTGTAATATTGAAACTTATTTCTTCATAATTTCTTTACCGTTTTTCCACCATTTTCGCTCGTTTGTCTCTTGTTTGCGTCCCTACACCTGAATTACATAAAAATAAACTAAAAAGCAATTAAATATAACTAAAACACTCGAAAACTACCAAATTCATTTTAGACGTAGATATGTATTTTACACCTATCAAATACCCCCAAACTTGAAATTTTGCTAGTCCTCGAGCAAAACACCCTAACACTAAATTAAACTAACTACTCTAATTAACTAACAACTAATCTAAAAATAAATAAATATAACAAAGAAGAAGTATGCACTTGCGAGTTCCAAATTCAATTGAAGAGACCAAGTTGGTCCTCCCTCAATATCTCTCAATCTGATCAAGTTCGAGAAATAATACACACCAAGTGGTGTTCTAGAATTCAACAATCAATTTTAATAAAAACCTTTCTAGATCCATTGAAAATGTGTGTGTGTGTGAGCTTAAATGTATAACTAACCAAACTCTAGAATGGATCATTCAGTAGACAAGCTTATGACTTAAACCTTAAAGGATTCAGGAAAACCATACGTTTGATTTGGCTCGACTATCCACTAATGTAGATTCAGATATTCATAGGGATCTATAGGGCTTGGTTAAGCTTTGGAGAATGACCAAGGGTATTGCAGGAGTAGAAAATAGCAAATCGTTATAATTAAATGATACCCGAGGCACAAACGCTTGTCGCTATCTCACTCTCGTAACCCCATATGTTTAAAAATATAACCCTGAATAAGAATTTAAGAACGCCGTATTCATTTGTCGAAAGAAATGAAAATAAAAACTATATTCACATAAATTTTTTTTAGAAACATTGTCACACCTCCAAACTTATTTGAATTTATAAAATTTTAGGGGTGTTAAAAAAGAATGACAAGTGAATACATTAATACTGAACCAATAACAATTCGTCTGAAACCCCAATCGCTCACTTTAAGTGCATTAGTGTATGCAACTTGATTTCACTCAATTTTGACTTTTAGGCTTAGCGACAATAATTTGGAAAAATGTGATTGGATAGAGTATTGAAACGTGTTCAGAATTGGAAAGATTATCGGCTTTGACTGGGTAATGAGGGGTATAAATTTTTCAGGGTAGCTTCAAAGGTTCAAGCGAAAAAAGTGAAGGCCTAAATCATGCCCCTGGAATTACCTTACCTAGGATTTCATCTCAAGTCTACCCCAAATCAAGTTCTAGATTCCTCTTTTTTGTCATGAACTTATTACTGAATAATCAACGTTAATTTATTCAAATAATTATACATTGAGTCCATGCGATTGTGCGATTTAAAGATCATAATAATTTTTACCTAATCGACATGCTAGGCATACAAAACACACATGACTAACATTATCCCCAACCTCAATATACAATTAAGAGATAATTTTCATCATCGGGAAACGGCCCTAGACGAATTCAACAACTCATCAAGCATATACGACTTCATACATAAATATTACTACATTAAATCAAAATACTAACATACATAAACTAACTAAGCATTTAACATGCAAAAATTTGAAAATTAAACTACAACTTAACTATTTAATTAAAGTCTACATAACATAAAACATTTAAATTAAATACAACAAAAAATTGTTCATCCTTCATTTACAAAAACCAAAATGGATGAACACCTAGCCAAACTCAAACATGACAGTGTCCACACTGTCTAGCAGCGAATCCAATAACAATTTATAGCATTCATGAACAAAATATTGGGCTTGAACACATACCTAGGAGATAATACATCGGAGTCTTACCTCATACTGTCCACTGGGAGAAGCGTCATCGCCATCATTATCATGTCAGAATGGAAACTGTGGCGGTTGTAAAAGGTGTGGCTGCACTTGCGGCATAGTCGGAAAAGAATGCATCTCGATGCCGAGGCCCTCGCAAATAAGCCGGTTCACTTGATCTTGATACCGTCCGTATTGATCCTGACAAACGAGAACAACCCAATCATATATGCTCAGTATGAAACAACCCCCAAATCAACACTATCAAGAACAAGACATAATTTCAATACACATACATCAATTACTATGATTTTAATCAAAATACTAACAATGTAGCATGCATTTTTATTTCACACAATTAAACAATCTATATCAACTCAGTTTATTACCAAAAATCAAACCAAAATCCCATTGAAAATGAAAATTGCGAGAATGGGGGTTTAAGGGGTAGGGCACATTCCACAATCAATGATTTTTGAGATAATCTTGCAAATCAATCAAAGATTTCTACAAATAAATAAAATGTAGAAACTTAAACACTTACTTGTTGAGAAATGGCAGCCCAAACGATTGAAAATTGAAGAAAATCACACTGTCGTTCCTTAAACCCTAACTTTTTGAAAATGGGGGCAAATCCGATTTTTGGAGGGTGATTTGTGGTGGAAATCACAAGTTTTGTAAAGAGAAGGACGATTTAGAGGGTTGGAAATGGTTTGGAGGGATGGGATTAGAGAGATTTGGGAGTATTTTGAAAAGGATGTGGTGTTTTTGTTTTTGCGTAATCAAACAGAGGCCTTCCCATCGCGGTGGTAGGAATCACTACTGCGGCGGTGTGAGCGCCTTTTCAAAATCAATACATTCTGTCATTTTACCGCCTAGACGGTAGGAATCACCGCCTCAGCGGTGAAACGTTTATGCTGAAAACTTGACATCCTAAATTTTCAGTGCCTCGGTGGTGTGTCCACCTCCTCGGCAGTGAGCCTGCTGATGGATTTTCAATTTTTTCTTCAAGTTTTCACACAAAGGCTCCACACCATGTGTTTCTACTTTGCTTGTTCAATGATTATAAGTGTGAAACACATCTCCAATTATCCTCACTTCTTAATTTACCTCTAAACATGCTCTGAGACCAATCCGGCCTTCAAAAAAAAAAATAGCAAAAATGGTGAAAAAATTGATACCCTCAGTTTTAGATCAAAAAAACGTGACTTGCCTGATTTAACGTCCCTAGCTGGACTTGGTTGAACATTTTTCACCAAAATCCCTCATAGAAAAGGAATTAGGGTTAGTATGCTCCGTTGGATCACAATTCATGGTATTGAAGTTGGCTTCTTCTCTATCTTCTTATCGTTTTCAATGTATGCTCGATCTTAGGATCAAGAGCCAAGATTTCCAAGTCCTTTTTCGTAGCATGCACTGTTTGATCACAACAAATGAAACAAAAAATTTAAAAGAAAATAAAAATAAAAGAAATGTCTAGATTAATATTCAACTACTTAGTCGCAATATCAATTCTACGCATTCAACACCATCCCCGGCAACGGCACCAAAAACTTGGTAGCGATTGCCGAAAACTAAATTCGCCTAACGACCAATCCCCAGCAACGGCGCCAAAAACTTGTACGCCAAGTGTTTTTACACGCTCACGTATTAACAACTCGCAAATGCACGAGGTCCAATTTTAATATAGTAGATCTTTGAAGATCAGATATCGTTCCCACAGGGATGGGTTAAATAATTGAGTACCGCAAGTTGCATAGTTTTATATTATCAGACGACTAAAGAATTATTTTAAAATTAAACTAATTAAAACTAAGTTAAACTATAATTAGTGGGTTAATCCTAACTATATTGATTATCTAGGGATTGATTTCTTTCACTTAATACATGTTTGATTTCGTTTTAGTTAATAATAATGGAGTTTATGGTATCCGACAATCTCGGTTCGTAAACTCCACTGCCACCTTTCCCGAGTATAAGACGGGAGAATATGCGACTTCGTGTCAACAAAGAGGTCCCTCTCAATGTCTTAACGACTCTAGGCCGCGTGACTCTTGCCCCAACGTCATCGATTGCACACTAACTAACGCCCTCTCAGGTCGTTAGGTCGCAACGATGTATTTACCCTAATCCGAATTCAGGGTTACCTCTTCCGAGTGTCAAACCCTAGATGCTCAAATTCAACCCTAATACCTTAACAAGCATATTAAAGTTGCCATAAAATGATAAACACAATTGGAATTAAAAACAAACAACCGTTAAAGAAATATATATTAAACCAAATTAGTATTTACACAATTACATCGATCCCTAGCTAATATTTAACTAATCTAACATGATCTTGGCCATTGGAAATACAAACCAAGAGAGATTCATCATCATTTACAATAAAACATTAAATTAAAAAGCGAGAAACAAAGAGAGAAAGATCAAATCTTAAAGTGGAGTAATCCACTGTCGCCAAAGACCGATCCGCCAATGTTTCCTCTTCTCCGGATGATGAATATCCTTTTCAAGAATGGCCAAGAATCAATCTCCTAAGGTTAGGGACATTCCATGCTCCAAGAGTCTTCAATGGAAATGGGGGAATAGGTATTTATAGGTGCAAGGTTTCAAAATATCTGAAAATATTTATTTGTTGTGCAGAGGTCACCGCCTAGGAGGAGGTTAAGTCGGTTAAGGTTCTATTGTTCCATCGCCTAGGTCATGGGATTACTCCAAAGTTTCTGCCTTTTCTCCGCCTAGACGGTGGAATTTTTGCTTAGGCCGAGGGACTGCTCCTAACATTCTGCCTCTTCTCCGCCTAGGCGGTGGAATTTCTGCCTAGGCCGAGGGACTGCTCACATTTTAAGCATCCTCTACATTCTCACCGCCTCGGTGGTGGCTTCCTCGTCGCGGCGGTGGCTCTTATAATCTTGAAACCTTGTTTCTTCACCATTTTCCCACTGTTTTTGCTCATTTGTCTATTGTTTGCGTCCCTACAACTAAATTACATAAAAACAAACTAAAAAGCAATTAAATATAACTAAAACACTTGAAAACTACCAAATCCAGTTGAGAAGTAGATAGGTATTTTACACCTATCAGTTGCACACATTCAAGTTGTTCATACTAATCAGTATGCCGAGTTGAGATCTTTGCGCGTTCAGTTGGCAGTTGGTCAGATGGCAGCATTGCTTGTGAATTTAACTTTGAGATCGACGTTGATCAACCGTATTATAGAAGTGCAGAAGTCGGATGCCTAATTAGAGAGATCCGAGATGAAGTGAAAAATGGTCACAGAGCTGACTATCATGTCAGGGATATTGATGAGGCTTTAATGGTTGGGAATAGACTGTGTGTGCCTGATGATGCCAATCTGAAGAGGGACATCTTGGATGAAACGCATAGCTCAACATACGCAATGCACCTAGGCTATACCAAAATGTATTGGGATCTGCGAGAATACTATTAGTAGAATGGAATGAAATGAGAAATTGCTGAATTTGTTGACAAGTATCTCGTTTGTCAGCAAGTTAAGATCGAGTACCAACGTCCAGGTGGGTTGTTGCAATCTCTACCTATTCCAGAGTGGAAATGAGAACATATTACGTTGGATTTCGTTTTGGAATTATCCCGTACTCAAAAGGGGCATAATTACATTTGGGTGATTGTTGATAGGCTTACTAAATCTACTTCTTTTCTGTCCGTAAAGACGATGTACTCTCTGGAGAAGTATGCCAATTATATATTGATGAGATTGTTTGATTACCCGGTGCATCAGTTTCCATAATGTCGGATAGAGATCCGAGATTTACTTCGAAGTTCTGGCCGAGTCTCCAAACTGCTCTAGGTACCAAGCTCAAATTTAGTACCGCTTTTCATCCGCAAACTGACGATCAATCAGAGTGTACGATTTAGATGGAATTCACCTACAATAGCAACTACCATTTAGCAATCGAAATGGCATTGTATAAAGCATTGTATAGCAGGAGATGTAGGACTCTAGTCTGTTGGACTGAAGTGGGAGAAAGAAGATTACTGATGCCGAATATAGCCCAAATGACGACAAACAAAGTAAATGTGATTTAGGAAAGATTGAGAATTGCTTAGAGTCGGTAAAAGAGTTATGCTGACAAGCGTAGACGGGAGTTGAAATTTGAAGTGGGTGATCGAGTATTTTTTAGTATATCCCCATGAAAGGGCATAATGAGGTTCGGAAAGAAAGGAAAGTTAAGTCCAAGATATATCGGGCCATACGAGATTTTAGAACGGGTTGGCACGACAGCTTATCAACTTGCCTTACCGCTAGAATTGTCTACATTACACGACGTTTTTCATGTGTCGATGCTTAGGAAATATGTGCCAGATCCTTCACATGTGTTGACTTATCAACCAATCGAGTTGGAAGAAGATTTGACATACGTGAAGGAGCCAGTCCATATTTTGAGTCGTAAAGATCAGGGTTTGCGGATGAAAATGATTCCATTAGTGAAAGTATTGTGGCGCAGTCATTTGGTGGAGAAAACAATGTGGGAGCGAGAGGACGAGATGAGAGATAAATATCCGCACTTGTTCGATCAAGGTAACTAAAATTTCGGGACTAAATTTCTTTTAGGGGGGAAAGGGTTGTAAGACCCTAATTGTTGCATATGCAACATTTTAGCTGCATTTTAGAATATTTAGAAAATAACAGGATAGATTGTGTCAAATAGTATTTATTTTAAAATTTTAGGGGTTAATTAGCAATTTTGAAAAAAATATTAATTTTAAACTATGGGTCTAACTAATAATTTAAATAAATCCAGGGGAGATTAATGTAATTTGAAAATAAAGAACAGAGAAGAGAGAAAGGATCGACGGTGGTGTGTCGTCGGTCAGTGGGGTGTGATCGTCGCTGGTCGTTTGGTCATGTTCGATTCGTTGTATGCGTGCATGTATGTGTGTATTCTGTCCACCGACAGTGTATGTGTGGTTGTTGCTCGTCGTTCAGTGCGTGGGTAATCGTCACGGTGTCGTCGCCGGTAAGTGTATGTGTGTGTTCATCTGTTTGTTTTGGCGAGTGTATGTGTATTCTGATCTGATCAGATGCGTGTATGTGTGTGTGTGTGTGTGATTGTCGACTGCATGTTTGTGTGGTCGTCGGTCCGGTGTGTGTGTATGATCGTTGATGGTTGGTGTGTGTTTGTGTGTTATCTGTGTGTGTGTTTGTGTTCCATTGGGTGTGTGTATATGTGTTGTCCAACAGTGCGTGTTGTGTGTGCATGTGATGTTCAAACGGTGATGTGGGAGTCACCGGAGCTGGTGAGGAGAGAGAGAGAAATGGTCGGTTTGAAACGACGCAAAAACAGAACCCATTGTAGCATCGCTGTGGCGGTGAGGTCCAAGTGCAAAAAATAGAAAACATAAAATGAAGAGAAGAAAAAAAAAAAAAAAAATCCAAAATCCAAAATCCAATCTCTCAGCAGGCAATTCAAAAACAGGTAAAATTTCAGTCGATTACTGTTTTCGTTAAATTAAATTATTAGCATTAAAATTTTCGTAATGGTGATAATAATTTTTGTAATCATAAATTTTAATAAATGTTGTACAGTAACTATTAACATAACGAAATGGGGTGAATAATAATTTTTCATAATTTAATTTGGGGAATGGAAAATTAAGTAATTTAGGGCCATGCATTGCTGTTGGTGCATAAAATTGGTACACACCTCGAGTATGGTCTAGTCGGATGACTGGTGGATCCTCTTACTGATGTGGAGTCGTCGGTTAAAAAGTCATTAGGTGAGTTGTGCTGGGTCCTGGGAGGATTGACCTGCTGCGTCCAAAGTCCTGTTCCTCAGGGAGTGTACCTGCAAAAGGTTCAGACCGGGGTTTATCCCGGTGAAGCCCCTCCGGCGTGGTAATCAAGGCTCAGAGAGAAAAGGTACAGAATATAGTAAGTAAACAAATGAACTCGCGCGTAATGTAAAATATTAAAACGTATCTCGGGCTTACATAGCTCCCAATATATATAGGTATTGGAGATGATTAGTCAGGCCTAAACACGATTAATTAGTCGAAATCCTATGTTTAGCCGATAATCCGTGGCGTTTAGAAGATAATCGTTGGGCTTGGGGTTTTGGGCCCATTTAGCAAAGCCCGCGGGCCTTTGTCAGGCCTGCAGCGGTGAGCTGGTGGAGGAGAGAGGAGATCCGTGGACTCCTGGAGAAGAAACAAGGTGAAAAGGGGAGCCGATCAAGGTGAGCGACTGAGTACTTGAAACTGATTGCCGAGGGCACAACGCAGAGCTTAGAGCGGCACGTCCCTGTAGGGCTTCTAGCTCATCTCTGGGTGCAAATGAGATTCCAGGGAAGATTTGTAGTCAGCGTATGCTCCAGCGTAGAGTTGTGGATTTCGGAATACGTCTCTGTCATTGCGAGGGTTGACACGTGGCTGGGTCCCAAGTGCTGACTTAGAGGTGCCCAAAAATATCCTCATCAATTGCATATTAGGGTTGTTTTAAATAAAATATTAATTTAGGCCCTATCGCTGTTAGGTACACAAACACTAGCGTCCTGATAGTTTTTGGTAACGGTATTTTTGCAGTGCGGAAAATGAGGTGAATGTACTGTTTTCTATGTAAATATATAAATTTTATTTTCGTATAAATTGTGGAAAAATGTGTTTATTAAAATTTGACGATTTTACAACTTATATGAATCAAGTAGATTTTAAATATGGAAGGTGATTTTTGTCCGGCTATGCGATAACTTTGATCCCATCAGGAGGGTATGTCCTGCGGGATGGTTTTGACCTGTTAGGAGGGCACGTCCTGCAGGTGGTTGATTATTGTTATTTGACTTGTCAAGAGTGTCGGTCTTTTAAGTGATTGATTATTACGACTTGTCAGGAAGGCATGTCCTGTAGGTGATTAATTATTATAACCTGTCAGGAGGATTAGTCCTACAGGTGGTTGATTAACCCGTCAGGAGTGCAAATTTTGTGGGTGGTGTAAGACCCTAATTTTAGCATGTACATAATTTTAGTTACATTTTAGAGCATTTAGGAAAATAAGGGGCAGAAATGTGTCATTTAATAATTAAATTAAAAATTTAGGGGTCAATTAACAAATTTAGAAATATTTATTTTAAACTTTGGGATTTAAATGACAATTCAAAGAAAGTTAGGGGAAGATAATGTAGTTTGGATTTTTTTTTAAATATATATATATATACCGGCGGGATCAAGAACCGAAGGGAGAGATATGGAGAGGAGACGTGGCTTCACGAGAGATCATTGGAGACCACTAGAATCATGCATACATATAAATGCTCATGCATACAATTCATAGCCTCAACGCCTAAAAAGAAGAAGTAGAAAAATCTGGAAACAAAGAAGAGATAGAGAGAGGATTGAAGCGTCGATGTTGTCTTGTGATCGTTGGCAGTGTGGGTGCGTTTGTCCGGCGAATTGCATGTGCGTGTTGTCATCGCCGGTGTACGTCGTCGTTTGTCCGGTGAGTGGGAGTAATTCGGTCGGTCGATCAGTGTGTGACTTGTGTGTGCATTCTATTTTCCATTCATCGTCATCGGGGATGTGAGATTCGTCTGGCGGCAAGTGTTTCGTGTGGGTGTGTTGTCCGTTCGTCCATCATGGGTGTGTGGGCGTGATCGGAGCAGTGATCGGCGTGGGAACTCGTTGGCAGCGATGTTACGGTTCATCGACGATCGTGTGTGGGTATGTTGTTCGGTCTGACGATGTGTATGGGTGTGGAGGTTGAAGTGTGTGTGTTCGGTGCATGTGTGTGAGCCGTCGAGTTCGTCGTGTGGGTATGTGTGGGATCGTTGTCGTCATGCGACTGGCGTGCGTGTGCGAGTGTGTATTCTGTTGTTAGTTGTGTCTGTATGGATGTGTGCTCTATTTTTGCCGACCGTGTGTGTGTGTGTGTGTTGTTGTTGTTGATGTTGTGTGGGGTGGGTATGGGTGTTGTTCATTCGACAGTGTGGAGGTCAGTGGGTTGATGACCGCCGTCGTTTGGTGAGTGGGTAGTCGGCCGTCGGTCGTCGGCCATTCGTGACGGAGTGGGTATGAGTGTTTCGGTGTGTGTGTGTGTGTGTTGTATGTGTGTTGGCCGTTCGCCATTGGTGTGTGGGTTTCGTATGTGTGTGGGCCGTTCGCCGTTTGTGGGTATGTGAGTCGCCGAAAGTGGGAGGTTGTGAGAGAGTGTCTGTGTCGTGGGCGGTGAAAATCGGAAGAACGGAAAACATAAAACAAAAGAAAGAAAGAAGAAGGAAAAAGGAAAAAAGAAGAAGAAAAGGAAGAAAAAATTACACCAACCCCCCCAAATAAAAATCGAAACCCAATTCGCAGCCGGCGGGTGATTTGGAACAGGTAACGATTTCGTTGGTTAATATTTTAATCATTAATTATTATTTCCATCAAATTAAATTATTACCATTAAATTTTTTAATCGCTACGATAATTTCGTAACCGCTAATTTTAATAATGTCGTACAGTGAATATTAACGTAGTGAAAGAGGTATAAATAACAAATTTTGCATAATTAATTTGGGGAATGAGAAATATGAAATTTAGGGTCCACATTGTATGTTATGTTATTTTAAAATAAAATATTAATTTAGGCCTATCGTTGTTAGGTTCATAGGCGCCAGCATCTCGTAGGTTTTGGACAGTAACATTTTTGCAGTGCAGAAATCAAGGTGAGTGTACTGTCTTCTAGATAAATCTACAAATTTTATTTTTGTATAAATCATGGGAAATGTAGTTATTTAAAAAAAATAGACGAATTTGCAACTTATATAAATCCAGTGGGTTTTGATTTTAAAAGTGGAAGAGGATTTTTAAACCAGGTTGATTTTAAAAAAGAGTGAAAAATGATTTTTGGATCGTGTTGGTTTTAAAGGTAGTAAAAATATTTTCGGATCGAGTCGATTTTTAAGGTGGAGAGTGATATTTGGTCCGACTATGCCATAATTTCTTCCCGTAAGGGATGTGGATATTCTTCCCGTAAGGGATGTAGATTTTCTTCCCGTAAGGGATGTGAATTTTCTTCCCATAAGGGATGTGGATTTTCTTCCCGTTAGGTGGATATGACCTACGGGATGTGGATTTTCTTCTCGTTAGGTGGATATGATCTACGAGATGTGGATTATTTGCTAGGCAAATCCTACAGCATGGTCGACCCGTCAAGAGTGCAAACCTGGCGGTGGTACAGTACCGTTGCAACTCCCGATCATGAGGTAAAAACGATCCTATGACTAGTAGGAGAGGCGGTGTGATGTATTTTATTATACGTTAAAATATTTGGTCTGGTGGATTTAAAATATTTGGACTGGCAAGAATTTAAAATATTTGGGTTGGGTTAATTTAAAATATTTGGACTGTGTGTTTTAAATACAGTGTCTCTTTACATTGGTGGTAGTTGGAAATTGGTTCCAAATACGGTATGTGGTGATATATTATATTATACTTTGGTAAAAATATTCGGATGGGTTGACTTAAACAGATTGGGTTGGTTGAGGTAAAATGTTTGGTTTGGTATTTTGAATATATCAGTTTATTTCAGTGGTGATAGGGAAACTGGATTTCAGTACGGTACGTGGTTATAATATTTTATACTTTGAAAACGTGGTGTTTAATTCTTAAACTTGATCCATAAAATATATTTATTATGAAGACAGTACACCGATACATTTTTTTGGTTTCAGGTACAACGGTTAGGAGTTGGTTCACTACTAGCACTAGGGAGAGTCCGGAGGTAGTGTCGTGTTGGAGTTGAGTCGGTCTGACGTGAATCGTGGAAGATTCAGGTATTTTAGTATTTTTGGTTGTGGATATTCGGGACAGGTGTACTCCCAAATTCTGAGAACATATATATATATATATATATATATATATATATATATATATATATATATATATATATATATATATATATTTGAGGAAAAATTTACAGTACCGTGAGTGTGTATGTATATATATATATATATATATATATATATATATGTTTGACTACTCATGGATTGGTAAAGTAACGTCAGGTCGACGTCACGTCCGGCCTCGGGTGCCGGGTGCCCGGGGTGTGGTGTGATAGATGGTACCCCTACTATTGAGGATAATAAATGGCCCTAACACTGGTAGTCACTTTAGATGACACAATTGTACAAGTTACGGTACCATTGTAACTCCCGATCGTGAGGTAAAAACGATTCTATGGCTAATAGGAGAGTGGTGTGTGGTATTTTATTATATATTGACGAGATGTTTGGATTGGGTATTTTAGATATATTAGTTTATTTCATTAGTGACAGGGAAACTGGATTTCCGTATGGTATGTGATTATATAATATTATATTTTGAAATGTGGTGTTTAATATTTATACTTGATTCATAAAATGATTTTATTATGAAAACAGTACACCGATAAATTTTTTTTGTTTCAGGTGCCGCAAATAAGACTGGGTCTATTTCTGGCATTAGGCAGAGTCTGGAGGTAATGTCATTTTGGAAGTGGGCCGGTCAGAGGCGAATCGTGGAAGGTTCAACATTTTGTGATTTTTGTTGTATATATTTGGGATGAGTGTGTCCCGTATTTTTTGAAAATGAGTAATAGGTATTGTTTTTGGGAAACAAATCTTGATAGCGGTGCGTCTAAATATGTATATATATATATATATATATATATATATATATATATATATGTATGTATGTGTTTTGTTGGTTAGTCAGGAAGTGTCATGTCGACGTCACGCTCAACCTCGGGTGACCGGTGCTCGGAGTGGGATGGGACAATGATAGTTAATTACTGCACTACGAGAATGATTACATTGGAGTTCACACCTTAATTGACCAAATATTAAAGACATTAATAATATGGAAAATGCTTCATGTATTGATACATCACATGGAAATTTCAAGATCTATTTGAAGGAAGTTGCATGTTTTTAAGATTAGCTTGTAACTTTTTTTAAATGAAATTACAACATGTTAGTTGCATGTTCCTCGATGGACTTACAATTTCTATGGACTTATAATTTCTATGGAATGAACTTATGAACTTGCGACTATATTAAGAAAACTTGCAATTAATGGAAAGGATGAACGTACAATACATCACTTGTATTGTTGTCTATCTCATTATATATACTCATTTGAGACCCTATACTTCTAGGAAAATGCTTCAATACATCTTCAATACATGTGATGTATTGATACATCTCAAAGAAATTTACATATTTTTTTTGAGATTTACATATTTTTAAACGAACTTACAATTTTTTTGAACTTAACTCGCAACGTGCTCGTTGTATGTTCTTAGACAAACTTATAATTTCTATGGAATGAACTTGTAACTTTTTTAAGGAAAACTTACATCGGAAGGACTGTATATATACATGTGATGTGCTGTAGTCTATCCCATATTTTTAAGTTGCAACCTTGTAACAATTTTAATTTTTTTTAAGGTTTTAATTTTAATTTTTTTTCTACAAACATGATAAGTAAAAAATTTAAAAAATAAAATAAGAATCAAATAAATTACAGAATAAAAGATAAAAATAATAGAGATTTGAAATTAGAAAATAAAAAATAAAAACAAAAATTTTAAAAATACAATGTTAATTTTTTTTTTTTTGTCACATATGTTGAGGAGAAGATGTTGAACTCTATGCCTTTTACAAGAAAGATAAACTAGATATGCACTATATTATTAGGGAAATGTTTCAATACATGTGATGTATTAATACATCGCATAGGAATTGCAAGTCCGTATTGAAGAAGTATGTTTTTTACTTGCAGTTTTTTTTGGAATGAACTTGCGACGTGCCCATAGCATGTTCTTGGATGAATTTGCAACTTCTAAAAAATGAACTTACAACTTTTGGGGGAACTTGAAATGGAAAGAATGTATCAATACCTCACATTTATTGTAGTCTATCCCATATATAATAGTGTGGATAATCTCAAAGAATTGATATGAAACAAGAATCTAATAAAAAATAAAAATTATAAAATTTGAAACGAAAAAGAAAAAAAAAATACTTTTTCTAATTTTTTTTCCTTGTTTTGTTTTATTTTATTTTATTTTTTAGTTTTTATTGCCTGCCTTTTGTTTTCTTAGTTTTTACGTTTAATATTTTTTTTTCTATAAACATTATAAAAAATTTGAAAAAATACAGCATAAAAGTAAAGAATTGAAAAAATTAGAGAGAGATAGTATTTTTGCAAATGTATCTTTGTCAATAAAATGTGATAAATAGTGTCACATCCCACCCTAGACCTTACACCCGAAGCTAGGCATGATCTCGACTTGATATTACCCAATTAAGTATGAACGTAACTTGGATAACAAATATAACATTGACCAATAATTGACATAGATTTCTAAAATATTGCAAACTCAAAATTCGGGGTTGATACATATCCAATTATGTCATAACAAAATACAAAAGTCCAAACCACTCGTTGAAAACAACTGCCCTAG
This sequence comes from Eucommia ulmoides, assembly GCA_016647705.1. Taxonomy (NCBI): domain Eukaryota; kingdom Viridiplantae; phylum Streptophyta; class Magnoliopsida; order Garryales; family Eucommiaceae; genus Eucommia; species Eucommia ulmoides. The sequence continues at coordinate 904,448 of CM028340.1, forward strand.
CCGTTTTAAAAGTCACACCACACTCGGACTCTATTTAACGTCAGCAATGGACCTATCTCTAATTAGAGTACCTGAGATAAAATATTTTATCTGTGCATTGTCTTCATAATACAAAAATAATTTATGAATCAAGTACATTTATCAAAATTCCATTTCCAAAGCATAATATAACTACACCCGAGCAGCATCAAAATCCTACATATATCATCATAATAAATCAACTGATCCACTTATTTTAATATAGTAAAGTATCACACACATACTTCCATATTAGCCGTAAGATCGTTAACCTTACGATAGGGAGTAACGAAAGTACCATAACCTGTACATCTATACAATTTAAGGTTGTAATCAGTATCAGGGTAATTCAATATATCCAATGGTAAGAGCCAACACGTGGTATAAACCACAATATCATAATGATAATCAACAAAAATTACAATATTTCAACCACCTGGGAGACTTGCTTTCTTGTCGGATCACAACACACCCGCAGGGCATTTCATCATGTCGGATCACAACACAATGTCCTACGGGACATGCCCTTATAGCGGGATCATACTATAGCATAATAGAATAATAATAAAATTAAGTTTGTGCATATAAAATTTCATTACATTTTTACTTGATCTGTCTAACGTTATAAAATTGTTTATTTTAATAAATATTTTATTTTTCACAATTTAGTACGAAAATATAATTTGACAATTTATATAGAAGACAACACACTTACCTCGATAACCGCACCACTAACACACAATTGTCGAAAAACTAATGTAGATGGGGTAGATTAGAAACCTAGCACACAATGCTGTCTAAAACTAAACAATTGTTTAAGTATGAAATGAGATCCATGACAATTAATTAATTGAATGCATTATTTTCCTACTCTGAAATAATTGTTTTTTAATTTACATGAAATTAATTAAAACTAACTATTCTCTTTTGTTAAATTAATATTAACTGTACGAAATAAAATATTATTGCTATAATTATAAAATTTAGGAAATCTTGTTGAGAGGTACCAAGACTCAAAAAATTACTTTTTAAGAACCATGCCATTAATTAAAAAATTACTGTTACATGACTCCGCAGAATGATGGTTTTATGCAATGAGATCTTTCACCAAATTTTTCTAAAATCTATAAATTAGTACTTTAATTTATGAAAATAATTAATTATTAATAAAGTTTAGTCAATGAAATAATAAAATAATATTTTAACATCAGTTATAATAATTTTTTTTTACAAATTAAAATACACAAAATACACCCCATCTTACATTCATATACATATATATATATATGTGTGTGTGTGTGAGAGAGAGAGAGAGAGAAGGTGAGAGAACTAGAGAGAGAACATTACCTGGGGAAGCAACCACGGAAAGAATGGGAAAAATGATAAAAAAGAAAAAGAGAAAAAAAAAAAAAACAAATTAATTTTTTTCCCTTTTTAAGTGGCTTCTCACCATACATTTTCCTTTTTCATTTTTTTTTTCCTTGGAATGATGAGAAAGGGACGCATGCATATCATTTATTTGTATTGACATGTCTTAATCAACAAAAGCCATCTTTACATTATTTTTTAGCTTTTGTCAATTCCACGGATTAGGGATGAGAATTGATAGTTTATTATTATTTTTATTTTATTTTATTACATATATGACCCTATAACAATATTTATTCAACCCTATAACTCTAAAAAGTAATTCATGAATTGCATATTAACCCCAAAAACTTTTAAGTGAAATTCAAAATAACTTATTAGATCCAAATATTTTTTAAATGCTACAAAATGCAATTAAAAGTATGCGCATGCAAAAATTGGGTCTTACAATTCTTCTCCCCCAAAAGAAATTTCATCTTGAAATTAAATTAACTTAAGCAAACAAACGGAGATACTTAGGCCTCGTTTGGTTAGTGTTTCCAACTCAACTTAACCTAACCCAAAAATTCTGAGATTGATTTTTGGGAACACGTTTGGCAAACACAAAACTCAATCCAATCTAATCCAACTCAAAAAATGAGAATTGATTCTCAAAATCCTAAGGAAATGAGGAACAAAAAAAAAACTTTTTGTGCTAAAAAAACTGAACCTAGAAATGAGGACACACTGGGAATTACATGAGTTGTTAGTGAGTCCCGTGTTCTACTTTTGTTAGTTGTATTTTCTTTATCATTTTCGTTGTTGTGAGTCCTCGTACTTTTCATTGTTGATCTCCGTCTTTTCTATCCACCTCCTTGCAATCGTCTTTGCCGTCCTCGCTATTGTTTTTCCCAAGCCATCACATCTTCTTCGTTCAGTGGGTCTTATTTTCTTCTTCGTTTGTTCTCTCTTCTTGATTTGTCATCTCCATCTTTGTCTCCTCCTCCTTCTCTCCAGGCTTCGTCGTCGTCGTCGTCGTCTTCACTTCCCTTTCCCGACGTTCGCTTCGGTTGCCGATATTGATTGCTGAACAGATCTGGTATCGTCTTTGCCTAATGCCGACGTTGTCTCTGCTTTGCCAGCGCTACATCAGTCTCTCTCTCTCTCTTCCAAAATGTGACTGTAAATTCGATTTTAGATTGTGGATTGAAATTTCGATTTTGATTTCAGCTTTCTATTTCTATTTTTAATTCCCAAATATCGATTCCAAATTTGGGATTTTGAATTTCGACGAGCAGTGGCTCTCCATCTCTCTCTCTCCTCTCTTTCATTTGAATTCCAATTTCATTCTAATTTGCATCGTTTTTTTCTTCTTTTTTTTTTTTTTTTTTGATTTCTTTAGATTTGATTAATGAATTGATGGAAGGGGTTTTAATCTTCTCAATTTGAATGAAGAACTGCAAATTGTAATTTTTTTTTTTTGTTTAATGTTGGGTTTTGAACTAAATATGAACAAATGTTCCTACATGAAGTGTATTGAAGAAGGATGATATTAAGAACAATAGGATTTTTTATTCTTGATCTCTTGTTTAATTGTATGTGTTGAGTCAAGTAACTCCCTTATTTTGCAGAATTTCAATTTGTTTGAGCTTCTATATGTGTAGGTTATTGAGGTATGTTTTTTTGTTGTTTGCTATTCTAAGTTGATGTTGAAGACCTAAGGTTTTTTCTAGTGGTTGTTGGGCTATGTGGACTTTCGAGCTGTTGTTTTTTTTGTTTTCTGTTGTTTGCGTTCGTTTGCGGTTGCTGTTTGCTGCTGTTGTTTTATTTTTTGTTTTTATTGTTGTTGTTGTTTTGTTGTTGTTGATTGCTATTGTTGTTGTTGGCTTGGTATTGTTTGCTGTTGTCTGTTGTCCAGGATTGGCTAGTTTGCAGTTATGATTGCTGTTGGTTTGTCGTTGTGGTTGCTGTTTCCTTCGATGGGATTGATTATGCTTGTAACAATTACTTGTATTTATGGGTTTTAATTCCCCTTTTAATTCAATTCATCTTTATTTCTATTTTCATAAATTGAGGAAACAATTTTAGAATTATGTGTTTTCAAATGCGATTCTGTTTTCAGCACAAAACAAAATTCTGTCATTATTAAACGCAATTCTATTTAAAAAAAGAAACAAAATTATCAACTCAACCCAACCCAACCCATCTTAAGTGGGTTGAGAAAAGTGGGAACACTAACCAAACACCACCTTACTCATCATATTCCCTTCTCTTTTCCACGTTACCTTTTCCGTAGAGTGGCTATGCCACAACATTTTAACCAACGAAATCATTTTCGTTTGTAGTACTTGATCTTTATGATCTAGAATATGTATTACCTAGGACTCTGTGGAAAATGACCTAAGATTGACTTAAAAATGACTCCCTTGAGACTAGGGGTGATCATAGGTTGGCCGGGGCTTTAGTTAGGGTATTGCAAAAAATACTAGGCTCTAACCCGGCTCGGCCTCATGATCGGGCCCTATGTTTATGCCCAAGTCCGGTCCTATAAAAAAAAAAAAAAAACAAGTCCATATCCGACTGTATAATATTTTTTTTTTTAAATTAAAAAATAAATACTAAAACATAAACATAAACATTAAAATATAAAATCAAATCAAACCAATATTGTCATTCGCATTCACATGAAACCAATATTATCACAAACTAAGGTTGGATTTGTTTTATATATATATGTGTGTGTAATTTCTTTTAATTAATAATCCTCGAGCCGGATTTTAAAATATTTAATCTTGTCTAAACTCGGTCTTAGATTTGATCGGGTTTAAAAATCAAAACTTAAGTTCTGCCTATAGATATTTAAAATTAAAGGTCAAATTCTAAAAAAATAAGGTTAGATTGGGCAGCCCGCGCCTATGACGACCCCAACTCGAGATTATATGTCTTTGGTGGGTTCGTTCATTGTTAACTTTTGTCCTGACAAATGAGACGTCTTCACATGGTAGTCACATGAGTAGTGTGAAAGCTTTATGTAAAATAAAAAATTAATCTAAAAGCTTTATTAAAAAAAAGTTGTCTAAGAGCTTTCTTACCTTTTTCGATTAATTCTCTTTTTGAATAACATATTTTTATATATTAAGTTGATGTATTTAAAATTAAAATTATGAAACATTCTAGAATTAAAATCTGGTTTAAAAATTCGTACAACTTTTAACCAAAAAAGAATATATTAAAAAAAAAGAGTTGACATGTGACTTAATTCATGTGATGATAGTTAATTACTTCTGCAAAAGAATGATAGAAAAGATAGTGTATATATCTAGTTTAGTAGAAAATATAGAATTCAACCTTTTCTCCCTATAAAAAAAAAAAAAATTCAAAAATTTCCTTTTAACATTATACTTTTTTTTTTTAATTTTTTTTTCTATTTTCTAATCTCTTTTATTTTTTTTATTCTATAATTTTTTTTTTTATTCTTGTTTTATTTTTTTAATTTTTGTGTATGGTGTTTGTAGAAAATAAAAAATAAAATAAAATAAAAATTAAGACCTTGAAAAAAAATATAAAAACTGTTAAAATGTTACAACTTAAAATATGGTATCAAATGGAGTATATATAATAGTGTGAATAATCTCAAAAAATTGATATGGGACAAGAATCTAATAAAAAATAAAAATTTTAAATTTTAAAACAAAAAATAAAAAATACTTTTTCTAATTACTTTTTCCCTATTTTTGTTTTATTGTTTTTATTGTCTGCATTTTGTTTTCTTAGGACTCGTTTGGTTGGACGGAAAGAAATGAGAGTGAATGATACAGAAGAAGTAATGAATGAGAAAATGAATGGAATGCATTTGTTAATGGAATCACTATTGCATTCACTTGTTTGGTTGGTATGGAATGAGAGAAGGAATTAAATAGTGAAATATAATAAAATTCTTATTATACCCTTATAATAAAATTTTATTATATTTTACTATTTCATTTCTTCTCTCATTTTATTATATTTCACTATTCTATTTAATTTTCAGTTTTTGTTCTCTAATTTCTGTTTATGTTCTCATTTTTTAGTTTTTATTTTCTAATTTTTGTTTCTGTTCTTAATTTTCTGTTTCTGTTCTTTAATTTCTATTTTTGTTCTCCAATTTTCGTTTCTGTTATCAAGTTTCATTTTCTGTTATCTAATTTCTGGATTGGGTTAGATCATGCTATGAGTTTTTTTGTTATTTTAATTTTCATCCCATTGGGCTAAACTTGATTCCAATTTATCTACTATGAAATCCCATTCCCTTACTTCTCATTCCAATGGAATCACAAAAGTGATTCTATTGAAAAATCAAACATCAGAATGAGAATCGAGGGTAGAATGAAGATTTCATTCTGCCTCAATTCCGTCCAACTAAACATGCTGTTAGTTTTTACGTTTATTTATTTTTTCTATAAACATCATAAAAAATTTGAAAAAATACAGCATACAAGAAAAGGAATTGAAAAAATAGAGAGATAGAGAGTATTTTTGTAAATATATTTTTGTCAATAAAATATGATAAATAGTGTCGCATCCCACCCTGGACTTCACGCCGAAAGTTAAGCGTGACCTCGACTTGATATTACCCAACTAAGTACGAACGTAACTTGGATAACAAATCTAACATTGACTGATAATTGACATAGATTTTTAAAATATTACCAACTAAAAATATCGGGTTTATACATATCCAACTATGTCATAACAAACCACAAAAGTCCAAAATACTTATTACCAACAACTGCCTTGTCAGTTTCAAAAGTCACACTACAATCGAACTCTATTTAACATCAGTAGTGAACCTGTCTCTAATTGGAGTACTTAAAACAAAATATTTTATCGATGTACTGTCTTTATAATATAAAAATAATTTATGAATAAAATATATTTATCAAAATTCATTTTCCAAAACATAAGATAATCACAATCGAGCAATATCAAAATCCCACATATATTTTCGTAATAAATCAACTGAATTTAAATCAATTGAGCCACTTATTTTCATATAGTAAAGTACCACACACATAATTCCATATTAGTCATTAGATTGTTTACCTCACGATCAGGAGTTATGACGATACTATAACCTGTACATCTGTGCAATCTAAAGCTATAATTAATGTCAGGGTCATTCAATATCTCTAATGGTAGAAACTAACACGTGGTATAAACCACAATATCATAATGATAATCAATAACAACAACAATATATTTTGACCACATGCGGGACTTGCCATCCTGTCAGGTTACAATATACTTGAGAACATTTCTTCCTATCGGTTCACAACACAACACCTTACATGACATGTCTTCATGTCGAGATCATACTATAGTATAGTAGGATAATAATAAAAATAAGTTTTTGCCTATAAAATTTAACTATATTTTACTTGATCCATCTAATATTATAAAATTGTCTATTTTAATAAAAAAAAATTAAAATTTAGTACGAAAATATAATTTAATAATTAATATAGAAGACAATACAGTCACCTTGAAAATCATACCATTGGCACATAACTGTCGAAAAACTGATGTCTAAAACTAAGAATTTATCTAAGCATGAAATGAGATGCATGACAAATAATTAAATGCATTATTTTTCTACTCCGAAATAATTTTTCTAATTTATATGAAATTAATTAAAATTAACTATCCTCTTTTGTTAAATTAATATTAATGGTTCAAAATAAAATATTATTGCTATATTTATGAAATCTATAAATTAGTACTTTAATTTATGAAAATAACTAATTATTAATAAAGTTTACTTGGTAATGAAATACTAAAATAATATTTTAACATCATTTATAAATAATTTTTTTTTTTATAAATTAAATTACACAAAATACACCCATACCTACATTCACAATATATATATATATATATATATATATATATATATATATATATATATATATATATATATATATATATAATTTAACACGCACATAAATATCTATAATATATATAAATAGATAGGTGTAGATATACATGTGATCAATGAGAGAACATTACCTTTTTTTTTGGTCAATTGAGAACATTACCTGAGAAAGGGACACATGCATATTATTTATTTATTTGTATTGACTTGACTTAATCAACAAAGGCTATCCTTACAAAAAAAAAAAAAAATTTGCTTTTGTCAATTCCACGGATTAGGGATAAGAATTTATAGATTTTTTTGTTTTGATTACACGTATGATCCTATAATAATTTTATAAATATTTATTCAACCATAAATTATTTAAAGTAATTCTTAAATTACATATTAACCCTAATTTTTTTTTTTTTTAAAGTAAAATTTAAAATAACATATTAGACCCAAATATTTTCTAAATACCACAAAATGCAATTAAAAATATGTACATGTGAAAATTAGGTCTTACAATTCTTCTTTTCAAAATTTTTTTTTATCACGAATTTTAATTAACTTAAACAAGCAAATGCGGATATTTACTCCTCATATTCTCTTCTCTTTCTCACGTTACCTCTTCTACAGTGTGGCTACGCCACAACACTTTAACCGAAACAGAATATAACAAAAATCGAGCAGTATCAAAATCCCACATATATCATCATAATAAATTAACTGAATTTAAATCAATTAATCCACTTATTTTCATATAGTAAAATACCATACATATGTTTCCATATTAATCATGGGATCGTTTATCTCATGATCAAGAGTTACGACGATACCGTAAACTGTATATTTGTGCAATTTAAAGTTACAATCAGTGTTAGGGCCATTCAGTATCTCCAATGGTAGAAGCCAACACGTGATATAAACTACCATATCATAATGATAATCAACAACAACAATATATTTGACTTGCCCTTCTGTCAGTTCACAACACACCAGCAAGACATGCCTTTCTATTGGGTCACAACACAACATTCTACATGACATGCTCTCTTGTTGGAATCACACACTGGCATAGTAGGATAATAAAAAAAAATCAGTTTTCACATATAAAATTTCACTACATTTTATTTGATCCATCTAACGTTATAAAACTGTCTATTTTAATAAATCTTTTCTTTTTTACAATTCAGTATGAAAATATAATTTGACAATTTACATAAAACACAATACACTCAACTCTATAACTGCAGCACTGACACACAACTGTCGAAAAACTGACACAGAAGGGGTCGATTAGGTGGCGTTCGGTTAGTGTTCTCACTTTTCTCAACCTACCTGGGATGGGTTGGATTTGGTTGAGTTGAGAATTCAGTTTCCTTCTGGAAACAGGATTGCGTTTGGTAACGACAAAATTTTGTTTTGTGTTGAAAACAGAGTCGCGTTTGGTAACCCCATTGTTCTGAAATTATTTTCTCAATAATGAATTTACCACGTTCAGAGCTACCATCCGCGCTACTAATTGAATTCACCATGCATATTATTTATTTATTTGTGTTGACATGGCTTAATCAACAAAAGTTGTCTTTTCATTTTTTTAGCTTTTATTAATTCCACCCATTAGGGATAAGAATGGATAGATTTTTTTTTTGATTACATATATAACCCTATAATTTTTTTATAAATATTTATTCAACCCTAAAACTTTTAAAAATAATTCTTAAATTACATATTAAATCCAAAAACTTTTAAGTGAAATTTAAAATAACTTATTAGACTCAAATATTTTCTAAATGTTACAAAATGCAATTAAAAATATGCACTTACAAAAATTGGGTCTTACAAATAGTATCACTGATAATCGTATTGAAATGATAAAAGATGTCTCACATATTATTCAAGCTATAGTAGGTGTCCTTCTTATAAGGCCATTTGTCGTATTTCGGCCACCAATCGCTATAGTGGGGTTCTTAGTATGTAGTCCTCAACCGTTGCTGCCTATTATTAGACTTCGGCCGCTGATCGCAAGACTCTGTTACCGGTTGCTAGAGTCAAGTCATTGATCCCTGGAGCTCAGCTGTTGGCTGAAGGTGTCGACCAAACGCCAATTATCAGGATTCCGTTGTTGGTGGCTAACTACCATTGATCACCACCGCCAACCACCACATTTCATACCTAGTCAACATTAACTCGATAGATTCAATTTAGTCAATATTGAATTGAAAGACAAAAAACTATTAAAAGGATTAAAAAAATGAGATTAAAATTTTAACGACTTGTTTTCCAAGGCTGCAACTCGGTTTCTCCTGAAGAGAATTAAAACTAAAAGTCTACAATAATTGTTTCATGACCTATAAATTAATTAGTTTTACTAACAAACCAGCTCTGATACCAACTGTAACGACTCGGTCTCCAAGGCCGCCACTCGATTTCCCCATTTCTATGGAGAAATAGAGGTAAAAGACAATCCAATATCCACCATTTTATTATTATTATTAATGATAATTACAATGATATTATTACAATGTCAACAATATTTAAAAATGTTACAAAATTTAAGTATAAATCCAAATATATTTATACAATAATGTTCACGCGACACTATTCATACGTACAGTACTATTCACAGAATCCTGTACGCGGTACTATTCAAAGTAAACTGTACATTTTACTATTCATCGAAGACAAAGTACTGGACTCAGTGAAATTACTACAACGATTACAAATTTAAATATTTCAATAATAATTAATACCAATTAATTTGACTAATTTTTAAATTAACTAACAATAAATACAATTTTACATAATTAAATATAAATTCAAATACAATTTATGGCGTAGTTCCTGCAATAAATACTGTAGTGGTATGAGCCCATACTCAGTAGAATTTTAACATTTTTAATACATGTATCAAACCAATCCAACAAGTATCATGTATGTATGTATCTCACATAATTGCCACATAATATGTGATCATAAATCAACCGTTATAATTAAACAACAATTATTCCATGAACCACATAATAAATAGAGAGGTTAAATGCAAATATTAAAGGGATAAAAAATCCTACCTAAATCTAATGAGAAAAAACTATTTTCTCCTAATTCCTCTTCTTTTCTTCTCATTCTCTTCTTCTTCTCCTCTCCTTCTCCTCTTTCTCTTCCTTCTGGCCTTTCTCCGTCTATCTCTCTCTCTCTCTATATATATATATATGTGTGTGTGTGTGTGTGTGTATATATATATTTATATGATATAATATATAATATATAATAATATTATATATATAATATTTCACATGATCTATTCCTTTATATATAATATATTATATATATTAATAATTTATAGGGTCCACTCCTTTATATATATAATTATAATTATTATATACTAGGTATAATCCGTGCTTGAAGGCACGGGTGTTAAATAGCAAAAAAAAATTGACATACTTTTCTCTATATATACAACATTTATTAAGCTATACTTCCCTGAACCAACATACAACAACAATCCACGGAACTAGTAACATCAAAATAAACAAAGCTCACCATTATATTTATTCATATCATTATACAGTGAACCCATGAGCAATATGAACAACAACCTAACAAATATCCAAAACATAATACTTAGCCTCTATAATACATAGCTAGTATGAAAAAGCAATATTTCACTTTTTATCTACCTATTAAAAATTATTAAAAATATAAAGTTAGTGGTTTATCATAATAAAAAAACCAAAAGTAAAACAAAAAAAACTTGAATACAAAATAGAAAACATTGAAATGCGATGACAAAGAGATGTAGCCATGTAAGCCTATTATAAATCAAGCAACTATTAGATCTACCTAAATCAAAACAAAATCAATCAGAGAATGAGATTTATAAATTAAATCAAATAACAATAATAATATTGAAACCAGAGAGAGTGATTCAAAAGATATTAATCACTTAAATAGATAAATCTCTCATCGCACCGTAGCCATGACAACTCAAGCAACAACTCTAATTTAAACTAAACAAAATCTAAAATGATAGGAGAGAATTTCAAAAACTAATAATCAACTAAACCAAATAAACAGTCAGCTTACTTTTCCATTCTCTGATTTTATCGAAAAATAAACAGTCAGACAAACAATTCTTTGAACGTCAAAGCATTAAAAATTACCTGAGAATTGGAAGGTATAGACATCGAACTCAACGTTGTTTTGTGGATCTAAAAATAAGACAAAATGCAATTATATTACCTTCATAATCTGATTGTTCTAGAATTGAATTGTTCATCGAATTCAAATAAAAAGATAACAGAAAAGCGGGACATGGATAAAGATGTCGGTGGTGTGGTAAGAGATACCTGGTTTAGGGTCCCCCATTGTTGTCGTCGTGGTTGATGTCTTAATTGTTTTTCCAAACAGAAGTAAAAAAAATCCAAGTATCCAGCAAAAGTTGATGGTTGTGAATCTAAAATGAAATTGAAGAAATCCCCAATTGGAATAATTCCAAATCAAATTTGAGAAGGTAAATAAAAAATAAAAAAAAAAAATCCATGAGGTGATGACATTTAAAAATCATTAATCAAAAAATCAAATATTGATCTAGAAATCTAACCTTGGATTTCAAACCGTTTGCCATGAAACCAACATAGCAATTCAAGCAAAAAATAAAGGCAATAAACCACTTGCTTACAAATATGAATCAAGATAGCAGGTAGCTTGAACAACAATGCCAGAAGAATTGAACTGCACAATTGAATTGGAATAGATCAGATCAGATGTATGGTGAGATTCAGTCACAAATTTATAAGCATTATCATCCTTATCAACACCGTACTGAGCAAACAAAATTTTCAAATTCATTTTCGATTTAGAAAAAGATAAAACAATAAATAGAAACAGATAAATCAATAACATATGCGATAAAGGGAATCTAAACAAAAGAACTGTATTAGGTTTGGAAAAAAGAAAAAACAAAGAACTAAAATCAAGAATCCCGCAAAACTGCACCCAGTCCTCATTCGTGATTAGCTACGTCAAATTCAATAACCCTACATTCATGAATCTACTGTATAATAACGTAGAAATGAATTTGAGCATAAACAATACCAAAGAAATTAGTTTGAACAACTCTCGAGAGTACCTATAGATCGACCGATGGATCCATCCAAGTATGAATAGAAGATGTGTTTGGAGCAACGACGGGTGCGACGATGCCAACGGCTAAACAATGTGATGGCGATATAGAAGGGAGAGAGAGGGGTCTGATCTGTGAGGATGACGGTAGGAAGCGTGGATTAAAATCCAAAAAAAAAAAACAATTGAAATCTGAAAAAATAAAATAAAAATCGGTGGCTATGAATCTCAAACGAAATTGAAGAAATTGAGTGAAGTCTAAGAGTAGATATCCATAAATGGAAATGAATTGAGATTAAAATGGTTGACTTGGATCAAATCCCTAACTGGATAAACCCTAAATCAACATTGAAAAGGGTAAATCTGAAATCGAAAATCCATGGAGGATAATGGTGTCTAACCTTAAATAGAGTCGTGAGCCACGACATCGGATACGGCGGCTCAACGGGGTGGAGATGAGGGCTGAGTCCTAAAAATAAAATAGAATGAGGGTAATTTTGCCCTAGGCAAATAAATGGTGTGGCGCGCGGATGGAAATCGAGCTCCTTACCTCCAAATAGAACTCTCTTTGTCTCCATAACCCTCTTGGTGTAGTAGGAAATGGGGAGAGAACTGCTCGAGTCAAAGAGAAGGAGACGATTGAGTTTAGTGGTTGCAGTAGTTGTAAGACCCTAATTTCCGCATACACATAATCATTAGTTGCATTCTAGAACATTTAGAAAATCACGGGGTAGATTGTGTCATTTAGTATTTAATTTAAAATTTAGGGGTTAATTAGTAATTTTAAAAATGTTAATTTTAAATTTTGGGTTTAATTGATAACTTAAAGAAAATTTAGGGAGGATTAACGTAACCATAAAATATAGGAAAATTTGGTGAAAGGTCTCATTCCATAAAACAATTACTCTGCGGGACCCTATAACAGTGATTTTTTAACACATGGCATGGTCCTTAGAAAGTGATTTTTTGAGTCTTGAGACCTCTCAATAAGATTCCCTAAGTTGGGGCAAGCTGTGATCCAACATATGCATGTATATATATATATATATATGAGCCCATGCACACCCTTCCTCACACTCTTAAAAAAAGAAAATCGGGAAAGGGAGAGAGAGAAGAGTCGGTCTGGCAGTGTGATCGGCGATCGTGTGGGTGGTCGGCGAAGTGTGTATGTGACCGTTGAAGGGGGTGTGGCGTCGCCGTTTGGTTTGTGTTTCGTCGTGTATGTGTGATCATTCGTGTGTGTGTGTGGTTGATTGAATGTTTGTGTGTGTGTGATTGTGGACTGCGTGTATGTGTCATCACCGACAGTGGTCGTGAATCCGGTGGTGTGTCGTCAGTAGTGTAAGTGTGCATGTGTGTTGTCCGGTCGTCTGGTGGCCGGGAGGGGGGGGGGGTTGCTGGCGTATGTGGGCGTGCGTTGTTGATGGAAATTAGCAAGCCCGCATGTGTGTGTTCCTCCGGAAGGGTGTGTGTGTGTGAGCGTCGTGTATGTGTGCGTTTTTCAGTCACCATCTGTGGGTGTGTGTTGGTCCGGCGGTGTGTGTGTGTTCAGTGGATGATTGTCTTTGTGTGTATGTTCTGTCGTTGGTGGTATGTGTCTGTGTCGTCGACGGTGACTGGGTGTGTGTGTATGTTCGACGACTGTGTGTGTGTGTGTGGTGTCGACGGTTGGCCCTGTTGTGAGTGTAGGTGTGTTGTCGGCCAGTAGAGGCTGTGAGTGTGTGTCGGCTGAACCCTAACCCAACAAACAGGAAAAGGAAAAAAAAAAGAAAAAAGAAAAAAAAACAAATAAAAACCCAAAACCTGAAATTAACTCCTCGGCCAGCGAAAAATTCGGGAACAGGTAAAGTTTTAATCGAGTATTATTTTCGTTAAATTAAATTATTGGTATTAAGGGTTTCGCAATTGTAATAGTAATTTTTGTAATCATAATAATATTTTATTAATCGCTAATCTAAATAAATCGGTACAATAAATATTAACGTAGCAAAACGGACGAAATGATAAATTTTCATAATGAAATTTGGGGAATGAGGAATTATGAAAATTTAGTGCCTGCATTGTATGTTAGGTTATTTTAAATAAAATATTAATTTAGGCTTATCGTTGCTAAGTTCGCAGGCGCCAGCGTCCCGGTAGGTTTTGGACAGTAATAGTTTGGTAGTGCGAAAATCGAGATGAGTGTACTGTTTTCAATATAAATTTACAAATTTTATTTTCATATAAATTGTGGTAAATGTGTTTATTTAAGAATGAATAATTTTGCAATACATTTGGATTGAATTGGTTTTAAAAGGAAAAAAAAATGATTTTTCCTTTATCAAATTGGTTTTAAAGGTGGAAAATGATTGTTGAATCAAGTTGGTTTTAAAGGTGGAAGATGATCTTTAGTCCGACTGTGCCATAGCTATGATCTCGTCAGGAGGGCATGTCTTGCGGGATGGTTTTGACCTGTTAGGAAGACATGTCCTGCACGTGGTTGATTATATTATGACCTATCCGGAGGGTTAGTTCGGCAGGTAGTTGTTGATATTATGACCTATTCGGAGGTTTAGTTCGGCAGGTGATTGTTGATATTATGACCTGTTTGGAGGATTAGTCCAACAAGTGGTTGTTGATATTATGACATGGCCGGAGGATTAGTCCGACATGTGGTTGATTGACTCGTCAGGAGTGCAAAACCTGTAGGTGGTACGGTACCGTTGCAATTCCCGATCGTGAGGTAAAAATGATGCTATAGCTAGTAGGAGAGGAGGTGTGGTGTATTTTATTATATATTAAAATGTTTGGTCTGGTTGATTTAAAACATTTGGATTGGTTGGTTTAAAATATTTGGATTGGTAGATTCAAAAGATTTCAATTGGTGGATTTAAAATGCTTGAGTGTGGTTTATTTAAAATGCTTGAAGGAGTTGACTTAAAATATTTGAACTGAGGGGTTAATTATATTTCCTCATTACATTGAGGACAGTAAGACTGAATTTTCAACCTGGTATGCAATTATAAAATATTATATTTTGGAAGTTGGTATTTAACAATTGTACTTGATCTATTGAATGCTTTTATTATGAAAACAGTACACTGATAAAAAAAAATTGATTTCAGGTACCGCGGCTAGGAGTTGGTCCACTACTGGCACTAGATAGAGTCTGACGGTAGTGTCATTTTGGAGGTGAGCTAGTCGGATGTGAACCGTTGAGGGTTCAGGTATTTTTGAAAAAAATAATAATAACATTTACAGTAGCGTGTGTATTTATGTGTAACTATATGTATTAATTGATTTGGGCGGGTAGTGTCATGTCGACATTACGCCCGACCTCGAGTGATGGGTACCTGGGATGGGGTGTGACAGTAGTGGTGGCGGAGACGGTCTGCAAAGAGGAGACAATGAGAGCGAAGGAGAGGAGAAGCTGGCCTAGGAGTGAGAGAGAGAGAGAAGGAGATGCTATAGTTTGATGGTTGCGGAGGTGGCGATGGCGGTCACCAACGAGGAGACGATGAGAGTGGGGGGGAAGAGACCTAGGCCTGGGAAATAGAGAAATAAAAGCGAGAGTGAAGACTGAGTGAGGGCAGCGGCGCGTTTAGTTAACCCTAATTTTTTTTAAAATTATGCATAAATAGGATGATCTGACGGTCAGAAAATGTCTAGGCGTTTGTCTCTTAGCCAACGACTCTCTTTATAACTGAGTTGATTTATCATATAGATATAATAATTGTAATTATAAATATGCGTTCCACTTTTTTTTTTTTTTTAAATCTTTCAGTCTTATCCGTAAAATTTATTATTCAAGATATTTTTGTCAAATTATACCAATATCCCAGATATTATACAATATGATTATTAAATCCTAAAATTATAACTCTGAAGTTATAAATATTTATTCACATATCAAAAATTTTGCATTCTGTTAAAATAAAAATAAAAAATAATAATAATAATTGTTCATCATTTTCTACAAAAAATCAAAATGGATGAACGTCCACTACACTATCATCCATTCCATACCATCCAGGCTTGAACATGGCAGTGTTCCAACATCAGCGAACCCAATAAACATATAGCATGCTTGCAAACAAAATGGGTTGAATACATACCTAGGGAATAAGACTTATTCCCTACTGTTTACCTGAAGACGAATCATCACCATCATCACTTTGGGAAGGAGAGTGTAGTCTCTGGAGGAGATGTGGCGGCACATATGGCATCGGAAGGTAATCCTCCATCTCAAGGCCAAGGCCATCCCAAATCTTCCGTTGGACTCGATCTTGCTGCCTTGAAAATTGGTCCAGGAAAGAAGCGATCTCATATTGGTTTTGGAGGACGGTCTGAAGCTTGTTATTTATCCTCTCTTGGGAGTTTTCATCTCGGGCTCCTGAAGGTCCCGCCGTCTCGTCTGCTTGTTTTTCCCCTTCCTCAGGCTAAGGCTCAGCTGCCTCTTACGCCCCAGTCTTCCACAACTGGTTTATCGCTGACAGATTAAGTGGAACGATAGGGTCGTACAGGCTTCCCTCGGATACAGTCACGTCAGCTAATCCGAAAATAGGGGTCAACAGTGACGAAAACGGGAGCCCAGTCTTTACCGTCTTCGTAGCATGTATGATCGATGAATAAATCAGTAATCCAACGTTGATTGGTTGCCCGGTTTGAATTTTATAGATAAAAAAGGCCCTATCCTTTGAGACGTCTGACAGATGTGACGTCAGTAGGAGGCTTCCGCAAATGAAGTGGTGCCAGATTTTTGGAATTGGCTTGAGGCATTTCACCGAAAAGGTAGCGACGTTCGGCCCTTGGTGTTTCCACTTTACTTTACCAGATGTGATATTTTGAATGACCCTATGCAAAGTAGGGTCTTGGCTTTCAAGGGACTCTGGTGCCGACAGTCCAAAGAGATGGTTGATAAAGTCTGGGCTGAAGATGATAGGCTAATTTTGAACCCTTGCTTGGTCATCTATGGCCTTCGTAGCATTAGCATAGAATTCTTTGACCAAAGCAATCTCGCCTGGGGGTGGCGATTTACAGAATTGCTCCCAGTGGCAGCTTCGGATTTCATTTTGAAATTCCACTGGGAGATCCTCAATCGGGCCGAAACCCCATTGACGTATGCAGGCACAAAATTTTTCGTGTTCTTTGAAGTGCTCCTCCGCTTGTTTTTGACACAAAACGGGTGGCATCGTAGTCAACGTCGGTCGGCACCCCAGGGTGTGAACTTGACCCTTCTCCTCTTGCCTTCTTCTTTGCTACTCTTTTCGGTATTTCCTACAATCACAATCACAAAAACCCAATACAACCTCATCATATATGAACAATTGAAAAACATAAACCTCCCTAATCACTTTGTCAAGAACACATACATCCCAAAACGAACACCCATTTGAATTTTTCAAACAAATTTCACAAATGTAATATCCTATCTTAGTTCACATACTCAACTAATCCAATTAAACATGTTCATCCCCAAGAATCAAACCAAAAACCCATGGAACTTCGGAATCGCGAAAATAGGGTTAAGGGGTTTTGGGTAAAATTTTCAAATCCATTGATTTCTTTGATAGAGTTATGCAAACTAACCAATAATTTCAACAACTAAACTAAATGTAATGTAAAAGAAACTTACTTGTTGAGAATTAATGGTCCAATCGAAAGAGAATGAAGAAATCGCACCGTTCACGCAAAACCCTAAATTTTCGAAAATAGGGGTGGAGATCCGATTCTTGGAGGTTGAATCATGATGAAAATGACTACTTAATGGAAGGATGATTTTTGAGTATTAGAACGGTTTGGAAGTGAGGTTTTAGAGAGAAAGTGGAGGAATTTGGGGAGGGAACCTTGCGATTTCAATTTTGAATGAACGGGCTGTTTTAACTGCAGAAGGTCCACCACTTAGGCGGTGGAGCTATTTTATCAAATCTTCTGACGAAATTTCACCTAGGCGGTGGTTTATCTGCCTAAGCGAAATTACACCAGTGTAAAAACATTTTATTCTGCTGCTAATCCACCTAGGCAGTAGTTTCTCCGCCTAAGCGGTGAAGCGTATTTTCAAAATTCGGTGCATCCTGTATTTTTACCGCCTAAGCGGTGGTTCACCGCTTGGGCAGTAGGTCGTTTTTTTCTGAAAAACATACACTCTGTATTTTTACCGCCTAAGCGGTGGTTCACCTCTTGGGCGGTGGGCCTGCAGCTCCTACTTTCATGTTTTTCTTAAATTTTCAAAATACGGCTCTACTCCGTACGTTTTCACTTCGCTTGTTCAACGTGTTTAAACTTAAAATACTTCCCCAAACGTCCATACTCCTAAATTCACTTCCGAACACGTTCCGAAGCCATGCCGGCTTCTAAAAAGAATAAATAATCAAATAAATAGAAACAAAAATCTGGTAATTTGATACCCTAAGTTTCATTTCAAAAAAAAAAAAAAAAAAGCGCTTGAGTTACCGTCCCCAGCTGGACTTTCGTGTTACTAAGTATTTTTCACCAAAATTCCCCATAGACAAGAAATTTGGGCACAAATGCTCAATCGGATCAAGATCATGGCTTGAAGTCGGTTTCTCTTCTCAGTGCTTATCATTTGCAATAAGCTCAATCTCGGGATTGAGAATTAAGAATTCCAATATTCTTCATCGTTTCTCGCACTGCTTGATCTCATTAACACAATGAAACAAAAATAAAAATTAAAAACAAAACTAAAATAAATGTCAGAATTAACACTCGACAACTTAGTCGCAGTATGAACTTAAAATTTACACTAATCTCACGTCAACAGCGCCAAAAACTTGGTGTGTTGACGGGACTAGAATACGATACATTTGTTTTTCTTATTTAAAACTTAAGTCTTGAGCTGTTACCGCGTTTCTTTTACAATATTCAATTAAAATTCAAACTAATCCCCGGCAACGGCGCCAAAAACTTGGTAGAGCGCGAAATTGCACGCCTACTTACGCTCGCAAGTATACGAGGTCTAAGTTTTAATATAGTGGATCTTGAAGATCGGATATCGTTCGTACAGAGAAAAGTGTGAATAATTGAATTGAATACCGCAATTGACGTAGTCCCATGTTATCCTGACGACGAAAGACATGAATTGAAATTAAACTAAGTTAAAATACAATTAGTGGGTTAATCCTAACTAGATTGATTAATTAGGGATTGATTTCGTTCACTTAATACACGTTTGATTTCATTCAGTTAACAAGAACGGAGTTTAGGTATCCGAAAATCTAGGTTCGTAAACTCCTCCGCCACCTCTTCCAAGTGTAAGACGGTAGAATGCGCGACTTTGTGTCGACGAAGAGGTCCCCCTCAATGTCTTTAACGACTCTAGGACACGTGATTCTTGACCTAACGTCATCAATTGCACACTTACTAACGCCCTCTCGGGTCGTTAGGTTGTAACGATGTGTTTACCCTAATCCAAATCTAGGGTTATCTCTCCCGAGTGTCAAACCCTAGATTCTCAAATCCAACCCTAATACTATAACAAGCGTACTAAGATCGTCATCAAATGATAAACACAATCAGACTTAAAAGCAACAACGGTTAAAGAAACATATATTAAACCAAACGAGTATTTACACAGCTACATCTTTTCCTAACTAATCTCTAATTACACTAACATGTTCTTAGCCAATACAACATTAAATCAAGAGGAGATCATCAATATCAACAATAAACATTAAATACAAAGATGGAAATAAGGGAAGAAAAGCCAAATCTCAAAGTGGAGTAGCCCACTTTCGCCAAAGAACAATCCTCCCGAGCTTCCTCTTCTCCGTTGATGAACTTCCTCTTCTAGCTCTTCAAGGGTTGGCCAAGAACACCTCCTAAAACTAATCTAATCTAACTAAGGTGGAAGAAAGTTCTCAAGAACAACCAAGCCCTCTCCCATGTCTAAGGTAAGGGTCTCCGCGTCTTTAGGTTTGGGGGAGAAAAGGGGTTAAATAGGTAAGGTTTGAAAATATCTGAAAAAAGATATTTCTGTGCAGAGTGTCACCGCTTAAGCAGTGGTTTACTGCTTAGGCGATGGCTTTAAGTCGGTTAAGCTTCTGTTGGTAACTTTGCCTAGGCGGTGGCTGCTGGCATAACAATCTGTTGTTTTCTTGCCTAGGCGGTGGTTCAGCCCTTCAGCACTACAACATTTTGCCTCTTTTCCGCCTAGGCGGTGGTCTTCATTCACCGAAACCTTGTTTTGCACATTTTGTTCATCGTTTCTCCACCGTTTGCACTTATTTATCGCCCTTTGACGTCTCTTCACCTGTTTTAAACTAAAAGAAACCAAAACACAATTAAATATAACTAAAACGCTTGAAAACTAACAAATTCGGTTTAGAAATAGATAGGTTTTTCACACCTATCAATAACCTGTGTACTTTGTCGGTGTGGGGGACTCGCGGACTACACGACATCTCGATATCATGTAGTAAGAAAAACCCTCTCCTTATCTTATATAAAATAGGGAATCTTGTTGAGAGGTCCCAAGATTCAAAAAATCACTTTTTAAGGACCATGTCATATGTTAAAAAATCATTATTACAGGACTCCGCAGAGTGATAGTTTTATGGAATGAAACCTTTCACCAAATTTTCCTATAAAATATTTGTTTATAAAAAAATAAAATAAAAAAATACATATGAATCAAGAACCCTAAATTTAATCCATACCTTCTCTTTTTCACAATTCTCAATCTCTATTTGAGCCCAAACCTGTTATAAAAACTTGTTAAAACAATACGAATTTCATAGTTAATCTAGTGTGAAGGAAATCTTGCAATGGAGGGAAGGATGTCGATGAGAAAAAGGAACAAATTGGTGAGAAGATTGATTTAATATCTAATTCATATACATACGTAAGATTCAAACAAACAAACAAACAAAAAAAAATATCTACGTGAACTTAAACCCTAAGAAAGTTAGCAAATTATATAAACTCAAAGATCTAATGATGCTTGAGATGTAATCAATGCATCAACCACATCGTTTTCATCCTTATCTGTCGCCGTGTCCGGAAAAGTCCCAAATCTAGCTTTTTACAATCACTGGAGAGGTTCTCTGGTTCGTGATGTTCGTCGAAGGTGAGTATGAATCTAAAGAGACTGTATCCGTCGACGGCTAATTTGGTGAAGGAGGAGACAGTGGTGGATCTACGATGACAGTAATGGGGATGGGTGGAGGGTCTGGATCTATGATGCCGCTTGATTTTACCAGATTAGGGTGTGTAGGTGTACGTTTGGATCCTACAAAGGGAGTGGACGTGGGTCTACATCCAAACATCCCAGCATCCTAAAGAAGAACAAGGGCGTATTTTTGTTGGGATAGAGACACCTCTCTGAGAGTGAGCAACCTCAATACTGAGAAAGCAGTGGAGAGGGTCCAAATCCAAATAAAAGTAGGATAAAATTTTAAGACATTTTACACAAGGAGAAAATTTCATGCACACAAAGAAAATGAACTTTACACAAAAAAATAAAAATAAAACACAAGACCAAAAAGATGGTAAAATACTTGTTGCATACTATCAACAAGTACATCTTATAGATTATAAATATTAAGGCTCATAAAATTTTTTGGTTTTGACTTTAACGATGCTTCATTAATGGCTAAACACAATTATGGCAACAGGGAAAATAGAAAATCAGCAAGTGTTAAGGCATAACACATTGTGAAATCTGTTATGACTTAATTTCAAGTTTGTTAGGAAGTTAGTTAGTTCTCTAACTAATTATCTGTTGAAATAAAACTATATATATAGCTCACTCTTTGTATTTGCTGATTAAATTTTCTGAATATATTTTCTCTCAGATTCATATTCTCTCTATCTTTCTATCTTTGTATTCTTAAGAATGGCTAGGAACTTCAATATGGTATCAGATTTTTTGCCATTAATGGCTAATGTAGCTTCGACGATTGGAGCTAGAGGTCCTGTGAATGCTTCCGATAGCGCTCAGCTTGTTTCGAGTAGTGGTGAGACTTTGCATGGTGATAATGGATCGTTTTCTCGTTTTGTTCTTGTGTCTTTTAATCATTCCGTTTATGTCAAGCTTGGGGATAGCAATTTTTTATTATGGAAGCAACAAGTTGTGGCTGCAATCAATAGAAATATACTTCAGCCATATCTGGAGCTTAATTAAGCCCCACCGAAATATCTTCTTGCTGGTGATGAAGAATTATAGAAAGTTAATCCTGAGTTCTTGCATTGGATGAGGCAAGATTAACTTCTTCTTTCTTGGCCATTGTCTTCGATGATCGAGAGTATTCTCACTCGCATGGTTGGATGTGTCACCTTTGCATGGGTTTGTGAGAGTTTAGATCAATATTTCTCTTCTCACATTCGTGCAAAGGTAACTCAGTACAAAACTCTTCTTCAGAACACTAAGAAATGATCCATGTCTCTGACTGAATATTTGTTGAAAATAAAAAATTATGTTGATATTTTAGGTTCGGTTGGTCATTATGTGACTACTAAAGATCATATTGATTCTATCTTTGATGGATTATCTAGTGAGTATGATGCTTTTATAATTTATGTTTCCTCTCGAACAGAAGATTATAGTGTTCTCGAAATTGAGTCTTTGCTTTTGGCTCTTGAAGCCAGAATTGAGAAACATGTTACCACGCTAGATAATACTAGTCTTGCTAATCTAGCTACTAGTCATAGATCTTGTTCTAATTCAAGTTCTCGATGAGGTTCTTCAGGGACTTCTAATCAGTTTTCTGGTGGTTCGTCTAAAGCTGGTTTTGGTAGCAATTTTAGCTATCCAAATTCTACTTTTGATGATGGATATCATCCTCCATATGGAGGTAGATCTAGTTATGGTTCTCATCGTGGTCACTTTCAAAATAGAGGTGGTGGTGGCCATTCTAACAGAGGTGGTGGTTGTTTCAGTTGGACATCACATGGCAAACTAATCTGCCAATTGTGTGGAAGACCTGGTCATATTGTTCGCAATTGTTTCTATAGATTTGATAAGTCTTTTCAAGGTATTCCATCTCAACAACCTTCTGGTGCTTCCATGCAAGCTATGATTGCTAATTCTGGTAGTGCTTCAACTTGGGATTCTAATTGGTATCCGGATTCTGATGCCACAAATCATATTACACCAGATTCTACTAACCTTATGACTTGTACTGACTTCAATGGTGATGATAAGGTCTTTGTTGGCAATGGGACATGTTTGTCTATTAAGCATATAGGTCATTCTTCATTTACAACTCAATTTTCAAACAAAGTTTTATCTCTTACAAACTTGCTGCATGTGCATGAGATTACTAAGAATTTACTCAGTGTTTATCAGTTTGCTCAAGATAATGCTATTTATTTTGAGTTTCATCCTACCTTATGCTTCGTTAAGGACCTGAAGACACATAAGATTTTGCTAAGGAGGATTCTTTTGAATGGCCTCTACACTTTTGATCAATCCCAATTGGATTTTCTACCTAGTCCAGCTGCAAATATAGCAAGTCCAGCTGCTGCTGCTCTTCCTCCCATTTCTTCTGCTCATGTTTCCACCATTTACACAACTGGTTCATCTTCTTTCTTGGACTGGCATAACAGATTGGGACACTCTTCTGATAGAGTTGTGCATGTTGTTTTATCTTCTTGTGATCAGTTCAAAGTGAATAAAAATCCTGTTTCAGATAATTCTTCTATTTGTAAAGCGTTTTGTTTGAGTAATATACATAAGCTTCCTTTTCCATCATCAACTATTGTGTATACTCAGCCTTTGCAACTTGTCTATTCTGATTTGTGGGGTCCATCTCCGGAATTATCTTCTAATGGCTATAAGTACTATGTGCATTTTGTGGATGCTTACTCAAAATTTACTTGGCTGTATTTACTTCGCTCCAAATCCGAAGCTTATCAAGCCTTTCTTACGTTCAAAGCTCAAGCTGAACTTTAACTCAATGTTAAACTCAAAGGTTTTCAAAGTGATTGGGGAGGGGAGTATTGAGTTTTTACTGAATATTTAACTACAAGTGGGATTGTTCATCGGCTCTCTTGCACTTCAGCTCATCAACAGATTGGTTCTGCTGAAAGAAAGCATAGGCATATTGTTGAAACAGGTCTTGCTTTGCTTAGTCATGCTTCTATGCCTCTTAAGTTTTGGGATGAGTCCTTTCATGCCTCAGTTTACATTATCAACAGACTTCCTACTTGAGGTTCTATTCAATATCAAACCAGATTATAAGACTTTAAAAGTCTTTGGTTGCACATGTTATCCAAATATTAGACCTTTCAATAGACAAACTTGAATTTAGGTCTGTTCCTTGCACATTTCTTGGTTATAGCTTGAATCATAAAGGCTACAAATCTCTCTCTCCTTCAGGTAGAATCTACATCTCTCGAGATGTTATCTTTGATGAGCATTTATTTCTTTTGCCTTCTCTTCTGTTTTACCAAAATCACCTCATCATTCTAATGATTTTCATCTCACTTCTTCTCAGATTCCTGTTCTCCACTCTATGGATCTTAGTCCATCTTCCTCTTTGCAACTACATCTTCCTTCTTAGTCATCTCCATTATCTCAGTTAGCTGCTCAATCTAATTCTAACCCAGATATTTCAGCTTCTGTTTTTCCTGAGACCAATTCTAGTTTTGCTTTTGAGTCCATAGCACTTATGACATATTTGGTTGGATGGAATCGAGGGCGGAATGGAATTACAGTCTGCCTTCGATTCCTATTCCGTTGTTTGGTTCTACAATAAAATCACTTTTGTGATTCCATTAGAATGAAATTGGATGGAATAGGATTCCATTTGAAATGGGGTGGAATGAGATTCCAACCTAATGGAATCAATATCTTAAATTACATGATAGCCCTTGTAATTAAGCCCTTGAAAATTGAGAACAAAAATAGAAATTAGAAAACATGAATTGAAATTAGAGAACAGAAAGTTGAGAATAGAAATAGAAAATTGAGAACAAAAAATTGAGAACATAACTAGAAAATTGAGAACAAAAACTGAAAATTGTGAATAGAAACAGAAAATTGAGAACATAAACCGAAAATTGAGAACAAAAACAGAAAATTAGAGAACAAAAAATTGAGAATATAAACTAAAAATTGAGAACAAAAGTATAAAATTAGAGAACAGAAAATTGAGAACAGAAATAGAAAACTGAGAATATAAACTGAAAATTGAGAACAAAAATATAAAATTAGAGAACGGAAAATTGAGAACGAAAACTGAAAATTGAGAACAAAAACATAAAATTAGATAATAGAAACAGAAAATTGAGAACAAAAATAGAAAATTGAGAACAAAAATATAAAATTAGATAATAGAAAATTGAGAACGTAAACCGAAAATTGAGAATAAAAACAGAAAATTGAGAACAAAAACAAAAAATTGAGAACATAAACTGAAAATTGAGAACAAAAAATAAAAAATTAGAGAACGAAAAATTGAAAAAGGAAACTGAAAATTGAGAACAAAAATAGAAATTAAAGAATAGAAACTGAAAATTGAGAACAAAAATAGAAATTAGAGAACAAAAACTTAAAATTGAGTTGAATAGTGAAATATAATAAAATGAGGAAAGGAATAGAATAGTGAAATATAATAAAATGTATTATAATCAACCAAGAAGAAAATGGAATAATAATTTTATAAGGGCAAAATAGAAATTTTATTATATTTCATTATTCCATTCTTTCTTTCATTCCATACCAACCAAACAAGAGAATGGAATAGTGATTCTATTCAAAATTTCATTCCATTCCTTCTCTCATTCCATTGCTTCTTCCATTCCATTCTACCATCATTCCATTCTGTCCAACCAAACATGCCATTACAGTTCAACCTCCTGAACAATCAACTCATCCTATGACTACTAGAGCAAAGTCTGGAATCTTTAAGCCAAAGGTCTTTGTTGCTTCTAAGGAACCTGTTACAGTAACTGAAACTCTTACTCAAGAAACGTGGAAAGAAGCTATGCAGGATGAATTACTTACCTTAGAAAGAAATCACACTTGGAGTCTTACTACTTTACCAGAGGGAAGAAAGGCAATAGGATGTAAGTGGGTTTCTAAGCTGAAAGAAAATCCTGATAGGACAGTGAATAAGCACAAGGCAAGATTGGTTGCTAAGGGCTTTAATCAACAAGCTGGCTTTGATTTTTCAGACTTTCAGCCTTGTTGTCAAGCCAGTAACAGTGAGGTTAGTGTTCTCTATTGTTCTTAGTAGAGGGTGGAAAATCAAACAGGTTGATGTGAATAATGCATTCCTTAATAGAGTGTTGCAAGGAGAGGTTTTTATGAAACAACCCCCTGGTGTTAAGCATCCTGAGTCTAAACTTCTTGTGTGCAAGCTGCATAAAGCATTGTATGGCTTGAAACAGGCACCTCAAGCTTGGTTTGAAAAATTGCATACTAGTTTGCTAAGGTTCGGCTTTGTTTCTGCAAAATCAGATCAATCTCTCTTCATTCAGTCTAACAAAGATCATACAACCTTTGTTTTAATCTATGTTGATGATATTTTGGTCACAGGGAGCAACTCTGGTTTTATATCTACTCTAATTCAAGATCTGAACAACACTTTTGCACTCAAAGACCTTGGGGAGCTCAATTTTTTTTTTTTGGGAATTCAGGTTCAGTATACTGCAGTTGGTGGTTTACACCTCTCTCAGACTAAGTATGCCAAGAATCTTTTATGCAAGACTAAGATGCAGTTTGCTAAACCTACTTCTTCACCTATGATTAGTGGATTGAGATTATCTGCCTATGGTAGTGATCTTGTGGATGATGTGCAGCTCTATAGATCAGTTGTTGGTGCTCTCCAATTTTTTACAGTTACACGGCCTGATATTGCATATAGTGTGAACCGAGTTTGTCAATTCATGCAAAATCCCTTACAATCTCATTGGCTTGCAGTTAAGAGGATTTTGAGATACATTAGTGGCATTCTTGAGTTTGGTTTGCATTTACATAAACCAACTTCTTTTCACATTGAGGCTTTTTGTGATGCTGATTGGGCCTTGGATCCAGATGATCGACATTCTACTTCAGGATATAGTGTTTTCTTTGGTGGGAATTTGGTAGCTTGGCAATCCAAAAAGCAGCAAACAACCTCTAGATCTACTGAAGCTGAGTATTGAAGTTTAGTAGGTGTGACTGCTGAAATTACTTGGATTCAGTCTCTTCTCTCTAAGTTAAATGTTGTTTTATCTCATGCTCCAGTTGTGTGGTGTGACAATTTAAGCACTGTTATGTTGGCTACTAATCTACTACTTCATGCTTGCACCAAACACATTGAATTGAACTTATACTTTGTCAGAGAGAAAGTTCTTCAATAGTAGCTTGCAGTATGGCATGTTCCTTCTGTGGCACAGTTGGCTAATTGCTTTACTAAAGTTGTGTCCAGTTCACAGTTTCAAGAACTCAGAGACAAACTTCGAGTTGCAGATTTAGCCTCTCTCAGTTTGAGGGGGAGTATTAAGGCATAACAGATTGTGAAATCTGTTATGACTTAGTTTCAAGTTTGTTAGGACGTTAGTTAGTTCTCTAACTAACTGTCTCTTGAAATAAAGCTATATATATAGCTCACTCTTTGTATTTGTTGATTAAGTTTTCTGAATATATTTTTTCTCAGATTCATATTCTCTCTATCTTTCTATCTTTGTATTCTTAAGAATGGCTAGGAACTTCAATAGCAAGCAATCAACTATCTAGGCAAAGTCACCTTCAATAATGTTTCACATTTCTGTAAACATTACACCGTTCATTATAATTATCTTTTTATTTTTATTTTTAACAAATTTAGATAGCAAATTATTGGAAATAGCAAAATAGTAGATAAAGCTAAACAGAGAAAACTAAAAGGACTTCAGAATGACTAGATAAAATGAAAGTTTCGTCCCCTATCAGAGTAACTATGACAAAAGCTTCATCTGGAAGTTAAGTCCATGGCTCTTTGCATTTACTCATCATTTAGGGGGAGACCGAATGTTTTTTTTTTCCAGTCCACATAAACAACGAGAATGGATTTTCCAAGAGAATGAATTATCCAAGAAGGAAATACAACTCTTATTCTCGACATCTATAGAATGATTGCACTTACGTGTTTATGCTTATTTTTTAAATTGACTACATATGTGTGTGCAACTGCACATGTATATATACGCATACCCTGAAATTTTAGAAATTACGGAATCTAAATATCCGCATACCCGAATCCCGAGTGTGTGGCCGTGCTTTATAGATCAACAAGATCAGTTGAATGAATAAAATATCAGGCTTCCAAATGAGAACTACCCGTTGTGTGCAAAGTCAGTACCTTACAGATCACCAAGACTGGTTCACTAACTAGTCATGTGAGGTCCTACTCTAGCTGATTTGCAGGGAAGATTGAACTTTAAAATAGCTTTATCCTCCAACAAGCTAAAACGCCCAAGGTGATATATCAAGGAACATTTTAGGCGTTCAATTACTCCAATTTGTAATTCGGACCACCAGACCCTCGCAAACTCCCTTGCTCACTCCCGCAAATCATGTTGTCTTGTTTCTTCAAGAAATAACTTAAGTTAACTAACTTATTAACTTCAGAGGTATCAGACTCCCCTCTATATCCTTCCATAAAAGAATCTCCACATCCTACACTCCCCTAACACACTAATCTCGTCTCTTCCCTCACATTTAGGTTTATATTTGACATGTGAATATCCTAGAACATTAAATTTCAAAACAACAAACATACACAACTGTAATTAGAGTAATGGTCACTACATTTTGCTAAAAATACACAGATATGAAAAATTATATTGGATAAAATGGAGATTAATGTTAAACGTTAGAGGTCAAACAAAATTAGGCCCTCTCCAAAAGCTGTATAAAACATTTTATAAATTCGGGGGAGTAAAACAACCCCCTTGGAATTCTCGATTCCCCGACAATGGGTTCAAACACACTTCATAATCATCGTTTAATCTTTCTATCTCCACTGCTTTGCCGGATATAGGCTTCAGCAAATAAATTGAGATACTATTCTTAATAATATTCCAATATAGGTTTCAGATCAAACAATAAACTGAATAAATATATATATATGATGATAAATACATGAACAAAAAGAATAAATCCAATACATTACGAATCATCACTGAAACGCACATAACAAACCGGAAGATTTCTCTAATATGTTTGCCATTTTTAATTAATCAGAAGATGATTCACCAATAGCCCCAGAGACTATCAGTTCATTGAGAACATATGATTTTTAAGGGATAAGAGGTAGGTCTGAACTTAGTGAAGTGTGATTGGGCAATATCAAGGAAGGGTTAATCCTATGGTTTGGTGGCAGAGGTGTGGCAAGTGGTGAGGTGAGGGAGATGGGGAGTTGTGCGCTTGTGCGGTCTAGTTGGTGCCATGGTGTTGAAGATGGCGTTGAGTGGTGGTCGGGAGCGATTTGGGAGTCGAGAAAGAAGAATAAAGAATTAAGGGAAGAAGTACTTACAACAGTCGGAGTCGTCGGAAGAGACACGGCAGCAGAGAGAGACGACTTCAGCGGCAATACATTCTGCTGTACTAGCTTGGTGAAGATAGACTCTATGAGTCTATGGTGGCCCACACCGTCCGTGAACGTATGGATTCTCAACGATAGACGGCTCCGTCATCACCGCATAGAACACCAGCTCTGTCGGGAGGTGAGGTTCCATGAGAGAGAGAGAGCACACTTGGAGATTGCAGTGGGAGGAGCTCGCGAGATCTAGGGTTTCAGGATAGAGAATGTGAAAGAGAAGGAATGAATGTCATGCCGGTGAGCACGAGCCTTCATTTTTTTAAGAGAAAATGACCACCCCATCCCATTTTTAATTATCAGCGACCGATCAAACCCATACGTTCGGAATTGAACCGGCAAGACCTGTCGTTGATCGTTTCTGCAGTGAGAAGCCCCATCCCGCGATTAACGCCGATAATGGTTTATAGATTTACCCCACCTGCATTTCCGCAATAGACGTTTCTATTTTTAGATCGCGATTTCCATCCATAACGAATCGGTGGGTTGAGAAACGAAACATTCCATTATTAGGGTTTTTTGAATTTCAAATCACTTCAGTGTACGTAGAGCCGGCCAAGAATAGACAGAGCATTCCAAAATACATTTTGAAATTCAATCGGAAGAACGGAAGTGGAAAAGTCACTAGCCGAGCACTGTCGATACTTAGAAGTTGATATTTTCACAGCGCCAGCACCCAGTCGAAATAGGTATGTAAAAAATGGTGTTTTTACGATGCACAAACACTTACGAGTGTGTTCACAAACAGAATGCAATCATTTCAAAATTATTTTTTGATAAAGTTCGTGTTGTTCATTTCGAAGACAACCATTTTGTATATAAAAACGTTCACAAAGGGGGATACCAGTGTGTGTGTTTTGGGTGTTTTGTTTTGTTTATTTTCTGGGAATTTAAACATTGTTACAGTAAACACGCACATACGACATATGCATGGATGTAACATTCAATATCACCACAATCATGTTACATTCAACAGCCCCCACACGATAACTACGTGTTGAACATGCATACGGGACGATCCACTTCGTTTGGATACTGCCGACATTTTTTTTTTTTTTTGAAAAAATAAACAATGATTATTACGTTCAACATGCACACATGACACATGCATGGATGTTCCTCGACGACACCTTTTTGACTGGTAGGTACAAGGGGAACTTACTAGCAACAACAACAAATGATGGAAACCAAGGTATGTATACAAAAATGCTTCAAACACATCAGTGTTACATTCAATCATATTACCTTTTTTTTGCTGTCAAACGTAACAATGTTACATTCAACATTTTTTTTTTGTTTTCAATTGTATATAACATGATTTTTTGTTTGTTTGTCTACATGTTGCATGAAGGAATGTTCCCAGTTGCGTTCGCCATTGTTGATGTAGAAAACGACGATAATTGGTCGTGGTTTTTATCAGAACTCTAGAAGATTGTCGAGCCAGACATAGTGATAACATTCATTTCCGACAGACACAAAGGGATTTTGCAAGGAGTGCAGAACGTATTCCTACAATGCCACCACACATATTTCCTGCATCACTTGAAAATAAATTTGAAGACTGGCACAAGAACGACTTTCAAGGAGATGATGATGCAAAAATTAAACGGATTAGTATATGCACACACGTCGGAAATGTGCAAGATGTTGTACAATCAAATGATGTATAAGAGGGGCGCAAACGTGGGCAAATTCATCCATGAATTGTCAGCCATGAAGTATAGTAACGCATTTTTCAGAGGAAAACGGTATGGTGAGATGACGTCCAATCTGGCTGAGTGTTTTAATTCTTGGATAAGCAAAATTTGACATCTACCTGCAATCTTGTTGATTGACAAGATAAGGATAAAGTGGATGAACTTAATGGCAGAGAGGAGGGATGAAGCAAACAAGTTACAAGGGGAGATCATGCCTTACTGGGAGAACAAAATATGCGAACTAGTGAATGAAGGGCAAACCTGGAACGTCAGCTCATCAGGCAATGGAGTGTTCGAAGTTTATTCAACGCATTCTGTCTTAGTTGATACTGAGGGATGTTCATGTTCGTGCCAACAATGGTAGATAAAAGGATTCCCATGTGCACATGCATTTGTAGATATTTTATTAGATTTTTATTTCATACTAAAATAAAATCTATGTTTCTTCGTAGATTTTATTGGACATGAATAAAACAACCATTTTTGTCTAATTGGGGGGTTGGTTGTCATCCACAATTATATGCGTTTATATGTTTCTTTTATATAAGTTTTGTTACGTGCACGCTACATTTAACATCGACTATTTGTTGAATGTAACACCAGCCTAGAGACGGATTTTTTTTACATCCACATGATGAATTTTTTCTACATATTGTATTTGCTTGACTTGACAAATTTCATGGATGAATTGTCACATGATGAATCTGTTCTACACATTGTATGTTGTTTTTATATAAGTTTGTTATGTGAACGTTACATTCAACATCGGCTATTCCTTAGAATACAACACCAGCGTAGAGACGGATTGTGTACAGCCACATGATGAATCTGTTCTACGAATTGTATTTGTTTGCCCATTTTTTTTTCTTTGGTCTGTTGAATGTAACATCAATAAAAATTGCAAACTTTTTATGTGTATGGCACATTCAACACCCTCAAGTTGGTTGAATGTAATGATAGGCGTGAAAAACCTATCTATTTTAAATCCGAATTGGTTAGTTTTCGAATATGTTTATAGTTATTTTTATTATGTTTTAATTAGTATTTATACTTTTTGTATAACTCAGGTATGTGGGTTAAAAAGATAGGAAACTGGAGCTAAAACAATGAGATTGAATCAAAGCGGTTCGAAGTTACGGTGGATAAACAAGCTCGGAGGCTAAAAGATGAAACATGCCCACCGCTTAGGTGTCCAGACCACCGCCTAAGCGGTGAAAATGCAGAGAAGAACAAAATGTTACTGACGGACGACCGCCGAAGCGGATATTCTACCGCTTAGGCGGAAATCCAGTAGAGGACGTAGAAGGGCTACTGACAGCTTCTCGCTTAGACGAAGTTTTCTTTACTTAGGTGGAATTTCAACAGAATGTTCTCCAGTCCACCGCCTACTTCACCACCCAGGCGATCAGACTTAACCGACCTAACTTCGCCTAGGCGCAATTTCCACTGCCTAGGCGGATTTGCCCTGCACAGCCTTTAGATATTTTTAGGATATTTTTGCTATAAATATCCCATCTTCTCCTCCTTTGGCAAGCTCTCTTCCCTCTCTTGCATTTTTGAGCCCCTTAGGCTATAGTTAAGCCAAGGGTTAGGAATTTTAGTGGTAGAGCTCGCATCCCAAAATGGGAAAGACGGCGAATCGATCGTGGAGCGTTCTTAGCGGTTTATCTTCGGACGAGGCTAAGTTCTTCGATCGTTTTTCCTTATTTCTTTATCTTAGGAGCATGTAAGCATATTTAACTCGTTATTTTCATTGTATATGCGGCTATGGTCCCGAGTTAAATATGGATTGTAGTAGGGATTAACCTAATATTTATAAATACGTCGTTTGGGTGATTTCGGTGTTTCGTTTGTGATTGTTCTTCGTAGTTTGATTGTATTTATCGTATTGTTTGTTTATTATGCTTGGATTGATAAATGGAGAATACGGAATTTTGACAAACCCCAGATTCGGAATAGGGTAAACAAACGCCACGATTCTATAACCCGGTCGGGGTTTGAATCGTGGACAATCGATGACGTGGGGCTAAACACACACTACCTAGGGTCGTTAAGACGTTGAGAGGGACCTTTTCGTTGGCTCGAAGTTGCATTGTATTCCTCGTCTTACACTCGGAAGAGGTGGCGAGGGAGTTTTAGAACGGAGATTGTCGATAGGGTAAATACAACGTGACGATCCAATAACCCGGGAGGGAGTTGGATTGTGTGCAATCAATGACGCTAGGCGAGACTCACGTGACCTAGGGTTGTTAAGACGTTGAGGGGGACTTCTCCGTTGACTCGAAGTTATGTATTCTCCCGTCTTACACTCGGAAGAGGTGGTGGTGGAGTTTACGTACCGAGGTTGTCAAATAGGTCGAACAACGTAAACGCGAGTAAATCGGAATCGAACACGTATTTGTAAACACGTTAATCCCTATACAATTCTTCACCCTAAAACATATTAACATAATAGTGTAGTTAATTTAGGATATATTAGTACTAGTTTAATTAGTTAAATACATTTGTTTTTCGCCTAGATAAACTTAGGTTATGACAAACGCGGTATTCGATAGTAACGACAACAATCCCTGTGGATACGATAACCCGATCTTAACGATCACACTATACTAAAACTTAGACCTCGTATACTTGTGAGCGTAAGTAGGCATGTGCAAAACCGCCCCTACCATGTAACACCATCGAAAAGTCGCATCGTTTAACACCCAAAAATCAATGTTGAATGTAACAATCAACACAACCACATGGGGATCGGGCACACAATGTATTTGATTTTTTTGACAAAAATATTTTCTTGTTGTGTTGAATGTAACACAAATTAGAGAATGTTATCATTCCATACACACGGGGTGTTACACTCATATACAGTCAAGTCATGTTACATTCAACAGATCAGTCAATGTTGAATGTAACAGTCAACACAAAAACATATCCAAGTCAATGTTGAATGTAATATTCAATCCCAGGGGGTGAACGATGTTGAACGTCACATTTTTTTCCCAAAGAAAGAAAGAAAGTGTATAACACACATCCAAATTATAAAATAGGTGATAAGCATAATATTTGACGATCAAAACGGTGACATTAGTTTATGTACAGACACAAGGGGAAGACAGATCAAAATGTGTCATTTGATACAAAAAAAAAAAACAAAACAACAACAACCAACCATGGGCTTCACTACTCCATGTGGACTGACAACTCACTTGGGGCTGGTGCAACATAACCAGGTCCAAGGTGGCTTCTCAACATTTTAACCTCATCGCACAGACTAGAGACGAGCAAATTGAGTCGTTGGATCTCCAACTTCATGGCCTCGTTGTCCTTGGCCATCGAAGCGTACGTGTACCAGGCACCGCCCAACTTCCACCACAGACCCTGTGCAATATCCATCAACACTTTAGAGTCATCGTCCCATTTTGTGAGCGACTTGTCAAAATCGGTGGTGTTCTGCTGTCCGACCATCCTATTAGAATTAAAAAACATTAAAATATTCATTTTTACAAAACAAATATCCCCAAATAACAACCTGAGAAATTTGGAAATGAACTCTTACGATGTATGCGTGGGATTTTTAGAGACTAATATCTGCGCAGAAAATGAACGAAGAAGTAACATGTAACACGAAACAGAACCCTAATCGTTGGGGATGAACCAGACTCGCGAACCAGTGTTGATGTTTGGATTCAAGTGAGATATATAAAGGAGGACAATGGGGTGAATGTGAACCGCTTTGATTTATGACCATCGCCCCATATCCAAACGTACGAGACAGTTCGCTCCCCAATGCAAAAGAAATGTTGGCGTTGTGCACAGGTAACAGGCGTACGTTTTTCCATCATGACGTTTCAATCACCAGCAATCAGTGAAGGACGTGAAATGGACGACTTAGGCGGTGCTAATAGATTGTCTATGTACACGATTACCAATACAAACATCTAACAATGTTTACGTTTGATGGAGCAAATATCACACAAAATACCACTTGGAGTGGAATGGGGTTCACACTATCTTAATTGATGATGCACTAAATAATTGACACATAGGGAATGTAACACGACATGTGTTGAATGTTACATTGAACAAGTCACTTGGATGTGGAACGTAACATGACGTGTGTTGAATGTTGCATCATCTTTTTTTTTTTTTTTTTTTTTTTTTTTTTTCACTTTAAGATGTTGAATGTATAACATGTGCTTTTGTGTGGGGGGGGAGGGGGGGGGGGGGGAGGTGGAGTTTTGGGGGTGATGAAATGTATCAGACAAAACAACACACAACGAGTGAAATATTTTTTACATTTTTTTAATTGCATGTTGAATGTAACACGCCCTGTGTTGAATGTAACATTCAACATTCACTTTAACAGTAAATACCAAGCGACTTGTGTGTGTGTGGGGGGGGGGGGGGGGGGGGGGGGCGCTGAAAATGTATCCCATATGAGAATGAGATTTTCAACTGATATTACATTTTTTCAAACCTATTAAATGAGAAAGTTGAATGTAATACCCAAACCACATTTATCTTCATCTTTTGACACCTTCAATAACGTTAAAGATCGGAATAATATGAAAATGGTAATCAATGTTACATCGTAATACGCAACCCAAAAAAAAAAAAAATTCAGCAACACAATGGGAAAAACAAAATCCATATGCTGGCTAAATATCATGACCAATTCAAACGACATCTACTATGGAAGAACGTGATACACTATAAATTAAGTTTCTCTAGATAAACAACTGTCCACAGTCCAAGAGCGAGAGGGATCATCGAGGAACGCATGGACCAGTGCAGCTCGTTTCATCCGAAACCTGTCAGGGCCCAAATCAACGTTGATTTTTTGTGCACTGTAAATCTGCTTCATTACGTAAACCACAACAACACCGCAATCAATACTGCACACACAAAAAACGTGATGGGACAATTAGTGTTACGTGGTACAATTTTTAAAATAGAACGGCATCATGCATAAACAACGAATGACACCTATACTGATCCACCCTGATTAGGCACTTCTGACATGTAGGAAACCTGAACACACTTAAGCCTATATTCCTTAGCCGTGGTCCAAAGCAACTTGGTCATGTATGAAATATGTGAGGATAAAAAAACAATGTAAGAGCAATTGGTGTCGAACTGGACATGCAATTAAGTGTTGGACAAAAATCTTACAACTTTTTTGGCATCCCCATAATAATGGTCAAATGATCCCGGTTGCCACAAATCAATTGAATTATAATGATCCCAAGTTGATTTTTGCTTATCACACACGAGGGGCGTCCAATGCCCAGAATCATTTGTTGCCCCCTCATGATGTAAAGGAAAATGCACGTACCGGACATTGGACGAAAACACCTCTATTATGCTCGGATTGATAATTTTTACAAGGCAATCGAAAACTTTCCGATTGATCTAGGTTTGGCAGACGCAACAGTAAAGGTGCAAAAAATAAACAAACAATATTGGGTATTTTTATGGCGTTACAGTGTATGTGTTTACATTATAGGAAAAGAGATAATAGTTGTGTTTTTTTTAGACTCACCCAACATGTACTTTTTATAAAAAAATGATGAATTAAGTAAATCTGGCAACTGGGTGACAAATCTATTATGCTCAGTTCACATAATTTCCATATATGAATTAATAACCTACACACAACAACACATAGGATGTTACATTCAACATAGGAGCTCAAGTCATATTCAACATATCTTAAGCCGTGTTACATTATATACATGTGGAATGTAACACACACACCTATGTTTGCTACACACAAAGGCTGAAAGGCACTTACAAAATTTGATAACTGATCCTCCCATAATATAACAAGAATGTTGCGCACTGACAAATGAGCATCCAGAAGTTCACCTCTCCATATGCACGCACTACAGATTTTTTTTCAAAACATGAGACATGGGGACGTTTGAATTTGAAGTTTAAACAAAAATAACAAAAGAAAATAAATACTTACGAAGACCCTACTGTGCGTAATATCAACTCAAGCTTATCCCAATCAGCAGGTAGCAACAGACAGGCCACAACTCCCTCTCGGGAAGGCAACACATGAGGCTCAACAACAACTGCATTTGATGCGGCGGGCTTACCAGTGTAAACAACCATAACCCTAACAAGATTTTTTTCTTTCTTCTTCAATCGACGCTGTTTTTTTAATGGAGACAGTATACTCATGAACAGAGTCCTCCCCTTGTCTTTTGCGTTCTCACACATTTCTTTACATTGTTACAAGCAAATTGGGAGTTGTCGGCCGGTTCTTCGATCGCATAACACGTCGCGGCGGCTGGACCATTACCGAGTCATCATGGTGCCCAATCTCTTTAGCTTGCTGCATGATTATGTTATCCCTATCTGCTAGCTCCATTTGATAGAATTCATAGATGCCAACAATATTATCTTCATACTTATTCTTCTCCTCGACTAACTGTGTGACAGAATGGACAACACCCTCTACTAATTGCTCTTTAAGATTGGTTTTTTCAGTCTCATGGCACACCTGCTACGTAACTACATGCACCTCTGATTCCATAAGATCCCCCCGACTCCTCAGTATCACCATGGATTGGCAATACGACACCGACTTGTATTTTAGCTATTGTCTCAACTAAATGACCTTCATCAACCTGAAACCACGCCATTTTGATCAACAAATAGTATTGATGTTACATTCAATACATGTGGATGTTACATTCAACACACAATATAACATACCTGATTCCCATCAAGTTCAGACAATCGCAGCCCTGATGCACAATCATTAGCTCCAGCATATTCCACTTCCCCCATCGTAGTATAAATGTCTCTTGCTCGGGAGTAACATGAAGAATTTTAGTGCGCTCACACAACCAAAACTAAATATAAAAAGTTTAAATCAAAAAGAGCAAAAGTTACAAACAATACTTATTAACTAAATTTTTTAGCTTTAAACAAATGAAAAAAGAAATATAACCTGTAACGCGAGGACGTATCCAATGACAAACGACGGTGTCTGGTATCCAGCTTCAATTGAAGACATCAGGTTGGAATGCACACAATCAGCCCAATTGTAAGATGAAAGGGCACCCAAATCCTCAACAAGCCTCATATCAGAAATACTACATGATTGACCCTTGTTTGCAAAAAAAATACGTCACGATAAGATGCAAACAGAGCAACCGCATGACGTCCTCAACATCGTCTTCAACATCACTTCCGATAATTCTGACTAGCATGTTCCTAATTTGAACTACACTCATCTGATTGGTCTTCACACCCCGTCGGCGCAAAAATGAGCAATCACTCTTCTTCGCATACCGGCCCGGTATCGGTTTCCTGCCGGATGTAAAGCCAAAAATTAGTTAC
Organism: Eucommia ulmoides; assembly: GCA_016647705.1. Taxonomy (NCBI): domain Eukaryota; kingdom Viridiplantae; phylum Streptophyta; class Magnoliopsida; order Garryales; family Eucommiaceae; genus Eucommia; species Eucommia ulmoides. The sequence goes on from CM028340.1 coordinate 943,387, forward strand.
ACATCATCAGGAGTGAAAGTCACCAACTTCAGGCCAATTCTAAAAGCTTTTCGATGCGGCTGGTATGTAAGTATGGTATTTGCACACAAGCTATCAATCTTGTTAAAAGCTAAATCCACTGAATTTTCTTGGAAAAGAGCACTCATCGTGTTCCAAAATGGCGTCCATTTCAGCAGTTCAAGGTGTGAATCACGTAGACGAATACTAGAAACAAGCGAGCAAAATTGTGATAGGTTTGCCCGGTATTTAGTGATGGGGCCACACAACTAGCGTGATTCTGGAACTCTAGACGCCGATGATGTAATGGTGTCTGAATCGAAAGTACTACACGATGGCACGATGGAGTTTTGAGACCCACTGGGCGACGCAGCAGGCTGCGTGGATCTTACGGAAACGTTATTTTCTGAAAAAAAAAACATAATGCACGATAATGAATGTTACATTCAACACATTAAATGACATAAAATTTTACACAAAAACTACATCTAACTCACAAAATTTGACAAACAAAATTTATAAAAAATCCCACCAAACAGAGATTTGTTACATTCAACATATGTGACATTCAATTCAAATGCATCGAGTGTCCTTTTACACAGACAACATATGTCATCATGTAAGATTCAATATGCTACATTCTTTTTAACACACAATCTCGATTTTTGTTTGAGTTAAATGAGTTAAAATGCCACATTCAACACAAATTCATTGTATTTTCCCACCAAATAGAGCTTTGTGTTACATTCAACCCATGTTATATTCCACACAAAAACATAACATAATACAAACATAGACCACGAGTCAGAGGGCGAGTACAAACACAATCATAAACACGACAAAACATAACCTAACAGGATTGAAAAAGAGCGACTGACCAGTGTTGAATGTAACATGGGGTTGAATGTAACAAATACATACAAACACAGAAGACGAATCAGAGGGCGAGTACAAACACAACCATAAACACGACAAAAACAGAACCCCACAAGATCAGAAAAAAAACCCGAATGTTCTAGTGTCGCTTTCACTTGCATGTCCACTTTTTTAGGATCAAATAACAAATAAACAAGTAATACAATGTTTATTATAATTAGAACACACCAAAAAGGCAAAACATTTGAGAAATCGATGAAACCTACTAGAGTCGATGAGATTCACTGCGGTTGCAGCCATATTTGGGTTGACGGTTTTCATCTTATCGCGAGTTGTCACCATTGTTTTTCGGAGATTGAAGGTTTTAGTGTGTTTCGATATGGAAATCGGCGGAGGAGATATGGAAATGCCGACGGTTTTTTAGGGTTTTGGATTAATAATGGAAGGTTTTAGGCTCTGTATATGGTGAACGCGCCATTACCTAAACGGTCACACCCACTCACAAAAAGTACGACCGATTTGAAAGAGGCGGCAGGGGGGAATGATTTGGTGTTTCCTGAGGACATGGCAACGTGCATCCAAAATACATAGACTTGAATGTTACATTCCATACACCCCTCAAATGTTGAATGTAACATCCACACAACTTTATATCTACTCGACCAAAAATCATGAATAGCACATCAAATTAACACTGATTTTTTTCTGATTAATATGATGTAAAAAGTTTAATTTTTGAACACCAAAAAAACCACAAAACATCCAAGTTTTCATCTTCGTAAATGCCAATAGTGCATGCTTAGGTTTTGTGGAATGAAATTCTCGAATATTAACTGTAGCACCATAAAAGGAAACAATGAACGCCTGGTTTGGACATTTGCAGGGGCATGATGATCACGAAAATACACAAAGGACCTAACAGTGCAAAAAAAAAAAAAAGGCTTGGGGTTTGATTGGTACATGGAATTGTGAAAAGGGACCTATTGGTACACCCCCCTTTTTGTAATGATCAAATGGCGCAAAATGTTTTCTCCTTTCTTATTATAGATTTTTTTTTTGGGAGGGGGGGAGGGGGGGGGGGGGGGGGATAATCAGTGATTCATCCTATTTTTAGGGTGATTAGTCATTTTTTATTATTAGGTTTAGAATTAGTCTCTTAAGTGGAATTTCACTTGAGTTTTAGTCTCACAATGCAGGGATTATAGGAGAAACTTGGTGAGTAAATTCGGTTTTATAGTAAATATTAATTACATGTAACGAATATTAGTTATATTTTAATAATTGTTATATTTTTACATATATCTGTGTATTTTTCGTTACATGTAGTTATGTAATATTAGTTACATGTTACAATTACATATATCTATGTAATATTTGTGACATCTAACAAATATTACACATATAAATTAGTTTAATATTAGTTACATGTATTTGTATACATTTAATTACATGTAACTAATTATATATATTTTGTGTGATTTTTGTTATATCTAAAAAATTTTACACACAAAGTTGTCACATGTTACAAAATACAATAATATTTGGTTCTTAAGATGCATTTTGGGATCTGGAATATTGAATCCTCTTGGGTTCCTATAATATAATACACCACGGGTGCATAGGTCTACAGGCGTTGCACTTTCAGTGTAAGAGTAAGTCAAATATTCTAAGAAGATTCTGAAAAAAAGAGCATACATGGTCAGACCCTCTTTCTGGTATTTATAAGCGTGGATCTTGGGCTATCACCATTAACGTGGCGATATTCACGAAGTAAAGAGTTAATGAACCATTACTTAGGGGTTGTAATGACTCTTTTCTTGATAAGTGGAGAACGTTATAACTGTTCCTGGGTAGGGTTAGCGAAGGCAACCTTTCTCGGGAGAGTAGCCCTGGCATGGGTGAGGAATTGAGGCTGAAAGGCCCGCCTCCTCTGGTCAGATTGATGTCCTGGTTGACTCATCCTAGAGTAAGCATGTTGATCGATCCTAGGACTTTCTATAACTTCTCGTGCTTGACACATGCCTATAAAACAACGGTACGATTGCAACAGGTGGAAGATACAACAACGAAGGATTGAGTGAGTTGAGTAACATAGAAAAGTTAGTAGATTAAGAAGTTGCGTAAGTTCAATGTCGACTATTTTATCTTTTAAATTAAAATCTTAACCATAAGATGTAATTATTAATAAATATTAGACCAAATGAGAAAATACGATACGTGAGCAGTTAAAGGAAATTATATTTTTAGCTCTTAAAGTATGGTTTATGTTTTTCTATGGATTTGTCAAATTTCACTTTTGTTTAAATTTAGTAAAATTAAAAAGGTTGTTAATGGTTTTGGATATAAATTAAATTGTGCCCAACACATGATTTTTTTATCATTTTGTCACTCTATTAAAATTAAGGCATTTGTTTTTTAATAATTGCATCACTCCACTAAACGTAAGATATTTTTTCTTAATTTTTCTTTAGCAATGATTCATGAGGGAGATAATGCCGAATCGGCATTATCAAAAAATCAAAAGGAAACTTCTTAGATTTAGCGGCATCAAAACAAGTATAGAACTTGAGGATCAAATATACAATTTGATAAATCTCATATATATTAAAAAAAAAATGTAATTCTTTCTAAAATTATGGAAAAACATGGATAAGTATATTAACATGGTATAGATTTTTTTTTTTTTTTTATTTGGTAGAAAGGAAAAGCTAAAAGAAACAAACAAACAACAAAGAATGAAGGAACAACAAAAAAAGAACACAACTAAAACTCCAGACACATCTCAAAGGCTCTCTTATCCATCTCTTGGAATATAATATCTTCAATATCCGTAGTTGGCGTATCAAGAATCTTGAGAGTGCAATCATCATTACCTCCTCTATTAGCTAGAATATCAACGCAACAGTTGGTCTCTCAAGGGGCGAATTGAAGGGTATAGTCATTAAGCAAAAATTGCACTCCTCAATCAGCTCCCTGAATCTATGATGCATAGAAATTCATGATAAAATATGTGTTATTGAGGGTTATTTCTGGGAAACATCATTTGAATGTTGTCCAAACTGTATTGCCGAGAAATTTTGCCTCTATTGCTATATTCATGGCTAATTGAAACAACATAAAGATCTGATTCTTCACTCTCATTCAACAAACTTACTATTTTTTCCCACGCGTTTCCATGGTTAATCCAAGGATGTTTCGTGAACCTCCTCAAACCTTCGAGCTCCGTTGCCACCTCTTTAATTGTCGGTTGATCTTTGCCGTTCAGTTTCAGACATCTCTTTGAAATTTCAGTGACTGCCCGGAGCTGCTCGATTGTTCCTTCCCTCAAGACACGAGGCTCAACCACTTGAAACAATTGATTTTCCTTTAGATGCGTGACGAAAAACGTGGCTAGATTTCTCTCCTCTATGGGCCGCTCCATGGACAAGGTTTTTTTTTTTCCAGTCATCAGCTCTGCAAGAACGACGCCGAAACTATAAATGTCGCTTTTCTCAGTGAGTTGACTCATTTGGAAATACTTAGGGTCTAAGTATCTGAGTGTCTCCTGGACCAACGTCGTTACCTGAGTTTGATCCAGGGGGACCAATCTGGAGGCGCCAAAATTCGAGATTTTGGTGGTGTAGTTGTCGTCAAGTAAAATGTTGGTTGATTTGATGTATTGGTGGATGACCGGCATTGACGTGGCGGAGTGGGGATACACAAGTGCGCCGGTGGATTTCGACACAATTTTCAGACGGTGATCCCACGAGATTCCGTCGTTTTTGTCGTAGAGACGATGAAAGAGGGTGCCATTGGACACGAACTCGTAAACCAACAACGGGACTTCAGTCTCCAGACATATACCTAGTAGCTTCACCACGTTCCGATGGTTGATTTGCGTTAAAGTGGTCATCTCATTGATGAACTGCTCGATCTGGGTCTGGTCCATCATTCTCGATTTATTGATTGCAACCACGCGGTGATTGGAGAGGACGCCTCGGTAGACGGTGCCGTAACCGCCCCGACCAACGATCCGGTCATCGGAAAAATTATTGGTGGCTCTATCTAGCTCTAAGGCGATGAAGACTTTTGTGGTTTGATCAACACCGCAGCTGCCTCTACTATCCCTGCTTTCAGTTGAAAAAAATTGCTTTTTCAATAACAGACCGTCGTTTTGCTGGAAGAACTTCTTCCTAAGCTTGATAAGCTTTCTCCTCTTAATGCCAAGATATAGCCATGTTATTCCCATGATTACATACAAAAATCCAAACCCTAAACCTAAAAAAAATATATTATAAATTAAAAATCATGTAAAAAAAGCAAAACATGTTGCACCATATAAAAATTATTGCAAATTTTTCACATAAAAAAATTACAATTACTTTTAGCAATAATTTATATTTTAAAAAATAATTACTGTAGCACGTGTATTATAAAATAAAAATTTAAAATTTATAGACTGTTCGTCAAAAAATTCTTATGAAAATACTTAGAATTCTCTGTGCCTAAGGACAATATATCTATTTTTTAATTTATATTAATAGATAAAATAAATATATGATACTTGAAGAATATAAAATATAATTAAATTAAACTTTTTTGACAGATATTTATCAAAAGTTTTTAGCTTTTTTTATTTATTTATTTTGTTTTTATTTTTTTATCTCCCAAATTTTGCAAATCAATAGTCACACACTCACTACAATATTTTAAAAAAAATAAAAATCCAATACTTATGTGAAAAATTAAAGTCACTACACAATGTAGAAATTATTGCAACTTTTCATATGAAAATTTTACAATGACTTCATGTATTGCAGTAACTTTGGACATCTAAAAAAAAAAACTGTAATGTGTGTACTAAATGCAAAAATTTAAAATTTATGAATTATTCATCAGAAACCTCTTACAGAAATACTAAGGGATTCTTCGTTAAGCCTTTGAGTTGAATGCTGTAGAGAAGTTTGAAGTTGGTGGATTACGAGATTGTACAATTTCAATCTTAACCATTCATATTTTATGCTTAAATATGAACTGTTAAAATATTTTTCTGTAATGATTTATGAATAAAATATTTTTAAAAGTATATATTTACCTAGAGAGAACTTGATGAGTGGAAATTGAGAGTTGTCAGGTATACAACCGCGACCAAAAACTTTGCCATCTCCATGGTAGCCGCGGGAACAATAGCAATTGTAACTTCCGGGGGTGTTAGTGCAAATTTTGTTGTAAGGTTTTTGCTAGGATCAGGGTCGGAACACTCATCGATATTTGATAAATTATGAATTAGGCCACCAGTACCACCACAACAAAAAAAAAAAAAAAAAAAAGAATCCGTCAATTAAAGATAGTTTGAGGTTTTGACACTTTGCACACCTGAAGTTTGACTATTATATCAGTTTGGGGTTTCCGTCGTACTTCAGTCCGAATCAATTTGGACGAAAAACAGTTAACTGTAGTACACTTAACTATTTTTAAAGGAAATCTCTATGGTCATTTTTATCCTCTTCCTTACCTCCAAAAAAAATTTAGACAATGAATGTAAGACCTTAATCGTAGCAGGTGCGTCATTTTAGTGGTATTTTAGAGTAATTGTGAAAATTCGGGGTGAAACTAGGACAATTAAAAATTCAAATAGAAAGTCTAGGAGTCAAATTAAAAATATAGAAACAGTAAATCCCAATTTTGGGAGGTAAATTGACATTTAACATTTAAATGAAACTTTCAGGGGGTGAAATTGAAAATCTTAGAAACTTTTAAAAGTTGAAAAGGATTAAAATCAAGGTTTAAAGGAAATTGGGGAGAGGAAAGAGCAATTAATGATTTATTTATTTTTTATTTTATTATTATTTTTTTTTATCATTTATACATACCTACAAGACGGTGGCCGGAGGGAACAGATGGCCGGCAAGGGAATCAGATAAGAGGAACGACGTGGCACGCTTAGACAATTCGAATCCACTAATTTCACGCACAGGTAATGATCAAAAAAATTCCCATGATCAAGAATCCAAAATCCAAAATCTGAAAATCAGAAATCTAGAGAGAGAGAGAGAGCAGGCCGGAGTTTGGGGTTTGAAGAGTGATCGCCGGCGAAGCAGGGTGTTTCGGTTACAGGGTTGTGGGCGTGCGTGGGCATTCAGTGGTCGACGGAGAGGGAGGTTCGGCATAGGTGGTGGGTGATCGTTGCCGGTCGTCCGGTAAGTGTTCGGTAATGGGTTTTGGCTCGTTGTCAACTACGTTTGTGTGTGTGTGTATGTGTGTGCTTTGTCCATCGCTCAGTCCGTTGTTATATGTGTGCATGATGTTTGTCCGTTCGACGGAGAGGTCATTCACTCCGGTGGTGTGTTATCGTTGTGAGGTTGTTGTCGGTGGGACTGCTGTGTGTGTGTGTGTGTGTGTGTGTGTGTGATCTGCTCGGGTGTTGCGGGTGTGTGTGTTGATCGCCATGATGAAGATTGGCAGAGAGAAAGAGAGAGAGAAGAGCTGGTGGAGTGAAGAGGTTTGGTCGGCGGCGAGAGTTCTCCGGCGTCGGTGGTCGGTTGAGACAGAAACAGAAACAGTGGGCGCAACAGGGACGAAAAAAAAAAAAAAAAAGAGAAGGAGAAATTGCAAAAACCACCCCAGGAAAATCCAAAACCCATTTCGTGGTCGCCAAACGTTCCGGAAACAGGTGAAACTTCAATCGATTATTAATTCTCGTTAAATTAAATTTTTGTTATTGTTACAAATCCTAAAATCATAATAATTTCGTAACGATTAATTAATTTTAAGTACGTGGTATATAAAATTAGTAACGATTCGGAATATAGGGTCTGTATTGCTTGATTAGGATATTTTAGATAAGATATTAATGTAGAATCTGCCACTATTAGGTTCACAGGCACTGACATCCAGATAAAGTGGGGGCAGTGTCAGTTTTGCAAAACAGATATCGAGGTGAGTGTACTGTCTTCTTGCCAAACTATTTTTCTATGTATATATATGACGAAATATGTGATTATTTAAACTGTATGAATTTATAAATGATATGGATCAAGCAAGATTTGAATGAGTTGGTAAACTGAATTTCGATAGTTTTCGAAAAGAAGCTGAAAATGAATTTCCGCTGGATTTGATGAAATTAGACGGTGTTTTTAAAAGGAGAATAGGAAACATCTATTTTTCTGAAAATACCTGATCTTCTAAAAGAAATAAATGGTGAAAAAGTGGTTTTGATAAAATCGGACGTTTTCTTTAAAAGAAGATATGAAATATGATTTTTGAATTTAAAAGCTGGTTCTGAGGGAAGTGGTAGACGTGGTGATTTGACGATGTTAAGTAGGTGATATTTATTGAGTTGTGATTCGATGATACTATATTTGATTTTGACGATGCCATGGTTGTTCTCCCCGAAAGGGGTGTGGATTATATTTCTCCCCGTAAGAGGTGTGGATTATATTTCTCCCCAAAAAGGGGTGTGGATATTTCGTAGGAAGGCATTCCTATGAATGTTACGGTACCGTTACAACTCCCGATCGTGAGATTAAATCGATCACTAGGGCTGGCCAGCGTGTGTGTGTTGGAGGTGTGTGTTTAAGATTGGTGCTTGAGATGTGGTGTTTTACATATATTGGTTGATTTGATATTATTTATTATGATGATTGGTAGGATTTTATGCTAAATGGAATTTATCTATATTCCTTTATTGTCATTGTTTATATACTTGTGCTTGATCCATACTAAATTGTGGAAATATTTAAAATGTATTAATATTATATTAAAAAAAAAAAAATTTACTAAGAAGGCAGTACACTCGTAGGTACAACAATTAGGAGTCGGTCCCCTACTGGCACTAGGTAGAGTTATGTGATGGAGTCATGTGGACAATTGAGAGAAGCGGTCAAAGGCGAACCTAAGAAGGTTCAGGGATGAATACTTCTAGTTAGAAAAAAAAAAAACTTCAGGCTGGGTGCGCCCCCATAATAGATGCATGTATTATACAGTGGGTATATATTGTCATTTCTACTAGGCGTATTTGGATTGGGGTGATGTCATGCTGTAGTCACGCCAGTCTCGGGATGATGGGTGTCCGAGACAGGTTGTGACAATGAATCCTATATATATTATTTTACACGTATATTTTTTCCTATTATGGAGACCAGAGTGAGATTTGGTAAAACTTTACCATTGCATTTGGTACACAGGATTCAAGATGAGATTAGAATGGTAATTGGAATGGTGGGACCAGAGTAAGATTTGGTAAAACTTTACCGCTGCGTTTGGTACACGAGATTCGAGATGAGATTAAAATGACCATGGGAATGGTCATTTTATTCTTATGTTTGGTACATAGGATTAAATTTCTTTCACATTACTAAAGATTATCTAATTTCACAAAACATAGGATTAACCAATACCTAGAACCAAGATAAATTACATGAAATTAGGTTTTAATTATTTATCGACCAAAAAATGCGATCAAATACTAACCAAATATTTGAATTAGAATGAAATTTAATTAAATTGACAAATATACCATTTGGAAATTTAATTGAATAACTATTTTATGCTTTGATGTCATTTCAATTTCACATGTAATTCCTTTTGTCAACAAACATAGAAATGGTAATGACCATTCTATTTCATCACTATACTAATTTCAATACTATTGTTATTCTTCTCCAACGTACCAGAAGCAACATACGAGTATAAAGTGTCAAAATCCATCACACTCTAATAAATCTAAGATATCTCCCTCTTAACAATTCATATTTTTTCCTTATTTTTTAGAGGACTCGTTTTTATAAAAAATATTAAATAAAAATATCGTACAGTTTGTAAGGTGATTAAATAGAGAAAATATCCAAAAAAAAACAAAAACAAAATAATAATCTAACCTTGACATCCTTGGTTCAAGTAGGATTGCCTTTGTATCCTAGCTCGCAGACGCACGGGTACTCTCCCAGACCGCTGTCAGAATCAACGCAGTAGCTGTTGTTTTTACACTCGAAATCATCGGAATTCTATGTATCGGCGCAACTCGAATTCCCACCGACCACCCAGTCCAGTACGATTGGAACCGCCACATTTGTTCGGTTTTGGAAATTCAGGTCCGTTAAATCCCAAGCGCCGCCGAATGTGAACCGCTCCGCTTCCGCTAAAAAACGCGTAGCTACACTGCTCGAAGGACCGATTATTCAGGCTAGTGAGCGAGGTGTTGTAGTACTTCAATCCCTTCGGAACAGCCGACTGGCAACACCCGATACCGGAGCAAGATCCGTTTTTTATATCCTCCGCTTTGAGACAGATCGAAACGCAGCCAGTGGTGAACCTTCAACAATCTGAGCCCAAAATCATGTCCACATTGCCGGAGTCGCAACTGACATCCGTGAACTTATTTAACTCTGATAGGAAGAAATTTAGAGTTGAGAAGAAGAAGAAGAAGAAGAAGAACTTTCGTAAATTGATCTCCCATTTTTCATTCAACACCATAAGGCTTTATACAAATAAGATCACAACTATTGAGAGAGAGAGAGACTCAACTCACACACATGCAAACCAAACCCACGTAAAACAGTACCTCCAAATACTATAAACTACCTAGACCCACTATCCTGTTGGAAAAGATGACAAGATAATTTTGTCGGTCGCAGGACATTTTTCCAAACCAAAATAGAACAGAAATAACACAGCTGATTTTAGCGTAGAAAACCCTCCTTAATTGAAGGTAAAAATCACGGGACCCGTAGGCCGCTTAAATCTTCCACTATAACAAATAATAGGATTATAAACCTCACACTTTGTGGATCACTCAAACAATATACAAAATTATTGTCTTCAATTTGTGGGTAAAAACTTCACAAATTGGCACTCACTAATATCTTCTCACAAATGGGATTTCTCTCTCTAACTCTCTGCGTATTTTTTTTGCAGAGAAGTTATATATTTTTCTTTCAGTTCACCTCCTCTATTTATAGAGGAGGATTTGATCAATTTGTCCGTCTGAACACAGGAGAAAAATTCAGCAAAGTGGGCACCGCCTCTTCCTTTCTTTGGTGAGTTGTCTTGCTCCTTTTTCTTACCTTCTTTATCTTTTTGTTTTCTTGTGGACCTTTTGTTCTACCTTTTCTTTTCTTGGAATTTTGGTCCAAAAAGTGCTCGATCATTGAAGGCTCCCATATTGGGAATAGAAATCACCCAACAAATCTCCCACTCACGACCAATTTGAGGATGAAGTTAAGCCTGCAACTTCATTACAAATTTCGAGCTTTTCTCTAGGTAGAGATTTCGTCATCATGTCAGCCCCGTTATCATTGGTGTGGATCTTCTCAAACTGTAGCAACTTGTTTTCTAATACATCACGAATCCAGTGATATCTCACGTCGATGTGTTTAGACTTCGAGTGAAAATTCGGGTTCTTGCTAAGGTGAATAGCACTTTGACTATCGCAGTGGAGTGTATACTTCTCTTGATTCTGACCCAACTCTTGTAGAAACTTCTTCATCCATAGGATCTCCTTACATCCTTCCGTGATTGCGATGTATTCTGCTTCTGTGGTGGATAAGACAACACACTTCTGTAATCGTGATTGCCACGAAACAGCTTCCCCTGCATATGTTATCAAGTATTCGGATATGGATTTTCTTAAATCCACATCGCTAGCCATATCTGCATCTGGATGTCCTTCCAATACAAGTTTACCATTGCCGAAACATAAACAATGACTGGATGTTCCCCTGAGATACCTGAGTACCCATTTGACTGCTTTCCAATGTTCTTTTCCAGGATTTGAAAGGAAATGGCTCACTACACCGACTGCGTGAGCGATGTCTGGTCTGGTGCATACCATGGCGTACATCAAACTACCAACCGCTTATGCATAAGGCACCCTATTCATTTCTGATTTTTCCTCTTTACTTGAAGGACATTGTCTCGCACTAAGCTTGAAGTGGCTTGCAAGTGAAGAACTAACAACTTTAGCTTTACTCATGTTGAATCTTTCAAGAACCTTTTCAACATAGCGTTCTTTAGATAGCCAGATTCTGTGATTCTACTTGTCACGAGTAATCGTCATGCCAAGAATCTGTTTTGCTGTTCCTAAGTCCTTCATTGCAAAGGACTTGCTCAACTTTTTCTTCAGCTTGTTAATTTTGGCACTGTCATGGCCAACAATTAACATGTCATCAATATAGAGTAGAAAAATGATAAAGTCAACATCAAAAAATTTCTTGATGAAGACGCAGTGATCCGCCGTTGTTCGGTTGTATTCATTTTTCTCCATAAATGAGTCAAACTTTTTGTACCACTGCCTTAGTGCCTGTTTCAGACCATACAAACTTTTCTTCAATCTGCATACCAGTTTCTCTTTTCCTTTGACTAAGAAACCTTCGGACTAGTCCATGTAAATTTCCTCGTCAAGATCACCATGTAAAAATGCAATTTTTACTTCAAGTTGTTCAACCTCCAGATTAAGACTAGCTGCAAGGCCAAGAACAACTCGGATTGAAGACATTTTTACTACGGGTAAAAATATTTCGTCAAAATCAACACACTTCTTCTGCCCGAATCCTTTCACAACTAATCTTGCTTTGTAGCGTGGTTGTGAGTTGTGTTCTTCATTTTGATCCTGTACACCCATTTGTTCTTGAGAGTTTTTCTACCCTGTGGTAGTTTCACTAAATCAAATGTGTGATTCTCATAGAAGGATTTCATCTTTTCTTGCATGACTTTTAACCACTCGCCCTTATGTTGATCTGCAACAGCTTTTTCATACCTTTCAGGTTCTTCCCCTTCAGTAAGCATCACATACTCATGAGGAGAATATCTGCGACTCAATTATCTCTCTCAGGTATATCTTCTCGGTTCTTGTTGGACTTGTTCCGGAATCGATTCTGATTCTGAAATGCTAGCTGGTGGAGTTGCATCATCAAGATCTGGTACCGCTCCCTCGTCACCAGAATTTGTTGGTGAAGAGCTAGGTCTGAGATCTACTGGAAATTTATCTGGTTGTGACTTTTCTAGTTTTTTAAAATCTCCAGCTATCTGATCTTCAAGAAACACCACGTCTCTACTTCTGACGATTCTTTTGCTGACAGGATCCTAGAGTCTGTAGCCGAACTCTTTATGGGCATATCCCACAAAGATGCATTGCTTTGCCTTTCCATCCAGCTTAGATCTCTCATCTTTTGGTATGTGAACACGCGCTCTGCAGCAAACACTTTCAGGTGTTTGTACGAAATGTCTTTTCCCATCCAGACTCTTTCTAGAACATCATAGTTCAGTGAAACTAATGGAGAAAGGTTGATTAAATCAACTGCTGTCCTCATTGCCTCCCCCCAAAAGGAGTTTGGTAGCTTTGCATCTGAGAGCATACATCTGACTTTTTCACAGATGGTTCTGGTCATCATCTCTGCGATACCGTTGTGCTGAGGTGTCTTTGGTACTGACTTTTCAAGCCTAATGCCAAATTTTCTGCAGTACTCTTTGAATGGTCCACGGTATTCGCCTCCGTTTTCTGCACGTACACACTTCAAATATCTGCCAGTTTCCCTCTCAACTTTTACATGAAATTGCCTGAAAATTTCCACCACTTGATCTTTGGTTTTCAAGGCAAAGGCCCACACTTTTCTAGAGTGGTTGTCAATAAAAGTCACGAAGTAAAGAGAACCTCCCAATGACTTATGACTCATTGAGCAGACATCTGTGTGTATCAGATCTAGAATATTCTTCCTTCTAGATGGTGGATGAGTTTGAAATGTAACTCTGTGTTGCTTTCCCATAACACAATCAACATAGGTTTGCAAAGGTGTGCCTTTCATTCCTGGTAAGAGCTCTTTCTTGGAAAGATTTTAAGACCTTTCTCACTCATATGTCCGAGCCGCTTATGCCATAGCTCGGTGGGGACTTCTTTCCTGGTTGTATTTACCTCTTATTTACATAACTTGGCTTCCGTGACATAGAGAGAGGTATTTTTCTTGTCTTTTGCTATCATCAAATTACCTTTAGTAAGCTTCTATCTGCTTTCACCAAAGTTATTGTTGTAGCCCTCGTCGTCAAGCTTCCCGGTAGAGATTAAGTTGAGACGGATATCAGGGACATGTCTCACGTCTTTCAAAAGTAGCTTGCATCCGATATTGGTTTCGATATAAACATTGCCGATACCAACAATTTCAGATACACCATCATTTCCCATCTTCACACGTCCAATTCTCCTTGAGTGTAAGATGAGAAGAAATCTAGTCGTGGCGTGACATGGAAGGAGGCGCCTGAGTCAACAACCTAGATTGAATGTTGGGACACAAGATTGACATAGTTATCATCTTGAACAATGACAGTTTCATTAATGACAGTAGCAGTGTCATTTATTCGAGTTCTGGCTTCCTAATTTTGGGATTGCTTTGCCTTCAACTTCCGACAATCTCGAATGAAATGTCCAGATTTGCCACAGTGATAACACTTCTTGTCAGATCTAAATTTGGATTTAGATCATCCTCTTTCTTGACCGTGGGGATTTCAACTTCTGTTTCTCCCACGCTTCTCTTGCCTGCCTTGCTTTTCTGAGACAAGCGCTTTAGACTCAGGAGTGTATCCTTCGTCTTTCGTCTAGACTCTTCATTCAACATTCTGTCTTTCACCATATCCATGGTAAGCTTTCCATCTGGAGCAGAGTTGCTAACTGACACGACTAATGTGTCCTAACTCTTCGGTAGAGAACTCAACATCAGCAATGCTTGCAACTCGTCATCTACGGTCATTTTCATAGAATTGAGTTGATTAATAATGCCTTGGAACTCGCTTATATGTTCCGATACGCTGCTTCCATCTTTGTACTTCATATTGACTAATCGTCGCATCAGATTTTTTTTATTCTGTGCAGTTGTCCTCGCATACATTTTCTCCAACTTTCGCCAAAGAACATAAGCATCATGTTCATTAGAAAAATTTTAAAAAATGCTCTTGTCAATCCATTGCCGGATTTGGGCAGCATATTTCCGGTTCTGCACGGTCCAGTCAGCGTCTGATGAGGTTGTCGATGTGCTTGTGGTTGATGTTGTTGTTGTTTCGCCGTTTTTGTCATCCGTTGTAGATGCCGCGTCCTGTGTTGGCATTACAATAGGTTTCCACAGATCTTTTATGTACAAAAGATTCTCCATCTTCGGCTTCCAAATTGTATAGTTAAATGCAGTCAATTTGATTATGTTGCCTATGTTCTCCTCCATCTCGATCACAGGTCTGAATCAGCAGGTTTCACTAGGTCCGGTACTTTGCTGCCGATGAATAGTACTGCGTATAGTACTATGTGAATAGTACCCATACGTATGAATAGTACCGTATGAACAGTACCGTATACACACCGTATATGTCCCGTATAAATATTGTGAATAGTATCGTATGAACAGTACCGTATAGATACCATATATACACCATATACGTCCTGTATAAATACTATGAGTAGTATCGTATGCGTACGTATGTATGTACAGTGTACGTATATACTAGTGTAGTATACTACGTATATGATCTCCTTCTCTACTGGGCTCCCAGCTCTCATACCACTTTGTTGGGAAAGATGACAAGATAATTTTGTCGGTCCCAAGACATTTTCCCAAATCAAAATAGAACAGAAATAACACAACGGATTTTAGCGTGGAAAACCCTCCTCAATTGAAGGTAAAAACCACGGGACCCGTAGGCCGCTTAAATCTTCCACTATAATAAATAATGGGATTACAAACCTTACACTTTGTGGATCACTCAAACAATATACAAAAATATTGTCTTCAATTTGTGGGTAAAAACTTCACAAATTGGCACTCACTAATATTTTCTCACAAATAAGGTTTTTCTCTTCAACTCTCTGCGTATTTTCTTTGCAGAGAAGTTATATATTTTTCTTTCAGTTTACCTCCTCTATTTATAGAGGAGGATTTGATCAATTTGGTTGTCTGAACACAGGAGAAAAATTCAGCAAAGTGGGCACTGCCTCTTCCTTTCTTTGGTGAGTTGTCTTCCTCATTTTTCTTACTTTCTTTATCTTTTTGTTTTCTTGTGGACCTTTTGTTCCACCTTTTCTTTTCTTGGACTTTTGCTCCAAGAAGGTGCTCGATCATTGAAGGCTCCCAAATTGGGAATAGAAATCACCCAACATACCCATTACATAAACTACTATACACTACCAAGACCCACTACCAACTACACTATCTAGAGAGAGAAAATACAATAGAACATAAGACCCACATGCAAGACCCACATAACCCACGTAAATGGAATATATCAAACTCTGAGAAGGAAAATGAGAAGTTTAACAAATTGGTCGAGGTGCAGAAGTCATGGGTCAACTGACCCGATTCGTTGTAGTAGGTGAATGCCATTATGTTGGAGATCCAAACGTGGGTGTCGGAAATAGAGTAGACCACAATATTGGTGCCTTCGATGGAGGGTTTTGGTGGGTTGAAGGAAGTGTTGCGGTCGATCATGAACCCAGGATCGATAGCATAACCATTTCCTTCGCCGACGCCGAAAGGTTAAGGGACAGTGAGGTTGCCGTAATTGGGCCCGTATCCAGGCTTGGTGAAGGTGGTTGATCCGGTGATGTTACTGGCATTTGTCTTTGGAATCGCTGTAGTCAATATGAGGCCACAAAAAGTCATAGCCAAGGAAGAAGAAGTAGGAGCATGTTTGTTTGCCTGACGTGATTAACCATTGTTAGTGTAATAATGGGCTTAGCCCACTTGGTCCATAGGGCAAAACTCTAACCCCACTTCCCCTATAAATACTCATGTATAGTTTTTATTTTATATATTCTTAATATATGTAACTTTATATTTCTTTCTTAATATATCAATACATGGTTTATTCCCCACTTCTAAATTATTTTAACATGGTATCAAGAGAAAGTCTTTTCTAGACCTGTTCTCAATAAAACTTTTGCAGCCCTAACGTTTCCGCCGACGCAGCCCATATTCTCTCAAGACTTTCGTTACTACTGCAGGCTTCATCCCTTCTTCGATATCAACAAACATCATATGACCGACTTCGTCTTGCATAGATGAACATAACGTCACCAAAATCACCACCACCGGAGTCCAAACGCGTTCTCACGCGCCACTAACAACCAGCAGTACCACCACTGTTCGCTGTCTCGGATTTTGGGCTCCACCGCCTCAACCAGGGCTCCAAATTCACCTCACGATATATCATTGGAACCGTATCAACAAGACAATTCAAACGATGCAACAATCAATACCGTACAACACTACACGTGCCCACACGCGTGGCTTGAAATCCCTGCGTTCTAGATCCACACGCCGACAATCTTCAGCCTCTCTTCTTCTGCTATGTAAGCCCTAGTCATCGCCACGTCAGCGCGTTTGACTGCCACATCTTCCACTGACCACCACATCAGCGCCACTCAACAAGCCTTTGCCACGTCATCGATTTTTTTGAGAAAATTTTC
This sequence comes from Eucommia ulmoides, assembly GCA_016647705.1. Taxonomy (NCBI): domain Eukaryota; kingdom Viridiplantae; phylum Streptophyta; class Magnoliopsida; order Garryales; family Eucommiaceae; genus Eucommia; species Eucommia ulmoides. The sequence goes on from CM028340.1 coordinate 960,677, forward strand.
TTCGGACCGGTTCATGTTTTTTTTTACTGGTTTTGTGCAAATTTGGACCAATTCCTGGGATTTTTTGACATTTTGATTCTATTTTCGGCCTTCATTTTGTGGTTTGAGGTTCACAGAATATACTTTCTGTTATATCCGTGTGGATCCTATATCAGTTCACCCGTTTTTCACCCGGTCCTTGCAGATTCAATATTGGTTCCTGAACAATTTCAGGATTTCGGATCTATCATTGATCTCCGTCAAATCAAATTCGAATCATATATTGTAGTTCTCTTTATTTTATTGATTCGATTCATCACTGAGATTTAATCGATTAAAGGGGCTCTCAATCGATTTTTCACGAGTATCGGTTCTTGGATAATTTTAGCATTCTGAATCCATCCGTGACAATAGTTTCTCCAGGATCAATAGAGATTTCTGTGGGTTCTTCACTCATTATCAGTGCCAAAGAGGGTTCGGATCCTACCTCCACTACTGTCACTATGTCTATTGCAGATTTGGTCTCATTTTTTCTTCATATCTTTTCCAACATTGGTAATGGTACAAACATTTTCCTTACTCTCTCACTTACTACAGGTAACTCTTATTGGTTCTTTGATTCTACTTGTTGCAACCATATGACATCCAATCCCCATATTTTTCTCAACTAAACTCTCCGCTATGAATATCTCTAGTATTCATACTGTTGATGGTTCTCAAATGTGTGTTACTTAGACTAGTTAGGTTTCTACTTCCCATCTTTTTGTTTCTGACACGTATTTGATTCTGAAACTCACCTTACATCTTTTGTCTGTTGGGCAACTTTGTGAATTAGGATTTGAAGTCATATTTTCTAATAGTGGTTGTCATATGCAGGATCCTCGAATAGGAGAAACTCTTGGGACTGGTCGTAAGGTTGGACTCCTATTTGAACTTACCAGTTTGTACCTTCCATCTCCAACTCCAACTCCAACTCCATCACCACCACAACCCCAAGTCCCTTTATCAATCTGTACAACCTCACCACCACTACTGGTATCCTCATCCTTATATCCACAACCAATAGTTGATCTTTCACTATCCCAAATGTAGCATGCTCAGTTAAGCCACATTTTATTTAGCCGACTCAAATTGCTTATCTCTAGTGGTCAGTTAGATGCAGTTTAACATGAGTCCTTTAAATGTATCCATTGCCAACTTTCCAAACAACCAACCATTCCTTTCAAAGAGAGTCAGTCTATTTTCCTTGCACCATTTAATATAATTCATTCTGATATTTAGGGGCCTTCTCCTCATACCTTGATGGGTGACCTTCGTTACTTTGTTATCTTTGTGGATGACTACTCTCGATATACATGGTTGTTTTTTATGAAACATCGATCCGAATTATTCCAAATATATTTCGAGTTTTCTTCTATGGTTCAAACCCAATTTTCTAGAAATATTAAAGTTTTTCACTCAGATAATGCAATGGAATACAAGGATCGTCCTTTTCTTAATCTGCTTCACAAAAATAACACGCTCCCCCATCGCTCGTGTCCCAGTACATCCCAACAAAATGGACAACCCGAATGTAAACATAGAATTATTCTTGACACAGTTCGTATTTTCCTCATTTCTTCATCATGTCCTGAGCGTTTTTGGGGTGAGGCTGCCTTCACAGCTGTTTATATAATAAACCGTGTCCCTTCCACTACAATCCAAAACTAGTCTCTATTTGAACAACTTTTCGGTAAAACTCCTGATTACTCTGAACTCAGAGTCTTTGGTTGCATTTGTTTTGTTCTTCTCAAACCACATGAACACTACAAACTGGAACCAATTGCTCGTCTATGTTGTTTTCTTGGATAAGGCATCAAATATAAAGAGTATCGGTGTTGGGATCCCATTTCTAAAATGCTTCGTATCTCACGACATGTTATTTTTTGAGAACATCAAATATTTTTTTCCTTACAATCATTTGACATGTCAACCCTCACCAACTTCAGATTATTTACTGATCCATCCATTGAGTTATTTCAAGATGATACAGTTCCAGGTACTGTTGAGTCTACTCTAACGCCACCTGTTACGCCCGGCCTTGTACTTATGCTGAGTCGACCACAGACCCACTAGCTGAACCCATTCCAGAATCACTAGCTAATCTCACTTCTCCAGCTCCAGCGACCATGTCTAAGACTTCTCATGTAGCCGATGAAATTGTACCAACTGCCTCTGAGACCTACGCTCCAAAACACCCTTACCGCTCTACCAGGGTAACTCATCGTCCACATTACCTTACTGATTTTCATTGTTTTTCCACTATACTTCATCTGCATAAGCCTCAATCCTATAAGGAGGCTAGTACTAATCTTCTTTTACAGATAGCAATGGATGAAGAACTTCAGGCCCTCGCTAAAACTCATACCTAGGATATTATTGATTTTCCCCCTAGAAAAACTTTTATTGGGTGCAAATGGGTGTTTAAAATCAAGACGCTCTCTGATGGCTCTGTTGAACGATATAAAACCCAACTTATTGCTAAAGGAATCGGTCAGGAATATGGTATTGACTATGAAGATATAGTTGCTCTAGTGTCGAGGCTAACATCTGTCCGTACACTTCTTTCCGTCGCCACCATTCGAAAATAGACTTTCTTTCAAATGGATGTCAAAAATGCATTTCTCACTGGTGATCTTCTTGAGGAAGTCTATATGCATACATCTCTTGGTCTAGTTGCTCCTAGAAATAAAGTTTGTCACCTTCGCCGTGCCTTACATGGTTTGAAACAAGCTCTACGTGTCTGGTTTGCTAAATTTAGCACTACTATTCATCATTTTGGGTTCACACCCAGTTCTCATGATTCGTGTAAGACCTCAACTTTTGACATATGTATAATTTAAGTCGTGTTTTAAAATATTTCAAAAATACCGAGGTAGGTTGCAATATAAATTATGTGAATTAAAATTTTAGGGGTTAGATTGTAATTTACATAAACCTTAAAATTTAGAATGGGTTTACTTATTATCCTAACTAGAATGAAGGGGGGCTGGGTGTAATTATAATATTATATACATATAGATAAAGGTGGTGAAGGAAAACAAAGGGAGGAGAGGAGGCCACTTGGCCGGCCGTTGATCACACACACATATCAATATATACATATATAAATAGAGATGAGAGAAGGATCAAGATGCGATCGGAGAAAATGGAGGTGTTGTCTGTTAGGGATGGGATCGGTCCGGCAGCGTGAGCTGTTCGTCGTCGTCATCTGGTGAGTGTGTGTGTTCTCTGTTTTCATCGTCGTTGCTGTGTTTGTGTGTGTGGTGAGTTTGGTCAGTGGGTGAACGACGGTGTTGGCGGTGAAGGTGATCGTTGCGGTCGTTCCAGTGAGGTAGCGGGTGTGTGTTTTGTTCGAAGTGTGTGCGTGTGTCGTTTGTGTGTGATCATAGCCATTGTCCGGTCTGTGTGGGCCTTGATCATTGAGGAGGTCTGCGGTGAAAGCCTCCGAAGTGGAGTGGAGAGAGAGAGAGAGAGAGCAGTGGGTGTGTGTGATTTGCGTAGGTGATGTGTGTGTGATCGTTCGGTTGAGTATGTGTGGGTGTGTTTCAGTTGTGGATGTGTGTGTATGTGTCACCGGCGGAGAGAGAAGCATGTGGCGTCGCCGTTCCTCCGGTGTGGGGAGATGTTCTTGATCGTCAGCCATCTGTGACGGAGGAGGGTGTGTCATCGTGGGTTGACTGAAAGGAAACAGAAACAGAAAATGAAAGGGAGAGAGAGTAGGTTCAGCGGGCAGTGATAGGGAAAAGTGAGAGCGGTCGGCGGCTGGAGTCAAACCGAAATAGAAACAGGGAAGAAAAACAGTAAAAAAAAAAGGAAGAAGAAGGGTAAAAAGGAAAAATGCACAAACCACCCCAATAAAAACTAAAACTCATCTCGCGGAGAGGTGGAAAATTCGGGGAAGGTAAAATTTTCAACTCTCTTAATATATGTATTTAATTGTCCCGTGGTTGATTATGAAACAATTTACTAGCATTGAAAATGTCGAAATGACAATAATAAATATTGAGACTGTTCACATAAATAAATTCGATATAGTAAACTGTAGCGGAGCAACACTCGTTGAATAGTAATATTTCACAATAAAAGGCAGGGAATAAGAAATTACGAAAATTAGGGCCTGTATTGCATGGTTAGGATATTTTTACATAAAATATTAATTTAAGCTCTGTCACTATTAGGTTCGCAAGCACCGGAGTACCGGGAGAGGATAGTCGGTAAAAGTCTTCGGAACGAATTTCTAGATGAGTGTACTATCTTCTTGCAAAAATCTATTTTCATATATATATGATAAAATATGTGTTACTTAAAACGAGACGATTTTATAAATGATATGGATCAAGTAGGTTTTGGGTGAGTTGGTAAAGTGGATTTTCGTTGAATTATGTTGGTTTTAAAGAAAGTAGAAAAATGATACGTTGAATTTGGTGATTTTAAAGGAGAGTGGAAAAATGCCTGGTTTTCTAAGACAAAGGTGAAAAAATGGCTTTTTTTGTTGAAATTAGTGGGTATTTTTAAAAGAGAGTGAAAAATATGATTTTGGATATTCTCCCCGAAAGGGTTGTGGATTATATTCTCCCTGTAAGGGGTATGAATTTTTGACGATATTGTTGATTTGGACGATGCCATAATTTTCTTCCCGAAAGGGATGTGGATATTCTCCCCGTAAGAGGTATGAATTATATTCTCCCCGTACGGGGTGTGGATTATATTTCTCCCCGTAAGGTAAAAGGTGTGGATTTCTTCCCGTAAGGGATGTAGATATTTTTCCCCATGGGGGTATGGATTATACTGCGCAGTTTGTTCCGCTAGGAAGGCATATCCTAACGGATGGTACGGTACCATTGCAACTCCCAATCATGAGGTTAAAACGATCACTATAGCTAGCCAGAGAGAGTGGTGTGGTGTTTGAGGTGTGGTGTTTTGTCATATATGGTAATGTGGTGTTTTATTATATCGACTTGGTGTTTTATCATATTATTTTATGCTGATGGTTTGGATGGATTTCATATATTTGATATATATATTGATGATGATTCTGAATGGTAGGAAGAATGAGTTTTCTCGTGGTATATGATTTTTATACTATTGTTCAAAATGTGTTTGTTTATACGCGTTAAGCTTGATTCATTTAAATGTTGTATTATTTAAAATGTATTATTATTTTAAAATATTTTTATTAAGAAGACAGTACACTCGCAGGTGTTGTAGATAGGCGTCTGTCCTCTACTAGCAATAAGTCAGATCCGGAGGTATGATAGGGAAATAGTTTCTTGAGGGTATTACTTGAGGCGAATCAAATGAGAGATTTTGAGTTTTGTATCTTGGATATTATTGAAAATTTTGTAGGGATAAGAGTGTCCCCGAGTAGAGAATGTATATATATATATATATATTTGGTTGACTTTTGTGATTATATATTTATGCGTGTATGTTGTTATCTATAGTGATTGTCTTTCAGGTGAGGTCGTGTCGACGTCACGCCAGCCCCACAGTGACGGGTGTCTGGGGTGGGGTGTGACAATTCGACTCTGTTTATTCGCCATATTACCAATGGTATTAACCTTCTTTTGCTGTATGTGGATGATATGGTTATTACTATAGATGATTTACGTGGTATTTTTGAACTCAAAAAGTTTCTCAGTGGCCAATTCGAGATGAAAGATCTTGGCGTGCTCACCTATTTTCTTGGCCTCGAAGTCTCATCTTGTATATCTTACTGTTACTCGCCCTGACATTGCCTATATTGTTCATCAGGTCAACCTGTTCTTGTCCGCTCCTCGAACCACTTATTACTGGATTGTTCTTTGCATTCTTCGGTATGTCAAGGGTACTTTATTTCATGGGTTTCATTTCTCAGCTCACTCTGCTCCTGTCTTACAAGGTTATTCTAATGCCGATTGGGCCGGAGACCCCACTGACAGATGTTCAACCACTGGTTACTATTTTTTTTTTTGGTAATTCTCTCATTTCTTGGTGTAGTGAGAAACAAATTGTGGTTGCTCGCTCCAGTACTTAAGTTGAATATAGTGTCATGGATGATGCAACTCAAGAGCTTCTCTAGCTTCAATGGCTACTAGCTGACATGAGCATCTCTTCTCCTGCATGCACTATCCTACACTGTGACAACATGAGTGCTATTCAGATCGCTCACAATGTTGTATTCCATGAGCGTACAAAACACATTGAGACTAATTGTCATTTCATCCGTCATCACATTCTCCAAAATACGGTTCATCTACAATCCATCAGTTTAGCAGATCAGATAGCAGACATTTTTACTAAGGCTCATCTACCCGGACGTTTTCACTCTTTGATTTCCAAACTCAAGTTCACCTTCCACTTATCGCCTTGAGTTTGAGAGGGGATGTCAGTGTAATAATGGACTTAGCCCACTTGGCCCATAGGGCAAAACCCTAACCCCACCTCCCGTATAAATACTCATGTATAGTTTCTATTCTGTATATTCTTAATACATGTAATCTTGTATTTCTTTCTCAATATATCAATACATGGTTCATTCCCCACTTCTCAATTATCTTAATAACCGCAACTCCGACTTTCTGATGAAGATGACATGAAAACTTTGGGAAAATTACATTTTAAGCCTCTATATTATGCCCTAATAGTACAAAAATCATTCTTAAGTCTTTAATTAAATTTGCGTGGAATTAAATTAAGCTTTTGTGTTATACCAAGTCAAGCTCATTCTAAACATTTCTTGGCCCCTTTAAAACCCATGTTGAGAATAGGTCTTGGTTCTAGATAAATTTAGTCTCTAATTTGAATAATTTTTAACATTAATAGTCTAACATTGGATTATATTTAAATGTTATTGATGTCACTATTTGAATTAATTTAACTCTTGATCAAATCAACATCTGGGTTGTTAGATATGGAATTATGGGATTAGCATTAGATTGATTGATCTTCCTAACTCTGGTTCCAGCAACACGATGCATCGCGAGTGGATCTGCCGACCTTTGCACCTCTGGTGTGAGAATCAATAGTGATTTCTCAAAGAAATTTCACAAGAGTGTTGACTAGGAAATGTGTGTGTATGTGACCATATACTCATGCTCTAGTATTTATAAGATATAGAAGAGTTGTTCGACAAATTGTTCTTGAATCTCGGCCTATTTACATTAGTGTTGCGGATTTGGTGAGATCTGATGGACCGTTATTTTAGAAACAATAACGACTCTTTCCTAAACAAGAGAAAACCGTTACAACCATCCCCGAGCGGAGATGACAATGATTGGCACAACTCAGAGTCGATGGCCCTGCTCGAGGTAAGGTGGTTGAGGCCTTCGTCCTGCTTTTCATTGTTAGGGCAATGTTTAGAGTCAGTTTGCTCGGGAACGATCATGCTCGGGTAGTAGTCAGTTAGGGAAAAGCAAGTCTTCGTAATTCCACGTGTGGGGCACGTAGCAAATGATGGGCCCAATTTAGTTTCCTCCTCATAAACACTAATAATACATGCCTAATACTTCGTCAATTAGAGATGACGTTTTTTCAGAGAAAAAAAAAAAAAAGTCATAAAAATTATAAAATAATAAAATCGCAAGTAGAAGTCAACATACAAACGTGTAAATCATAAGATGCATGTTTTGATATTCTCATAACAACATAATTCAATAACAAAATAAAAATAAAAATGTGTATGTAAACCAATCAACGGGGGTTATTGATTGGATGTATCATACGACTATCCAAACTCTGCCCAGAAAACACACCTGAATCCGTATCAGGATTTATTGAAACAGAGTAAAGATCTGAATTTGCTTCTACATTTGTGATCAATGCCACGGTTTCTTCAAAGCTTTCTTCATGACCTGCCCATGGATGTCTAGTAAAAATCCTTAACCTCTCCAGTTCCATCGCCACTTCCTTCATGGAAGGTCTCTCTTCTCCTCTCAACTTTAAGCACCGTTTCACAAGTTGAGAGATTGCCTGGAGTTGCTCTAAAGTCCCTTCTCTCACGACCCGTTGATCAAGAACCTGAAATAATCGATTTTCCTTAACCGAAACAATGAAAAAGGTGGCCAAATTCCTCTCCGATTCGACTTGTGATGGAATAAGCGGTTTTCTTCCAGTCAGAAGCTCAGCAAGAACAACGCCAAAACTGTAAACGTCGCTCTTTTCTGTCAATTGGCTTGATTGGAAGTACTCTGGGTCTAGATAACCCAATGTGCCTTGAACTAGAGTCGTTACTTGAGTTTGATCCAATGGAACCAATCGCGACGCCCCAAAATCTGAAATTTTTGCTGTGAATTTTTCGTCTAACAATATGTTTGCCGATTTAACGTCTCTGTGAATAATGGGTTTTGAGGCTGCTGAATGAAGGTAAGCCAATGCACCTGCGGCTTCAGCAGCAATTCTCAAACGGTTATTCCATGAAAACCACGACATTCCTCCACTGTGGTGGATATGGTGAAAGAGGGTATCATTCAAAATAAATTCATAAACCAAAAGGGGTACTTCGGTCTCCAAGCAACATCCCAAGAGCTTCACCACATTTCGATGGTTTACTTGTGTGAGAATCACCACCTCGTTGATGAATTGCTCGATTTGGGTCTCATCCATTACTCTTGATTTCTTGATTGCCACTACACTATGATCAGGTAAAACACCTCTGTAAACTGTGCCATAGCCGCCTCGGCCCAGGATTTGGTCGTCAGCGTAGTTGTTGGTGGCTCTTTTGAGTTCATCGGCTGTGAAGACCTTTGTTGGCTGCACGCCGCCTTCAATGGAGGAAACTTGCTGCTTAAGCAACATGCCCCCGTTTTGTTGGAAGAATTTATGTCTGAGTTGAACCAGTTTTCTTCTTTTAATCATGAAATACATCCATGTAATGCCAATGAATAGGCACAAGAAGCCAAAGCTCATGCCTGCATTTCATTTCATTATTCAAATTAGAAACAAAATTAAAAAAAAAAATCAAAAGAATAATTGAAGAAGAAGAAGAAGAAAGGATTACCTAGAGAGAACTTGATAACTGGAAATTGGGAATTCTTGGCAATGCAAACACCTTGACCCTTTAGGCCATGGCCAAAGTATCCAGGTGTACAAGAACAGTCGAAACTCCCCGGTGTGTTCTTGCAAATCGCATTGGTTACACATGGATAGTTGTTTGAATCGTCACACTCATTTCTATCTGCCAACAAAATCATCACAAGGGTAAGCAAAATCAAAACCCAAAGTGAGAAATTCAGAGCTTATGATGGGCAAATCAAAGAGACTAACCATGGCAGCCGGGGCTGAGATAGGGATTGCCCTCGTACCCTTTCCGGCAGCTGCAAGTGTACCCTCCCAATCCACTGTCTGAATCATTACACTCACTATTTTGTTGACAAGCGTAAGCATTTGATGCCTGGGCTTGCGCGCAACTCAAGTTTCCGATCGCCCAATCGAGCACCACTGGGACCGACTCCATTGTTCTGCTCATGAAACTTTCGTCGAGCAGGTCGCCTGCACCGCCGAACCTGAATTTTTTCTCCTCCCCCAGAAAAGCGTAGCTACATGGATCGAAAGACCATACCTCTTTGTGGTCGTTTAAGCTCTCCAGAGCAGCTCCAAACCGCTTCGTACCTTTGGGTATGGAGGTTTGGCAACACCCAAGACCAGAACAATCGCCTTCAACCACGTCTTGCGATCTGGTACATGTCGATATACAGCCCTTGCTGAAATTGCGCACGCCGGTGACTGCTAACACCGCCAAATCGTCGCAGCCGATCACCGTGAATTTGTTCAAATCGGAGAAGGCGAAGGGGAGAGCCTTTAAGTTGATCGACGCCGTGTTTTCATGGATCGAACCGCCGGTTTGATTGTAGCAACGGGAAGCAAGCCAGTTCTTAACGCGGACTTCAGTGCCGTTTATGTCTATCACCTCCAGATTACCTGTACCCAGGAAGGCTTTGGCCGGAATCGAAGCCGTGCTGCAGTTGATTTCGAACGGTGAGTCCAGAGCACAGCCGGTTCCGATGCCGATGCCGAACGGGTACGGGACAGTCAGATTCCCGCATTTGCTCCGGCACTCTGGCTTTGCGATTGTGCTGTCATTGGTTATGGAACTGACGGTGGTTGCCGAGGCGGTAACGGCGGCAGAAAATGCCGCCGGAATCAATAGAAGATAGAACAAAATACACGTCGGAAGCATTTTTGGTTGGCAGACATTGGAGCTGGTGCGCGCCATTTATAAACATTTCCAATTTCAACAGTAGGCCAACGTTTTGTCTGTATTCCGATAACATAAATAATGGAAACTTTCACTATCCGCCCGAAAAGTTTACCTATATTATCAAATAGACCCCTTAAATTTTAAAATTTTATATAACCTTCATGGTGTTTATTTTATGGAATTAAAGTCTTCTAATTAAAAAAGTAAAGGTAAAAAATAGTCTACTCCTAAAAAATAGCCTCCTTCTTTTTTTTTATTTTTTTATTTTTTATTTATAATCTATTAACAAAATATTTTTCAGTTTCTGATACGCAATTACCAAAATGCCTCAACTCGTTCTTAAGATTGTATCCCTGTTTTAACATCATAGTTATAAAAACTGTATTGTCATCCAAATCATGTGCTACTATATTTGAAAAAAAATAGATCTGCAATATCAATCAAAGAAAAAAAAAGCTTAAGAAAAATCAGTCCAGCTAATATACACCAAGACTTAAAATCAACAAATTAGAGATTTTGGACTAAGTCAATGCACCAATTAGGCTATTATTTTTTATTTCATAAAAAAGTGAAACATATACATTACCTAAAAAATGAATGCCCATTAGGTGAAATTAGTGTAGGTTGGCCCCTGCAAAATTCACTATAATAACCATCTCGTCTTTCTCTTTATTTTTATATATCTATATATAATGTTAGGAGGTTGTAATACAGTAACTCATTTGATTTATATAGTGGCTTGCGAATTATCAAGTGATCGATTTATGACATAAATCTAACACCTACTTTTAAGTGTAATCCCGCGGTTTGCACAGATGATTGACTACGAGAAAAATATATAACCTTCGGTTTATACAGATGATTTAACTATGAGCCATAAGGGAATGAGAAACGAATTCTCATAATCTTGGTTTTAATATTATGTTAGGAGTTTTCAATTTAAAATCATATAGGGTTAAGTGGAATAACTTCTTTGACTTATATCGGGATTTGGCAACTCACAAATTTAACATAAGACCCCTCAATGTTGACTATGGCCTCGTTTGTTAACATAATTGAGCACTTAAAACTAAATGCATTAAATACTTATTAAATTAAGTGCGTTCAATAACAAAATGAAATAATAACGTAAGTAAAATGTGACTCACTTATTTTTTTCAATCAAACATCTATCTACTACAACCATCATTCAACATCAATATTATAAAATTTTATAAAAAAATTTACATAAAAATAATTATAGATAGAGAAAGTACTAAATTGATTAAAATTAAAAAAAAATAAAAAATACAAAGATAAAGTTGTAGATAAAAAAATATTTTATAAAAGAAAATAGTAAAAATTATTTTAGAGACAACAATTTGCATAAAAATAATTTTTTTAAACTAAAAATAATGAAAAGGTAAATATTTCACTTGATAAATTCAACACTTAAATATTTAATCACTTATAAATTTTTAACATTTAATTATGAGCATTATCAAACAAGCCTAACTAAAAAATTCACCTAAGAGGTTGACTGCTTACCCAATGATTCTCTCCTTTTTTGAAGGCTTAAGAATAGGTCAGTCCATGTGCATAATTCTAAAAATTCAATTAGAGATGACTTTTTTGTTTAAAAAAAATTAAATAAACAAATAAAAAATGGTAAGAGGCTAAGAGCAATTATATGGTAATAAAAAGAAAGGCAGAAGTCTTTGTACAGTGTGGCATGATCATGATTTAATTACTTATATAATAATTCTTTTTTTTTTTCCCAATCAAACGTGGTTTACACGGCTGTGCATAAAATATGTAGATTAAATAAAAAATAATAATTAAAAAAAATACCAGAGAAGATGAAATATGGTTGTTGCAAAGTAGGCAGAAACTTATCAACCCTGACTTTTTAATATACTCATAATTATTTTATAAAATCAAAACATATTTGAAAAAAAGTGATTTAACTATGATTGAGTTTTTTTCAAAAAATAAATAAATATTATTATATTAATAACAAAATAAAAAAAATTATAGGGAGGCTCCAAAATTTGGGATCTCTAGGCCACCCCCTTGATGGCCTAGCCTGAGGGCCGGTCATTTTTCTTTTTTTAGATGGTGATGTATTTCAATTAGAGTTTTCTACCACACTTCACCAATCAAATTATATTGAGAAAATTTCAACCAGGGGATTGACGACGTAGTGTAAGACTTCATCCTGGCCTCATGACTTAAGAACAAGTCTTAATCCATTCATAATTTCAATATCTGCAATAGAACAGAACAAAATCTAACGTCTAATAGTTTGGGTAGAAAGCCAATAGACCTGACTCACTTTCAAAAAAACGTCTTGTAAGAGGGAGATTGCTCTAGATTTTATATATAGTTTAGGATCAAGTAACACAAGTTGTATATATTTCGTCTATTGCATCCCCAATTTATCTAAATAGAAAACCATTGTTCAGAATTTACCAAAATTCGACAAGGTCTAATAAATATAACCGTTGCACTTTAATCTAAATGACAAAGAGAATGTATCTATGAAAATACTATAGAAATATAAGGTGCAATTCAGTCAAATCACAAGGATATAAACTGCCATTATCCCTATTTTTATTTTCATTTAATGAAAAAACAAGCCCAAAACAATTACTTTGTTAGCTTTAATCTAGGGTCGAACCGGCAAAATTTACCATAATAATCGTCTCATCTTTCTTTTTATTTCTATAGCTATATATATAATGGTAAAAAATAGTACACTTGTTAACATTAGAGTAGCATATACATTCTAGTTAACATCAATTAGTGATCGATTACGACTCAATAGTTAACATTAATTAAGTTGACTGCTTACAAAATGATTCCTTCTTTATTAGACGGCTTAAGAATAAGTCACCCCATTGATTTTTAATTAATTTAAAGACAATTCACTAAATTTAATATTGTAATAGTCTAATCCATGCCTAATACTAAAAGTCATTAGACATGACTAATTTTTTTTTTATTTTTTTTTGGTTTTTGGAAAAAATTATATTTTTTTGTCTAATTGCATATTTGGTCACTCAAATTGCACATTTGGTCCCTCAAATTGCATTTTTCTTTCAATCTTATAAACATTGTTAACTAATTTGGAGGAAAATTTTGTTCTGCTCCGCACATTGCTTTCTAATAGAGATATTTTTATCATTCTATTATTCCACAAATCCTAACTTGTTTTTTTTTTAATCATTTTCCTAATAATGATTCCTCTGAAGAATAAGAGAGAGAATACTGAATCGTTGCTATGAAAAAGCATCTTACGTTTAGTGGAGTTATGAAATGACAAAAATATACCCATTAGAAAGCCAGAGCACAACCTATTTTTTGTCCAAATTTTTTCGGAATTGAAACAAATGTGGGATCAAATGTGCAATATGATAAATCTTAGGGTTCATCTAGACACTCACCACATACTTTAGGGAACCAAAATCTAATTTCCCCTTTTCTTAAAAAAAGAAATGGTAAGAGCAATCATATGGTAATAAAAAGAGGGGTTAATAACACTTTACTCCCTGTAATTTGGTCTATTTGCACTTATTCTCCTGTGTTAGTACTTACCCTATGTGATTTTGATTTAGGTGCACTTACCCCTTTATCAAGAATGTAAGTAGTGATTTCTAAATCATAAGGATGTAAAATGCAAATCGATTAAATCATAGGTAAAATGCTTTTAACCCTGAAAAGAAATGGTAAAAGCAATTATATGGTAATAAAAAGGAAGGCAAAAGTCTTTGTAGCGTGGCATGATAATGATTTCATTACTTGTTTATTCATTTTCTTCCAGTATGTGGCCTACACAACTATGCATAAATGTGTACACATTCCTACACATTTAACCACATATATAATACACTATAAATATAAAAAAATCCATGTATCATGAGTTCCTTTTTTGCAATTTCATTGACTGAGTCCAAATATTTTTTTTTCCACCAAGAATTCCTTTTGGCCATTACCTGACCAAACTACCCCTTACTCAATTTTCACCCCTAATTTCACATCCATTTTCGCAACCGCACCGTTGCTGTTCGTTGTTGCCGTCGCTGTCGACTTCGCCATCTCTGTTCGAGTTCGCCGTCGTCGTCGTCATCATCGGCGCCGTCTCCGTCTCTGTTCGTCTTCACCGCGCTATCGCCGTCCCCCGTCATTGTTCGCCTTCGTCATTCACCGTCGCCGTTTTGCCCCCATCGTTCACCGTCGCTGTTTATTCTTCTATTCAAATCCGTTGTTGTTCATCGTTGATGAAAATCCACAGCCGCAAGCCTGCCAATGATTCCATAGTTACATTACCTAGGGTTTGGATTAAAAAGTATTAAATTACACTTTCGTCCCATGATTAATTTTAGTTTCAATTTTATTTTATTTTATTTTATTATTTTTTTTTTCACTTTCATTCCTAAAACTTCATTGGTATAATTCCAATTAAAATAGTGTTAATTATATTTTCTCCCTCATTAGTTTTAGTTTCAATTTTTTCTTTTTCTTTTTTCACTTTCATCCCTAAAAAAATAGTATTAAATTCGTAGAATTCCAATTACAATAGTATTAATTACATTTTCGCCCTCATTAATTTTAGTTTCAGTTAGTAGTCAAATGTTACATTCAACACGCATGTTGAATATAATATTGACTAATCACAACTGTTTAAAAATAACTGCAATTTATTAGACATTATTATATTCAATATGCATGTTATATTAGTATCCAAAACACCTGGGTTCAATCGGAAAAATAGTCAATGTTACATTCAACACGCGTGTTGAATGTAACACTTACTAAATCATGCCAAATATTCAAAAAATAATATGTGTATTGAATGTAATATTGTCTACTTTTCTCAAAATCAATTTTTAGAATATTGTTAGATGTAATCTGATTAAATCAATTTGTTTCGGAATATTATTAACACATGCATGTTGAATATTATCAACACATGAATAAGAGATATTTTCTTATCATCCAAAACACTTTAATTGAACTAATTCAACCAAATTTAAATTCTCGTCATGCACAAAAATTGATAAATCCAAACATCATAACTTGAAGTAAACTTCTAATCAATCCAAAAATATTGTCTGAACTAGACAATTGTGCACGTTGAAAATGTGATACTCAATCCAAACATAGGGGGGGTAATTCTCATCATTTTATCAAATTTGATAAAATCAACCGAAGAACAAAACAGTAAAGTATCGGTGTTCACAAACAATATACATGTTGAATGTAACACTATCTGATTTTGTAAAAAATTCAAATACAATATGAGTGCTGAATGTAACAAACTGGCGTGTTGAATGTAATATTGTTTGAATTAAGCATAAGAAAAAATGACCTATTAATCCCAAGCATAGGAGATATCTTCTTACCATCGAAAACACTTTAATCGACTTATCTCAACCAAATTTAAATTCTCATCATGCTCAAAACTTGATAATCCAAAACATAATAAGCTAAAGTAACTTCTAGTCAATCCAAAAATAAAATCAACCGAAGAACAAAACAATAAAGTGTCGATGCTCACAAACAATATACGTGTTGAATGTAATACTATCCGATCTTGTCAAAAATTCAAATATAATATGAGTGTTGAATGTAACAATTGTGCGTGTTGAATGTAACACTTTAATCGACCTAACTCAACCAAATTTAAATTCTCATCATGCTCAAAACTTGATAATCCAAAACATAATAAGTTGAAGTAACGTCTAGTCAATCCAAAAACATTGCCTGAACTAGACAATTGTGCTTGTTGAAATGTAACACTCAATCCAAACATACGGGGGATAACTTCTCATCATTTTATCAATTTTGATAAAATCAACCGAAGAACAAAACAAGAAAAGTGTCAATGCTCACAAACAATATATGTGTTGAATGTAACACTAACCGAAGAACAAAAATAGGAAAAGTGTCGATGCTCACAAAATAATATATGTGTTAAATGTAACACTGTTTAATCTTGTCAAAAATTCAAAAACATTATGAGTGTTGGATATAACGCCTGTGCTTGTTGAATGTAACACTCAATCCAGCATAGAGGAACAAGAGAGAGTAAAAACATAGCTTACTGAAAATTCTAGGGCTTCAACAAACACAAGAATCAAGAATTGAAAACAAGAAACGATTGAATTGGCGAAGCTAACAATTTTTCTGTAGATCGTCGATGGAGGAGACCAAAATTCATCGTTGATGGGGGAGATCTAACTGATATAATTTCATCAATTATTTCATCCCTAAAACCTAAAACAATTTTTGCAAATGAAATCAAAATCGAAATGAACAAATCGAAAATTGAAATTGAGAGAGAGAGGTAGGAGCTTATATGGTTGAAAGGGACATGCACTAGGAGGTCAACAAATAGAAATCAGGAACAATAATAAGTAATGAATGGAAATATGTAAATAGAAATCAATGAAAGACATCAAATCTCAATCTGCAAAAATGGTTCGGCGACCTACAAAATTTGCGAATACATGAGATCTAACAACCGATTAGATCTAATTGATGAGGGAGACGATGATATCGAGCGGCGACGGATACGACGGCGATGGACGATGATTAATTAGGGGACAAATGATCGACAACGGACAGTGATACCAATCTGTAATGGTGGCGACGGTTGAATGGCGAGGCAGAGAAGAAAATGGAAGTGTATGGCAGAAAAAAATGACGATGAATCATGTGACAATTGAACGGTGATGGACGACGATATCGTTGGACACGGGCGACGACTTTTGAATCGGAGGCAGAGAAAGAATAAGAAGAGCACAACGAGAAGGAAGAGAGATTAGGGTTCAAATGCAGCATGAGCAAAACGGTAATCTAACATTGGGCATTTTTTAAAATTGGGACTAATTAATCAGTTCAAAAAATGATTAAGATAGTACTTAGTGGTTCAATTTTAACTAATTGGTATTTATTGGTAGATGAAAAGTTAAAACAGTACTTAGTGGTAATTCTTCCTATAAAAAATACAAAATAAGTATGCTAAATCTCTCATTGCTTTGTTACTTGACCCTAACTTGTATATAAAGACGTTAACCAATCCTCATCTTACAAAGATTCTTTTGAGGGTCAGTTAGGCCCATTGAATTTCTAAATATTATTAGAGCCAATTTTATTTTATTTATTTATTTTCCAGATGTTGAGCGTGTTGAATCCTACATCAATGTTGGGCTCCTGATATCCGTTCTCAGTAGTTTGTCAAAGTCCACCTTGCACGTGAGGGGCAACGTCAATCCCTCATTGATGTTGGGCTCTAGATAATCTGTTTGCAATGGTTTGTCAAAGTCCACTCTACGTGTAAGGAGGTGTGTTGAATCACACATTGATGTTGTACTCCTTGATATCCGTCCGCAGTAGTTTGACAAAGTCTACCAAGCACGTAAACATTGCTTATGTTACCTAATCCTGAACTATAATCTAAACGCTTTGGGCCATTGGATTTCCACACAATATCACATTTAACACATTCATTGCCATTAATACCCTAAAGCTTGAGCCATGAGGGAAGAAGGCCTGCCAAAGAACTTGGCAGTTGATGAGTCCATAACTTAGTAGGTCAACAAACCTAGTTCATGTGGAGATCTTTATCTTATTCTTTGTTCAATTTCATTGCAGTTGCTTAGGAGCGGGGTGGGGCCTGATCTTGGGGAATGGGAAGTCCATCAAATTTTGGGAAGATTGTTGGATGACTTTGGGGCCCCTCAAGTTAGTGTTCCCTAAACTATACTCTCTAACACGCAACCAAGATGCCATAGTTAGTGACCAGGGAAAATGGTCGTGTGTGAGGTGGTCTTGGTCTATTTTTTTCAAACGGAATCTTTATGGATGGGAGCAGGATGATTTGCACTATTTTCTCATCTCCCTGGAGGAGGTATCTCTTAGCCAAGACTGAGAGGACTCATTAATCTGGAAACTCGCTACCAATGGGAAATTTTTGGTAAGATCAACTTATGAGGAATTAGAAAAGTCACTTGACCCTCTGGAGAACCCTTCACACTTCCATTGGAAAGTTGTGGCTCCCCCCAAAGTCGAAGCCTTTTGTTAGACCCTAACTATGGGGCGGGTTTTAACAAGGGAATCGCTCTACCTCAGGGGCTTATCCCCCTCTCGAGCACACTTTGCCCGATGTGCGAATCTTGCTTGGAGAGTGTTAACCACTTGTTTTTTTCTTGTACTTGGACTTAGGGTATTTGGGGAGGTATTCTATCATGGGGGGGGGGGGGGGGGGAGGGGGGGGGGTAGAGCTTTGCTTCCCTAAAAATATAAATCTCTTCTGCTTATCTTGGTATGGCTCTCTCGAGGTGGATTCCATAGGATTATTTGTGAGTCTATATTATGCGCTTCATTTTGGTCGATTTGGTTAGCCATAAATGAAAAAGTCTTTCGGTCCAAGACCCCTCCCCCCTTAGAAGTAGTTTGGTTGATCAAGGTTAGGGTGGCCTTATGGGTCTTAGCTAAGAGGCCGAAACTTGGCTACTCGATTAGAGACTTATTTCTCTCCATTAACAGTCTAAGATCGCACAAACTCCATAAGAAATCAAGTCCAAATTGTCATGGGTTCTGCCCATTGTAGGTGAATTGAAATTCAATGTAGATGGGTCATCTTTAGGGAAACTAGGGCCCTTGGGTATTGGCAGAGTTCTAAGGAACTCTTCCGGGAACACTCTTTGTATTTTCTTCGAATTTATGGGGGCCATGGACTCTAACCAAGCAGAAGTCTTGACAATTCTGCGAGCCTTAGAACTCTTTAACTACTCTCAACTGAAGCAACCATTCATTCTTTCAATTGAAAGTGATTCCCTCCTTGCAGTGTCAGAGTTCAAAGGTATCTCCTCTTTTCCTTGCAAGTTGAGTAGTTTTTTTTCACAAGTATTTAAATCTAGCAAAGTATTGCCCTAGGGTAAAAGTGGATCATACTTTTAGGGAAGCTAACTTCGTTGCCAATAATTTAGCAAAATACAGGGCAAATAGGGGCCAATCAGTTTGCGAGTGGTTCCTAGAAGATTAATGTTTTTGCCTTTTTTTTTTTCCCTATTCCTCTTGTACTATTTTTCCCCCTATTTGTTTCTTTCGCATTTTTTGTTTCACCAGCAGGTGCAGTGGCTTCAACTCGGTGGATAGAGATAAGCCCCAATGCGAGTGGCGATCAAGAAATCCTATGGATGTTGGTAACTAAACCCCTTGTGTATTTTGAGCTTCAACTTGGAAAAATATATTTTTTTGATCTTATATATATATATATATATATATATATATATAAACAATATTTTATATAATTTTTAAAAAAAAAAAACAGTTTCTCTCTCGTTTCCCGAGAATGCCAGGGTGAGGGAACTCATGTTAGATAATTTTTCCTCTAAGCGATGAAGCAGAGATCTTTCTCCACCTTTCCTCTCCGCCACTGGGGAGTTGTAAATATTGAGAGATGATCATTTGTGGATACCAAGGATCACCCTGCTTGAATAGTTTCAGGCATATCTCTCTATCCTTGAGCACACATGGGTATCACTAAGGGTTCGGAATTTGGGTTTAATTCGTGGGTTATTGGAGACTTTATAGCGAGGTGAGAGTGGTTGAGTTTTCCCATGGGGCTGGCCCCACTCACTTTTGAGAGCTGAGTTTTTTGGCGAGGCTTGCGTCTAGGGATTAGCTCATCAGTGCTTGGAAGCTCCTCTTGTAAGACCTCAATTACAGTAAGTACGTTATTTTGGTTACATTTTAGTGTAACTGGAAAAAAATAATAATAAATAAATAAATAAAAAATAATAATAAGAATAAATTCAGGGTGAAATTGGGTCAATAAAAAATTCAAATTCAAAATCTAAGGGTCAATTCGCAAATTTAGAGAAAATTAAATCCAAACTTTGAGGGGGTAAATTGACATGTAATTTTTAATTGAAACTTAAAGGGGTGAAATTGCAAATTTTAGAAATTTTTAAAAATTTCAATTGATTAAAATTAAGATTTAAAGAAAGTTGGGGGAAGAAAGAGTAATTAATTAAAAAGTTTATTTTATATATATATATATATATATATATACTGATCCGACGAAACCGCTGCCGGCAGGAGGTAAGAAGAGCAGTGACGTGGCAAGCTGGGAGGAAGTGAACCCACTAAACACATGCAATACATACGTGTAATGATCGAAACATCTCTACTAATCTGAAATTTAAAACAGAAATCAGGAAATGGAGAGAGAGAGGAAGATCGGCAGTGTATGTCGGTGGATGTGTGAGTTGTCGTCGATCTCAGGTGAGGGGGTAATAGGCTATCATCGACAGTTTACTGGGGGTATATGGGTATGTGTTCTGTCCATCGGTAGTATGTGCTTGATCGTCGCCGTTCGCCGGCGTGTGTGTGTTCGGTTCGTCGTCTAGTGTGTGGGCTGCCGGCAATGGGTGTGTTCGGGTTGTTCGGAGACTGAGTGGGGGTGTGTGGTGGCACCGTCTGGTCTGGTTGTGTGATCATCGACGGCGTGGGGGGTGTCCCTCCGGTGTGAGGATGGGTGCTGCCGGCCGGAGTGTTAGAGAGAGAGAGAAGGTGGGTATCGGTTCGGGTAGGTGTTCCGGTCGACATCACGGGTGTTCCGTCTTTGTGGATGTGTGGCGTGATCGGAGCACGATTGATCGCCGATGAGTCCCAAAGCAGAAAACAGAAAACGAAGTGAGGGAGAGGGAGTCGTCGGTGATGTCGTCGTCCGGCGGGGAGTTTGATCAGTCGACGGTGACTGTGGGAGGGGAGTATGTGTGTTCGGTGTTTAGGGTGTAAGTAATCGGTGGTGGTGTGCTCGTGTTTGGAGTAGGACGATCGGTGGAAGGTTCAAACCAGGACTGAAGCAGAAGACGAAACAAAAAAGAGAAAAGGAAAAAAAAAAAAAAAAGAAGGAAGAAGAAGGAAAAAGAGAAAAAGAAAAAAGAAAAGGGAATTACACGAACCACCCCACTGAAAATTGAAAGCCCCTCTCGTGGTCTCCAAACGATTCGGAAACAGGTAAAATTTCAATCGATTAATAATTCTCGTTAAATTAAATTTTATGTAACGTTACAAATCCCAAAAATCGTAACAATTTCCTAACGATTAATTAATTTTAATTACGTGGTACATAAAATAGTAACAATTCAAAATATAAGGCCGGCATTGCATGATTCAGATGTTTTAGATAAGATATTAATTTAGATTCTGTTACTATTAGGCTCGCAGGCACCGGTGTCCCGATAGAGTATGGTCAGTGAAGGTTTTGGTGAGCGGTTTATGAGGTGAGTGTATTGTCTTCTTACTAAACTATTTTCTATATATTTATGAGATGAAAGTTGTGATTACCTAAACTGTATGAATTTATAAATGATATGGATCAAGCAGGATTTGAATGAATTGGCAAACTGGACTTCGATAGATTTCAAAAAGGAGTTGGAAATGAATTTCCGCTAGATTTGGTGAAATTAGACAGTGTTTTTAAGGAGAGAATAAGAAACATCTATTTTTCTAAAAATGCCTGGTTTTCTAAAAGTAAAGGATGGAAAAATGATTTTGATAAAATCGGACGTTTTCTTTAAAAGAAAGTGCGAAATATGATTTTTGAATTTAAAAACGGGTTTTGAAGAAAAGTGGTAGGTGTGGTGATTTGACAATGTTGAGTAGATGATATTTATTGAGTTGGGTTTCGATGAGACTGTATTTGATTTTGACGATGCCATGGTTGTTCTTCCCGTAAGGGGTGTGGATTATATTTCTCCCTGTAAGGGGTGTGGATTATATTTCTCCCCATAAGGGGTTTGGATTATATTTCTCCCCAAAAAGGGGTGTGGATATTTCGTAGGAAGGCATTCCTATGAATGTTACGGTACCATTGCAACTCCCAATCGTGAGGTTAAAACGATCACTAGGGTTGGCCAGCGTGTGTGTGTGTTTGAGAAGATATTTGGAGATGTGATAATTTGCTTCTACCGAGTGATTTATTATTTATATAGTGATTGACATGATTCTTATACTAAATGATTTTTGCATTGAACTTATAGGTAGTGCCTTATTCTCACTGCAAATATTATGCAAACCTTTGCGAGCTACATAATGTTTATATATTTAAGCTTGATCCATTTAGATGATGCAGAATGAACTGTTATTATTATAAAAATATTTTACTAAGAAGACAGTACACTCGCAGGTACAACGGCTAGGAGTCGGTCCCCTACTAGGTAGAACTACGTGATTGAGTCATATAAGTGGTTGAGAGAAGCTGTCAAAGACGAACCTATAAAAGGTTCATGGATGAATACTGTTTGTTAGGATTCATTTGGGATGGGTGTGTCCCCCATTTAAATGTTTGTATTATGTGGTGAGTATATATTGTCTTTCATTTGGTTGTTTGGGTATTGGTGATGTCATGTTGTAGTCACGTCAGCTTCGGGATGACGGGATCCGGGACGGGTTGTGACACCTCTGGGCAGAGAAACGGTTATTCCTTCCTCTGGTCAGCATAATTAGCGGAAGGTTTGAGGAGCTTAATAGATAGCACTCTAGGGATCTTGAGTCTTTCAGATTACAACTGGTTTTAGTTGACAAATTGCAGATTTTCCAAATTTTTCAGATTGCAGCTGGCTCAATATCCGAGGTGTTCGTGAGAAAAAATAGTGAGTCGAGGCAGATTTTCCAATCGGTTCCTCTTTGCATCATGAACTGGTGGATTGTTGGGAATGGATTTGTTTTGAGTGGCTGCGAATTCGAGACAATTTGTAGCGGGGGAGACTCCTGTCTTTAAGCCACGTTGGTGTTCTGGTAACTCGCCCTCAATCGCCTTCAACTTCGGGTCAGCTGCTACATAGTGTTTTTGCAGCAAGTGGCAGTTGCTCTACATGTTTGCAGTTTCTTGGTTTCTTAATTCAGTTTTTTCTAATCGTAAAGAGGTCAAACAGCTAAGCGGTTGTTCTTTTGCCTTGTAGCTTCTTAATTTAGCTTATTTAGACCTGCTTTGATTGGTCTTATAGCATTATTTTCTTTGGTTTTCTTTTTGTAAGCTTCTAAGGAGGTGATCCTACCCATGGAATGGCCCACAGCTTGTTCACCTCCTTGAGCAAATAGTTTATTTCTCTTAGCTTTTAGTTCCATAACAGTAGGTCTCAAGGTCTTGCTTAGACCTCCTATTATCATTTTTTAATTAATATTCTGTTGTGCTTGGCTTTTGTCTTGGTAGCCGAGATCTCTTAGAATCTTTATTTTAGGTTCGTAGTAGGCCTGGTTGAGATTTTAAGGGAAATTTTGTTTGGTTCCAAGGGTCAAATGATTTTAGTTTTACTACGAGTTGTAAGCAAGTTTTGTAAGCTTCATCTCAGGATGTACCCTTCTTTGCAGTATAACCTTTTGCGTACAAAACTAAATAAATATGTAGCTAGATTTCTTTCTTCTTCCACTGTCGTTGGAATGAGGGGTTTTCTTCGAATTAGAAGCTCTGCAAGTACGACTCCAAAATTATAGACATCACTATTTTTGGTCAATTGGCTTGATTGAAAGTACTCAGGGTCTAAATAACCCAACTTCCCATGAACTAAAGTCGTTATTTGAGTTTGATCCAATGGAATCAACCTTGAAGCCCCAAAATCAGAAATTTTTGTTGTGTAATTTTCATCTAAAAGTATATTTGTAGACTTAACATCTCTGTGAATGATGGGTTTTGAAGCTGCAGAGTGAAGTATGCCAATGCATCGGCAACTTCCGTTGCAATACTCAAACGATTATTCCATGAAAACCATGGCATTTCTCCACTGAGGTGGATATGGTGGAAGAGGGTATCATTTGAAACAAACTCGTAAGCCAAGAGGGGTGCTTCAGTCTCCAAGCAACAACCCAAGAACTTCACTACTTTTCGATGGTTCACTTGTGTAAGAATCACCACCTCATTGATAAATTGTTTGATTTGGGTATCGTCCATTATTCTTGATTTCTTGATTGCCACTACATGAAGATCAGGTAGGACGCCTCTGTAAATTGTGCCATAGCCACCTTGACCAAGGATTCGATCATCCACGTAGTTTTTTTGTGGATTTGTTGAGTTCTTCAACTGTGAAGACCTTTGTTGGTTGCACGCCACCTTCGATGGAGGAAACTTTTTGCTTAAGCAACATGCCGCCATTTTGTTGGAGGAATTTCTCCCTAAGTTAAATAAGTTTCCGTCTTTTGATGATAAAATACAGCCAGGTCATTCCGACGAGTAGGCACACGAAGCTAAAGCTCATACTTGGAGCATGTCATTAAATATAGAATGTAGAAACCCAAAGAGCCTAACTCACTCTCATAAAACGTCTTGTAAGAGAAGGATTGCCATCGACTTTATATATAGCTCAGGATCAGGTAACACAAGTAATGTAGGATTCAATACATCCCCTCGCGTGCAGAGTGACTTTGACAAACCATTGCGGACGGATATTCTGGGGGCCCAACTCAATGTGGGATTCAACACACCTCTCATGCACGGGATGAACTTTGATAAACCACTGCGAACGAATATCAGGGGGCCCATCATTGATGTGGAATTCAATACGTCCAATATCAGACAAAAGCCTGACTCTGATACCATATAGAAATTCAAAGGGCCTAACTCACTCACAAAAGACGCCTTGTAAAAAGAAGATGGCCATCGACTTTATATATAGCTCAGGATCAAGTAACACAAGCGATGTGGGATTCAACATAGAATGTTAAGAATTTGAAATGATTGTAATAGAAAGAAAAAGGATTACCTAGAGAGAATTTGATGACTGGGAATTCGGAGTTCTTAGCAATGCAGACACTTTATCTTTTAGGCCATGGCCATATATAGTATCCAGGTTTACAAGAACAACTAAAATTTTTGGGCATGTTCATGTAAATCCATTGGTTACACATGGATTGTTGTTTGGATCTTTACACACATCGATATCTGTCGACAAAAATCATCACATAAAATCAATCTGAATGTTTTTAAAGTTCATAATTAACAGCAATTCGATGCTTATCAAGTAGACTAACCATGGCAGCCAGGGGTGAGATAGGGATTACCCTCGTATCCTTTCAGGCAACTGCACTCGGGCTTTGCTTGTGGGGTGTAATCGGTAGTAGAACTGCAAACTGCCACAGGAATCCATAAAAGATGTAAGAACAAAAAGTTTTTTCTTTGGCAAACATTGAGCTAATGCTTGGCACAAAAAGATTTTTCTTTGGCAAACATTGAGCTAATGCTTGGCCTTTATAAAGACTTTCATTCAATACTGGTTATCATGGAACATTTCAAAGTGCATGTAGCATATATTATATTTAGAAAATTTCAGTGCACCCCCAATATTTAACTATATTTCACAACCAACAGGCAGCAGCCGAACGCCCAGTCCTCGTCGCCGCCGCCTCATGTCCTCAGTCCAAGCCGCTACATTCAGTTGGCTTCTGTCCAAGCCGTCGCTATCCCATGGCATTCGCCTGGTGGCCCGAGGTTTGCGACCTTGCCCTAGCTGCGAACTAGCGGCATTATCTAACTGCTCGTGCTTCCTTCGTCGTATATGATGCACTAGAAAACAACGTTTTCCTTTCTCCGTCATACCTTGTTCAGGTAACTGAATGTCCAGCTGCCGTCATCCTGTCATTGTCGTTTTTTTGCTTGCCAAGATGTTTACCAAATCTGTTGCCCCATCACTTTTTCAGTCAACGCCTGTCAAGCTGGGACTCTTCAACATCTTCCTGTCAGCTTTTATTAAAAAATGATTATACATTGCCCTATCAAAAATGATTAATAGTACATATTAATAATAAAATGATTAAAAGTTTTCTACCACACTTAGCCAATCACATTATATTGAAAAAATTACAAGAAGGGGATTGACTACTTATATAGTTAGACTTCATCTTGGCCTCATGACTTAAGAACAGGTCTTAATCCATTGATAATCTGAATCTCTGCAATGGAACATAATCCAATAGTTTGTTTAATTAATTTGAAGACAGTGGCACTAGTTAAATCCTAAAATAAAAAGGGGCCGGCACTGTATAAGTCATTATATGACATAGGATGATAATAATAATGATTATTTATATAAAAACAAAAATATACGTCATTATATAACATAGGATGATAATGATTTAATTAGGTATATAAATTGACATATTCAGGAGTCTATAGTAAGCATAGGAATCTAATGGACTTAACTTACTCCCAAAAGACGTCTTGTAAGATGAGAATTGCCTTAAACTTTATATATAACTCAAGATTAGGTAACACAAATGATATGAGATTCAACACATCCCCTCATGCGCAAGGTGATTTTTTGACAAACCATGTGAATAGATATTGGGAATCCCAACATCGATATGGGATTCAATACGTCCAATATCAGACAAAAAGTCTAATTCTAATACATTGTAGGAACCCAATGGACCTAACTCACTCTCAAAAGACGGCTTGAACGAGAAAGATTGCTCTAGATTTTATATACAACTCAGGATCAGGTAACACAAGTGATGGGATGGAACAAGAAGTTGTATATATTTAGTCTTTCCAATTGCCTCAACAGATCAAGTTGTATATATTTAGACTAAAGACTCTATCACATCCTTAGTCTACCTACCATTAATACAAACAACTCAGATGAGCTTGAGAACTCAACAATTGATCAATCTGGTCAATCCATGGCACAGGAAGATAATCTGTACTTCGCTAAGACCATAAGAAACTAGGGGTGTGCATGGGTTGGGTGGGATAAAAAAAATGGGTCACCCAACACCTAATCCGAACGATACTCGGGTGAGGAAATAGTGGCCCAATTTCGACAGAATATATGGTTGTTGGAAACCGATATTGGGCGGGTTAGTCAGATAGCGGGCGGGTTCGGTCGGCTTTGGTTGGAACAAAACCCTAATGACACATAAAGCAAAAACCCTAATTGAAACAAAATTAACAAAACATCAAATTCAAAGAACAAATAGAAGAATTCACCATCTTGGACCTAATTTCAATAGTCGATTTCGTCTCTCATGTCTCACTGTCACAGAAAATAGAGTATTTTGTTTTAATTAGAATTTGGCCTTGAATCAATTACAAAGGCTACTAGATGAACTTGGAATGAAGAATCTTGATTTATGGCCATTGTGGAAGGAGAATTGAAGAAGATAATGAAGAGCCTTGTTGGAAGGGAGAGTTACGAGATAGAAATCAGTGAATCAAAGTGACGAAGAGAAATCAACAAATGGAATTGGAGAATTGAAGGTTTCGGAATTGGCAATTGGAAAATAGAAGAGTCATCGATAGAGGCTAGAGTAAATGAGAGAAATGAAGGCTGACTCCGCCATTGTTGAACTGAAATGAATGAAAACCCTAGCAAATATCATGTTTAAGTCTGCATCAGTCGAATCGGGTGTGGTCGGATTGGTTTGCATTAAACCCGTCATCTGACCCACAAGTCTAGAAAAAAATTGTTCTAACAAGTCATCCGGCCCGATTTCCTTCTTACCCGATTTGTACGGCTTCGGGCAAGGTGGTCTTCACAGGTGGTTTGGGTCCTACGGTTAATTCTAAACCCCAAATGGAAACCCAATTGGCCTAATTCACTCTCAAAAGACATATTGTAAGATGACGATTGCCCTACACTTTATATATAGCTCAAGATCAAGTAACACAAGCAATGTAGGATTTAACAGAGATATTCTGTGGAAGGCAAGGAGTTCATCAAGTTCTTCATCATATTCTTTTTCTTTACAACTCCTTTCCTTATACACGAGTGCGTGTGCGCACACACATACACACACGTACATATTAAAAACAAAATTACTCGAGTAAATGACTGAATAATAGTATTACACACAAACTAAGATGAAACTGATCACCGAGGGGCTATTAACTAGGTGTAACTACGACTATCCATACTCAATCCAGAAAACTCTCCAACACTATTAGTGTTGTAAGGGTTTATAGAGACAGTGTAAAGATCGGTTGCTTCAGTCGTGATTAAGGAAGTGGTCTCTTCACATCTCTCTTCATGAGCAGCCCATGGATGTCTAGTAAAACTTATAAGCTTCTCTAGTTCCATTGCCACTTCTTTCATGGAAGGTCTGTTTTCTCCTTTCAACTTGAGGCATCGTTTAACAAGCTGAGCGATTGCCTGGAGTTGCTCCAAAGTCCCTTCTCTCACCACCCGTTGATCGAGAACCTTGAACAATCGATTTTCCTTGACGGATAAAATGAAATATGTGGCAAGATTTTTTTCTTCTTCGACTTTTGTCGGAATAAGGGGTTTTCTTCCTGTCAGAAGCTCTGCAAGAACGACTCCAAAACTATAAACATCACTCTTTTCGGTCAATTGACTTGATTGAAAGTATTCAGGGTCTAAATAACCCAAGGTTCCTTGAACAAGAGTCGTTACTTGAGTTTGATCCAACGGAACCAATCTCGAAGCCCCAAAATCTGATATTTTTGCTATGTAGTTTTCGTCTAACAGTATGTTTGTAGACTTAACATCTCTATGAATAATGGGTTTTGAAGCAGTAGAGTGAAGGTATGCCAATGCACCAGCAGCTTCTGCAGCAATCCTTAAACGGTTACTCCATGAAAACCATGGCATTTCTCTGTTGTGGTGGATATGGTGAAAGAGAGTATCATTAGATACAAACTCATATACAAGGAGGGGTACTTCTGTCTCCAAGCAACAACCCAAGAGCTTCACCACATTTCGATGGTTGACTTGTGTGAGAATCACCACCTCATTGACGAATTGCTCGATTTGGGTCTCATCCATTATTCTTGATTTCTTGATTGCAACTACACGATGATCAGGTAGAGTGCCTTTATAAACTGTGCCATAGCCACCTCGACCGAGGATTCGGTCCTCCGCATAGTTGTTGGTGGCTTTCTCTAGCTCGTGAGCTGTGAAGACTTTTGTTGGTTGCACGCCACCTTCAATGGAGGAAACTTGTTGCTTAAGCAATAGGCCACCGTTCTGTTGGAAGAATTTCTTTCTAAGTTGAATAAGTTTTCGCCTTTTTATGATTAAATACAACCAGCTAATCCCAATGAGTAGACACAAGAAGCCAAAGCTCATGCCTGCAAAAACAAAAAAAAAAACAGTTCGATTATATATTTGGAATTTTGTTTGATTTAAAGAAGCCTTACAAACTAGGGATGACAATTGTCATCAGTTTAGCTAAAAATGATTTTTTAGGACTTGGACTGGAAGTTTAAACCCATGGATATGACATAGTTCCCAAAATTAAGCCCAGTCATTTTTACGGTCGGGTTAGGGTCTAGACATTTATATTTAAGGCTTGACCTGTCTGGTCCGCTCGCTTAGAATAGTTGTATAGATTATATTTCACTTAAAAATTATACAATTCTTTTAAAATATATCTATTAACTATTTAAAATATATATATAGGGCCAATCCTAGAGCCAGACTTGAGCAGAGGAATAGGGTCTAATGTCCAAGCTGGACCCAGGCCTACGAATTCTTGTAATTTATAAGATTGGGCCCGGCCTAAACCCAACCCACCCTAGCCCATGAACACCAATGGGTTAATTAGAATAAAAGAAGTTATGAAATTGGTCAACATGACATAAATATAAAATATTAAATAATAAATAATACACTAATGGAAATATTACATATTTCAACAAATTGTGAAATGATCATGGTTGGAGCGTGGTTCGAACATGCTATAAGCGAGTTTGATGCCAGATTTTCAGTTTGAAGCGCGGAATTATGAGTCTGATATGGAAACACAATCGTTTTAAAAGGATCATGCAACTAATAAACAAACTTTGAAAAAACAAAAAGGATTACCTAAAGAGAATTTGATCACTGGGAATTCAGAATTCTTGGCAATGCAAACACCGTGACCTTTTAGGCCATCGCCATCGTATCCCGGTTTACAAGAACAGTTGAAACTTCCCGGCTTGTTCTCGCAGATCGTGTTCGCCTCACACAGATTATTGTTTGGATCTTTACACTCGTCGATATCTGTCAACAAAATCATACAATCAAAGAGCATGCACTATAGAGGTAAACGGATATACATATAGATTTTTAAAATAAAAAACCAGAACCAAACCGTTCTCTGACCGTGGCAGCCAGGGCTGAGATACGGGTTGCCCTCATACCCATCCAGACAGCTGCAACTATACCCTCCAAGTCCACTGTCCGAATCACTACAGGAACTATTCTGCTGGCAAACGTAGGCATTTGATCTCCGGGCTTGCGCGCAACTCAAATTTCCAATCACCCAGTCGAGCACCACGGGAACAGACTCGATAGTACTGTTCTCGAAACTCCTATCAATAAGGTCTCGTGCACCACGAAACAAGAAACGTTTCTCCTCTCCAAGAAACGCATAGCTACACGGATTAAAAGACCACACGCCAGTCTGAGTGTTCGCCCTTCCCAGTGCAACACCGAAAAACTTGGTCCCTTTGGGTACCGATATCTGGCAACACCCAAGACCAGAACAATCCCCTTCAACCACGTCCTCCCTTCTAGCGCAGGTCGATATACAGCCTTTGCTGAAGTTACGCCGACCTATAACAGAAATAATCGCCAAATCATCACAACCAATCACCGTGAACTTATTCACGCTCGAAAACGTGAAGGGGAGAGTTTTCAAGTCGATAAGGGCTTGCCTTGCACGAATCAGACCGCCCGTTCGATTGTAGCAATTGGAAGCAACCCGGTTTTTAAGGAACACTTTCGTGTCCGATATATCTATCACCTCGAGATCATCTGTACTCAAGAAGGCTTTGGGCGGGTTCGTGGTTGTATTGCAAGTGATTTCAAACTGTGTGTCGAGTGCACAACCCGATCCTATGCCAAATGGGTATGGAACAGTTAGATTCCCACATTTGCTCCGGCAACCGGGCTTTGCGAGGATGGTGTAGTTGGTGATAGAACTGGCGGCGTTTGGCAGTGCAAAAATCGCTGCCAAAATCCACGAGAGATTGAGGAAAACAGAATTTAGAAACATTTTTTTTTTCCGTTTTGGCGAAACATTGAGCTAATGCTTGGCCTTTATATAGAGAGTTTCTGTTAATTCAATAATGTGTCTACGTAAACACTGGTTATCATGGAATATTTCTAAGAGCATGTAGCATATATTATATGGTTAATTGCCTTTTTATCCTCTTGTATTTTGATCTTGTTTCATTTCATCCGTTCAACTTTAAAAACATATATTTTACCCCCTTATAATAATTTGGATTTTTTTAACTTTACCATGAAATTAAAATTTTCATCAAAATTTACATGAAATTGACAAAATTATCGTTTATTTTAATATATATATATATATATATATATATATATATATATATATATATTTTAATTTTTCCTTCGTTGAGAAAAAAAGAATAGAAAACTAGAAGAGCTTGTATATAGATAAAGGAACTCAAAGTAGTTGAGAAGATAGCAAAAGAATAATATAAGGAGAAATAGTGTGCCAGAGAGGAAAAAAAATATGTTAGTTTTTCTCATCCATTGCTTTTCAATATTAAAATGAAATTAAAAAATAAAGGAAATGTAATTTATTCTATTTTATTTTTTTGAATAAAATGTGAGTTTCTCCTTTTTTCAAGAGTAGAAAGGGAAGATGTGTAAGTTTATAAAGTAGAAGAGTTAAAATTAAACAAGACCAAAGTATAAGGGATTTCAAAGCAATTAAACCTATTTGCTAAGTATTTAAGTCATTTATTAAAGACAGTGGCAATAGTTTATTTAACTTGGAACAATTAAAATTATAAAAATAAAATAAAAATGGGTGGTGGCAGATATTACGTGTTTAACTAGTTAATTAGATATGACTTTTGCACAAAAATATGGGATTTTCCTCTTAAGGCCCTTTTTTTCAAAGCGGACAACTTTCGAGGTCCTAGCTTAATAATGTATAGTCAAAACTCTCATTTTAAATTTTTTAACTTAAAAAACTTGAGTTCTTTACCTAATAAATTAAAAAAAAAAATAAAAATTCTGACACCGAAATTGTTTAAAATTAATTACGGATTACATGTATTTCGGGGTTGGCAAGTCACGGACCAGCTGCTTTAAGCAGTTGTCCGGCCGTCCAGTGGTGGTAACACCCGGACGGTTTGGACCCCTACCAGCCTTATAAATCCCAACCCTCCTACATATTCTTTCATGCGACTCTTTCCTCTCTCTCAACTTTTTCCTTTTCCTTGCTCCTTCCTCATTTTCACAAGTTTTGCTCCTTGCTCGATTTTCTTCATCAATATTTGACAAATTTCATAATTTCACAACACCTTCCTCTTACTACAAAAGTTAAGTTTATTTTAATTTTTTTTTAATTTATTTGTTAATTAAATTAGTATGTTTTTTACTTACTAAATTTACTTGTTTAATTGTTAGTTTAATTTTTTTGTTTGTTAGTTTCATTGATTACTTGTTTTTTACACATTATATAAATTAGTTAGTTTAGTTGTTAATTTAATTTTTTTAAAACATGAAAAAAACATTAGAAGATAGTTTAATTTTAATTTGTTACTTGTCTAATTTGATAGTTAATTTTGTTTGTTTTGTTACTTAGTTTACTTGTTTAATTTGTTGGTTCGTTAGTTAAATTAATTTGTAAATTAGTTGGTTAGTTTAATTTGTTAATTTAGTTATTAAATTAAAAATTACACTATGGCCCATTTCACATGTGTAGAAAAATATAGATTAATATATTATTTAAAAACATTATTAGTTAGTTAAAAAAAATACACTTTGACCCCTTAAAGTATAACAATTAGAAAAATATAAGATTTAATGTATTGTTTTAGAAAAGTTTTAAAATAAATTGTTAGTTGTTTTTTTTTTTTTTTTTAATTTAGTTAAAATAGTGAATTATTTAGTTTAATTTATGAATTTAGTTGTTTAATTATAAAATTTTAATTAAAAATTGTGCACTTTGACTCCTCAAAATTTGACAAATTATAAAAATTAAAATTAAAATATATTGGTTTAAAATAAATTCTAAGTTAATTTGAGTTTATTTTTTGAATTTAGTTGTTTAATTAAAAAAAAATACATTTTGATCCCTTAAAGTATGACAATTAGAAAAATATAAAATTTAATGTATTGTTTTAGAAAAATATAAAATTTAATGTATTATTTTAAAATAAATTGTTAGTTGGGTTTTGTTTTTTTTTTAATTTAGTTAAAATTGTTAATTAGTTAGTTTAATTTTTGAATTTAGTTGTTCAATTTATAAATTTTTAATTAAAAATTGTGCACTTTGACCCCTCAAAATTTTTCAAATTAGAAAAATATATATATTGGTTTAAAATAAATTGTAAGTTAATTTGAGTTTAATTATAAAAAAAATCCACTTTGACCCCTCAAAGTATGATAATTAGAAAAATATAAAATTTATTTTATTGTTTTAAAATAAATTATTAGTTGTTTATTTTTTTTTTTGATTTAGTTAAAATTGTGAATTAGTTAGTTAAATTTTAAGTTAAATTTTTTAATTTAGTTGTTTAATTTATATATTTTTAATTAAAAATTGTGCACTTTGACCCCTCAAAAATTTTCAAATTAGAAAAATATATATATTGGTTTAAAATAAATTATAAGTTAATTTGAGTTTAATTATAAAAAAATCCACTTTGACACCTCAAAGTATGATAATTAGAAAAATATAAAATTTATTTTATTGTTTTAAAATAAATTGTTAGTTGTTTATTTTTTTGATTTAGTTAAAATTGTGAATTAGTTAGTTAAATTTAACTTAAATTTTTTAATTTAGTTGTTTAATTTATAAATTTTTAATTAAAAATTGTGCACTTTGACCCCTCAAAATTTTTCAAATTAGAAAAATATATATATTGGTTTAAAATAAATTGTAAGTTAATTTGAGTTTAATTATAAAAAAAAAATCCACTTTGACCCCTCAAAGTATGATAATTAGAAAAATATAAAATTTATTTTATTGTTTTAAAATAAAATGTTAGTTGTTTATTTTTTTTGATTTAGTTAAAATTGTGAATTAGTTAATTAAATTTTAAGTTAAATTTTTAAATTTAGTTGTTTAATTTATATATTTTTAATTAAAAATTGTGCACTTTGACCCCTCAAAATTTTTAATTTTAGAAAAATATAAATTAAAATATGCATTTTGGCCCCTAAAACATATTTTGAAAAATATGCACTTTAACCCCTCAAACTGTGACCATTTGAAAACATACTCAAAGCCATAAAAAATGAACACTATAAACATTGGTATAAGAACATACTTTTGTGATTGAGTTTTAGTTGATGATATTATTTTCTTGTTTTGTTTTGCCTTTTGAAATGATAGCCAATTGAAATGGATCACATTCGTTTGTTATTGTATTGGGGTAGTAGAATATTGGAAGGTACTGAATTCGGGATTTGTTATAGTACATCAACTATAAAATCTTTGGTTGTCCGTAGGGAAACAACCTTAAATGAATTAATTGAGATGATAACCGTGTGTTCTTGAGAATGAGGCTGATGGGAATTTGAAACTGAAGTGTATGATGCCGATGGCACTTTTCGGGGCGAATTATAAATATACTATATTTTCTATTGAGGATGACTCGGCATTAAATCAAGTACTTGAGTTACCACTTTACATACTCTCGCTTCTTGCTGTTGAAGTGTATGTAGAGGTAGAACGAGCATTTGCTGATGGTTCGAATTTTTTCCCTCGAAGTGGTCATTTTACCAACTTAATGAGTCATAGTTTTAATCCGTACAGTAACCAATCTGATGGCCAATTTGATGGCCAATTTTTTGGCACCTTCCCCCAAGCAGTCCAATCTAATTATATTGTCCCACCCCATTACATTCCAGAATAATATCATTCCCACAGTACTCCCATGCCGCACCCCCAATCTGATCATGATCAGGGTACCAGCTCTAGTCTTCCACATCACCATTATTCACCGAGTAGTCCACCGCAACATGACACAAGTAATTATGGTGGTGAGTTTGATACAATTGATAGTCGTCATGATGTGTCAAAAGAAGAGTTAGATGCAGATGTTGCGTTTGACCCAGACGAAGTTGTAAATGCTGGGCCTACTAGACAAGGGGGTGAGAATCAACAATTGCTGTTGGAAAGGGATATTCCATTTTTCAATAACTTGGAATGGGGTGACGACGATGATATGGCGAAATACGAGCCGAAATTGCGGAAAAAATTTTGGACACCAGAGATGGACGAATTTCGTATTGGTATGGTCTTTAAAGATAAGGAACATATGCAGCAGGCCGTTAAATATTACCACATGAAGAAAAACAAAGAGTTTCGTGTATTGGAAATGAACAAAAAGGTCTGGTCGATTCATTGTTTGCATGGATGCAGTTGGAGATTACAGGCGGGTAGGAAAAAAAGTCACGGTATGTTTTAGATTATGCAATATGAAGGGCAGCACACATGTTTTTATAATCATACTGCTGTAGATCATAAAAATTTGGATTATGGACTCATTGCGAACCTAATACTTGGACAAGTCGAACATGATCCAGAATTGAAGATTGGCGTGATTGTGGCTTACGTCAAGGAGTCTCAGGGATTCACCATCTCCTATCAAAAAGCTTAGATGGCTAGAGCTAAAGCCATCGAGACCTTGTTCAAAGATTGGGATGAATCTTATCAGAAGTTGCCAAAGTTTATGTTCGCATTGCAGCACTATAATCCGGGAACGATTGTCAAGTGGAGGACTGTGTCGACTGATATGCCTGCCTACAAGACGTTCGACATGGTATTTTGGGCATTCAAAGCTTCAGTTGATGGATGACGTTATTTTCACCCCGTAATCACCATCGACGGGACGCAC
Source organism: Eucommia ulmoides (assembly GCA_016647705.1). Classification (NCBI taxonomy): domain Eukaryota; kingdom Viridiplantae; phylum Streptophyta; class Magnoliopsida; order Garryales; family Eucommiaceae; genus Eucommia; species Eucommia ulmoides. The sequence goes on from CM028340.1 coordinate 996,694, forward strand.
TTGTATGGTAAATACGAGGGAAAGATTTTAATCGCCATTGGAATGACGCCATCTAACAAGTGCTATCCATTGGCATTCACCATCGTACGGACAAAGGACTACCGATATTGGCGATGGTTCATCTACATGCTTAAGAGGCATATTGTCGAAAATCGCCCAGAGGTAACATTGATATCGGACAGACACGGCGGCATTACTAGTGCGGTTGACAGTATTTGGTTTAATCAACATAATGAGCTTGTCCGACATCATCGATTTTGTTTGCGTCACCTTTGCAGCAATTTCAACAGGATTGCTAAAAATCAGTATCTCAAAGATCTTGCTTGGATTGCGAGTGCTGCGACACAAATTCGAAAATATAATGTTATCATGGAAGAGATCAAAAAAATTGATGTTCAGGCGCATGCATGGTTGAGCAATCATCCACCTTATAAATGGACCAAGGCACACGACGATGGTAAGCGTTGGAGAGTGATGACGACCAATTATGCAGAGGTATTTAACAACTATTTGAAGGGTGCAAGAAATGTTCCAATTACTGCATCCATGAAGATTACGTTCTACAGGATGATTAAATACTTTGATATTGGTCGACAACAAGCTCTAAAGGACTCGGCTGATGGTTATGTATATGTTAAACACGTCGTTGAGAAAATACTGAAATCTCAAGCCAAGTCTAAAACATACGAAATTCAAATATTCAATCGGTAATTTATTATTTTTTAATTATTTTCACGTTACATATAACTGCATCGACACATATTTAATGTAATATAATTTGTTTTCTAGAGAGAACATGATCTACCACGTGAAAACTAGAAAGACTCTCATTGGGGGCCTGATTGCTCATGAAGTTACATTAGGGGATGACGCTAATTGTATATGTGGAAAGTATAAAATTTGGCGCGTGCTCCCATGTGCTTGCGGCCACCGAGTATAGTGGAGTTGATGCATTTCGCTATATTGCAGCTGAGTACACAATGACAAACCAATTGATGGCATGGGAGTCATCGTTTCGCCCGATTATTCACGAGGACTACTGGCCAGAGACCAATTTTTCGAATCTAATTCCAGATCATGACAGACTTCGGGTTGTGCATCGTGGTCGACCAAATTCCACTCGCATTCAAAACGAGATAAATCAATCGCGGAGAATAATGACAAATCGTTGTGGTTTATGTTCCCAAACTGGACATGATAGGCGGAGGTGTCCATCCCGACCCCGTCATACGCCCAATTGATCTTGTCGGTTCATTATAATTATGTTTATGCTACTTTATTTGTTTGTTATGTCAACTTTTATATATTATAAATTCCATGCACACATTTCTTCATGATCAATGCTATATTTTGTTTATAAATGTCATTAAATTTTAATTTCATACTAACAAATTTACCACAAATGTTGACGGACCAAATTTCAGCTATGTCAATCCCTGGACCCGAAGATGTTTCAGTTCTACATATGCAGGCGCAGCATAGGTCTGAAGTAGTCTGGGCAACACAGGTAAATATTTAAGCTATTGCATTGCATTAATTTTTTTATTTTAGTTTTTAAAAAATTTAATGTTATTTATTGTGTCTTATTTAATGTTTCAGAATATTCGTTCTCTTGACTGTCCTGGATCCGATGGAGGAGAATGGAGAGAAAACATCCCTCCTCAAGTTATACAATTGATAGAATCAGCCGGTTTCTACGGCCCGTTCAGGTTGTGGCTGAAGCGGTTAGATAGGGCCCTCATAACCGCATTGGTAGAGAGATGGCGTCCGGAAACACACACTTTCCATCTACCCATCGGGGAGATGACCATCACGTTACAGGACGTTGCCGTCTTGTTGGGGTTACGCATGCATGGGAAGCCGGTTATCGCCAATGAGCCAGCGCGAGCGAGACCCGAATGGCAAGCACTTTGCCTCCAGTTCCTTGGAGTAGTACCGCCAGAGCCACAGATTAGGAATGGGTGTTTGAAGCTCAAGTGGTTACGGAACACCTTTGTCGAAGTTCCTGAGGATGCCGACGAGGAAGTCATGCATTGCTACGCACGTGCATATTGCTTAATTATACTTGGCCAGATGTTGCTGCCTGATATATCGCAGAACAGCGTCAGGCTAATCTACCTCTCATTGCTTGGTGACTTGACACCTACTGTCAAGTATAGTTGGGGCAGTGCGACGCTAGCAATCCTCTACCGCGAGCTATGTAAGGCGTCGAAGGCCAACACAAAAGACATAGCCGGTTGTCTATTTTTGTTAGAGTGTTGGGCCTGGGAGCAGTTGTCGAGGCTTCGACCCAGAGTTATCCCTGAACCCCAGTATGGCATCGCAATCGGAGAGCTAGACTTCGGTAATGGTGTGATGTTCCCAACTGCTCCGAGGGGTGCTTGGTAACTAATTCGTATTTTATTTTTAATTTCATTTACCATGTAATAAATATTTATTTATGGATATTAAACTTATAATTTATATGTTTGTTGTACAGGTGGACCCTTGAGTTCAATTTAGAAAACTTGCCGATGCGTGTTTTAGTGGTGTATCGCAATCAGTTAGATCGCTTGTAGAATGACGAGGTTAGTTATTTATTTAAATAAATTTATATTTTGTTTTGACAGGTTATTTGGATGCCCTATATCTTGCCGACTTTGCCTCCATATACTACAGATGGAGAAGATATATGGATAGCATCGCTGCCTCTCATTTGTTTCGAGGTCGTCAAGTACACATATCCCCTGCGCGTGCTACGATAGTTTGGTTATCGCTAAGGGGTTCCTCTGCCTGTAATTATGGATCGGGACTTGAACAAAATGACTCGGCGATGATACTTTGGTGTAAACTGGACTGAGAAGCACCACGCACATATAGTTGCGTGGAATAGACGACGAGCACCAGATGTGCACAGATTTCAGCAAGGGATAGGGTTTGACCAAGGATACATGGACTGGTATTCGAAAATCACACGAAGGATCTTGGTCAACCCGGAGTACCGACCTCAGTTTGGGTATCTAGCAACGGAAGGACGAGTTGTGGTAGAAGTATGGCCCCCATTTGACTGTACCATCTGTTTAGTTATATGAGTTTGATTATGTTGTTATTATTCATGTATTAATTAAACGATTATATGTGTTTCGTAGGATACGGAGGTATCAAACCTGATACGCTTGAGTCATCTAACTCTACGGTTGGGTACTGCGGAATCAGGTATCTCGTTGGCTCGTGCCATCAATGATGGCACCATTGGGAGAATGCACCGAGGAGTACCACGCCATGTGGCAGCTGACGTTCCTCCATCTCCTCAGCCTACTCATCAGTCTCCTACTCAGCCATGGACTTCTGATGCCTATTATCCAGATAGTGTGGGTGATGTCGGACCATCCACATCGTACAACATGGGTGCTTATGACGGACCATCTAGCACGTACGGATTGGGTGACGGTGTTGGGCCTTTCGATGTGTACCAGATGCACGACCCTTATTTGCATGAGCCATTGCAGCTAGGTACACAATCATCACCTTTATTCTTCACTCCTGCGATGGACGAAATTGTCTCAACTTCAGGCGTGATTCCTCCAATGGCATTTGTCCAACCGACAAGATTGGAAAGACAAGTGTCACCGGTGCCATGGTTGGGGGACGATGGACAAGTTACACAGCTTCATAACGAGGTTGAGGAACCTCCGATTGCTCAACGCCGAGGGCGGAGGAACGTCCGACGTAGGCCTTATGGTACATAGTTAGTTAAATAGTAGATAGTTTAAGTATAGGATTGTAAATACAAGTTTTTGTAAATAATCCTCTTTTTTTTTTTTTTTTTTTAACATTTGTAGAGGTTAAAAAGTTATTAATCTACCGTACATATTTATTATTCTTGAATTTGAAAGAAAATTTTTCGAAGATAGACATGATATAGACAAGGTATAATAAATGCAATACATAACAAACACAATACATAAGAAATACAATACATAACATCACGAAAAATAGTTGCCAAAAAAACACTAAAGTAACAAACTAACTAAGAAATTAAACAAGTAATCTAACAAATTAAATTAACTAACTACTTAACAAATTAAATAAGTAAAGTAAATAACAAACAGATTAACTAAATAATAATTTATTCAAATTTTGAGATGTTAAAGTGCCTAATTTTTAATTAAATAACTAAATTAATAAATTAAACTAGCAAAATAACTTAAAAAATAAATTAACTAAATTAACAAATTAATTATAAATTAAGTAAACTAATTGATTAAATGAGTAAAAAATATAATAATCATATTAACAAATATATTAAAATTACCTGAAGATCTGAGAGATGAAGGAGCTGTAAGGAGGGGTCGGTTGGAGAAGGCCAAGAGATGAAAGAGTTGCATGCTTGAAATAAGAGGGTTGCATGCATGAAATAAGAGAGAGGAAGGGCATGCATAAAATAAGAGAATGCATGAAATAAGAGAGGGGAAGGGGTGGGAAACTTGGGGTCCCGGTGATGGTATCACTGGGATGGAGCTACAGCTACAAGCTGCAGCTGTACGTCTACTTGCAGCAGCAGCTGCTTGTGCAGCTGTGGGTTGAATAAGGTCCCGGGGTTACCAACCCCGAGCCCATCCCTCATTAAAAAAAAAAAAAAAAAAAAAATTATCCCCAATATCCCGGGGTTGGCATGCCCGGGATCTCAGTTCCCGGGCCTGCCAACCCCGAAATATATACAATCCGTAATTAAGTTTAAACAATTTCGATGTCAGAATTTTTTATTTTTTTTTTGTATTTATTAGGTAAAGAACTCTAAAAAACTTTGTGTTGACTTGGCAAAATATTTTCTTTTCCATCTTTGCCCTTCGTAGATATATATAAGTGAATTATAAGGAGTATGATATGTGTCAATTACTGTCAGGATGTTGTCCATCATTGTCAGGTATATGTATTGCTCATTGTCAGAGAAAATCCCCAAAATTTTCGCGGTTCTTCATCTAGGAGATTTTTGAATTTCAAATTTTCTTTTTTGCCCTTCGTATGTATATAATGGGAGGTCTGATTTGGCAGAGATATGTTCGCTCATTTACTGAGTAATATTTGATCTTTTTCATACCCATTTGTCGTTGCGATTTCGGATTTTAAACTACTGGTGAATGCTCTTTTTGTTTTCTTCTTTGCCCTTTGTATATATAGGGGAAGTTTTGAATTGGCAGCTCCATATTTCTTTGTTTTTGTTGTTTGAAATCGTATTTGAAGTGGTGATTATGAATTTTCCAGTTTCTGCATTTAGCTTTGAGTTGCTCGTGCTGTGTGGAATTCACTCGATTACCGTTCATGTTCTCTATTCTTTGTTTGTTCTTGTTGATTTATTGGTTTGTTCTTGTTCCTTCTTGTTCGTCCATTGTTGTCCTCTGTTTTGTGTTCTTAGTCGTTTCATATCATTTGTTATAATGTGTTTTAGGGCTGAATGCGTTGTTTTCCACAGTTTATGTCTGCTGATACTATTTAAGTGAATATCCTCTTTAGTATGTGGATTTTCACTTAAATGTTTTGGATGTTTATACTGTAATGTAATATTATATTTGTATTTAATGAATTTGCAGTTTTGTATTTGACAATGGGAGGTTTAATCATGGTGTATACGTTTGTTGAGGAAACGTGTTTGATGAAACTTGATAAAATATATACATATGATGTGTTAGTTGATAAGTTGATTGAGTGATGAAATATGTTGCAATGTAACTCATTGCGCATATCCTATTCAATTGTGGGGCAGTCAAACTGTATTTTGAGTGACCAAAACGATTTTTCAACTTTAATAGAATTAGTTAAGTTGTTAAATTTGTGATACTGGAATGTTGTTGTGAAAGAAAGTGTCGATGAGATAGTGTTGGATAATTTGGCATATTGTAGTAGATTATCAATTGAGAGACATCATTCATCCCCATATAATGAAGGGATAGATTTTTTTTGTGTCTTATTGTCTCAACCATGCGACAAATCACCGTTTTAAGTCGTGGTCCACCCTTATTAGAGAGGTGGGTCAACATTTTGATGGGGGAGTAGATGAATTTTGTAGTGATCTAGTCAATTATTCAATTGAGGTTGGGTTTTATTTCGATTATTTGAAGAATGATAGTATTTGAGTCACTACGACATGCTGCAGTAGGGATTCCACTTCCTGTAAGTGGAATGTCCATGCTAGAGCTGACATTGTTACATAAATTTTTGTAATTAGGAAGTTAGATAATGTTGAAGCAGAAAATAAATAATGAACGAGTTTACTGAAATTTCTTGGGTTGAGTCGCGGATTAGGTCGCTCTCTTTAAGACATTTCGCGGCTCTGCCCAAGAACGTGTAAGCAGTGTAACAGCCACGTCATCCCCAGGATAAAACAGCCCAGAATCACCTCTGTCTAGGACCTTCTTTGCAATGCAGAAGACCTGAATATTAAACACCCACACACTGTTTGAACGAACAAACAAACTGCTCAGAAATTGAAGTTAAAAAAATTGTTTCAGATATGAAGAAGAATATGTTTATAGGCAAACAAGCGGCATAAGCTGTTTTTCAGATGAAGAAGAAGACTGAAGTAAAATTCTGTGTCCAACAATTGTTGAAGAAATCAATATTTATAGGAAGAAAAGAAATCAGAACGTTTGAATCCTTATTGAAACTGATTCAGACTTGATTGGCATACATTAAAAATGTTTAAGAAAATTAAACGTTTTTTTTTTAAACGTTCAAAACAATTAAACGTTTTTTTAAAACGTTTTTTTTTTTTAATTATTAAAACGTTCAAGAAATTCTGAATCAAGAATTTAATAGTTAAGCATTTGAATCAAACTGTTAAAAAAATGATATTTTAAATAATAATTTTTTTCCAAAAAATAAATAAGTGTCACCTCATCACATGCTCGGCTTGGCACGGCCGGACGAACGGCGGCGGCGGCACGGGCACATGATAAACCTGTAGGGATGTAGATCCTCTCTCCTCCACAAAATGTGGGTACCCCTTGAGGCATAGCCCAAAAATCCCACATGCCCTATGTTATACTCTTCAAAAACTCTTCTCCCAACCAATGTGGGATAAGAGAAAAAAGAGGAAAAACTCTATGACACTTTCTATAAAATATTTTAAAATTCATAAGTTTCAACAATCCTCCACTTGATTTTTTTTTTTAAACAATTTTTCAACGAGCAGTATAATACAATATAAGATTGTGCATAAGAAAAGGTGTCTATCGACTTGAATCTTTACATAGTGAAGATGCTTTAGATTATATTAGAGTAACTCGTAATTTTGAACTCTATCTCTAACAACATCACACACATAACCCTATCAGGGTATACCCGTGCTTTATGGTCATGCATGTGTATCCCAGTATAGTGAATGCTCTAAAGAATTTTGCCCAAAATTCCATAGGAAGCGGTCACACTTCCACATTCACATAGGTGAGTCTATCAAGAGTACTCCTGCGCTAGGTACTCCACTCCAAATAGAGTATAGATCTTATTAAGAGTTAATAAAAAAAAACTCAACCTTCTATCATTTTAGGATATCATGCTTTAAACAACACATTTATGAAATAGAACTCAAATTTATTATTATAGCATGATTCTTCTCATATTACTTCATGAGTTGTTATTACCCTTTGAACCTATTTCTTGGGATCTCCAGTTTATAGGTTGGGTTTCCCTCATAAGTGACTCGTCAATCTTTAGGCTTGAGTCCCATTCCTTTTGAGGTTTTGTAAACCTTTTCTCGAGCTAATCCTTTCGTCAAAGGATCGGGTAGATTATTATCAGACCGTACATGATCCATTCTCACAGCCCCTATTGAGATATACTCTCTAATAGTGCTATGTTTGCGATGTATTTGTCACTTTTTTCCTTTATAATAACGGTTCTGAATCTTTGCAATAGCCGCGGTACTATCACAATGGATCAAGACAACTGGAATCGGTCTCTCCCATAAAGGGGTATCAGAAAGCAGGCTTTTTAACCACGCTGCTTCCTCGCTAGCTGAAACTAGTACAATCATCTCAAACTCTATAGTAGATTGAGCCAAAATAGTTTGTTTCTTAGATTTCCAAGAAACAGCTCCACTAGCTATGGTAAATATATAGTCGCTAGTTGCCTTGGAATCATCTGAAAGAGTATTCTAATCAGCATCGCTATATCCTTCCAAAACAGCGGGAAACTTCTGATAATGTAATCCAAGGTTTATAGTTCTTTTTAGGTATCTCATAATCCTATCAATAGTATGTCAATGCTCAATACTAGGTCTGCTTGTAAACCTACTTAGTAATGCCACAGCATATGCAATATCGGGTCTAGTGCAATTAGTGGCATATCAAAGGCTGCTTATGATGCTCGCATACTCAAATTATCTAACACCTTCACCGGTGTTCTTGAACAATTTCACACTAGGATCATAAGGTGTACATGCTGGTTTATAATCAAAATAATTGTATTTCTTTAGAATCTTCTCTATATAATGGGATTGATCCAATGAAATTTCCTGTTTAAACCTAGTTATTTTAATACCAAATATTACACTTGCTTCACCAAGATCTTTCATGTCAAAATTAGCACATAGTATGGATTTCATATTTTTCACAACATGAATATTAAAACTAAAAATCAGCAAGTCATCCATATAAAAACATGTAATAGTGTAAGTATCATTTTCAGATTTATAATAGATGTATTTGTCACTTTCATTTACTTTAAAACCATGTGAAATAACAAGATTATCAAATTTCTCATGTCATTACTTAGGTGCTTGTTTTAAACCATAAAAAGATTTATCAAGTTTGCACACTTTATTTTCTAGGCCAAGAATTACAAATTCTTCAGGTTGGTCCATATAAATCTCTTCTTCTAATTCACCATTCAAAAAAGTAATTTTAACATCCATTTGGTACACAACATGATCATGAATTACAGCAAGTGATAAAAGTACACAAATAGATGTAATTCTAGAGACAGGTGAGAAAGTATCAAAGAAATCTACATTCTCTTTTTGTCTAAACCCTTTGGCTACGAGACGAGCCTTATATTATCAATGGCTCCATCAGGTTTTAATTTCTTCTTAAGAATCCATTTGCATCTTATTGTTTTACAACCAGGAGGTAAATCTACTAAATGCCATATTCTATTTGACTCGAGCGAGTCCAATTCATCATCTATAGCCTCTTGCCATAAATTGGCATTTATAGAGGACAATGCCTCTTGGAGGGTGAGCGGATCTTCCTCTAAGGTATATGCATAGAAATCTGAACCAAAGTCCTTAATAATACGAGGTCGTTTACTCCTTCTAAGTTCAATATCTAATTCCTTATCAAATTCGTTAATCCTAATGACAGGTACATTACTAGACGTCGAGCCCCCACTATTCTTCAATTTGAAAGGAAAATTATTTTCATAAAAATCAGCATCATTTGATTCAATGATAACTCGATCTTTCAAATCATAAAATCTATAAGCTTTGTTATTCACCGCATAACCAATAAAAACACATTCATAAGCTCTACTGGTAAGTTTTCTTCTTTTTGGATCAAGAATACGAACATATGTCAAACAACCCCAAGTTTTAAAATAAGACAAATTTAGTTTCTTATTTTTGAAAACTTCATAAGGTGAAATTTTACTTTTCGATTTGGGAACTCTATTAAGCACATAGCAAAACGTCAATAAAATTTCACCCCACCAGTGAGAAGCAGCACCGGAGTTAAGCAAAATAGCAACTACAGATTCAGTGAAAGTTCTATTTTTCCTTTCAGCCTTACCATTCGTTTCAGGAAAATACGGTGCAGTTTTTTCATGAATAATCCCATGAGAATTATAAAAATCAATGAAAATATCAAAATCATATCCGGTTTCTCTATCACTTCGTAACCTTTTAATTTTCTTATCGCATTGATTTTCAATCTCAGTCACAAATATTTTGAACATATCAAACGCTTCACTTTTATTTTTCATGAGATAAACAAAAGTGAAATTAGAGCAATCATCTATAAATGTAATAAAATAACGTTTATCATTCCTAGTCATGACACCATCAAATTCACAAATGTCAGAATGTATCAAATCACGAGGTTTAAATTTTATGATTACTGATTTATGAGGGGTTTTAGTAATCTTGGCTTGACTGCAAAATTCACACTTTTTAAAATCATTCAAAGACAGTTTAGGAATTAGTTCTAAGTTGCTTAAATTTATAATAATGCTTTTGTTAATGTGACAAAGTCTAACAAGCCAAATATTAAAAGAACACAACATGTAAGCATAAGAAGAAATTTTATTAATTTCAACATTCAGTTTAAACATTCCATCAGTTGCATAATCCTTCCTAACAAAAATATTATTTTTGGTTAAGGTGTACAAATCAGCCCCAATAGTTTGAGTGAACCCCGCCTTGTTAAGAAGATAGCCCGAAACCAAATTCTTTCTCATCTCTGGAGTATGCAGAACATCTTTAAGGATGACTGTCTTTCCAGAGGTAAACTTTAATTCCACTTCACCAGAATTGACAACTCTAGTGGAGTGGGAATCACCCAGCAACACTTTCTTATTTTCACTTTCAGAATAAGATTTGAACATGGTACGATCATAGCAAACATGGCGTGAAACACCAGTGTTTACCCACCACCCTTCGAATCCACCAACTATATTGATTTCAGAAATCATATCTATAAGTTGGTCCTCGGTAAGATTTGCCTGTGGAGCAGGACGACGTCTTTGCCGGCAGTTCCGGGCCAAATGACCCGCCTTCCCACAGTTATAACAAGTAAACTGTTCAGAATTATTTCTTGAAGGGTTTTTTTTTTTTTTTTCTATTATAATTTTGATGCACATTTCTGTTTTGGTTGTTGTGGTTGCGATTTTGATTTTGATTTTTCATATTTTTCCCTTTGGGTTTCAGAACAGCATAAGATAATTTTTTATGAGCATTGTTAGAAATAACGAGCACTTCATCTTTCTGATCTTATTTTCGGGCTTCCTCCTCAATCCGAAGACAAGTGATCAAACTTTCTAAAGAAAACTTTGTAGTTTTGTACCTCAGAGTATTCTTAAAATCTTTCTAAGAAGGGGGCAATTTGTCAATTAAAACAACAACTTGAAATTGTTCATCAAGGGACATATCTTCAACAATTATTTCATGAACGATTTTCTAAAGTTCATGTGACTGAACTTTCACAGATTTGTCATCGGTCATTTGGTATTTCAGATACCAACTAACAACATATTTTTTACTTCCAGCCTCCTCAGTGTCGTATTTCTTCGAAAGAGCATCTCAAACTTCCTTTGCAGTTTTGTTAGAGCAGTAATAATCATACAGATCATCAGACATACCATTAAGAATGAAATTCTTACAACGAAAATCATTTTCCTCCCAAGACTTAACTTCTTGAATCTGAGCGTCAGTAGGAACTTGACGTAATTGAGGTTTTTTAGTTGTACAAACATATGCTATTTTTTCGATAGTTAGAAAAAATAACATTTTTTGTCTCCATCTTTTAAAATAAAACCCTTCGAATTGAAAGAGTTTGTTGAGATCAACAGTGACTTGTTTAAATTCGTGATCAATAGACATCTTAGCAGATAATCGGTAGAATAGAACGTCTTAAAATTGTTGAAGCAGAAAATAAATAATGAATAAGTTTACCGAAATTTCTTGGATTGAGTCGCGGACTAGGTCGCTCTCTTTAAGACGTTTCATGGCTCTGCCCAAGAACGTGTAAGCAGTATAACAGCCACATCATCCCCAGGATAAAACAACCCAGAATTACCTCTGTCTAGGACTTTCTTTGCACGACAGAAGATCTGAGTACTAAACACCCACAAGTTGTTTGAACGAACAAACAAACTGCTCAGAAATCGAAGTTAAATTTTTTTTTTTCAGATATAAAGAAGAATCTGTTTATAGGCAAATAAGCTGCAAAAGCTGTTTTTCAGATGAAGAAGAAGACTGAAGCAAAATTTTGTAAACAACAATTGTTGAAGAAATTAGTATTTATAGGAAGAAAAGAAATCAAAACGTTTGAATCCTTATTGAAACTAATTCAAACTTGCTTGGCATACATTAAAAACGTTTAAGAAAATTAAACTTTTTTTTTTATTTTTTAAAAACGTTCAAAACAATTAAACTTTTATTTTAAAACGTTTTTTTTTTTAATTATTAAAACGTTCAAGAAATTTTGAATCAAGAATTTAATACTGAAATGTTGGAATCAAATTGTTAAAAAAAATGATATTTTAAATAATAATTTTTTTTTTCAAAAAATAAATAAGTGCCACCCATCACACGCGCGTTTGGCTCGGCACGGCCGGATGGACGGTGGCGGCGGCACGCGCGCGTGTGTGGTAAACCTGTAGGGATGTAAGTCTTCTCCCTTCCACAAAATATGGGTACCCTTTGGGGCACACCCCAAGAATCCCACATGCCCCATATTATACTCCTCAATAACTCTTCTCCCAACCAATGTGAGATAAGAGAAAAAAGAGAAAAAACGCTATGACAATTTCTATAAAATATTTTAAAATTCATAAGTTTCAACAGATAACGTATATATTTGTAGTGTGTCATTTCGGTCTTGCAAAAATGAAAGGATGAGTTCCGATGTCATTGTAAGTGAGTTGACAGTTGAGAATCGTGAAGATCCACTAAAACATCCTATTGATGTTGTTTTTGATTTGAGGAACACGTATGGATTAAAGATAACATACAATCATACATGGCTAGGGGTAGATAAGACTCTAAATTTATTATATGGTGATTATATGACATCATACTACTTATTGAAGTGGTATATTGGTGTTTGCCAACCGACAAACCCAGGTAACCACTTTTGTTTAAAGTATGACTAGGAGTTTGGTCATTTCAAGAGAATTTTTGTGTCATTTAATGCTTGCAAATAAGACTTCAAGTTTTGTCGGCCCATGTTGTTTATTTACGAAACATTCCTCAAGAGTCAGTATAAGGGAACATTGTTTATTGCGTTTGCGAAAGACGGGAACGAAGGTTATATTTTTTTTTCTTCTATTCCAATTTCTATTTTAAAGCTGTTTATTATGTTTTTAAGTGAAATGTTTTCTAATTTTTAAATGTTCAAGAATGTTTTCATTGACTTTTGCTATTGTCAATGCGAAGAACGACGACAATTGTCGATTATTGTTTCTAATGAGCAGCGCATTACTTTCATTTCCAATCAATAACCAAGTTTGATTCAAGCTTACGTACTATCTTTCCAAACTCTCCCTATGCCTTTTGTTTACATCATTTGAAGTGTGACCTAAGAGATAAACTAGGTGGGAGGGATAATGGGCTGGAAAAAAAAAAAAAAAAAAAAACTGCTTCATAAACTTGATCAGTGTGCATTTGCACCAACTGTTGATGGGTTTGTCATGCATAGAAATAAACTTATTGTTGAAGGCGAGCCAAGGGTTATTTCATTCTTGAATGAGCTACCTCATGAAAATTGGGCTAATGCCCTTTTTGTTGGACAACGATACGGCGAGATGTATTCAAATCTCGCCGAATTGTTTAACGCTTGGATTGTTAAAGTCCGACACCTCCCAATAATGGAATGCATTATACGATTAGAGTACAGCTTATGGACCACATATCTAGTAGAAGAGTTCTTTCGATTAAGATGTCTGGTGTCATTTGTCCATTTTGGGAGAAGAGGTTATTAGAATATGTTGAGCGCGGTAGGACGTGGTCGGTGGGGATATGCTCTCAAGGAAACTTTGAAGTGCATTTCCACCTATCAATCTCAGAGGATATTGTGAATCGGACTTGTTCATATTTTCAATAACAAATGAAAGGTTTCCCTTGTGCACATGCTTGCGCCGCCATTCAAAAATCGAGGGGAGGGGAGAATTTGAATGATTATGTTGAAGATTTATTCCGTGTTGATTTCTATCATAATACGTATTTGGAGTATATTTTTTCTGTCCCTACCCTTGGAAGACCAGTTTATGGCAAAGCAATAGCTATTGTGTTACCGCCTTAAACACGTCGACTAGTTAAGTGTTCAAAGAAGAAACGAATGGCATCGAAAGAGGAAAAAGTAAATCAAATTCGGTGTAATCGATGCAAGCAATATGCGAACCACAACCAGAAGATGTGCAAGGCTTCAGTTTGAAGAAAATGTGGCAACTGTATTTTTTTTTTTTTTTTGTCGAGTTGTATATTTCACTACTTTGTTAATGTTTTTGATCTCAATGCATTTGATGTCTTGTTAATATACTGTTGTTCATGTCTACTGAAATTTTAATATATGTTGTTGTTTACATGATATATATGATGAAGATTGTCTATTTAATAGGGTTTTCATGATATATATGGTAAAGAAATATATTGCCACAAATGTGAACAAGAACGTACATTGTTTCATTTGTCAACTTTGGTTTTGTTCAGAAGATATCCACTAAGAATGTGTATTTGTAAGACCCTAATTTTCGCGCATGCATATTCATTAGTTACATTTTAGAACGTTTAGAAAATAAAGGGGTAGAATGTGTCATTTTTAATTTGAAATAAAATTTTACGGGTGAATTTATAATTTTAAGAATATTAAATTTTGAATTGGGTTTAAATGATAACTTAAAAGAATTTAGGGGGAGATTAATGTAATTTTGGGGAAAAAAATTAATATATATATACACATACTGTTGGGATCAAAGGAAAAAAGGAAGAAGAGGAACGAACATGATGTGGCAACGCAAGAGATTAGGGAAATCCACTAGTGTCATGCATATATATACACATCCATGCAAACTGAGATCACAAATCCTAAAAAGAAGAAATTAGAAAACAGATAAGAGAGAGAGAGAGAGGTTTGGCGGTGTCGTTGGGTCACCGACGGTGATAGGTTTTGATTGTTGTTGTTTCTCCTGCGTGAGTGTGTAAGCGTCATCGTCGTCGTTTATCCGGTGATCGTGTGTAGGTGTATGTTTCGGTCAGAGTGTGTGTGTTCTGGCGTGTGTGTGTGTTCTGATCGTCATTATTGGGGTGTGTGTGTTTTGTCCAGTCCATCCGGTGGTATGGAGAGGTGATCGGCGTGTGCATGTGTATGGTTAGTCGTTGTGTGGGTGATCATCGGAGTGTGTGTATGTGTGTTGTTGTCCTTGGTCATCGTCCGTGTGTATGTGTCGCTGTTGTGCATGTGTGTGTGTGTGTGAGTGGGTGTTCGGACGTCAACTGTGTGGATGTGTGTGTCGTTTGGTTGTCAGTTTGGCTGGTAGGGTGTGTGTGGGCAGGTTGTAGTCGCCGACGGTTGGTGAAGGAGGAGTAAGAGTGGTCGGCGGTAGACTCGATCAGAAGAAGGAAGAATAACAGAAAAAAAAAAAAAAAAAAAAAAAAGAAAAATCCAATAAAAAAAAAAATCAATCAAAAATTCGAAAATCCAATTTCTCGACCTACGAGCGATTTGGAACAGGTAAACATTTTAATCAGGTATTATTTTTTATTTAATTAAATGGTTAATTATTAAAATTTTCGTAATCGTAATAATATTTTTATAATCGTTCATCTTATTAAATGGGTACAGTAAATATTAACGTAGCGAAACAGTCAAAATAATAATTTTGTATAATTAAATTTGGGAAATGGGAAATCATGCTATTTAGGGCCATGCATTGCATAATATGTGGTTTTAAATAAAATATTAATTTAGGCCTATCGTTATTAGATTTGCAGGCACCAGCATCCCGGCAGGTTTTGGATAGTGATATTTTTGCAGTGCGAAAAACGAGGTGAATGTATTATCTTCTATGTAAATATACAAATTTTATTTTAGTATAAATTGTCGAAAAATGAGTTTATTAAAATTAGACGAGGTGAATGTATTATCTTCTATGTAAATATACAAATTTTATTTTAGTATAAATTGTCGAAAAATGAGTTTATTAAAATTAGACGATTTTACAACTTATGTAAATCAAGTAGATTTTTAAATATAGAGGGTGATTTTTGTCCGACTATACCATAGTTTTGATCCCGTCAAGAGGGTATGTCCTACGGGATGGTTTTGACCTGTTATGAGGGTTAGTCCTATAGGTGGTTGATTATTATGACCTGTCAGGAGGGCATGTTCTGCAGGTGGTTGATGACATTATGACTTATCAGGAAGATTAGTCCTGCAGGTGGTTGATTACATTATGACCTGTTAGGAGGATTAGTTCTGTAGGTGGTTGGTTATTATAACCTGTCAGGAGGGTAGTTCTGTAGGTAGTTGATTATTATGACATGTCCGGAGAATTAATCCGGTAGGTGGTTTGATTGACTCGTCAGGAGTGCAAATCCTGCGGGTGGTACCCCTACCATTGGGGATAATAAATGGCCCTGACACTAGTAGTCACTTTAGATGGCACAGTTGTTCAAGTTACGGTACCGTTATAACTCCCGATCGTGAGGTAAAAACAATCTTATGGCTAGTAGGAAAGTGGTGGGCGGTATTTATTTATATGAATAACTGCCTGAATTAATTAGCTTAAATATATTATTTTAAAATGGATTGGCGTAAATATCTTATTTTATTGCAGTGGTTGATTTATATATTTGGATTGTGTATTTTAAATATATTAGTTGATTTCATTGGTAATAGGAAAACTGGACTTTCGTACAGTATGAGATTATACAATATTATATTTTGAAACGTGATATTTACTACTTATACTTGATCCATAAATTGTTTTTATTATAAAGACAGTACACCAATAAAAAAATTTGGTTTCAAGTGTCACAGATAAGAATGGGTCCACTACTGGCACTAGATAGAGTCCGGAGGTAGTGTCATTTTGGGAGTGGGCAGGTCAGAGGCGAACCACAGAAGATTCAACATTTGTTTTGGTGATTTTTGTTGTATATATATTTGGGATGATTGTGTCCCATATTTTTTGAAATAAGTAAATAGATGTTGTGTTAGAGGAAAAAATATTGATAGCAGTACGCGTGCGTTTTGCTATGCATATATATGTATGTATGTATTTAGGTTGTTTGGTCAGGCAAGATCGAGGGGACGTCACGCCCGGCCTTGGGCAGTGGGGGCCCAGGGTGGGGGTATGACAGTATTGATCAGTAGATATCTACTGATATTTTAAAATTTGCCGTTTGTTAACATTTCCTTAGTGATACACAATAATATTTATCAATTAAATAGGTTTTTTTTTTTTTTTTTGATATATATGGTCAAGAAATATACTGCATAAAGTACCAAATTTTGTATATACAAATACATTTTTTAAACAGATATTTGGTAGCCAATGTGAACAAATTAATAAGACCAGTACACTATTTCATTTGTAACTGGGGTTTTGTTAAGAAGATATCCACTAAAAATGTATGTTTTTCAGTAGATATCTGCTGAAATGTTTAAAATATGCTGTTTGTTTCTGTACATTTTTGTAGTGTGAATAAATGTTGTCCACTTAATTGGTATTTTTCAAGATATATATGGTGAATAAATATATTGCCACACAAGTTCTGAATTTTGTATATACAAACACTGAACAAATATTTTGGAAGAAATCTTGTATATACAAATATTTTGGAAGTAATCGTGTATATACAAACATAGCCAATAAGAACAATTAATAAGAGCAGTACACTATTTTATTTTTGTCAACTGGTGTTTTGTTCAGAAAATATCCACTAATAATGTGTATTTTCCAGTAGATATCTACTGAAATTTTAAATTATGCGATTTGTTTACATTTTCTTAGTGGAACAATTACACATCAAATAATATACATAGAAGTAGATATACATTAAATAGGTTTTTTCATGATTATACATGGTGAACAACTATACTACCTCCAAGTACCAAAATTGTATATATAAACACATTGTTCAACAGCGAATGTAGACAACAAAACAAAGCAGTACATTTTCAAACATTATCAAACAGTTTCTTGTGATTGCATATTCATTTCAATCTCTTCAATTTTCACATCTTCATCTTTAGGGTCAACAGTGTTCCCTCCTTCACTATTGTTTTTCGTTGCCTCAAACTTTTCAAGCGTCCATGATTTGGCCTTATCATTCAAAAATGCATTCACAATTTTTGATCGATATTTTATCATCACTTCTTTCACTTTATTCTCATTTTCAAATGCACAATTGACATCCGCTAGGCTACTTGGTCCATTATAAACAAAACCATTATCCCACAATTTAACCTAACATTCAAAGTTGATGCACTTGAGTCCATATAGAGTTTACATTCCATTAAAAAATGTGTAATGATGTAAATACCTACGATCCTTGTATTTGTTGTGGACTGTCCATGACACTTGTTAGATGAGTTTTAGTCTGGGTTATTTGTATCTCTTCACCATATTTTCTAAGATTTTTGATCATATGCACTACATACTTTCTCTAGAAAAGAAACAAAATTTTAAATTAAAGTATTATTATCTAACATTTAAGATAGAAATGGAAACAAAGCATGAGTTTTATTACCATTAGCAATACGTCTTTGAAGTATGGATCTCGGGTGCCGATTCTTGGTTGGAGCCAGTTATAGTGTCTCTATTCTGCCTCATTTGTGTCAGACACAAGCAACATTCAATATTTTGGCCCGTCATCTATTGTGTTGATGGGGAAGTGAACATATCGATAGCCGCCTTTCAATGCTTCATTGATTTGGGTATTCAAAATCTTTTCAATTGACATTGTGGATCAGTCATTTACCCAATCTGTAAGAAATAAGGACAATTTATGATTTAGTTAATATCCACTAAATAATTAAAATAATTCAGTTAATATCCACTGAATAAATTATAGAATTCAGTTGATATCCACTCAATTAAAAAATATATATATATACGTGCTGTTCTTTTCACAAAATTACAATGCATAAAACAGACGTATAAATGTATCCAAACATACCCATTAATAGCTTGTTATGAAGTATGAACGGTTAGCCATAGGGATTCCTTCATTTTTCAAAAATATTTCTATTTTGGCATTCTTATCCCTTAAGAACTCTATGTAGCTATCTATGATTTGCGATCAATTTTTTATTTTTAGTTTTGCGCTTTTTTATGTTGATATATGTGATGTTTTTTAATATATTCACTTATAAAGTTGCTTAGTTCTCTCCCCTTCATAAGTGAAACAATATTTATGAGATATACAACACTATATTCCCCATTGTAGACATTTGCACTATGTATTATATAAGAGATGGTTAATATTTTTTTCATGTGCTTTTATACGACCAGAATATATAACAATGTATTTGATGATGTGTATTTTGTGTTACCTTAACCCTTCGGTTTTGAAAATGGTAGTTATCTTTTGACAATCCTCATTGGATAGTGAAGTTGCTACTTCACTTTGATACCTCTTAGGTAATATGACAACCTCTTTTTTCTTTTTCTTTTTTTGTGTTGGGGCCTGATATGTATTGAGATCGACTGTTTCTTCATGCTTTCCTTTATCATTTATGTCTTTTTTAATGTCCAAATATTCAAAATCATTTTTTTGTGTGCTTAGTTTCTCTATTTGAGCCTTTTAACCATTGAGCTTTCGCCTGGTTTTTTTTGTCGATTTTCTCTTCTTCTTTTTTTTTTCTTTTTTTTTTTTCATTTCTTTACCTTGTTCAGGCCCTGTATCTATGTGGATCTTCGTGTCGCTGTTCGGTTTCTTCTTCAACAACAAGGCCTGGAGGAGGAGGATTGTTTTTTGTCATTTTGAGGTCCTTCTCCTTTTGAGCGAAAAGCAGCATCAAATTCTAGAACTTCTTGTTCATTTCCTCCCTTTGTTGAGGCATTTGTTCGACCAATTCTTTTTATTTTTTTTGTCTTCTTCTTTCAGTCGATGACTTGTCCTTTTTAGCTCAGGTAATTTTAATTTAAGCTTCCCAATTTTCTCTTCTCTTTCTTTTTTTTTTTTTTTCTTCTTCTGTGAGTTTGATACTTTTTTGTTTCAATTTTGATATCTAGCGCTCCAAGCACTTAATTTTGGCTTATAGTTCCTTATTTTCTTTTCTGATTTCGCCTTCTTCAGTTATCTTTTTTGATGCATTTTGATTCAAATACGTGAAATCCGGCGTATTCATCTGATTTGGACTGTCCGGAATGCCGTGACTAAATTGAGTATTGTGGGGGTCTACATAGTCTCAGGTTCGCCTTCGCCTTCGTCTCCGTCCTTCTCATATTCTCCACTTTCCTCACTCCATGAATCTTCTTCATCGTCCTTGTTTTTTGAGAGTTTCTCTCCTTTTCCAGCACGCTTATTTTTTTAAATCATCAACGTGTGTTATCATTTTGGCCTTATTTATTGTCATTTTCAGAGTATTTGGATTAACCTGTCAACATGGTGATTGTTCAGCAAATATCCACTACATATATGTATTTTCAGTAGAGATCTATTAAATAGCATGTATGCAATGTATATGGGTACTGCATAGTAGATATCTACTAAAGATGCAGTACATATCATTAAAGATGTGTATTTTCAAGTAGATATCCTCTACAAATGTGTATTTTCAGTAGATATCTACTAAACAAAATGTATGCAATACATACCCTGTTTAAGTGGAACAAAGAATGCACACAGAAAATATTATAAAGCAGTACATAGATATTCACTTACCTTGATATCTGGGCCATCATGTGTACCCTCGTTGAGTACGTTGTTCAACGTGTCCATTTTCAATTTTGAAAGATCCCACTTCACAAACCGTGGGCATGTTGTCTCCTTATCTTCCTTAATCACATTGACATGTCATAAAACCAATACTAGACAAATTTGATAGTTTATTAGTAATTATTCAATTTTTTTTTGGTTGTCGAGATTAAATGGACATTTGATGTAACGACTTGGTTTCTCAGGGCCGTCACTATGGTTTCTTCTATAGAGAAATTCCTATCCTAAAACCAACTCGTCAAATAACCAAAGTACAGTATTCGGCAAATTTATTTATAATGGCGATAATTCTTGTTGCCAATTTTATGGCAAAAATTTCTAAATCTAATAGTCACCATTTTACTCCAAATAATTCATTTAATAGCTTATCATTTTTCATATTTTATCAAATCAAATTATCCCATCATAATTTTATATAGAATCGGCTTCCAACATTAAATTAAACCAGTTATGTTCAACAATTACATTTACCGAATATTCGATACATTATTATTGAATACATTATTATTGAGAGAAATATTCGACAACAACTACAATAATTAATATTATCGTTTTCGTCAATTACAACAATAAATAATAATTACAATTTCTACAATAGAAATTCCACAAAAAACTCTTTTCTCGTTTTGTCCCAGCCGACCCTGAAACCAAACACTGTGGGGTTGTGAGCTTATACTCAGTAGAACTCCAACCCCTCTAATACGTGCATTTTATTTATCACATAAAATATCTTAGCATGTTCTTCAAATAATTTTCACATAATCATAAATATTTCATGTGAACTATCCACACTAGATTTACCAACAATAATAACACAAATTTCACATTAACCAAATTATCTCATATAATTTAACAGGTAAAATATCACAACAATTTACCAGGTAATTTCACACAATGCGACAATTAAATGCATATATGAAAAGAGTTAGGAATTCCACCTTTCCCGAATTTTTGGCTCGCCGCGAGATTGGATTTTGGTTTTTAGTGGGGTGGTTTGTGTAATTCCTGTTTTCCCTTTTCTTTTTTTCTTTCTTTTTCTCTTCTTCCTCGATGCTGCTTCCTTGCTTCTGTTTACTGCGTCACCGGCATTGCTGCGGTGACAGCTCACCGCCGCGGCGAACTGTCTCCCCTTACTTTCTGCTTTGGCTTACTGACCCGCAACCGCCTCGGCGAGATTTCCACCGCCTAAGCGACACGTCATTGCCTGTTCTTCTGTTTTTCGCGTTTGAACCTGCCATATCTCTTTCTTTCTCCCTCTCTCCTCCGACGATCACCCTCTACACCAACCACCAACAAACTCATACCAAACCACCACCAACGGACCAACCGGACGACAGCACAACATACACACAGTAGACACACACACACATGTACTGCTCTCTCTCTCTCTCTAACTCTCCAACCAACTCTGGAGACCACCACACCACCATGCACACACAACACACACTGATGAACAACCCCCACACATACCCACAACTAAACACACACGTACCCACTTTCGGAGATGAACACCCGAATGCACACACACACGCACCAAGTCACGTACACACCCACTATCACCGTCGGAACACACACACTTACCTACGCAAATCACACATACACCATTAACGGCACACACAGTAACACACACACATACACACTATCACAAATAAAACAACCGAACGACACACCCACGCAATGTCGAGCTGCACAGAACACACGAACAACACACACATACACTCACCAACGACGACAGACACACGCCCACGCTAGAACAGTGCCATCGCGCCAAACCCATCACCGTCGGCCAAACTTTACTCTCTCTCTCTTCCGTTCTTTGTTTCTGGTTTGTTTTCAGATTTCAACAACGACGATCCGAGCCCGTAATCCCAAACCTTCTCCTCTCTCTCTGGGTTTTCTGATTCCCTTCTTCTTTTGAGAATTCCTCATTATGATAGTGCATGGATGTATTTATTCGCATGAATTGGGTGGATTAAATTGATCCTAGCTTGCCACGTCGATCGGATCTCGATTCCTCTTCTCCATTCTTTTTTTCTGTTTTCGGTTCCAGCTGAGCTCACGGCTTACACACACATATGCATATATATATATAAAATAAACTTTTGTCCAATTACTCTTTCCTCCCCCAACTTTCTTAAAATCTTATTTTTAGTCCAATTTTCACATTTAACATTTTCTGAAATTGCAATTTCACCCCTAAACATTTTAATTTAGAAATAAATGACAAATTTGAATCCCAAAGTTTGGAATAAATGTTTCTAAATTTGCAGATTGACCCCTAAATTTTTTAAATCACAATTAATAACGCCATCCACTCCCTTATTTTCGAAATATTTTAAAATACTGTTTAAAAATAATTAATAGCGTCATCCACCCTGGTATTTTTGAAATATTTTAAAATATGACTTAAAAAAATCAGTCTTACATTTGAAAAGGGAAATGAATTATGTTTTGATGTACCAGTAATGCAAGAATACATCATTTCACCTTCTCAGGCTGTAAGGTGTTTTGTTGAATTGATGTGATCAACAAGCTATGAATTGCATGATGCCAAGCATAGGTGCGCATTTCTTCAATTTTTTCAACATATCTATAAAGCCCGAATACCACAAATTGTCCATTGTTGGCCAGCAAACATGTGCCTAGCAGATACAAGCACAATAAATTGACAACATGCCGAATGTCTTCATTGTTGTTACTGTTTGCCGACTCCATGATTGCATTTTTCTTGTTAGTTGTGGACAATCACTTCCGATCTTTGCAAATACTTGCCAAATATTGACTTTGCAATTTGCCTTATCACCATATTTCAGTCCAAAAAACAATCTCACATCTGAAACAATGAATTTTACATCAACACCTCTAATTTTAAATGAGTTTGTTTCTTAGTTCTAAGTCTTCAGTATTTGGACGATGTTGTTGTCTAACTTTTTCATCACCTCCAACGTCACTCTCTTTTTCAAGATTGCATAAAAAAATTGGCCAAAACAGCGTACTTTGTCAGAACAATGGTGTTAAGCAACTCGTACAAAACTTTAACGACGATTTGTATTGTAGGTAAAATTTACCATATCTCCTGCTTGTTTCTGTTTTACTCTTCCTTTTAGTAGTATTTTTTTTTTTGCTTTGAGTTCTTTTAGCAAGGGCATGATCGAAGTCACTATCAGTAGTAACTGTTCACATGCAAAAATAACTTTAAAATAAACCATAGGTTGACAACACATATGCACGATTTTATCAGATCATAGGTTCACATTCATATGATATGTACATGAAATCCAGTTTGTTTTCAACTATGCACAGTTGTGCACGACACAACTGCACTTTTGTGTTTTCAAAGTGATATGTACAACACATTTTTTATAAATATTTTTGCACACCGATAATAAAACTATGTACTACACATTTGCACACATTTCTCTCTATGAAACATAATAATTCAATGGATAATTAGATGATATCCACTTGACTATGAACAACACCTTTTCGGACACAATTTCTTTATTCTCAAATGATATCCACTTAACCTTGCACGATACAGTTTCACAAATCAACGGATATCGCCTGAACTTTTTTCTAAACGTATTCAACAGTTCATGAGTTTGATATCCACTAAAAACCTATGTACGACACATTTTGCACACATTCTTCCTATGAAACGTAATCATTAAGATGATAGTTATATGATATCCACTTGACTATGAACAACACCTTTTCGAACATAATTTCTTTATTCTCAAATGATATCCACTTAACCTTACACGACACAGTTTCGGACCCCCCAAAAATTTTCCCTAAAAATATAGTCCTCAACCCTCGCATATCCTCTATAAACATAAGAAATCATTTTTCAAAATAATAGTGTGTACGACTACGGTGTGTTTCTTGTCAAGTAACTAGATTCATGCCCCGTAAGTGAGTTGCGTCTGTGTGTTGGTACTTGAAAAGCCCTTTTTTCGGTGTATTATGGGAACCTTATAGACATGATATTTTGACCATCCAGTAAAATTTTTATTTTATTTTATTTTTGAGAAAATACAAAAAAAAAAAAAAAAAAAAAAAAAAAAAAAAGAAAGAAGGGGGGGGGGAGGGAAAGAAGGTAGAAAATCAAAATAAGAAAATAAATAAAATAAATGAAGGAAACAAGGAGAGAGAGAGAGATCAGTGCGAGTAAGAGAAGAAGAGAAAAGGGTGGAGAGAGAGAGAAGATGGCCCATTTTTGTTTTCAGCTGGGAGAAATAGAAAGCAAAGGGAGAGAAAGAGAAAATGGGTGAACCCGCCACTGTCATGAGTGTAAGAGAGAGGCGTATGAGAGAGAGGGCGGGGCCCACACCATTTGGTTTGCTGATAGCAAAGGTGGAATTCACATTATACCCAGGTTGTAAATCTCGGATTTAAGTAAAAAAAAAATCTTTGCATAGTATAAACAGGGTTGTTAACCCCAGGTGTATGAAAGTTTCTAATTTTTTTTGTACCCGGGGTTCCCAACCCCGGGTTGTTTGTATTGTGTAAATAGATTGTGCAATTTTGGGTAATCAGCTCCTTTTGTCAATTCCAAGGATTAGGGATAAGAATTGATCATTATATATATATAACAAATTTATAAATATTTATTCAACCTTAAAACTCTTAAAAGTAATTCATGAATTGCTATTAATCTCAAAAAAAATTAAGTGAAATTTAAAAGAACATATTAGATCCAAATATTTTCTAAATGTTACAAAAATGAAATTAAAAATATGCGCATACAAAAATTGGGTTTTACAATCTTTTCCCCTAAAAAGAATTTCATCTCAAAATTTAATTAACTTAAGCAAACAAATGCGGATATTTACTCATCATATTTTCTTATCTTCCCCATGTTACCTCTCCCACAAAGTGGCTATGCCACAACACTTTAACCAACGAAGTTGTTTTCGTTTGCAGTACTTGATCTTTATGATCTAGAATATGTACTACCTAGAACTCAAAACTAACATTCCAAATCGACCACATAACTCAACGACTTATTCTATGGTCGGCTGCTAAGACAATACTCACCGACTCTACATAATTTATAATTTAAGCTCTAGTAACAAAACTCTCACACCCCACCCCTGACCCAACGTCCAAGACTAGGTGTAACCTCAACTTGATATTACCAAACTAAGTATGAATGTAACTTGGATAACAAATATAACACTGACGGATAATTGAAATATATATATTTAAAATAATTGACATATATATTTAAAATATTACCAACTCAAAATTCCAGGTTTATACATATCCAACTATGTCATAACAAATGACAAAAGTTTAAACCACTCATTACCAATAACTGTCCTGGCAATTTCAAAACTTAAACCACCCTCGGACTTTATTTAGCACAAGTAATGGTTCTATTTTTAATTGGAGTATCTGAGACAAAATATTTTATCGGTGTACTGTCACCATAATATAAAAATAATTTATGAATAGAGTATATTTATCAAAATCACTTTTCCAAAACGGAAAATAACCACAACTGAGAAGGATAAAAATTCGACTAATATCATCATAATAAATCAATTAATCTACTTATTTTCATATAGTAAAATACCACACACATACTTCTATATTAGCCATATGATCGTTAACCTCACAATCAAGAGTTACGATGGTACCATAACTTATACATCTGTGCAATCTAAGGTTACAATCAGTGTCAGGATCATTTAATATCTCTAATGGTAAAAGCCAACACGTGGTATAAAGCACCATATCATAATGATAATCAACAACAATATATTTGACTTTGTTGCCTTGTCAAGTCACAACACACCTGCAAGAATGCCTTCTTGTCGAGTCACAACACAACATTTTACATGACATGCCCTCTTGTCAAAATTACACTATTGCGTAGTAGGATAATAATAAAAATCAGTTTCCGATATAAAATTTTACTACATTTTACTTGATTCATTTAACGTTATAAAACTATCATTTTTAATAAAAAAATTCTTTTTTACTATTTAGTATGAAAATATAATTTAACAATTTACATAGAAAACACTACACTTAACTCGATAACCGCACCACTGACACACAACTGCCGAAAAGTTTACATAGAGGGGGTCGATTAGAAACCTAACACATGGTAGTGTCTAAAATTTAGAATTTATCTAAGTATCAAATGAGATGGATGACAATTAAATAAATACAATATTTTTCTACTCCGAAATAATTTTCCTAATTTAAATGAAATTAATTAAAATTAACTATCCCCTTTTGTTAAATTGATATTACCTGTACAAAATAAAATATTATTGCTATAGTTATAAAATCTATAAATTAGTACTTTAGTTTATGAAAATAACTAATTATTAATAAAGTTTACTAGTCAGCGAAATATTGATAATAATTTTTTCTTAAACATTAAATTACATCAAATACACCCATATATATATATATATATATATATATATATATATATTTAGACCCGCACATTGCGCGGGCTTGAAATGAAATCATAATAAATTCGTAATATTGAAGCATTAAACACATTGGTATCATTTGATTACTTTAATAGCAATATCCGAGAGCAAATGCATCAATTTTAATAAATAGTGAAGTTTTATAAATTTTGAAAATAAATATACCATTAAAAATTACATAAATAATAATTAAAAAAAAAAAGTAAAATAATATTTCTACAGATTAATTTTTACTAATATACTATAAAATAATATACAAATAACAATAAATTAAGATTAAATTTATCAATTTTGCAAGTCAAAAAATTCTAATTTAATTAATATATAATGTATCTATTTTCTTTCTAAGTAAAATTATTACTTGAACCATAATTATTTTGTGAAGTAATTTAAAATGCGAACCAAAGAATTAATCATAAATGTTTGCAATAATTAAAAAAATTAATATAGCTAAAAAAGTATTGAGTGGGACCACTCATTAATTTATTTACAGAAAGGATAGCACGGTACTACAAAACTTCAACTATGCACGAAGGCTGGAGTAAGATCGGACCACTTAGGATCCACAAAAAAGCTATCAAAACGTTATCTCTTTCCACTTTTAAGAATATATATATATATATATAAGTAATCATGTTTTATAAAAATCGAAAATAAAAATTCTATAAGTAATTATGTTTTATAAATATTGAAAATAAATATATTATTAAAAAATACATAAATAATCATAGTAAAATAATATTTCTACAAATTTTTACTAATATATTAAGATTACTTTTATCAATTTTTGCAAGTCAATAAATTATAAATTTTATATATAAAAAATATTGAAAATAAATTATTTTCGAAAAATTATATAATTAACGAAAAATGACGGTTTATAAATATAAAACATAAATATATTTTTATAAATTATGTAAATAATCATAATAAAATAATATTTTTACAAATTATTTATTAGCAATATACTATAAAATAATAAACAAATAGCCATAAATGAAGATTATTTTTTTCAATTTTTGTAAGTCAATAAATTCTAATTTTATGTATAAAGAAATAAAAAAAAATAGAACCCATCAAAAGAATTAAAAAATTCATTCTTTAACTTCATTAAAATCTTCTCTCTTTCTACTTTTAAGAATTATATATATATACTAGGACTGTTCATGGGTCGGCGGGCCAGATTTGGGCGGGTCGGAATAGTATGGGCCGAAATAAAAAATACTATTTTGGGCCTATTGCATCTCGGCCCAGTTACTGGCGGGTCGGGGTCGGGGTCGGGCGGGCCTGCGGGTTGGGCCAACATATTGGACCAGCTTGTTTTATACAAAAACAGATAACAATTTTTAAGTTTGGGCTTATTATTTCATCCATTTGGCCCAATTACAAGTAATAGCCCCCATTTTTTTTTTTTTTAGTAGATGAGACAAAAACATAAACAAAAACAGCATAACAAAAACACCGGAACACATACACACACACGAAAAAGAAAATGCAGTTATCAAAAATTAAAACTTCAAAAACAAAACCACAACAAAATTATTACACATCACACAACCAATCCTAATAAACTAAATAATTGAAATAAATAAGAGTCTAAAATAACCAAGAAACAAATAATTCAATCAATTGCGGCCTTGCAGTTTCAGGTTGAAGCCAAACTTTTTATCTCCAAAACCACACCGATTACCTGTTTCAAGTTCCAAAATAAAAACAAATAACGTTTAAAATAAAAGTAAAATTTCACACAAAAAAAAAATGCAAATAAAATGCAATGTATATCTGTAATAATAATCCTTACCTTGAAAATTAATTAAGCTTAATATCAATCAATCATCAATTACTGTAGTTGCCGAACTCAATTCAACAAGTCCTAACATAAAAGAATAATATGAAGAAAAGAAATTATAGTCAAGTCCATAGTCAATAAAATATAGAAGACCTATTAAATATATATATATATATATATATATATATATATATATATATATATATAGAGAGAGAGAGAGAGAGAGAGAGAGAGTAATGAATATTGCATTCCTCGATATTTTTGTATTGTTCTATTTGTTCCATTACTTCCCGAAGATTGATTGGTTTTGAAGACCGCAACCAATTCTGAGTACAAATCAAAGCCTCAACCATTTTTGCCGATAACGAACTACGGAAAGGATCTAAAATTCGTCCACCCGTACTAAAAGCAGACTTAGAGGCAACCGTGGACACTAGAATTGCTAATATATCCCTTGCAACTTGAGAAAGAATTGGATATTTTGTTAAATTACTCTCCCACCATCCCAAATTTCAAACTCATCACTTTCAGTTTTTACTGAGGAAGCTAAGTATTTATCCAACTCTGATTTACTAGACATATCACATTCTTCCGCTATGTGCTTACAAAAATGAGATGAAAATAAAGCACGGGCATCTTCCACTTCTTTATCCAACCTACTCTCAAATAATGAATCACTCACATTTTCATGAACAACCACATTACCAATTCCATTTGATGCATACCAATTATATAAACGGGATAAAGAATTCATAATATTCCTCATTATCTCCTCCACAATTACAACTTTGTAATTTATTTTCAAACACTAATTAATACATCTCAATTTATATTGAGGATCGAGGATCATAGCAACTAACAACAACGGATTCATTTTATTTAAGTTACCCCAATATTTGTCAAATTTAGATTGTATTCCTTTTGCCATAGAAGGAAGAAACATGTCAGAATTTTTTGACAAATTTGATATGGCACCTTTAATGGCCATAAGTTCCACGAAAAAAGTATTGGAAGTGACAAATAAAGACCCAGAAAATTTCAAGGTCGCATTTTAGAAAAGTTTCAAAAATTTGACAAATGATTTGGCCTTTTGCCAATCGTCACTATTTGGTGGCCCCAACGCCATTCTCCTTTGTTTCCCTCTATTATTCCCATCAACTTCCTCTCTTAAATCATCGATGTCGTTATCATTATAAAGTGATTGGTATTGCGCATCTTCATTCTCTAAACGTTCAAATCCTTTTTGAAATTTGATTGCCCTATCTAGCATAAAATAAATTGAATTCTATCTAGTTAGCACATCTAGGCAAACTTGACTGTTACAATTGATACTTTCTTTTTCTGCACACGTCTTAAAAGTTGTCATTCTAGATGGAAAGCCCCTAACATATCTTACCGCATTTTAAATTTTAACAATTGACTCGTTTATTTCTTTCAAACCCTCACACACTACAAGAGTTAAAATATGGGCACAACATCTCATGTGAAGAAATTCATGCTCAAGAACGATTCACATTCTATCTTTGGTCTTCTTTTTCAAGAATTTAATTACCCCATTATTAGAACTTGCATTATCAACGGTTAATGTGAAAAATTTGTCTATACCCCACTCAAGCAAACATAATTCAACTGCCTTGCCAATAGTTTCCCCCCTGTGACTTGTAACTAAATAGAAATTTAATATTTTCTTATTCAGTTTCCAATCACTATCGATGTAATGCGCTGTGAGACACATGTAATTCAAATTTTGCAAAGATGTCCAAGTATCTGTGGTAAGGTATATTCTTTGTCCCTTCAACAAATTTTTTATTTTTTTCTTCTCAGTTACATGTAGAGCCATACAATCTCTTGCCACCGTCATTCGACTAGGTATTTTTACTCATTTCGGCTGAGCAACGTGCATTAATTATTAAATCCCTTATTCTCAACAATTATCATTTTGGCTAGCGCTTTCCTACATGCAGTGACACTAAAACTCCAACTCACAAGTTGACCCGAACCCTCATCAGCACCATTTTTTGGTTTAAATCCCAATGTTCTTTGACCCTTAGGAAGCTTCCTCACCTCAATTTTCTTACATTGAAATTCTATGTGAGATTTTAGTGCTGACGTTCCATGTTTCTTGCTATCACAGTAGTAAATTTCTCCACAATGGTTACAAGAAGCCCTAGGTGAATCTTTAGAACCGGGTTCTTGTTTCAAACGAGTAAAATGATCCCAAACATAAGAATGTTTTCTTTTATTAGGTTTTGGTAGATGTTCATCCATCGCATTTGTATTAGTTATTCCAGTATTTCCAATTTCATTAGGCACAATATTCTCACCACCATCAATAACATCCATTTTGTATCTAAAAACATTAAGAAAGAAAAAAAACTTTTCTTTAGTTATGTTGGATGTGTTTATATAATGACATCACTAACTAAACATATAAAATTAGTTTTTAACATTCGGAGACTAACTAAATTAAAAAATCAGAAATCAAAATCATATAAAGATCAGAAATCAAAAATCAAATTGATAGACTAAATCAAAATCACTCTAATCTAAATTCAGATTCACATACGAATCAAATTAGATTGAATCTTAATTGAATTCACATACAAATTCACACACACACACACACACACACACACACACACACACACACACACACATACTCATTCACTGTTTTTCTCTTCAATTCTTACTGGATATAAAAATTTCAGAACAAAGCTCAGGACCGGAAGGTCCATCAGAGAGTACCACTACATTATTATCTGCTAAAAAAGTGAGGGCCGCTACCAAAGTTGGTCTCTCTGCCGCAGCCATAAAAGCTAAGCTTTTTGCAGATTCTAGGGCAGTAAGATTCTACAGCCTATTGTATATATAATTTCCTTAGACGAGTTAAGCACAGGTAACCCATAACTAAATATATTACTATATTTAACTTTACAAATCATGTTTATAGATAATTTGACTTTAAACTACTACCAAATTCATCTAAAAAAAACATCATATTTCACATACACATATGAATCACATACAAATTAATACACATATCAATCAGAATTGAATCTAATCACTACTCTGTCCAATTAGCCATCTAATCCAATTCATATGAATATAAAAAACTAGTATGCAGGGATGAGAGAACAACAAATCGCAAGCATGGATGAGAGAACAGACAGCATAACCATAGAAGTAAGCAATTAGACAGCATAAACTTACAGAACTACAGAAACAATCGGAAATAATTAGTCGATAATCAATCACACAAAATAAATAGAGAAAAGTGGATGAGAAAACAACAAATAGCAAACAGGAATGAGAGAACATACAGAAATAGGGCTTGAATCGTCAATCTGGTACAGCGAAGTAGCGAACTACGGCTCAAATCGAATATCTGGTACAACAAAGTAGCGAACTAAGCTCAAATTGTACTCATCGTCTCCGATCTGGTAAGCAAATCACAAGCATGGATGAGAGAACATATATCATAACTATACAAGTAATTAGACAGAACATAATAAACATACAAGCAGGTATGAGGGAACAACAAATTGCAAGCAAGGGTGGGAGAACATACAAAACTAGGCCTCAAATTGTAGATCTGGCACAGCGAAGTAGCGAACGAAGGCTCAAATCGTCGTCTTCGATCTGGTAAGCGAACTAGCTAAGGCTCAAATTGTCGTCGTCTTCGTCGTCGAGTTGGAATACAGTGAAGAACTAGGGCTCGAACTCGAAATCGATATGGAACTCCAACTCCAATGAGTAACAGATCCATATTTGTAGGCTACAAATCCTTCAAATATGGAAATTGGAGATCAAATTTGGAAATTAGAAGAAATCGGGAAGGAGAGAAGAAAAGGAAGGCCGCCGTCTTGGAGTTGGAGAGAG
Organism: Eucommia ulmoides; assembly: GCA_016647705.1. Classification (NCBI taxonomy): domain Eukaryota; kingdom Viridiplantae; phylum Streptophyta; class Magnoliopsida; order Garryales; family Eucommiaceae; genus Eucommia; species Eucommia ulmoides. Next base: position 1,029,452 of record CM028340.1, read on the forward strand.
ATCGCCGTGAGTGTGAACCAGCAAATGGAGAAAAACCTAGGGTACTCAAGAGGTGTCGGATCGGATCGACTGTACCCGCGCATCAAATATGGTACCCCGCCTTCGAACCGGGTAGTCCGGGTTTCCCAAACTCACAACCGTTGCTGAGTTAGCTCAGCGGGTTGCGAGCGAGTTCGGGCTATATATATATAAAACATAATATATATAAACCATAAATTAGAATAAAAATAAAACTGAAATAAAAATTTAAATTAAAAAAAAAAAGGAAAAAGAAAATAAAATAGAAAATAAAAATGAAAAATGAAAAAAAAAAAAAAAAACAGAAAATGGTGAACACAAATTAAAAAAGAAAACAAATCGAAAAACCAAACAAAAAAAAAAAAAAAACATGAGAGCAGGGTGGATAGCGCGAATTATAAATTTACACCTCATTTGTTAGACCTGCGCTCCTCAAAAATTATTTAATTTAGTTGCTATTTTAATCTTTAAATTAAGAATATATATCTCCCTTATTTTTTATTTTTATCTTGTTTTTACAACTTTCTCCGACCTTTTTTTTTTATTTTTTTTTCATTATTAATTCTTAACCCTGAGTGTGGGCCTGAACCTATCATGGCACCCTATTATCTTTCCCAAACCTGCCCAATGTAAATTATTTCAAAGCCAAATCCGCCCCTATAATTTTTTTATATAATTTAAAATATAATCACTAAAATAAAAAAATAAAAATTATAAAATGCATTCATACATAGTAATTACTACTTACCAATATTAATTTTCATCACCCAAAAAAAAAAAAAAAAAAAAAAAAAGACCTTCTATTCTTGTTCCAAATTAAAATAAAATACATTCATCCATATTAAAATAAAATACATACATCCATAATGACACTAATTAATTATAGTTCAACGAAAAAATTGAATTAGGGTTATTACTTGACTTCATTCTTTTTTCATACACACACAGAGATATATATGGACGGGATGGGATGTCCCTAAATAAAAATGGTCATACCCAAGTCCGGCCCAAGAAACGAAATGGACCTAAATTTTAAGGCCCTAGCCCTTTCCATGGGCTAAAAATAAATCTCCAGGCCTAACAAAAAGTAATGGGTTGGGCGGCTGCGGGGCCATGACGACCCCTAAAATTTTGCAAAAAGTTTAATTGGATTCGGTGGTGCACTACCAAATATTATTTATTTATTTATTTCAAATTCAACTTGACTTCTCAAAGTTTATTTCTTAAACTGAATAAACCATCCTAAATGACATGCTGTAGGTATGAGTTTTGGCTTCTTATGTCTACTCATTGGGATTAGTTGGCTGTATTTTATCATCAAAAGAAGGAAACTTGTTCAACTCAGAGAGAAGTTCTTCCTACAAAATGGCGGACTCTTGCTTAAGCAACAAATATCTTCAATTAAGGGTGGTGTGCAGCCAACGAAGGTTTTCACAGCTCACGAGCTAGAGAAAGCCACCAAAAACTATGCAGATGATCGAATTCTTGGTCGAGGCAGCTATGGTACAGTTTACAGAGGCATTCTACCCGATCATCGTGTAGTAGCAATCAAGAAATCAAGAATAATGAACAAGACCCAAATCGAACAATTCATCAATGAGTTGGTGATTCTTGCACAAGTTAACCATCGAAACGTGGTGAAGCTCTTGGGGTGTTGCTTGGAAACAGAAGTACCCCTCTTGGTGTACGAATATGTTTCTAATGATACTTGTTTTCACCATATTCACCATAATGGAGGAATGTCTTGGTTCTCTTGGGAGAATCGTTTGAGGATTGCTGCAGAAGCTACTGGTTCATCAGCATACCTTCACTCAGCAACATCAAAACCCATCATTCATAGAGATGTAAAGTCTACAAACATACTTTTAGACAAGAAATACGTAGCAAAAATTTCAGATTTTGGGGCTTTGAGATTGGTTCCATTGGATAAAACTCAAGTAACGACTCCGGTTCAAGGCACCTTGGGTTATTTAGACCCTGAGTACTTCCGATCAAGCCAATTGACAGATAAGAGCGACGTTTACAGTTTTGGCGTTGTTTTTGCTGAGCTTCTGACTGGAAGAAAACTACTTATTCCATCACAAGTTGAAGAAGAAATGAATCTTGCTATGTATTTCATCACGTCTGTGAATGAAAATTGATTGTTTCAGATTCTTGATCAACGGGTGGCGAGAGAAGGGACTTTAGAGCAACTCTAGGAAATCACGCAACTTGTTAAACGGTGCCTCAATTTAAAAGGGGAAGAGAGGCCTTCTATGAAAGATGTGGCTATGGAACTAGAGAGGCTAAAAAGTTATAGCAAACATCCATGGGCTACCCATGAAGAAAGGTGTGAAGAAATTGTGGCCTTGGTTATGACTGTTGCAACCGATCCTTATTCTGTCTCCATAAACACTTACGCTAATAATATTGGAGAGTTTTCTGGACAGCTTCTGAATAGTGATATGATGCATTCAATTTACAACCCTAGTTGATCTGTTTCTACATAGTTTGCCACTACTATTGTTCTCTTTCTCTAAGGTGTTTTATTTTGTACTCAGTTAATTTGGTTTGTGTTCATATATACGTGTATAACAAAAAGAATTTAAAGAAAACGACTAAAGGAACTTGATGATGTCCTCTTATTGTGTCTCAATGTATCTAACTAATACTTAAGGTATGCGTGCAATATATACTCGAGGTGATAAGATATATCGAACACTAAAGTGTGTGTTGAGAAACAAGTTGTTGCCAGTTGCTAACAATTGAACCGGTGGTGTGACTCATGCAAATCAAGCCTTTATTACCTTGAAAACTCTCCTCTTTATTTTTTCGTGTGCGAATAAGTTCATGGTGATTTGAAAGACCCTAACTTATGCACGTGTGTACTCTACTCATTAGTTGCATTTTAGAACATTTAGAAAATAACAGGATAGATTATGTCATTTCTTATATTGATTTAAAAATTTTAGGGGTCAATTAATAATTTTAAAAATATTAATATTTTATTTGGATTTAATTAATAACCTAAAGATAATTGAGGAGGGGATTAAGGTAATAATATATACACACATATTTCGAAGGGGACGTGTGACTGTGTCATAGGAACCTATATTGGATATATATATATATATATATATATATATATATATATATATATATAGTCCTACACATTACCAACACAAGAAAAGGAAAAACAAAAACAGAGCAAAGAGAGAGACGTGGGTCGGTGAGTGTGTCAGTGGTGCATGGGGTGTCGATCGCCGATGATGGGGGTGATCGGTGATCGTCATTCGTGTGCCGATGGTCGCCGTCAGTCTGAGTGGGTGCCGTTCCATTGTCAGTCCGGCGTGGGGATGGGTGTTTTGTTGACGGTGACCGACGTGGTGGTGTGTGTCTCCGACTGTTCATCCGGCGATCGTATGTGGGTGTATTTGATTAGACTGTGAGTGTGTGTGTTCGGTCAACGGCGGTTGTGTATGTGTGTGTTGATCTGGTTCGGTGGGTGTGTTCAGTTGATGATCGTCTGTGTGTGTGTGTTCAACCGTTGACCTGCATGTAGGTGTGGTTGGCCGGAGGTGAGTGAGAATTAGAGAGAGAGGGAGCGTCGCCGGCTGAAGCTGCAGCAGAACCAGAAGAAGAGAAACAAAAAAAAAAAAAAAAAATCAAAATCTAAAATCCAACCTCTCGGCAGGCAGAAAATTCGGAACAGGTAAAATTTCAGTTGATTATTATTTTTGTTAAATTAAATTAGTAGCATTAAAATTTTCATAATCGAGATAATAATTTCTGTAACCGTTAATTTTAATAATATTGCACGATGAATATTAACGTAGTGAAACGGACGAAATAAAAATTTCGCATAATTAAATTTAGGGAATGGGAAATTAGGTAATTTAGGGTCATGCATTGCATATTAGGGTTGTTTTAAATAAAATGTTAATTTAGGCCTGTCACTGTTAGGTTCATAGGCACCAGCGTCCCGTTAGTTTCTGACATCGGTATTTTTGCAGTTCGGAAAACGAGGTGAGTGTACTATCTTCTATGTAAATTATAAATTTTATTTTCATATAAATTATGAAAAAATGTGTTTATTTAAAATGGATGATTTTATTGACTTACGTGGATCGAGTAGATTTTAAAAATGTGGAAGTAATTGGAAAACTATGGAGAGTGATTTGTAAAACAGATGAAGAAACTGATTTTTTGTCCAACTATGACATAGTTTTGATCCCGTCAGGAGGGCATGTCCTGCGGAATGGTTTTGACCTGTTAGGAGGGTTAATCCTACAGATGGTAGATTATTATGACCTGTTAGGAGGGTATGTCTTGCAGGTGGTTGATGATATTATGACATATTAGGAAGATTAGTTCTGCAAGTGGTTGATTACATTATGACCTGTCAGGAGGATAGTCCTGCAGGTGGTTGATTATTATGACTTATCAGGAGGATAGTCCTGCAAGTAGTTGATTATTATGACTTGTCCGGAGAATTAGTCCGACAGGTGGTTTAATTGACCCGTCAGGGGTGCAAATCCTATGGGTGGTACTCCTACCATTGGGAATAATAAATGGCCCAGGAACTGGTAGTCATTTTAGATGGCACAGTTGTACAGATTACAGTACCGTTGTAACTCCCGATCGTGAGGTAAAAACGATTCTATGCCTAGTAGGAGAGGGTGTGTGGGGTATTTTATTATATGTTGAAATGTTTAAATTGGTTAATTTAAAATATTTGGATTGATTAGTTTAAATATTTTGATTGGGTGTTTTAAATATATTATTTCATTATATTAGTGGTAGTTGGAGATTGGTTTCCAATATGGTATGCGATACATGGTATTATCTTTATATCATTTCATTTCATGCGTGATAGTGGACCTGGATTTTTAACCTGGTATGTGTTTATAAAATATTATATTTTGAAAAGTGGTACTTAACAATTGTACTTGATCCATATAAAAATGTTTTTATTATGAATACAGTACACCAATAAAAAAATTTGGTTTCAAATGCCGCAAATAGGGGTGGGTCCACTACTGGCACTAGATAAAGTCCGGAGGTAGCATTATTTTGGAGGTGAGCCCGTCGGATGTAAACCGTGGAGGTTCGGGTTTTTATGATTTTTGTTGTGGACAGTTGGGACAGGTATATTCCAAAATTTCGAAACAGGTATACATATATTTACTTTTGGGGAAAAAATTTACAGTAGCGTCATGTCGATGTCACGCCTGGCCTCGGGTGATAGGTGCCCAGGGTAGAGTGTAACATGATTTGCTGTGACGATTTGGCAAGGATATTGATTATAGGCTGTGACATTAATTCGGCAAGGCTATATATCAACCTGTGCTAGAAAGGAGGTTATATGGTGAAAGGTGATTGTTCTGGTCTCGGGTCTTGCCAGATATCGGTACCAATACTTACCTTAGCCAGCGAAATAGTTCTTGTATTGATTTGGATGGTGGAATTCGAGGGTATGGTTGCAGCTGTCTAGATGGGGTGAGGGATGCAGATGATCGGTTTTTGTGTATTTTGAAAGTGAGACGTGGATTTCATGGGCCCCATCAAGGTCAAGTTAGTTCTGAGATAAGATTTTAAGGAAAATTAGTAGATTGTTCTTGATCTAGTCAATCATATGATTTTAATCTCAGTTTTTTAGTTCTTTTAGTTAACGTTAACTAGATTGAATGTATGAAGATTGAATGTATGAAGTTAACGTTGACTAAATACGAAATTTGTATTTGATTTAGTGATTAGTGGTGATAGTCGGCCACCGGTGGCAGATGCCCAATGATCGGCGACTAGCCGGACCGATGGCTAGTGGCGGAGCTTCGGCGACCGGTGGCTAGAAATCGCCAAACCAGTGTCAGAATCCGATAACAGGTGGCGACAGTTGAGGACTATATTATTGCTCCAAAGTTAAATAAATTATTGTTACCTCCTTTGTTATGATTTAATTGCTCCAAAGTTAAATAATTTGTTGCCACTGTCTTTAATAATTGTCTTAATACTTATAAGATAGGTTTACTTACTTTGTACCACCCTTATACTTTGGTCCTGTCTTATTTTGACTCATTTATTTTAAAGACTTACACATCTCAACTCTCAAGTGTTGGCAAATAAATAAAAAAAATTAAATAAATGATAATTTTGTCCATTTTGTATAAATTTTGATGAAAATTTTCAATTTCACTACTTTTTTTAATGTGCATTTTATAGTAGAGGGGATAAAATAAAATAATATCAAAATACAAGGGGATAAAAAGGAAATTTACCATATAATATATTATACATGCTCTTAGAAATATAAGCTTTTTATTGTTTAGATCAGATCTAAGAATTTTTATAGTAGATCATCCAAACAAACAATTGCTTTGATATTTCATCCAAATCGTACATATGAGTTACTTTTTGGTCTTGGGCGGTTGAAAGTTTGGGCAAGATGGACCATTGTACCCTTGCGATCATCACCTTGCTGGTGGAAGAAGGAATTTCAGCTATGGTAAGTTTCATTCTGTTATTTTAGACAATTACCATTTATATGTTATAATGATTGTGGCAGACGGTTTATTCCATTTGAATACATTTTTTTGGCAAGCGATTCATTTCATTTGTATTCGTGGGTTGAATTTGAGAAGACGACGACTAGAAAGAATTTTGAAGCTGAGAAGACTAACTGCGAAGAAGAATTTGCATATTTGCAACAATTTCTGGACTCGAACAACTGTTTATTACAGTAAGTTAATTAATTCATTGATGTTCTTAGTTTGAGCTTCGTAATATGGGACAATACTTAATGAGATTCATTTTGTTGTTACACGTGACTATTTTAACATCAAACCTATAATGATAGTTGGGTGGGTTGGAACAAAAACACATGGATATCAACACATTCAATGTATACATGAATATCCTATACATCCCTAGTGACCATATTTTGTTGTTATCATTTCCTATTTACTATGTGTTGTTTTACCATACGTTCATCAAAGTTAATTGATGAACGTTAACATTAATTCACAATGATAATTTTTAGTCCATTCGTGATGCATATTGTTGATTTGTTGTACGATTTATGTGATCAATGGTGAATGTAAATTCGGCACGTTAACATTTTTGGAAAAACTAAATCGACTGGAAATAAACTATAAATGCAATGCATGTATTTGATTATAGATGGATCTTGACATTGATGAGGCTTGGATCTGGTAGTGAGGCCTAGATCTGGTGGTAAAGGAGTGAGAGAGAACGCAGAGATAAGACGATCTAGTCGATTCCGATATGGTGAGGTCCAGTGTAGACACGGCATTTTAACTGTCCCCACATTTTTTTATTTAATTTTACAATTCAAGTTATTTTTATTTTATTTTCATTTTTTTTGAAAAATTAGTGCAAAAAAAATTAAAAAATTAAAAATTATAAAAGAGCTAAAAGAAAAAAAAAATAGAAAATAGGGGGGGGGGGGGGGGGAAGGAACACATAAAAACGAAAATAAAAAAATAAAAAGAAGAGAGAGAATAAAAAAGAAAGAGAAAGGAAATGAGAGAGAAATGGTGAGAGAGGAGAGAGAGCGAAAGAAAGAAAAGAGAATGGTGGCCATGGTCAGCAGAGCAGCAAAAAAAGAAAACAAATAAGAGAAAAATACCATATAGTCTACTTAAAAAGCTTAAACTACAAGAGGCCCCACTAGGTTTATTGCGCACCAAGTAGTCCTATGAAATGCGGTACTTGTTACCAAACAATCTTTTTTTTTCAAGTAGACTTTTTCGTTGGACGGTTTTGCCCTTCCATATATATATAAGACAACTCCAACATAGGGACTCTACTGAGAGAGTTTCCACATTCAAATCAGATTTTCTTTGATCTTGATGAAAATTTTGTATATTTTGATTTTGTTAAGATATTTGAGAAGTGGGAGAAGAATCATGAATTGATATTATGAAAAGTGATACAGTAATAATACAACGATATACACAAATTTATAGGGGAAATGGAGGCTAGGGTTTTGCCCTAATGGGCCATATGGGCCAAGCCCATATAATACATTAACATCTCCCCCTCAAACTCAAGGCGGTAAGTGAGAGGTGAACTTGAATTTGGAAACCAGAGAGTGAAAACGTCCGAGTAGATGAGCCTTAGTGAAAATGTTTGATGTCTGATGTCTGATCGGCTGAACTGACAGATTGTAGACGAATCGTATTCTAAAGAATGTGATGATGCATGACGTGGCAATTAGTCTCGATGTATTTTATACGCTCATGGAATACATCATTATCAGCGATTTGAATAGCACTCCTGTTGTGACAGTGTAGTGTAGTGGCAGCAAGAAAAGAGACGCCCATGTCAGCGAGGAGCCATCAAAGCAAGAGAAGTTCTTGAGTTATATCAGGCATGACACGATGTTCAACTTCAGTACTGGAGCTAGCAACCATAGTTTGTTTCTTACTACGCCAGGAAATAAGAGAATTACCCAAAAAAAAAAACAGTAACCAGTGGTTGAACGTCTGTCGATGGGGTCTCTAGCCTAATCGGCATCAGAATAAGCTTGTAAAACGGGAATAGACTGAGCTAAAAAGTGAAGCCCATGAAATAAAGTACCCTTGACATACCGAAGAATGAGAAGAACAATCGAGTAATAGGTGGTTTGAGGAGCGGATAAGAACTAACTAACTTGATGAACGGCATAAGCAATGTTAGGGCGAGTGACAGTGAGATATACAAGACTTCCAACCAGTTGGTGATATAGAGTGGCATCCTGAAGTGGTGAACCATTAAGTGGGGTAAGTCTGACGTTCGGCTAGAGAGGAGTAGTGGCAGTGGTTGGGTGATAGGTGTGATCTACCTATATATTTCCAAACAGAAATTGTTAATTTTTTAGTACGTTTATTACGTTGTAATACATTTTAATATGTTTTTTTTTTGTTTGTATTAAATTAGGTGTGTATGGTGAAAAGGTATGAAAACGGATACTAAACAATGAAATCGGATCAAGAACGGTAGAAAAATGGTAGAAAAATAAGCACAGAGGTAATATTCGGAACAACAGCCCACCACCTCGGCGTTCAGACCACTGTCGAGGCATTGAATATGTAGAGAGACACCTTTTACTGCTGGAAGCTCACCGCCTAGGCGGTGAAATTACAGAGAGGTTCCTAAATCCACCGCTTCCTCCACCACTGCAGCGAAGATTAAACTGACATACCCACCGTCTAGGTGGTCACTTTACACACATAATTAGATATTTTTATATATTTTGAGCCCTATCAATCCTTTCATTTTCTCTCCTCTTCCGATTTTAACACCCCCTAAGGCCTTAGAATATATGTAGGGATAGGTTTAGAGATTTTTGAGGGAGAGCTCACTACTCGAAGAAGAAGGAAACGATTGTTCAACGGTTTTATTTTCTTTATTTTCTTAATTTCTGTAGTTGTTGAGCATGTTTAGCTCATTTTACATTGTATATATAGTTGGTTAAACATGGGTTGTTTAAGGATTAATATAAATTTATGAATTCGTTGTTTGTTTGAGTTTGTATTTCGTTAGCGGTTGTTCTTCGATGTTTGATTGTGTTTATCGTTCTTGAATTGTTTATATGCTTAGAATGATATATAGAGAATACGGGGTTTGACACTCGGGAGAGGTAACTCCGGATTTGGACTAGGTTAAACACAGCGCGATGATGCAATAACCTAGGAGAGAGTTGGAGAGTGTGCAATCAATGACGTTGGGATGAGACTCACGTGACCTAAGGTCATTAAAACGTTGAGGGAGACTTTTTCGTTGACGCAAAGTTGCGTATTCCCTCGTCTTACACCCGGGAGATGTGGCAAATGAGTTTACGAACTGAGATTTTAGATAAGTCGAATGCCTTTAATTTAACTAAAACGAGATCGAACATGTATTTGTAAACGAAGTTAATCCCTTGACAATCTATTCCTTCAAAACTATCTCAATATAATATTTATAGTTTAATTAGAGAAATTAGTTATATTAGTTTAGTTTATATTAATTTTATATACATTTTTATCTCTTAGATAAAGTTAAGTCATGATAAATACGGTACTCGATAATAGTCTTAACCAATCCCCGTGAACACGATATCCTTACTCTCCCAACCTATACTAAAATTTGACTCGTATACTTGTGGTAAAAATAGCGATGTATTTACGCGCTACCATTGAGTTAGTGATCCCAGTCTTGGAAAGGAGATCAGAACTAGATGAAACTTCAAAAACCAAGAAAATAGGTGAACATGCCAAGATCTTTCATCTCGAATTGGCCACTTAGAAACTTTTTGAGTTCATAAATGCCACGTAGATCATCTCCAGTAAGAACCATATCATCCACATATAGCAAAAAAAGAATAATATCGTTGGTAGTATTGTGAATAGACATGGATGAATCATGAGAACTAGGTGTAAACCTAAAACGATGAATAGTAGTGTTGATTTAGCAAACCAGGCACGTGGAACTTGCTTCAAACCATATAGGGCACGGCAAAAGCGACAAACTTTATTTCTAGGGCAACCAGGCTGGGAGATGTATGCATATAGACTTCCACAAGAAGATCACCATTGAGAAATGCATTTTTGACATACATTTGAAAGAGAGTCCATTTTCGAATTGCGACGACGGAAAGAAATGTATGGATAGATGTTAGCCTCGCCACTGGAACAAATATCTCTTCATAATCGATGTCATATTCCTGAGAGAATCCTTTAGCAACAAGTCGGGCTTTATATCATTCAATAGAGCCATCGGAGATCTTCTTGATTTTAAACACCCATTTGCACCCAATTGGAGTTTTTCCGGGATGGAGATCAACAATATCCCAAGTATGAGTTTTAGCGAGGGCTTAAAATTCTTTGTCCATTGCTTTGTACCAAAGATGATTAGTGTTAACCCTATTTTTTTTTTTTTTTAATTATGTATAAATAGGATGATCTGACGGTCAAAAAATATTTAGGCGTTTGTCTCTTATCGGACGACTCTCTTTATAATCGAGATGATTTATTATATAGATAATAATTTTTTTTTAATAATTAGATGGAAGGTTTTGCCATAAATATTAATGGTGAGACCCTAACTCGGTCCTAAAAATGACCGGATGTAATTTTCGGGACTTGGCTCTATATATCCATCGGTTTAAACTTCAAGGTCAAGCCCTTAAAAATAGCCAACAGGCTAGATGGGTCCCCAAGCCTATGAAAACTCATAATCTGTATAATAAAGAGTGTAGAACATTATTGTATAAAATTATGACATCATAATAAAATTATTCTCTTTTTCTCTCAAAATCCTTTTCAGCTAAGTTTTTAGACCATTAACAATACTAGGAATATAGCTTATTCAAATCAAACAAAATTGCAAATATATAATCGGACTTTTTTTCAAGCATGAGCTTAGGCTTCTTGTGCCTCCTCATTGGGATTAGAAGGTTGTATTTTATCATGAAAAGAAGAACACTTGTTCAACTCATACAAAAATTCTTCCAACAAAACGGCAATTTGTTGCTTAAGCAACTAGTTTCGTAAGGTGGCGTGCAGCCAACAAACGTGTTCACAGCTCATGAGCTAGAGAAAGCCACAAACAACTATGCAGAGGGTCGAATCTTTGGTGGAGATGGTTATGGTATAGTTTACAAAGGCATTTTACATGATCATAGCATTGTCACAATCAAGAAGTCAAAATTAATGGACAAGACCCAAATCAAGCAATTCATTAATGAGGTAGTGATTCTTACACAAGTTAACCATCGAAACGTGGTGAAGCTCTTGGGAGCTTGGAGACTAAAGTACCCCTCCTCATTTATGAGTTTATATCTAATTATACGCTATTTCACCATATCCACTACAGTGGAGGAATGTCATGGTTTTTATAGAGTAACCGTTTAAGGATTGTTGCTGAAGCTGCTGGTGCAATGACATACCTCCACTCTACAACTTCAAAACCCATTATTCATATAGATGTTAAGTCTACTAACATATTGTTAGATGAAAACTACATAGCAAAAATGTCGAATTTTGGGGCTTCGCTATTGGTTCAATTGGATCAAACTCAAGTAACGACTCTCGTTCAAGGCACATTGGATTATTTGGACCTTAAGTACTTTAAATCGAGCCAATTAAATAAAAGAGTGATGTCTATAGTTTTGGGGTCGTTCTCACAGAGTTTCTAACAAGAAGAAAACCCCTCATTCCGATAACAGTTGAAGAAGAAAGGAATTTTGCCAATTATTTCATTGTTTCGGTTAAGGACAATCGATTGTTTCAAATTCTTGATCAACGTGTGGTGAGAGAAGGAACTTTAAAGCAACTCCAAAATTTTGGGAGTAATTTGTTACTGTTTCTTGAATTCCTTAAGAATCTAAGAAATAAAAAAAAATGTTGATTCCTATTCACTTCCACAAAACTATTCCTACTACTATCTCGCTGGCCACCACCACCTTTCATTCTCATAAATTAAGAGACAATTTCAGGACAATGATTGTTACCAAACATTTTTTTATTTTCAAAATACTTCAAACTGGAAACAAAAATTTTATCCCAATCTATCCCAATTTGTTAGATGTAGAAACAGAAAAACAAAAACAGTAACCAAACGCCACCTAAGTAACTTACCATAAACTACTTACTATGTCAATTTATATAACTAATTAAATCATTATCATCCGATGTTGCTGTATGTTTTTGTATTTATTGCCAAACATTTTTCCTTACCAATTTTGTTTTTCCACAAAATGTCATATCTAAATAATTATTAGACGTAATATCTGTCGGCCCCTTTTTTATTTTATGGTTTAATTTAGGGATAATTGACGATTAGTCCCAAATAGCGAAGACAATTTGTCGTTAGTCCCTTTTAAAGCATAAGTTTTGATTTAGTCCCACGTTTTAGGTTTTATTTGCATATTAGTCCCACATGTACTCACATATTGTGCGAGGATGTAAAGAAAACTTAGTGAATAAATTGGCATTATAATAAACATTAGTCACATATAACTAAAATTAGTTATAACTTAACAATTATTTATATTACATATATCTATGTAATATTAATTACATGTACATGTCTAATATTAGTTACATATTATAAATTACATGTATTTGTATAATATTTGTTATATTTAACAAATTTTTATATACAAATTAATCACAGATTATAAATTACAGTAATATTTGTTACATCTGACAAGTAGTTTTATACAAATATTAGTTACATGTAACTCAGCGAGTGCAAGTGCGTGTATTAGGTTTTCCGTTTTTTTTTTTTTAATACGTGAGACTAAAACATAAGTCGCAATTGTCATTGGGACTTTTTTAAAACTAAGGGTAAAGTAAGGGACTCGCCACTGAAACACTCTTTAATTTATTGAATTCGTCAAGATGTAAAAAATGGGCCCGGTGGGAGGGAGAACTTTTTTTTTCCCGATAAGCATGGCTATCATTGATAGAAAGGTACAACCGAGAAAAACCAGGAATAGAAACTTATAAGAATTTGCTCATAACCCAAACACAACGAATATAAAAATCTAGCCAACCTAGCAAATATCCCCTCAAAATCTCAACACGGCAATCACACAGAACCAAGATTTAAAGATTCTACGAGAATCTCCACCATATGGAAGGCACAAAAAGCTTCTCAAGACACAAAATAACCCAAAGGAACAAAGATGCGGAGTTCCACAACGATCGCAATCAACTGCAAAATTGCAAAAACACCCGGATTCTGCCAAAAAACAGAATTTTCAAATAGAACCAGTAGGAAACCAAGGCTGCAAATTTTCAACAACAAAAACTAGCAGAATTTTCAACGGCAGCAGACCGGAATAGATTGAAGACAGACAGATGAACTTGGACTAAAAGAGAAAACTGTAGCTTATCCACCCAACCAGCAGCAAATGACCAAACGCGTATGATCCGGCACCAAATGCAACCATACTCTGTAACACCAACTTAAAAGTGCAATTTACATATCAACCTGCAGTAATTTAAAGACCAAACACCTCTAGCAACAGTGAATAGATGAACTTTGTGGACTAAAGGAATCAATTCTTAATGAAGACCATGTAATTACAATATTAGTTGACAAACCCATATGCTTTTGAACTAACATAGGACAGCAGCTTAACAAATCCACTCTCAAAATTAACAACCCTTGTTGACAACACAGCAACTTGAAAGATCCAAACCTTTCCCTCTCTGCTACAACAACCGTAACCAAAAAACGGAGAGACGCAATGGAGATATCAACGCCAATGAGCCGAAGCATAAACGAGGCAACATAATTACCTGGCAGTAGAATAACCTGAGTGCACAAAATCTATTAATTGAAACCGACTCCACCAATGGAAAAAAAGGATCAATCCAACCAACAGCAATCCTAACTAACTGACACCAGCCCATATAGCTGAACTTTCTCACCTGAAACTCCAGCCATCTTCCCTCGCCTCGCTATTCCAACTTCCAGTGGGGAAGTGGGAAGTCAGATGTTGATTACGTCCCTCACTACTCCAAGAGCTCACAGAAGAAATCATACTCTTCCCTCACTAGAAAATAGAAATTCATGTACCCCTTAACCCAAAAATCAGCCCAACGAGACACTCTCCAAGAACCCTGAAATAAACCCAATGAGGTAAACCCTTGCCAAAGGAAAGAAAACATACTTTAGCTTATCAACGCCTATCGCAATTTCAAAACCGAGGTGGACCCCACCAGATAATTAAAAGAATTCCTGAAAACAAAAAAAACAAGAAACTCCACTAAAACAACTACAAACACCTGAAGTCAAGACCAATATATGTAATAAAAGCAAAGGACTAAAATCAAAAGAGAAGAAAAGAAAAGAACACACACACATATATATATTCGCTAAGCAATAAAAGAAAATATTCTTAGACATCCCCAAAACTTGCATGATCCACGAGCCATTCACACAAAGGGAATTACCTATTTACTCCAGCTTTGGCCAACTTGTCTGCAATTGGATTCACTTCTCTAAGAGTGTGGGCAAATTTTATCCCTGACAAACCCTACAATAACTTAACACACTGATTAAAAAGAAAGTTCAGTTTTCGGGGCCTATTTTCCTGATTTTGCAACCACACAATAGTATTTTTGGAGTCACTCTCAGTAAGCAAACAAAAACTATTTTTTAGTGGAGAATCAAAAAATATTTCTAGAGCTTTTATAACTGCCTTAAATTCTGCTACATTAGAATCCACTACACTAATCGATTCAAAAAATAAACACAATATATTCCCATTCCCATTCCTAAGCACCCCGCCCAATACCCGTTGGCCCAGTTTTCCCCAAAGAAGAACCATCCACCTTAAATTTGATATAACCCGCCGGGGGAGGGGAACACAAGATAGAAGTCTTATTCTTCTTAAAAGGCTTAAAGGACCTCACGCCTCCAATCGCTTCGATAAAGTCTCTAACTGAATAACCTAACTCCTGTTTCTTGGTTAGGATCCAAAAAGCTAATCTTACCTTTGTCAACCAAACCACTTCTTTTAGTTCCATTAGGGAGAATAGAAAAATATCAAGGGGTTCTCAATTTAAAACAACAAGGAGTTTTCAAGTGAGTATTAAAATATCTCATGACTTACAAGGTAAAAGAGACTCTGCTTCAGAATCTGAGAGAGAGAAAAGTGAAGAGTCAAAGGAGGACTTGGGTATTGAGGAAGAAATCTTTCCATTCAACCGAAGGCAAATTGGAAGCCATGTTAGGAAAACTTTGTTCCCTGTCTCAGGCAGTGAGGGGAGTCGAACATTGGGCAACGAGAAGGTTAATGTAGTTGTTACTTCTTCATCGGTTGGTGAAGAGGTGGGGTAAAAGTTCAAGATGATATTTCGGCAGTGGGGATCGACCTTTTGTCATTAGGAAACAAAGGTATTCATTGTAACTTTGACTCTTATCTTAAGAGCAACTTGGTGAGAAATGAATGAGGTAAGAAAGATAGGATGAAAAAAGTGAAGTATTATTGTGAAGGGTGGTATTGGATCGCTCTCAACTCCGAAAGTTAGCTCACAATCTCATATAAGAAAAACCCAACAATCTCCCCCTCATGCATTGATCTTTCGTGGGTGAATCCTCAACCAGTTTCTCTTTTTGTGGTTATTGGGCAAGAATTGTTGTCGTATGGGCTCTAATTCCGGTATAGGGTGGTCTTATGTGTATCTCAACGGCAAAAGGTAGACCATAAGATAAGATTTTCCCTCGCATTTATAATTTGACTATCAGCCCCTTCCATTAGCTCAATGTTTACCAAAGAATTTTTTAATTTTTATTTATTTATATATATATATATATATATATATATATATATATATATATATATATATATATATTTTATTTTATTTTTTCTTTGTTCTTCCATACCTTACGGATTCCTATTGCACTTGCCAGTATAGGAGAATAAAAGTCAACTGTCTATATTTGGACAGTATTTTCAATATTCATTATCATTTAATTTTATTTATTTACTTTGGTAGTTTCTTTTTTCTATTTTACTCATGTACTATAAATACCCCCAAATACTAGTGAGAAATATAACACCATTCTATTATTCTCTTCTCTATATGGTATTAGAGCTTTCGATCCAAAAACCCTAGCTGCCTATGGAGAGAAATAGCTTATAGCCGCCGCCAACCTTCATAGCCTCCGGCTATGAACTCCGACGGTGGCTGCCATGAAACAACTTCTCCTACTCAATTTTTAATTTTTTTCTACTATTTGTTGTTTTGAAATACCCACTTTTCCATTTTCTTCACTTTCTCTCTCCCTTATCTCCTTTATCTCTCACCCACATCCTACTACCAACAGGAAAGCAAAACCCAATAAAGTTGCACACACCCTATCTCTCCTTCTTGGTAGACCAAATCCCACTGTTCTCTCCTCCTCTCTCGTTCCTCACTGCTCCTCTCATAGCCCATCTGCTCAATCGTTGTTTTTTGTTGCGTCACCATCCACCTCCAAAGCTTTCAGCCGCCAACTCCGTGTCGCCGGCCATTCCTGACTTCTATAAGACCCGAATTTCACATGTGCATATTTATAGTTACATTTTAGAATATTTAGAAAATAATGGAGTGTATTGTGTTTTTTAATAGTTATTTTACAAAAAAATAAAATAAGGGATCAATTATCATTTTTAAAATATTAATTTTAGATTTTGAGCTTAAATGATATTTTAAAGATAATTGAGGGAGATTAATGTAATTTAAAAAATATATATATATAAAAAAAAAATTAAATAAATAATAAATAAATAAAATAAGATCTTATCCATGTGGATAAGATCACCAAAAAAAAATGTGGACAAGAACATGTGGTGAAAAAAAAAATCATGGGTGTCAATTTGAGGTAAAAGAAAGAAAGGAAAAAAAAAGAAGAAAAAGTTAGGCGGTGGCTTGGGATTTCCCTGAATCATATCGGTTCCAGATGGAGGAGTTTATATTACTGAAACAGGAGAAAATGACCATTTTGTAGTACGAGATCAAATTCGATGTCTTGTCCCGATTTGCTCCTGATTTGTGAAAACGAAAGAGGCAAAATGTAGAAGATTCCAAAAATGACTTGATCTAGAAATACATTCCAGGCTAACGGGCAGACAGATCAAAGGTTATGTGAAATTGGTAAACACGGCGAAATTAATAGAGAATGATGTACGGGAAGCCGCCGAGAACTGTAAGCAGTACAAAAAGAGTAAATTTGAGTCACCTAACAAATATCCTAGTGGCACTTCTCGAGGAGTTGTAGCTCGATCGCCATTTACTCGGGCCTCAACAACTGACCAATCCACTAGGAGTTGGGGTCCACGGCAATCATACTTCGGGTGACAGCAGAATGTATTTGGATTGAGTGTTGGCCAACAAAGGCAAGGTAACAAAATGGGTTTTGTTATTCAATTATGCCGTAGCTGTCTACTCGTCAGGAGAGCATGTTCTGCGAGATATAGATTACTTGTCAGGAAAGTCCTATAGGGTGAATATGTTGTTATCTATCAGGTAAGACCTACATGGTGGATATTTATTGTTACCTATCAGGCAAGACCTGCAAGATAGATATTTGTTGTTATCTGTCAGGCAAGTCCTGTAAGGTAGATATTTGTTGTTACCTATCAGGTAAACCCTACAGGGTGGATATATGTGAACCTCTCAGGAGTGCAAACCCTACAGGTGGTTACCCCTACCATTGGGGATATTAAATGGCCCTAGCACTGATAGTCATTTTAGATGACACAGTTGTATAGGTTACAGTACCGTCGTAACTCCCGATCGTGAAATAAAACCATCCTATGGCTAGTAGGAAATATGAGTGCGGTATTTTATTATATGTGGAAAAGTTTGGATTGGTTGATTTAAATAAATTATCTTATTGCAATGATGATAGTGAAAATTTATTTCGGCATGGTGTGCGATTATATAATATTATATTTAAAAAAGTGGTATTTGATAATTATATTTGATCCATGAAATGTTTTTATATTTTGAAAACAGTACACTGATAAAATAATTAGTTTCAATTGCCGCAGCTAGGAGTGGGTTCACTACTGGCACTAGGTAGAATCTGGAGGTGGTGTCATTTTAGAGGGTGGGCCAGTCAGGCGTGAAATGTGAAAATTTCAGTTTTTTTGTGTGGTTTTGTTGTGAATATTTGGGATGGGTGTATTCTTGAATTTTCGAATAGGTAAATATATTTTTGAAAAAAATATGTATAGCGGTACATGTATGTATATATATATATATATATATATATATATATTTGTTGACTAGTCAAGCGACGTTACGTCTGACCTCGGGCGATGGGGGGCCCAAGAAGGGGTGTGACAACTTCAATTTCATTCTCTGGCAAAATCGGCCTCCGATCTCTTAGCCTTCGATAAAACTTCCCCCGATTTCTCCACATCCACCGAAATCGCTGTCGATCGCTCTCTAGGATGTTCTCTCTCCTACTCTCATTTTCTTTCTCTCGATCTATTCTACTTAAAAGGGAAAAAAAAAAGAAAAAAGATTGATATTGGATGGGTTGGTTTATCAAAAAACTGTTCTTTCCATATGAGCCCAGCCACTTTGAACTTCAGCCGATCACCCCCAAAAACGAAGAAAGCCATGCTTCTCTGTACTCCTTGTCATGTCAGCTTTTTTCCATTTCCCCCCACTTCTAAACTATAACTAAATCTCTTAGCCTCTTACTCGTCCCCTATAAAACACAGAAAACGCCAAAACCCCTCCCCATCTCCCATTCTCATCTCTCTTTATTTTGCAACCCGCGCTCCATGGCACCTCCAACTGGCAAAACCCTGCTGCAGCGTGTTAGGGCCTCCGCTGCAGTGCGCCAACTTTGACGATCTGGAAAGACAGTTCGGTCGGTACGTGAACTGGGCAAATTAGTCACGTACTAATTTCTTTTCTAAAAATAAAAAATTTGTCTCCCTACAGATTTCAACCATGGCGATTTATGCTACATCACAGATAAAGTACGCCTCCGACCTACAAGGTGCAGCAGTTGAGGGACCTTTGCAAATTAGGGGTTCGTGCCTGCGGTAAAACACTTGTATGAAGAGACAA
Source organism: Eucommia ulmoides (assembly GCA_016647705.1). NCBI lineage: Eukaryota > Viridiplantae > Streptophyta > Magnoliopsida > Garryales > Eucommiaceae > Eucommia > Eucommia ulmoides. The sequence continues at coordinate 1,049,020 of CM028340.1, forward strand.
TCATTGCTTGTTATGCGCTACTGCGCACCATTGCTCGCTCCAACGAGCTTCCCAGCAACCAGACGCTGACAACACAAAGCCACAAGCCCGGGATCATTTTCTTCTACTTAAGAATAAGATTGGACTCTCCTTCCGGAGCTCCATCTTGTAGGGGCATATAGGAGAATAAAAGTCAACTGTCTATATTTGGGCAGTATTTTCAATATTCATTATCATTTAATTTTAATTATTTACTTTGGTAGTTTTCTTTTTCTATTTTACTCATGTACTATAAATACCCCAAATACTCAATGAGAAATATAACACCATTCTATTATTCTCTTCTCTATAGCCAGTTCTATTACGACTCAGACCATCCTCCCTAAGCCGAAGTGCCGGAATAAATGAGAGAATCTGACTGTTCCATACCCATTCAGCATCGACATAGGAACCAATTGTACTTTGGACCGGATGTTTGAAATCAAATGCGGCATAGTTTCGAATTAATTGTTGTGTTTCCAATCAAACGATTCCACTTAAGATTTGCATCGTTAGCTGCCGATGCCACTATCTATCATCACCCACCGTCGGACCTCAAACCTCAAGTAGTTGAAGTCCAACCACCGATTGGCGGATTTTTTTTTAGTTATTGATAAAGCAAGAAAATGGTTCATCGGACACATCACTCTATGTTTCGGAAGGCTGAATGTCTCTTAGCTCAGCTTTATGGTTAATCGGACACTTAAGATTTGTATCGTCACTTTCTGGTGCCACCATTTGTCATCACCCACTGTCGGACCTCAAGCCTCCAGTAGTTGAAGTCCAACCACTGATCACCGGATTTTTTTTCAGTTATTGATAAAGCGTGAAAATGGTTCACCGGATGTGTCGCTCTATGTTTTGGAAGGCTGAATGTCTTTCACCTCAACTCACTCCCACAACTCGGGTTCTTGAAAAATAATGCCCCATGGATGGGTTTGCCAGGGTATCAAATCTAGTGTGAGAATTAGACGAGAGCTTCTAAGTAGAATTTAGCAGAGTGATAGTTAGGAAAAGGCATGCATACTTGGCTAGGCCACCATTCTAGTATGTATGGGTGGAGAAAAACTTGTTTGACAAGTCTTCCTCGAATCTTGGCATGTCACCATTAAGGTGGCGACAATCATGGAGGCGTCGATCGTGGGGCCATTATTTAGGGAAGGTAACAGCTCATTTCTTAACAAGCAAGTGAGCTTTTCAACCGCTCCCGAGTAAAATGGTGCCACCTCTCCCGAGTAGAAATGGAATTGTTATTACATTTGTGTCTGGTTGAGTAATATCAAGTCTAAATCACCCCTAGTCTAGGGCGTGGGGCCCGTGATGGGGTATGACAGTAGGGTGGAGATCGGGGTGCCCTTCTCTCTCATTAGAGTGAGTTGATGCCGTGGTCGGCTTGTCCAGGTAGAAAGCTTCCCAAGGTGGTGGCCACGTCGGGATGATCATGTCTATCGATTAGGAGCCTATTGTAACTTCTCGTGCTTAGCATGTGTTTTACACGGACATGTGGTATTAGTCTAGGTCTCCTCGAATTTTTCCTTTTTAGTTAGATGTAGCTATTTTTGTAATGGATTTTTTAATTACATTTTTAATTGTATTTTAAATTACATTCTAGTGTATTTTTTTAGTTACATTCATATAACTTTTCAGCAACTGACAATTGAAAAATTAATTGAATGTAACTAGAAAAGGAAACTGAAAAATACATGTTACTAAAAAATTAGTTGAATGTAACTAAAGAAAATTTTGGTGACTAGAGTTTTGGTGCCCAACGACTAGTGGTGGCCAACAATGTCGGGCCGGCAGTTGGCGATCCAACACTAAAGAAAATTTTGGCGATTGGAGTAACATATATTAAAAATATGTTACGAAAAAAATTAATTGAATGTAACTAAAGAAAATTTTGGTGACTGGAGGTTTGGTACCCAACGACTGGCAATGGCCAACGACGGATCGACAATCGGCGATGCCACATTAATTGGAACATTAGTGTTTTTATGAATTCTAATAGATGAGATTAAAAATAAAATATTTATTTAATTTGAGAATTTTTATTAATTTAGTGTTTTTTTAAAGTACATGAGGGGTGGTCAAGGGCCGGGTTTTGATTAGGGTATTACACAAAAATGTTCGGCCCTAGCCCGTGTCACACTCCACCCCGGATACCCGTCACTTTTGGGGCTAGCGTGACGTCGACACGACATTACCTAAGCGACAAACCAACTAGAAAGCGACGGTATGCATTCATAATTATACAAACATCAAAATACAGGTCATAAACATCCTCCTTAACCAGAGATACACCCATCCCTAAGTTCCCTTTAATAACAACAAAAGAAGGAAAAAAAAACAAAAAACAATGAATCTCTCATAGGTTCGCCTCAGGTAGCACTTCCCGATTTTATTTTATTTTTTCCTTGCTATACCATCGACGGACTCTACCCCGTGCCATTAGGAGACCGACTCCTAACCATTTCACTTGCGAGTGTACTGCCTTCTTAATAAAATCATTCTTATTTAATAATAATAATACATTCTAGATAAAACAACATTTACACAAAGATTCAGCATAAACATCATATATGCAGTAAAAATGAAGTAGTATATATAAGTTCCATTTCTAAAACTATCCAGTATAAATATCATACCAATCACCTGAAATAAATAGTAAATCACCCAATATAAACAAAACATCATATCCCAAACCACCACTCCACCACAACACACACTGGCTAGCCATAGTGATCGTTTTAACCTCACGATCGGGAGTTTGCAACGGTACCGTACCATCCGTAGGATATGCCTTCCTACGAACACCCATTACTCCGCCGAAACGGATAATCACTGCGCAGTACAAACGTCTAACATCACTCTGCCGAAGCAGATAAACATCACTCCGTCGAAGCGGATTAACATCACACAATAATATCGTTTAATCAACATCGTCAAATCATCACATAATTTTTTTAAAAGCATCTAATTTAAATACAACCATTTCTCATCATGTATATATATATATATATATACACACAAATAATTTGGCGAGAAGACAGTATACTTACCTCGTTTCTGGTGCTACAAAAACCTCACCGTCCGCAGCTTACTGAAGTGTTGGCGTCTGCGAACCTAGAAATGGTAGGGCTTAAGTTAATATTTTATGTAAAATCACCTAGTCATATAATGCAGGCCCTAAGTTCCACATTTTTTCATTTCCCATATTTTATCCATGGGTTTTGTTATTATTCTAATAATTTCGTTCTGTTATTTATTACATCAGAAATCTTGTAATCTGAACGACCCTAAATTTATTACTCCGGTTACAAAGATTTTTAGGTTAAGATTGAATTTAACCAAACTAGAATAAATTTAACGGAAAACGATATCCATTCCGAATCGTTCACGGGTCACGAAAAGGATTTGAATTTGAATTTGAATTTGAATTTTTTCCTTTTGTTGGGGTTAATTGTACAATTTCCCCTTCTTTTTTTTTTTTCTCTGTTTTCGGTTCTTCCCAGACCCGACGGCCGGTCTCTCTCTCTCTCTACTGTTGCCGACTACCGGTGGCTTCCCCCTCCTTTCCGATTCGCCGGTCAACCCTGCACCACCCACGACATCCCTCAGATACCACCCTCGACCATCTCACCAGCTCAACCGCACACCCAACAGTTACTATTCACACACCCACGCACCCTGTGACACACACACACACCCCCATGCATGCAACTATGCTTGCATGCCACTGCCGACGGCACGCCACAGGACCAACGACCCCTGCCGACGGAGACCCACATACACAACGGCACACCGCAGCCGCAATCAACTCACACCACCGCCACCGCCGTTGATCGCCTCCTCTTTCTCTCTCTCTGTCTCGGATTTTTTTTTTCTTTCTTTTCCTTCGCTGGATTCTCGTTGCCGCGAAATACATTTCACACACACGCACACTCGCAACACCAACTGGAAAAATCAGAACACACACACACAAACCCACATGCTGCCGGAAGAAAAAACCGAGCACCCCCCACACCACCGGAAACTTACCGACCCAGCTTGTCACGCTCATGTATGCACACATCTAACAATTAATTAGAGGAAATACACGTAAATACTCACCAGCCTGACGATCGTCGATGGTTGGACGGCGATCCGCAACTTCCGCTCACCGGCGACACTAAAAAAGTGCACTGCCCCTCCGTCGACGAACCACGCCACCGACCGGACCAACCTCTCTCTCTCTGGAATTGTCTACAATGTCCACACGACCACGCTGCCGGAGGAACGCCGTTTCAAGAAAAACCGACAACCCCTCCGCTCCGGTTCTCTCTCTCTCTAGAATTTCTCTAGTTTTTCTCCGATTTCCTCATTTCTCTGCATGAGGGAGGGTTTTTATTGCATGATTTTAGTGATCAAAGTGATCCTCAGCTCGTCACGTCGCCCCTCGATCGCCCCTCCTCTGGCCGGTGGATAGCCCGTCGGTTTACTGTGTGTGTGTATAGATATATATATTAAAAAAATTAAATTACACTTTCCTCCCTTCATTTTCCTTAGGATCCTTATTTCGGTAAGTTTAAGTTTTAAAAGTTCCAACATTTATAATTTTGCTCTTAACATTTTTACTTTTGATTCCTAATTGCCAATTCAAATCTCAAGTTTAAATTTTTTGTGTTTCTAAATTCCCAATTTGACCCCCAACTTTTGATTTGAGTTTTTATCAATAAAATTTTTACCCTAAAATTCTCTAATGTTCTATAATGCGGCTATTTATGACGTATGTTCTACAACTTAGGTTTTACAGCCCGGCTCTGTCATGCCCTATGACCGGGCCCTAATTTCATGCCCAATCCCGGCCCTACAAAAAAAAATCAAGTCCAGGCCCGACCCTATATTTTATTTATTTATTTTAGATTTAAAAACTAAATACTAAAATTACAACAGAGCAAATTACAAACCACTTACCAAAGTGATGCAATGCTAAATTACAAACTCCTCTGTAGATAGAAGACTCGACGCCATTCATGACACGCTCTGAAGCCTCTTTCACTTGATTATGTCCTTCTTAGAACATCGCCTGAGCTTTCGAGTTTCCCCAACCTGACAAACAATGTATGATTTATATAATCTCAAGCATCTGACGATTTAAGGGTTGTTTGAATGGTGAGAAAATTCAAGAAACGCAACTGAAACAAGCAATTGACTTAAGCTAATTGAAGAATCAAGACAAAAAAACAAAAACAGAAAGGATCTCAGTCAAACATGGCTAATCCATTTCAATTTTTTTTTCAAACTTTCATATCAAAATCAGTTTCATATCCTTGTCTTTATTCGACATTCTTTGGTTCTTTTTTGGTTTTTTCGTTTCATTTCCTTTCTCCATTAACAAAACCCAGAACTTCGTTCGGTAATTTTCACAAATAAATTCGAGTAATCAAAACAAAGAAGAATCGCTTTTGCGCCTACCGTTGGCAACTTGGCATAGAAGTTATTGACGAAATAGTATTGCTGAGAATCAAAAGAGAAAGAGCCATCAAATGGAGCAACTTTCATGGCGAAGATGGAAGCTTAACACTGCAATTCAAATAATATATATTTTTTTTAAATTTATTAACATATAGTGTAATAATATCAAATAAATCAAGAATTTAATATGTAAATCAAAATATTTTCTGATCTAGTTTACCGAACAATTCAGTGGAGACGACGAATTATCGGCAGCGGCAAAGATGAATACGAACGCAGCAAGATGAAGACGATAGATCGGAGAGGAAGACGAATGACGGAGATGGAGACGAACGATCGGCAGCGACAGAGAGGAAGATGAAGATGAACGCAGTTTCGGAGACGATGACGAAAGGCAAAGAGGAAGATGAACGACCGAGATAATCAGCGGAGACGACTGAGACTAAGGTTTACTAAATTATCTAACTCAAATTGAAAATTGCAAAATGGTCTCTCAACTTTCTCTCTACATATATATATATATATATATATTATATTTTAAAAATGTCCTGGCTGGGCCGACCCTAAATAAAAATGATCAAGCCTTATTCTAGCCCTAAAAATAAATAGGCCTTAGTCTTTAGGCCCTAGCCCGGCCCATGGGCTCAAACACCAAGCCCAAGCCCTAAAAAATAGGGCCGGGTTGGGTGGCCCGATCGGACCTCCGGGCCCATGACCACGCCTAAGTACATCCTATTAGCTATTCCTATTATTTGTCTTTAATATTTGGTCAATTAAGGTGTGAGGTGTAATTAATTGTAGTAATCATTCTGGTGCAAATGTAATCTTTATTAATTAACTATCAAGACATGATTTATGCCTGCTCCTTTTTTCTTTTTTCTAATAATTTTTTTTTAAAAGCTAAATGCACTACTTTGACATATCTCAGTTGAAAGACGAAAGTTAATATAAGGAACCAACCGACCAAGAAAAATAAAAACAAAATAAAAAAAAATACCTTAATTTAATTTTTTGTTCTATCCTTATATATTAAAAATTAAAATTAAAATTCTACCAATTAAAAATAAATAATTTTTTCACTAATAAAAAAATAATTAATTAAAATAAATTTATAATTATAGCAATCACCATATAAATTGAATACAATATATGTAAATTACTAATAAATAAAATAAAAATAAAAAATCCAAAAATCATGATGAAGTGAATGGGTAGATGTGAAATAATGGTGAAAAAAAAATCAAAAAATCATGGCGGCGTTGTGAAGTGGTTAAATGAATGAGTAGATAAAATATAAAGTAATAAGGGTATAATGATAATTTTGACATTATTTCCCACATATCCATCCATTTTCATCCCATTTTTGGGAAGGGAAAAAACATGCAGGAAAAGCCTTTTTCAATTTTTTTATTTTTTTTTCTATTTCATTTTCTCTCAAACCAAACAGAAAAATATTTCATTTACTCCCTTTTTCTTTTTATTTTCTCATCCACCATTTTTTCCACCCTCGGGGATAGTGGGTTCAAATATTTTTTGAAAAACATAGTAGTTGAACGACTAATCATCCTGTTGTGTCAAAATCAGGTTAAAAAAGGCAAGAAAAATGATTTGGACCTCAGATTTGGCATTCAACAAATATACCCAAGTGGCTGTAGTGCAATCATCAACAATAGTGAGAAAATAACGATGCCCTGAGATGGTTGGAACATGAAAAGCACCCCATATATCGATATGTATTAAATCAAATGCATTAGACAAAAGATTGTTATGGGAAATAAATGGTAAGCGACGTTGCTTGGCCAATGGATTAAATCAAATGCATTAGATATTAAATCAAATGCATTAGACAAAAGATTGTTATGGGAAATAAATGGTAAGCGACGTTGCTTGGCCAATGGATATATGCAACAATGAGGAGAAGAATTAAAAATGGAATTAGGAATGCGCAATTGATTATGTAATACTTAAAGTTTTACAAGGGATGGATGACCTAATCTATAGTGCCAAATAACATGTTTGGACATTACAGTTTCGGTTTGCAAAATAGAACAACTAGGTAATCATTGAGTACTACAATCAAAGGTTCCTAACTCTAAGAGGTAAAGATCTCCTTCTCACCTGCCCTTCCCAATCGTCGAGCTCCGAATAAGGTCATGTATGACACAAGAATCAGAAGAAATTTTTTCTAAACAATGCAGATATTGGGTGATGGTGCTTATGCTCAAAAGATTAAATTTAAAATCAAGCACAAATAAGACATCGAAAAGTATAAAATGCTAAGACAATTGCACAGTCCCAATGTAATCGATTTTAACACAGTTACCGTTAAGAATGTGGAGGTGAGTGTTGTGTGGGGGTAAGGGAGGTATGAAATAAAGATATATCACAACAAATATTATAGGTTGTGCCTGTGTCAAGAACCCAGTGACCAGAAATTGTACAAGAGCCAATAGAAAAATAGAAGGAGAAATAATACCAGCAAAGCTTGAGGCCGAGGATGTGGAACTGGACAAAGACATTTCATTCAGAGTATCGAGTGATCCTTGAGTGAGTTGAGTGCTGAGAATAGAAATCAGTTGCTGACATCTATTAGGGGAAAGAGTGGCTGATGAAACGCCCATACTGTTGATATTTCGTGTTGGAGCTGCACATTCTGATTTAGATGGAAGGAAGTTCATTTGTTGGGCTGAAAGTGTATGGACCGAAGGCTGATGTGGATCGGACAAGGAGGGTGCTAAAATTAAATGGGCTTGAGGCTGAATAAAATCAAATAGGCTAGAAGTTAAAAAAGAAGCCTAGGCCGATGGAGTGGGCTGAGGATATCGGTTGGGCTAGAAATTACGGTTAAGCTGAAAAATGGAGCTGGGTCGAGTTGGGAAATGGGTCGGATATCCGAGTGGGTATTCATGGAGCTGATAATAGACTGAATGAGTGTGCCCTAATCGTCCATAGTGAGAGCAGAATGAGCATCAACATTGGTTCAAAGCTGAAACGACGGGAATGGAAGGGGAAGAGGTCTAAAATTCCATGGATTTAGTGACCAGAACAGTGGATCCGATCGACCTTTGTCGTTCCTCCTGTATAACGAGATTGAAAGCTTTCCTCACAGTAGGAAGGGAATTGTTTATCAATATCTGAGCATGCATAGCAGCAAATGATTCATTTAAGCCCGTAAGAAATTGCATGAGGTGTTCTTGCTACTAAAAATTAGTTCATAATTTCATCACTCCACAAGTACAAACCGGTGTGGGTTGGTAATCCTTTAGTTCATCCCAAAGAATTTTTAATTTCGTAAAATAGAAATTAACATCAAGACATCCTTGAGACAAGGCAGCCAATTGTTGCTTTAGCTGAAAAATGCAGGAAGCGTTACTTTGGCAAAATCGAGCATGGTGGTCAGTCCAAACATCTTCGGCAATGGCCATGTAGAGAAGGATATGGCCCATTTCTTTGTCAACAAATTGAGGATCCAGGAAATAATCATGTTGTTGCAACTGGATCAAGCACTAGAAGAAGGATCGTCCAAAGGAGGCTACCGAAGAGTGTCGTCAACAAAACCAAGTTTATTCTTGGCATTTTAATCCATGCACATCACTCGATTCCAGGTATTGTAATTAGAACCAGTAAGAACTTGAGAAACAAGTGTTAAACCAGGATGATCACCACTATGAAGAAAGAATGGATTGTGGTTATTGTCCATAGATAAGAAATATGGCGAAGATTGAGTGTTGAAAGAAGAAAAATGAGAGCGAGGGGCTGAAATCGGTTGTTAGTGTCGGGAGGTTGTTGATTACCACCACCACGAGCCATGATGTTAATTGCGGTGGACTGGAATCAGCAGCAATTCTGCTGTTTTTCAGTAGTAGGTCTGCTATTCTTCAATAATTTCATCTGATATCATATTAGAAGATTAAAAAAAAATGGAGAGAAAAAATTGAATGGAAATTGAATTCTCATTGATTTCTCAAGTATAGAGAAACATCTATTTATAGGCATATCAAAAAAAGAAACTAACAAACTTCAACAAATTGCAACAATCTAACAAACTGACAAACTCTTAATCTAGAAGCAATAGAAGCTTCTATGGAAAATACTCTCTCAAATTCTAATATTTGCAGTCGCTCTATGTTTCACAACAGACACTTTCCAAAACACGATTCAGCGGTTGCAGGAAGTTAAAATGACACATTATGTAAATTAAGGTACAATCAGGGTGAAACAATATGAACTATTTTCGAAAAATTCTTGGAGGACCAAAAATTTAATTTCAATAATTGATAGTCTTTTCAATAGTTTATATCATTTTGGAGTACTAAATAATAAATTTTTTAAAAAATATAAGGAAATAGACAAATGAAAACAAAAATTAAAAATTGTTAGTGTATTTAATATGCTGGTCAAATTAAGGTGTGAACTCCAATTAATTCTAGTAATCTTTCTCTTGCAAAGAAATTAACTATAAACACGTGATTTCTGCCAGTTCCTTTTTTTAATAATTTTTTTGTTAAAAGTTAGATGCACTAGTGAAGTGCGCGTCTTTAAATTAAGTTTGTTTTTAGACTACCATTGTGGACATGTCTCATTTGAAGAGACTAATAATTAACCAACCGACCAAGACATATTTTCTAGGGAGTCATTTTATAAGTAGTCAATCCATGGTGGAAGTTTTGTCAATGTAACGCTGGAAATCATTATTGGTCTATCCTTTATCATTTTAGTCAAATATTTAAAATTTGATGTATTAAATATTTATCAGCATGTGATAGTAAAATAAAAAATCTCTTAAAGAATAAATATCGCTTAAAAATTATTTAAAATTTTAAGTGATGTGTGATTCATTTAATTTTTTTAATATTTATTAATTAATGCTACAGAATATCTAATTATCACAACTAACATTTTACACCACTAAGATAAAATCTTAGTAAAAGAGTTATATACAAAATGTTATTGACAGAAAAAATAGAGCAAAAATTTGTATAAAGATAATGTTTAAGTTAAAAATATTAAAAAAATAAATATTTAATATATTCAGTACTTAATAAATTCAACACTAAAAATTTAAGTGTTATTAAACATGCCCTTAGTCCCCCTTGAAACAATTATTTTGAAGAAAAAAAAAATCAGAGTGTTTGAAGAAATGACAAAAAAAAAAATTGTGATTTTAGACAAAATAACTGGTAGAGATAAGTGGTGAAAACACATATGCCACATTTGGTACACTCGAATGAAAATGAATTAACAATAGGACTAGAATTACTCTGCTATCGGAATGACATTGTCATTATCATTCATATGTTTGGTAACAAAAGGGATTAAAGTTTCCTTTTAAAAAATATATTTTTTTTAATTGAAAAATATTTAAACATAAACTAAATTAAATTACAGATAATGGATAGATATGCATATTATCCCAATATATTGTAAATATGTTTTTTTTTCTAAGGTTGGACTGAGGGACTGAGATTAAGTTGTGTTTTTCAACAAATGGCTTTTTGTTAATTTCCACAATATTGTGATTTCAAAAAAAATAAAAATTATTTTCATATTGCAAACTAAACAACACCTAATCTTTTCGCAAGAAAAATCCTTGTTTTTTAATCTTCTCCGTAAATCACTTATATTCTATAAATATCTCTCTCTCACTCACACAAACATCTTTCGCTCTCTTTTTCTAGTGGAAGTCGTCAATAGTGGCTCAAGGTCTATGATGGAATGGAACTAAAGGGGTCTCTCAGTTTTTATTGTATTTTTTGATCGATAGAAGAATAAAATTTAATATCATTTAATTTGAATTAACTAATATCAAATTTATCTTGATATTAATTAATCTCATATTTTAAAGAATTAAAGAATTATTGATAATAAAAATAACATATTGTCCATGTAATAAATTATTTATTCCATATTACGCGTATCTCGACTAATTATTCATTTGGACAATTTGAACAACACTTTTCTCCACATCAACCTGATGAATTCAAGATTTAATTAATTCGAGAGTGTTGACAAGAGAAAAAGGGCATAATTCCTTATTTGATTCCGTTTACCAAACAATCCCTTTCATGCGGTGCATGATTTCCACTAATTAACAACCGAGTAAGCACTTTTAGCTGGATGGACGTCTTTATAAGGGCCATGCATTAGCCCAATGCTTGTCAATTAAGAGGTGGAAAAAACTAAAAATGCCTTTAAATTCACTGTTGTTCTTCAATATCTTATGGATTGCGGTGGCAGTTTTTGCGCCGAAGAATTCCACCGCGGCCAGTTCTATCACCAATTACACCATCCTTTCAAAGCCTGACTGCGAGAGCAAATGCGGGAATCTAACTGTGCCTTACCCATTCGGCATAGGTTCAGCTTGTGCTTTTGACTCGACGTTCGAAATCAATTGCAGCACAGCTTCGTCTCCCCCCAAAGCCTTCCTGAGTACAACTAATCTGGAGGTGACAGATATATCGGACACTGAAGTGCGGATTAAGAACTGGGTTGCTTCCGGTTGTTACAATCGAACCGGCGGTTTGATCCCGTCAAAGTCATACTTTGTACAGTTAAGTTTAGAGTCACTGCCCTTCACTTTCTCCGATTTGAATATGTTCACTGTGATCGGCTGCGGCGATATGGCGGTGTTAACAGGGACTAAAGAGCGCAACTTCACCAAGGCCTGTGCATCGTTATGTTACAGTAGCAAAGACGTGGTTCAAGGCGATTGTTCGGGTCTTGGTTGCTGCCAGATATCCATACCCAAGGGTACCAAAGCGTTCGAGACTTCCTTTGAAAGCTGGGATGACCGCAAGGAGATCTGGTATTTTAACCCTTGTGCCTATTCCTTTGTCGGAGAGGCGACGAGGTTCCGATTTGGCGGTGCACGCGACCTGCTCGACAAAAATTTTGTGAACAAGACTGAAGACACTGTTCCGATGGTGCTTGACTGGGCCATTGGCAATTTGAGTTGCGCACAAGCTTGGGCGTCCAATACTTACGTTTGCCAACAAAATAGTGTATGTAATGATTCGGACAGTGGACTTGGAGGCTACACTTGCAGTTGCATGGACGGGTACGAGGGCAATCCCTATCTCAGCGGCTGTCATGGTTAGTATAACGATTTTGCTTCTTAATTTGTTACCCAAAGTAAGGAAAGGATTGCAAACCTGTTTATATGAATTTTTTGACAGATATTGACGAGTGTAAAGATCGAAACAAGAACCCCTGTGGAGCGAATTCCATTTGCAAGAACAACCCAGGAAATTACAGTTGTTCATGTAAACCTGGATACTATAACCCTAAAGGCCAACGTGTTTGCATTGATAAAAATTCTGTAGTGATCAAGCTCTCTCTAGGTAATTCACTCTCTCTCTCTCTCTCTCTCTCTCTCTCTCTCTGTATATATATATATATATACCAAAAATAAAAAGAAAGGAAATCGAAAACAAATTAGAAAATAAAAATCAAAAATCAAAATCAAAAGACAAAAACAAAAACTGAAAATGGTAAACAAAAATGAAAATAGAAAACAAATCAAAAAAACAAACAAAAAAATTAAAAAATATGAGAGCAGGGTGGATAGCGCGAATTATAAATGTATATAAATGAGCCCTACATTCCTTAAAAATTATTTAATTTAATTGCTATTTTAATCTTTAAATTAAGAATATATATATCCCTTCTTTTTTTTTTTATCTTGTTTTTACAACTTTCCCCGACCTTTTTTCCGGGTTTTTTTTCATTATTATTTTCTAACCCTGAGTGCGGCCCGAACCTATCATGAGGCCCTATTATCCTTCCCAAACTCGCTCGCTGTAAATTTTTTCAAAGCCAAATACAACCCTATAATTTTTTATATAATTTAAAATGTAATCACTAAAATAAAAAATAAAAATTATAAAATACACTCATACATAGTAATTACTACTTACCAATATTAATTTTCATCACCAAAAACATAAGAAACTTTTATCCTTGTTCCAAATTAAAATAAAATACATTCATCCATACCAAAACAAAATACATACATCCATAATGGTGCACTAATTAATTATAGTTCAAAAAAAATTGAATTAGGGTTATTACTTGACTTCATTTTTTTAACGAAACAGACCCAAATTATAAGGCCCTAGCCCTGTCCATGGGCTTAAAATTAAAGCTCAAGGCCTAACAAAATGTAATGGGTTGGGCGGCCCCGGGCCTGACCGCACCTAAAATTTAGCAAAAATTTGAATTTCATTTAGTGGTTAAATTTCAGTGCACTACCAAATATTTTTTTATTTATTTAATTCAAATTCATCTTGACTTCACAAAGTTTATTTCTTAAACTGAAAAAAAAAAAAAAAACATCCTAAATGACACGCTGCAGGTATGAGTTTTGGCTTCTTATGTCTACTCATTGGGATTAGTTGGCTATACTTTATCATCAAAAGAAGGAAACTTGTTCAACTCAGAGAGAAGTTCTTCCAACAAAACGGTGGACTCTTGCTTAAGCAACAAATATCTTCAATTAAGGGTGGTGTGCAACCAACAAAGGTTTTCACAGCTCACGAGCTAGAGAAAGCCACCAACAACTACGCAGAGGATCGAATTCTCGGTCGAGGTGGCTATGGTACAGTTTACAAAGGCATTTTACTCGATCATCATGTAGTAGCAATCAAGAAATCAAGAATAATGGACAAGACCCAAATCGAACAATTTATCAATGAGGTGGTGATTCTTGCACAAGTTAACCATCGAAATGTGGTGAAGCTTTTGGGGTGTTGCTTGGAAACAGAAGTACCCCTCTTGGTGTATGAATATGTTTCTAATGACACTCTTTTTCACCATATTCACCACAGTGGAGGAATGTCTTGGTTCTCTTGGGAAAATCGTTTGAGGATTGCTGCAGAAGCTGCTGGTTCATTAGCATACCTTCACTCGGCAGCATCAAAACCCATCATTCATAGAGATGTGAAGTCTGCAAACATACTTTTAGATGAGAAATACGTAGCAAAAATTTCAGATTTTGGGGCTTCGAGATTGGTTCCATTGGATAAAACCCAAGTGACGACTCTGGTTCAAGGCACCTTGGGTTATTTAGACCCTGAGTACTTTCGATCAAGCCAATTGACAGATAAGAGTGACGTTTACAGTTTTGGCGTTGTTCTTGCTGAGCTTCTGACTGGAAGAAAACCGCTTGTTCCATCACAAGTTGAAGAAGAAATGAATCTTGCTATGTATTTCATCACGTCTGTGAATGAAAATCGATTGTTTCAAATTCTTGACCAACGGGTGGTGAGAGAAGGGACTTTAGAGCAACTCCAGGAAATCGCGCAACTTGTTAAACTATGCCTCAATTTAAAAGGGGAAGAGAGGCCTTCTATGAAAGACGTGGCTATGGAACTAGAGAGGCTAAAAAGTTTTAGCAAACATCCATGGGCTACTCATGAAGAAAGATGTGAAGAAACTGTGGCCTTGGTCATGACTGACGCAACCAATCCTTATTCTGTCTCCATAAACCCTTACAGTAATAATATTGGAGAGTTTTATGGACAGAGTCTGGATAGTAATATGATGCATTCAATTTACAACCCCCGTTGATTTATTTCTGCATAGTTTGTTGCTACTATTCTTCTCTTTCTCTAAGGTGTTTTATTTTGTACTCAATTAATTTGGTTTTCGTTCATGTATACATGTATAACGAAAGGAATTCAAAGAAATCGACTAAAGGAACTTGATGATGTCCTCTTATTGTGTGTCAATGTATCGAACTAATACTTAAGCTATGCATGCGATATATTCTCAATGTGATCAGATATATCAGACACTAAACTACGCGTTGAGAAACAGGTTGTTTCTAGTTGCTACAATTGAACGGGCGGTGTGACTCATGCAAATCGAGCCTTCATCGCCTTGAAAACTCTCCCCTTCTATTTTTTTCATGTGCGAATAAGTTCATAATGATTGGCTGTGACGATTTGGCAATGACATCGATTATAGGTTGTGGCATTACTTCGGCAGGGCTATATATCAACCTGTGCTAGAAAGGAAGTTATATGGTGGAATGTGATTGTTCTGGTCTCGGGTCTTGCTAGATATCAGTACCAATACTTACCTTCGCCAAGGAAATAGTTCTTGTATTTATTTGGATAGTAGAATTGGAGGGTATGGTTGCAGCTGTCTAGATGGGGAGAGGGATCGATGTAGATGATTGGTTTTTGTCTATTTTGAAAGTGAGACGTGGATTTGATAGGCCCCGTCAAGGTCAAGTTAGTTATGAACTAAAATTTTAAGGAAAATTAGTAGATTGTCCTTGATCTAGTCAATCATATTATTTTAACCTCAATTTTTAATTTCTTTCAGTTAACCTTAACTAGATTGAATGTATGAAATTAACGTTGACTAAATACAAAATTTGTATTTGATTTGGTGGTTGGTGGTGACAGTTGGCCACCGACGGCAGATGCCCAATGATTGGCGACTAGCCTGCACTGATGGGTAGTGGCAGAGTTCCAGCGACCGGTGGCTAGAAATTGCCAAACCGGTGTCGGAATCCAGTAACAGGTGGCGATGGTTGAGGACTATATTATTGCTCCAAATTTAAATAAATTATTGTCACCTCCTTTGTTATGATTTTAATTGCTCCGAAGTTAAGTAAATTATTGTCACCTCCTTTGTTATGATTTTAATTGCTCCAAAGTTAAATAAATTATTGCCACTGTCTTTAATAAATGTCTTTAATACTTATAAGCTAGGTTTACTTACTTTGTACCACCCTTATACTTTGGTCTTGTCTTATTTTAACTCTTTTATTTTAAAAACTTGCACAACTCAACTTTCAAGTGACGGCAAATAAATAAAAAATTAAATAAATGGTAATTTTGTCTATTTTGTATAAATTTTGATAAAAAATTTCAATTTCACTACTTTTTTAAAAGTAGATTTTATAGTAGAGGAGATAAAATAAAACAATATCAAAATACAGGAGGATAAAAAGGAAATTAACCATATAATATGTTATACATGCTCTTAGAAATATGAGCTTTTTATTGCTTAGATCAGATTTAAGAATTTTTATAGTATATCATCCAAACAAACAATTGTCTTGATTTTTCATCCAAACCGTACATAGGAGTTATTTTTTGGTCTTGGGCGGTTGAAAGTTTGAGCAAGATAGACCATTGTACCCCCGCGATCATCACCTTGCTGCTAGAAGGAGGAATTTAAGCTATGGAAAGTTTCATTATGTTATTTTAGACAATTAGCATTCATGTGTTATAATTATTGTGGCAGACAGTTTATTCCATCCAAATACAACTTTTTTTGGCAGACGATTCATTTCATTTGTATTTGTGGGTTGAATTTGAGAGGACGACAACTAGAAAGAATTTCAAAGTTGAGAAGACTAACTGCGAAAAAATTTTTGGATATTTGCGACAATTTCTAGACTTGAACAACTATTTATTACAGTAAGTTAATTAATTCGTTGATGTTCGAGCTTCGTAATATGGGACAATACTTAATGAGATTCATTTTGTTGTTACACGTGAATGTTTTAATGTCAAATCTGTAATGATAGTTGGGTGGATTGGAACAAAAACACACATGGATATCATCACAAACAATGTACACATGAATATTCTATACATCCGTAATGACCATATTTTGTTGCTATCATTTCTTGTTTACTATTTGTCTTCTTACCATACGTTCATTAGAGTTAACTGATGAACGTTAACATTAATACCCAATGATAATTTTTAGTCCATTCAAGATGCATATCGTCGATTTGTTGTACGATTTATGTGGTCAATGGTGAAGGTAAATTCATCACGTTAACATTTTTGGAAAAACTAAGTCAACTAGAAATAAACTATAAATGTAATGCATGTATTTGATTACAGATGGATCTCGATGCTGATGAGGTCAGGGTTTGGTAGTGAGGTTTGGATCAGGTGATAAGGAAGTGAAAGAGAACAAAGAGATGAGACGCACAGGTCGATTCCGATATGGTGAGGTCCAGTGGAGACACAATATTTTAACCGTCCCCACATTTTTTTATTTAATTTTACAATTTAAGTTATTTTTATTTTATTTTCATTTTTTGGAAAATTAGAACAAAAAATGAAAAAAAAAATTTAAAAAGAAGTAAAAGAAAAAAAAAGGAAAAGAACACATAAAAACATGAAAAACGAAAAAAAAAAAAAAAAAAGGAGAAAGAGAGAGAATAAAGAAGAAAGAGAGAGGAGAGAAGAGCTAAATGGTGAGAGACGAGAGAGAGCAAAAGAAAGAGAGAATGGAGGCCATGGTCAGCAGAGCAGCAAAAGAAAAAAAAAATAAGGGAAAAATATCATAGTCTTTTTAAAAGGTTCAAACTATAAGATGGCCCCAATAGGTTTATTTTGCACCAAATAGCTATATGAAATGCAGTACTTGTTACCAAACAATCCTTTTTTTTAAGTAGACTTTTTCGTTGGACGGTTTTGCCCTTCCATATATATATAAGGCAACTACAAAATATGGACTCTACTAAAAGAGTTTCCACATTCAAATTAGATTTCTTTTGAGATCGATGAAGATTTTGCATATTTTAATTCGGTGAAGATTTCGCATCAAGATTTTGAACATGTTGCATCAAGTTTTTGTAGATTTGATTTTGATTATTGATTTTTTTGGATTGTTTATGTGGTAGCGTAAGTTTTTTGGATCGTTTAGGTTTTTATGATAATATTTTTTTTCGATCGTTTATGTTGTAGTGTAATGAGAATAGATACTACAATTTGAGCTCAAAGGAAATTGCGTGGATTAAGATTTTTTAATTGATTGTGAAACAGTATGATGTTAAATATAACATGATGTTATATTCAACATCACACTGATCCAAATACTTGTGCAATTTTCAAGATTTTAACTGCGTGGATCAAGATTTTTGAATTGATTATGCAATAGTGTGATGTTGAATATAACATGATGTTATGTTTTCAATGTGATACATTAATTTTTTGAATGAATTTTGCAGTGGTTGTTTTGTATTTTTAATAATATGTGATATTGAATATAACATCATATTATTTTCAACATGAATTTAATTTGTTGTATTTATTTTTCCATTTGAATATAACATGATATCATATTGAAATATAACATAACCGTGTTATTTTTAACAAGGTTTTGTTTTTAAACATTATTTCTTTTTTTCAAAAATATTTTTCGTGTATTTTAAGAATTATCATGGTTTAAAATAGGATGATACCATGTTGAATATAACATGGCCTCGTGTTATATTCAACATCGTGTCATTTTCAAACATTTTTTTTCCAAATCATTTTTGTAAATATATAAAGATGACAACGAGATAAAAACAATATGCTATGACGTTGAATGTAACATGAACTCAAGTTATATTTAACACAGGTTTGGTAATATGAAAATATTAAACCATTTTCAATTTCAAAACTTAATGATGTTAAATATAACATGACCTCGTGTTATATTCAATATCAACTCATGTTGCACATAAAAATTCATTTAGATTTTTGTTCTTTAATTTTGTTTATTCTTTAGAATCGACTTGTGCAGATGTTACTGATTTCAGATCTTTTATCCAATGAATTTAGAAAGCAACCTATTCACAGTTATTACCAACGATGAATCAATATGTTTTTGATAATTTGATGAAGGATTTTGAGTTTCGACGGTAAGAGAATCGAGATCTATTGGAACTTTTTAATAATTCGGATATTATTATTTTCGTCAATTAGAATCAATGACGAATATGTATTTTTATCCAGTTATTAAGCAATGAATCCATCTATTTTTGTTGATTGCAGGATGGATTTGGAGTTATAATGCTATAGGAAATGAGTTTTTTTGCGAATGTAATGAATCTCAGATGAATAGAAACGGAGGGGTAAAATTGTCCAAAAAACAGAAAGGATTATTTGGTGACATGTTTTTGGAAAAAAAATTATACTATAGTTTTGTCTTCTTTTGAGGACTTTCTAGTAACTGGCCCAAAAAAAAAAAATTGTTGTGTGACAGTTGTCACACACAGACAGCTGCCACACGACAGCTGTGCAACAGAACAAACAAATGCGTTTTCATGCGCCTTATTATTCCAGAATTCTTTTTTTTTGGATTTTTCCTTTTCTCCCGCAGAATTTGAACTCAGTTTAGGCAGCCATTTAGGGTTTATGAGTTTTTTCATTCTTCATCTTTTTCTATAAATAAAACTATTCTCCGCACAATTTAAACTCATAAGTTTGGAGAGAAATCCTTCTAAAGAGTGATTGTTAGGGAAAACCCAATTGGAAAAAGCCTACGAGAGAGAAAAACCCGTGTCGGAATTTTTGCCAAGATATATAGGTACATCTCCACTTTTATTCTTTTCATCACTTTTTTTTTTTTGTTATCGCAATTTTAATTTTATTAAAATCATCTAATGACTTGATGAAACGCCGTGACTAGGTTCCTCCTTTTTGAGTTTAACCTCCAAGCGTTAGATGAAGAAATTTCTTTTGTTTTTTGTTTTTATTTTTTATTTATGGTTGCTGTTATATTTAAATAAAAAAATAGTAATAAAAAGATCTCACGCATTCTTATACTTGGATGATGAGAGTATAGGATAGCTCAAAATGCAATTTTGCTTTTCTGTTTTTTTTATTTTTTTTTATTTTTAATTTTCACTTTTCTTTGCGCAAAAGAAATCCTTGTTTATTCACTGTTAATTTAAAACAAGTGACATAACAAGTGTTTTCTTTTGACTCTAGTCTTTTTTTTTTTTTTTTTTAGGGAGACAAATCTAGAATTAAGAAACACTACAGGAATTGTTCGGTCATCGGTTTTATGTTCATTGTTCTTAATTTAATTTTTTTTTTAATAATAATAGTAAATTATTTTATAAGAATTAACTCTTACAAGTCTTAGGGTGAATTTAACGATTCAATATATTGAAGAAAATATTTCAATATCGACAATTTGATTTTTCAAATAAAATAAAATTTAAAAACAGCCAGTTTAATAAATTGCTTCGCTTGATAAGTTATTTCGTTGAATCTTATTACTCAAGTCTTGGAAGAATTAATTTCGACAAAAGTCGTTTCTGTGACATTTCTGTGACCCTCGATAAGATGTTTCGTTTAATTCTCTAGGAAAATCACTAGATTGTCCTAGAAAATAGTCAATCATATTAGTTTTGTAATATCTTGAAAATTTATATTTTTGAAAATATTATTAAATAATTGTAGAATATTTTGATATATCATGGAAACTCTGAGGTGTGAATAAATATTGTATAACTTTGGGGTAATAACTGTCATTTTAAGGTTTAATAACAATATTGTATAATATATGGAATATTGGTATAATTTGACAAAAATATCTTAAATAATAAATTTTATAGATACGACCGAAAGATAGAAGAATAAAAAATAAAAAAGTGGAACCAATATTTATAATATATAATTATTATTATTATATATATAACAAATTATATATATATATATATAAAGGAATGGAAGCTATGAATTATTAATAGATATAATATATTATATATAAACGAATAGACCCTATAAATTATTAATGTATATAATATATTATATATAAAGGAGTGGACCCTATAAAGTATTAATATCTATATAATAAATCAGCTCATTTACATTCACAGCCGTTAGATGTCTCAGGATATTCGTAGCCGTTGGATTACTTTTATATACAACATATACATACATATATATACAAATATCATATATATATATATATATACATACAAATATCACGTGAGACTTCTGATCAACAGTATCAGCAGTGGCTGCATTTATTTATTAGCTTACTTTTGAGAGTTTCAAGATCATAACTTCCCCTGCTGCTCAGCGGCGTGCTGCTTCTTCTCCGCCGAATACGTCGCCTCCAATCCATGCGTTCATCTTTTTTTCCGCCGAATTTGTGTTGCCTCCATAATCATAGACTTACTCTCTCTGTCTCTGCCGAATTTGTGTTGCCTCACCCTCTCACCCGTCTCACTCTCTCTGTCTCTGCCTTACCCGATCTTCCTCCATCGCCGATCTTCCTCCATCGCCGATCTTCCGTGATCGCCATCCCAGTCGCTTGCCGTCGCCATCTCTGTCGCCATCACCTTCGCGTCCCCAGCCGTCGCCGCCATCGCCGCCATCGCCTTCGCATCCCCAGCCATTGCCGAAATTGAATCCGCAGCTCACCATCACCATCGGGGAATCTCACCATTGCCTTCGCCGGCGAATCTGGCTGTCGATCTCGCTGCTCACCGTCGTTTCACTTACTGCTCCCGATCTCACTGGTGATGTTCGGCAGTGATCGTGGAGAGGTCGGATCTGGATGGTGATGCGTCGCGGTGGTCGGATTTGGGGGCGATGACGTTCAGGGTGGTCGAATCTGGATGGTGACGGCCGGCGGTGGGCGGATCTGAATGGTGATGGCTGGGGTGGTCTGATCTGGATGGCGATGTGTCGCGGTGGTCGGATTTGGGGCCGGTAAAGAATGGTCCAGATTCCCAATTTCAAAATCTCTCTCAAATCTCACACTCTCTTTGCCGTCTCTCTCTCTCTCACTCGATCTCTCTCTCTGTCTCGCTATCACTCTCCGCTTTGGAGGCCGCCACCGCTACCAACCCGATCTCGACACCATCCTCATTTCACTATCGTCGTCGCCATCATCTGCCTATCGCCTCATCGTTGTCATCAACTGTCGTCGACGCCCCCAACCGATGTCGCCGCTACAGGTTCGTCTCTCTCTCTTTCTCTCTCTCTCTCTCTTTCCCTTCCCTCCGGTTTACAAATCAGAGCTCGATCAGAAGTCATTGAGCTGCGGGTTTTCTTGGAGCAGAAGGGTCGCGAAAATGGTGAGCATAGATGGCATTTAGGAGACGACAAGAGGAAAGTTTTATGATGTGGATTAATTGATTTGAGAAGACGATGGAATTGGATCTCAATTTGGCCAAAGGTAATTTTCCCAATCCATCTACTCGGATCTCATTTTTCTACCTTTACTCTCTGTATCTAATTTTTTTCTCAACTGTTGATTTTGTTGCTCCCAATCCATCTATTCTCATTTAAGGTGCAGGACATGCTGTCAAGAGCCATTGGGTTCCAACTGCACGTAGACGCAAGAGGCAGCAACAACTAGCAGTTGTTCAACAAAATCAAAATCAAAAGCCGCAGCAACAGAGACAAAATCAACAGTTGAGCCTTGGAGTGGAGAATCCCAAAAGGCATAGAGAGAATCTCGGGGGCAATTCCTCTCTCTTCCACACTTACAAGTATTTTCATGGATTTCATGTGTTCAATTTTGAAAGGAGGTGAAATTTGTAGAGCCCAATGGCCATAAAGCTAGAAAAATCTCCTATACTTCTATATATAGATCTAAGGGCATATATTTATTTTTGTGCATGTGTGTATATATGTATAGACATGCGTATAGCTAGGTCTCTAAGTTGCTGTCAATTTTATGTGGTTATTTTTTTTGTTACCACATAGCATATAAGGTTGATATTGATTGTGTTGTTATCTGCAGATTTCTGATTTCATCGACAAACTCGCCCAGGCGAGAATTAAATTATGGAAATTTCAATCACTACTGTGTGATTTTGTTTTTCTTCAAAATTGTTTTTTTTTTTTTTTTTTTTTTTCATTTTTTATCACTCTGACATAAAATTCAAATGTTGTGGTTTGGCATGTAGTTTGCTTGGACAAGGAATAAAATATAGCAAAAATAAAAGCATTGGAGGTGGGAGAAAAGAATAAATCATCATGGTATATACATCTTTCATTCTTCTTAATTATCCTTAATAGGATTGGTTTTATCCCAATATGGACTATGGAGTGGTATAAACATCTATTTCTTCACAACACCAGCATTTGTCTTTTTTATTCTTATTGTGTAATAATTTTACATAATTTTTCAAGTGAGCATTTTCTTTGCTTTTGATTCTTCCAAATGTAGTATATCTTCTGTTTTGCTGATTTCTGTTTATGTTCTCAATTTTCCAGGAAAAAGCACAAAGTAATTTTCTTTTGAGTAGATTTGATCTGTTCTGTTCTCATTTCTATGTGCGTGTGTATTCCCATTATATGTTTTGAGAATTATGTGTGTATTTCTTTTGCAAGTTTGTTCTTCTTCCATTGTAAGTTTCCCTTTTTTTGAGTGGTGTTAAGAAAGTGTGTTGTGATTTAAATTATAGATGGGCTTTTCCTGCTCATATTGTCAATTGGCTAGATAGGAACAACCGCCTTCGTCGTCATCCCTGCTCCATCGTCGGGCATTGCCGCTCCATCAGAACCCTCAAACTTAGCAGATCTGTCTTAAATACCCTACGCCACCGGTAGTCTCCATGCCTAAATCTATTCATCGTCACGCAAAGCTAAATGACAGCAAAACCACCGTCGACGTCAAGCCTAGATCTTTGACTAATTACTCTTGATTTTTCTAATTTCAGGTTTTGAATACAAACACAATTCGGGCAACACTCCGAATCAGATTTCGCTAAAGCCAAGTTTGAAGATTTTTTTTTTTTTTTTTTTTTGGGGGGGGAGGGGGGGGGGGGGGGGGGATGAGAGAGAATCAAATTACAGAGTTTAGATTTTTTTTAATGTTTATTTATATTTATTTATCTACTTTTTAGTTTCTTTTGTTTTCTATTACTTGACTACATTTAGAAGTTTAGATCCATAGAACAAGAAAATGGATACATTCTTTTATTTCTGTATATCTAGAGTTGTTTGTTTAGTGTTTCTGTTACAAGATTTATGTTTCTATTCCCAGAAAATGTAGAACAAGAAACAGAAAATGTGGGCTTCATAAAGCCTATGTGATGTTGTTTAGTGTTTTTATTCCAATTTTGGAAAAAAAAAAAATTGGGAACAAAACAAAATGGTTTAGTGTTTCTGTTTCCAGAAAATCTAAAACATGAAACAGAAAATGTGATTTTCAAAAAGCCTATTTGATGTTGTATATTGTTTTTGTTCCAATTTTGGAAAAAGAAAATTGGTAACATAACAAAATGGTTTCTCCTGGTGTTGTTTGTTTAGTGTCTCTGTTACAAGATTTATGTTTATGTTCCTGGAAAATTTAGAATAGGAAATAGAAAATGTGGGAACAAATCGATCAGTTTCTGTTATGTTTTCCAGATTTTTAGAGCAAATTTCACTTCATTTTCATTTATCAATATCTATTTTTTATTTGGTTAAAGATTATATTTGAAAATTTGTAATGGGATATTTTTGTGTAAATCCTTGCTTTGATTAGTTTTTGTTCCCATATTTCTATTCGTCGATTAACATTTTTGTTCCCATATTTCTGTTTATTTAGTGTTTTTTTCTCATATTTATATTCGTTTAGTATTTTTGTTCCCGAATGTGGGCATACCTTTTCCTATTTTGTTTTATTTCGGTTATAGTTGTAATATTTTTTTGTTAATAAATTAGATGGATAAAGTGTGAAATATTGTTTTTGATTTATTCGACACTAAAATGTCATGAATTGAATTGCAAACACAAATTTTTCGTTCAATTAATTCAAGTCTCATTAATGGTTTTCCAAATGATTCTTCTGAGACAGAGTAGGGTTAATTGTTTGCTCGCAACGTTGGAGAAGAATAACTCTTCATTTTGAGGAAGATAGGTTGAAGGGAACCCTAGAAGGTACTACCACCCCATCTGCACCAAGAACTGCTAAACCACAGGCTGCACAAGTGACTGCTAAACCACAGGCTGCACAAGTGACTGCTAAACTAGGAAAATTGCACAGGTGACTGCTAAACTAGGAAAAGTCCAAAGAAGAGTATGGAGGTAAGAAACTTAATTATTTGCTAATGTGAAATTAAAAAAAAAAAAACTCATTTTTTTCTCATATATGCACAATTTATTTCCCGGGTTAAAAGGACAAAGTCAAATGCTGCAACAACTGCTAAAGGATCATATTAACTAGAAGCTCACCATTCATCTCAATCCCAAGCAGGCCCTTCATCCCATGCTGACCTCAACCCGTGTACACTAGCTGCTAAACCAGAGGCTGCACCTGATGCAGCTAGAAAAGGAAAACGATGTCTGTAAGAAATTTGCTAATCTGGAATTACAGTCAACAAACAATTTTTTTTTTCTCATATATGTACTATTTTCTTCCCCAGTTAAAACTTAAAAGGATGAAGTCAAATACTACAACAACTGTTAGAGGATTATCTCAACCAGAAGCTGGCCCTTCATCTCAATCCCAAGCTGACGCTTCTCCATATACACCAACTATTGTAGTTGAAACAACTACAACTAGAAAAAGCCCAAGGAAGATGAAGGAGAAGAACCGATTAACCTTTTATTTTGATGTGGAATTTTTTTTTGCTTCAACAATGACAAACTAATTGGCCTTTTATTTTTTGTACTGATGTATCGATGTATTGCTATAATGATGTGGATGTTAGAGCACATATGGATGTTAGGTTTAGTGAAGAATGTGTAGTTTTTTGGTAGTTTACTTTTGGATAGTATTTTTTTTTAATGTAATGAATCATTTTTGAAGGTATAATTGTATCAATGCCTACTTGCAGGTTTAATATAGTGGTTCATTTTGAATTTAATGGTCTCATTGGATCATTTTTGTTGTCAAGTGTGTGTTAGGATACTTGGATCATTGATTGGGAATTTATGATGTATTTGGATGATTGAGAATTCATTGAGTCTAGATAATTGTTTGGATCATTAAGGGTGACCAATTTCTTCAATTTGATAAGTTACCAAGAACTTCATTACTCAAAAAGTTCGAAACACAATACAAATTCATTACATAATAGTTGCATTTGCTCCTATAGGGTTTTTTAGCTACAAAATCATACTTCATTTGTTTTTTTTTTCGTATACTTCTACATTTATATAGTTGCATTTGCTCCTATAGGGTTTTTTAGCAACAAAATCATTTCACTTTTTTAGTGGTTAATTATTCAAAAATCTAGATTTTGAAACATTCCTAAACAAATCTCAGTAGAATTTACAATCATTCCTAAATGATTTCAGTTAGTAATATTACTAAGCTAATAATTTTTTTTTTATTGTTTATAAGAAATTCCCTTAAAAATTAGATCTTTAATAGGATAATTATTTTTTTACCATTTTATGTTTAAATCGAAACACTTTGCTATAAGTTTTGTTGGTAAAAGTATTGTAAATTTATGATGGATTTTGCAGAAATATGGGAACAAAATTTTGATACTGGCTATGTGCAGGTACAAGCTCAATATTATGTTTTGGATGTTGAAATGTGGAAACAAACATGCCGATGGTATTCCCGTTCGATATCAAATGGTTAATGTTCCTGTTTATGCTCTGTTCCCTGTTTCTATTTATGTTTTTTTGTTTCTGATCCTGTTTCTATTTTTGTTCTCTATTTTTGTTTTTGATCCTAAATGTGTTTGTTTTTTTAAATACAAAACTATTTGTCATTTATTGTGAACTCAGATTTCTGTTTAGTTAATTGATGTTGTGTTCCTTGTTTTTGTTTTTGTTTCTGTTTCTGTTCCCTGTTTCTGTTTTTGTGTGTATCCTTCGCCATGTTGTTGAGAACATATTATTTCAATGTTTTTTTTTTGTTTTTTTTTATTTTATGTTCTATTGTAGAATTAGAGGGAAGAGAGACAAGCTAACGACGAGGGAGGGAAGTGGCTGTAGAATCAGGTTAAATAGAAAAACAAATTGTTGGCTTGAATAGCAAAACAAATTTATATAATTGCCCCAAATAATAATGTATGTTTTACGCCCGTGCCTTCAGGCACGGGTTATACACTAGTATATTATATATTACATATAAAGAAATGGATCCTATGGATTATTATATTTGTAATATTATTATATATTAAATTATATTATATTATATATATATATATATATATATATAGAGAGAGAGAGAGAGAGAGAGAGAGAAGAGAAAAGGGAGGTGCAGAGGAGAAGAGAAGAAGATGAATTAGAAGAAAATAGTTTTTTCACGTCAATTTTAGGTAGGATTCTTGATCCCTTTAATATTTTTGCATTTAACATTTTTATTTATTGCGTGGTTCATGGAATAATTGTTGTTTAATTATAACTGTTGATTTACGATCACGTATTATGTGCCAAATATGTGAGATACATTCTTATATGCTACTTGTTGGATTAGTTGGATATACATACCAAAGAGGTTAAAATTCTACTGAGCATAGGCTCATACCCCTACAATAATTATTACAGGAGCTACAACATAAATTATATTTGAATTTGTATTTAATTATGTAAAATTATATTTATTGTTAGTTATTGTAAAAAATAGTCAAATCAATTGGTATTAATTATTATTGATAAATTTAAATTTGTTATCATTGTAGTAATTTCACCGGAGTCCGATAACAGACAATAACGATTAAGGAATACATACTAAGAACCCCACTCTAGCGATTGGTCGACGAAATACGACAATTGGCCTTTTAAGAAGGACACCTACTATATCTTGATAATAAGTGAGAAACCTCTTATCATTTCAATACAGTTATCTGTGATACTATTTGTAAGACCTAATTTTTGCAAGTAAATTTCTTTAATTATATTTTGTAATATTTAGAAAATATTTAGGTCTAATATGTTATTTTAAATTCCACTTAAAAGTTTTTGGATTTAATATGTAATTGAAGAATTATTTTTAAGAGTTTTAGGGTTAAATAAATATTTAAAAAAAATTATAAGGTCATATATCTA
Source organism: Eucommia ulmoides (assembly GCA_016647705.1). NCBI lineage: Eukaryota > Viridiplantae > Streptophyta > Magnoliopsida > Garryales > Eucommiaceae > Eucommia > Eucommia ulmoides. The sequence continues at coordinate 1,077,198 of CM028340.1, forward strand.
ATCAAAAGAAAAAAAAAAAAATCTATTCATTCTTATCCTAATGGTGGAATTGATAAAAGCTTAAAAAAAAATGAAAAGACAGGCTTTTGTTGATTAAGTCATGTCAACACAAATTAATAAATAAATAAATAATATCCATGTGTCCCTTTCTCATCATTCCCAAAAAAAATAAAAAAATAAATTGGAAAATCAATGAAGCGGTGAGAAGCCTTATTGTTCCCATTCTTTCCCATTTTTTAAAAAAGGAAAAAAAATTAAAAAAACCATTCTTTCCCGGGGTCCTTCCTCTCTTAGGTAATGTTTTTTCACTCTCGTTCTCTCACCTTCTCTCGCGTGTGTATTCTGTTAATGGTCCAAAAAAAGGATTTTGAAAAGGATTTTGAGAGAAGAAGAGAATAATTTTATTATAGTGTCATAATTTTATACAATAATGTTCTACCCTCTTTATTATACATATTAGGAGTTTTCATAGGCATAGGGACCCATCCAGCCTGTTGGCTATTTTTTAGAGCTTGACCTTGAAGTTTAAACCGATGGATATATAGAATCAAGTCCCCAAAATTACATCCTATCATTTTTAGGGTCGAGTTAGGGTCTAACTATTTATATTTATGGCAAAACCTGTCATCTAATTATTTAAAAAAATTATTATACATAAATAAATTAATTGTAACGTATAACACATACAAACATAAAACTTGTAGCCTAATAGTTATCTAATGAGCCTTCAAGTTGGAGCTCTAGTGCACAGTCATTTCCAAAGGATTATGCAACTAACAAACAAACACTACTAGAACAAGGTCTTTTTATATCTCGATTTTCAAATGCGATCAAAGGATCATATATGTGTGACGAAATTTAAAAAAACGTGATTATTTGGACATTATTTATCTTAGTTTTGTATTGTTATCCTATTTTCTATCACATTTAAAAACTGTGATAATTTCTCATATATATATTAAAAAAAAATAACCCACAATTTTATAAAAATACTACAAAAATAACTAAAAATGAATTTCGCATGACATAAGAATTCTACGTCAACATAAAAAAACACAACATTATCTTTAATACAAAAAGCATAAACTTGAATTTCTATAAATATAAATGTCTAAAATGTAAAATTAATATCAAGTATAAAATAAATAATAATAAGTAACTTATGGTGAACTAATCCACCAATATTTCGGTCGTAGAGCATCCAAAGGTGAAGTTCAACTAGCTTTTGCCATCAGGTGATTAAAAAATAAAGTCCTTTAGCTAAAAAAAAACATTAAGTTAAAAAATACACTTGCAACTTAAAAAAACACAGCTAGGAAAAAAAAAATTGCAGTTACAAAAACAAAATGCTTGAAAAAAAATCAGCTAAAAAAAATGTCATTATAATCACATTTAATAAAATTTGGCATGCATAGTAAGTGGTAGATAAGAAGAAGCATCATATCATGGTTGAATGTAAAATTTTACCAAACTCGGACAGTAGACTAGCAAGGACATCAGCGATGTTCAAAACACAAGAAAAACATGAGCCAAACATATGTATTAAACTGTCTAAATACCTAAACTTAATCACGTGTTACTTCAATGTTAGGGAACATTGAAATTACTACATATGATTTCATAATAATACGGAAATGTCAAAATCATTGCCCAAATTCTTGAATAAAAAAAAAATGAGGGGGTGAAAAATGAATGTTGACCCTTGATTCAACACAAGACAACCACATAAGGCACAAAAACCATTTGAATTTTATAAAATTAGCCACAACCAGGATATAATTTATTTCTAAATTCACTTCAAAATGTCATAACAGGAGTACCCTTCTTTATAAAGTAATTAAAATTAGTTCAAACTTTTAATATCCAAGATAAGCTTAAGTTCTATCCTGATAGCATAGACACATGCATACCAGTAGAGTCTAAAATGGTGTAGCTCATTGGACAGCTTCGCATCATTTTCCCTGCACAAGAAAATCCATAAGATTATACAATCTCAACCAAAAACCAAAAACTAATGTACAATCCTCCCTAGACTAGCTCATAAATCTGATGGCAAAAGAATATAATTATGATAGAATAATTTATCGCACGAATAATAATTATCGTAAGTATGTTTCAGAAACTACTTTCTCATAATTATCAAGGCGATTTTTGAAGTCTCGATATCCAGCTTCAAAATCTAGCATCTAGAACACCACCAATTACCACATAATCATCCCTAGGCATAAGAAGTCAATAATTTGAGTTCGCAAACATACTCTTTAGGATAGGCTGGGCTTTGTTGAATCATTGAGATGTATATTTCTTTCAATAATCTGCTTATCATTGCATATTGTCTTCAAAAAAGAGAATCTGTTGGGATAAACAAAAAACTTATATCAAATGTCGCTAAAGAATTATAAGAATAAATGTAAGGACCATCTGCTGAATCAAAATCATGAGTTGAATGTAACATAAATACAAGGACAATTTCTCCTAACAGATTCTTATTTGAGACATTCAACAAGCAAGAATTTAGCAGATGTTTTACTTCCGCAGACATTCAACAGGTAGCAACTAGAAGATATTAAACAAACATTTTAATTCAAAGAGCAACAATCCTAATCAAAATATGTAGAAGATATTTTATTTTACATGTGATTGCAATCAATAATATCAAAACAACTCAAATTAATTAGATTTTATAATGAAATGAATATTTTATGTCTGGGTATTCTTGATTAGCCAATTGTGCTACAAATTTCGGATAAAATTGAAAAATAAACAAACAAATTAGTAAATTTATTAACTTTATCAATGGAACTGAGAACAGAGCAGAACTGAAACTAAGAACATAGCAAAAATAAAACAGAAATCTGGAAACATAAATTGGGAATATAATAGAAATAGGAAACAGAACAGAGAATAATGCATGTCCATAGTAGCAGCAATTTCAAAACATAAAATCAGGGTTACCAAATCCATTTTCAAATCAACGATAGTATATGTTAATACAACTAATCAGAGTTAGGATTCGAGAGGAAAGACGTATTGTATGGGGAAAAATCGAGAGAGCACTTATAGGTCTCTCTCATTCGCCTTTTCGACACCAACAAGATTTTGTCTACTTCTCCAGCCTTCGATGCCTTTCCATTGTCATGAGGATGATTCGCAGTTGCGAATTGATTGGGGTCTTTCTCCACCGTCGGAGCAATACCGATAGTTGAGATGGAGTTGCTATCGCCTTCACCTGATTGGATTTTTTATCAATTTAGTCAGAGGAACCCTAAATCGGTGCCCATTATATTAGTTTATGGTTGTTCAGTTGGGAAAGGGAGAAAACCTACAATGATGATAAATCGTGGGTGAGAGAAAATTAGGGCTAAGCATGAGGAGTCGCACCAACTATTTCATGTATAACCGCAACCCTTAATTATTGAGCACGGTGGCAAATCAAGCAGAGAATCGCAGTGGCCGACGAATCGAGAGCGACGGCGTAAGATTTCTAGGTTTTGGCTGAGGTTAGATTGTGAGAGCAGGGAAAAGACAGAAGGCAGAGATCGTGAGAAAGAGATTTAGAGGGACGCTTCAGTTCAGATTGGAGGCAGATATCGAGAGAGAGAGAGAGAGAGAAGGTGGCTTCGGTTCAGATAAGAGCGGAGAACATGCACTACAAGAAAAATGACTTTTGGCTACGAAACTTAGCTATGAAATATAAATTTCGTAGCTAAATGTTAATTTTTCGCGACGAATTATAAAAGTTGTGGCAGAAAGTTGATTTTTCTTACTTTTTTTTTTTACGCGTACGAAAGATAATTTGTAGCTAATCAACTTCCCGCCAAAATACTTTTGGCGCAAATAGTATTACTACAAAATTGATTCGTAGCCAAAAATATTTTTTAATTATTAGCTACGACGGTTATTTTTTTCGTAGCCAATAAATTTGGCGCTAAATTTTTTACAATGGGAAGCAATTTCGCTACGAAAGATACCGTAGTGAAAACTAGTATTTTGCACTACGAAAGTAATTTTTGTAGGGAAATTTCTTTCTGCCATAATATTTTTGTTGCAAATAGTATAGCTACGAATACGATTCGTATTCGTAGTGGAAATTTTTTTTTTATTTAAATACTATTTACGACGAATATTTTTGTCGTGGCCAAAAAATATTGGGCCAAATTTTTAATCAGTAATAAAAAAATATCGCTACAAAAAAAAATAAAAAAATATCGTAGTACAAATTTTGTAATTTGCACTACGAAAATAAAATTGTCGGAAAAACTAACATTCAATTATCAATATTACAATATTTTTTGTAGAGAAAAGTTAATTTCTTAATTAATTAGCCATATAGGATATTTTTGGTCATCAATAAATTTTGAGCTAAAATTTTAATCAATAAAAAATAATTTATCAAGATAAATATCATAACAGAATTTTTTTAATTTAAATTAAAAGAATTAATTTCGGAGAAAAAAATAATAAAAGCCTGAAATCAAAAAACTCAAAATAAATAAATAAAACCCTAAAACCCACCCACACCCCCAAGAACTACAGTGTTCGCGAAATCCCGCCCACGCACAAGAACTTCAGGCATATTCATTCCCACTCTCCAAGCCAGAAATCGTCGTGCATCCCCCACTCTACGATCCTCTCTCACGAATCTATACATCTCATAGATCTCTCATCCTTTCTTCATCCCTCCCCATAAATCGATGACTTCCTCCCTCTCCATTCCTATCTTCGATTATCCCATTCGCTGCAAAACCACTATAAGGTTGGCCGAAGAACAACCTAAAATTCGCGTTTTGGAAACATATTTCGCGTTCTTAGGTGATTTATTTGATAATTCATGTTATTTTGCAAAATTTTGTTCGGCCCCCTTACTGATTCGAGACCCAATTTTTCATTACTTCTAGCTTTTGATTAATTGAAGACTAAAATTCCAATTTGCGGAACTGTCCATTTCAAGAGGTATGCATTTCCAATCTTGGACTCTCTTTACTATTATTTAAAATTTCTACTTCATCCTTGTCTTTGGTTTAACTAGAGTTCTTATTACATCGATAATTCATGTTCTGGCAACTATCTGAGTGTCTTAAGCAATTCTTTTTTGTGTGTGTTAAGCAATAAATTTTCTGATTGGCATGTGAATCACATGTATATGGTAACTATCTGGATAAAAAAGTGACCATTGATCTTCGAAGTAAACACAACAAAATTGGGTTTTATTTTTTGATGAAAAACAAGAATAAATGAGATGTTGTCAGCAACTTTATGATGGTTAAAATGTTTTCATGAATGTTTTACTTCTTGCTTGTGTTTGGCATATTCAATTTTGGTTGATGGTACATTCTGGAATCCTTTTCTGTTGTTTACATCTTTATTATTGAGCATAATGGAGTTCATATGAAGTTATTCAATGGAATGAAACATATAAGAACATGTGCCTGTGGGTGATAAGCCCTTTTGTCAATATGTAATTGTGTTGTTGTTGGGTAAAGCTATTTTTTATTTTAAAATTATTATTTTGGATAATGGCCTGATTAGCAGGGATATAAATTGACGTTTATGTTGTATTGTGTGTGCCTCTCTATGTAGGCATGGAAGGTAGGTATCTTTTTTTTTTTTTTTTTTGTTAATATGCTCTTCAGGTTCTGTAGACTCTGTTTAAAACTTCAACGATAGTCTTTTCTATTTGATCTACTTCTTTGGGAATCTTTCTATTGAATAGTTCATGCACTGTAGTTTCTGCTTCATTATGCCTTTTCCTTTTTTATTCCTCTTTAGGTTTGAAGGAAGGGGGTGTTATGTTATGGTCATGAACTTCTTGAAAGATAATATGGGGAGTGTTGGAACACATTCTTTTATGGAGAAGTTGCATTTCAATATATTCGGTGGTTAGCAGGAAATATTTTTTGTTATATGATGCAAATTAGATGAAACTCTTAAAACATTCTTATTTGGATACAAGAATATACTTATAAAACTCTTAAAGCATTCTATGCAGTCATTGGGAGCTATTTTCCCCCTGCCATTACTATTTTTACTGATACTAAAAATTTCAAGACTAATTTTATGGTAATTTACTTATTGACACAGGTCGGCTATACACCCGATTATTTGTTCCTCCTCCAAACCATTCTTAGATCTGATCCACAGGTATGCAGGCTTTTCGGAAAATATGTACATAGCTGTTAGCTTTTTCAATGGAAAATTTCATTCAGTTGATCGATAAATTAGTCTTTAGATTTGTCTATTCTATTGTTTAATGTCCAATATTTCAATGGAAGCATCAAATGGTAGGTTAACAATCTTTTTACTTAACATAATCCTTTGCAATATAGGGAGCTGTTAATTTTGCTCTTATGATGTCCCGAATGGAAGGAGGTTGTCCAGTGGATTACAACACTATAGTAGATCTCTTTCTCCAGGTGCCTTTCTTTATATACTTTTGATTCATCCCTTCCCTGGTTGTTTCAGATCCATGCTCTATATGGTACGGATAGGTATGATCTACCTGCATATTTCTAAACCGCATTAAGTTAGTTTTCGAGCGTTTATATAATATTTTATTACGTTTTAATTAATTTTTATCTTTTTGTATTAAAATAGGTGTGTGGGGCGAAAAAATAGGAAATTAGAGCGAAAACAATGAGATCGAACAAATACGGTCGAAAAACGGTGGAAAAACAAGTTCGAAGGCAAAATTGTGAAACAAGCCCACCGCCGCGACGTCTAGACCATCGCCACGGCGGTGAAAATGCTGAGAAGACACAAATGATACTGACGAACCACCGCCTAAGCGGTAAACCAGCGGAATGTTTTCCAAGTCCACCGCTGTCTTCATCGCTGCGGCGATCAACAAACCGACCTACCCATCGCCGCGGCGCTGAATCGCACAGCCGTGGCCATGACCCTCTGCACAACCTAAGATATTTTTTAGATATTTTGCTTATAAATACCCACTCCTCTCCCCTCCTCTTGTTCCCCCCGGTCATTTGGGCACCTTAAAAGATATCTAAGGGTAGGTTAGGAGTTCTAGAGGTGGAGTTCACATCCCGAAGTGGAGAAGACGGCAAAGTGATCGTTGAGCGTTCTTAGCAATTAATCTTCGGACGAGGCTAAGTTCTTCGATTCTTTTTCTTATTTCTTTAACTTAGGAATATGTGATCATGTTTAGCTCGATTTCAATGTTTATGCGGTTATGACCATGAGTTAAATAGGGATTGTATAAGGATTAACACTATATTTATAAATACGTTGTTTGGATGATTTCGGTGTCTCGTTTGTGATTGTTCTTCGTAATTTGATTGTGTTTATCGTATTGTTTGTTTATTTTGCTTAGAATGATAAATGGAGAATATGGGGTTTGACAAATCCCAAATTCTATAACCTAGTCAGGGTTTGGATTGTAGACAATCGATGACGTTGGGGCAAGACTCACGTGACCTAGAGTCGCTAAGACGTTAGGGGAGACTTCTTCGTTAACACAAAGTCATGTTATATCCCCCGTCTTATACTCGGGAGAGGTGGCGATGGAGTTTTAGAACGAAGATCGTCGATAGGGTAAATACAACGCACGATCCATTGACCCGATCGGGAGTTGGATTGTGTGCAATCAATGACACAAGGCAAGACTCATGTGACCTAGGATCGTTAAGACGTTGAGGAGGACTTCTTCATTGACTCGAAGTCATGTATTCACTCGTCTTACACTTGGGAGAGGTGGCGGTGGAGTTTACATACTGAAATTGTCAAATAGGTCAAACACCGTAAACGTGAGTAAATCGAGATCGACCACGTATTTGTAAACACGTTAATCCCTAGGCAATTCTTTACCCTAAAACATATTAGTATATTAGTATAGATAATTTAGGTTATACGAGGAGGGTTGAAACCTCTACCGTACAGGTACAGTGTGATCATATTTTAGTTATTACATAATTTATGAAACAGGTGTTCTATTAAAATAAATTTTCCTTATTGACTTGTGTGTTTCCTTCAAACTACTTTCTTTTTCATTTTTTTTTTTTTGAGTGTTCAATGATCATAGGTTGAGGGTGAAAGAGATAAGCTTGCAACGGAATTACTGGTTTTTGAAATCGTGTATTTCGGATGGTACACCTCCTTCAGTCTCCACTAAGGAATTGCCACCTGAAGAAAAGGTATGTTACCTAAACCTGAAAATCTTAACTTCTATTTCACAAGGTGTTAATTTTTCAGACTCGATTTCTGTGACTATCGAATCCTAGAATGAATTGAGTGCAAGTAGGAAAACTTCAGCTCGAATTGGTATGATTCCTTTCTACTTCTTCCTTTTTAAGTCCTTTTATTCCTTACTAATCTTTCTCTCGAAGTTAATTATGATATTAAATACAAATTTAACATTTAGTTGATATCAATTTGGTGAATTTAATCTAGTTGATAGTAACCGAATGGTTGAAAACTTATTCAAAGGATTAATTTTTTTTTCCCTGGTGTGATGCTATAGATAGTTGTTTTACAGAGTAATTTCTATTAAACAACTCTCTGTAGCATCACACCAGGGAAAGAATCAGTTTATGACAGAGATTGCTACAATATCAGCTGTTCAGCACCATAACCTTGTGAAATTGTTAGGAAGTTGTATCAAGGAAGACAAGAGACTGCTTGTATATGAGTATCATGGAAACAAGCGTTTTGATCAAGCATTATTTGGTATGACAATTTCATATTTAGCGTCATATGCATACTTTGTTTTTAACACTTGTTTTTTGTCCATCCTAAAGGAAAAACAATTGATAACACAGCGATGTCAAATCATGTTCTGCTTTGATTAAGCAGGAAATAGTAGCTTATTTCTCAACTGGCCAACCCATTTTTATGTGTGCATGGGAGTAGCTACGGGTCTAGTTTATCTTCATGAGGAATGAAGACCTCGAATCGTACACAGAGATGTGAAGGCCAGTAATATCTTGCTCAACTTCAATTTGAGCCCAAAAATTTCTAATTTTGGTGTGGCTAACATATACGATGACAAAAAGACCCATATAAGTACTCGAGTTGTGGGCACTATGTAAGATTTTCAATATCATTGATCATTGATTTTGTTTTATTTTTTTCAATTTTCTCTTCTATTCTTTTTCTTTCCATTTTTAGTTCTGGACTTTATTCCTTATGACTGAACCTAATGCCATGGCAAAAACCTCAATGGAATCTTTCCAGGAATGGGTTGTCGAGCTTAAGCTTCGCAGCGTCGTTATTTCTCTCTCTATTCCAACTTTCTATTTTTGGTCATGCGTGAGTGATATATGATAATTTGAAACTTTGTTTTTGAATTTGTGATTTATGAAAAAAGGGTGTTTATGGCTGTGGGGGATTGCGAGATCAATCGATTACAATTGGTTTCAACCCGCCATGAAAACCAGTGTCAAGATCATCCATGTCAGGTACACCATAATCCTCTGTTTTGACAGTGTCCGTGCTAGCAAAGCAAAGATATATATACATATATGATGGGAAAGGCAATTTTCAGGCTGCACACACGTGCTCTTACACTGGCTGCATTGGCTGGAGCTGCAGTAGACGAGTATTATGACCATAAAACACCAAAAGCTCAGGATCGATATCCCAACTTAAATTGGAAACCAATGGTGATGCAACAATGGAGAAAAATATGAACGAAATTGTTACCAATTGTAAAGTCGAAAGCAATATCAAAGCTTTGGAGTCGGAGGAGGTGGAAGACAGTAAGAGTGGTCAAATCAGGAAAAAAAGGCAATGAATCTATAGTGTTGGTATAATTGGTATTTGACAATAACAGTGGTCAAATCGAGAAAAAAGATTGATGCATTTTTTTGTTCACTTGTTTCAATTGGTAAAATTGTATTGGCATTTTGATGTAATATTTTGGCAAAATACTAATTTTGTTGTTGTAAATGGTGATTTAACTTTGACTACAATCATGTTTGTAGCAAAACTATTTTGTTTATTTGTTACAGTTCATAATATGAATTTTTATGGCTAATAGATTTAGTTTCTACATTTTTATTTTGTAGTGATTTCATTTTTTTTACGACATTTTTTATTGTTGCAAAAAATAAAGCTAAAAATAAATCTAATTTAGCTACAAAGTAGATATTCGTTGATAATTAATTTTCCCTACAAAGTGTTACATTCGTTGCAGTTGATGGGTGTCTATTTTTGTTGCGTTTTGTTGCAAAAGAAGTTCCTTTAGCTACGAAATTGACATTTGTCTCGAAAACAAATGTCCGAATAATCGTAGCAAAAGATTATCATTTTTGCTACAAAAATGTACATTTCGTTGCTGAATACCTTTTGCCACGGAACTATCGCTACGAACCTAACTACGACAAATATTCATTGCCAAATTGATTTTGCTACGAAATGTTAAGTTTTACCTACGAGTTAATTCGTAGCCGAAAGTCATTTTTCTTGTAGTGATGAAATTGGAGCGGCTGCTAGGGTTGATGAATGAGATCGATATGCAAGGAGATCGGCGACTTTTTTTTTCATTTGTTTAAGTTCAGTTAGTGCTAAAAATTAATTAATCACGCCTATAAATAATAAATGTGATAAAAAACCATCAATTTATTATCACGATTTGTTAAAATAGTGAGATAAAAAAATATTTTTTATCACAATAAATTTTAAGTGAGATTATACCTCATTCATATTGTTACAATCACGGTTTATTTAAAAAATGAGATGAATTATATTTAGTAGGCGTGATAGAAGGCCTTTTTCTTGTAGTGAAACTTATTTAGAAAAATGATTACCTAGAGAGAACTTGATCACTGGGAATTCAAAATTCTTGGCAATGCAAATGTTGTGACCTTTTAGGCCATCTCTATGGTATCTCGGTTAACAAGGACAATTGAAACTTCCTGGCCTGGCCTGTTCTTGCAGATCGAATGTGTCTATAAAATGTGCCATAACCGCCTTGACCGAGGATTCGACCCTCCCCATAGTTGTTGGTGGCTTTCTCTAGCTCATGAGCTCTGAACACCTTTGTTGGCTGCACGCCACCTTCAATGGAGGAAACTTGTTGCTTAAGCAATAGACTTCCGTTTTGTTGGAAGAATTTTTGTACGACACTAAAACAAAAATTACTTTCAAGGACACCTAAATGTGTCCTAATATATATTCTTTTGGAACACATTATCTATTGAGACAATTAAACAATATGTCCTATAAAAGATTGTTCCAATAACTTATAAGGACACTTATTGTTTGTCGAATTAGTTTATATTTATTAGGACACTATTATGTGTCCAAACAAAACTTTTGAGCATTTATATTAGAAAGGCTTTGGAGAACTAAATAAGTGTTCCAATAAATCTTTAATAGGATAAAACAATGTGTCCCTTAAACTATATATATATATATAATTTGGTTAAAGCCAATAATCCAAATTTATCCAATTGAAAAACAAATATTAGTAAAAATTGGGAAACAAAATCAGGGAACAAAATCGAAACAGAACCAAAAATCCCGTATTAATTTTCGACCAAAATTCCTATAATAGATATGTTTACTATGTAGTCCACATTTTTGTTTGAAAACAGAAACATAAACAAAATCTTTTTTCAAATAAAATTTTTTAGGTTCCCATTTTTTTGTTTTCTGATAATAAAAACAAAATCTGGAAACAGAAAATCTGGAAACCTTTGAGAACAACCACCTTATTACGTAAATCAGTTTTTAACAACCAGTATTACCTAGTTGATTCACGTCCACACACTAATTTAGTGATATGTCACCAACCCCTTGATTGATAATCATCCAAACAACCTCTTGCGATTGAGTCATCCGGCCCCTTATCATAAGTAGTTGATTCCTTTAGCTTAAACCTAAAAGTAAAAGCATGAGAGCTTGCACATCCAGCTTAGTAGTCACTCACTCAGTCACTGTGCAAGAAACAATGATAAATAACATCATACAACTTTAGTAAATAGAGCGCTTGCACATCCCAACAGATTATGTGCCTTAAAAATATTGCCAAAAATAATGAGTTTTCTTCTTTTTCTTTTTTTTTCCTCCTTTTCTCCAGAGGGAAAAAAAAAAAGGGAAACCATACCTTGAATGTTGGGAAAAAAATTAACAGCAAAACCTATGTAGATTGAAAAACTGAAACATAATTTATGGTTTTATTTTTTTATTTTATGTGATTGCTCTTTTTATTACTCCGTGATTGCCAGAATCTTTATCACCAAACATGAAAAATATAAACTAAAAAAATACATTTACCTCATTAAATATGAAATTCATACATTGTCCTTTATTGATTGCAAAAAATTACGACTCATTTCAATTTTTAACCAAGGGAACCTCTACAAAAAGGAAACACACAAACAATAGGAGTATAACTAAATAACTCTTATTCAATATTAGATCAATGCATTAACTAAAAATGAAAAATAACTTACTAAAGAAGATCAAGACTAAGCAATAGGTGCTCCAATTGCATCACCAACGGTCTTAAAAAATATCTGTAAAGTCTAATTAAATTTTCATCCCACTTCACTTGAACTCAGATGTGAATTTCACACCAATTTGGCCCTAATTCTTCTCCTCCTACTTGTGCAGATAGATCCATACTATAGATTCTTCCTTTTGCCACGCATTGGGATATGTTTGCTATACTTTTGAGTAATACATAATCTCCAACCTAATACATAATTTTTTATGTAATTTATGCGAATAAATTTTATTTTATTTTGTTTATAAATTCCCAGATTTTTTTTTCTTTCCAAGATTTTTAAAAAACTTAAAAACATAAATTTATTTCTATTTGATAAGAGGTTGAGAGAATTTATTTTACCCGAATAACTCTTTGATGAGAGGAATAGTGATCACTTGAAGCCTCTGATGAATTGTTTGCTTGTCTTCAATTTTTTTACAATCAAAGCTTTTAATTCTTCATATTGGCTGCTTAATTTTTCACATTTTTCACGACTAGGTATTGTACAACAAATATCAAAAGCAAAATTACCCAATCTATACATGCAAACATGTCCTGGCTTTTCATTTCCCATAACTTGAGAATATATATCATTTGGGCCATGATTATCTTCATAACCTTCTGGGGCTTGGTCAAATAGCTCATTCATTTGTACCTACATGCATGACCAAATATTGAAAGAATCAAATGAAAAGGAAACTAAAAACAAAAATATATAGGATTACCATTGCACGACTTGCTACTTCATTTATCGGCCTTTTATCCTTCCGCATGTAGCAAAACATAAATTTTTCTACATGAGACGGACAGTGACCATAGGCTTCTTCCTACAAAAATATATTTTAGAATAAATTTCTAGGAATTTACCAAGAACAATATTATTCTGTTAATTTTAAAAAATGTGTCAAGAACTTACCATCATCTATTTGACCTTTGCAAAACTTGTTTTTCCCATACAATGAATCATCTTTAACTCTTTCCATGATAAAATACAACCATCTAATCCCAATGGGTAGGCACGAGATACCAAAGCTCATGCCCCAAAAAAAAAGTCTGGTTATATATTTGGAATTTTGTTTGATTTGAATAAGCTATATTGTTAGTACTGTAAATGGTCTACCAACTTAGCTAAAAAGGCTTTTGGGAGAATAGAATAATTTTATTATGATGCCATAATTTTATACAATAAAGTTCTACACTCTCTATTATATAGATTAGGAGTTTTTATAGGTGCGGGGATCCGTCTAGCCTGTTGACTATTTTTTAGTGCTTGACCTTGAAGTTTAAACCGATGGATATATAGGGTCAAGTCCCCACAATTATGCCTGGTCATTTTTACGGCCGAGTTAAGGTCTAACCATTTATATTTATGGCCAAACCTTCCATTTATTTATGAAATAAAATTATTATACATAAATAAATTAATTATAGCATATAACACATACAAATATAAAACTTGTAGCCAAATAGTTATCTAATAAACCTTCATGTTGGAGCTCTAGTGCTCAAGACTTTGCTCTCAATTAAACTAATTGTACAGATTATATTTCACTTAAAATAATTATATATATATATATATGATCACATTTGAGTTTTATGCATTTTACAATGGGTGAGTCTGAGAAGGGAATAGGGTCTAATGTATCCGCCTGGCCCGAACCCACACCCGGGCCCTAGAAATTCTTGTAAGTTATTATGTTGGGCGCGACACAAACCCAGCCCACCATTGCCCATGAACACCAATAGGTTAATTAATGAAATAAATATTATAAGATAGAAAACAGAATAGGAATGAAAAATATAACTTTCTCATAGAAAAAAAAAGTACAGAAGAAGCTTCCTTATATAGGCTACAAGATAAGCTATGTAACAAACTATAACAACCAATTAACAAAATAACAAACACAAATAACAAATAAGAAACTTCTAAGATTTATTCTAATACTCTCCCTCAAGATGGAGAGCAGAAATTATGAACTCCCATATTGCCTAAAAGAAATCAGAACTGATGTGGATGGAGGGCCTTCGTGAATATATCGGCAAGTTGGTTTTGAGTGGAAACGTGTATAGTTTTTAGTATCCCGGCTTGAATCTTCTCACGGATGATATAGCAATCTATCTCTATATGTTTGGTGCGCTCATGATAAAGTGGATTTGCAAAAATATGGAGAGCAGCTTGGCTATCACAAAACAATAGAGCTGGTTCATGGTAAGTGACCCTTAAGTCTTTGAGCAAAACAAACAACCACACAATTTCACAAGTGGTATTTTCCATGGAACGGTATTTGGCTTCAGCTGAAGAGTGAGAGACATTGTTGTTGTTTCTTTGAATTTCATGATATAAGAGAAGTTCCAAGAAAAATACAAAAATTGCTTATTGAACGCCGTGAGTCAGGACATGTAGCCCAGTCCGAATCAGCAAAAACTTTAAGTTGAATGGTGGAACAACTTGAGAAAAAAATGTCTTGCCCTGGAGTACCCTTTATGTATTGAAGAATACGAATAGCAGCCGTTAGATGGGGTTCTCTTGGTGATTGAAGATATTGGCTAAGGCGATTGACGGCATAATAAATATCAGGATGAGTGATGGTTAAGTACAAAAGTTTTCCGATCAAACGTTTATATCTGGTGGGATCTTCAATCAACTCTCCATCATGTTGAGATAACTTTAAATTTACTTCCATTGGTATAGGAGCTAGTTTAGAACCTATAAAACCAGTTTTGGAAAGTAGTTTCAAAGCATATTTTTGCTGACTAACGGAAATCCAAGATTGTGATCTAGCTACTTCAAGATCTAAGAAATACTTAAGATCCCCAAAATATTTGAGCTTGAAACGATCATGAAGAAAAACTTTCAAAGTTTCAACGGCTGTTTGATCATTACTAGCAACTATGATATCATTAATGTACACCAAGAGTGCCATGAAGGTGTTACCAGTGTGTTTGGTGAATAAAGAATGATTACTAGCTAATTGTGATAAACCTTGAAGTAAAACACCTGAAAATTTTGAAAACCATTGTTTAGAAGCTTGTTTAAAGCCATACAAGGATTTATGCAACCTGCAAACAGCAGTAGATGGCAAAGTCTCCCCCTCTCGACAAATGTAGCTAGGTGGAATAGTCATAGAGACTTCCTTAGTGAGCTCACCATGTAGAAAAGCATTATTAACATCCAATTGGGTCAAAGACCAACCACAAACAGTAGCTAAAGAAAGCAAAACCTTGACAGTACCAAGTTTTGTGACAAGAGAAAAGTGTCCAAAAAATCAATACATTCCTATTGTGTGTATCCCTTAGCCACAAGATGAGTTTTGTGGAGATCAATGCTGCCATCAACATTAAACTTGAGCTTATATACCCATTTAAATCCAACCGGACGTTTGTCAGGCGGGAGAGAAACAATGGACCAAGTGTCATTACTAGCTAAAGCAGTCAATTCAACATCCATGGCCTTTCTACATTCTGGAAACTCAATAGTCTGGGTAAAGGCTTGAGGTTCGGTTGGGGTAGAGATGGCTAACATATAGGCACGAAAGTGCGGGGACAACTTAGTGTAAGAGAGAACAGAAGATAACGGATGGGCAGTGGAGTGTTGTAATGTAATAGGGGAATGAGTGGCTAAGGAACAATGATAGTCAGAAAGATAGGAGGGTGGTTTGGTTGTTCTATGAGGCTGTGAAATTTGAGAGACAGACACAGTTGGAGACACAGGCAGAATATCATGAGGGGGAGAGGATGGAGAGGTGGAAAGGGTCACCAGTAGGTGTCGAGGAGTAAGATTGGGAAAGTAAGAAGGAGTGGAACCACTAGGAAAAACTCTATGATGGAAAATATCCAAAGATGGTGGGATAGAGTGGTTAGATTTAGCAAAAGGAAATATAGCTCCGATTAAAATTTTGGGCATTGGATTCTTGATACAGGTGCAACCCACCATGTTTGTTGTGATTTTTCTCTATTTTGTTCTTCCAATTCCACTCACAACACTCACCTTCACCTTCCTAATTGTCACCGTGTTCCAATTCATTTTATTGGCTCTGTGAAATTATCTGAGCATCTTCCTCTTTCAAATGTATTATTTGTGCCTGATTTCAAGTTCAATCTTTTGAGCATCAGGTGGAGCTAAAATCTAAAGCATTAGAGAAGAAGGATGATGACCAATTGTCCGTTGCTGTTCTTCTTGGATAAGAAGATTAAAAACCTTGGAAATGGTAGGCAAGGGACTATTCATGAGGATTTGCCCTCTCATTGCAGAGTACGAATCATTGAGACCCATGAGGAATTGCATCACATCTTCCGGTTGTTGATAATCCATCCATCTTTTCATATTGCCACAGCTGTAAGTAGGAACCGGCTGGAAATTGGTAAGCTCCTCCCACAAAATCTTGAGTCGAGTATAGTAGGTGTTGATGTCCAGCAAGCCTTAACTGAGTCCATGGAGATGTTGTTTAAGCTGAAATATGCGTGGGGCATTGCTCTGATGAAATTGAGCATGAAGATCAAGCCACACATCTTTGGCCCTCTCCAAGTAAAGCAGGCTATCACCAATTTTTTTTGAGACGACATTGAGAAGCCACGATTTAACCATACTGTTGCACCGCGACCAGGGACCAGAATTGGGGTCATGAGCAAGGTCTTTGGGAAGAGATCCATCCACAAATCCGACCTTATTCTTGGCATTGAGAGCCATTAACATAGATCTACTCTAGGTGTTGTAGTTGCTATTAGAGAGAGGATTGGTGACAAGAATGAGACCAGGATGGTCTCCACTGTGGAGAAAATAAGGATTGCTATCATCCATGGCGGGAGGAACACGTAGAGGAGGATTAGCAGGTGGGGTGAGGGGTTGAAACCGATTGGTATTGGTGCTCTGCCCACCGCGAGCCATTAGGAGAGATGAGCAACGGAAATGTATTCTACGGATACCATATTAGAAGAGAGAAAACATAATAGGAATGAAAATATGACTCTCTCATTGAAAAATAAAATATAGAAGAAGCTCCCTTATATAGGTTACTGGATGAGCTATGTAACAAAGTACAACAACTAATTAACAAAATAACAAATAAGAAACTTCTAAGATTCCTTCTAATAATAAAAGAAACAATCAAATCAGTCTACACGATATAAATATGAAGTATTAAATAATAAATAATGCACTAAGGGAAATATTAAATATTGATGGAGATATTAAATTTTTGAACAAGTTGTGATATGAGCGTAGTTGGAGCGAGGTTCAAGCATGATTTGAGAGATTTGATGCGGGATTCTCAGTTTGAAGCATGGAATTATGAGTCTGACGTGGGAGCACAGTCATTTCCGAAGGATCATGCAACTAACAAACAAACTTATTTAGAAAAAGGATTACCTAGAGAGAACTTGATCACTGGGAATTCAAAATTCTTGGCAATGCAAACGCTGCGACCTTTTAGGCCATCTACATTGTATCCCGGTTAACAAGAACAATTGAAACTTCCTGGCTTGTTCTCGCAGATCGAATTTGCTTTGCGCGAATTATTGTTTGGATCCTTACCGTCACCAGTATCTGTCAACAAAATCATACAATCAAAGAGCATGCAATATAGAGATAAAACCTAACCACGGGAACAGACTCGATGGTACAGTTCTCGAAACTCCTATCAATAACGTCTCGTGCACCACGAAACAAGAAAGGTTTCTCCTCTCCAAGAAATGCATAGCTACACGGATTAAAAGACCACACGCCAGTCTGACTATTCGCCCTTCCCAGTGCGGCACCAAAAAACTTGGTCCCTTTGGGTACCGATATCTGGCAACACCCAAGACCAGAACAATCACCTTCAACCACGTCCTCCCTTCTAGCGCAGGTTGATATACAGCCTTTGCTGAAGTTACGCCGGCCTATAACTGAAATAATTGCCAAATCATCACAACCAATCACCGTGAACTTATTCACGCTCGAAAACGTAAAGGGGAGAGTTTTCAAGTCGATAAGGGCTTGCCTTGCACGAATCACACAGCCCGTTCGATTGTAGCAATTGGAAGCAACCAAGTTCTTAAGGAACACTTTCGTGTCCGACATATCTATCACTTCGAGATCATCTGAACTCAAGAAGGCTTTGGGCGGGTTCGTGGTTGTATTGCAGATGATTTCAAACGGTGAGTCGAGTGCACAACCCGACCCTATGCTAAATGGGTATGGAACAGTTAGATTCCCGCATCTGCTCCGGCAACCAAGCTTTGCGAGGATGGTCTAGTTGGTGACAGAACTGGCGGCGTTTGGCAGTGCAAAAATTGCTGCCAAAATCCACGAGCGATTGGGGAAAACAGAATTTAGAAACCCTTTTTTTTTTCTTCCGAATATTGAGCTAATGCTTAGTTTTTAGAAAGAGTTTTTGTTAATTCACTGAAATTCAGGTAAGCACTGGTTATCATGGAATATTTTTAAGAGCATATATTATAGGGTAGTTACCAAGAAGTCTTCATATGAGGACAAACCTATCAAATACATCTTTTTTAAAAACATATTACAAAATAATCATTTTGCCTTTTTTTTTTTTACGATTTTACCCATCGTGTTATATTCAACACAATATCAGATCG
Source organism: Eucommia ulmoides (assembly GCA_016647705.1). Lineage (NCBI taxonomy): Eukaryota > Viridiplantae > Streptophyta > Magnoliopsida > Garryales > Eucommiaceae > Eucommia > Eucommia ulmoides. The sequence continues at coordinate 1,096,222 of CM028340.1, forward strand.
TGTTACATTCAATACAATCTCAAATCGTGTTGAATATAACACGAGGTCGTGTTATATTCCAATTTTTTTAATTCAAATTTATAATTCCTTTATCCTACATTCATGTTAATTTCAACGCGATCTCGTGTTGAATATAATACGATGTCGTGTTACATTCCAATCTTTTCATTCAAGTTGATAATTCTTCTATTTCAAATTCATATTCTTGATTTTTACCAATACAAACCAAATTAATTCAACCAAATGAACTCTAAATTACATTCAAATCAACCAAATCAATCCAAATAAATCAACCAAATCAATACAAACACTATAAAACCTAATTTGAATCAGAAAATCGCGTCGAATCGCAGGGCAAATCCAATCGCGTCGATCAAAAAAACCAAATCAAATACAAACATCTAGAAAAGCAAATCCGAACAGTCATCGAAGCCACAATCAGCCACTCGATCTCCTCGCTCAGCTCTAGGGAAGATGGAAATGCATCAACCAAACAAACAAAACACAAAATAGAAATCCAAACATCCTCACATTTCTCGGTGCTAGTTGGGGAAGAAATAGAGAGAGATTAGTGTTGAAGAAAAAGAAGGGGTCAGATCAGATGAGCTCCTTATTTGTTTTTCCCACTAAAATCGAGTCAAATGGAGTCGCCGTTTTTTACCTTTGTCGCCGTGGGTTTTGGGATTCTCTTCGTAGTCGTTGAATCTCAACAAAATGGGAATAATCGGCCACCGCCACCTCCTTGTCCTCCGTCACGAGCTCCACCGCCACCCTCGATGTCGCCACCACTCTCTCCCCCTAGATCTCCACAGCGGCCACCACCTCCCCCAGCGCCTCACCATCCGACTCGTTCACGTTTTTTGGTTGGATATGGGAAACACCATTGGAAGAGATGAAAGATAAGAATTATGATAGAAGGGTAATTTTTGTCAATTCAAAATATTTAGGATTATTTGGTGCAAACCAACTTTTTTTATGGGACTATCTTGTGGAAAAAAAAAAAAAAAGTTATAGGACTATTTTGTAGATTTGGTGATTTAAGGAGAGTACATATTTGATATTTTTCCCTATATTATATTGTTAACTGCCTGTTTGATCTTGTTTCATTTTATCCCTTTACAAACAAATATCTTATCCCCTTATAATAAATTGGATTTTTTTTATTTTTTTTAATTTAACCGTTACATTAAAATTTTCATCAAAATTTACACAAATTGGATAAAATTACAATTTATTTTATTTTATTTTTATTTTATTTTGCCTTTGCTAAAAAAAGAAAAGAAAACTAGAAGAGCTTGTATAGATAAACAAACTCGAAGTAGTTGAGAAGATACCCGGAGAATAGTATAACTGGAGGAGAAACAACTAGCCAAAGAGAAAAAAAAAAATTAGTTTTTCTCGTTTACTGCTTTTAAATATTAAAATTATATTAAAAAATAAAGGAAACACAATTCATTTTGTTTTATTTTATTGAATAAATTGTGAATTTCTCCTTTTTGTCAAGAGCAGAAAGGGGAGGCATATAAGTTTTTTAAGTAGAAGAGTTAAAATGAAACAACACAAAAATATAAGGGGTTACGGAGCGATTAAACCTATCTTATAAGTATTAAAGACATTTACTAAAGACTGTGGCAGTCGTTTTATTTAACTTGGAACAATTAAATTTATTGAAAAGAAAAAAAAAAATAGGTGGCAGATATTGAGTGTTTGAATAGTTAGTTAGAGATGATTTTTGCAATATGGTCCTCAATCGTCACCTGTTACCGGACTTCAGTCACCGGTTACTAGACCTCTGCCATCGGATGCCAAACCTTAGAAATGGGTCATCGGATCTCCACCACTTGTTACTAGACTCTAGCTATCGATTGCCGGACCACCATAGCCCGATGCCGGGCTTCGGCCTCGACCACTAGACTTCGGCATCAGTTGTCGAATTCTGGCCGCCAGTCACTGGAGCTCTGCCATCAGTCATCGGTGCAGTCTAGTCACCAATCGTCACGTCCGCCGTCGATGGCCGATTGCCACCACCAACCACCAAATGAAATAAAAATTCTGTATTTCATTAACGTTAATTCCATAGATTCAATCTAGTTAACGTTAATTGAAAAAACAGAAAAAATTGAGGTTATGATAGACTAGCTTCAGGGACAATCTACTGATTTTCCCTAAAATCATAGTTTCGAACTAACCTGAACTTGACGGGGTATATTAAATCCATGTGTCAGTTTCAGAATGGACAAAACCGATCATCTACGTCCCTCTCCTCCTTCAGTTCATCAAATTTAGCCTAATCATCGTAATCACCTGTAACAAAGAGTAAAGAAGGGCAAAAAATTAGTCAGCAGATATTACTATACTTGTTGTACCGATATCTGGCAAGACCCGAGACAAGAACAATTGCCTTCCACGACGTATTCTCCCTTCTAGCACATGTCGACATATAGTCCTGGTGAAGTTAACGCCGCAACCTCTAATCAATATCACTGCCAAATTGCCACAACCAATCACTGTGAACTTATTTGCACCAGAAAAGGTTAAAGGGAAAGTCTTCAAGTCGATAAAATCTCGGTTTACATGAGTCAAACAACTCGTTTGATTGTAGCAACTGGATGCAACCCATTTCTCAATGCACACTTTAGTGTCAAATATTTCTATCACCTAAAGAATATATTTCCTAGTGTTATACCGTCAATGGCAAGTATTGGACAAAATCTATGCACTAAATGAAGATGTTGGATAACATCGGGGGTATTCATGGGAAAATTTCACATAATTATATAAATATAAATTAAATTAATAAATATATTTCACATGTAATCTTTAAATAATGAAGAATATCAACAATCAAATAAATAAAATAAAGGATAAAATAGAGTTAAAGTACAGATATGGTAGATCAAGACATGTAAATACTATCTTAAGAAGAGATACAGCCTCTTCATGCATAGGGTTGAATGGCGAGCTCTTCCCAAGATATCGAGGGAGTCAAGGTGTAAGTGAGACATCCCTATATTGAACCGATCGCGAACCCTATTACCCGTACATCATCAAGTATATAATATATGCGAAATATCACAAAATATAATTTCTCTCTATTTTTATGTCTCAATAAAAATATATTATTTCATATACTATCATTATATACTATCACTCTATTTTCTCTAAATTTCTCTACATCTCTCAATATTCTTCTATATCTCTATATTACATATTCTTTCAATTTCATAATGGAAGGGAGGGAGAGAGAACACATTATATTCTAAAATAATTGCTCAAAATATATAGGCAAAATATTTAGTAGAAAATATAGTTTTAATATTTATATATTATTAATTAAATAAATTATTAGAGAACAAAAATTATTTCAAAATTATTTCTATTATTATTAACTTAATTGAAATATAGAAATTATTGAATTTAATATAATATATAATTATTTCATATTTGATTTAATTTATTTAACTTGTTTTCTCAAAATATGGAGGTAAAATATGTAGGCAAAAAATAGCTTCCATATTTACATATAACTATTTTTAATTAATAAATTATTAAAGAATAAAACTTGGTTTCATTATTATTAATATCATTATTTTTAAAAATAATTTCTCAAAATATGAAAGCAAAATATGTTGGTGAAAATATAGTTTCCATATTTACATATAATTAATTTTAATCAATAATTATTATAGATAAAAATATTTGTATTATTATTTATTTAATTTAAGTTTTCTTAAAATGGTTTCTAAAAATATAGATTCAAAATATGAAGATGAAAATATGGTTTTCATATTTACATATAATTAAATTAGATTAAATTAATAAAAATTATTTTTATTATTATTAATTCTATTTAAAAAAATTAAATAGTTTCTTAAAATATAGATGCAAAATATGTATGAAAAATATAGTTTTCATATAATTAATTTCAATTAATAAATTATTAAAGAATAAATTGTTTTCATTAGTATTAATTTTTTTAAATTGTTTCTCAAAATATGAAGACAAAATATGTAGACAAAAATATAATTTTACAAATTTACATTTAATTAATTATAATTAATATTTGTTAAGTAATAATTTTTTTATTATTAATTTAATTAAAATTTCTTAAAATCATTTCTCAAAATATGGATGCGAAAATAAGTAGCCAAAGATTATTTTTTAAAACTAATTTGTCAAAAATATGTAGGCAAAAATATAATTTTTATATCTATAAATATTTAATTTTAATTAATAAATTATCAAAGGATTAAAAATTGTTTAAACTAATTCTACCAAAAACGATAATACTTTTCAATTAGGTATAATATATATATAAGGTTAAATATAAATACATATTTTCTGTTTACTTCAATTTTTAGATCAATTTGGACTTTTTTTATTTTTCTCTAAAGACAAAAAATGGCTAAGATTTGTCTAGATATTTTTTGTTTGTCGTGTTTCATATATGTGTGCGTGTGTGTATATATATATATATATATAGAGAGAGAGAGAGAGAGAGAGAGAGAGAGAGAGAGCGCTTGATCACTATAGAATTCTTATGAATGCAGACACGATGGCCTTTTGGGCTATAGTATCCAGATTTACAAGAACAACAGAAAATTCCCGGGTTGTTCGTGCAAATGGAGTTGGCTTCACACGGATTCTTGTTTGGATCTTTACACTCGTCAATATCTGTCAACAAATTCATACAATCAGGTTTACGATCCCTTGCTTATTTTGGGTATCAAATTAAGAAGTAGAATCGTTATACTGACCATGGCAGCCGGGGCTGAGATAGGGATTGCCCTCGTACCCATCCATGCACCTGCAAGTGTACCCTCCATGTCCATTGTCCGAATCATTACATACACTATTTTGTTGGCAGACGTAAGCATTGGACTCCCGAGCTTGTGCGCAACTCAAATTGCCAATGGCCCAGTCGAGTACCACCGGAACATTGTCTTCAATCCTGTTCCGAAAACTTTTGTCGAACAGGTCGCGTGCACCGCCAAACCGGAACCTTGCCACCTCTCCCACAAAGGAATAGCGACAAGGGCTAAAAGACCAGATGTGCTTGATGCCATCCGCGCTGTTAAGGTAAGTCTCGAACGCCTTGGTACCCTTGGGAACCGAATTCTGGCAGCAACCAAAACCAGAACACTCGCCTTCATGCACGTCGTCGCTACTGTCACACGATGATGAACAGTACTTGGTGAAGTTGCGGTTGTGAGTCCCTTCTAAACTCACCAAAACGTCGCAGCCGATCACGGTTAACATATTCAATTCGGAGAAGGTTAAGGGCAGTGACTCTAAGTCGATCCAAGGTGTGGATAGTCTGGGAAATCACCGGTTTGATTGTGCCAACTGGAATATTAGTGTAATAATGGGTTTAGCCTACTTGGCCTATAGATACTCATATATAATTTATATTTTGTATATTCAAAATACATGTAATCTTGTATTTTTTTTTTTTTTAATATATCAATACATGGTTCATATCCCACTTCTTACTTATCTTAACATAGTATCAAGAGTAAGTCTTTCTTAGACTTATTCTTCCTAAAATTTTCGCAACCCTAAAGTTTCCGCTGCCGCCTCCCGTATTCTCTAGAGACTTTCATAGCTACTGCAGGCTTCATTCCTTCTTCAGTACCAACGACCATCACATCACCGTCTTCGTCTTGCAAAGACGAACACAACGCCACCAAAATCACTGCCACCGGAGATTACACACACCCTCACGTGCCTTCAACATCCTACAGTACCACCACCCTTCGCCGTCTCGAATTTTGGGATCTACAGCCTCAACCAGGGCTCCAAACCATATTTACAATATGCCATCGGAACCGTATCGACGAGACGATTCGAACGATGCAAAAATAATTCTATTCCGACGCTGCACGCAATCTCACACGCGGTCCAAAGGTTTGTCTCTCTATTCGCGTCAGATCCATGCTCCACCTTCTATTGTCTGCCACGTTAACGCTAACTTCAGCCACATCAGCGTTGACCAAGACACGACAGCCACCACATCAGCAATTTTTGTTCGATATTTACCACGTCACTAACACGTGTCTGCCATGTCATCTTTGACTCTCCAACCACATCACCATTGACCGCCATATTAGTGTGCAGTCAACCATCTCTTACCACATTACCGATTCACTAAAAAATATTCTTGGTGCCGGTTCAGGCATTGTTTGACCGGTTTTCTTCGAACTTGGACTAATTCCTGGGGTTTCTAGACGTTAGGATTCTGTTTCCGACCTCTGTTTTGTGGTTTGAGACTCACAGAATATATTTTCCTTTATATTTGTGTAGTTTCTACGCCAATTCACCCGTTACGCCGATTCACCCATTTCTCACCCGGTTCTTGAAGATTTAATACCGGTTCATGGATAATTTTGACATTCTGAATCCATCCATGATAACAGTTTCTCCAGGTTCAACAGCGATGTCTGTGAGTTTTTCACTCATTATCAATGCCAAAGGGGGTTCAAATCCTATCTCCATTACTGTCACCATGTCTATTGCAGATTTGACCTCACTCCCCCTTCATATCTTCTCCAACATTTGAACTTACCAGTTTGCACCTTCCATCTCCAACTCCATCACCGCTACAACCCCACATCCCTTCATCAACCTGTGCAACCTCACCACCACCACCGATATCCTCATCCTTATCTCCACAACCACCAATTGATCTCTCACCATCCCAAATGGGGCATGCTCGGTTAGGCTATACTTCATCGAGCCGACTCAAATCGTTTATCTCTAGTGATCAGTTAGGTTCAGTTCAACATGAGTTTTTCAAATTTATCGATTGCCAACTTGTCAAACAACCAGTCTTACCTTTCAAATAGAGTCAGTTTATTCCGTTGCACCCTTTGATCTAATTCATTCTGATATTTGGGGGGGCCTTCTCTTCATGCCTTAATGGGTGACCTTCATTACTTTATTATCTTTGTGGACGATTACTCTCGATATACATGTTTATTTTTTATGAAACATCGATTCAAACTATTCCAAATATATTCTGAGTTTACTTCTATGGTTCAAACTCAATTTTCTAGAAATACGGGCAGTGTCACCAACAACGTTGCTATTGGTGCTATAATTGCTGATATGGAATTAATCACAAATAACGGTCACTATACTTACTTGTAGCCTTTAATATAAGAAGGGGTAGTGTTATATAAATAAAATGCTGCTATTTGACACTGCCCCCATAAAAGCAACTACCTAGTACTTGTGACATGCTGCGTGTGTTCAATGTGTAGCAAGTTTGTCTGTTGAGTAATAATAATGTGGACTTGTACCGTTGTCACTAGTATTTTTTTCAGTCATATATACATTGTGTATGTTGTATGTTCTTGTTGCTCTCTCTCTTGATCTCCAATTATATTTTAGGATTTCTACTGCAAACTTATCTGTCATTTATAAAATATCGGCCAACCCCCAATTATTTTGGTCCGTTAGTATAATAATTGGCTTAACCCACTTGGCCTATAAGGCAAAATCCTAACCCCACTTCTCCTATAAATACTCATGTATAGTTTTTATTCTATATATTCTTAATACATATAATCTTGTATTTTTTTCTCAATATATCAATACATTGTTCATTCTCACTTCTTAATTATCTTAACATGGTATCAAGAGCAAATTTTTCCTGGACCAGTTCTTTCTAAACATTTTTTTTAAAACCCTAAAGCTTCCGCCACCGCCTTCGCTTTTCTCCCGTGATTTTTGTCGCTATTATAGGTTTTATCACCATTCCGGTATTAACAACCACCACACCATCATCTTTGTCTTGTAGAGACGAACACAACGCCACCAAAATCGTTGCCACTGGAGTACCAATGCGCCCACCCGTGCCTCCCATAACCTACAATACCCCCAAACTGTGTCGTCTTGGATTTTGGGCTCTATCGCCTCAACCAAGACTCCAAATCCATCTCACGATATCCTTGTCGGAATTGTCTAGATGAGACGTTTCCAACTAAGCAAGACTCATTACTGGATGACGTTGAACGCGCTCACACTCACGCCCTGAAGGTTCTGCTCCCGATTCGCATAAGATCCACGAGCTTGCTCACACCATCTTGGATTTTGGGCTCTGTCTCCTCAACCAAAGCTCAAAATCTATATCATAATATACCATCAGAACTGTCTCCACGAGACGATTCCAACAGAGCAAAAATCAATGAAATTCGATGTGGCACGTGCTCCCATGAGTGGTTTGAAGTTTCTACGTCGACTTCCTCTCCGATCCCACGCGCCTTCTGCTTTTTCAGATCGATTCAAGCTTTTATTAACTGGTTTTGTCACAACCCATCCTGGAACCCGTCATCCCGAGGCTGGCGTGACTACAACATGACATCACCAATGCCCAAACAACCAAATGAAAGATAATATGTTCCCACCATATAATACAGACATTTAAATGGGGGACACACCCATCCCAAATTTATCCTAACAACCAGTATTCATCTATGAACCTTTTACAGGTTCGTCTTGGACAGCTTCTCTCAAACACCTATATGACTCCATCACGCAGATCTACCTAGTGCCAGTAGGGGACCAACTCCTAGCCGTTGCACCTGCGAGTGTACTGCCTTCTTAGTAAAACATTTCGAAAATATTAATACTTTCTAAATATTTCCACAATCTAGTATGAATCAAGCACAAGTATATAAGCAATGACAATAAAGCAGTATAGATAAGTTCCATCTAGCATAAAATCCTACCAATCATCATAATAAATAATATCAAACCAACCAATATATGTAAAACACCATATTTTAAGCACCAATCTCAAACACACACCTCCAACACCCACACACTGGCCAGTCCTAGTGATCGTTTTAACCTCACGATCGGGAGTTGCAACGGTACCGTAACATTCATAGGAATGCCTTCCTACAAAATATCCACACCCCTTTTTGGGGAGAAATATAATCCACACCCCTTACGGGGAGAAATATAATCCACACCCATTTCGGGGAGAAATCACACCTCTTTCGGGGAGAACAGCCAAGGCATCGTCAAAATCAAATACAATATTATCGAATCACAACTCAATAAATATCACCTACTCAACATCGTCAAATCATCACGTCTACCACTTTTCTCAAAACCCGCTTTTAAATTCAAAAATCATATTTCATATCTTCTTTTAAAGAAAACGTCTGATTTTATCAAAACCACCTTTCCACCATTTATTTCTTTTGGAAAATCAGGTATTTTTAGAAAAATAGATGTTTCCTATTCTCTTTTTAAAAACACCGTCTAATTTCACCAAATCCAGCGGAAATTCATTTTCAGCTTCTTTTTGAAAACTATCGAAATTCAGTTTACCAACTCATTTAAATCCTGCTTGATCCATATCATTTATAAATTCATATAGTTTAAATAATCACATATTTCGTCATATATATACATAGAAAAATAGTTTGGCAAGAAGACAGTACACTCACCTCGATCCCCGTTTTGCACAACTGACACTGCCCGCACTCTATCTGGACGCTAGTGCCTACGAACCTAATAGTGGCAGAATCTAAATTAATATCTTATCTAAAATATCCTAATCATGCAATGCAGACCTTATATTCCGAATCGTTACTAATTGTATGTACCACGTACTTAAAATTAATTAATCGTCACGAAATTATTATGGTTTTAGGATTTATAACACTAATTAAAATTTAATTTAATGAGAATTAAATAATCGATCGAAGTTTCACCTGTTTCCGAAACGTTCGGCGACCACGAGATGGGTTTTGGATTTCCCCAGGGTGGTTTTTGCAATTTCCCCTTTTCCTATTTTTTTTTTTTTTTTTTCTTCTTTTTCTTTCTTCTTTCCTTCTTCTTTTTTTTTTTTTTCCTGTTTTGCGTTACTGTTTTCTGGTTCCCTGACATGCTGCCGCCGACGAGGTCTTGCCGTCAATCATGCCTCACTGTCCCACCAACCGAACACCCGCACCACCGGACAACCGAATCCACACACCACCACGTCCACGCCCCCCCCCCCCCCCCCCCAAGCACACCCACTCACCGAACGTTAGCGACGGACGGCGACGATCCCGCACCTCCGTAGCGAACTACCGATAACCCACACCGGCAACCCACAACCGACGATGAACCGAACTCACATACACACACACACGCTGAACGGCCGACCGAAACGCTCACCGCCGACGAACCGTCCTCGGACCGCCGGACCAACCTTTCTCTCTCCTTTGTTTCTTCTTCTTCTTTTTTATTTTTTTTATTTTTTATTTTTTTTATTTTTTTTATTCCTGGTTCAGCCGACCGCCGGCGACTTCTCTCTATCTCCCTTATTGTTGCCAACTGCCGGAGACCTCGCCCCCACACAATGATGGCGACGCACACCCACACACAATCGGACTGAACACACCGCCGGCGACGACCGAACCTTCTCTTCTCTCTCTCTCTTTTCTCTATTTTTTTCTCGGATTTCCTTCCATTTTCCATCTTCTCGATCCTTCTTACATTAGTGAATTGCATGAATTGGGTGGTTGCGTTTGATCCTAGCTTGCCACGTCAAAGCTTCCGTCCGGTTCTCAACATTCACCGGCTGTCCGTCCGTGTGTGAATATATATATATATATATATATATAATTCTCTTATTTACATTAATCACCCCTATTTTCTTTAAGTTTTTTATTTGAATCCTCATCCAATTTTTCTTAAAATTGTAGATTCACCCCTTTATTTTAGTTAAGTTTATGAATTAAAACAAATTTAATATTTTTTTTTTTTTTTTGAAAGTTTACCATTTGGTCCCCTAAACTTTTGAATTACATTTTTTATTTCGAAATCCTCCCTGCTATTTTCGGAATATTTTAAAAATGTAACCAAACTATTTATCTCTAAGAAATCGGGGTCTTACAGGTTTTCTGCGAAGTTAAACCAGTTTCTGGGGATTTTCAGTGTTCTGATTCTATTTTTGGCCTCCATTTTATGATTTGAGGCTCATAGATTATACTTTATGTTAAATCCATGTGGTTCCTATACCGGTTTATCCGTTTTTCACCTGGTCCTTGAAGATTCAATATTGGTTCCTGGATCAAATCCGTGTAATTCCTACACCGGTTCATCTCAGTCAAATCAAATTCAGATCATACAATATAGTTTTCTTTATATTGTTGATTCAGTTCATCACGAATATTTGATCGGTTCAAAGAACTCTCAATTGGTTCTTCACAAGTATAGATCGGTTCCTAGATAATTTTAGCATCCTGAATCCATCTGTGACAATAGTTTCTCCAGGCTCAATAGTGATATCTGTGGGTTTTTCGCTCATTATCAATGCCGAAGATAGTCCGAATCCTACCTCTATTACTGTCACCATGTCTATTGCAGATTTGGCCTCACTCCTCCTTTATATCTTCTCTAACATTGGTAATAGTACAAACATTTCCTCTACTCTCTCACTTACAACAAGTAAACCTTCTTGTTTCTTTGATTCTGCTTGTTGCAATAATATGACATCCGATCTTCATATTTTTCAACCAAACTCTCCGCTATAAATATCCCTAGTATTCATACCACTGATGGTTCTCAAATGCGTGTTACTCATACCGGTCAGGATTCTACTTCCCACCTTTTTGTTCCTGACACGTATTTGATTCCGAAACTCACCTTAAATCTCTTGTCTGTTAAGTAATTTTGTGAATTGAGATTTGAAGTCATATTTTCTAATAGTGGTTGTCGTGTACAGGATCCTTGGACAAGAGATACTCTTGGGACTAGTCGTAAGATTGGACGCCTATTTGAACTTACCAATTTGCACCTTCCATATCCAAGTCCATCACCACCACAACCCCAAGTCCCTTCATCAACCTGTGCAACCTCACCACCACCACCGGTATCCTTATTCTTATCTCCACAACCACCAGCTGATCTCTCACTCTCCCAAATGTGGCATGCTCGGTTAGACCACACTTCATCTAGCCGACTCAAACTGCTTATCTCTGGTGGTCAGTTAGGTTCAATTCAACATTAGTCATTCAAATGTATCCATTGCCAACTTGCCAAACAACCAACCCTACCTTTCAAAAAGAGTCAGTCTATTTTGCTTGCACCATTTGATCTAATTCATTCTGATATTTGGGGGCCTTTTTCTCATGCCTCAATGGGTGGCCTTCATTACTTTATTATCTTTGTGGATGACTACTCTCAATATATATGGTTGTTTCTTATAAAACATCGATCCGAACTATTCCAAATATATTCTGAGTTTTTTTCTATGGTTCAAACCCAATTTTCTAGAAATATCAAAGTTTTTGGCTCAGATAATATAATAGAATACAAGGATCGTGCTTTTCTTAACCTGTTTCGCAAAAATGACACGCCTCCCTATCGCTCGTGTCCCAGTACATCCTAACAAAATGAACGAGCCGAACGTAAACATAGACATATTCTTGACATAGTTCGTGCTCTCTTCATTTCTTCATCATGTCTTGAGCGTTCTTGGGTTGAGGCTACCTTCACAATTGTCTACACAATAAACTATGTCCCTTTCGCTACAATCCAAAACCAGTCTCCATTTGAACGCCTTTTTGGTAAAACTTTTGATTACTCTGAACTCAGAGTCTTTGGTTGCGTCTGTTTTGCTCTTCTCAGACCACATGAACACAACAAACTAAAACCAAGGGCTCGTCTGTGTTGTTTTCTTGGATATGGCATCGAACATAAAGGGTATCTGTGATAGGATCCTATTTCTAAAACCCTTCGTATCTCATGACATGTTATTTTTTAAGAACATCAAATATTTTTTTCTTTACAGTCATTTGACATGTCAACTCTTACCAACTCCAGATTCTTTACTGATCCATCTATTGAATTATTTTCAGATGATACAGTTCCAGGTACTGTTGAGTCCACTCAAGCACTACTTGCTGCACCCAGCCTTACACCTTATGATGAGTCCACCCTAGAGCCATCAGCTCAACCCACTCCAGAATCACCAACTGATCTCACCTCTCGAGTTCCAGCGACCATGCCTGAGACTTCTCCTGTTGCCGATAATTCTGTACCAATTGCCTCTGAGACCCATACTCCAGAGCACCCTCACCACTCCACTAGGGTAACTCATTGTCTACATTACCTTACTGATTTTCATTCTTTTTTCATTATACTTCATTTGCATGAGCCTCAATCCTATAAGGAGACTAGTACTAATCCTCTTTGGCAGAAAGCATTGGACGAAGAACTTCAGGCCCTCGCTAAAACTCATACCTGAGATATTTTTTATCTGCCCCTAGAAAAACTCATATTGAGTACAAATGGGTGTTTAAAATCAAGACACTATTTGATGGATTTGTTGAACGATATAAAGCCCGACTTGTTGCTAAAAGTTAGAATTATACTGAGTGTTGGCTCACCCTCTACAATATTATTTGCAGGATCTACGAAAAAGTAGTTGCGCCAATAATTATATTAGAATTTGTATTTAATTATGTAAAATTATATTTTTTTTATTGTAGTAAAATTAGTCCAGTTATTTACTATTAATTATTATCGACATATTTTTGTAAAAATTATCAAATTTTTGATTATGAAAATATTTATAGTATGTGTACAGCATTCCGTTAATAGTTACTGTACGTATGAATAGTGTCCCGTGAGTAGTATCGCTTTTGTAATATTCTTAAATATTGTAATGATAATGATCAGTAATAAAGGGGGTTGGATTTATTAGTATTTTACCTTTACATCTCCGTAGAAAAGGAGAAACTGAGTGGCGGCCTTGAGAGATCGGTCGTTACACCGAAGCTCTCTCCTTCTCTTCCTCTTTATTTCATCTTATTCCAGCCACTAAAATTCATAGATCTGTGAACCAAATTCGTATATCGGAACCATAAAACTTCCATATCAGTCTTCTAAACCACTAGATCCGACCGCCACTAAAAAAGTTCAATGTTGGGTAGTATTTTCTAATTTATCTAACTTTTTATTTATTTTTATGATTACTTTTACTTGTTATCGCATTTAATTCGATGTGTATTTCATGATTTGTTTCATTTAAAGATTATGTTGAATACTCATTTCTATAATTATAAATTAAATATTTATTACAATTAGATATAAAATATTTTATTCTTTAAATATATTTTTAAAACAATGATTACATATGATAAATATATTAATTCTTAAAATTAAATTTTTAATTCTAAATTACAACTTTGAAAATAGCCAAATTATAAAAAATTAAATATAAATTTTCTATATCTGAAAATTTAAATATATTATTTTTTAAAATATTAAATAAACTAAGTTTTAAAAAACAAATTTTCTATTTACATGAAGTAGAAAAAAAGTGAAGTAGCCAAAATGTGCTAAGTCAGAGAATTTTATCTCCGCGCGAAAGCCGGAAATAAAATCTCTGGCTTTAAGTGAGAGCCAAATTTCCGAAATCTGATTTATCACTAAATTGTAAATATGTTCAAAATCATGATGTTTCGGAAATTATTTATTAAAAAATTATTAAAGTGTAAACAACTTGTGAATGGTAAGACAAAAATCCTTGAAGTTACAAAACTAAATGCCTAAAATATTTGTATATATTAAACGTTATTGAAAATTATGTTCTTAATTCATTAATACTATAGAAATAATGTTAAACCAAATAAAATAATTTATTATAATAAATTAAAATAATATTCTTCAAGATGAAAATATGAATTGTGAGGGGGATAAATTAAAATAATATTGTTGAAGGTTGAAAATAGTGGTAAAAGGTAGAGGGAGAGAGAAATTATACGAAGATGCGAAGAAATGAAAAATGGGAGAAACGGGGCAGGGGCTAAGCACCGGTTGGGGCTAGGCCGTGTTAGCAACACTGGCTATGGGTAGCCGTTGTTATTAACACCGGCTTCAACGAATGAAAAAATAAAATAAAAATAAAAAAACGTGTAATAAGGGTTAGTTATTCCGGTTTTAAATCTTTTTTTTTTTTTTAAATTTAATGTTGGCATTGGGAACATCGGTTTCCTAAAGTCGTCGTTCCTAGTGTCGGCTATAAACAACTCTTACATTGACAAAAACTTCTACCATGAGATTGACTAATTATAGAATTACTCATACGTGTCTCGGTCGGACGGTTTATTTTTTTTTTATTTTTTTTTGTCTTTTCAGATGAGAAATGTCAACTAACTTTTGTCTTTTCACATGAGATAATGTCATTATTTGTAGTCTGAAAGCTAACGAAATTTAAGGACTCACTTTTAAATGACGTTTTTTCAGAAATTAAAATTTTAATATATATATGTATATAAACAACTCTTATATTGACAAAGACTTCTACCATGAGATTGACTAATTATAGAATTACTCATATATGTCTCGGTCGGTTGGTTTATTATTTATTTGTCTTTTCAGATGAGAAATCTCAATTAACTTTTGTCTTTTCACATGAGATATGTCATTATTTGTAGTCTAAAAGCTAAAGTAATTTAAGGACTCACAACAAATTTAACTCTGGAAAAATTAGTAAATGGAATTAAATTAAGAATGTTATTACCAATTAATCTTAAATATTTAAATTTGAACAAATTAATTCCATTGTCCAGAAAATTTGGATTATTTATTCTTAATTTCAAAAAAAGCAAAAATTAATATGACTAATTTGCCTCTGTGTGATTCATGAAACTTAAATTTTTCATATTTAAGTTTCATACAAAATCATTTTAATAAAATGAAAATAACTATTGTTGTACACATTTTTTCACAATTTAATTATATATTCAGATTCTTTTAAATAAGATGGGATAATGACATTTTTTATCATTGACAAATGATTCAGGGGTTCAATTGGCCCCTCACATTTGGAAGTTGATACATTCGGTCTTTCACATTTGGTTTTCATTCCAAATTGGTCCCTAGGCAAAATCGTGTTAAGTCAAAGTAACAATCAACGTTTGATTTAGGGCATTTTGGTCATTTTACAGTTCCAACTGTATTCGCTATTGGTGGCCTATAAATACACTTTCCAACCGATGTTTAATATTTATTCTCTATTTCCATCCTACAAAAAAATTCTCTTTTTTTTATTTGTCGAACAAAAAACA
Source organism: Eucommia ulmoides (assembly GCA_016647705.1). Lineage (NCBI taxonomy): Eukaryota > Viridiplantae > Streptophyta > Magnoliopsida > Garryales > Eucommiaceae > Eucommia > Eucommia ulmoides. The sequence goes on from CM028340.1 coordinate 1,112,301, forward strand.
TGGAGAATCAACAAGTTTATAATTATGGGAGGAAAACAAAAATAATAAGCTTCCTAGACAATAAACCAAATTCATTGCACACGCTATTCATCTTTGAATTAAAAAAAAAAAAAAAAAAAAAAAAAAAAAAAAAAAAAAAGACCGTCAAGCAAAACTTAAATGAACTGGGAATTAAACCAAATTCATCACCAAACGAATCAAACAGCTACCAACCAAATAGTGTACTAATCAAATATATGCATTAAAAATAAAATAAAAGGCTCCAAATAGCAACAAAACAAAAAAAAACAAAACGAAACAGCTCCAGAACATCGATGAACAACAGAACAAGTCCATCCATCCATCTATCCATGGTCCAAAAACAGAACAGCAACAACAGAACATGTCTTGAAAAAAAAAATAGTCATTCGGTCGAAGGTCCCTTATTTTAACTTTAAATTTAAAAAAGTCCTAGAGGTGCAAGGAACTTGTGTTTTAGTCCCACCAATTTTAAAAATGTGGAAGTCGTGTCTGTAGATGCGCAGTTACATATAACAATTTTGTTTGTAAATTTTTATTAGATGTAACAAATATTACTGTATTTTATAACAAGTAACTAATTTGTGTGTAAAATTTTATTAGAAGTAACAAAAATACACAAAATACATGTAATTAGTAATATGGTACTAAATATGCACAAATACATGTAATTAATATTAAACTAATTTTTGTGTCCAATATTTGTTAAATGTCAGTAATCTTATAATGATATATATAATTGTAATATGTAACTAATATTACATAAGTTCTCCCTACAATCCCTATAATGCCCCTACAATTCTTGCTGTTAGATTCTTGTCCCACATCGACTATTTGAAAGTTCTCAAACCACTATATCAATCAGAGTTACTCCACTCAGCACCATATGGTTTTATGTTGGAACCTCTTAACCTGAAATCAAGAGCAAGTCTTTCCTAGATCAGTTCTCTCTAAACATTTTTTTTCCGCAACCCTAAAGCTTCTGCTGCCGCTGTCTATTTTCTCCAAGGAATTTCATCACTACTAAAGGCTCTCATCACCACCCCAGTACCAACAAGCACCACACCGTTGTCTTCGTCTTGTATAGACGAACCCAACACCACCAAAATCACTACAACCAGAGCCCAGATGTGCTCTCACGAGCCTCAAACAACCTATAGTACCACCACACTTCGCCATCTCAAATTTTGAGTTCTATCGCCTCAACCAGGGCTCCAAATCTATCACACACTACACTATCGGAACCGTCTCGACGAGACGATTCCAAGGACATAAGGCTCATCACCATCCAGTACTTTACGCTCTATCACGCAAGGCAACAAGAAAGTTGTGTCAGATCCACGCGCGTTGTCCTCGCTTCTCGGATTTTGGGCTCTACTGTCTCAACCAAGGCTCAAAATCCATCTCCCAATATACCATCAGAACCGTCTCGACGAGACAATTCCAACGACATAAGGCTCATCACCATCCGACACTGAACGAGCCCCTATGTGCAGCCCAAAGTTTCTGCTCCTGATTCGCGTCAAATCCACGCGTATGGCGCTCTTTGTCTTATTTGGTACTACCACTTTAGCCCTACTTGCCCAATCAGTGCTTAGTCAACCGTCACGTCATCGACACATCAGTTCCACATCATTGATACATTAGCGTCATATCATCCTTTGACTGCTACGTTAGCCGTTGACCTTCCACTTTAGAGCTTAGTCAACCTCTGTCTGCCTTGTCACCAATTTTCTTGAGTTAACTTCCTTTGACCGGTTCAGGCCTTTTTAGACTGGTTTTCTGCAAATTCAGACCGATTCTTGGGGTTTTTTGACATTTTGATTCTGTTTCCAGCCTCTGTTTTATGATTGGAGGCTTACAGAATATACTTTCTATTATATCCATGTGGTTCATGTACTGTTCACCCATTTTTCATCTAGTCCTTGAAGATTCAATATCGATTCCTGGACAACTTTAACATTCTGAATTTACTTTTGATCTTCATTTAATTATGTTTGGATCATAATATATAGTCTCTTTATATTGTTGATCTGGTTCATCGCGAAGATTTGATCAATTCAAGGAACTTTCAATTGGTTCTTCACGAGTATACACTGATTCTTGGACAATTTCAGCATTCTAAATCCATTCATGACAGTAGTTTTTCCAGGTTCAACAGCGATGTCTTTGGGTTCTTCGCTCATTATCAATGCCAAAGAGGGTTTAGATTTTACCTCTGCTACTGTTACCATGTCTACTGCAGATTTGGATTCACTCCTCTATCATATCTTCTCCAAAAATGGTACAAACTTTTCCCCTACTCTCTCACTTACTACAGAAAACTCTTCTTGATTCTTTGATTCTGCATGTTGTAATCATATGACATCTGATCCCAACATTTTTTTAACCAAATTCTTCGCTATGAATATCCCTAGTATACGTACCACTGATGGTTCTCAGATGCGTGTTACTCATACCGGTCAGGTTTCTACTTCCCATATTTTTATTTCTCACACGTATCTAATTCTGACTCTCACCTTAAATGTCTTGTCTATTGGGCAACTTTGTGAATTAAGATTTGAAGTCATATTTTCTAATTGTGGTCGTCGTGTGCATGAACCTCGAATAGGAAAAATTGTAATACCCCGAAAATTTATATTTTTAAAAATATTATTTTATATAAGTTTAATATTTTTTTAAGACAGTTTTGTGAATCGGTGGTATAAATATATACTTGATAATTTTTAGAGTTACATGTTAAATTTAACACTAAGATATTAATATGTCTCAGTTGAAATCGAAAGGTCCAAAGTAAGATTTATGTCGAACTTTAGGGGTACAAGGCGTCAAAATACAAAACAAATTCCAACATTGTGAACTTGAATTCCAATTCCATTTCTAATAGCAATTAAATCATATTATCAAATATTACAAAAGAATAATAAAGGAATTGATTAGTAAAGCAGGTCCACACTTTCTATTCTTCGGAAATGAGACTTTTTTTTGTTAATAATAAAAATATGATAATAAATTATTATCATATTAGTTATTTTGAAAATATTATAATTTGGTAATAATTATAATTATCGAATTCATTGATTTAACTTTACAACGGTAAATAATAAATACAATTATTACAAATAGAAATTCAAATGAATTCTTCTCACAGTTTCGTTCCCAACAGTTCTGCAATCAAAACTGTGGATTTATGAGTCAAAACTCAGTAGAATTTCAACCTCTCCAATACGTGCATTTAATTAATGCGATAAATAAAATACATTGGCATGATTTTCATATAATAATAATTATTTCATAAAATTTAACATTTAACATTCCACAACATTAGCAACAGAAATCACACAATAGAAAAATTAAATACATGTATTAAAAAAATTAGAAATTCTACCTGAAACTCGAAATCGAAATTCAAACCGAAATCAATACTGAAAAAGATCGAGGGGGAACTGAAAAACCGAAAGGGATTTTCCCATTTCTTTTCCTTTTTTTTTTTTTTTTCTCTCCAAACACCTCATATATATATATATATAATACATATATATACATAAAAGGCGGTTCAACCGTTTTCCCTCTTTCTTCCTCCTTTTATTTATTTATTCATTTATTCTTTTGATGAACAACACGTGTTATGCTGTTAAGTTAGATACATGGCTAAATTTTCAACCATAAACCATGGCTTCCTTTGCAAGATTTTAGGGAAAATTACAGTAACTCTCTCCCAAATTATAAAATAATTCATATTAAATCTAATAATTACACTTATCTCTCTAAAAATTGTCAAATATTTTATAAATTTGGATAATATACAAAATAACTCAAAAATATTACACTCATAGAAAATAATATTTCCCAAAATTATAAATTTAACATTTAACTCTAAAAATTATCAAGTATATATTTATACCGCCAATTCACAAAATCGTCCTAAAAAAAATGTTAAACTTATATAAAATAATATTTTCAAAAATATACATTTTCGGGGTATTACAAAAATTCTTAGGACTAGTCGTAAAGTTGGACATCTATTTGATGCTCAAATTCCATCAATCCGAGCTAGAATATTCATTGAAATCAAAATAGTTCCCAAAACATTGAGACATGAAATCAAAATGGTTTCCAGAACAAACTTATTGATGAACGAAGCAGCAGGTGAAATAAAAATAGGTAAAATATCAAATCCTAAAAAGTGGAAATTTTGTTCAGAAAGAAATCCGTTGGTCTAGAATTTACTTACTGTAAAATAGAGTTCCAAATTGGTCTAGATTTTTAGTTCTTAGGACCATCCAAAACCCTAGCTTCAGTCGGCTCCAAATTTGTCCGAACTCCAAAATCCTCTTCGTTTTTCATTTCGGAAAAAATGATGATCGATCTTTCTACTCTTTGATCTCTTCGCACCACAAACGAAAACCGTATTGATCGATCACTCCTCTATGATCTCTCTGCTCTTTGATCTCTCTGCTCTTTGATCGCTCCTCTTTGATGTCTCGTCTCTTCGATCGCTAACTCCTCTGGACTTGGGTGCCCTTGCCCGAACATTGGGTAATGGGTAGTGAGATAGCGGTCAAATGAATTAACGATTTTTCCCGTGCCCAAAGAGTCACGTGTTTTGCACATGGCTAATTCCGTTCAATTTTATTAACGACGTCTTGCTTAGGGTCAATTTGGAACGAAACTCAAATGTAAAGGACCAAATATGTCGACTTCCAAATGTAAGGGGTCAATTAAACACCCGAGAAATTTCTCAGGCACAAAAAAGGTCATTATCCCAAATAAGATTTTTAAAATGATATCATATTTATTATTTTTTTTTTAATTAGTTTCATATTTGTGCTACATTTAAAATGGTACTTGAAGAATTTTTAGTTTTCACATTGATGTTACATTCAACATCCAAACCACATTTATCAGTAAGTTATGTTACATTCAACTTGTTCATATAATTTGTATTATTATCAATATTAATTGATGTTGTTTATATTAAATTGGATGTTACATTCAACACTCACAAGATGCATAAATTATGTTGATTTTATATATAACAACTATATCACAGTTAATGTTATATATTAACATTCACTTGTATCCTAATCTATAACTAAAAAAAATATTAATGTCTCATTTTGGAGATTATGATTTATAGATCATTATAGTGTAAAACAATCATTGAAAAACAATCACAATTAAGAGAAATTATAAGTTTTGTTTTCAGTTTCATTAGTAGTTTATTACTATATTTTGTTCTGCGTTTTTAGAGGTGACAATATGTATGGAAGATGTAAATTCATTAACAGGGACAAATTTATCTGCAAATTTCCATCAAGATCAATCGATGCAAACAAAATCTTTTGGGTTCATCCAATAGTTTTCACACCCAAATATAGGGGTTAAAGAAATACCTGAGTAATCGACCCCGTCGAAATTTATCAGATTTTTACGGTGTTTTACCTACCAGCCCGCATCCAAATACAGTCACATTTGGCTCTGTTGCTGTTTACCTTCCCCAAAATACCCAAACCGAACCGCTATTTACAAACCCCTCCCCCTAAATTTGACATATTACGAAACCCCCACAATATATGGAAAAAAACAACCCTAGCTCCTCATTTCTCAACCGATCTGCCACTGTCTTTTTAGGGTTTCTCATTTCATTCTCATTTGTACCGCCTCAGCCGCTCGATCATCCTCTTCCTCTCTCTCTCTCTCTCTCTCTCTCTCAGGTCTTCGCACTCACTTCTTCTGTGACTCTCTGAAATGATTTGTCATTCGAGTTAAATCTCAGTCCTCTGGCGAAGCTCCTCCTTCCGCCGTCAATTCTCTCTTTCTGCTTCGCCGTCTCTACCGCTAAGGTTAAAATCGTTTGCTATGTATTTTTTTTTATTGTTTCAATTTTAGATCTGTGTAATTATTGTTTAATTGTTTAGATTTGTTAAGTTCTCTCTATCTCTCCCTCCCGTTCTGAAATTCTGATTTGAAGAGGTGTACCCCGTTCTGGTTCCGACGGTTTGCATCCTGTTCATTTGTTCTTTCACCTGAAACCTGTCTGAGACCCGCCTGCACCTGATCCCGCTCGGATGCTTGGATGTTTCAAATCGGGGTAAGGCAGTTACCGTCTCCAAAAACACTTAGGGTCAGGGGATAAAACAGCCCTTCCCCCTGACTGATTTTACCCCCACCCAAATGGGATTGCTCGGTAACTGTACTTTTGATTTAAAAAAAAAATCATTAAAAAAAAAACAAAATGTGAATAATATGAATAGTTGGTGAAAAATCCTAGAAAATGCTAAATTAATAAAAACTCTCAAAATTAAATAAGTATTTTACTTTTAGTCTCATTTGTTAAAATTCATGAAAATATTAATATTCCAATTAGTGTTGCGTCGTCAACTACCTTGCCACCATCGTTGGCCACCACACTGGACACTGATTTTTTTTTTTTATTATTATATTCAACTAATTTTTTAGTAACATATTTTTAATATACCTTTTAGTTACATTTAACTAATTTTTCAGTTATTTGTCACTGAAAAATAACATGGATGTAACTGAAAATTATGCTAGAATATAACTAAAAATATAATTAAAAATGTAACTAAAAAATAAAATTAAAAATAGTTACATGTAAGTAAAAAAAAATTGGTCGTCGATGGCCGGACTTCAATTACTGGAGCCCTGAGGTCTGATGATAGGTGGTGATGGATGGTTTGTTAGTCGTTCAAATAGTTTAAATTATTATAAATAAAGTTATTTTAGTTATTTTGTGTTTTTATGAAAATTGATCAAATCAGTGTTAAGTTGGAACAAATCGGATTAAAAACGAATAAACCACAGCAAACCAAACGAAAAACGAACAAAAATCAAAGATATCGGAACGAATCGTTTGATCCCTTAACAATATCAAAAAATGATTTATTTTATATGGTTTTATTGGTTTTTGAAAGTAGAACAATATGGCACTTAGTTGGGGCAAATCGAATTAAAAACGAGTAAACCACACCAAGCCGAACAAAAACCACCGGAATGAATTGGTCAATCCCTTAACAATATCAAAAGTTGATTTATTTTATATTGTTTTGTAGGTTTTTTAAAAATGACTAAAATTGCTTTAATTTGGAGTGAATCGAATAAAAAACGAGCAAATCACGACGAGTCGAACCAAAAGCTGAAAGAAGACGGCAGTAGTGGCCAAGTGGCTTTGCCACTTGGCCTTTTTCAACACCCCCCCTTCTTTGACCACTTTGTAATTTGACCCTATATATTTTTTTAGCACTATTTCAAATGTCGCTTTTACCTCTTTTAATTCCGTTTTTGTCCATTTTACAGCCAAAATATCCAAGAATTTTTGTGCCTATAAATATGGGGCAAGGATGAATGTAATGGGACATATATACATATGTAATGGGACACATATACATACTAATAAAATATTTTGTTTAATATTTTTATTTTTATTTGTTTTTCTTTTACTTTTATAATTATTATGGAGAAGAGGAAGATTATATTCTTAAGGGAACAAAGTGTAAAACGGTGTTTTTAAGTATTGTTTCCAAGAAAACAACACTTTATACAACGATGAGCGGCTAACTTCCTTCAATCAAGTTAGGATTATGGTAATGTATTATTTAAATTATATAATATTATATTTTTAATTTAATGTTGGATTTGTTTAAACAATTATGTGACGATGAAATTTTGATTCTAAATTCAATTGCTTCATTAAATTTAGAATGTGAGATCTAAAATTAATGGTCACATAATAGATATCATAGAGATTTATTACTGAACTTGATAGTCTATGCCTCGATTTTAACTCACCCTAGATTATATTAATGTAGGAATTAAATATTGCCAATAGATCATACTTGAAGAATCCTATTTTTCTAAGTGTTCCGCCCAAAAGGTTAGGAACGCTCTTTTATACAAATCCAAGTTAAAGGAAAAAATATGAAAATGACATAATATCCGAAATACAAAACTCACAATTCCTAACCTGATTTCATATTTCCCTTATCTTAGGATTGATGATGAAACCATGTGTAATTAAATAAATTTTATATTGTGTTGATTCCAAACAAATTAAAAAAATTTACATTTTTTTTAATTAAATAAATAATTTTATCTTTTATATCATGTATCATTAATTGTTATAAATTATTTAATGTTTGGATCTTTATTAAACAAGTAACATATTTGGATTTTGTGTTTTCTATTAAATTGTATACACATAATACTTAAGACTTACGGGTTTTTAAAGATCCAGAAAAACCAACTTGAGATTTACATTAGACGTAATTTATAAACTCTTAAGAGGAAAGTAAGATTGATCACCCTACTATCACTCATAATTTGGAGTCAACACAGTAATAAAACTAATTAATTATATATCGGTGGATTCTGAAATACTAGTATTTTTTCCATCTTAAATCTAGTTAAATTAATTATTTCACTATTTAATTAATTTTTTATTTTTTTTTATCATAAAACAAAAAGCATCTTGAACTATATTACAATTAAATTCACTTGGACAGATTAAATATTTTTTCTCTGATAGCAATACTCGTGAGATCGACCTTGCTTAAGTTAATCTATGTTGCATATGATTCGTACGCTTACGAGTAATAAATATAAATTTTAAAGCGAGACACAACACAATTTTTGTCACAACAGATAATTCAACAGTTGTTTTGTTTGTCGGATCCTTTGACTTTGAGTGCTAGTATTGAATGATTGTGATCGTTATATCTTGAGAAGCAAATGCTCGATTAACCTTAAGCACCTAAGTGGAGGTGAAATTTATTTTAAGAAAATATCGTTAAACGATCGCCTCGATCGATATAAATTTATGAAATTATTATCGATAAAGGATGGCAAGTATAATTTTATTTATTTAATTTCATGTATTTTAATTTATAATTAAGGAATATAATTTTGTAATGTTTGTGAATGCTATAAAATATTCACTATCATATATATTACATTATTGAAATATTTACTATCGCATGTATGTATTCAAAAATATCTGTTGTGAATTATTCTACATTCCATAATATTTACTATAAGTTAAATTCAAAAGCAAATTTCACTAAGAGTTGAATTTTTTTTTTTATTGTTTGTGAGTATTATTTTATTGTATATATATTTGTGACAAATTAGAAATTTTTATTGAAAATATTTCTAATTAATGTTTAATTATATTAATTAAAATTAGTATTTTTTCCATTATGTCCAACAAAAACAACCCAGACAGATGTCAAATACAACTTAACCTCAATCCTTTGTTAAAATAAACATATATACAATTTGTTGGGATATATAATATCTATATTTACCTCTTATTTGGATTTTCATTTACTTTATGTTTGTATTCTCAAATTACAATATATATATATATATATATATCAAAGTAGAAACTTTATTTTTTATATGTATTATGCACTTTATTTATTCCAAGCACTAACTAAATATTAAAATGGAAATAGTCATTTCAATATTACATCTAATCTTTTTTGTCACCAAACATATGAAAGGTAATGATCATTCCAATCCAATATTGTAACAATTTCAATTCTATTGTCATTGCACGCATTCCATTCCAACATGTGTTTTTACCACTTATTTTCCCTCATTTTGTTTAAAATCACAATATTTTCTATTATTTGTTAAAAATTGTCAATTAATTTGACCCCTTCGTTTGTACAAAAAGATACAAATTCCATTTTTTTTTAAAAAAAAATTTACGCCCTAAATTTTTTCAAATTCATTGTTTCAAGATGCATTAAATGTATGACTAAAGTGATAAAAGATAGATTAGTATTTTGCAAATAATGAAGAAGACTTCAATGGGATTTACCACTTATAAAATGACTCCCCTCGAGATATTATCTCAGACAACTCTTATCGTTTTCCGAAGTTGCACAGACATTCCCTATAGTATAAACACTTGTTTCTTATTATGTTTATTGTTTTTGAACTGATAACGATCTGTTTTCCAATAAGTTAAAGTCACACCTAATAATTTTGCACCGGTTTCTTGTCGTGCTACCGAATACCTGTTTTGCAAGCTCTAGCCGAAGTGTGGTGGCCAACGTTAGTGAGATGGAGTTTGGCGATGCAGTACTACATTTGTATTTTTATAAAGGCCATTTTAATATGGGCCCCAAGGCCCACTTGTATATTAGAGATCTCCCCAAACATCATTTTTCATTTAATCAAAAACCCATCCACAAACCGTGTAGAAGAGACTCCTCAAACAGCGCGTGGAGTTGTGTCCTTGTCTCAAACATCCCAAATTGGAACCTTCCATATGCAGCATCTTGCCGTAGAAAAAAGGTTGGTGTTCTATATTCTTCCCCCAAAATCGCAACCCACTTTTCCTTCCCCAAAAAGATTGTCCGTTCGCCGTCGTTGGATGGAGCGATTTCAGCCCGTTTGCCACCGTATGCATTGAGGCTTTCAGTCCGTTCGCCGCCGTCCGTATTGAGCATCCGTTTGTAGCTCGTTGTCCTTTCCTACCCGCCGGCCAACCCCTCCCGGCACCACCGTCTGCTCCATCACCTGCGTCATTCACCATCAGTTGAATAAAGGTAATAACAAAACCCTAGAAACCCTATTGGAATGAGTTTTTTCAATTTTCATCCACTTTCTTGGCATTTTTCATGATTGGGTCCTTGATTGAGTTGTTTTTAATTTTCTTATTGTTCTGTTGCATTGTTGATATTTGAGCATTTGAGATAATTAATGTATAGCAAAAATTCACATTTGAAATCTGATTTTGAATTTTCCTCTTTTTCCTGTGCATTGTTGATGTTGAGTTGTTTGAGATAATTCATGCGCATTTTATGGGTTGTTGGGAAATGTTACTGTGTAGAAAAAATTCATCTCTCCCTTAAATAGTTGATATTTTGGGTGTTGAGATTGTTAACGTGCAGTAGAAATAAACTATTGTTGTTGTGTTCTTGTATTTTGTTTGTTGGGAATGTTAATGTGGAGCAAAAATCCATCTCCCTCTTACATTGTTGATATTTTGGGTATTGAGATTGTTAATGTGCAGTAGAAATTAACTATTGTTGTTGTGTTCTTGTATTTTGTTTGATTTATTGAGATTTTTAATGTATATCAATAATCGCTACTTTTCGTTACATTTCGTTTTGAAAAAATCTGTCTTGGATTCACATCTGTTTTCAATTCACATATTGTCACATCCTATTACTTTATAACGGTACAGTAAATATTAAAGAAATTATGACTGTATAGTAAATGTTCAACTTTTCCTTCTTATTTTCAATATTCTTCTTATTTTCTTGTCGATGTTATATTTATTGAGATTTTTTATGTGTATCAAATATCAACAATCAAAGTCTTGTTGGATTAACTTGCTCTTAGTTTTCGGCCCTTGTTGCTCAGCGTTTCGTGGTTGCAGGCGAGTTATTGACATACATTGGCTGTCAATTTCGCCACTGCCACCACCTCGCCGCTGTTCAACACCATATCTCTCTCTACCATCATCATTCGAAGAGAGGTAATAAAAAAACCTTAGCTATTATAAGATTCCTTATTTTAATTTTTTGCCATTTTCTTGACATTGTTGCTGTTTGGGGGGCCATTTTTCAAACATTGTTGTTGTTTGAACCCAATCTTCCAAAATCCATGTTTGTTTGTGACCTTGACTCTGTGTGTGTGTATGTGAATATTACTGTCTTCGCCTATGTCTGTGTCTGTGGCTCTGCGTGTGTGTGTGAATATTACTATTTCGTTGCATTTTTGCTATTTGCATGTGTCTATTTTGGGTAAATGTTACTATTGAAAAAACAAATTTTGACGTTGGGTTTATTCCTTTTCATGGTTGATGTATTGGTGCTTGATTTTTTGAAATATTTACTGTGTGGAATAGTTACTGTGTAGTAATAAATCTTGAGTTTTTTTTTTACTGTCTAACAAAAATCACGAATTAAATGTCTTGATTTGGATTGACAATTTGTTATGTTTCACTGTTGATGTGAGATTTTGACCAAATCGTTACTGTGGTGTAATATTTGATATTTAATTAGTGTATAGCAAAAAAAAAATGTTTAATTTATATAGATTATTAATGTGTAGCAAAAATTGAAGACTTGTGTTACATTCACATTTTGAGACTTGTGTTAGGTTCACATTTTAGAATTGTTGATATAGATCACAATTCTCAGGTTAGATTACGGCAATTTCAAGTCACAACTGCCCAGGATTACTGTGCAGTACCATTATCGCACAGTGCATAAAATATTATTGTGCAGTAACGTTACTGTGCATTAAATAATATTGTCCATCCATTGAATTAGTTTGGTATTTGTATTGTGGAATGACCACATTTGTCAAAAGGAGGCAATTTCATACCTTCATTTTCCCCTTATTTTCTACTGTTTGTCGTGCACTTGGTCACAAGAATGATTGTGGTTTACTTTATGTTTTTCTCGTTTGGACGAGCTTCCATTTTTTTGGTTTCACTCTTCCTGAAGGTCTTGATTGATCTTCAAAAATGGTAGATATGTGATTATCATCCACCTCCCCCCCCCCCCCCCCCCCCTCCCCCCCCTAATTCGCCCCCAAGTCTAATATCTTATGTTGTTATTTTCATTGTTGCGGTTCATCAAGATTTGTTATCATGCATCCTATAATGTTATATTGTTTAGCGTTATTATTTGTTTAGTATTACCTAGTGATTTCATGATTTGTAAAATATAGGCGAATTATATTACTAACTATTTCACTTGGTATACAACTGAGTCAAGCACTTTGACTTAAGAAAGATCGATAACTTTGGAGCATGTTTATGACACGCCTCACCAGAAGAAGGATCAGTAAGTGAGAATTTTGATTTGTATTGGTTTTCTGAGTATATGCTCTGCCATATTAGAAAGTTGTATTTTTTTTTTTGGCAGGCCTGCTTGTAGAGTAATTGTTACGTGTATAATGGAGTAGTTCGTCCTTGGGCAATGAGCAAACGTCAAGCGTGTATGCAATGTCGGAGTAGCAACTGTGGAAAGGGCGAACCTTATTAACATCCTGTTACTTTTTTGTTGTCAATGTGGAATGTTGAAAAAATAGTTACTGTGTAGCAAAAGTAGATGTTAAATTCTTTGTCTGAATAACCATCCTATCTTTTTCATTGTTAATATTTGATTTATTGAGAAATGGAGAATGTAGCAATCGTTACAAATTATAACTGTACAATAATATTCACCATGGGAGTCTGTACAACAATATTCAATCAATTCAAGGTTACTCATCACATGAAAACCCGATTCGTCGGTCCAATCGTCCCACATTGTGAGTACATGTTCATCAAAGCGTTTCCGACAATGACATGATCATTAAACCCAAATTTTACAACACGACTGTGTAATGAACTCCCGAGGCCAACGATGATAATCCGGCGCCGGAGTTTAAGACTACGGCGAACGCATACTTGTTCGGTGCAACCCCATGAAGCTCCATTTGAAAGAACAACTTAATCGCTTCTTCAAATTCATTGGTCTGTAAGTAAGTGCCAAAATTGTTATCTAACAGACTACATTTAGATATTTTAAACAATCAAAAACAGTTTTTGCTCTCGTATGTGACATTCATACAAGAACACAACTTCAATAACTCTCTCATCAACTATGAAATAGAATCAGAGCGAAATTAAAGAACACAACTTCAGTATGTAATTTTTACTGCACATTAACAATATCAACAAACCAAAACTTCAACAATGAAAAAGAGGGGAGATAGATTTTTACTGCACATTAACATTCTTAACAACCAAAACATTACCAACGAGATGGAATTAGAGTGAAATTCAAGAACAGTTCAATATGTAACTTTTACTGCACATTAACCATCGCAACAACCAAAACTTCAACAATGAAAAGAAAGAAATGGATTTTTTCTACACATTAATATTCCTAAGAACGCAAACATCACCAAAGAGATGGAATTAGAGCGAAAATTCATGAACACAATTTCAATATGTAATTTTCACTGCACATTAACCATCTCAACAACCAAAACTTCAACAATAAAAAGAGGTATATGTATTTTTGCTAAACATTATCATTCCTAACAACCCAAACATCACCAAGAAGATGGAATCAGAGCGAAATTCAAGAACACGACTTTAATATGCAATTTTTATTGTACATTAACCATCTCAACAACCAAAACTTCAACAATAAAAAGACGGAGATGAATTTTTGCTATACATTAACATTCCTAGCAACCCAAACATCACCCATGAGTTTGTATTTCGATAAAAGATCAGTTTTTACTGTAAACCCATGAATGTACTTCCCTTGATCGAGAGCTTCATCAATGGTGCAAGCCAAAATTATAGATATAATGGTTACCTCATTTGGTTCAATACCTATATGTCTCATTGTTGAAAATGTTTCCAAACATTTAAACACATGACCTTTCTGTGAAAAGCTTGAAATCAGTGAGTTCCAGGAGACCAAATCTTTGCTAGGAATTTCATTGAACATGTTCTGTGCATTTTTGTTACATCCCATTTTGGCATAGAGAGACCCCAAGCGATCGCCGATGAACCCATGATTATAATCAAAAGTTTGATTGTTCGGGCATGAAATGCCTGACAAAAAAAATGAGGAAAGAACAAGAAGTAATAGCATGTATGATTAACTCAAGTGTTCATTTTGTACTTGCACCGGTGTTGATTTGGGTACCTAGATCGGAGTGGAAAAGACAACACGTTCTTGTTAGATTAAGAAAATCTAACGATACTAGAACTTTTCATTTGCAAAATGTGAAGCTCCGGCAATCGAATCGAAAGTAAAACAAGATTGAAGAGGAAGAAGCTGGTTTTATCATCTCCCGCCGTTCAAATTTCGGCAGCCTCCGAGCTCTATTCATTGCTCAAATTGAATGGAGATGGGATTCGCAATTTAGGGTTTTCACTATCGATTCTTTGCAACTTATGGCATGAGAGATGGGAATAGATCGTTTGATCTCTTTCATTTTCAGATTTTGAATGAATTAATGCTTGGTTTTTACCTTGTTTAGCATTGATGGTGTTTTCTAAAAATAACTCCAAGCAAAAGCTCTCCAAGTAGCGCGTGTGTTCTTGAGACGTAAAAGATGGAGTTTTGTCAAAATAAAAATAATTACTTGGGTTTTAAATTATTTGGGCTATTTATTTGGGGCCCATATAAATATCAGGTGTAAAAATGGGTGTCTAATTAAAAAATCCTTTTATAAATTCTAATACATGGGATTAAAAGTAAAATGATTATTTATTTCAATTTTTTTTATTAATTTAGTATTATTTTTTAAGACATGGTCAATTAAGTGTGAACTCCAATTAATTGTAGTAGTCATTCTCGTACAAAAGTGCGACTTTTTAAGCTAATTTCTAGACTACCTATATTGACATGTCTCATTTGGAAAGACAAAAGTTAACAATGTCAGAATATTCATCTCATAATTGGCAACGCCTTTCCTCTTAGGTTGTTTGATTTCTCTTTTTTTTTTTCTTCTTTTTTTTTTTTTTTTTTTCGTATTCCTCTTGGGTAACGCCTTTCCTTTCCTCTTAGGTTATTATAAATATTCTATTTATTTATTTTTCTAATTTTCTTTTTAAATTTGTAGTTTTTATTTTTTGTGATTCTTGTCCCATATTAATTTTGTGACGCTTACCAAACATTCTCAAAAATATATCAAAACTATCAATTAATAGATTTTTGTCCCATATTAATTCTGGAATGCTTACCAAACAATCTCAAAAAGATATCAAAATTACCAATTAAACTAACAATTTTTTCTGTGAACCGAGTAATAAATAGCTTGCATAAGATCCATATCACTAGTTGGATTGGGATGGTCCATATTAGTCAACAATTAATGAAGTTTTATAGATAACAAAATGCAAAAAGAAATCAGTAAACTTGAATAACGGTCTATCATTAAACGTTTTTTTTTTAACAATTTTTTTTACATGATCATTTTTCTTTTTTCTTTTTTTTTTTATGTGTGTCGACATCCTCAAAATCAAATATAGATTTGGGTGTTTTTCTCTAATAATTAATTGACCAAGGAAACAACATCGTACAGATAGGCAAAAGTTAACAATGACCCGACCGACCAAGACATTTATTATTATATTCTGGAGGGGAAATCATCCTTCAGATCCAAAAATCTGAGTCCAATACTAGGGGACGGGGCACACAGAATTTACATTTATTTATTTATTTTAATTTGTCCGTGGGTCCATAATATGAAACCTTAAGGTTCTTTTCGGCCTTGACGACGGTCATCATTAATTAATCCTCAATTAGTAATTTTTGACAAATGCTTTATGGATCCCACACTTATGCCAACAGAAACTACCGGGAAATTTGGAACAGAAACTACTGGGAAATGACAAATAATTTCCCCTCCATAGTATAATAATGGGATAATTCCATTTACACTCCTTCAACTATTGACGGTGACCACGGGAATTTCTTCAATTTTTAAAACTATATGGGACACTCTTGAACTATTTGGTCAAATATCACTGAGACTCCCTGTTCATTTTTTATTCCGAAAATACCCTTGAAAAAGTCAACTCATATTTTATTTACTAGATTAACCATGCTCTCTTTATCTAAAGACTAAATTACCCTTGTATTAATTGTGATGGTTCAAAATAAAATTTAATAAAACTTTAAGGGTATATATTGTAATTAGAGCATGTTTCCCCACCACCATCGTCCACTTTCTAGCCCAAAATCCCTACCAGTCACCCCTATCGTCCACTTTCTAGCCCCAAATCCCCACCACCTCCGAACAACATCACCTCCGAACGGTTGACCTGCAAGACGGAGTGAACCTCAATCGAAGAGGCGGCATCAATTGTGACGATGTGGTTGGAAATCACAAACGGGGAAGCGACAACGTCGATTGTGTCAATGGAACGGCCCTCCCTCATCCATCAATACCAATCTAAACAACTTTCGGGCGGAGACCCTTTTGATTTCTCGTCGGTTTCTCTCCAGTAATAGTTTTTCTGGTCAAATATGGCGGACTGGGGGCCGGTGCTGATAGTGGTGGTGCCGTGCTGCTGTTGTCAGGGCTTCTATTTCAGCTGCCAGTACAAAACAGGGGGTGGATTTTGGGAATATGCAAACGAGCGCCGCCGCCATCTTGGTCTACGTTGTCATTTCTTTGGACTGATCACCATCTTGCTCATCATCGTCGGCGTCCACATCTACGTCGGCTAGAGAAATAGATGGCTGAAAATGCCTCACATTCAATTTCAATTTAGGGTTTAGGAATTGCGATGGATATGGTGTTTAGTTCGGCGATGGCAGGGATTGCGATTTCGATTTAGGGTTTTAGGGACTACAATGGTGGAGGCGGTGGTAGTTCGGTGGTGGCTGGGTGTTGTCTGATTTGGTGGTGTAGAGAAAGAAAGGCGGAGGGTGGAAAAAAAAAATAGAAAAAGTGTGGAAAAAAATAGAAAAAAAAAGAAGAAGAAGAAGAAGAAGAAGAAGAAATTATTAAAAAATGGGTGAGGTAAGGGTAGTTTGGTAATTCACTAATTTAGATTATTTTATTATTCTTCTAGTCTGAATTACTAAGGGCAAAATGGTCAATTCATTAAAAATTGCACTGGCAAGGGGTCGCCGTGGAAATTTTGAAAGTTAGGGGGTGCATGTGGAATTTCACTATAATTGAGGAGGTGTAAATGCAATTATACCGTATAATAATATATGTCTTGGTCGTTTGGGTCAATGTTAACTTTTGTCTTTCGAAATAAGACATCTTTCAATACACGCGCGCAATAAACAATGTTCTTCTATTTTACAGTCTTTTACGAGCTTTTACAGTCTTTTGTTATGTTCAATCTAACAAACACACATTGCAAATAAACAATCACCCTATGATTTAAACAATATTCAGATCTGATAAAGAGAGAGAGATGAACCATCCCCATTGATGTCGAAGCCACCGTTCATCGTTCGCGGCGGTTCCAGATTTAGAACATTCCCTATTTGTCGTTCGCTCATCATTCATCATCCGTTCGTCAGATGTTGTAGATGTTCCAAATGTTTGCCGTCTACTCTAAATTTGGCGAACACATACAATGGTGAACGAACGGTGGTGGCGAACGATTCGGAGGTACTGATGGATCCAAAGGCTGGCGATCTTGGGGCAACGACGGTGTGGTAATCAAAGGATGAAAAATAAACAAAGAAAATAGTATGAAATATGAAGGAAAAAAAAAATGCTATTGAAACAAAATGAAAAAAAAAAAATAGAAAATGCACAATTTTTAGGCAAAATTCTTTTCTCCACTAATTTAGGAGAAAAATAAAAAACAAATAGGTAGAATTTGTCAAGAAAATACTAAAATTAGTCACATCAATTATATTAATGGAATTTCATTAGTTAGTCCTCATAAGATAGTGTATTGAAAAAATGGTCTTCCAAATGTTTACATTAAGTTTTTGGTCCCCATAACCTTCTTAGAGTTTAGTCCTTACCCATTACCCCTTATTTGTATTATATTTACAATTTATGTCGTTCTATTAAAAAATGTGATAGTTACATTTTAAAAAAATCACCAAATCACCAAAATCATCTCACGCAATTAACCGTTGATAGAAATTAAAAAAAAAAAAAATACACCAACTTTATCAACAAAAAATCATCTTTCCAACTATATGAATTTCAATTTTTTGGGGTAATTTTTTACTGATTTGTGAATATTCATGTTTTTTTAAAAATGGAGATCAAATTTGTTTGAACAAATTCACGATATGAACGTTCACCAAAACAATTACGAACATTTACCAAAAAAATCGATATGAACATTTGCAAAAAAATTAAACAAAATAAACGCAGAACAAATTCACGACATGAACATTCACCAAAACAATTACGAACATTTACCAAAAAAATTGATATGAACATTCGTAAAAAAATGAAACAAAATCAACACAAAACAACAAACGTGGTCTACATATAATGATTTGAAACATGCCCTCTAATGACTAGTTTCCACATATTATGATATTTAATTGCTCTTCTAGATCCTTTATATCATTATGATTCAATCTTGATTCAATTCACTCAATTATAACTTTTAAAATGTTCAATTTAATCCTTTAAATATTTTCTTAAACTTAAATCAATAGGATAGAAAGAATTACATGTACCAATTTGAGAAAGAATCAAAATATATGAACCATATCTTTAGGGACAACGAAATAGCAACCATATATCTTAAATATCATCAAATTCCTAAAATATTTTTCAGATCTTAACCATAAAATGGCTAATAGCTACTACTCTTTGATCAAAACCATGAAATATTTCAAACCAAAACCATACAATCGGTTGACTGACCAAACACCATAGGTCGACCGATTGATTCAGGTTGTAGCCCAAGCCAAAAAGTTCTCGCCAGTCGGTAGACTGCTACTTTATGGTCTGTCGACCGATTGATTCAGGATGCTCCCTAGGCCAATTTTTAGCTATGGTCAATCGACCGATACTCTACGGTCTGTCGACCTATTGATTCAGAAAGTTCAAGTATTGGCCACAAGTTAACCGATCTTTCTTGGTCGGTTGACTGATCCTCACAGGTAAGTCGACCGATCATTGCTGGATCACTATTTCCTTAATTAATTTTGACTCCAATCTTCAACATTTTTGTCCCTTTAAATGATTTCTTTTCTCAATAAACTTAATTAACACTTAAATTCAATTTTAATCACTAATCTTTCTTAAGTCAATATTTTTTCTTCAATTACATATTGGATTAAATATGTTAACTAATTAGGATCCTAATAAAAACACACATAAATATAAATTTATTTTTGTGTTGTATGTGATCCTAATTGAGATATATTAAGAGTAAAAATTAACCTAAGTTGTTTTCACTTAGATTCTTCAAAATCTTCGATCTCTTAATGCTCGTCTCTTTATCATTCTCTTTGAATCCTTAACATCCTCAACCATCTTCAACAATTTCTTCATGATAAAATCATCAATGAAGCTTTTACATTAAACACTCAATAAACTCGTTAGTTCCACAAAAATATCAATATTTAATTGTCCATCAAAATCTTGAGATCAACAATTGATCTTTCAAATTAATCTCCTCATGCGCTATCCTATTGTCCAGGCGCTAAGTTATGGTAATTAACCTAGCTTAGGCCCTTAATCTGCAACGCTAATTGTACCCCTCGCCTATAAATATGCTCAGGCATTCAATGCCATAGGTAATGTTCAACCACCAACTTGAAGCATAAATTTGTTTTTCTTCCTCCAGCTTTTACTTCCATACTGGAAGGACTTCACAGGGCACAACCCCCATGGGTCTTTGTATATATATCAACTCTCTAGCTTCAACTCTCCAGACTTCGATTCAAAATTGCAAAAGATTGATCGTCGGATAAAAAACACTCAAGGAATATGGTCTCTGATCTCCAAACTTAGGATACTTAACCTGCACCTTAGCAAGGAAAAATCCACGTGGGCTCCAACCGGACCAACTCAGGGTGTTTATCAATTTCGGACACCAACAACCTTGACCTTGAAATTTACCCTTTTTTAATTTATTTTTATTTTTTTCTTTATCTCTTTTTTCTATTCTTTTAATTTAATTTAATTTTATTTTATTTTAATTCTTCTCCTCTCAACCGGATGAAAACCCCAATCCCACCACCATTCATACACAACTGCAACGCACCATTATCATCGCCTCTACCATTTCCAACTCAATCCACCAACATCCCTACCACCAACACCTCAACCTACCTGAAGAACAGAGTTTGTCACCTTTACCCCCACCGACAAAACAAAACACCGTTGTCGATCTTCTTCTTCTTCTTCTCTTATCTTATTCTTCTTCTTTTTCTCTTATCTTATTTTTCTTCTCCTCTCTATCCTTCTTCTTTTCTTCGGATCTACGTAGATTCAGTGAGAAGGACACTCACTACAAGAAAAATGAGATTTTACTACGAATTTTTTAGCGACGACACAATAATCGTCGTCAAATGTGTATATTGGCTACAAAATTAACAATTGTAACCAAATGTGATATCTTTTTGGCGACGAAATATAAATTTGTAGCCATAGATGGTTAATAGGCGACAAAATTTTAGAATTCGTCGCTGTTGGTCCTAACAATTCTTGGCGGATGTGCTAGATCCAACGAGGAGCAGAGAAATAGAGAGTGAAAGAAGAAAAAGAAGAAGAATAAAAAGACATTGGTGGAGGAGGAAGAAGATAATGTGTAGGGGTATGCAGTGGATCAGGCCAACCCACCAAACCCGCACCGCAAAAAAATTGCCCAACATTAACCCTCGCATTGCGCGGGTGTTAAACCCTAAAACCCATTGTGGTTTGGCATATGTTGTTACAAGTTTGACCCGCCCACCCGAGTAGACACAAAATGACTTCGTTTTAGACTTTATTATTTACATTTATTTTTATTTTATTTTTTGTGATGGTTCATAAATTACATTGTAGAATTTTTTCTTGTTTTTGTGTTACTGTAATTTTTTGACAATTTTTCTACAAGTTTTAGTAATGTAATGGTATTTCTTTTTAGCAATATTTAATATTTCAAAGCGCAACACGAAAATACTTGGGCAATCCATGGTTGTAATTAGCGTAATCCGAAAATAGGCTCAACCCACATACTATTGGGCAACCATTATTTAAACTAGTTAACCCGCATAATCCAACCCGCCCCAATCCACACATCATTGGGCGGTCCACAATTCAAACTAACCCAATCCGCCTAATTTTGGTTTGGTCACTGCCTTAATTTTATTGTTTTAAGGGTAAAAAAGTAATTGACTAGTATATTTTTCCTGACAGGGATCTCCATAGTATTTGTCGAAAGATGAGGCTATTATGATCATCGTCTCAAATACAAGAGGTGTCATTGGTAATTTCCTAATCGTGTTTTGTGAAAATTGAGATATCGAATTTCTTTCTCTTTTACCCCCAAAACGTAAGTTTTATTAAAAATCACTAGCAAGCAAAACACCCATTAGGCCGACAACATAAAAACAACAACAAAAGAAAAGAAAACGAAACTAAACTAAAAATCTAGACCTCAAAAGAAAGCAAAACAAAAACTACTGACCCCTAATCCTTAGCATAAAGAGTTTTTGTTAATTCATTGATTTTTGCGGAAAAACTGGTTATCATGGAATATTTCTAAGAGCATGTAGCACATATTACATGGTTAATTGCCTTTTCATCCCCTTAAAGTTTGATCTTGTTTCATTTTATCACTTTAAAAACATACATTGTACCCCCTTATAATAAATTGGATTTTTTTTTTTAACTTGACTGTGAAATTAAAATTTTCATCAAAATTTACACAAAATGGAAAAAATTACTGTTTATTTTATTATTTTATTTTATTTTTCCTTCACTAAAAAAAAAAAAAAACTAGAAGAGTTGGTATAGATAAACGAACTCAAACTAGTTGAAAAGATACCCGAAGAATAGTATAACTAGAGGATAAAAAGCGAGCCAAAGAAAAAAAAAAGTTAGTTTTTCTCGTTTATTGCTTTTAAATATTAAAATTATATTAAAAATAATGGAAATGCATTTTATTTTATTTTATTGAATAAAATGTGAATTTCTCCTTTTTTTTTTTAAAGTAGAAGAGGCAGATGTGTAAGATTTTTTAGAGGACTTAAAATGAAACAAGACCAAAGTATAACGGGGTACAAAGCAATTAAACCTATCTTAGAAGTATTAAAAACATTTATTGAAGACAGTGGCAATAGTTTTATTTAACTTGGAACAATTAAATTTATATATCAAAAAAAAAAACAGGTGACAAATATTACGTGTTTGAATATTTAATTAGAGATGACTTTTGCATAAGAATATAGTCGCCAGTTACCGGTTGCTAGACCTCCGCCATCGAATGCCGAACTTCAACAACCAGTCGTCTGATCTCCAACATCGAATGCCAGATTTTGGCCATCGATCACTGGACGGGTTCTTAGGATATAGTTGTCAACTGCCACCACCTGGTACTAGAATTCAGACACCGGTCGCAGGACTACCGCAGTTGGATGCTAGACTTCGGCCTCAACCAATAGATTTCGGCACCGGTTGTCAAATTCTGACCACCGGTCACTGGAGCTCTGCCATCAGTCATAGGTCCAGGCTAGTCACCGATCATCAAGCGTTCGTTGTCGGTGGTCAACTACCCCCACCAATCACCAAATCAAATAATTTTTTTGTATTTCGTCATCGTTAACTTCATATATTTAATCTAGTTAAAGTTAATTGAAAGAACTAAAAAACTGAGGTTATAATTGATTAGTTTCAAGGGCAATCTACTAGTTTTTCCTAAATCATAGTTCGGAACTAACGTGAACTCGACGGGGCCTACCAAATCCATGTATCAGTTGCAGAATAGACAAAAACCGATCATCTACGTCCCACTCTTCCGTCAGATCATCAAATTCAACCAAATTGTCATAATCGCCTGTAACAGAGACTATACTTGTTGTACTGATATCTGGCAAGACCCGAGACAAGAACAATCGCCTTCCACCACGTATCCTCCCTTATAGCACATGGCGACATATAACCCTGCTGAAGTTACGCCACAGCCTATAACCGATATCACAGCCAATCATCGTGAACTTATTTGAACTAGAAACGGTAAAAGGGAGAGTTTTCAAGTCGATGAAGACTCGGTTTGTATGAGTCAAACAACTCGTTCGATTGTAGTAACTGGATGCAACCCATTTCTCAATGCGCACTTTAGTGTCCGATACATCTATCACCTCGAGAATATCTTCACCCAAGAAGGTTTGGGTGAGGGGGTTGGGGTAACTAGGCTTGGCATTCTTGTTGTACTTACGTATAGATTAGATTCATTGAGACAGAAGACAAGTAGTTCATCAAGTTCGTTTATTCGATTTCTTTGAGTTCCTTTTGTTATACATGTATATATGAACGAAAACCAAATTAACTGAGTATAAAATCAAACATCTTAGAAAAAGAGAACAATATTAGTGACAAACTACACAAACAAATCAACGATTGTATATTGAATGCATCATATCACTATCCAGACTCTGTCCAGAAAACTCTCCAATACTATTAGTGTGAGGGTATATGGAGTCAAAATAAGGATCGGTTGCTTCAATCATGACTAAGGCCACATTTTCTTCACAGCTTTCTTCATGAACATCCCATGGATGTTTTCCAAAACTTCTTTGCCTCTCTAGTTCCATTGCCACTTCTTTCATAAAAGGCCTCTCTTCCCCTTTCAACTTCAGGCACCGTTTAACAAGCTGAGCGATTTCTTGGAGTTGCTTTGAAGTCCCTTCTCTCACCACACGTTGATCAAGAATATGAAACAAGTGATTTTCATTCACAGACGTGATGAAATACATAGCAAGATTTATTTCTTCTTCAACTTGTGATGGAACAAGTGGTTTTCTTCCAGTCAGAAGCTCAGCAAGAACAACGCCAAAACTATAAACGTCACTCTTTTCTGTCAAATGGCTTGATCGGAAGTACTCAGGGTCTAAATAACCCAAGGTGCCTTGAACCAGAGTCGTTACTTGAGTTTGATCCAATGGAACCAATCTTGATGCCCCAAAATCGGAAATTTTTGCTACGTATTTCTCATCTAATAGTATGTTTGCAGACTTCACATCTCTGTGAATGATGGGTTTTGATGCTGCCGAGTGAAGGTATGCCAATGAACCAGCAGCTTCAGCAGCAATCCTCAAACGATTCTCCCAAGAGAACCAAGGCATTCCTCCACTGTGGTGAATGTGATGAAAAAGTGTATTATTAGAAACATATTCATACACCAAGAGGGGTACTTCCGTTTCCAAGCAACACCCCAAGAGCTTCACCACGTTTCGATGGTTAACTTGTGTAAGAATCACCACCTCATTGATGAATTGCTCAATTTGGGTCTCGTCCATTATTTTTGACTTCTTGATTGCAACGATGGAATGATCTTGTAAAACGCCTTTGTAAACTATACCGTAGCCACCTCGACCGAGGATCTGATCCTCCGCATAATTATTGGTGGCTTTCTCTAGCTCCTCAACTGTGAAGATCTTTGTTGGTTGCATGCCACCTTCAATGGAAGAAATTTGTTGCTTAAGCAAGAGTCCTCCATTTTGTTGGAAGAATTTTTTCCTAAATTGAATAAGTTTTCTTCTTTTGATGATAAAATACAGCCAGCTAGTCCCAATGAGTAGCGATAAGAAGCCAAAACTTATACCTGTAGCATGTCATTTAGGATGGTTTATTCAGTTTAAGAAATAAACTTTGAGAAGTTGAGATGAATTTGAATTAAATAAATAAATATAAACTTTCCTTGCGTTTAATTGGTTTAGCAAAAAAGTTGTGGGATAATCGGTAGGATAGTTTTCCTAGTGTTATACCGTATTCACAAATTAATGGCAAGTATTGGACTAAATCTCTGCACTAAATGAAAATGCTAGATAACATCTTCTTTCCAAAAATATTTGGAGTTTGACACATTTGATTCCTCATTATTAAATTTGGCTTCAATTTAACCTAAATTACAATTCTATTAGTCTAATTTCACGGTCAATCGTTAGTTTAAGGGCTTTTTCAACTTTTCACGTCCAATATAGCTTCCCATTTTTTTTCTATTTTTATTTATGCGAAATACATCTTCTTTCCAGAAATTAAAAAGACTAAAGCAAAACAAAAATAAAAATAAATAGAAATAGAAACAAAATTATAATTGAAAAACAAACAAATGGTAAAAGAAAATAAAAACCGTAAATTAAAATAAAAATAAAACTGAAATAAAAACTTAAATAAAAAGAAAGGAAAAGGAAAACAAATTTGAAAACAAAAATGAAAAAAAAATAAAAAATGGAAGGAGAAGCTTGTAAAAATAAATAAATAAATAGAAATTTGTAGATATATGTATTCTTAATTTAAAGATTAAAATAGTGATTAGATTAAATAATTCTTTAAGAGGTGTAGGGCTAACAAAAGGGGTGTACATTTATATTTCGCTCTATCGACACCGCTCTTGTTTTTTTTTTTTTGTTTTTTTTCCCTTTGTTTTCTATTTTCGTTTTTTTTTTTTTTTTTTTTTTTTTTTTTTTGTTTTCTATTTTTATTTTTAATTTCAATTTTTTCATTTTTATTTTCTAGTTTGTTTTCGTTTTCCTTCCTTTTTATTTCATTTTTTTTTTTTATTATTTTTGTTTCCCGTTTTTATTTTGTTGTCTTTTTTGTTTTCCTTTTTTTCAGTTTTATTTTTATTTTAATTTCTGATTTATATACTAACGTATAACTCGTGCTAGAAGGCACGAACAAAAAAAGATAACTTTTAATTTGAAAAAAAAAAAAATAACTTTAGTATTTAGGTAATTGAAACAAAAATATCAACTTTAATTTTCTGCAGTGTATTGTATACAAAATTCCTTTTGAGAATATAGTTCAAATTCATATTCTTCTATATTTTAATATATAAATACATAATAAGGTGGTTTCTAGTTGTTAAAAAGTCATACTTAAATAGGACAAAGACTTGCTATGTTTGTTACTTGTTAAAAAGAAACTAAGCACTTTGCATAAATTATAATAATTATAGACGAATCCACGCCAATCAATATTCAAAAAATTAATGTAATGCAGATATGGTATTTGGTCTGCGAAACAAAAATCAAAATAATATTGGTCGTCATGTTAGTATGAAGTCTTTTGTCTAATATTTTATCTTTTTCTTATTTTAGATCAATTTATTTTTTAGTCGCTTATAACTTACTTTTTAAGTTCTAGTTGATATAAACCAAAAAAAATTCAAGGGTGAGTTTCAATCAAACCATATCTTCTTTACAAAAGTAATAACAAGATCTTATGTTATTTGAAACCCCTTCTCATTCATTAAAAGTAATGTCGGGACCCTTTTAAATTTATTTTTCAGGTTAATTGACTGATATTTATCATTTTTAATGAATTTGTCCCTATTGAAGTCATTATTGCGAAAAAATAATTCTATACCTGTACTACTTTTTTTTTCGTTTTTTTTTTTTTTTTTTTTGGTTTTCTTTACTTTCTATTTATTTTATTTTATTTTTCCCCTTCTAATATAATTTTTTTAGTATACATTTTTATTTCTTCATATTTTTGTTTTATTCTTTATTGTTTTTACTTATTCTTTTATCTTTTTTATCACCAATTTGGGTCCGAAAAATCTATTATACGAAAACACTCAAAATTAAATACAAGCAAAAAATGAAACAAAAAAGTTCAATAATAAAAGATATAAAACAAAAATAAATCAAAAGTAAAAAAATTGCAAAACAAAATAAAAAATAAAACCAATAAATAAAATAAAATAAAATATGAAAAGCAAAAAAATCAAAAAAAAAAAAAAAAAATGAAAGCAAAAAAATTAGACAACAAGAAGAAAAAAAGAAAAAAAATAGTAACAAAAAAGTGTTCTAAAAAATAAATAAGAGATAAATAGAGTGACAAAATGCAAGGTTGTTAAGAATAGAAGGGAGGGAGAGAGAACACATTATTTTCTATAATAATTTTTCAAAACATGTAGGCAAAATATTTAGGAGAAAAATAGTTTTCATATTTTATATTTTATTAATTAAATAAATTATTAAAGAATAAAAATTATTTCTATTATTATTAATTTAATTGAAATATGGAAATTATTAAATTTAATATATTCAATAATTATTTCATATTTGATTTAATTTATTTAAGTCGTTTCTCAAAATATGGAGGCAAAATATGTAGTAAAAAATATAGTTTCCATATTTACATATAACTAATTTTAATTAATATAGTTTTCATATTTACATAGAATTAAATTTAATTAATAAATTATTTTCATTTTTATAAATTTATTTTATTTAAAAAAAAATCTCAAAATATGGTAGCAAAATATGTAGACAAAAATATAATTTTGTATATTTGCGTATAATTAATTTAATTAATAATTATTGTAGAATAAAAATATTTTTATTATTATTAATTTAATTAAAATTTTCTTAAAATGGTATCTCAAAATAGGGATGCGAAAATATGCAGACAAAAATTATTTTCCAAAATAATTTCTCAAAATATGGAGACAAAATATGTAGGCAAAAATATAATTTTTATATTTAGAAATAATTAATTTTAACTAATAAATTATTTCTAGTTAATAAATTATTAAAGGAATAAAAAATATTATTATTATTATTAATTTAATTAAGGATTCTTTAAATAATTCTAGCGAAATGGTTATATCTTCTCAATTAGGTATGATATATATAAGGTTAAATATAAATACATATTTTCTATTTATATTAATTTTTTAGATCAATCTGGACCATTCTTTCTCCTTAAAGACAAAGAACGACTAAGACTTATTTAGAGGGCTTATGTTCATCTTGTTGTGTATATATATATATATATAGAGAGAGAGAGAGAGAGAGACTAGCAGATTACTCGTGCTTGAAGGCACGGGTATGAAAAAATTTAACCTAACTTAATATTATTTATTTAATTTAATTTCTATAAATTAATATTTCGGTATTATTAATTTAATATCTGTATATTATTTCTATAATTTCATAAATTTAATGTTCATAGTTTCTTTATATTATATTTTCTCTTTCTATTATTACTAAATTTGATGATCCATATCTAACTTTTATAATTTCCGAAAATTTTGATGTTCATAATTTTTGCATATTATATTTTCTCTTTTAAATTATTTTTTAATTTTATTTTTATAAATTTAATATTTATGTATTATTACTAAATTTAAGTGCGATATATTATTTGTATAATTTCTATAAATTAAATGTCTATAATTTATGCATATTACATTTTTCTCTTTTATACTGTTTTTTAAATTTAATTTCAGTAAATCTAATGTTTCGATAGTATTACTAAATTTAATAAGCATATATTATTTCTATAATTTCCATGAAGTTAATGTCCATAATTTTCATATATTATATTTGTTCTTTTATATTATTTTATAATTTAATTTCAGTAAATTTAATGATTTTGCATTATTACTAAATTCGATTTTTATATATTATTTTTATAATGTTCGTAAATTAAAGTCCATAATTTTCATATATTATATTTTTTAATTTATATTATTTCTTAAATATAACTTTTATAAATTTTATATATTATTTCTATAATGTTCGTAAATTAAAGTTCATAATTTTCATATATTATATTTTTTAATTTATATTATTTTTTAAATACAACTTTTATAAATTTAATTTTTAGTATTATTAATAAATTTAATGCTATATTATTTCTGTAATTTTTGTTAAGAGTTCTGTTTATTATATTTTCTCTTTCATATTATTTTTAAAATTTAATTTCTATAAATATGATATTTTAACATTATTAATTATTAAAATCTAATGTTTCAATATTATTTATATTATTTCTATGAATTTAATGTCCATTACTTTCTTATATTATATTTGTTATTTTATATTATTTTTTAATTTAATTTCTCTAAATTTAATATTTTTGCATTATTACTAAATTTAATGTTACATTATTTTTATAATATTCATAAATTTAATGTTCATAAGTTTCGTAAATTATATTTTCTTTTTCATATTATTTTTTTAATTTAATTTCTATAAATTTAATATTTCTGTCTTACAACTAAATTTAATATTTATTATTTCTATAATTTTTTATAAATTTAATGTTCATAATTTCTGTATATTATATTTTTCTTTTATATTATTTTTAATTTAACTTTCGTAAATTTAATGCCAATAATTTTAATATATTATTCTTTTAATTAATTTTTTACTTTAATTTATGTAAATTTGGTATTTTAGTATTATTACTAAATTTAATATCCATATAATATTTCTATGGATTTATATATATAAAAAAATATATATTTTCTCCTCAATTATACAATAAATATATTTTCTCTCCTCAATTAGGTATGAGGTATATAAGTTAAAATATAAATATAGAGTTTATATTTATGTTTATTTTATAGATCAATCAGGACCGCTCTTTATGTGGGAGATAAATAACTGATATGATTTATTTAAAAAAAATTATGTAGTTTTATTTTATAGAGAGAGAGATAGAGGGAGAGAGAGAGAGAAGATTACTTAGAGAGAGCTTGATCACTTCAGAATTCTTAAGAATGCAGATATTATGGCCTTTTAGGTAATAGTATCCAGGTTTACAAAAACAGCTGAAACTTCCCGGGTTGTTCTTGCAAATGGCGTTGGCGTCACAGGGATTCTTGTTTGGATCTTTACACTCGTCAATATCTGTCAACAAATTCATATAATCAGGTTTACAATCCCTTCGTTATTTTGGGTATCAAATTAAGAAGCAGAATCTTTATACTAACCATGGCAGCCGGGGCTGAGATAGGGATTGCCCTCGTACCCATCCATGCACCTGCAAGTGTACCCTCCATGTCCATTGTCTGAATCATTACATACGCTATTTTGTTGGCAAGCATAATCATTGGACGCCCGTGTTTGTGCGCAACTCAAATTGCCAATGGCCCAGTCGAGCACCACCGGAACAGTGCCTTCAATCCTGTTCCGAAAACTTTTGTCGAGCAGGTCGCGTACACCGCCAAACCGGAACCTTGCCGCCTCTCCCACAAAGGAATAGCCACATGGGCTAAAAGACCAGATGTGCTTGCGGACATCCACGCTTCCAAGGTAAGTCTCGAACGCCTTGGTACCCTTGGGTATGGATTTCTAACAGCAACCAAGACCAGAACAATCGCCTTCAAGCACGTCGTCGCTACTGTCACACGACGATCCGCAGTACTTGGTGAAGTTTCTGTTGTGAGTCCCTTTTAACCTCACCAAAACGTTGCAGCCAATCACGGTTAACATATTCAAACGGGAGTAGCTGAAGGGCAGTGACTCTAAGTCGATCCAACGTGTGGATAAGTCTGGGAAATCACCGGTTCGTTTGTAACAACCGGAAGCAACCCAGTTCTTAATCCGTACTTCAGTGTCCGATATATCCGTCACCTCCAGATTAGTTGTACTGAGGAAGGCTTTGGGGGGAGACGAAGCTGTGCTGCAATTGATTTCCAACGTCGAGTCAAAAGCACAAGCTGAACCTATGCCGAATGGGTAAGGCACAGTTAGATTCCCGCATTTGCTCTCGCAGCGAGGCTTTGATAGGATGGTGTAATTGGTGATAGAACTGGCGGCGGCAGAATTCATCGCAAAAACTGCCGCTAGAATCCATAAGAGATTGAAGAACAACAGTGAATTTAGAAACATTTTTAGTTTGTTTCCTCTTGGCAAGCATTAAGGTAATGCATGCATGGCCCTTATATAGAGTTCCATTCAGCTAGTGCTTTCTCGGCTGTTAATTACTGGAATTCCTGCAAAAACGTGTATCGCATGTTTGACGCACAGAATTATTAAGGAATAAAAAATGACTATTCTATGAAACATGAAATTATATTTTATGAGAAAATGACTTGTTTTAATGGAACCTCACTATTTTAATTTAATGTTGGACATATTTAGTCCCTCCTAATTAAATTTAGATTCAATTTGACCCAAATTATAATAAATCTGTTAGTCAAAACTGATGGTCAATCGTTAGTGGAAAGATACTATAGTCATTTCGCATCCAAAGTCAGTCTCTTCTCTTGAACCTATATGGATTTTTTGCACCCTTATATTTTATTTTACAACTTCTAAAAATTCACATTTTTATTTTATATTTAAAAAAATAAGAGTTAAAATTTAGGATTTTTTGCTTACAAAATTAAAATTTCATTTTCAAATTTAACCCTAATATGCTAACGCCAAAGACTTTAGCATATTAAAATTTCATTTTCAAATTTAACCCTAATATGGATGGAATGGAATGGAATGGAATGGAAGAAGTAATGGAATGAGAGAAGGAATGAAATAGAATTATGAATGGAATCACTATTCCATTCTCTTGTTTGGTTGGTATAGAATGAAAGAAAGAATGCAATAGTGAAATATAATAAAATTTCCATTTTGCCTTTATAAAATTATTATTCCATTATCGTTTTGATTGATTATAATAAAATTTTATTATATTTCACTATTCTATTCATTTCTTCATTTTATTATATTTCATTATTCAGCTCAATTTTAAGTTTTTATTTTCTAATTTCTATTTATGTTCTCAATTTTCAGTTTTTATTCTTTAATTTCTGTTTTTATTCTCAATTTTCAATTTCTTTTTTCAATTTTCCGTTCTCTAATTTTCTATTTTTTGTTCTCAATTTTCAGTTTATGTTCTCAATTTTTTATTTTTGTTCTCAATTTTCTGTTTTTATTCTCAATTTTCGGTTTCCATTCTCAATTTTCTATTATCTAATTTTATGTTTTTGTTCTCAATTTTCTGTTTCTATTATCTAATTTTATATTTTTGTTCTCAATTTTCTGTTTTCGTTCTCAATTTTTCATTCTCTAATTTTATATTTTTTTTTCTCAATTTTCAACTTATGTTCTCAATTTTCTGTTTCTGTTCTCAATTTTCTGTTATCTAATTTTATATTTTTGTTCTCAATTTTTAGTTTATGTTCTCAATTTCCTGTTCTCTAATTTTCTGTTTTTGTTCTCAATTTTCAGTTTATGTTCTCAATTTTTTGTTTCTATTCTCAATTTTCAGTTTCTGTTCTCAATTTTCTGTTTCTATTCTCAATTATCAGTTTCTGTTCTCAATTTTTTAGTGCTGTTCTCAATTTTCTATTTCTACTCCCAACTTTCTGTTCTCTAATTTCAATTTATGTTCTCTAATTTCTATTTTTGTTCTCAATTTTCAAGGGCTTAATTATAAGGGTTATCATATAATTTAAGATATTGATTCCATTGGGTTGGAATCCCATTCCACCCTATCTCAAATGGAATCCTATTCCATCTAATTTCATTTCAATGGAATCACTTTTGTGATTCCATTGGAGAACCAAACAACGGAATAGGAATCGAGAGCTGAATGCGATTCCATTCCGCCCTCGATTTCATCCAACCAAACATGCCGTAAGGCTGCAAAATGCAATTTTGACGCACCGATACATCTTCCTTCGCCAAAACACCGACCACCACCACTCTGACGCCCAACCACCACCGAAACTCCAATGACGAATCACCACCACAGTCTCTCTCTCTCATCTTTCAGAACATAGGAAGAGAACAGGGAGAGAAATTTGGGTTCACCATCGCCGTAACCTGGGTTCGTTGTCGCAGTCGATGAGAGGTTGAAAATGAAGCTCTCTTGTTGTAGCAGTGTCACAACAAGCTGTCAGTACCTGCCAGAACCTAGTGCTAAAAAATATGAGATTAACCAATTTCAAGATAAATTTGATATTACTTAATCCTACTTACATGGAATTATATTTTATTTTTTCATAGGTCAAAAAATACAATAAGAAATGAGAGACCCCTATACTTCCCTAGCTTTATAGACATTGAGCCACTACTATATATCGACTTCCACCAGAGAGAGATGTGCTAGAGAAAGAGAGATGTGTTAGAGAGAGAGGAGAGAGTGAGACGTGTGTGTGAAAGAAATAGATTTGTAGAATAAAAGTGATTTATGGTGAAGATGAAAATATATGCATTTTTCTTGCGAAAAGCTTAGATGTTGTTTAGTTTGCGATATGAAAACAAGTTTGTTTGTTTTTTGAAATCTCACTTTCGTAGAAATTAATAGCAAGTCGTTTGTTGAAAACAGAAAATCAAAACTAAAAGACAACAAAAATAAAAAATAAAATAAAGCAAAAAAATGAAGAAACAGAAACAGAAACCCAACACAACTTAACCTCAATCCGACGTTAAAAAACACACACACATATATATATACACATATACATACGTGAAAACTTTGTTTGATATATGTATTTTTATTTTATTTTTTATTTATTTTTAAGAAATGAGCCACTAGGGCATATTATTTAAAAAAAAAAAAAAAGGATTACATCCTGAAACGAGGAAATCCTTGACGATCCTCCCGTAAGAACGAACTAACAAAAGGAGGTAAGGAACTCTCGGAATGAAAGTAAATAACACTACTAGTAGTGATATTGGCTAGACAGTCCGCCACAAAGTTACATTCACGATAGATGTGAGAAATAGAAATATCAAAAGATAAAAGGTAAAATCTAATGGTATTCCAAAGAACCGACACCGACCAAATTAGACAATCCTTCTTGATAGCTTGCACAAGCGCCAGAGAATGACTTTTCACAATAAGTGGATGGAAACCCAAAAGGAGAGCCCTTTGAATCCCAATGAATAAACCGTGTAACTCTGCAAGAAAGCTCGAATGAACCGAAAGAGTAGAAGAGAATGCAAAAAGCATCTTACCTCTGTGATCTCGAATAACCCCACCACAAGAAGCATGCAAAGTGGATCTTTTGAAAGCCCCATCTACATTAAGCTTGAAGTATCCCTCTGGAGGACGGGTCCAAACGCAAGGGATCGATCGACGAATTTGGATTGCTTTCAAAGGACAACCCAACAACGAAAGAGAATGGATCCCAATAGTGGAAGAAGCAATTTTAGCTAGAACTCGAAGATTAAGAGCAAAGACCCAAGAACGCACTTTGAACACGACCCAACCATGCGACATTGTCACCTTGTCATGAATAGCTCTATTCTAACTTAACCAAATCTCCCAGCAGATTAAAGATGGGACCAACATTCCAAGATTATGAAACTGAGAACTAGATCCTAGTCCACCAAAGAGTGAGCCTATGAAACAACGATTGATCCAAGCAAGGAATGTTAAAAAAGGCACTAAAAGTTTGTCAAATTTTGGTCGCCACTTCGCTCTCTACAAAAAGATGTTGCAAAGTTTCTTGGCCTCAGATCACACAGCAGCTACAACCCGAGGCAAGATTGACTCCCATTTTCATAAACAACAAGTCCACCGCCACACGATTCTGCATAAGTTTCCATAAAAATATTTTGATTTTTAGAGGAAGTTTGTGATCCCATAATACCGAGAGAAGACATCCCAAAGAACCCCCAACATGACCGTCCCCCGCTATCGCACGCCACACCGATGTAATGGAAAAATCACCGTTCTTGTTCGGCAGCCAAACAAGCCGATCAGACTCCGAAGAACACCGCAAATGAGAATTGCGTAAAAAATATTGTAGCTCGAGCTTAAGATCAGACAACAACTCTTCCTCACCACAGCTAATCTCTTTTGTCAACAAACATATGAATGTTAATGATTATTTCATTTCAATACCATAGTAATTTCAATCATATTATTATTACATTTTTTATAGGGTAAGTGTTTTTACTACTTATCTCCTTTGTCATTTTGCTTAAAATCACCATTATTTTTTTATTTATTTATTTTTTTTTTTTTTTTTTATCATTTGTAAAAAATCAGCCGACTTCAGTGATCCCCACCCACTCCTTCCTCGCCGGAGAACACCCCACATACCTCCTTCCTTTTCCTTCTCTCTCTCTATCTTTCTAGATTCGTCGCAGCGACGGATCTGGCCCGTCACGACGACGGATCTACTACAGATCCGTCGTCTTGATGAGCTGCAGTGTTCTCTGTCCTCCATTGACAATCTTTTGCAGCAACATAATGAGTTCATGAATTTATTCATCTTTATTCTTATTTCTTGTTGCATGTAACTAATATGGGATAATGACATTTTCGACCCTGACAAATGAACTTTATGTCAATTTGGATCTCCTTATTTGAAAGTGGATACATTGCCTATCTCACATATAACGACCCGGTTTTCCAGGGTCGTCACTAGGTTTCTCCCGAAGAGAAATAAAGCCAAAAAACAAATCACTCCACCACTCTGCTTCCACTGCGCCACTCTAATAAAATAATAATAATAATAATAATAATAATATATTTTCCCAATTTAAAATCTTAGCTTTTATACAAGGCCATTTAGTTTATAATCAAAAATATTTCAACCACTCACTCCCAACAATTGTCTTGACTGCCTCCATCATAAAACTCACGACTTCCTCTAACTCTACCTAACGCTAGTAGTGGACCCATCTCTAACTATGTATCTGAGACCAAATATTTTATCGGTGTACTGATTTCATAATAAAAATAATTTGTGAATCAAGTATAATTATCGAATATCACTTTTCAAATTATAATATAATATAACCGCATATCAAGCCGGAATAAAGTTCCACTGTCACCATTGCAATAAGATAATATATTTAAATCAATCAATCTAAACATTTCAACATATAATAAAATACCGCACTCATAATTCCCTACTAGTCATAGGATCATTTCATCTCACGATCGGGAGTTACGATGGTACCGTAACCTATACAACTGTGCCATCTAAGATGGATATCAGTGTCAGGGTCATTCAATATCTCTAATGGTAGGGGCAGCCACCCGCAGGATTTGCACTCCTGACAGGTCAACATATATCTACCCTGCAGGACTTGCCTGATAAGTAACAATATATATCAACATCTCGCAGGACATGCCCTCCTTACGAGAAGACAATTGTGGCATAGTCGGATAATAAAAATCACTTTCATATTTAGAAATTTACTTGATTCGCGTAATGTTATAAAATAATCAATTTTAATAAACCCATTTTTTCCCCATTTTTTGTACAAAAATATAATTGACAATTTACGTAGAATACAGTACACTCACCTCGATTTTCGCGCTACCAAAAATATTGTCGTCGAAATACTATGTGAGTGGCATCGCCTGTGAATCTAACCACCAAAATGCCTAAATTAAGAATTTATATAAAATAAATCTAATATACAATACGTGAAATACATACCACTAAAGTGAAATTTTCCTATTCCCAAATGTTCTTGATTATATTAAAAATAAACGCCCTATTCTCTCAATCCAGTATTAATTTTACAACTAAATTATTATCGTTAAATTTATAAAATTTATCCATTAATGACTTAATATACAGGTAAATGTTAACTGGATATTAACAACATCGCTAGGCAATAAAATACCAAAATATTATTGTAATAAAATTTATAATTTATAGCTAAATTAAGTTATTCACAATTTAACTATTTTTTTTATTTGTAATATAAATAAAATATGATTTTTTTTTTCTTTTTACTTTTAGCCTAAGAATTTGCGTGTGTAGAGAGGAATAGGAAAGAGTAGGAAAAAAAACAAGGAAAGTCAAATTATGAAGACATGCATGGACTCCATATTTTCACACTTCCACAGCCTCCCACTTTTTTTCTTTTATATTAAATTGCCATGTGTCATCTTTACTAATTCTAATCATTCCATCGTTAGATTTTGTTTCCATCGGTAACGAATTCTATCCATTTTTTTTTTAATATTTTTTTTTATTTATATTAATTATTTTTTTTAAAAAAAATTTAATTTTATCTTTAAATTTTTAAAAATCAAAATCAAAATTAATATATTAGTCTCTAAAATTTTTAAAGTAAAATTTAAATAATATATTGAACCTCATTATTTTTTTAAATGTTCTAAAATGTAAATAAAAATATATAGATGCAGAAAATCGGATTTTACATCACATTTCAATTTCGCTTCAATTTCACTCTCGGCTAACGTTGTGAATAGAATTGGACGGAAAACAGGCATGTTTTGTAATGGTAAGGGTAAATGTGTAAATTCGCTATTCTTTTGTTGAATTGTGAGCACATTCCCTCCGTCGCAGATCCAGCCGCCTATCCCTCACTCTCGCTTCTCCTATCGCCTCTCTCTCTATCTCTCTCTCTCTCTCGCTTCTCACTCTCTGCCTTCCAGTTTGCAAGCTACCGCATCGCCATCACCCTAAACCCCTCTTCCTCGCTTCCTCCGCCACCACCGTGCCATACCGCCTCGCCACCGCCACGCTCAGGTGCGCTCTCTCTCTCTCTCCCCCTCTCTACGCTTCGCCGTCTGTCTCGCCTGCTTCAACCTCGGTGAAGCACACGCCTCACCGTCGCTCCGCGTCGCTCTCCGTCACGCCGCGCCTCGCCAACATCGCGGTGGCCAATTGGAACCTCAATCGGCCAGATCTGGCCAATTGGAACCGAGATCTGGCAGCCGTCGTCGAGGGAGGGAGGAACCGAGATTGACGTCGACGGAGAGGTAGATCTGAGCACGATGGTGTGACGGTTGGCGAGTGTTCAGCGGCGATGGTGATGGTGGACAGAGGCATGGTGGCGCCGCGACGTGGTGAGGCGCGACGGCGACGACGACGACGGCTTCTTCCGATCCAGGTACGTATCTCTCTCCCTTCTTCCGATCCGCTTCTCCGCGGTTCTGCCACCATCGATTTCACTGGATGGGTTCGAATCGTTGTCGGTAGAGATGGGAAGGAGCCTCAAGGGTGTCATTTTTCCAAAGAAGAAATTGGAAATTGAACAAAGAAAATGGAGAATTTGAAACTGAATTTATTGTCCAATCTCTATTTTCTTTCCAGTTTTCATGATACAAGTCTCAACATATAGTTGTTTCCCATATCAATTCAAGCTGTTAAAGTGTTAATCTCTCATTGATTTTGATCTTGAATCAGTATTTTAGCATTTTGGTGGGTTTTCTTAACCTCTTCTTACTATTGAATCTTCACTTGGCACGAACTGTATCCAAAAGGAAAGCAATAACTCTCTGCTGAAAAAAATTCCTTATGTAAATATAGAATACAAATGCTTATGAGTATAAATTAGAAAAGTTTGAGTGAAGAGAAACTAGGATTTTGGGTTATTGTGGTCAGGAAAATTGAAGCAATCCTTGATTTTGATAATGGAGTTGAACATGCTGAAACACCTGACAGAACATGGTTTCATATATTTGATAGAGCAACAAGGAATCTTGTAAAAACTATGTTATGTTTGTAATTTAGTCAGCTTCGATTTTTTTATTTTTTATTTTTTTTAAGAAGCAGGCAATTTATTAAAAAGAAAAGGTATTAGATCTTGATGTGGGGGGTATCCCTTACTATATCACGGAGCCACAAATTAACGGAAGACGGCAGCTCGTGCTCGTCACGAAACTAATATTGTTTGGAGCAAGAATATTAGCTAAGGCATCCGCCACAAAATTACATTCATTGGGGACCATCTTGGTCGGTTTTGCTTTGCTTTCTATTCTCCTCTGCAGGTTACAACTAGTTTCCTTGTTGAAATGCATGGTTTATTTTAGGGGCCTCAACATGCCATCCAGTTGGGTCTCTTTCCGCTTGTTATCAAGTGTGTTTGTTATCAAGTGTGATTCGAAGAGGTTTACTATGATCAATGTATATGTTAGAAAACAGGTTTGATGGTTAATTTCTATTTTTTTATATGTATTATTCTATTTTTTTAAGACCTCATATATTGTATTGTTTTTTTAAGAACCTGTTGTATTGTTTTGGTTGTTTATCAGAATCTAATGTATTTTATTGTTTTTATAGCAATTATTGTATTGTTCTGATTATTTACGAGGACCTGATGTATTGTATTTATTTTTTTTAAGACTTGTTGTATTGTTTTGTTTTTTTAGAACATGATGTATTGTTTGTGTTTTCTAAAATACAAAAAATGTTTTGTCAGGGAAGTTTTTTTTTTTTTTTTTCGTTGGAGTATATTATTCTATTTTTTTTTTTATATTTCAAAAATACAAAAAATGTTTGGCTGATCAGTATTGGAATCAATCAATATAGTGTTTGAATACACTAATTCATGTAATTATGATCAATAAAATGTTTTAATTGTTTTGCATTACATAGAGTGAAAATGAAGAATAAACAATAAATATACGGATAGGAAGAGTATTTATAATTATTGAGCGGGAAGAATCAACATAAATGGGTAGGAAATGATTTGGAATGAAAATGACAAAAATATTCCTTACATAAAGTTGACTAAGGTCCAAATTATGTTTTTTCTAGTGGAAATATTATTGTATATAGGGATAATAGGTGGGATGTCCTATATTTAACTTCTAATTGGTCAAAACTCTTAGAGGCATTAAAAACTTTTGATATTTTGATTTAGTTTCATATGTTTTAAAAATGTGAAAATTTTGCACATATAATAGTCACGCGTCAGTTACATGTAATTATTTTGTGTGTAATATTACTGTATTAGTTGCAAACAATTTTATTTATTTATTTTTTTTTTTTTTTACATGTAACAATTTTGTATGTAAAAAATTTGTTTGATGTCACAAAATATATATAATTAGTTAAAAGTAACTAATTAAATACAACTTTTTAGTTACATATCTCTGATATTTAATTAAAAAGTTTGATATTTTTTAGTTACATGTACCAATAATGTGTAATTTTTTAGTTACATATCTCTAATATGTAACTAAAAAGTTTGATTTTTTCAGTTACATGTTTCAATAATATGTAATTTTTTAGTTACATGTCTCTGATATATAACTAAAAAATTTGGTATTTTTTCAGTTACGTTACGAAATATTACACACATATATGTAATTGTAACATGTAACTAAAGTACATGTAACCAAAAATATCTAAATATGTGTAAAAAATAACAATTATGAAATTGTAACTATCATTAGTTACATGTAACAAAATTCATTATAAAAATCCAATCTACTCACTAAGGGCTCCCTACAATTTCTACAATTTTTCTACAATTCCTACAATGCGGGATTAAAACAAAAGTGAAATATAATTTAAAGGATTCAATCAAAACCTAATAAGATAAAAGGATTTTTCACCAATTATACTTTAAAAATGAGACTTTTCACCAATTTTTCCTTGTATATATGTATTATGTATTTTATTTATTCTGAACACTAACCAAATATTGGAATAGAAATGGTTAATTCAAATACCACTCCTGATCCCTTTTGACACCAAACATATGAATACTAATGACCATTCCATTCGAATACCATAATAATTCTAATTCTATTGTCACTGAATTTTATTCCAGATTTAGATTTTTACCATTTATCTCCCCATTCATTTTGTTTAAAATCACAATTTTTTCTATCATTTGGTAAAAATGGTAAATTACTATGACTAAGTTTGTACAAAAAGATACAAATGTCCTTTTGTTAATTTTTTCTTTTTTAATTTACCCCCTAAATTTTTTCAAATTAATTGTTTCAAGATGTACTAATTATGTGACTAAAATGATGAAGGATAAACCATGATTTTTCAAATAATGAAGAAGACTTCAACCATGGGATTTAATACTTATAAAATGACTCCCCACGAGATATTATCTTAGACTTCCTTTGTCCTTTTTAAATGTTGCGCTGACATTTCATGTAGTATAAACATCTATTTTTTATCGTATTTATCGTTTTCCGATTCGATAATAATCTGTTACCCAATAAATTAAATTTATATCTAATAATTTGTCTCGTTTTTTTATTGTATTATTGTATAAATATCCGTTTCGATAATTTTAGCCGTAGTGCGGTGGCCAACGAAGTGTGAACTCTAATTAATTATAGTAGTCATTTTTCGTGCAAAAGTTAGGCTAGATTTTAGACTACCCATATTGACATGTCTCATTTGGAAAGACAAAAGTTAACGATGACCGGACACCAAGACATATATTATTATATTATCGAGGGGAACTTATCTTACTTATTTTCCTGTATTTCTGCTGACATTTTATCAATTTTTAAAATTATCAGTGAAAGACAAATTGATATATTTATCCTTACTTTAAAATGAATTAAAATATAGGCAAATTCCAACTTAACAATGGGCAGTTCAACGTGATCATCAACGCGTGACCCTGAGATGTGGATCATCCAAGGCACATTAACATGGCGTATTTTTTTTATATTTCAAAAATACAAAAAATGTTTAGCCGATCAGAGTTGGAATCGATCAATATAGTGTTTGAATACACTAATTCATGTAATTATGATCAATAAAATGTTTTAATTGTTCTGTATTGCATAGGGTGAAAATGAAGAATAAACAATAAATATATAGGTAGGAAGAGTATTTATAATAATTGAGCGGGAAAGATTAACATAAATGGGTAGGAAATGATTTGGAATGAAAATGACAAAAATGTCTCTTACATAATGTTGACTGTCAAGTTTGACTTAACAGATTTTAGGCTAAGATCCAAATTGAAGTAAAATGTGAGGTAGTTAATGTGTACACTTTCAAATACGGGAATTCATATTGACACAAAATTCATTTATCAGGGTAAAAAATATCATTATTCCAACTAATAATTATAATACGAATTTATTCACCAAAGTTTTCTCTACAATTCATGCAATGTCTGCATATGTGCAACTAAAACTCAAGTAAAATATAACTTAAGTGAGTAAATTAAAACTTATATCTTAAGTGAGATTTTTTTTTAAATTACATCTATTATTTGGGATGAATGTAATTGTTTAAAAAATTAAATGTAAAAAATATATTTCTAAAAATAGGGGTAATATTAAATTTCTAAAAAAATTAAAAGAATAAAAAATTAATTTTTGAAAAACATTCATTTTTTTTATAAAATAAAATATGAAATTGAGGAGTACTTATAAAATAATAGAGGAGATAATTACAATGATATTGATAAAACTTATTGACTACTTATAAAGTTTACAAGTAATAAAAAAGATTTTTGTTATTATATTGAAAAGAATTCTAACCGTGGGATTGACTACTTACAAAATTAACTTTTGTCTTTTCAAATGACATATGTCAATTAACTCAGATGGAGATGTGAATTACCTTTTGTTTTCAAATGAGATTTGTCAATATTGGTGGCCTGGAAGCCCAACTTTGCAACTTGGAAGCCAAACTTCGCAGCCTCCACACGGGTATCAAGATAGCTTTATCATGGAAAATATCAAGAGTGGTGGTGAAAATAGACTCAACAGAAACCATAAACTCATTCGAAGATTGTCAGGAGACGCATAAACTTAAACCATGAGTGGAGGATTGCAAGAGATTTTTGAAAAATGGCAACTACGGCCATGTTTGATAACTGTTTCCATCCCAAAATTTTTCATTCCATTCTCAGATTTTTTAGATTTCTATTTTGGCATAACGTTTGGTAAACCTTTTTTCGTTCCCATTCTCATTCTAAAATCAATAATCATTCCTATTTTTTCTTAAGAAGTGATAAACAAAAAAAAAAATTATTTTCACCTATTCTCATCCCAAAAAAAAGACGCGCCTGGTATTTTTAAAATTGTTAATGAAGTTTGGGTTTCAAATTCTGTAATCCTCTTTTTTCTCTCTCTTTTTTTCTTCATTTTTCTTCTTCTTCGTCAACATTGTTCTGCTCATGGCTGGACCTGCTCGTCGTCCTCTTCCTTCTCCTCTTCCTGCTCTTGATTTCGATTTCAATTCTACTCTCGATTTCAATTTCAAACTAGCTTCCTAGAAGCTTAACAAGTATAAGGATCTCGACGTCAATGACCAAATCGAGGAGGTTATGCTGAAGTTGGAGAAATTCAAGAACATCGGAAACCTCGAAGACTATTGCGAGCTTAAGAAGATTGTCACCAAGCTCAAGCTCAAGATCCCCTTGAAACACACGGGCGATTCTGATGAGAAATACCCAAATCGAAGCCAGCAATCGTATCTCTCGTCAAAAAGCAAAGACGCCATTGACGCCAAGCTGTTCGACAAAATTCCTCAGTCACACAAGAGCACCATCTTCGATTTCGATTTTGCAAATCGATTTCGTCATCGATTTAGGGTTTCAACGTCGATTTCGATTTAGGGTTTCGATTTGAAGATCATGATTTATAGATCATTATAGTGTAAAAAATCATTGAACAATAATCGCAATTAGGAGAAATTGTAGGTTTCGTTTTCAGTTTCATTAGTAGTTTACTACTACATTTTGTTTTGCATTTTTAGGTATGACAACATGTATGGAAAATGTAGATTTATTAATAGAGGCAATTTTTGTCCTCAAATTTCCATTAGGACCAATAGGTGCAATATAGTGACAGAATTTTGAAAAACGGACACCATGGTCAGAATTAAAGCATCGAAATAGTCTAGGAACCGGTCAAGAACTGGCAAAAAAAGTTGTGAATCGGT
This sequence comes from Eucommia ulmoides, assembly GCA_016647705.1. Taxonomy (NCBI): domain Eukaryota; kingdom Viridiplantae; phylum Streptophyta; class Magnoliopsida; order Garryales; family Eucommiaceae; genus Eucommia; species Eucommia ulmoides. Next base: position 1,156,318 of record CM028340.1, read on the forward strand.
CTAATGAAGATAGCAGAAAATCGGTCTACACGTGAAGAAGATATGTAGTGCATGAATCTAGAGCTATCGTCTTCAAGCCATGATTGAGGGTGCGTTTGTTGGCGAAAATTTTTGTGTGATATGTGGTTGGCATCATCTCTCAAAGAAAGTTTGTATATGTTCTTGGATTTGCAATCCAAGCTCAAAATAGTTGGAAAAAAAATGATTTTATCGGCGAATTGAAAAAAATTCTAGACAAACCTTTGAGCAACACTTGGAGGTTCGTTAGAGTTCCGATTGTGGGGATTTTAATGGCCTTAGAATCGTTTTAGAAACATTTCCAGATATGTGATCAAAAAATAATTTGGAGCACTAGAAGTTGAAGAAAACGAGATGAACAAAGCAGAAGCATAAGAGGAAAAATATTACAGATCTGAAAAAAAGAAAAGAAAAGAAAAGAAAAAAAAGGACTTGGATCTTGAAGAAGCTCTGATACCAAGTTAAATAATATGAGAGAAAATATATTTTCTTATTATTCGTCACTTTAACATATCTCTGAACAATTATACCTATATATATACAACCGAAGATCAAAAAATCTTGAGCAATAAATCAGAATCTTGAGTAATGAGGATGGAGGAAAAGAGAGGCTGAGCATGACTAAGCATTAATGACGGTGGTCTTGAAGGAACTGAAGACTGGAGTGAGCTAGAGTAGTTGGAGAGTAGGCTAGAGTGAGTTTGGGTAGTTAGAGTAACTGTTATCTTTAACATAGACCTTAAGCCATTATTGCCGATTTCCACACACACACACACACACAGAGCGAGGTGTGTGTGTGTGAGAGATATATTTGTAGAATAAAAGTGATTTATGGAGAATATGGAAAAACTGTTAGATAAAAATAATTTTATACTATTTTAAGTCTGATTATTTATATAATTTAAATATTGATTGACATATGTTCATATATCAATACGTTATTCCTAGTGAGAAGATGAACGTGAAATATTGATTTGTCAAAAATCATTGTGATGTGAATAAGAAATTGTCTTTTAATATAATCCTATGAAATTGATTGAAGTATGTATAATGAGTAATGTCACATTGGTTAATTAAAAACACTTAAATCACTTTATAATCCATTTTGGATTGCGGAACCCAAGTCGAATCATAGGTCGTGGGTTTGGATTTAGACTTTGGTTGATCCAAGCAGAGATAATTCTTTCTAGAATGTTTTTTAAATTGATTCTAACAATTTTCCTAACAAAATTAGATCTGTCTTTTCATATTTGTAATTTAATACTAATATATAAAATTGGAAGGAGAGAGAAGTTTTCAATGAGGTTTGAGAATAACTCATTCAAGCCTTTTGATAAATTTTCATTTTGTTTTTCATTTTTTTCCATTAATTATTACCACCTCTTCCTAAATTTTTATGTTTTTTTTTTCTTTTAAGCCTTTTAAAAATTTCACAAAAAAAAAATAAAAAATAAAAAATAATATTAAAATCTATAATTATTTTAATTTCAAAAAATAGTTATAATTACAAATAGAAAATCTACAAGCCTAATGTTTTTTTAACCAAGTGAAAGTATAAGCAAATAAAATCTTATATGAAAACTTCACCAAATAATTAAAAAAAAAAACTAAATTAAATAACTTATATATGAAGTGTAATGAAGTGTAATTAATTTTAGAGTAATTTTAAATTTAAAAATTTCAGCAGTAAGTACTTTTTAAGTATTCAAAAAACTATCGTTTGATCCTGAAGAGGAAAGCAAAAAAAGTTAGAATAGAAAATGTATTACATAAATGAACAATTTTTAATTTTCATAATAATTTTAAATTCTAAAAAAATTAGCATGAAGTACTTTTTAAATATTTAAAAAATGTAGCAACAATTATTTGATCCCAAAAGTATAAAAAAAATTATAAATATATTTACATAAACAGAATTTAAAAACCAAAATTGTAATTCTTTTAAGAGGGTTATAAGAGTAATTTTTTATTAGATAATTTTAATTAATTTTTTAATAATATAGTATCAAGGATAAATATGTAATTTTATATTTAATATCAAAAGAAATGAGGATCGGAGATATTTTTTAAATAATAGGGGATATTATTGTAAATTTTTTAATGATAATGACTAAAACCTTCACTGAAATTTATCCATATTTTAATTGAAGATTGTTTTCATTATAATTAATTATATGTAACCTTAGCTCTTCATCTCCCTCTCCCTCTCCAATTATTTAATAAAATAAAATTATCTCTCTCCATCAATTAGTTACATATAACTTTTAAACAATATTAAAAAAAGACCTATTAGTTTATTTTAAAACTATTATTTAAAGAAAATAGAAAATTTAAAAAATCATGTAGAGATTATTTACATATTATATACTATTTTCTAAAAATAAATGTGACTGATGAAAAATAATTATTTCACAGGTTGACATTATTTGTTTTTTAGCTTATAATTTTATTTTTATTTTTCAGTATTAACTTTTTTTTTTTTTTTTTTTTTTCACATTTTCATAAGATAAATTAAATATAAAATTAAACGATCAATTGTTGCACATGTAATATTCAAAAAAAAAAAAAATACATACTGATATAATTTTTTCTAGACTTCCATATTATGTGGGTCTAAAATTAGTTCATTTTTAACAAAGAGTTACATGAGGTTAATTTTTAGTGATTTTAAAGTGTTCTTAGTGGCTTTAAAGTGAGACTTTTGATGTGTTTGACGTTACTCATTTGTGTACTCTATAAATAGAGAAACTTGTATTATCATTTAAGCATAAAACTTATGACATCTTGCACTACACATACGCTTTTAGTTTATCTTATAAGTTTATTCTTGAGAAAGAATTCAACACTTGTTTTATTTGTCTGATCCTTTGACTTCGATTGCTAGTATTGAAGGATTGTGATCATTATATCCTGAGAAGCAAACATTTGAGTAACCGTAACACCTAAGCGGAGTCGAAATTTGCTATAAGAAAATATCGTTAAATGAAGCCTCAATCGGTATAAATTTATGAGATTATCATCGATAAAGGATTGTAAGTATAATTTTATTTATTTACTAATTTCATGTATTTTAATTTATAATTGAATAATATAATTTTGTAATGTTTGTAAATGTTCTAAAATATTCACTGCCATATATTTTACATTGTAAAATATTTATTATCGCATGTATGCATTTTAGAATATTTGTTAATTATTCTACATGTTGTAATATTTAATATAAGTTACATTCAATAACAAATTTCACTAAGAGTTGAATTTTTTTTATTATTTATGAGTATTATTTCATTGTGTACATGTGTGTGTATATATATTGAAAATCTTTATTGAAAATATTATTAATTAATATTTGATTATATTAATTAAAATTAATATTTTTTTCATTATGTCCAACAAAAACAATATGTCAAACACAACTTAACCTCAATCCAATGTTAAAAAAAAAAAACATATATACAATAGGTTGCAATAATATCCATATTTACCTCTTTTCTGGGTTTTCATTTAGTTTATGTTTGTATTCTCAAATATATATATATATATATATATATATATATTTATATATATATATATATTTTCAAGTGAAAACATTATTGTATATATGTATTATGTACTTAATTTATTTCGAATACTAACCAAATATTGGAATAGAAATTGTCAATTCCAATACCACTCCTGATCCCTTTTAGCACCAAACATATAAATACTAATGACCATTCTATACCATTCCATTCGAATACCATAATAATTCCAATTCTATGGTCATTGCATTTTATTCCAGATTTAGGTTTTTACCATTTATCTCCCTATTCATATTGTTTAAAATCACAATTTTTTCTGTCATTTGTTAAAAATCATCAATTAGTTGTTTGTACAAAAAGATACTCTAAAATGATTCCAGCTAAATAATGATTTAGCAGGAGGAAAAAGGCAAGGTTATGAAAGATCTGCTGAAAAAGGATTGGGGTTTTGAACTAGTCTGAAGCTTGTCAAAAGACATGTGACAGTTTGGGTTCTATATATTTATAAACAAATTTGATTCTGTTGGTATTGAAAAATGGATTGACCAATAGTATGGTTTGATCAGTGTCCACATGAAGAATTGTTGGTGATCTGAAGATTGTCTCTGGTGAATCTGGATTCTTTAAGGTTTCTAGTCCTTGAATCTACACTTGACCGAGCTGAGATGACGTTGTTTGCCCTAGCCTTCAAGTCAATACCTGCACACAGGACTTGCCGGGGTTGGCCTGACTTGTCCCCTCCGGCGTGAGAATAAGAGCTCGGGGGAAGAATTTAAAAATACTTTGAATATTCTAAAAGCGGTTACCTTTTTCAACCTCTGAAAACACTGGTCACAACTTTCCTTTTATAGGCACGAACTTAATTAGCGTTTAGGTGATTAAGACCTTAAGCTCGGTTATTAACCTTAATACGGCACGTGGGGGAAAAAAGGCGCGTGAAGGAATTAAAGCTATAGGCCTGAGCCTTTGAATGTTGATGGAGAAGTTCATGGGCCGTGCCATTAAGATTAATGAACTAGCCTGGACACTGGTACGGGCACCGAGGTGATCCTATCGACCTGAGCCACGTCGATTATATCCTTCACAATTGTAGGAAATTAATAGTCAGCGATCGTCCATCCTACGTGATTACCGACCTGATGAGGTGCCGGGCTAATGAGACACCGGGTTGATCACTAATGAGACACCAAGGTTGATCAAACCATTTGATGATGTGTCCTCTGTTGATCTACGTGGCAGGTCTAAGTGGAATAACTCGGAGACTGGTTGATTTTTACCTATATCAGATTTGATTAACCCATCAGTTTGGGTTCAATTTCCATCTCTCGAAGCTAAAAATATAATAAAGGTATAAGTATGGGTTTCATAATGCATTTGGCGGCAAGTAACTGTATCGAGCGTGTGGATTGAAAGAATATTTGTCAAAATTGGGGATTAATCCGGGCTAATGAGACACCGGATTGATCACTAATGAGACACCGGGTTGATCAAAGCATTTGATGATGTGTCCTCTGTTGGTCTATGCGGCAAGTCTAAGTGAAATAATTCGGAGACCGATTGATTTTTACCTATATCAAATTTGAATTTGATTAATTGATCAGTTTGGGTTCAATTTTTTCCTATCTATCGCAGCTAAAAATATAATAATGCATTTGTCGGCAGGTACCTGTATCGAGCGTGTGGATTGAAAGAATATTTGTCAAAAATTGGGGATTAATTAATGCATGTAACGATACGGTCGTCAAGCCTGTAATGGACCAGGTGGCTCCTTTAGGTTTCCATATTTACCCATTATAGAGACCCACCAACAAATAGTCCATTTTAGAATTTAGAGACCCACCAACAAATTAAAATAAATAATAAATTTAATTTATGAGTGTCCTGTCCCCTAATATTTGACTCATTTTTTTGGGTCATGGTGGCTGGGATCTAGGATCTGAACAACCAACAGAGAAGATTAGCCATTAGATAGACACATAAATATCAAAACAATCATTACGTCATAATCGATTTGGTGACGAGGTATTCTGATTTCTATCCAGACCAGGTCTGAAACCGTACAAACTCATAAATTCACCATGTTATCATTTTCCGACGATATCACCAACAAATTAAGATAAATAAATTAATTTCTGGGTGTCATGTCCCCTAGAATTTTACTTAGTTTTTGGGGTCATGGTGGTTGGGATTTGAAGGAGTCTGCCTTCACTAACTTCATTCACAATTAATCTTAATTAAGAACAAGTTAAAAATTAAAATTATATTAAATTATAAGTAAAAAATTATCTTAGACTTTATATATAGCGAATAAGGTGACGTGGAATTCGAGAGAGAAATACGTAATTGTCTTATTCGTAACACAATTGGATATTATGACAGAATATTTATAACAACATATGTTATAATATCTATCAATATGTAGGTAAATTTCTTGGTCCGTGGGGTCATTGCTGACTTTTACTTCCAAATTAGACATGTCAATATAGGCAGTAGTCTAGCTTTTCCACGAGAAAGACTACTACAATTAATTGTAGTTCACACTTAATTAACCATGACTTAAAAAATAATACTAAATTAATAATAATAAAAAAATAGAATTACAAAAATATTTTACTTTTAATTCTATTTTTTAGACTTTATGAAAACACGAATATTCTAAATAGTGTGGCATCGCCAATTGCCGTCGTTGGCCACCACACTTCGCCTATAATTGGCAAAACATGTATTTACACGATAGACGACAAGAAATTGATGTAAAATATACTAATAAATATTAATAAACATTTCCTAAAATATATTCAATGCTCAACCATTATTCAAGTTTATTGATATCGTTTTGCATTTGTTTATATATAAAACTTCATTAATTGTTGAATAACGTTATTGTAAATTATATTTCTAAAATATTTTTGTTGTTGTCGTACAAGAGTAAAGTGAATGAAAAAAATCATATACTAATTTAGTATATGGATTATGGAATTATTGGTAGTTATTTTAAACCTTTTATATTTTGTGGTTGTTCATGGGAATATTGTTTGGAAAGTTCTATTGTATTGTTATTTTTTTTGTTTTATTCCATTGTATTGGTGGTTTTTTATTTTTTTTCTTTTGTTTATTTTGTTTTTCTTGAAATTATATAATTTTCTTATGTTTTATTCTTTTATAAATTGTGTTAAGAGGCTTTTAATGTGTAATGGGTTAAACACGTCTTTATTGTGACATGATATCTATTGTGTAGTGTCAATATTTCATGTTATCGAGTACACCATAACTTATTGTGTCATTTTGTGTTGCGTCAACTTGATAAGTTTTATATTATTTATTTATTGGGATAATTACATTTTATCCCCTGTAATTAGGATGTTTTGCACTTTGCCCCTGTAGTATTTTCATCACTATTTTGCCCCTTGTATTTAGACCTTTTTGCACCTTATTACTTGATGTAGGCATAACCACAAGAGGCAAAGTGCTGAGGAGGGGGATAAAGTGCAATAAAGGTCTAACCATAAGGGGCAAAGTGGTAATACGAATACCATAGGAGACAAAGTGCAAAACAGTCTAATCATAAGGGGATAAAGTGTAATTAACCCTTATTTATTTTATAGGCAAGTTTTGTATTATTGTGTAATACGATAAATTATCATGTCAACCCGATAAATTTCTTGTCATGTTTGAAGATAACTTATCATGTTATGTTCGTGTTACGTGTTATCATCTTTGTGTCAGACCATGAGCAGTACAAAACACAACTCGATGACACGATTTGCTAGTCCTAACTCTGGCCACCGTTGGTCGTCGTGCACCAAAAATCTGGTCACCGATTTTTTTTTAGTTACATTCAACTAATTTTTTAATAATATATTTTTAATATACTTTTTAATTACATTTAACTAATTTTTTAGTCACATATTTTTAATATACTTTTTAATTACATTCAACTAATTTTTCAGTTGTCGGTCGCTAAAAAATTACATGAATATAACTAAAAAATATACTAGAATATAACTAAAATTACAATTAAAAAACATAACTGGAAAATACATTAAAGAAATACTTACATGTAACTAAAAAAATTCCGGCGGCCAGTGGTTGGACCTCAGTCCTAACTCTGGCCACCGTTGCTCGTTGTGCACCAAAAATCTAGTCACCGATTTTTTTTTAATTACAACTAATTTTTTAGTAACATATTCTTAATTTACTTTTTAATTACATTCAACTAATGTTTTAGTAACATATTTTTAATAAACTTTTAAATTACATTCAACTAAATTTTCAGTTGTCGATCGCTGAAAAATTACATGAATGTAACTAAAAAATATACTTGAATATAACTAAAAATACAATTAAAAACCATAATTGAAAATACATTAAAGAAATACTTATATGTAACTAAAAAAATTCTTGTGGCCAGTGGCTGGACCTCAACTACTGGAGGCTGGACCTCAACTACTGGAGGCTTGAGGTCCGACGGTGGATGGTGAAAAATGGTGGCACCGTCGGCCGACTGTACAAACTTTAATTAGGAGCATTTGATTGGATATATTAGGGAATATTGACTATAGAACTAAAAGACAAGGCAAAATATAATTAAAGGATTTATATTAAACTTAAAAATTAAAATAGGATAAATTATGGATTACATTATCTAATTGGGACTATTGATCAATTATCACTTAATAATATCTCAAACATTCTCTTTTAACATAATAATTTTTATTTTATTTTGCTATTTTTAATATCTCTTTTTTCTTTTCTTTTTTATTCCATTTTTTTTAAAATTTATTTTGTTTTACTTTTTTTTTTTCCCCGCATGGTGTTATAGAAAATAAAAAGACAATCAAAATTAAAAACCTAAAAAATATAAATTGTTACAAGGTGGCAATTAAAAAGGTATGATATCAAATGGAGTAACTCATTTGAATTAGATGATGGCGTGGGCACTCTCAAGGAATTAACACAAGACAAGAATTTAACAAAAATTTAAAAACGAAAAAGAAAAAAATAATTTTCCATTACACTTTTTTTTTTTTCAGCATTTTATTTTGTAGGTTCTTGTTTTTAATTTTTTATTTATTTAAACACTATGAAAAAATTTAAAAAATTCATAATAAAAAATTTAAAAAATAGGGAGAAATTAGAAAACTTTAAAAATAATTACAACAAAAATCTCCAAATATTGCATTGCATATGTATTTTTGTTAATAAAATGTGTTAAGGAATGTCTCAGATAGCTGTATTGAAATAATAAGGGGTATCTCAAGTATCATTCAATTTATAGTTGGTGTCCTCGTTATAAGCTAGCTGTCGTATTCCGACCATCGGTCACTAGAGTGGGGGTATGTGATCCTCAGTCGTTGCTACCTGTTATCGCACTCCAACCATTGTTGTTGGAGTGCAGCCACTGATCACTAGAGCTCTGTTGTCTGCTGAAGGTGTCAACTAATCGCCAATTGTCGGGCCTCCGCTATCGGTGGTCGACTACCACTGACCACCACTACCAATCACTACATCCAATACAAATTTCATATATAGTCAACGTTAAATTGATAGATTCTATCTAGTCAATATTAACTGAAAGACTAAAAATTATTAAAAGGATTTTTAAAAAATGAGATTAAAATTGGTAAAGGGCTATTAATATATTTCTAATTTTGTTTAGAGTTTCCTGTTGTGATTAGGGTTTTCTATATCATTTTTTTATTTTTATTATAAATAGAGGGAGAGGTCAACAAAATAGTTAAGTTGTCTCATTCTTTATGATCTATATACCAAAGAGCAAAACTAAGCCAAATGATGGTAGAGAGAGATGCTCTCTCTTGTGAAGCGTGCTAGAGCAATTTGAAATCTTTAGTTCTAGTGTAGGCACCGTATTCCAGCATCCTCACCGTTGAAGTTCGCTCAGGCATCGCCGTGTCCACCGTTTTTAGGAAGAAGATCGAAGATCAGGGGATCTAAGCTAATCAATGTTGTAGTTGGAGATCATTGACGACGCCTCTACGTCGCCGTCTCCGATCTATCTATATTGGCCCAACTCCTTATTATCGCCTTTACGATTCTCGTGGGCGTTACCATCTACACCGTTGCACCTCTAGAGTCTCTCATCTCCAATTTCTTACTTCTCTTATGTTTATTTCGATCGTCGCTGGATTTCATTGTTTGTGGTCATCCTTCGCTGTCCTGAAATAGATTTCGCTTGAACAACAAATTAGGGTTTCAAGCTCCGTCTGTAGTGGAATTGTGAGGTTCATTGGCTGCCGGTGGTGGGATTCAAATCGGTTATTGGTTCTGCTTCCCTTTTGTCTATCGATCTGAATAGTGGTGAAGACACCAATCGAGTACATTTTGGTGAGCTTATTCTCTACTTGGGTGAGGTTGGTTGTTGATCACAATGTTTTTTGTGCATCAAATTATTCATTCTCTAGAGTTTGTGCAATTGTTGCATTCCTATTTCTAATTCCTCTATCTACAACTCATGATGGCTAGTAAAATTAGAAATTGGATGGGGAATTATGGTGAGAGAAAGAAAAAAAATTAGTGTCTATCTTTCTTGATTGTATTCGGGAGAAGATGGGTAGAAGAGGATTAAAATTCATGTTTAAATGGCACGGGGTAGTGCGTGATGTCTATATTCCAAATCGGAGGCGAGTTAGAACAAATTCAAAATTATGGATTTGTTCGATTTTCGACATTGGTTGAAGCCTTGAAAGCTATAAGAATTCTCAATGGGATTAGGGTGAAGAATAAAGTGATGCATGCTTGTTTGGCAACGTGTAGTAAACAAGCCCAAGTTTTTAGTGTGAAAAGGAAATGGGTAAGAAAATAAGGAAACGATTTAGGGCTTGTAAGTCATGAACTTGATATTGTTGTATCTCCTCAATTCAAGTCAAATTTTGCCTCAGTGGGTCGAGATTCTAGTTCTTCTATCGCTGCATCCTCTATTCCTGGGAATTTATTAGTTGTTCGGTCGCCAAATTCATTCATTGATAGTGACAACTCCATCTCTAATAAGGATGTGATAAATAGAATCAAATTGTTATTGCATAAAGTTGAAAAAGTGATGGAATATGGTAAAATTTTAGGCTTCTCTATGACTTTGAATGCAATGGAGTTCAGAGATTTAATTATTAATCTTCTTCTTAGGAAATGGGACAATGTGGGGTGGAATTTTTTTTAAAGTGTACTGTATTAAGTTTCAACTAAGGGGTTGGACCAAGTGGGTACAATAAATCCCACTTTAGAGGAGGTGGATCTTCTCCTAATGTTGATCGAGGAGAGAATATCTAAATCCATAAAGTTCTTTGCCATGACTTGGAAGAGGGTGAGATCATGGAGGAGTCCTTTGGTCAATCCAATTTGCTTGAACCAATTGCTAAAAGTGACATTGAGTTTTCGAGATAAGAACGGTCATTCACAAGTGATTCAGATGGTAGCTATGACTCAAAATAGAAGGATGAAATTAATGAGATTTTCTCCAAAATTGATAGTAAACGTCATTTACGTTTCAAAAAGAAGATTGCTTCAGTAACTAAAAAAAGAGGGAAAAAGAAATTATTGATTGTCTGGGTGTATTAAGATAAATTTGAATTATGGTCCAATTTGTTGTTGCAAGTTGCTGAAATTAATTAGGCGGGGGGTTGACTTGTTTAAGTGCCTCAGGGAGTTTGATTATTTGTGGTACTAATCCCCGGAGTGTTTTGATCCTTTTGATAGTATCAGAAGAGTAGTTGTATAGTTGACCCTGGTGGATAATCTTCTGCTTTTTTGAAGACCTTGAGTTCTGGCTATTGGTTTTATATTGGTGTTGCTTTTACTAATTTGTGGTTTTTTTTGTCCGTTTCTTGTAAGGTAGGTGTGGAGTATAGTTATTCCGGTGTGTTTTGGGGATGTTTTGTTTTTGGGTTTAAGCCCTGGAATTTCTTGTTTGGTTTTAGGAGGATCTTTTGTTAAGGGCTATCGGTCCTCTACCGAAACATTTTTGTGGGTATTGTTTGCTGGGGTTTTGCAGGTCACATGGTATTTTGTTGCCTAGTAAGGGAGATCATTCCCCTTATTAATATAATCCACTATTTATCGAAAAAAAAAAAAAAGTTTTCTCATTTTTTTTTTACTATTCTTATACTTTAACAAAAATAATATGATTGTCCGCATTTAGGGACAATCTTCTAATTTTCCTAAAGAAATTCAAATCTTCAATATTGCTTCGTGAAATCATAGTTTAGAATAGACTTGAACTTGACAGGACATCCATGTCTCATAGGTAAAAAAAAAAAACCATTCATCAACTTCTCTCTGTCCTCCATCAGATCATCAAATTTAGCCTAATCCTAGTACTCATCAGTAACAAAGAGCCAAGAATTAGTTCGCTGACATTGTTGTAGCTCAAGAATAGTATGTGATTCACTTGGACATTCAATGGAAAGACGATAAGTTCACCAAGTCATTCATCTTTTTCTTTATTCATTTTTTTTAAGTTCGTTTTAGTGTATACACACACATAGAGATATGTGTGTGTGAACAAAAATGAAATTAAACGAGTACAAGAATAGTAGTGACAAGCTATAGGAACTGATCAACGAGGGTTGTTAATTGGATGTATCATACAACTATCCAAATTTTGTCCAGAAAACTTATCGATACTCTCAGTGTAAGGATTTATCGAGATATTATAAAGGTTTGACGATTCTTCTGTCATGATCAAGGCCATGGTTTCTTCACAACCCATGGATGTCTAGTAAAACTTCTAAACTTCTCTAGTTCCATTGCTACCTCTTTCATGGAAGGTTTGTTTTCTCCTTTCAACTTGAGGCATCGTTTCATAAGTTGAGCGAGTGCCTAGAGTTGCTCCAAAGTCCCTTCTCTAACCACTTTTTGATCAAGAATTTTGAACAATCGATTTTCCTTGACGGATAAAATGAAATACGTGGCAAGATTCCTTTCTTCTTCGACTTCTGTCGGAATGAGGGATTTTCTTCTTGCCATCTACGTCCCTCACCCCATCTAGACGACTACAACCATACCCTCCAATTCCACTATCTGAATCACTACAAGAACTATTTTGTGGGCAAAGGTAAGTATTGGTACCAATACCTGCCAAGACTTGAGACCAGAACAATCGCTTTCCACCACATAACCACCCTTCTAGCACAGGTCGATATATAGCCCTGCCTAAGTTAATTATGCCACAGCCTATAACCGATATCACTGCCAAATCATCACATCCAATCAGCATGAACTTATTCACATGAAAAAGTGAAGGGAAAGTTTTCAAGGCAATGAAGGCTCGGTTTGCATGAGTTTCGCGGCCCATTAAATTGTAGCAACTGGGAAAAACCCGTTTCTCAACTCGCACTTTAGTGTTCAATATATCTATTTCCTCGGGAATATATTTACCCAATAAGGCTTGGGGTGAGGGACGAGGGTTTGGATAACCGAGCTTTCCATTCTTGTTGTACCTTAAGTAGCAGTTAGAAACATCGAGACATATGAACATGACTTCATCAAGTTCCTTTATTTGACTTATTTGAGTTCCTTTTGTTATACAAATGCATACATGAAAAAAAACCAAATTAACTGAGTATAAAATTAAACACCTTAGAGAAAGAGAATAATAGTAGTGACAAACTATGCGCAAGCAAATTAACGAGGGTTGTAAAGTGAATGCATCATATCACTATCCAGAATCCATCTAGAAAACTCTCCAATATTATTAGTGTAAGGGTTTATAGAGACAGATAAGGTTCGGTTGCTTCAATCATGACTAAGGCCACGATTTCTTCACAGCGTTTTTCATGAGTAGCCCATGGATGTTTGCTAAAACTTCTTAGCCTATCTAGTTCCATAGCCATATCTTTCATAGAAGGCCTCTCTTCCTCTTTCAACTTGAGGCACCGTTCAACAAGTTGAGCGATTTCCTGGAGTTGCTCTAATGTCCCTTCTCTCACCACGTGTTGATCAAGAATCTGAAACAAGTGATTTTCTTTCACAGACGTGATGAAATACATAGCAAGATTCATTTCTCCTTCAACTTGTGATGGATTAAGCGGTTTTCTTCTAGTCAGAAGCTCAGCAAAAACAACACCAAAATTGTAAATGTTGCTCTTATCTATTAATTAACTTGATCGAAAGTATTCACGGTCTAAATAACCCAAGGTACCTTGAACCAGAGTCATTACTTGAGTTTAATCCAATGGAACTAATTTCGAAGCCCCAAAATCTAAAATTTTTGCTATGTATTTCTCGTCTGAAAGTATGTTTACAAACTTCACATATCTATGAATGATGGGTTTTGATGCTGCCGAGTGAAGGTATGCCAATGAACTAGCAGCTTTAGCAGCAATCCTCAAACAATTCTCCAAAGAGAACCAAGGCATTCATCCACTATGGCGGATATGGTCAAAAAGAGTATCATTAGAAACATATTCGTACACCAAGAGGGGTACTTCAGTCTCCAACCAACACCACAAGAGTTGCACCACATTTCGATGGTTAATTTGTGTAAGGATCACCACCTCATTGATGAATTGTTCGATTTGGGTCTTGTCCATTATTCTTGATTGCTACTATATGATGATCGGGTAGAATGCCTCTATAAACAGTACCATAGCCACCTCGATCGACGATTCAATCCTCTGCGTAGTTGTTGGTAGCTTTCTCTAGCTCGTGTTGAAAACCTTTGTTGGTTGCACGCCACCCTTGATTGAAGATATTTGTTGCTTAAGTAAGAGTCCATTGTTTTGTTGGAAGAATTTCTCTCTGAGTTAAACGAGTTTCCTTCTTTTGATGATAAAATATAGCGAGCTAATCCCAATGAATAAGCATAAGAAGCCAAAACTCATACCTGCAGCATGTCATTTAGGACGGTTTACTTAGTTTCCGAAATAAACTTTCAGCTAGTTAAGAAGAATTTGAATTAAATATATAAAAACTGTTTGGTAGCATTGAATCAAATTAATTTTTTTTCAAAATCCTAGGGGAGGTCATAGCCTGGGTGCCCAACCAACCCATTACTTTTTGTTAGGGCTTGAGATTATTTTTTGGGCCCTTTAAGCCAGTTTTGTTTTTAAGGCCGGAGTTGGGCATGACCATATATATATATATAAAGAATGAAGTCAAATAATAACCCTAACTCATTTTTTTTTTGTTGAACTGTAATTAATTTATAATATGTCATTATGAATATATGTATTTTATTTTGGTATGGATGAATATATTTTATTTTAATTTGGAATATAGATGAATGTATTTTGTTTTAATTTGGTATAGGGATGATTTTTTTATTTTATTTTATGTTTTGGTGATGAAAATTAATATTGGAAAAGAGTTGATGAGTGTAAAAATGGTTAGTCCAACGCAACCAATAAAAGACCGCCATGTGTCCACAACTTCCCACAAAGGTCATGTCTCACCGAAGACAAAGTATGAAAATTGTGCCGAGTAGAAGAACGTCCCCATTTGTTCCAGCCATCCAAAGGTTTCAACACTTTCCAGGAGGGTCCAGCAAGCTGTCACCAGGACGGGGAACCTTTCCTCATCTCGGCATTCTCGACAGCGGCACCACTCGTCCTGTAAATTAGCTCCTCAAGGCTCCTCAAGCAAGGCCCCTTTCTCGTCTCCGGTCCTCCGAAAAGGGGGGAAGGGTAGAAAGCTCCATATAACTCATTTCTTTTATCTTTGGCAATCCTAGAAGGGCAGAAATTGGGCTTCTTATCTTGGCTACGGTAGGGTTGTGTCTCTCTCAGTTTATAATATGGTTTAATTTCCCATCCACAAAAATCCTTAAATATCTCCCCTAAATATCCCAAAATATTACCCGTGCTTATTGCCGAATTCACTGTGTTCGGGAGGTTGACTCCCACTTCCCTTCGGCCGAAAGACAAGGGTCAAAAGCAACTATAAGTTATGTGACAGTGCTACCCAGGAGAAAAGCAGCATTAGAGAGGCGCGTTGCTGAGATGGAGGTTGCGCTTGTGCAAATATGGGGCCTTGGGGAGGCTACTGGACTCTCTTTAAGTATAAGGTGTCTCTTTATTGACAATATAGTATTTGAGGTGGTCTCCTACAGATTCCCTAGTCCACAAGTAACCCCCTACGACGGGACCACCGACCCTAGTGATTACCTATTTGTTTTCATTGCATTCATGGACATCCATACGGTATCCATGGTGTTAAGGTGTAAATCATTTCCTTTCACTCTCACTGGGATAGCTGCACCTGATTTTGCGAGTTTCCACTAGTTTCAGTCTCCACGTTCACACAATTGGAACAACATTTCCTAGCTCGATTTGATTGTTCTCGAAGAAGGCCCAAAACGGCAACTCACCTTCTCGCTTTCTAGCAAGAGATCGCCAAAACTTTGGGTGATTTCGTTGCTCGATTCCACAGGAAAAGTTCGAGCTGTGGTAACATTCTGGACGTTGTGGCTTTGAATGCCTTTATTGATGTACTGAGGCATTAGAGACGGTCTTACGATCTATGCTCATATCCTGCGCCAAATCTAGCTGCTGCTTTTGCTCGGGTTACAAGCTTCTATAAAACTGACCTCAGAGACGTTGTGAAGTGATAACGAGAAGGAAATCAGAAACAAAAAGGCCTAGTGGATGAAGGACCAAGCTGGGCACAAGGGTCGCAAAGGCTATAGGCAGATGGGTAGTTAGAACCTTTACCCAGGAATCGAAAATATCCTCCATCCACAGGAAATCGCCTAGGGATAATGCCCATCACTGCATCGATAGCGATGATTTTTTCCAAAAACTTTGGAAGATGATTCTTTCCGTCAACTTCTCCCCCTAAAGGAACACCCATAGAGAAAACCATTTCTAAAATATTGTAAGTTCCACTGTGACCATGGTCACTCAATGAACGAATGCTTTCAACTCCTAGAAGAGATTGAGGCCCTCATAACAATAGGATACCTTGGTCATTACGTCCGCAAAGAAAACACAGATCCCAGGGAAAACAGTCGCCGGGATGAGCGTAGAGGTCAGCCGAGAAGGGAAAATCGTGGCCAACCCCCACCAAGAAGAGAAATTGAGGAAATTGATGACGAGATGTGTATAGATGGTGAAATCAATATGATAGATGGTGATCTCAGCCTCGGAGGGGAGACCACCTCATCCCGGAAAAGACACGAGGGTAAAACAAAGAGAAAAGCCGATGAGGACGTGCACGAGGTGAGCATAATTGATGCTGCCTCGCACAACATCATCTCCTTCAGTGATGCTGACCTCCAAGGAGTTTATACCCCTCATGATGATGCATTAGTAATCTTCGCTCTGATCAACCATTACAAAGTAGGACGAATTCTGATAGATGGAGGAAGCTTTGCGTATATCATTTTCAAATATGCTTTCGATAAAATGAATGTGAGTTCAAGCTTCATGAGACCCACTACTTCTCCCCTTGTCGGATTTTGTAGGGATGTAGTGAATTATATGGGTTGGGCCTGCCTTCTCTTAACAGTTGGTGCTGCACCAACCTCGGCCACTATTTGGGTCAAGTTTCTCATCATGGACCGACCTTTTCCTTACAACGCAATCATTGGGAAACACACCTTGGCGGCGTTAAAATCCGTATCCTTCTCCTACCATTAATCAATGAAGTTTCCTATAGAAAAAGGGGTAGGGAAGGTGAGGGGAGACCAAGAATCCACTAGGTCTTGTGCCAGAAGGCCACTCGAGAAAAAGAAATAGCAATTAACGGCCGAGGCCGAGAACAGCAATATTAAGTTCATAACTTTGTCTGATCTCGGAGCTGTGCCTATCGACGATCCCCAGGATGAGGAACCCCGCCCATGGCCTCATGAAGACCTGATAGAAGTACCTATGTACCCCCCACCATTGAGGACAGAACTGTCCGAATTGGTGCCAACCTCAGCATGACACAGTTAGAAGAACTAACCAACATTCTCAGAAGAAGTTATAACATGTTTGCTTGGTCCCACAATGAGCTTCTCAGGATTGATCCAAGCGTCCTTACCATCCTCCTGTGAGGCAAAACCAAAGAAAATTTCACCCAGAACGTTAAAAACTCATTGAACAAGAAATTCATAAGTTAGTGAAACCTGCCGTGGTAGAAGAGGTGGAGTTCCTTGATTGGTTTTCCAATGTCGTCCTCCAGCCTAAATTCGGGTATAAATGGCATTTTTGCATGGACTTCAAAGACCTCAATAAGGTATGCCCCAAAGATTTTTTCCCTTTACCAAGAATAGACTTGGTTATAGATAATACGGCGGGGCACGAACTCTTGAGTTTCCTAGATGCTTATGCCAGATATAACCAAATTCCCATGTTTCCTCCTGACAAATGAAAGCCCTCGTTAATCACGGATCGAGGCCCCTACTGTTACAAGGTTATGCCTTTCGGCCTTCGCAACGCTGGGGCTGCCTATCAAAGACTTGTCAACAAAATATTCAAGGAAGAGATTGGCTCGACGATAAAAGTTTACATTGATGATATGCTCATAAAACCCAAAGCACATGATCACATCGGCCATTTCCAAAATTGTTTCAACAAGCTCCAAACGCATCTCATGAAGCTAAACCCCACCAAGTGTATCTTCGGGGTTTCAGCGGGAAAGTTTTTAGGCTACATGGTGTCCCAGAGTAACATTGATGCCAATCCTGACCAAATCAGCGCCATTCTCAGAATGGCATCTCCACGAACAAAGAAGAAAATTCAAATGCTTACGGGAAGGCTGGCCGACTTGAACTATTTTATTTCATGATCTTTAGAAAAGTTATTTCCCTTTTTCAAAGTTTTGTGGGGGAAATAAGGCATTTGAGTAGACAGCGGAATGTAAGGCTGCCTTCCAAGAGCAGCCACCATCCCGTCTCAGATTGGGATGAACAACCATATCCATGACTCTTTAAATTATGAAACTATCAGGATAAATAGCCCTCCATGCCATCTCAAACGAAGATGTGCTACCTCCAGCTACTCGTTAAAAAGAAACATTATCTTGGCGCCTAGCGTCAAGGGTAATCTCGATAAAGAAACTCACATCGGCGTACTACATCAGAGGTGTAACCAGACCCTTTCCACAGGTTATTAGTGTTGGCCCTGGGATTGATAGCTATCATCATTCAATAGTGTTACACCGATCGGGTCTGAGAACCAACAGACAAGCATCTCACCCCTGACAGCCGAGCTAATCTCAAGCGACACAAAGGGAGGATGTCCCTAGAAGGACAATTTGGGATAACCTGAATAGGCTTAGGGATGAGCCCCACTACAGAGGACCCACCTGTGACCTGCCACAGGGGGCCGACCTAAAGTCACCCCTCGGGACTACAAGGGCCAAATTCCATACCAGTACCTTCCCTAATGTAAGACCCTGATTTTTTTTATACGTACAAATTAAGTCGCATTGGAGCATATTAGGAAATAACAGGGTGGATAACGCTATTAATTGTGTGATTTAAAAGTTTAAGGGACGGTGGTGGAAGGGCCACTTGGACGGCCCCCATTTGTAAACATATATATAAATATATATACATACATACATTCATACATATCCACACGCGCATGGCAGAGAGAAGGGAGAATGATCGGGAAGAATCGAGAACGGATATATATATATATGTACATACATACATACAGGCAGGGGGGAGAGAGGAAGAAGGTGGCCGACGGTGGGTTGCCGTTCGACAGTGAGAAAATCAAAGAGAGAGAAGCGGTAGACGGTGTGGTTGTCACTCTGGTGAGTGTGAGTTCCTTGTTTCTATTGTGCTTGCTGCTGTGTTCATATGTGTGTGATCAGGTGTGTGTTTTCTGTTTCTGTTTGGAGTTACTGTGTGTGTAGGTGTTCTGGCGGTAGCGGTGGTGCGTGTTTTGATTATTACCGTTGTCGCCGAAGTGTGTGTGTGTCGTCGTTGTTGTCTTGTGGCCATCTGATGGTGTGGAAATCGAAGGGTGGTTTGGTTGTGTGTGTGTCGCTGTCAGTTAATTGGGTCGATGCTAAGTGAAAGATAGAGAGAGAAAGAAGTAGGTCTGTGTGTGTTGTTTGTTCTTCGGTAGGGGTGGTTGCTCTGGTGGTGGCCCGTTGAAGGTGGGTGTATGGTTGTGTGTTTTGTATGTGTGTGACTATTTGGTTGGTTGTGTGGGTGTCGCCGGAGTTTGCCGGCGGTAAGTTAGAGAGAGAAAACAATGCATGTGTGTGTGTATCTGCGGTGTGTGTGTGTGTTCAAATTGTTATGGTGTGTGTATGTGGTGTCTATTAGTGTGTTATGTGTGTATGGATGTTAGAATAGGGGTGATCGTCGAAGGAAAGAGAGAGAGAGAGAGAGAGGGAGAGAGTGATGGCAGAAAACAAGGGAGCAAGCGGAGGAAGCTCGCCTAGGTGGTGGAAATCTCGCCTAGGCAATGGCGGGTCAGAAACAGAAAACAGAAAACAGAAAACAAGAAACGGGAGAAAGAGGAAGAAGAAAAGAAAGAAGAAGAAAAAAAGAAAAGAAAAATGAGGAAATTACACAAAACAACCCAATAAAACCTAAAACTTATCTTGCGGACCGGTGGAAAATCCGGGGAAGGTAAAATTTCGAACTCTCTTAAAACATATATTTAACTGTCTCGTGATTGATCATGAAACTAACTACTAGCATAAAAAATGTTGAAACGGCGATAAGAAATAGTGAGACCGCTCGCATGAATAAATTCAACGGAGCAATATTAGCAGAATAGTAATATTCATAATAAAATGAGGGGAATAGGAAATTACGAGATTTACGGTTGCATGGCATGATTAGGTTATTTTTACATAAAATATTAATTTAGGCCCTATCACTATTAGGTTCGCAGGCATCGTAGTACTGGTAGAGAATAAACGGTAAAAGTTTTCGAAACAGATAATCAGGTGAGTGTACTGTCTTCTTGTAAATCTATTTTTATATATATGATGAAAAATGTGTTTACTCAAAACTATACGATTTTATAAATAATATGGATCAAACAGGTTTTGGGTAAGTTAGTAAAATGGATTTTCGTTGAATTATATTGGTTTTAAAAAAAAAAAAGTTGAAAAATGATTTGTTGGGTATTGTGGTTATAAAAGAGAGTGGAAAAATGCCTGATTTTCTAAAAATAAAGGTGGAAAAATGATTTTTGTTGAAATTAGTTGTTTTTTTAAAGAAAGTGAAAAACATGGTTTTTGAATTAAATCGATTTTGAAAATAAGGTGAATGTTCGTGATTTGATGGTGTTATTGATTTGACGATGGTGATTATCTGCTTCGGCAGAATGGTGTTATTGCTTGGATGTTGTTGTTGATTGGACTATGCCATACTTTATGTCCTGTCCGGAGGGTGGTTCGGCAGGTGGTGATTGATATTATGTCCTGTCCGGAGGGTGGTCCGGCAGGTGGTTATTGATATTGTCTTGTTCGGAGAGTGGTCCGACAGGTAGTGATTGATATTATCTCCTTCGGAGATGTCCGGTAGGTGATTATATGCTCAGTTAGGTCCGCTAGGAAGACATATCCTACGAATGGTTACGGTACCGTTGCAACTCCCGATCGTGAGGTTAAAACGATCACTATGGCTAGCTAGAGAATGGTGTAGTGATATGGTGTTTTATTATATCGTCTTTGGTATTTTATCATATTATTTTACACTAATGGTTAGGATAAATTTCATATATTTGATATATATATATATATATATATATATATAGATGATGATTCTGAATGATAGGAAGAAAGAGTTTTCTCGTGGTATATGATTTTTATAATACTATTCAAAAATGTGTTTGTTTATACGCGTTATGCTTGATCTATTTAAATGTTGTATTATTTAGAATGTATTATTATTTAAAAATATTTTTATTAAGAAGACAGTACACTCGCAGGTGCTGTAGATAGACATTTGTCCCTTATTGGCAATTGTTTCTAGGGGGTATTACTTGAGGCGAATCAAATGAGAGGTTTTGGGTTTTGTATCTTGGACGTTATTGAGAATTTTGTAGGGACATGAGTTTCCCCGAGTAGAGAATGTATATATATATAAGGTTGGCTTTTGTGATTATATAGTTATGCGTGTATGTTATCGTGTATAGTGTTTGTCTTTCAGGTGAGGTCGTGTCGACGTCACGCTGGCCCCATAGTGACGGGTGTCCGGGGTGGGGTGTGACACTTAAGATCTTAACCTACCACCCGATCTATGCTCGGATGCTAGGCAGGGGGGCAAAGAGGTTATGGATATGATGGAACAACATGAAATAATGCCTTTCCCGCGGAGGGGCGACATGATTTCTTCTTGGCATATAAGTCCGAGAAGGGAAAACATGATTTCTTCTCGGTCATTTGTTCGAGAAGAGGCGTAAAACCAAATGGCAGAGACTTGAATTTTTTCAAGAAAGAATTATATTGTGGATTGTCCGCCCAGAGTAGAGTACTGCCAAGATCAGAAAGAATGACAATAGGATTTTCAATTGGCTAAAATAAAGGACAAAAAACAAGTGTCATGGCTGAAAATGCCCAAGTCCTCAAAAATAGCTGAGAAGGGGACATAATGGTTAAGAAAAATCCAGAAATGTCCAAATCTTTGAAAATGACCGAGCAGGGCTCAGATCCATCTCCGAGATGAGTTCGAGTAATTCGCCAAGCAAGAACCGAACCCTATGTTCCACCAACTTTCCAAGGCCTCTCCCCATCTCGGTGTTTCCGCGATAAGGATGGAAACAGAACTCCTCCATCGGGAATATGAACCATTTCTACTCCAAAGGGTGCAATCTCTCTAAGGATAGATAAAAACGAAAACTCGAAGGCATGTAGATACAGACTCAAAGGCAATAAAGAAGATCATGTAGAAAATCACAAGTGTTCAGAATCTTCCAAGAAGAAATAGAAATGAAACATATGTTCATTCATCCGACATTTGTTATAGACCTAAGGCCCCAAAACCTACCACAAAAGACCCTTCTCACCAAGAGGCTAGGGTGCTAAAAAGCCCAAAAAAAAAAAAAACAAAACAAAAAACAACAACAACAACAACAACAAAGTTCAAGTTCTTCATTGATCCGGGACTGGCCGATGAGGGACAGTTCGACGTCGCCTTCGCTTGTGAGAGGGTTCATCTTGCCCGGCCTTAAGGTTCCCTAGAACGACATCTGTTTCATCTAGGTCGGCGTTTACTTTTCCCGTCATGATTTCAGCGTTTCCTTGGTCAACTTCAGTGTTCCCCATCTCGATGTTGACAACAACCATCACGGCGTCTCCACCTCCTTGCTCGACTTCAACATACCCAGTCTCGGGACTGATATCTTCTTTAACGTTACAATAATCCATGCCGATATCATCCACTGAGAAGTTAGGATGTTGTCGACTCAAGTTACGGAAAATGTACCTATGACCGTTCTCCACCATCTTAGTAGCCATAAGTGTCTTCATCTCGCTAAACTCTACAAAGTCCTTTCATTCTCTCACGGCATTCTCATTGGCTCTAGAAATGGTGGCATCGTGCTCCTTCTGCATCCCCTCTATTCTCTCCCTAACGGCAGCAAGGTCAACCTCAAGCCTGTCATAATCTGATTTAATGCTTGTTTTTTCCTCGATCAACATTGTCTTCTCCTTGGTCAATCACGCTTTTTTCCCCGTTATCTTCTTCAGTTCCTCCTTAGCATTTATCTCATTCACCATCAGTATTTTACTTATTTCATGTTACCTTTTTGCAGGCGCCACGTGCTGTCTGCGATCTCCGTCTAATTTCTGCTCCCTCTCAAAGGTAGCATTAAGGCGTCCAGACATAGAAGAAATCCTGGAAAACACTTACAGAACATAAAAAAAAGAAACATGTCATATCATTGTCCAAAAAACAAAGTGCAATGAAGAGTCAAAGTAAATCTTAGTATTAGTCTTACCAACATCGCGTCTTTGTGCAGTATAGCAAGGGTTTGTGCATCTGACTTAGCATTTATTCATTCCTAGTTTTTGGGGAGGAACGATGGGGCTGATATAGGCGGACAACATCTCGGGGTATTCCAAGGCTCCTTGTTCAAGAAGGAGACTTGTATCTGGGGCCGAGGATGGTTCAGATGCGGGGACTTTGCTTAGTTGGGGGGCTCCAGAAGGTCCCTCGGCTCTGGCCTTCTTCGTTCCTCCAGCCCCCTGACCTCCCAATTTTCCTCTTTCTTGACTCACTTCAATACTCCCCTTCCCGGAGGAAGGGGTGGGGTTCTAATCAGTTTGCGATGAAGTCTTCTTCCCGGTGGCAGCTTCGGCTTCTCGTCGTTGTTGCTCTCTCTTGGTTATCCTCCTCAAAAATTTTTCCACCGCAATAGGGGCCTCACCAACATATCTCATTTTGTCAATCTTTTCTTCCTCCTCGGCAGTTCCCTCTTGGGAACCTCCGCCTGAGAAAGTGAGGCTTTCCTCTTCTCTGCCGCAGCCTTTGTAGCCCTCTCCTTCAACAACCTGTTTAGTGCCACCTTGTCCATCTCTGCCAAGAAAGCAGAAAGATATGGATGAGAAAAATACAAAGAAAATGATAAAAGATTCAAAAAATCAACAACTTCCAAGAAGGGGGAACTTTACCGTTCTCGATATTTTCTTCAATATCTGGCACTGGTAAACCAGAAGCTCGGTAGAAATCGCGGCAATACAACGTTAAATCTAGAAATTCATTGACGTTCTTGTACTCCGTCTCTCATATAATTTTTCTCTACTGTTTGATTGAAGCACTTGATTGAAATCTCTTTTCACTAACCTTTTCTAGGACTGTTCAAGGAAACAAAACAAAAAAAAAAAAAAAAAAAAAGGAAAAAACATTTTCACCTACAACACCCCATTCCCTAAGAATGTGGTTGACTTATTTGTCATTGGGACTGAACTCCCATTATGTTCCTCCCAAGAAGAAATATTGGGGCTTCGAGTTCTTCACGGACTCTTCAATACCAGAGAAAATTTGCCTCCGAGAAGCAACATAACACCACCCCTTCCCGGAGGGCACGAATTTAGGAAAAAAGAGAGACTTAAACAAGTCTAGGGACGACTCAATTCCCTTGACCTTAAAAATGATAAATGAAGCCACGAAGGCCAAGATGCAATTTGGAGAAAGTTGTGATGGGCACAGTTTGTACTCCGCATAAAGGGTTTGAATCCATGGATGGATCAGAAACCAGAGACCGCCATGCAAATATTCTATGTACACCGTGATGAAACCCTCTGGAGGGGCGCAAGCCCTATCCTCGGCGAGAGGAAGACGAGTCTCCACCCCTTCTGGGATGGTGTATTTACTTCGAGCCTCTTGGATTTTTCTCTTTGTCATCGTTGATTTAATCCCCCAGACGGGACTCTCTCCCGGATCAATCTCTTCTGTTGTTTCGACCTCGCCCTCCAGGCTTAGGTCCACCTCCATGATGGGGCCACCAGTAGGCCCAGTACCATCATCGCTGTCACGACGGCCTGAGGACACAGCGCTACCCAAAGAACCTGCTCGTTCATCAGGGTAGTGGGGGCAGCGCTAGTAGGGGGTCAACCTGTTGAAGGGGAGAAATATTTAGGGCCTGCTGATGAATGATAGACCCCGACTTAGAATCTGAAGCAGAAGAATAAAAAGAAGATATTTTGGAGAAAAATCAGTTACCTACCGGGATGGGTGGTACTCCAAAGGTCGCGAAAATGTGAAAAAGGAACTCAGGGTGCCTCCTTTATATAGGAGAGAACCTATCCACTCCAATGGTCCCGCTTGATGCCAATTTGAAGGCACCTGGGAAAGGTGTGCCATTTAGAAGCCGTACCATCATGTGTTTTCTTCCTCACGGTTGGGTAGGCGACACATCTGGGTGCATTGAAGAAGTGCCACTAAAGGGGCACAGACGTGACAGGACGCGTGCGTGATGTCCGTAGTTTTTTCGCTAATTTAGGGCTGGAAATTTGTTGCCGTTCTCGGTTTGCCCATCTGTACTCTTAGGCCCTCTTTTTTATTCTCAGGCTGACTATTCTCATCCCAAAACCACCTATCTCCTTCTCAGAAAAGAGGCTTGACCCCCATGCAACACTCCCTAAAGGTAAAAAAAAGATTAATAATACCTCAAAAAACTCCGTTAGAAATAGCAAAAATCCCAGCAGAGGCTCACAATAGAGTCCCCAATCTTTCAAAAAAAAGTTCAACACTAGGGGCTAGAGGGCTATTGACGAGTGTAAAAATGGTTAGTCCAACGTAACCAATTGAAGATCGCCACGTGTCCACAACTCCCCACAAAGGTCAAGTCTCACCGAAGGCAAAGTATGGAAATTGTGCCGAGCAAAGGAACGTCCCCATTCGTTCCAGCCATCCCAAAGGTTTCAACACTTTCCAGGAGGGTCCAACAAGCCGTCACTGGGACGAGAAACCCTTTCCCGTCTCGGCGTTCTCTACAACGGCACCACTCGTCCCATAAATCAGCTCATCGAGGCTCCTCAAGCCAGGCCCCCCCTTTTCGTCTTCTGTTCTCTGAGAAGGAAAAAGGGAAGAAAACACCACACAACTCCCCCCTTCTTATCTCCGGCAATCTGGGAAGGACAGAAATCAAACTCCATATCTCGGTTACAACAGGTTTGTGTCTGTCTCAGTTTATGAGATGGTTTAATTCCCCATTCACAAATATCCTTAAATATCTCCCCATACATATCCCTAAATATCCCAAAATATCTACAAATATCCCCATGACTCCCTTCCCTAACCAAAATATCTCCAAATATCTCCCTATATGGTTAAGATAAGAGCCTCTTGGCCCCCTCCTATTGGCCGAAGGTTAAGATGACACATTAATGTGATTTTGAGGAGACATTAATCCATGCTTAAGCCTCTAAACTAATCCACCCATTGCCTATAAAAAGGAGGGCATGCAATTGCCTAAAGGTAGATGAACTTTGCTCACTCTTCTCGGCAATTCATCTATAAACTTTTTGCCCCGTACGTTGATTTTCACGCTGGAGGGGATACTACAACAAAAACTGCCTATAATGACACCTCTGTTGGGACGCTATATGTATTGTGCCCTATAAAGGTACTTTTCGGGGCACAAAATTGGAAGTGTTGCATAAAAGTCAATTTGTTGCGACACTATATGTCTTGTGCCCTATAAAGGTAGTTTTCGGGATATTATATGTATTGTGTCCTATAATCAAATATTTAACGGGACACAAAATAGTGTCCCAATAGAATTTAATTAATAATTAAATAAATTAATATCTATATATAATGTAAAAGGACAGAAAATAATACCCTAAAAACACAAACTATATTAGGGCACAATTTTGTGTCCTATTATAATTTAACTACATATATTAAAATAAATTAATTGATATTTGTCCAAATTAAATTAGCAAAAAAAAACACCCTATCTCCCACTCACACATTTGGTGAAAAAAGAAGAAGAGAGTTTGGTTTTGGTTTCCCCCCACACTCACTCTCTTAGTCCTCGTACCCACCCCAATAAACCCTTTGGTTCTTCTCATTTTTCTCTCAATCGTTTTATCGCCGACGAAATCATCTCCTCACCGTTCTTTTTTCTATCGTCACTGGTGGAAGGCCCATCGATTTGCGCAACATAGGTTCCCCCCACCTGATCTATATAAATTGGTTCCCAAAAAAACCCTAAATCGCTCAAAGACCAGTCGCCTTCCTTCGCCTGGTTCCTTCCCTTGGACGCCCTCTCCTCAGCTTCGATATCTCTTTCTCATCTCCGATCTCATTCTCTCAGCTCCGATCTATCTTCTTCAATTTCGACCTACCTCTTCTGCTCCTCATCTATTCATCTCTGCCTCTTTGGACGAAGACAAGCACCTTGCTGCCTCCGAAGACGACAAACTCCGAAATTGGAACTTCTTTTCTTCCGTAGCCTTCGACGGCGTCTCCACTGCAGCCTCCGACGACGATGATGACAGACGGAATACGAACAACGACAGACGGTAGACGACGACATACGGTACTGGAATTAACCATAGACGGTCATGACTCATGAGTAAGTGAATTTTAATTTTTAAATTTGTGAAATTATATGTTTGGTTAATAAATTGTTAATGTGTTTACAAATTGTAGTTTTCTTCTTGACTTCTTGATGGTTATTTGTTTAATTTTTTATAATTAGTATTTAATTTGTACAAATCACAGTGTTCTTGTTGAGTTCTTGATGGAAATTGTTAATTTTTATTTATATTAAAATATATGTTTAATTTTTGTTTAATAAATTTGTTCATGTTTGTCTTTATTTATGAATTATAAGTTGATAAATGATAATTTGAGTATGAATCTTTATATTTCATAGAATATTAGAATTTGATGATTGTTATTTTCTATGTTAATTATGTATTTTTCTGTTTTTTTTTTTTTACTTTTTGCAAGGAGAACCAAAGGTACTGATGCAATTTGTTCATGCTTGTATTTTTCTGTTTTTTTTCTACTTTTTGCAAGGAGAACCAAAGGTACTGATGCAATTTCTACTTTTTAATAAATTTGTTAATGTTTTTTTTTTTTTTTCTCTCTACTTTTTGCAAGGAGAACCAAAGGTATTGATGCAATTGAGGTAATTTAGTTAAGTTAGCATTTTCTTTTCATTTTTTTGCTCTCATTTTATATTCTGTTCTCATTTCCTGTTCTGTTTCCAATTTTTTAGGCTTCTGTTTTGAGTTGCTATGGATTTAATCTGTTTTTTTCTCCTGTTATATTTGAGCTCCCTGTTCTGCCGGAGCTGTGGCTGCTGCTTTGATTTTGTCACCCATAAGATGTTATTATATTCAGCTAACATACTAACGTTTTTAATTTGGTGTCATTGTTTTTCTTGTAGATGACGGATTAGTGACGAATAAAGATCATTTTATATAATAATGCAGGTATAAATTGTTTATATTCTTGCTCCCATAATAAATAGTAATGCAAGTTTCGGTTTCGGTTTTTCTGTTTCTGTTTTCCAGTTTCTGTTTCTTTTCCATACATTAGATGAGGATTGATTTGTGTTGTTTTAAGTCTTTTTCACTCTAGTTTTGATTCTTTCTTTGTGTATGTGCATTTGATATTTGTTCAAGTGATACAATTACTTGGATTGATTTGGATTTTGGTTACTTTGTAGTGTAAAGTCATAGCTGGATTTTGGTTATTTTGTATTGTGGTTATGACTTATTGATTCTTTATGTATATATTTTGTTTATATAGGTTTCTTTGGCTGAAGATTGAATGTATCGATGAAGACATTACTTTTTGGTTAATGAGTAATACTTTATGATTCTTTTCTCATTATTAGAGGATAGTTTTCTTTAGTTAAGTTGATCTTTTTCCTTTTGTGTATCTCTGGGGTTTTCAATTCCCCATTTTTAATGTAAAAATTTGAGTTCTTTATGTATTTTGTGTTGTGAGAAATTTTTAGTTTTTATTGTTTGGATTTAGAGTATTTTGATATTTTAAAATAATTTTAAATTATAAAAAAAAATAATTTAGATACTTTTTGGGATGCTAAATAATGCCCTTATATGTTGGTTCTCTTTAATAATTTTGCAATACATTCACTACAAGAAAAAAGTCTTTCTATCACGCTTATTAAATATAATTCATCTATTTTTTCAAATAAACCGTGATTGTAACAATATGAATGAGATATAATCTCACTTAAAATTTGTTATGTGATAAAAAATATTTTTTATCTCACTATTTTAATAAACCATGATAATAAGTTGATAGCTTTTATCACATTTATTATTTATAAGCCTGATTAATTAATTTTTAGTGCTGAAGTGAACTTAAAACGAGAGGAAAAAAAAGAGCGCTGGTCTAATTTTGTGTTCCCGCTCCTCGTGTATCCATCTCCTTCATCAACCCTAGCAGCCGCCCTTATTTCTGTTCTCTATTCTTATCTGAACCAAAGCCTCTCTCTATCTATCTCTCTCTCTCTCTCACACACACACAATCTCTGCCTCCAATCTGAACTGAAGCATTCCTCTAGATCTCTCTCTTACGATCTCTGCATTCTCTCTTTTCCCTGCTCTCACAATCTAACCTCGGCCAAAACCCAAAAATCTAACGCCGCTGCTATCGATTCGCTGGCCACTGCAATTCTCTACTCGATTTGCCACCGTGCTCACTAATTAAGGTTCACGGTTATACAAGAAATAGTTGTTGTGGCTTCTCATGCTTAGCCCTAATTATCTCTCCTCCACGATTTATCATCATTGTAGGTTTTCTCTTTTTCCCGACTGAACAACCATAAACTGATATAATGGCACCGATTTAGGGTTCCTCCGATTAAATTGATAAAAAAATCCAATCAGGTGAAGGCAATCGAGACTCCATCTCAGCTCTCGGTATTGCTCCGACGGTGGAGAAAGACCCCAGTCAATTCGCGACTGTGAATTATCCGCAAGACAATGGAAAGGCATTGAAGGCTGGAGAAGTAGATGAAATCTTGTTGGTATCGAAAAGGCGAGTGAGAGAGACTTGTAAGTGCTCTTTCAATTTTTCCCAATACAGTACGTCTTTCCTCTAGAACCCTAACTCTGATTAGTTGTATTAAAATATACTATCGTTGATTCGAAAATGGATTTGGTAACCCTGATTTTATGTTCTGAAATTACTGCTGCTATGGACAAGCATTCTGCTCAGTTATGTTCCCTAATTTTATTATGTTCCCAACTAATGTTTCCAGATTTTTGTTTTATTTTTGCTATGTTCTCAGTTTCAGTTCTGCCCTGTTCTCAGTTCCATTGATGAAGTTAATAAATTTACTAATTTGTTTGTTTATTTTTCAATTTTATCAGAAATTTGTAGCACAATTGGCTAATCAAGAATACCTAGAGGTAAAATGTTCATTTCATTACAAAATCTAATTAATTTGAGTTGTTTTGATATTATTGATTGCAATCAAATGTAAAATAAAATATCTTCTACATATTTTGATTAGGATTGTTGCTCTTTGAATTAAAATGTTTGTTTAATATCTTCTAGTTGCTACCTGTTGAATGTCTGCCGAAGTAAAACATCTGTTGAATTCTTGCTTGTTGAATGTCTCAAATAAGAATCTGTTAGGAGAAATTGTCCTTGTATTTATTTTACATTCAACTCATGATTTTGATTCAACAGATGTTCCTTACATTTATTCTTATAATTCTCTAGCGATAGTTGATATAGGTTTTTTGTTTCTCCTAACAGAGTTTTTTTTTTTTTGGAGACAATATGCAATGATAAGTAGATTATTGAAAGAAATATACATCTCAATGATTCAACAAAGCCCAGCTTTTGCTAAAGAGTATGTTTGTGAACTCAAATTATTGACTTCTTATGCCTAGGGATGATTATGTGGTAATTGGTGGTGTTCTAGAGGCTGGATTTTGAAGCTAGATATCGAGACTTCAAAAATCGCCTTGATAATTATGAGAAAGTAGTTTCTGAAATATACTTATGATAATTATTATTCGTGCGATAAATTATTCTATCATAATTACTATTCTTTTGCCATCAGATTTATGAGCCAGTAAAGGAATGATCATACATAAGTTTTTGGTTTTTAGTTGAGATTGTATAATCTTATGGATTTTCTTGTGCAGGGAAAATAATGTCGAGCTGTCCAATGAGCTACACCATTTCAGACTTTGCTGGCATGCATGTGTCTGTGTCAGTACTTCTGCAGTTGACATTTTGAAGTAAATTTAGAAATAAATTATACCCTGTCTGTGTCTGATTTTATAGAATCCAAATGGTTTTTGTGCTTTACGTGGTTGTCTTGTGTTGAATCAAGGGTCAACATTCATTTTTCACCCTCTCATTTTTTTTTTATTCAAGAATTTGGACAATGATTTTGACATTTTCGTATTCTTATGAAATCATATGCAGTAATTTCAATGTTCCCTAACATTGAAGTAACATGTGATTAAGTTTAGGTATTTAGATAGTTTAATACATATGTTTAGCTCATGTTTTTCTTATGTTTTGAACATCGCTGGTGTCCTTACTAGCCTGCTGTCCAAGTTTGGTAAACTTTTACATTCAACCATGATATGATGTTTCTTCTTATCTAACACTTACTATGCATGCAACATTTTTTTAAATGTGATTATAATGTCATTTTTTAGCTGATTTTTTTTCAAGCATTTTGTTTTTGTAACTGCAATTTTATTTTTTTCTAGTTGTGTTTTTTTTAAGTTGCAAGTGTATTTTTTAACTTAATGTTTTTTTTTAACTGCAGGACTTCATTTTTGAATCACCTGATGACAAAAGCTAGTTGAACTTCACATTTGGATGCTCTACGACTGAGACATTGGTAGATTAGTTCACCATAAGTTAGTTATTATTATTTATTTTATACTTGATATTAATTTTACATTTTAGACATTTATATTTATAGAAATTCAAGTTTATGATTTTTGAATTAAAGATAATGTTGTGTTTTTTATGTTGACATAGAATTCTTATGTAATGCGAAATTCATTTTTAGTTATTTTTGTGGTATTTTTATAAAATTGTGGGTTTTTTTTTTTTTTAATATATATATGAGAAATTATCACAGTTTTTAAATGTGATAGAAAATAGGGTAACAATCTCGGTTTGATACAAAACTGAGACAAATAATGTCCAAATAATCACTTTTTTTTTTTTTTATTTCATCACATATATATGATCTTTTGATCGCATTTGAAAACCAAGATATATAAAAAGTCTACCGTCTCGGTTTTTAATTGTGATAAAAAGTTTTCTATCTCAGTTTTTAACTGTGATAAAAAGTCTACTTTTAATCACACTGTATACTATCACGGTTTGGTCTGGGACCAAAAACCGTGATAAAAACCTTTTTAACCGTGATAAAGAGGTTTTTTTCTAGTAGTGATTCTTGTGTCCTAATAGAGGTTTTTCACAACACTTTGTAGTGTCCTAATAACTATCTTATAGGACACTTATTATTATTTTAACAAGTTCAAACAAAAGGGCACTATATAGTGCCCTTATAACCTATTGGGGCGACTTTTTACGACACACCAGTCCTAGTGTCCCAAAAAGTCCAAGTGTCGCAATAGGGGCTCTGTCGTGACATTTTTTTCGTGCCCCAATAGGCCATGTTTGTTATAGTGGGACACACCGAGATCATCTTGGCAAGTCCTTTGTGGAGGTTTCTAAGTGCTCTTCTTCTCGGAACTTCTTTATTTCAGGCTCCAATTCGCTTCCCCAAGGATCACGAGACATTTTGACCATCCCCTTCTCGGTCCAGAAGGCTTTCGAGCTCCTCCCAATACAGGACTACTCCTTCTCGGCCAGAGACCTCTCCAACTCCACTCAACTCTCATGTTTTTTATTTTTTATTTTGATTTGTTTTCTATTTTAATTTTTGTTTTCCATTTTCAGTTTTTTGTGTTTGTCTTTTGATTTTGATTTTAATTTTCTTATTTGTTTTCGTTTTCGTTTTCTTTTTATTTCAGTTTTCTTTTTATTTTTAGGGATTTTCCTCTAAAAGTCCCTTTTCTAAGTTAGACAACTTTACCACTCCTTTTGAAAAGTCAATAGGTCCATAACTCCTATTTTAAGAATTTTAGGTGGATAAATCCTGTGCTAACGTGGCAAATTTTTGTCTTTTCCTTTTTTGCCCTTGTTCATTTAAACCTAATGCCTAACTTATTGCCCTCTCTCATCCTTCCCATCGTTCTCTCCCTTCCTTCTCCTCATCTTCTTCCTCAAGCCTTGCCTCCGCCGCCTAGCTTAATCTCCGTTCGTCTTTGCCGCGTCGCTGTCATCTTTGTCGCCTGCTTCACCGCTACTCGTCGTCGTCTCCTTCATCACCGTTTATCGTCTCTGTTCGTCGCCTGGTCTTCACTGGCATTCGTCACCTGTTCGTCGTCTTCTTCATCGTCGATCATCGTCGTCTCCCCGATCGTCACTATCGCCTGATCGATGGCCTACGGTTCTTCAAAATCATCTGTCGCCGCTGCTAGATCTGGCCACAAACGGAAAAAGAACAAAAGAGATGACGATTTTAAGTATTTTTCTTCTTCTTTTTTTTTTTTTTTTTTGAATTTTGACAGATCTAATCAAATCTTGTTAGGTATTGAAATGGAAGTTATTTCATTTACCGATTTTGATCGTTGCTTTCGCCGATTTGCATGAGACTTCATAAAATCAAACATCCCATCCTCTCTTTGTTTAGTGTCTCTGTTTCTAGATTAGTGAGAGACAAAATAGTGGCATTTGACCCCAAATTTTTAGAACAAAATTATGTTAAATGGACTCAATTATTCATAATTTTTGGGAACAGAAACACTAAACAAAAGTCACCATAGTCTCCTTTCTTTCTTTTCCTCCTCTCTATTCTTGGTTTGGAAAATTGGTGTTTCTAATGTTCAAAACCACTTCATATTTGTTGGGATTTTGCAGGTGAAAACCGAAGCAGGTGCTGTTCCTGAGCTTGGTTCCATTGTCATTGCCCAAGTAAGTATCTTTTGCTCCGCTATTATATTATTTTCCTATGTTGACTTCTGAAATTGCTTTAAATGCATCTCCAATATTTCATGAAATGGCGCGGAAACTTATGCAAAGCTATGGTTGACCTCAAATGGAACTGATTTTACAATTTCTGCTTTTCATGTTTTCTTTTTGGGGATTTTCATTATTTTCTCCTCAGTGATCATCTGTTATTATTGTTAATGTGAGGGAACACATGGATGAACTCAATGTTGAGCTATTACTTTCTATTTTTACATTCAAAGTACAGCTGGTGCTGGGATGGTTGCTGCTAGTATGTGTGCTTTGGTGGTAGTATCGGTATGTGTAAATGGATGGTTAGTGCAATTACTTCTCTAATTAAGTGGATATCTACTGATTTGTTTTTTTAGTGCATATCCATTTTTGATAATAGAGGTAAGTGGATATCTACTGATTGATTCTAGTGAATATCTACTGATTGATTTTTGAGTGGTTATCCACTGACAAATTTGAAATTTTTGATTGTTTATCAAACCTAACTAAATAAAGTTAGTAGATATCTACTGATTGTTTTTTAGTGGATATTTAGTTTAGTAAATAAAATTAGAATTTTGATATTATTTAGGATAGCCCAATTACATTCAAATAAGTTCTAATGATTTCTTGATTTATTTGTCATTTTTATCTTTTGTGTACAAATGTTTGTGTTATTTTTTAGTTCAGTGGATATCCACTAATTGTTTTTAATGGATATCTACTTATTGAAGACCGATGAAGATAGAGGGAGCACGACAGTGTAACGATTGGCGAAGAGGATGGACGTCAATCTCTTAATTTTTAGTAGATTTTCACTTTAATTTTTTTTTTTTGGATTTCTACTTAGGGGTATTTATGTAATTTTCTAGTGGAATGTAATTGAAAATTAATATTTAGTGGAATTTTTTATTTTCTGGTTTTTCTAATTTTTTATATTTTAAAATGTTCATAGAACATTTAAAAAAATAAACTAAAATTAAAATTAAAATTAAATTAAGTGAAAAATAATATAAGTGGATATCTATTAAATATAATTAAGTAGATATCTACTTAATGGATATCTAAATAGATATCCACTTAATTGATTTTTAAATATTTTAAAGAAATTTTTAATTTAAATAGTGTTTAATATTTAATTTTTTATATTTTAAAATGTTCATAGAATATTTAAAAAAATAAATTAAATTTGAAATAAAATTAAGTAAAATAAAATTAGGGTATTTATGATATTTTATAAAAAAAAAAAAATTATTTTTAAGAAAAATAAAATTAATTGAAATTTTTTATTAAAAATAAAAATTGAAGAAAATATGAAAACAAATGAAATTATATATTTTAAAAGTTTTGAAAAAAAATGGTCAAAATGGTATTTTTGTAAATTTTTTAACTATTAAGTGTAATTTGGAAAGAATAAATATGATGGTATTTTTGAAATGAACCTAAAAAGTATGCGATCTAGAAAGTTATTTTTTGAACAAATAAAATCCCTCAAAAATTTTCCCTTATTTTTATTACTGGTTTAATATATATATAGAGAGAGAGAGAGGGAGAGAGAGAGATGATTCACCTAGGGAGAGATTGATCACTTCAGAATTCTTAGCATTAATGCAGACACCATGCCTTTCGAGGAGATAGTATCAAGGTTTACAATGACAGCTGAAACTTCCAGGTTTGTTCTTGCAAATGGTGTTGGCTTCACAGGAATTATTGTTTGGATCTTTACAGTCGTCAATATCTGTCAACCAATTCATAAAATCAGGTTTACAATCCCTTCCTTATTTTGGGTATCAAATTAAGAGGCAGAATCGTTACATGTACTAACCATGGCAATCAGGGCAGAGATAGGGATTGCCCTCGTACCCGTCCATACACCAACAAGTGTACCCTCCATGTCCATTTTCCAGATCATTACATACACTATTTTGTTGGCGTAAGTATTGGACACCCAAGCTTGTGCGCAACTCAAGTTGCCAATGGCCCAGTCGAGCACCGTCGGAACAGTATCTTCAGTACTGTTCACAAAGCTTTCGTCGAGAAGGTCGCGTGCGCTGTCAAACCAGAACGTTGTCCCCTCTCCCACAAAGGCATAGCCACAAGGGTTAAAAGACCAGATTTGCTTGTGGCCTAAGTCTCGAACCTCTTTGTACCCTTGGGTATAGATATCTGGATGCAACCATTACCAGAACAATGGCCTTCAACCACGTCGTCGCTACTGTCACACGACGATAAGCAGGACTTGGTGAAGTTGCGCTCGTGAGTCCAAGCTGTTAACACCGCCATATCGTCGCAGCCAATCACGGTGAACTTAGTCAAATCGGAGAAGGTCAAGGGCGGTGACTCCAAGTCAATCGAAGATGTGAATGAGTCTGTCAAACCACCGGTTTGATTGTAGCAAACAAAAGCAACGACGCTCTTGGTGCGGACACCTTCAGATTAGTTGTACCCAGAAAGGCTTTGGGGGGAGACGAAGCTGTGCTGCAAGTGATTTCAAACGTCGAGTCAAACGCACAACGTGAACCCATGCCGAATGGGTAAGGCACAGTTAGATTCCCGCATTTGCACTCGCAGCCAGGCTTTGATATGTTGGTGCAATTGGTGATAGAACTGGCGGCGGCGGAATTCGTCGCCGCGAAAACTGCCACTCCAATCCATAAGAGACTGAAGAACAACAGTGAATTTCGAAACATTTTTAATTATTTTTTTTCCTTTCGGCATTCATTGAGCCAGTGCATGGCCCATATATAGACGTCCATTCCTGTAAAGTTTGGTAATTAAATAATACATTGTATTCCTATATATAATTTATATTTCATTTTCATTATCAAACATCACATGCGATCAGGTTTTATTCTTTCACCGGCTAAAAAATAAAATAAAAAATAAGAGACCCCTCTACAGAGTGAGAGATCGGGGTGTGAGTGTAAAGAGAGAGAGATGTAGAATAAAAGGGAATTATGGAGAATATGAAAAAGCAGCAAACATACGTCAAACACAACTTAACCTCAATCTGACATTAAAAAGACATCTATATAATATGTTGAGATAATATCCATATTTATCTCTTATCTAGAATTTCATTTTGTTTATGTTTGAATATTCTCTAATTAAAAAAAAAAAATTGTATTTTTTTTTTAAGTGAGAACTTCATTTATTATATATATGCATTCAATTTTTGATTTATTTCGAACACTAGCTAAATATTAGAAAGTGAACGGTCATTTTAATAGCATATCTAATCACTTTTGCCACCAAACATATGAATGATAATGACCATTCCCCTGTCATTTTGCTTAAAATCATATTTTTTTCTATTATTTGTTAAAATTCAGTTAACCCTTCTGACTCATTTGTTTGTAGAAAAAGAATAAAATGCTCTTTTCATATTTTTTTAAGCTATAATTAGAGCGAACCTCAAGTTTAAGGAAGAAAATTAGAATGGCTCAGTACCAATTATATTTTTGGAAAAAATATCGGGAGGATCTAAAAATACTATCAAATTACTGGTTAAACTCACTAATGAGATAATAAACCAAAAAATCCCAAGTTACATATTATTTGCACAACGCAGTCCCAAAAATTTTATCAATACACTTTCCACTGACAGATTTGTCCTTGCAGTATATGCGGCAATAATATTTCTTTAATAAGGATTGAGAGTTTCCATATTCAACAAAATCATTTTATTAAAATAAAAATAACTATTATTGTATATATTTTTTTTTCAATTTAATTATATATTCAGATTCGTCTAAACAAGATCTCCAAAACAATATCCAATTCACTATTTTTTTTCATTAGTTTTCAGCTTTCGCATTCATGTTACATGTAACATGATATTTCCAGAATTTTTGAATGTTATATGTAACAAGTTGTAATTATAAACTTTTTTTTTTTTTTTTTTTTGGGGGGGGGGGAATTGATATTGGGTTATTTTAATATAACATGCAACATTGCAACATTGATGTTACATGTAACATTAATGATACGAAACTCATCATAACCTTTTTGAATGTCACATGTAACATTCATGTGCATCATATTAAATATGTCCAAAAAATGTGATTAAATAGTTTCAGTTTTCACATTCATGTAACATGATATTTTCAGTATATGCGGTAAAAAAATTTCTTTAATAAGGATTGAAAGTTTCCATATTTAACAAAATCATTTCATTAAAATGAAAATAATTATTATTGTACACATTATTTTTACAATTTAATTATATATTCAGATTCGTTTAAACAAGATCTTTAAAACAATATCCAATTCACTATTTTTTTCATTAGTTTCAGTTTTCACATTCATGTTACATGTAACATGATATTTCCAGAATTTTGAATGTTATATGTAACAAGGTGTAGTTATCAACTTTTTTGGGGGGGTTTGATGTTGGATTGATTTTAATGTTACGTGTAATATTAATGATACGAAATTCATCATAACCTTTTTTAATGTTACATGTAACATTCGTGTGCATCATGTTAAATATGTCTAAAAAATGTGATTAACTAATTTCAGTTTTCACATTCATGTTACATGTAACATGATATTTCCAGAATTTTTGAATGTTTACATGTAACAAAATGTAGTTACCATTTTTTTTTTTTTGGGGGGGGGGGGGAGGGGGGGATTTAATATTGAGTTGGTTTTAATGTTACATGCAACATTGATGTTACATGTAACATTAATATTAATGATACGAAATACATCATAATCTTTTTGAATGTTATATATAACATTCGTGTGCATCATGTTAAATATGTCCAAAAAATGTGATTAACTAGTTTCAGTTTTCACATTCATGTTACATGTAATATGATATTTTCAGAATTTTTGAATGTTACATGTAACAAGATGTAAGTACCAATTTCTTTTGGGGGGGTTAATGTTGGTTTGGTTTTTAATGTTGCAAAAATCATCATAACCTTTTTGAATGTTACATGTAACATTCGTGTGCACCATGTTAAACTTGTCCAAAAAATGTGATTAACATCTCATTTGAAAAAGAATAAAATGAACATTTTTTTTTTGCAATTTTTTTTTCACATGAAAATCTGAGGAAAAAACGAAGCAAACTGTGCACATGAATATTAGTATTGTTTACCAGATTTAGCTCCGCTATATAAGGAGTCTACACTGCCGCATATAATAAAAGGGATATTTTCGTCACAAAAATAACAAAAGGACTATTGGGTACACATGAATATTAGTGGGTTTATTTGATAGTTTTGGCCGCAATTTGGAACCGTTCAGTCAGCGTCCCTATATTTTTTTGACAAAACACCATTTGCACATAATTAAATTACTATAATTATCCTTAAAAATTATTAAAAAATATATTTTAACCATACCAACACCAAATCGTGTAATCTCTCTCTCTCTCTCTCTCTCTCTCTCTCTCTATATATATATATATATATATTTTGCCATTGTTGCCAGCCAGATTTTCCAAGCGACGACCAAGATTCTGGCTACCATGGGCCAGATCTTGAACAAATCTGGCCATCACGACCAAATTTAGGTGGCGCTTGAATGGATCTGGTTATCATAGTCAAATTTGACCGTCGTATGGCCTGCGGGCATCGCCAACTAGATTTTATCGG
The DNA here is from genome assembly GCA_016647705.1 of Eucommia ulmoides. Taxonomy (NCBI): domain Eukaryota; kingdom Viridiplantae; phylum Streptophyta; class Magnoliopsida; order Garryales; family Eucommiaceae; genus Eucommia; species Eucommia ulmoides. The sequence continues at coordinate 1,195,857 of CM028340.1, forward strand.
CAGGTTTTTTTTTTATGTTTACAAAAAATAAAAATTAAAAAAATTAAAAATAAAATAAAATTGGTAATTAAAGATACCACAATGATTGCATCATTATATTTTTATTCAATTTAAAATAAAAATAAATAGATCAATTTACCCTATATAGGAAATTTCACTGATAATTTTAATAATTTGATAGAACGTCAGTAGAACTTTAAACGAAATGTGTAAGGTAATTTTCCCTCGAGAATATATGTCTTGGTAGGTTGGGTTAACTTTTGTCTTTCCAAATGAGATATGTCAATATTGGTAGTCTAAAAGCAAGATTACTTACATATTACTTTCGCATGAGTTCACACTTACGTGAAAAGGACATTAATCATATGCAAAATTAATAAAAAGGGTAAATTTTTAGTCTCATCTAGAAAATACTAATATTCTAATTAGTATTGCATTGCCAACTGCCGACCTATCGTTGTTGGCCACCACATTCCGGCCACCGCTAGTCGTTGGACCCCAAGACTATGGTCATCAAAATTTTCTGTAGTTTAATTCAACTAATTTTTTAATAATATATTTTTTAATTACATTCAACTAATTTTTTAGTTGTCAGTCACTGAAAAATTATATGAATGTAATATTTAAGAAATAGTTACATGGAATTAAAAAAAAAATCCGGCGACTAGTGGTTGGACTTTAATTACTAGAGGCCTAACGTCTGACAGCAGGTGGTGACAAATGTTGGCACCGACAGTCGATAATATAAAACTTAATTGGAAACATCTAATTGAAGATATAAGGGAGCATTAAATATGGGAGTAAAACATAAAACAAAATATAATTAAAAGATTTATACTCAACTTAAAAAATTAAAATAAAATAAATTATGGATTAAACTCTCTAACTGGACTATTGATCAATTATCACTTAATAATATCTCAAACATTCCCTTTAACATGATAATTTTTTATTTTTAATTTCTGTTTTTATTTTTTTTATTTTTTAATCTCTCACATTTATATTTTTTTTTCTCTTCTTTATTTTGCTACTTAAAAGTATATGGTATATAACTCATTTGAATTATAGTGGGTACTCTCAAAAAATAAAAACTACAGATTTTAAAAGAAAAAAGAAAAAAAAAATACTTTTTTTAATTACCTTTTTTTCTGTTTTTGTTTTTATTTTGTAGGTTTTTGTTTTTACTTTTTTTTACATAAACACTGAACAATTGCAAATGTATTTTTTCAATAAAATGTGATAAAAGGTGTCTCAGACAACCGTATTGAAATAAATTAATAAAGGACGGTATCATTCAAGCTATAGTCGGTGTCCTCGTTAGAAGGCCAGTTGCCTTATTTCGACATCGGTCACTAGAGTGGAGTTCTAAGCATGAGGTCCTTAGTCGTTGCTACCTTATGGGACTGCAACCGTTGGTGCTGAAGTCCAGTCACCAATCCCTAGAGCTCCATTGTCGGCTGAAGGTGTCGTCCAATCGCCAATCGTCGTGCCTCCACTGTTGGTGGCCAACTACCACTAACCACCACCACCACCAACCACTACATCCAATACAAATTTCATATATAGTCTAGGTTAAATCGATAGATTCTATCTAGCCAATATATACTGAAAGACTAAAAACGATTAAAAGGATTGAAAAAATGAGATTAAAATTGTTGAATGGGTATTTATTGATTTTTTATACTATTTACAGTTACCTATAGTGATTAGAGTTTCATGTATTGTTTCCTTATTTCTATTATAAATAGAGGTAGAGACTAACGCAATAGTTAAACCGTCTCATTGTTTTCTTATACTTTAACAAAAATAATATGATCGTCCGCTTCGAGGGACGATCTACTAGTTTTCCTAAAGAAAATCAAACGTTCCACATTACATCATTAGATCAAGTTCAGAACTGACCTGAACACTTTTTTTTTTTTAAAGAAAATAGAAGGCCATCAAAAGGGGAATTAAAAACCCCAAGGAGTAAAAAGGGAATGATGGCCTATCCAACCAAATCAAACCAAATACAAACATCTATTAAAGAAGAAATAGAAGCAGTAAAAACACTGCAGCAGCAGCAATCTTAGCTCCATATAACAACTTAACTAAGATTCTAACAACAATATTGAATGTCAACCAAAACAAAGTAAAAACAAAGCACACAACACAGCATCAGCTAGGGCAGCTTGGCAGTAGAGAACAAAGCAACAGGAACAACAATGCAGCATCCAAAAATTGAACCTGAACACAGCAACGACAGGAACCAGAACCAACCAACCAGCAGAACACAAAACTGAAGAGACACTTCCTGCAATAAACAATACTGCAGCAGTAGGCAATCCACAGGGCTGAAAACCTGGAGCAGAACATCACAAAGCAGCAGCATGATCTGATCCTAAGAAGCCCATAACCTGAAAACAGGGGCACAACCAACACCAAACCAAAAACAAAAGGCATACAAGAATGCACCAGCAGCTCCAGAGTGCATTGCGTGCACCAAATACATTACCTTCAATCATCAGAATTAATTGAGGGAAGATAATTTTTCATTGATCGGGTGATCACTCTAGATCGTCTGGTTTTGTGTCTCTTTTTGGGGAAAATCCATTCAATTTCTTCAGAGTCAAGGGGAACTGATTCAGTACAAATTCTTCTCGGGGAGAGGGTGAATTTGTGGATCACATTCTCACTGTCAGAATTTGAGAGCTCAGGGGAGGAAGGGGAGTATTCAGGAATGTCAATACTAGGAGAGTGGTAAAGGGGTTGAGTGGGAAGGAAGGAGCTGGAACCGGCCTCTATGTTGACAGAGGAATTGGGATTTGGAGCAGGATGGAAAGGTGGAGCTGAGGCTTCCAAATTTGAAGGGAGAACAGGGTTGTTCACCAGGTTCAAGAGGCTCAGGGTTAGAGAGGACTGAAGTCTGAGTTTGAGCAGGATGTGAGATGTCCTGACTTTGAATAAGGGATGAAGCAGGGTTAATAGGGAAAATTGAGGGAGCTTGAGGGGGAGGAGGAGATGAAGCAGTCGAGTTGCAATTTTAGGTTTAGACAAATTGAAAGTTGATGAATCGATTTTTAGGGGGCGTGCCAATGGCAGAGGCCAGAGAAAACAAGGCCTGGATAGGCAGACACTCAAATCGAATCCATATTGGTATCAATGGGGATTCAACATTAGCACGGAAATCAGGGGTCCATTTGAATGTGCGAAAAGGGTGTTGATGTACATACCATTGATCTTTAATCCATAGCCTTTGGAAATCTTCATCGGAGTGGAGTTGAATGAGGATGTGTTTTCGATCGAGAAATCCGATATCAAAGCCAGCAACCCCAAGTTCAATGCGAAGAACATTTTTTTGATGGCGTCGAATGAAAGCCGCCCATGGGTGAATTTACCCACAAGCTCAAATCGAAATGGAGATGCGAGTCTGCCCACTTCTTCGTCGGAGAAGAAGACAGCGGGTTCGCCATGGTATGATTCCACTTGTTTCGTGAAGAGAATTGGGGCTTTCTGTTGCAGTAAGCTCGCGAACGATTTTTGGGCGAAAGGAATCAGGTTGGTGGGTTTAGGGTTAGCGATGGGAGGGAAAGAGGTTGGAGAAGAAGACGGAGGTGGGATCCGAACATTGGAATCAGGTTGGATAGGCGGTGGCGGCGGCGGCGGAGGGTCTCCGTCTATACCCTAGGGTTTTAGAGAGAGAGAGTCTCATATTTTGATCCATTGGCAAGGTGCCTTGGCGAAACGGACCTGAACTTGACAAGGCATCCATGTCTCATAGATAAAAAATCAATCATCTACTTCCGTCTCCTCCATCTGATCATCAAATTCAGCCTAATCCTCGTACTCTTTTGTAATAAAGAGCCAAGAATTAGTTAGCTGACATTGTTGTACCTCAAGTGCATGTAAAATGTGATTCACTTAGACATTCAATGGAAAGACGATGAGTTCATCAAGCTATTCATCTCATTCATTATTCAACTTTTTATTTTTATTTTTATTTTTATTTTTTTAACAATTCGTTTTAGTGTATATATATGAAAAAAGAATAGTCACCTGAATAAATTAGCTAATAATACCTTACAATCAAGATATAAAAAATAACAAATACATAAATATCATTAATCAACATAACAAAAATGAAATTAAACATATGCAAGAATAGTAATGACAAACTACATAGGAACTTATCAACGGGAGTTGTTAATTGGATTCAACATATGACTATCCAAACTTTGTCCAGAAACCTCTTCGCCACTCTCAGCGTAACAATTTATTGAGATATTATAAAGATCTGACGATTTTTCTGTCGTGATCAAGGCCATGGTTTCTTCACAACTTTCTTTGTGAGCAGCCCATGGATGTTTAGTGAAATTTCTTAGCCTTTCAAGTTCCATCTCCACTTGTTTCATGGAAGGTCTGTCTTCTCCTTTCAACTTGAGGCACCGTTTTACAAGCTGAGCGATTACCTGGAGTTGCTCTAAAGTCCCTTCTCTCACAACCCGTTGATCAAGAACCTGAAACAATCGATTTTCCTTAACAGAAACAAGGAAAAAAGTGGCTAAATTCCTCTCTGATTCGACTTGTGATTGAACAAGCGGTTTTCTTCCCGTCAGAAGCTCAGCAAGAACAACGCCAAAACTGTAAACGTCGCTCTTTTCTGTTAATTGGCTTGATTGGAAGTACTCAGGGTCTAGATAACCCAACGTGCCTTGAACTAGTGTCGTTACTTGAGTTTGATCCAATGGAACCAATCTCGACGCCCCAAAATCTGAAATTTTTGCTGTGAAATTTTCGTCTAACAAAATATTTGTAGACTTCACATCTCTATGGATAATGGGTTTTGAGGCTGCAGAGTGAAGGTAAGCCAATGCACCGGCAACTTCAGCAGCAATCCTCAAACGGTTATTCCATGAAAACCACGACATTCCTCCATTGTGGTGGATATGATGAAATAGGGTATCATTCAAAACAAACTCATAAACCAAGAGGGGTACTTCGGTCTCCAAGCAACAGCCCAAGAGCTTGACCACGTTTCGATGGTTAACTTGTGTAAGAATCACCACCTCATTGATGAATTGCTCAATTTGGGTCTCATCCATTATTCTTGATTTCTTGATAGCCACTACATGATGATCGGGTAGGACGCCTCTGTAAACTATGCCATAGCCGCCTCGACCAAGGATTCGATCATCCGCGTAGTTATTGGTTGCTTTTTTGAGTTCTTCAGCTGTGAAGACCTTTGTTGGCTGCACACTGCCTTCAATGGAGGAAACTTGTTGCTTAAGCAACAAGCCACCATTTTGTTGGAAGAATTTCTCCCTGAGTTGAACAAGTTTCCTTCTTTTGATGATAAAATACAGCCAGCTGATGCCAATGAGTAGGCACAAGAAGCCAAAGCTCATCCCTATAACATGTCATTTATGAAATGAACTTTCAGAAACTGAGATTAATTTGAATTAAATATAAAGAAAAGCATTCGGTAGTGCACTGAAATTTAACCACTAAATCAAATTAAACTTTTTGATTAATTCTACATGTTTAATTTCAAACTCAAAATTGAAATATGTGAAAAATCTAACCAAATAACGGCCAACTATCTAAGAAAATGTATAACTCGTTCTTGAGAATAGCTAGAAATATATGTTAATATTCTAACATATAGAAAATTCAAAAATTTTAAAGAGCATAATTGGAATCAATAACCTCAATTCAACTTAATATGAAAAGATATCATCAAATCAGTAATCCCTGAATTAGTGGGTATTTTCATTATCAAAATTGGGCCGAATTTAAAAATGAGATTAAATAGTTCATTTTTTTTATGTTTGCACCATGAATGAATCTCTAATTGTAAGTAAAAAGTAAAATGAGTAGCTAATTATGACATATTCACAATATAGAGTAGTTTATTCATTTATGCTTATTGGCTAAAAATTATTATTTTGGAAAGAGAGGAGACTAGAATTATGAGATTCCGCATCGGAAGTATTAGAAAATATTTTCTGATCCATAAAGTACCATTTGAATTACTAATAATACCTTCAATAGATGTGGTATAAGATGTGCCAAAAATTTTAACCACCATTTTACTATTTTTTAGCCATCTTAAATGACACATTATTTAAATAAATGGCAAAGAAAATTTAGCACATTATTTTTGTCACAATTGTTAGATTATTTATCTTAAACTACGTGTGTCGTACCATTATTCATTTGTCATGTCTCACAAATGGCAAAGTAAATTTAACACATCTATGGGAAATACTGTAAATATTTTAGGCAACGTGAAGTCAATCCAAAAGGTACTCTGAGGGCAGTGAGTTGGATGAGACATTACAAGAAATGATTGTTATGTAGAGGGAGAGAGGGATTACCTAGAGAGAATTTGATGACTGGGAATTCCGAATTCTTTGCAATGCAAATACTTGTGTTGTCTACGGCATAGTATCCAGGTTTACAAGAACAGATGTACTTTCCAGGCATCTCACTGCAAATCGCGTTGTCTGGGCATGGATTGTTCTTACACTCTTGGATATCTGTTAACAAAATCATTACAATCACAATCGTATAATGAAGAGCATTTTCAGAAGAGCATTTTCAGTGCTTGGTTTGGAAAAATCGAAGAGACTAACCATGGCATCCGGGGCTGAGATAGGGATTGCCCTCGTACCCATTCAAGCAGCTGCAAGTGTACCCTCCCAATTCACTGCTTGAATCAATACACTCACCATTTTGTTGACACGCGGAAGCAATATTTGACGTCCGGACTTGTTCGCAACTCAATTTTCCGATCGTCCAGTTGAGCACCACCGGCACAGACTCCCTTATCCTCTTCTTAAAACTTTCGTCGAGCAGGTCGCGTGCACCACCAAACTGGAACATTTTTGCCTCTCCAACAAAGGAATAGCCACAACGGTTAAATGACCAGATACCCGTGTGGTGATTTGGGCTTTGGAGGGCAGTAATGAACGACTTGGTGCCGCTGGGTACGGATGTCTGGCAACAACCAACACCAGAACAATCGCCTTCATCCACGTCTTCATTACTGGAACAGAGTGACGCACAGGCTTTCGTGAAGTTACGTCCGCGCGACCCTCTTAACATCGCTAGATCATCGCAGCCGATCACCATGAACATATTCAAATCCGAGAAGGCAAAGGGCTGTAAGTTTAAGTCGATCCATGCTGGGTTTGACTCTGACTCGATCAAACCGCCGCTTTGACTGTAGCAGCTTGAAGCAACCACGTTCTTAATACGCAATTCGGTGTCAGATATATCTATCACCTCCAGAGTACCTCTACCATGAAAGGCTCTGGGGGGATTCCAAGCTGTGCTGCAATTGATTTCCAACGTCGAGTCCAGAGCACAACCTGAATCTATGCCTATGCCGAATGGATAAGGGACTTTCAAATTTCCGCATTTACTCTCGCACCCAGGCTTAGCCAGGATGGTCTGGGTGGTAATAGAATTGGATGCGGCGGCGCGCGGCGGCGCCATAAGGGCCGCCGGAATCCATAAGAGATAGAACCAAAATGACATCTGAAACATTTTTCTCTTCTCCTTCTTTTGATAGACATTGAGCTGATGCTTGCTTGGCCATCTATAGAAAATTTTCAGAAAGTCCTCACTCGTTTTAAAGAAGAATGGACTGGGTATTCATTCCTAGTTACATATACCCCCCCTTATTTTAATCTTATTTCATTTTACCCCTTGTACTTTAAAAATCTACACTTCATCCCCTTCCACTCTTGACTAAATAAAAAAATAATATATATATATATATATATATATATATATACACTATGAAAAAGTACGAAATAACTTTACTTTTTCTTTATTTTTCGAGGTGATTTAATATTTAAAAGTAACATAAGGGAACCATTGAGATTCTTACTCGCATTTTTTTAAAAATAATAATTTTATTTATTTTATGTAAATTTAATTAAATAATTTAATTTCACCCATTTTTATCATTTCTCATTAAGTTCAAAGGAAAACTATTAGTTTTCAATTTTTGTGTAAATAGAAGAAATTAAAATATAATTTTTTAAAGTAAAACAGATAAAATAAAAGAAGATCAAACTACAAGGAGCTAAAAGATAATTAATCCTAATACTAAACATCCCAAAAATAAGGACCAAATATATGAATTGTTCAAATTTACCAAAAATTTGCAATTGCAATTAAGTTGAAGTCGCAAATTGTTGTTTACGATCAACAAATAGTAAAAATAAAAAAATAATTAAAAAAGAAAGAAAAACGATCTAGATTAGAAAGCAATTGAGGGTGTAGAGAATATTCAAATTTCAGATTGACTATTATTTAAAAACAATTACAAGGGCATATATGTCATTTGAAAAGAAAAATTGAATGTGTCATTCCAAAAGTATTAATATATGGGTTGTAGAGATCTAATGGGTTTAACTCACTATCGAAAGGAATATGATTGCTTCTAAACTTGTATATAGCTCAAGATATGGGATTTAATATGTCCTTTCACGCGTAGGGTGGACTTAGGATTCAATACGCCGTCTCATACGTAGAGTGGACTTTGCCAAACTCTTACTAACAGATATCGGGGAGCCCAACATCAATGTGGGATTCAACACGTTGCCTCACGAGCGGTGTAGACTTTGACAAACCATTGAGAACGGATATCGAGTGGCCCAATATCGATGTAATATTCAACATAACCAACATAAAGACAAAATGTCAAAAACCTGGCTATGATATCAAATAGGAACTCAATATATGGGCCGCATTCACTCTCAAAAAACGTCTTGGAAGAGGAGATTTGTCTCTAGACTTCTATATAACTAAAGATTAGGAAACACAAACAATGTGAGATTCAACACGCCCTTCACATGCAGAGTGGACTTTGCCAAACTACTGTAATTGGATATCAGGGAGCTCTTCATCAATGATTCAATGTGGGATTCAACACAAAGCGAAGCCAGAATTTTACTGAATTAGATCACATTGAGCGTCATATTTTGGAGCCTTTAGCAAAATACCATAAAAATAACTGGGTCATTAATATTGAGAAAAATAATTTTAAAAAAAATAAATAGGAATTGGCTAGTTTTAAAAATGACTTTTTCCATACTTGACGGCTTAAGAATGGGTGGGAAAATAAATTGGAAACTGATTGGTGAAGAAGATGTCAATTATTGAAATTTAAGGCACAAAAAAAAATTAAATTAAATGCCACATAGACTATAAATTTGTATTTACAATTTTTTTTTTTTTTTTTCCATATGAAACTGACTATATAAAAAATTTCCAAAACATGAACATCTACAACGAGATAAACGTGCGTAGGTTTTGATTTTTATTTTTTTTGTTAATAGCACTTCACCCTCTTGTAGTTTGGTCGATTTGTATTTATCTCCCTATGATATTTTTTTGACACTTACCCTCCTATAGTCTTGGACTAAACTGCGACGGTTATGTTTTCCGTTAACTCTAACGGTCAACGGCAAAATTCAACCGAAATCCATTAAATAATATTAAATGACATTTATATCCTTCAAACATTTTAATATGGACTGTTTTAACACTATGTAGAAAATTAGAGGGCATAAGTGTATTTTCTCTATTTTTACATCTTCTTCCTCGCACGCCCAATTCACTTGCCGTCGGCCTCTGTTCCACGCCGATTGTCGATTTGGATTCCAAGTTGAACTCGTTCCTCGTGAAATGCGAGAGAAGGTTCGACTTCCCGACGCCAGAGTCTCCAATTTCCCACCCCGCCCCCATCTCCAGGCGACCCACTTTTCTCTCACTCCAACCCAAAACACCGGTGTTCTCTCTCTCTCTAGAGAGAGAGCACATGAGTTGACCAATTTTCTCTCTCTTCTGTCGCCTCTAATTCTCCTCCTCCGTCCACGTACTTTGGCGATTACTTCGAGTTGAATTTCAGAGGCAAATGATGTGGCCACCTCGGCAATTAGTCGAACAAGTGAAGCCAACAGCACCTTGTTGATCTTCTTCCATAGCCATGGCGGACGTAGAGACTGATGTGGCCACAGGTGTGCCTAAGAAGAGGACATTCAAGAAGTTCAGCTTCCGAGGCGTTGAACTCGATGCGCTCCTTGATATGCCGACGGATGAACCCGTCAAGCTCTTCCATGCCCATGCTCGTAGAAGGTTCCAGAGAGGTCTGAAGCGAAAGCCGATGGCTTTGATTAAGAAGCTGCGCAAGGCGAAACGGGAGGCACCGCCCCGTTGGACGCCTGAGCTTGTGAAAACCCACCTGAGGAACATGATCATAGTGCCGGAGATGATCGGGAGTATGAGATCGGAGTATACAATGGGAAGACTTTCAATCAGGTGGAGATCAAGGCCGAAATGATCAGCCACTACTTGGCTAAATTCTCTATCAGTTACAAGCCCGTCAAGTATGGTAGGCCCGGTATCGGTGCCACCCATTCTTCAAGGTTCATTCATCTAAAGTGAAAAACAACTTCATCAAGATTCCTCTTTCGAATTTTTGTTTTCGAGCTCATTTATGTTTTACCCGAACTTCAGTTTTGGTGTCCTTGCTTTTGATGTGGGTAAAATCAGGCTCCATGTCAGCCACCTAGATCAGATTTGTAACGTCACCGGCTCCACGTCATGACGGCCTGGGTCAGCCCGGTGCGGGCTCCCCAAGTCAGTGGATAAGAAGCACCCAAGGATCTCCACCTGAAGCCCTCTGAAGAATCGGCGCGCAATGGCAGGTCGGCGAGCCCAAATCGACCTGTGCCCATGTCAGCTCGGGCCCGTATCTTTACAATCAACAGTGAAGGGCTCAAGGCCCAAGCCCATAAATTTAATTTGTCGTGCCACCCACGCGCCTGAGTGCTTACTGCTAATCCGAGCTTAAGGCCTTAATCTTGCTTACACTAATCACATTTCCACCTATAAATAGAAGGTTTCCCCAACACTTTTGGGGGACGAGAGAAATGATTTCTTGAGAGAGAAACTCCACCAGAGGTCGCTTAGACAGGTCGAGGTAATAGTAACCTTCCAATCTGATTTTTTACTCTAGGCTCTTAGTCTCACGTTGGAGAGGACACGCCGTGGAAAACCCGAACCGCCCTGTGTGCAGGTGACAAATTAGAGCTCGGCCCAGACAATGGCAAGGAGCGGAAGACTAGAAACAAGAGACCTGGGCTCGAACTCAGACTGGACAACGCCTGACCGGCTCGGCTACTACGACCAAGAGACGGACAAGATCATTCTAGCACTACTCCCTCCTCCCTGATCCGAAGGTGACCGGAACATACTGTTGGTCAGCCAATTTTCGACACCAACAACTTTGATTAGAAAGTTCAATGTGCTAATCAGATTTTTGATTCTGTTAAAAAAAAAAAAAAAGAAAAAAAAAATTAGTCGAACGAATGATGGGTTACCATGAAAGTATTAGGAAATTTTATTTCCTAATCTAATTTTTTGGTAACATATTATTAATACAATTATATTTGTTATTTAAATTTAATGGGCTAAAATTAAATGATCTAATTAATTTGGGTAAGTCCATAAAGTACTCAAAAAAATGTGAGTTAAATGAGTAGATATTGGAAACTGTTGGGGTGATTAAGAGATTATGGGAACCCTAATCATACCATATAAATACATAATATTAGAGTTATGGTCCCCAATAATACCTAATCATTTTAACGGCTCACTTCTTCCCATCTGAAAGTGAATCACGAATCCTAGTAAGGAACTCTCGAGATTTAGTTGAGAAAGGCCATGTACTTACTCGATCCGTGTTCTTCTCATGATCGATTGTCACAGAATTTCATATCAGAAGTCAATTAATCGTAATGAATCCAGATACATAATTTACATGTACATTAAAACTCTTGATGATTAGACATGTTGATTAAAAGAGTTATAGATTTAGATATATAAGGATTAAAATCTCAACAAGTGGTATCAGAGCCTACTTCATGTTAAATCATTAGGATTCTTGAATTTTTCAAGTTCGTAGAATTTTAGAGTTTGTGTTTTCTCCATTAAAGTTTGTTTATTTGTGAAAATAGTGGGAGAAAATATTAAGGTTTATTATGTGATTTGCATGATTTATATGATTTCTTGCTAAATATTATGAATCTAAAGAAAGAAAAACCCCAAATTTTGGATTTTTTGGGGTGTTTTCGTTGCTAAAAATTTCAGATCCGAACCAGACCTGAACAAGTCGGTCAACCGACCCTTCTTGGCCAGTCAACCAATTGGTGCAGAAAGGGTTCGGAAAATTTTGATAGGAGTTCATATTTTGGCCATAACTTTCTCATACAAACTCCAATTGAGGTGATTTAAAATTTTGTGAAAACATAAAAAATAGAGCTACAACTTTTATGTTTTGAGATTTTTTTGAATCAGATTGCATCGAGGTCAAAATCGAGCTTGAAATTACTGCTTTGAAATAGTTTTGATACCTGTTCGTATTTTGGCTATACCTTTTGCATATGAACTCCGATTGAGGTGATTAAAAATTTTGTGGAAATATAAAAACAAGATCTAAAACTTTCAGATTTTGAGTTTTTCGAAAATCAAATTGAATTATATTCAAAATTGGTATTGAAATTGAATCTAGTTGAATTAGGGTTGAATCGGTCAACCAATTCAATAAATGGGCATTTCTAGCTCTGGATCAATCGATCAAGAAGAGAAGATATTATTCACCATCAAGAAGAGAAGATGGGTCGTATTCTTCCTTCGCGGCGAAGTATGTCAGACTTTGAAAATTTTATAAAAGGAGTTGGTCTGATTGAACCGGAGTTTTCTGGTTCTATTTATATGATTTAAATTAATAGATCGGGTTTGGCCCGACAATATTCCCACCTTGACAAAGTTCTGGTATCTTCTATTTTTTGTTCTACTTATGCGAGGAAAGTGACACATTTGCCACGAGAGTCGTCTGATCATTGTCCCTTGTTGTTTAACTCTACAACCATGAATTATTTGAGACCTTGGCGGTATAAATTTCAAAGAATGCGGGTTAACCATGTTTCATATTTGGATGTTGTTCGTTCTGCTTGGACCTCCAAATATTATGATCCTGTGATGCGGTTAAGTCACAACCTCTTGCAAACTTGTCAGGTCCTTAAGTCTTGGAACAAAGCGGTGTTTGGAAATATTTTCACCGAATTAGATACTTGGAGAGATAAGGTGGAAGCGCTTGATTCGATTTTGCAAGTTGGATGGTCTGATTCAACAGCTTTGGATCTTCAAAATGCTAAAGATAATCATTCCCATTATTTGTTGTATGAGGAAATTTATTGGAAGCAAAAATCTCGAGAGAAATGGCTTCAAGAGGGAGATAAAAATACTCGTTATTTTTATGCTTCTGTCAAAGAGAAATATAAACATCTTAATCTCACAGTGATAAAAAAAAATGAAGACGGGGATTCTCTTGCGGATCCTAATGTATTTTTTATGGCGGCCATTGATTTTTATAAAAATCTTTATTCTGTTGGCTCTATTAACATTCAGAAAAATTTACTTGAGGTGGCTCCTCCTCTTGTGTCTGAGTCTATTAATGAGGGCCTTTTGAGGCCGTTTACAGTAGAAGAGCTCAAAGAAGTACATGGTGTGGAATATTGAAGTTGATAATGCCCCTGGTCTTAATTCATTCTCCTTGTTCTTCTTCCAATATGCATGGGACGTGATTGCTAAGGATGTTGACGCTGCTAATGGCTTCTTGATGGGTAGCAAACTTCCGGATACATTTACTAGCATTCTTCTAGTGCTTATTTCCAAGAAGACTAATTCGTTAGTGATTTAGTGATTTTCGCCCCCATAAGCCTCTGTAACATGGTTTACAAGATTTTTTCAAAGGATCTTGGTAAAAAAGTTCGTGGTAATAACGTCATTTTTAAGCTTGATATGATGACAGCATACAATAGACTGGAATGGAATTTTTTGCTTGAAGTTCTTCATAAATTTGGTTTCCATGAAGCCTTCATTTCAGTGATTAAGGAATGTGTTTCCAACATCCAATTTTCGGTGCTCTTTCAAGGGGTTTACAAGGGTCGATTCATTAGCAGGAGATACGTTAAGGTGAACCTATTTCCCATCTTCTTTTTATTCTAGTTGAAGAAGTTTTGAGTCGGCCTCTTTCTAAAGTAGTTGATGAGGGTTTTATTCTTCTATATATTACAAAGAATGATTGTCCTATTATCACTCATTTGCTTTTTGCTGATGACACTCTATTATTTTACAATGAACATATATCTTCTATTCGTAACCTAATACAGGTGCTTAACAATTATTAGTAAGCCTCAGGTCAAAGGATCAATGCCATGAAAAGTGATTTTTATATGCACAGGAGTTGTTTTTCTATTCATAATAATCTCATTCACTCGTTGACCTCTTTCCAAATGGGAGCTTTCCCTTTAACTTATTTGGGTATTCCGCTTGCTTATGGTCATGTTAGATCTCTCACTTTGACGATTTAATTGATAAAATTGCTTCTCAGTTGGAAGGTTGGAAAGCTAATCATTTATCCTTGGGTGGGAAACTCACTCTTATAAAGCATGTCATAAGCTCTATGCCTCTTCACATTATTGTTGCAGCTAATGTTCCATTAAAAGTTCTAGATAAAATTGAAGAGCTTATGTCCCAGTTTTTCTGGGGCTCGTCGGATAATATTATGGGTGTCGTGGAAAAATATATGTCGTCTTACCGAAGCTAGTGGTCTTGGTTTCTGTAGATTACATGACATGAAACAAGCGTTTACTTTGAAGAAGATTTGAAATTTGGTCTTGGGTAAGTCTTTATGGTCTGATAACATGCATAGGATATATACCAAATATCGTCTCATTGGGATGTGGCAGTTGTGTAGCAATACTTCTTTAGCATGGAAAGATATTATGAAGAATAAGGAGTACATTTGTTCTATGTCCCAGTGGTTTATTGGAGATGGACAAAATATTTCTTTTTGGTATGACAACTAGGGGTGGGGTATTCTTGGAGATTTGTTTGATACTAACTTTGAGGACATGAGTTTGCATGAGGTTGTAACCTAGAAAGCATGGAAAAATTTGGATTTGACCAAGGAAGGGATTTATTTTTTAGAGGATATCTGTTCGAAATTGACTTTAGAAGACGACCAATTTGTTTGGTTGCCTAACATGAATGGTTCTTTCACGATTAAATCTGCTTAGACTAAGTTGGTTCCTCAAGCGCCTGTGCTGCCCCATTATCAGGCTCTATGGTCTTTAAAAATTTCATCAAAATTAAAAAATTTAATTGTAAATTATTTAAAAATGTTGTGGCTATGAATAGGAATATTATTAAGATGGGTATTCCCCTAGTGTCTGCTTGCAGGTGCTGCTCTTCTAGACATATTGAAGGGGCGACTAATTTATTTTGCACTAGTGAGGTTGCTAGCTTGGTGTAGCATCATTTCAGGACTTTGTTCAGAGTAGACTGCTTTCATCAATCGGCCTTAGTTCGTGCTAAGTACTGGTGGTCTTGTTTGCGAGGGAATTCGATGTTTAAAATTCTGGGTTGCATGGTCCCTCTTATTATTATTTAGAAAATCTGTAAGAGCAGGAATGAGGCTGTTCATGAACATCGGGTGATGTCGAGCTCTCAGATTATTCACCGGGTATTGTATTTGTTGAGGGATTTCGTGAAGTTTATCAAGCCTTTCTTGACTGACTCTAGCTTTGCCCTAAATTCCTTACAGATCATGGGGTGTTCTGGTAGAGCGGTGTCTCATAGGGTTCCCATCGTTTGTGTGGGGTTTTCCCCTCAATTGGGTTGATTCAAACTTAATGTTAACGGAGCTTTCAAACAATCCATGGGCATCTCGGCTTGTGGAGGCATCATAAGAAATCATATTGAGAGTTTCTGCATGGCTTTTCATAAGGAATTACAAGTTGTGTCCAACTTCTAGGCGGAGGTTAATGGCCTCTTTTATGGCCCTCAACTTTATGTTCAAAATGGTTTCTTTCCTTTTGTTGTTGAATCTAACAACAAAGGATTGGTGCAAGTAATTCATGTTTTGTGTCTTGAATTGGACTTTGCGTTATTCTTGGCATAAGATTCAATATTGGTTGAGTTCGTTTCAGATCGATATCTCACACATTTATAGAGAAAGCAATTCGGTTGTTGACTTATTGGCGAACATTAGTGATCATGGTTATATTGTTTTTTCTAGTGAGAATTCACTTCCTCATTTTGTGAAAATTTGTTTACAGGATGATAGGTCTGAGATTCCTTACATCAGGCTGTAATGTCTTTCTCATTTGAATAAATGCTTGCTATTTTAATTAATATATATATTTATACATACACATATATATTTGTCTCAATAATTCGGTTAATAATTTTCTTTTGTTATTTAATTATCCTCATGAATAAGTTTGTCGTTCTCAAGAAAAATAAAATAAAATTAGGTGGGATTAAAAAAAAGAGCATTCGATGGCAAGTCCCTTAATTTTAAAAAAGTCCTAGTGACGGAAGCAATTTGTGTTTTAGTCTTATCTATTAAAAAAAAGAGAAAACCTAATACAAGCGCATGTACTTGCGCATTTACATGTAACTATTTTGTGTATAAATTTTTGTTAGATGTAACAAATATTACTATATTATACAACATATGACTAATTTGTGTGTAAAAATTTGTTAAATGTAACAAAAATTACACAAAATGCATGTATTTAGTTACATGTAACTAAATTTACACAAATATATGTAATTAATATTAAACTAATTTATGTGTGTAATATTTGTTAAAAGTCACAAATATTACACAAATACATGTAATGCCTACACATGCGAAACTAAAACTCAACCAAAAACCAACTTAAGAGATTAAATTAAAACGGATGTCTTAAGCGAGATTTTTTTTTTTTTTTTTTTTTTAAATTAGTTATGATATTTGGGACTAATGGCCAATTGTCCCTTTAAAAAATTATACTTTTTTTTGGCTAGAAAAAAAAAATTATAAATCAAATATTACTACAACAAACAAACTAATTATTCATGGGCCAAGTTAGTGTTTTAAGGGGAAGATGATGGACTTTGTCATATACCAGTACCACCCACAACTTTTGGGCTTCTTATATATATATATATATATAAACAATTTATTTAACGGTCTGGTTTTTACATTATCTTTATAATTATATCCAAATTTAATTTGTCATTTAATAGTTAATGGTAATTAAAATTAAAAAAAAAAATATTTTTCACTAAAATCACTAAAAAAAAGTTATTGGTCGTTTTCGTTACAAAAATGGGTGGTGGCAGAGGTGACCGTGATTGGTTACAAATAGTGGATTCCAACGATGTCTGACCTAAATTAATTATCCTATTTTTTTAATATTTCCTAAATTAATTATTACATTTTCATTTTTAGTAAATACAGTTTATTATTATTTTTTAACAAATAACCCTATTCTCAAACAGATTCAAATTTCACAGAAAAGAAAGAATTTATCAATTTAACATAATTCCTAATAGGAATATTAATAAACTTAAAAATATTTAAATACTATTCAAGATATTTGTATAATGTAAAATGTATAATAATATTAGAACGATATTAAAAAGGAAAAAATACCAAACAGTCTTCTTAGAAAGTTAAATCTACAAGGTAGTCCCACTATTATTTTTTTGCACAAGACAGTTCTTCAAAAGCGCTGATTTGCACAGGATGATCCTAATTTTTTTGAAATGATAATTTTGCCCTTCTTGCACCTCCTTTTTCCCCCTTCCTTTTTCACTTGATCCCAAGTCTCACACCTAATACAACGATGAAGAGGGGTTCACAACAATGAAGAGGGGTTCGGCGGCGACAAACCCTAAGTTCGACGATATGTTCAAGAAATTGGTCGTCATCTTCCGTAGCCCTACGTTTTCTCACCAACGATGAAGCCCAATCGGTGACCAACCCAGCGACTGGTTCGGTTTTTGATAGGTTGCTCAAATTTTTTATAGTCACCGCCTGTAGACCTAGTTCAATTTTTGATAGATTGCTCAGATTTTGCTCCAGCTTCGTTCGAGCTAGATCTAATTGATTTTGATGGTGAGATTTAAATCAGATGTCTGTTCTAGTTCCTTTGCAAATGGATTTGAATCAGACTGGGTAGAAGATCGACTTGGGCTCTTAAGAAAGTTGAAATCGGTGGAAATACGCGTGGAGTGAAATCGGTGGAAATACGCGTGGAGCCGTGGTTTTTTCGTTTTTTTCGATTTGGGGTTTAGGCTTTGCATTTTCATTGGGAAAGTTTATTGGGCCCCAACCCAACCCAACTATCCACACCAGCCACTCCAAACATCACGCATATACATATACATATACATACACATACATATATACACATACGAACTAGGGTTTCGATTTCGATTTTGATTTCGAAATCGAAATCGAAATCGAAACGGAGAAACGGCGAAGACGTGAGGGTTTTTCGATTTCGAAATCGAAATCCAGTTTCGATTTCGATTTCGAATGTGACATCGAAGACGGAGAAGAAGACGAAGATGACGGCAAAGACGGAGAAGAAGACAAACATGAGGGTTGAGGGTTTCGATTTCGAAATCAAAATCTATTTCAAAACTGGGTTTCGATTTCGAAATCGATTTTGAAATTGAAATCGAAATCGAAATGGAGAAACAACGAAGACGTGAGGGTTTTTTTTTATTTCGAAATCGAAATTGAAACTGGGTTCAATTTCGATTTCCAGTTTCGATTTCGATTTCGAATGTGACGGCGAAGACGGAGAAGAAGACGAACGTGAGGGTTGAGGGTTTCGATTTCGAAATCGAAATGGAGAGCAGACGGCGAAGTGGATGGCGAAGACAGAGAGCAGACGAAGAAGAAGAGAGATGTTTGAAAAAATACATTTATGGCCCCTTAAGTTTTCAAATAGTATTAAAATAGTCCTTACCCAATTTTTCAAATAGTATTAAGGGTATAAATGTCATTTCATACTATTTAACGGATTTCCGTTGACTTCCGTCCATTGACCGCTAGAGTTAACGGAAAAATGTAACCGTGACACTTAAGTCTAAGACCACAGAGGGGGTGAGTGGCGACGTTTAAACTACAAGGGGGTAAAGTAAAAACCGGCCAAATCACAAGGGGGTAAAGTGTACTTAACCCTTTTTTAAATTGATACTGGTATTCATTACAAAATGAAGTCTGTTTCTGTTCTTTTGATCCACAACAATACTTGTGAATCCTATCATTTTGATTCTTCTATGAATTTGATCATATTTTTAATCAAATTATTCCACCGAAAAAAAAAAAAAACCAAGCCTAGTTAAAAGTTCTGGATTTCGTTTACCTCTAGCCTATGCATAAAATTAATTCGATTTTTGGTTGATTAGTTATTTTAACTTGAACTTTTTCTCGACCTAAAAAGGATTATTACTCTCTTATGTAATAAGAGAAAACCGTTTCATTTTACCCATTTTTATTCAATTTGTTGTTGTATTTGATTAGTTGTGTGTTGTGAGAAGACCAAAATCCTATTCATGTAATAACTCAAGTGGTGCGGTGGTGGTAGTTGTATGTTGAGTAACACATGGAAAGGTAACCAACTTCTTTTGTTTCTTTTTCTGTTTGTACCTGTTTCTCTTCTTTCTTTTTCTTTTGTTTTCTCTCTTTTTTTTTTTTTTTTTATTTATTTTTTATTCTACTTTTAAATGTTCTTCGTTTGTATTAGTAGTTTTGAGTTTTTGTGGAATCTCAGATGTTTTAACTTCAAGTGACAAAGAATTATAATATCTTGATTGAAAATTTTAATTGATTTTAGTGTTTTTAGCTTTGATTTCTGTGTGTTGGTTCGAGTGTGGCCCATCGTTTCTCCTGTCTTTTTTTTTTTTTCTCTGATTTTTTCCTATTTTCCTATTATATATTTTTTTATTTCTTTTTTTTTTTTTTTGGTTGTTCTTTCCTCTAGAAAGAAGCGGCAAAAATAGGCACCTTCTTTTTTTGTTACTTCCTCTTTTTTTTTTTTTTTTTAAAGAATTTTCTGTTTTTCATCTATTTTCCCCTTTTTTGTATTTTTTTCCCCGATTTTCTTCTGTTCCCCTATTATGTAGTGTTTTTTTTTGTTCAATTTTTGATATTTTTTCTATTGTTTCATGTGTTTTACTCAGGAAAGAAGCTGTAATAAGCAACTTATTTTACATACATACATACATATATATATATATTTTCCCCTTTGTCCCATCCCCTCTTTTTTTCCTTTTTTTTTTCTTGGAACAAACCTGCAAATGGATGAAGTTATGGATTTTACTTTGCTAAATTATTTAACTGTTGTTGTGGCAAGTTAAATGAGCTCTTATATGGCCGAGAAGTAAGACCGAATAAGTGTTCATTTAGCATTTTTTTCCCCTATATTTAAGTTCAATCAGCTGTTTTTTATGCCACTTCGAGAAGATGTTTTCCAAATCTCAATCAAATACTTATTGGTGACACTATATGCTTAGTCGCATTTGTCTAATTTAATTTGAATTATTTTTTTAACCATATATTTTTGTGGATGGATTTTTTTTATTTTTTTATTTTTATTTTTTATTTTTTTTTAATTTATGGTATATAGGAGTGGACGAATTTTTGGGTATAGAGATTTCGGGTCTTGGATTCCAAGGTATTTTAAACATTCCTCCCCAAAATACCTTTGTCTTATTGATGTAGTTATAATTAAGCTATGTGGTGTTATCTCTAGGGTTAAGCTTGAAGAAAATCAATTGATTATTTTGGGATCAACCAAAATGATGTGTTTGGGATCAACCAAAATGAAGTGTTTGTTATTGAATCTTATTTTATGGGTGAGTAATTGTAGTCCTAGATAAAGGTTTACATGGGTTACATTATTTTAAATTTTGGTAAGTTCTTCTACGCGAGTTCTTTAGTGGATATTATATTAATTTTTGCAAATTTGATTTAATTGTTTCATTTTAAACCCTAGATGAGACAACCTTAGATCGTAAATTTGGTTGTGTTGTATTTGTAATATATATTTTCAGTTGGTGATAGTATTTAAATGTTAAGTTTTGTTAATGTTTTAATAAAATAGATGGTGAATGTTGTATAAACAGAAGAATTGTGTCAATTTTTAAGGTTCAATATTTTTACACCCGTACCTTCAGACAAGGGTTATACGCTAGAATTATATAAACCAGACAACGTTTACTAACTAGGATAAATTAGAAAGACATTTTGCCTGAGATGTTTTGGTGATATAAGTTAAGGCACTGATTGAGGCACAAATTAAGGCATTCGCTCAATTTTTCTTAATTAAAATTTAATTATTTCTTTAATTAACTATTTCCTCATATCTTATCATTTACCATTTTTCCCAACCCTACAACCTCTCTCTCCCACCCACCTTTAATTCATAACACGATTTAACCTCTCTCTGTTCCTCGCTCCATCCTCTATCGCCGCGTCATCGATAGCCTGCTATACCATTAACAATGTCACTTTCGCATCTCCACCACTGTTGTTCGTCTTTGTCTAATTTCCCTTCTAGCTAGACGTCTTCAATCCGAAAGAGTGGGCGCTGGATCGCGATTGATCTGACCTGGAAGCTGGCTGCGAAGGATCGGTGGCAAATCCAGTACTATCTCTCTCTCTCTCTCTCTCTCAATTCTTGGCTTGATTTTTACTGTTGTTTTGTATTAATTTGTTTGATTCTTTTAATTTGATGGGAAATATAACAATTTAATTTCTGATTCAATCGATTTTTATTGAATTTTGACTAAGGTTTGCAGGCTGGGGTTTGGAGGTTTAAGGTTAATTGAATGTCTATTTATGCTTGTGTTTGAAGAATATGCTGTAATTATTTTGTTCATTTGAATCCAAATTGAGGTATGTTATGCCCTGATGATTCAATTGCTTTATTTATTTTAGTTGTAAATATCTCATGATTTCACTTTGTTTGGCTGTTGTGAGCTCAGCGGCTTCTATATTTTTTCTTTCCTAATAATGCATGTTTCTTATATCTCATGGTTTGCAATTTTTTGTTTTGTTCCCAGATTTCTATATTTCTATTCCCTGATTTTTGTGTCTGATTTCGATTTTTCTGATCCATACTTATGTTTCTCCTACAATCATAGCTACTCCTTTCACAATATACTTTTAATTTTAAATAACAATGATCCTTACATCAATTAATGTTGCAGCTTGATCCTGAACTCAAGATAGCTGTCATCAGACAGAATATATATGACAGCTACAAGTTCATGGTATCTTATTGTAAGGCTTGGCAGGCGAGGACCAAAGCAATATGGATGCTATTTGGGGATTGGGACGAGTCATATCAAAAGTTACCTCAGTATGTTGCTGTCTTACAACATTTCAACCCCGGTACTGTGGCGCAATTTGACTACTTTCCTAGTGATACCTCTGTTCTTTCATATTGGACAAGTTTTTCTGGGCATTCAAGCCCGCAATAAAACGATTCAAGTATTGTCGACCGATGATTTGCATTGACGGCACATTTTTTAGCGAAACGTATAAAGGCAAATTGCTTACCGCTGTTAGCGTTATGTCATCCAATAAAGTCTTCCCCCTTGTTTTTGCACTCATGGAGGAAGAGACATATGAATGTCAGCATTGGTTTTTAACGAAACTCCGTGTTCATGTTGTTAGGCAGTTACCTGATGTCACCATCATATTGGATCGGCACCAGGCCATCAAGTTTGTAGTTGGGGATATTTGGGAAAATCCATCCCGTGGACCACATGAACATCACCGATATTGTCTACGCCACATCTAGAGCAACTTCATCAAAATATACCAGAATCAACAATTGAAGAAAATTTGATCAGATCATAGAGAAGATTGGAGAGCTTAAATAAGAGGTAAAGGCTTGGTTACAAAAATACTAGCCAAAAAATAGGCATTGTCCTACGATGTGAGTAGACGTTGGGGTATATTGACTACAAACTTTGCCAAAATATTTAACAGTGTACTTAAAGGAGCGAGAAATGTTCTAATCACCGCAGCAATTCAAATTACGTTTTATAGCATTATCAAATATTTTGATGAGCAACGTTGTGAGGTAGTTAGGGATAATGCCAATGAAGCTAAGTATACTCTCCACATCGTCCAGGAACTAACAAGAATAAAGCAAGGGGAAATACACACGAAGGTGTTAGCTTCAACAACTAATTTTGCATTACTTGTTTTGAGTTCAAGTTGTTCCTATTTTTATTCTTTGAAGTCGTTCAATTTGTAAATTTAAATTACTACAGAATTGATGGGAGTTTTGAAGTAAAAACTAGGCAATGAGATTCCAGGGGACACAATCAACAAGTTGTCTTCCTTAGACCGGAACCTAGTTGTTCTTGTGGTCAATATGCCATATATCGCTTTCCGTGCTCGCACATAACAACTATGACTCTTGCTGTTGGAGAGAATCCATTTTCATTTGTGGATTCTACGTATACAATGGAAATATAATCACAGATTTGACAAAACTACTTCAATCTAATGCCGCACAAAGCTTATTGGCCACCGACGAATATGCCAATCATGTTTCCTCATCCACACCGCCTTAGGACTATTAGACGTGGACAACCATCTACATCAAGAATTCAAAACGGGATGAACGTTTTGAGGAGGACGTTGACTAACAGATACAGTTTGTGTACGCAAACTGGGCATGACAAACAAAGATGTCCCCAGAGACAACGACCCGTAGACGGAGTTGTGTTTTTAGTTGAATGTCATTACCTTAAGTAATCTTTATTTTAATGTTACTATTATAGTTTTGTTTATTGCTAAATTTTATTAGTGTGTACTTACTATGAAATTTTCAGTTACTATAAAAGATTTCTTTATCGTACAATCGAAATACTACTTTTGTATAAGTTATTATTATAATTTAGTTTAATATCATTAGCTTATGTAATCTTTATTTTAATGTTACTGTTATATTTTCCTTTATTAGTAAATGTTATTAGTGTATTCTTGTTATAATATTTTTCAGTTATTATGGATAATTATAATAATTGATAGAAAGTCGGAACTTTAAACGAAATGTCTAAGGTAATTTCCCCTCTAATATATGTCTTGGTAGGTTGGGACATTGTTAATTTTTGTCTTTCCAAATGAGATTTGTCAATATTGGTAGTCAAAGAGCAAGATAGGTTAATTTTGACGACTCGTTTGTCTATATAAGAGATTTGACTGATAATTTTAATAATTGATGAACTGTCGATCGAACTTTAAACGAAACGTGTAAGGTAATTTCCCCTCGAGAAAATGTCTTGGTAGGTTGGGTCATTGTTAACTTCTGCCTTTCCAAATGAAATGTGTCAACCAATTGGAGATTACTTTGGATGCTTTTTCACTTTTGACAGACATTGAGCTGATGCTGGGCCTTTTTGTAGAAAACCTTCAGCAAGTCCTCATTTTTTAAGAAGACTTGGAATGGTTAGTCATGCACAAGTTAAAATTAATTTGGACTGATTAGTCATGAACTGATCATCTGCCCCGGGAGGGGGGAGGGTTTAAGACATTAGAACAACGTTATAACAACTGCCTCCTTCATGGAAAAAACAAAAAAATAAACAAAATTCTGTTTTGTCAATTTATTTTTATTTTTTTGGCGAAATAAAGTATGCGAAGGGCCTTCATTAACAAGAAAGAGTGAATTAATTATGTAGTAATTAACAATATATATATTTGTCTCAATAATTCGGTTAATAATTTTTATTTTATTTTTGGTTATTTAATTATTCTAGTGAATAAGTTTGTCGTCCTCAAAGAAAAAAAAAAGGTAGGATTAAAAAAGGGGCATTCGTTGGCAAGTCCCTTAATTTGCCCTTAATTTTAAAAAAGTCTCAGAGACGGAAGTAACTTGTTTTTAGTCTTGCCTATTAGAAAAAAGGAGAAAGGACACTACACGTGTATGTACTCGTGCAGTTACATGCAATTATTTTGTGTATAAATTTTTGTTAGATATAACAATATTACTATATTTTGTAATATATAATTAATTTGTGTGTAAAAACTTGTTAAATGTAACAAAAATTGCACAAAATGCATAATTTAGTTACGTGTAACTAAATTTACACAAATACATGTAACTAATATTAAATTAATTTTTGTGTGTAATATTTTTTAAATGTCACAAATATTATGTAAATACATATAATTTGTAACGCGTAATATCAAATACATATAATTTGTAACGCGTAATTAATATTACATAAGTAACAGATAAATATAATATATATTAATTATTAAATTGTAACTAATATTAGTTATATGTAATTAATATTTACTGTAATACGAAATTGCTCACCAAAGTTCTTTCTACGATCCCTGTAATGCCTGCACATGCAGGACTAAAACTCAACCAAAAATCAACTTCAGGGATTAAATCAAAACTTACGTCTTTTTTATTTATTTATTTTTAAGGCAAATTTGATTTCATTTCTAAATGTCTTGCACAAGCAATACAACAAAGAGTGGCTAACCAAAATGTCTACCATATCTCAAAATCGATCAACCAACGATCTACGAGATCAACACTAGGTGATTGCTAAATATTATCACCCTGAGTTTAATGCCAATTAAACGAAACTACAAATTCGTCCACCCAACTGGCCCCTACAAGACCAATGGGTAGCCTCAACATCAAGGAAACCAACCAAGAATCGAGCAAAACCAATAATAGGCTTCTAATAAGCAACAACAAGAATTAAAGATAGAAACAATAACAATACCAAGAAAGAGTTCGCTCAATATACCCAAACTACGAAAGAAAACCCTTTACCTTTCTTTTTAGGAATGGAAAGAAACTTCTTTTTTGAACTTTTAGTTTTGATTCTCTTGAAAATTTCATCAATTTCATCTTCTGATTTAAGAACCAAAATCACCCTTTGAATCACTTGAAAAAGACCATTCTTGACACAAATGTTTAAGCTCCTGATTCTTAGGAAGAGGGATTCCTACACCAATATTAGGCTTAAATGGCTTACAAGGGGAGCCACTATTTTTCCTACATCGATCTTTAACCAAAGAATTTGAGAGTAAGTCTACAGCCTCTTCTGATCCTTTGAAAGCAACGAATGTTATCCAAAACTACCCTAGATATTTGATAAAAGAAATTGAACTTCCTCCAAGAGAAGTTGAAATCTTGGGAGACTCAGCAACAACTACATCTCAAACACTGACCCTGGCAGGATTATTCGAACCCTCAACACCCCTAAGTTCAACCTAGAACACTATCAAATTTGACTATTGGGCTACAAACTTTGGCACTAAGTAAACACATGCATTCCAAACCGCACGTATTCTTATGTAGCTCCGTGCGCCCACCCATTGACATTGGTTGCTACTCCTCTAAGTATACTGAAAATCCAACAAAAAGACAACACTTGATGCAATGAAAATTTCATGCCATGAACAACCGGAATCTAGAATCTACTCGTCTCCATATCTTTCATCTGTGCAAGTGAGAAGATCTCTGTCAGAAAAGGTTTCTTCCACAATACCAGCGTCTCCAGATCTTGAGTCGTCCATTTTTCCCTTTCCTTTTCGCTCTAGACAATCTTTCCTGATATGCCCTTCCTTGTGACAGTTGTAGCACTTGATCTATCTAGTTTTGATTTTGACCTAGATTTCCATTTGTTACTCGAAGTATTTGCCGATGTTCTTCCTCTGGCAAATAGACCTTCGCTAGAGCATCCTTCTCTATTCTCGACAACCTTTTTCTCCAACTCCTCAGATTTCAAGGCTGCTTTTGTAAGACTCCGACTTTTGACCTACATAAAATTCAAGCCGTGTTTTAAATATTTCAAAAAAAAAAAAAGCGGGGTAGATTTCGATATTTATTATATGAATTAAAATTTTAGGAGGTTATATTGGAATTTTGTATAAACATTAAAACATAGTTTGGGTTTAATTGCTACCCCAACATAATATAAGGGGAGGTTTGTGTAATATTATAAAAATATCTTCATATATATATATAGAGAGAGAGAGAGAGAATGGAAGTTGCTGAAGAGTTAAGAGGGAGGCATGGTCTTGTCCGGCCGATGAGCACATGCACATTTATTATGTGTGTATGTATATATATACACACACACAAAGATAAAACGGGAAGAGGGGTCCGGAACCGAAGAGAGAGAAAGGAAGAGAAGGAAGAGAGAGAAAGGAAGAGAAGGAAGAGGGAGAAGAGTCGCCGGCGGTGGGCTTGCGGTGTGGTTGCCTTATCTCCGATAAGTGGGTGTGTATGTGTTCTATTTTCGTGCATCATCGTGTGTGTTGTGTGTGTAATGTTGTGTATGTATGTGTGTGAGCAGTATGTGTGTAGGTGGATATGCCATGTGTGTGTGTGTGTCATCAAAAAACAGGGAAGAGAGAGAAGTGAAGGTAGGTTCGTTGGTGAGTGTCCGGTGGTCGGCGATTGTGTGGGTTTGTGTGTGTTTGTGTGCTCTGGGTATTTTGTAGGTGTCCAACAACTATGGGTGAGTGTTGTTTAGGTTGGAGGTAAGCCGTCGGAGTAGAGAGAGAGGGTGTTGTCGGCGGTGTTGTTCGTCCGACGGTGCATGGGGGTATTTGTGAGGTCCTTGTGTGTGCTGTGACGGTGAGGTTTGTGTGTGTTGTGGGTGTGTATGGGCCGTTGGTGGTATGGTTGCCGGAGTTGAGTTGGTAAAGTGAGAGAAAGAGAGAGTTGCGACTGAGAAACCCAAAACAGAGCAAAGAGGAAGACGATCGTCCGCTTAGGCGGTGACGGTTTCGCCTAGGCAATGGAACTTTAGGAACTAAAATTACGCGAGTTCGCTTAGGCGGTGGCCGTTTCGCTTAGGCGGTGGGCAGCAGTAAGCAAAAATTAAAGAATTCGTGAGAAGATCGACAACCGATTCGGAGTGGGTAACGTCTCTCGTTAAATTTCATGATTTGTTAATTTAATTACTAACGTCGAAATTGTCGAAATGATGAAAAACAAATAATGAGACCGTTTATATGAGCAAAGTTTATATAGTAAACCGTAACGGAGCGATGTTAATTAAATGAAAATATTCCAAAAGAAAACGCCGAGAATAGGAAATTACGGAAATGAGGATTTCATAACATGGTTAGATTATTTCTACATAAAATATTAATTTAGGTTCTGTCACAAATAGGTTCACAATTATCGGAAGTTCGGTAGCGGATAATCGGTGGAGCTTTTGAGAGCGGAATATCAGGTAAGTGTACTGCCTACTTGCCAAATTATTCTTTATATATATATGATGGAAAATTATTGTATTTAAATTAGATGATTTCAAAAATAATATGGATCAAGCAAGTTTTTGAGTGAGTTGATAAAACGATCTTTTTGGGGAATTGTGTTGGTTTCTAAAAAAAAGGATTTAAAATAATTTCCGTTGGATTTTGGGTGAGTTGGCGAAAATGGATTTTCGTTAAAATATGGTGGTTTTAAAAGAAAGTTGAAAAATGAGTTTTGTTGAATTTGGTGGTTTCAAAAGAGGATAGAAAATATTTGGTTTTCATAAAAATATAAAAGGGAAAAAATGGTTTTGTTAAAATTAGACGGTTTTCAATCAAAAGTGAAAAATATGATTTTCGGATTTAAAAGTTGGTTTTATGAATAAAGGGTGGTGATTTATATTATGGTCTGTCCGGAGGGTGGTCCGGCAGATGGATATTGATTTGTGATTTGATGATGATATTATTGAGTTGACTATGCCATAGTTTATGTCCTGTCCGGAGGGTGGTCCGGCAGGTGGTGATTTATATTATGTCATGTTCGGATGGTGGTCCGACAGGTGGTGATTTATATTTGGTGATCGATATTATGTGGTGATTGATATTATGGCCTCCGGAGACGTCCAGTAGGCGGTGATCTGTGCAGTTAGGTCCGCTAGGGAGGCATATCCTACAGATGGTTACGGTACCGTTGTAACTTCCGATCGTGAGATTAAAACGATCACTATGGCTTAGCCGGTGGGTATGAGGTTGAGATGTGTGTTTGAGATGTGGTGTTTTACTTATATCGGGTGATATATTATTTATTATGGTGATTGGTATGATTTTATACTAGATGAGTTTGAATGGAACTTATTTATATTGTTTTATTTTCACTGCTTATATACTGGAGATTTTACCAGCTGTGTGGTGTTTATATATTTACGCTTGATTCATTTAAATGTTGTATTATTATTATGTAGAAAATGATTTTTACTATGAAGGCAGTACACTCGCAGGTGGAACAGTTAGGAGTTGATCCCCTATTAGCGCTAGATAGAGTCCTACGATGGAGTCGAGTGTAAGTTTTGAGTTAAGTTGTCTGGGGTGAATCTATGAGACGTTTATGGTTTTTTTTTTTTTTTTTTGTATTTGGGGATGGGTATGTCCCCATAGTAGATAAAATTGTATATGGATATTTATATTTTGGTGCTATATAGTTGGTATGTACTTTGTTGTTCTGTGTGTTGGTTTGGCGTTTAAGTTATGTCGTGTTGTCGTCACGCCGGCCCCGGGATGACGGGTGTCCGGGACGGGTCGTGACAACTTTAATGTCCTCCATAGAGATCATATCATTATTGAACATCATTGTATCGATAAAGTGCTCGTATGAGGGTGGCAACGAACACAACAGAATAATTACTTGATCTTCATCGTCCACCTTGACATCAATATTTTTTAAATCAACAATGATTTTATTGAATTCGTCAAGGTGGTCTTGGACCAATGTACCTTCATTCATCTACAACGTGTACAATTGCTTCTTAAGATACAAGTAATTCCTCAGAGACTTCGTCATGTACAAACTTTCCAACTTCAACCATATTCCAGCAGCTGAAGTTTCATTTGTAACTTCCCACATCACTCCGTCGCTTAGGCATAATAAAATTACACAATATGCCTTCTCCATCATATCATTTTTTTTGGTGTCTGACATCGTGTCGAGTAAAGGTGCTTTACCTTTCAGTGCTTTATGAAGTCCTTGCTGCACCAACAGAGCATGCATCTTGATACACCATATGCTGAAATAATTCTTGCCGTCGAACTTTTCTACCTCAAATTTTGCCGCCAATGCAAAATTTCGGATCTATGTCAACAGTTTTTGAAAAGTCCGATACAATGAAACCGACAAATAGTACTGTATATGAATAGTACTGACCTAGCTCTTGATACCAGTTTGTTATTATAAACTGATGATTAGATGTTGAATTGGTGATGACAATAACACGAATAAAATAAACAACGAACAGAAGGAAACACACGATTTACGTGGTTCGGCAATTTGCCTACTTCACGGGCGAGACCAGACCTTTTATTAATAGAGAATATAGAGTTACTGTACAAAAGCTAGACACTTGAATATATCCCAAACAACCGATCCCTTAAACCATTGTACACCATCTCTCAACTATCTCTACCCAAAGTATCTCCCAAAGATTACAGGAAAGCTCTTTAGGCTTCTTTCTCTCTAGGAACACTCTCTATCAAGATAAGATTGAGAATGTGACGCCTTCCTTTGGCCAAAACTCCTCCTATTTATAGGAGAGAATCCAACTAACCTCATTACTCCAACCTACAACTCCCAACTCCCACCTAAAATCATTAATATAAGGAGTTAATATTACTACAACTCCTACCTAAAACATTTATGGGGAATCATAATTAAAATAAATGGTTGAGGCCACCAATTAACTCACAAAAAGAAATAGAAAATAAGAAGAAGAAAAAAAAGATGGTAATTAAGAGTACAACAGTTATTACATCATTATATTTTTATTCAATTTAAAATTTAAAGTAAACATAAATTGTCATGACCCGGTTTCTCAGGGTCGCAAGTATGGTTTCTCCTATAGAGAATTTCTACTCTAAAATTTGACTAGTCAAAATTCCCAATCTACAATATTAGGTAAGTTTTATAAATCATGGCGATAATTTTAGTTGCCGATTTTACATCGGAAATTTATTACATACGATAATCACCATTTATACATATATACCACCAAATAACCAATCAATATCCTTTTGTAAATTAATCCACGAGTTATATAGGTAGTGGTGACAAAACTAATAATTTAGTACTTTATTACTTAAACCGGATATTTCCATTTCATATCTCTAAATCATTTATTTTAACAAAATATTGATATTCAATTTCCAACCAATTATATTCAACCCGTTATATTAACAGAATATTCAATACATTAAAATTGAGAGAAATATTCTACAACAACTACAACAATTATAATTACTGTTTTCTCTGATTACAACAAATAATTACAATTTTTACAACTAGAAATTTCTAATCAATTTATCTCTTCTTTCGTATTCTCCCAGCCATCCCTGCAACCAAACACTGTGGAGTTGTGAGCTAATGCTCAGTAGAATTCCAACCCCTCTAATACATGCATTTAATATATCACATAAACCACGTAAATATGTTCATCACATAAATTCCACATTGTCCAACTTTAATAAACACATTTTTCACATTTTATATAATTTAAACGAGTTACCAAATAATTTCATAATCACACAATACGACAATTAAATACATATATTAGTAGAGTTCAGAATTCTACCTCTTTCAGATTTTCCGCCTGTCCGCGAGATGAGATTTTTTATTTTCATTGGGGTGGTTTGTGTATTTTGCCTCTTTTTTTTTTTTTCTTTTTCTTTCTTTTTATTTTTCCCGCTCCTTCTTCGTTTTTGCGTTTGCTTCGGTTTAGGGACCAGCCGCCGACCACTCTCATTCCTGCCACCGTTCACTACTTTGATTATGCCACACACCCACGAACTCGACCGCCGAACACCAACAAACTCATACCACCGGACCACAGAACAAAACACACCCACACACTCACGATCACCGCCACCACTACCGGACCAAACTCATGCCACCACTACCGAACCGACCGACGACAACCCACGCCGCTCTTCCTCAACAATCTGAGCACACATACACACCCAAAAACTCACACACACACCCTCATTCACGTACCCACAACTAAACACACACATGCTCACTTTGCCGGCGACCCACCGACGAACAGCTCACACTTGACCACCTGAGCACACCCCCACATGATGAACACACAAAACCCACACACATAGTGGCACACACAAGCAATCGTCTAAACACACGTACCCACATGATCTCTTCGACGACCGTGGAAGGGACGATCGAAGAGACAAACCCACTGTTGACAAAACAGAGCACCCACGAAACCCATACGAACGATCAAAACTAAAACACATACACATACTTACCAACCGACGGCGGCGATCACATACCGAACACACGCTGAACGGCCGACCACCTCCCTTCTGCACATAGTCGGCGCCGAGATTGAATATCCAACGGCCGAGATTGAATGATATTAAGAGATATTTACGGCCTTTGATTAGATCCGAGGGTTGAAATATTGGTCATTTTTAACCATTGGATCAAATTGATCAAGTGGTTGAGATTTAACAATACATTAGATTTAATTTTTATAATTAATTTTATAACCTTGGTATCTCACAAAAACTGGCTACCAAACTCAAGAATCCCCAATCTCGCTAAAAATACCCCCCAAATCAGGCTAATCCCCCCAATCTCGCCAACTCCTCTCATCTCTTTCAACCCAATCCACTGGTTGAGAAAACATTTAATCTCTTTCCTCTTCCTCTCTACATCATCCTATCCCCCATCACATTATCATCCATAGCCCACAGCGCCGTGCAAGATCCGACCTTTCTTCTGCACCATCACTACGAACCCTCACGCTGACTAACAACAGATCTGACCTCTCTTCTACATACGGCATAACATCATCATCCAATCCGACCTCTCTTTTACAAACGCGAACCCTACCGTCGTCGATGTCTCTCTCCCCACCCCTAAGAAAATGTCAGCACAAATCTCACAAATTACCCCATCTGACTCACCGAGATGCTTCTACCTCCTTCACGACCTCCCTTCGCTATCTCAATTTCTCCTTTCTCGGTCGTTTCAATCTTTCTCTCTGTCGTTCTTCTACCGTCATCTTCTGGAAAACCTAAATAACTTCACGGCGGAGAACTCGAAGCCATTTTCTTCAATTGAACAAATGTAAACCCTACTGAATGGATCATCTTGACTATTTTTTTCAATATAATCCTAACTATCTCATATCGACTCAAGGACACGCGATGATAGTTGACAATGCGGCTGCGAAGGAGGTGGAGAGGTTGTAGAAGGGAATCGCAGAGTTCTACGGGGAGTCGCTAGGGTCTATGAGAGGATATATGAGGAGGCCAAATGCACCAAGGCTTCAACGGCCTAATGCTTGAATCATCGATTGGAGAGGCTATCCGTTTTACCGCCATTCCTGGTACGGCAACTTCACACACATTCTTTCTCTAAAAATCTTAGATACACATTCTTGAACAAATTGCAGTACTCTGATATTGAATTCTTATTATATCAAAACACATAATGATTTTGAAATTCATATTGGGTAATTGCAAGCTTTTTGTGCTTTGCAATGCAGAGGTCGCTTTGATCATCATCTCCAATAGAGGAGTTTTGCAGTATCTCAAGGTACTTCAATTTTATAGAATATATATTTTATAACCCTAGCATCATGAATTTTATTTGTATGCTTTTTTTTCCCCCTAATTGATGTTGCAGTTATAATATGAAATCTTTGAGTTTTGATTTGGGCATAGAGTTGATGGAGCTGATGGGAAATGAGATCAGTGGGTTAAAGTGATCTCTTGGGAGCCAAGAGCAGTTATTTATCGTAATTTCTTGGTGAGTACCCTGAACTATTAGTATATGTGTATGAGCAAGTGGACTACTGTGCAATTAGAGTATCCTAATCACATTTTATTCTTGGATTGTTGACGTGATTAGTACATCTTTACATGTATGTTGTTTGCAAAGTAGGATATGTTTCATTTTGTTGGTAGTGGAAATAGTTAAATGTAGTAAAATTGAGGATTTCTTTCGGAAGTTCATAACTTGATAGACCGGTGATACTTCATTTCTTATTGTCAACTAACGTTAGTTTTTCTTGAATTACCAATTGATCAAACAGACACATCACTTTTTCTTTTCTTTTTTTTATTTGCAGTCCAAGGAGGAATACGATTAAGTAATCAAAGTTTAGGGTTCTTAATTGTAAAATGTACATGATTCTTTTTTTCTTCTTAAATTTACATTCAGGGTCTTTGTGTATTTGATCTTGGAGCTTATATCTTATCCATTTCGATTTGCTTTTTTCTGATTTTTCTCTTAAATGCAAATTGTGGAAAGTAATGAATTTTGTATTAATGATATCAATTGATTCTTGGAAATTTTGTTGCTCTGTTGCACGCATTTGATTTATATGTTGTTGTGGTTGTTTTTCTGTTTCCATAGATAATATCCACTTGATTTCTTGGATTAGTCTGAAATGCATAAGAAGTGGTTTGTGATAATTGGTTGATGTTCAATCGTTCCTGGTTGATCATGTCAAATGGGTCCATGGAAGACTCATCTGATGAGTCGAAAGATGATTTTCCTGTTGTTCCTGTACCCAATGGTATGCCAATGCAGTTTCCTTCATTTGGTATTTATGTTTTTATACTTTATAACATCGATTGACTTTATGGATTTTTAATTCAGGAATTATGGATTTTTAATTCAGGAAAGTCAGTAACAGAAGTCGAAGAAGGAAAATTATTTGTTAAATCTAATGCTTGAAATAGAATGTTAAAATGGGATTGTGGAACCTAATAAGAAAACGTAACCTAAAGATGAAGACAACATTGATGACTCTGACGATTTAAAAGGTACTTTATGTTCTAAGGTCTTTATTCATTAAATCGTAATACCTACCTTCTTGCTTTCATGTTAATCTATTTCTAAATATATGTTTGTTCTTTAGGATTAACGTTCTATTATGGGTTTTGGAGACTTAGCCTTCTGTATGAATTTCTAAAGTCAATCACGACGGCATTGTAGCGAATGGTAATTTCACGTTCTTTTACCAGTTCTTCGTCATGCTCTTCCATGATCCTAAAATATATTTGTTATTTTATACTCTAGGCAGGGGTTATACCTTAGGGAAGGCTTACCTAGGGTATAATCCCCTTTATAACATTAATTTTTTATTTTTATTTTTGAAAACCTTCTGATTACATATCTAAAAATACTTAACATATACACATAATCTAGACCATAAGAGAAAACAAATTTCACTCTAGGCTATAAGTTATTTTTTTTTTTTATAAATTTGAGTAATCCTCATCTTAATTGATTTGGGTTAACTTGAGAATTAGATTTTGAATTATAAACGAATTACTGCATATTTAGTTTCAAATTTTAATTCACCAGTTGAATTCAACATTTCTAAATATATAACCGGATCACACTATACAATGAGTAAATAATGGGTTGAATTTAGCCTATTTATATTCCTAGCATGTTTAGCTAACGGTTAATGTTCACAATTTCTTGATTATCCATATCTTGATGATATATGTCGTAGAGGCTGGAAAACATTGTCTGTTATTTGTTTTGGTGCTTTTCGTTGCCTGATTTTTAAATTCTTTGTTTATTTTTTTAAAATTTTGTAGGTGGTTGTCACAGAAACTATTTCGAACGTTTTAGAATCTTCTCCTACGGTGTGAGTTCCTCCAACCGAATTCAAATCACACTCCATCACTGCAAGCTCGGTCTAAGCGACAGTGTTTCGATTCCAACTTGAAATGGTATTTTTGCTCGACATAACAGTAAGATCTACAGTGAATTTTTTGATTAGATTCTTTGACTTACCACCATCAACAGAGCCAGAAGGCACTTTGTTTTCAATTTTTTGGAATTTTTATGCTATTGTTTATTGTTTAATCACCATTGAATTTATTTTTAGCTCTTGCACGATCGACAACACTCGAACACATTTTGTTTTTACATTAATTATCGTACATTATTTTTTAGAATTTGGAATGTGAGTATCGGAAAGGGAACTCAACAAAAAACAAATACCCTCAATGTTTATTGGTATAATTTAATCTCGATTTCGGATTATATATAATGGTGTGGATTTCTGCAAAAGGTTATGTGGTGTCTGCAAAATTTGAACTTTGGGGGTTTTATTTGGTGTATATATATTTCTAAATTTCAATTCTCAACACCGTTTTGAAACAATAATATTAATTGTTGAATTCACCAACCAAAATACGAAGCTTCAGAAAAGTTGATGTCCAAAATTGGTGGTTTGATTGTGTTTGTTTATATTGTGTTTATTACAAGAAAGGTATTGATAATTTGGGAATGTTGCATAAATAAAAAGGGTTATGTCAAATTTTTGTCTTGCTAAATTATGCCCTTTTTATATTTAATTAATTATTGCATTCGTATTTTAGTAGACGATATACAAACATGTGGCACTTCAAATATTGAAAACAAATGGAGAGAATTTAATAATTGACATTTTATAATTAAGGTAAGTTTCAGTAACCCTGAGTGGTAGGTTTCAGTGTCCGGAGTGGTGAATTTATCTTACTAAATTTATAATGTATGAAAATAGATTATTATGTTGGATTGTTAAAGTGCATATTGTAGATTATGATATTATCATAAATTAGAAAATAATTGTTTATGATATGATTGTATTAGTTGTGTTTGTTAATATTATGTTGTTATAAAACATTAATAAAGGGGATTATATCCAATTATTTTATACATTAATTATTAGTTGTGTTCACTTTGAAAATATTTTAAATTTTTTATTGATCATGTTAATTTGTGTTGTTTGTTTTTGTCGTGTTCAAATTTTATTTTATTTTTTTGCTAAATTATGTCATTTTCTGTATTAAAAAAATTAAAACCCGTGCCTTCAGGCACGGGTTGTACCAAAGTCTATATTCAAGCTTGCATATTTGACTCCAATTTATTTTAATTTTTTCGTTTCCCTCTGAATTATGAGATATATACATTTTCCGGATATATATACTTCCACCATATTTTTCTATTAATTTATATTTTCATTCCTGAGCATTTCATATAAATGCATAGAATGGATGCACCATTTGGAGCTGCAATTTTCATTACTCTGATCTCTAAGTTGCTCCTGGTAAGTGTGCTTCCCTAATGGAGTTGATGATCTGTTGATGGTAAATGTCCAATTGTAATACTGAATTGTATTCTAAATTCTTGGATACCTTCAAGGGCTCTAATTACTCTTTAATGCTTCACAATGCTTGCATATATAAACATCAACAATGCATCTTGGATATTGAAAGTCATTGTGGTAGTGTTAAAAGTTGTGATTTTTTTCCCTTCACCAACATTAGGGGGTTGAATCTTACTATTTTTATCCCTTTCCTCTCTCTAATGTTGATTAAAAATTGTTTAAAGTTTCTATCCATAATTTTTACTTTTATCATTTTGTTAGGTGTTATGTTTTATCTGATGCTAGCAGTTATTGGAAGTATGTTGCAGAAATATGCTCTCGGTGATTAAGGTAAGTTCCAGTAGTTCTAGGTGGTGGACTTACATTACTAAGTTTATAGTGTATATAATTAATTGGCTTTATAATTTTCGTATTGTTAAAGTTCATTGTGTTAGTTATTGTTGTGCCTGATTGTTATTGGTCATGTTTGATAATATTGTATTGTTTAAATATATGAGTTGAAAATTTGGAATGTCAAATAAATAAAGGGGATTATGTTCAAAAGTTAAATCATATTGGAGTGTGGCATAACAAAAGGGTATTATACCCAAATTTAAAATTTCTTATTGGTCGAGTTAATAGTTTGGTATCGTTATAGAAATAAAAAGGATTGTGTTAAAACCCGTTCTCAAGCACGGGTTATACATTAGAAGTTTTTGATTTCGTTGAGTTGATTATTGATTTGGCTAAATCTTTATTCGATTCATCCAGATCTAAAATGAATAGTTATTTTTATTATAGGTTTGTTCGTCTAAAAATTGTATGTTTTTTGTTATGAAGTTTCAATCATACTCATGTTTAATGATAAACTTGAATATAAACGATTTGGGATCTATGGTTGATTTGTTTGTTTATATATATATTTTTTATTTCTAAATCCGTATTTAGGCAATTGAGAACAAAAAACGATGGAAACAAACAAAAGAAAAATCTAGGAACAACAACACTACTTTGTTTGCATAAATTTGTTCCAACTTCCAAGGAGCAAAACGAAGAGCAGAAACTTAAATATGGGAACAGAAACACAAAGCAAAACTTCTAATATGTGCTCGATTTGGCTAATGAGTTTGTTTAGTTATGAATTACCTCAATTTTTCTATATTTGCATGTGTTTGTATACAATGGAGAGACAACAAAGTATGAATGTAAGTAACCTGAGCGTCTTCATCTGATTGTCACTAACTTCGTTCTCGCTCCGGGAATCATGACAGGCATGTTACTTGGTCTGGATCTGCCTCTACTCCATTTGCCATAAGGTAGTTCATACTCTCATTAGAGTTTAAGTTTGACTCATCAATTTTTGGTATAAGATGAGTTATTTTTTCCTTTCAAATTTGAGTTTGTGAAATTTTTATTCATGAAATTGAGAAAATTTGCAGATCTGTTTTGTCTTTTATTCCAATTTCAGGTACAATGACTATCAACTGATGATGATTCGTAAATTCAATTACTTGAGGTCTCTCTTTTTCTCTTAAAATTTTGACGAATTGTTTTTTTTTTTTAGATTTCATAATCGCATATTTGACTTCTGTCAAACTTAATTTTTATGTGTGTTATAGTGTGTTACTTTGTTTGATTTGTTGAAAAAATTAAGAATTCCAATAATTAAATTTTTATGCGTGTTATATTAAGAATGATAATAATGTAATTTATATTCACCATTTCTCTGCATTTTTTTATGCTAAAGTTGGTGTTTCTTTTTTCAAATTTTTCTCTCTCATCCTAGATTATTCGGAGCAAAAAGACAACGATGGAGAACAATTGTGTACCATTCCAAAAAAAATTGTTCCAAAGCATGGAACAAAAAAATGTTTTTTTTGGGTTCTAGTGGTCCTATTTATTTTCCGTTTTTGTTCCTTGATTTCTATTTCCTTTTTTAGAAAATTGAGTACAAAAAAATATGGAAACAAACTTAAAAAAAAATCTTGGAACAACACTATTTTGTTCGCAGAAATTTGTTCCAAATTTCAAGGAGCAGAACAAAAAGCAAAAACATAAATATGGAAACAAAAGCACTAAACAAATGCCACATATATCTTTTATTTCTGTTCCCATAAACACTAAGCAAACGCCACTTGTGTTTTTTATTTTTGTTCGCAGAAACACTAATCAAACTTTACGTACGTCCTTTGATCAATTAAATGTCCTACTCCATGACTAGGGATCTCAGTCAATAACAAATAAGTTTTCTTTATTTTCTATTTATGTGAACAAAACGTTGATATGAATTTTACTATACAGAATTGGAATCTACTGGATTGAGAGATTGTACGATTAATCAAGAGAACTGCAAATTGCGGTATTATTTTAATAGACAAATATCTAGATTATTAGATAGTGATATTTAAATGTTAATTATTGTTGATTTTTAATAAAAACATGTGTAGAATGTTGTATAAATAGAGGAGTTTATATTGGTTTCTTTTAGGTTCAATTTTTTTTTTTCGCCCGTGCCTTCAAGCGCGGGTTATGCCCTAGTATATATATAAGTTGAAAAAAGAGGCCCAAGCTAAACCCACTCAATCCCTACGGTTGCCACGTCGCTCCTCCCCCTCTCCGTTTCTCGATTCTTCGGTTGATCTCCCGCAATTTCATGTATATATATATATATATATATATAATCTTTTCTTCAATTACACTATCTCCCCCCTAATTTCTTTAAGTCTCATTTTTAATCCAAATCCAATATTTAAGATTTTACTAAATTGTAATTTCACCCCTAATTAAAAATTTGGAATCATTTAAGTCCGAAAGTTTACAATTTGTATTTTGAAATTTGCTAATTAACCCCTAAATTTTTTAATTTAAATAAGAAATAACACCATCTACCCCGTTATTTCGAAATGTGCTAAAATGCAACTTAAATTGTGCGTATACCAAAAATCAGGGTCTTACATAAATAGATTAATTGACTTATAGAGGAAATTTCACTAATAATTTTAATAATTGATGGAACTCTAAATAAATTGATATGGGACAAGAATTTAATAAAAAATAAATACTACAAATTTAAAAAGAAAAAAGGAAAAAAATACTTTTTAATTACTTTTTTTTTTCTATTTTTGATTTATTTTTTCATTTTTTTCCCCTTGAATTCTCATAAAATATTTTCTGCATTTTGTTTTCTAGTTTTTTTTTTTTTACATGAACACTAAAAAATTGAACAAAAATCTAAAAATATTACATTGCAAATTAATGCATCTTTGTCAATAAAATGTGATAAAAAGTGTCTCAGATAACCATATCGAAATAGTAAAGGGTGTCTCAAATATCATTCAAACTATAGTGGGTGTCCTTGTATGAAGACTAGTTGCCTTATTTCGACCACCGATCACTAGAGTGGAGTCCTAAGCATGCAGTCCTCAGCCATTGCTACCTGTTATTGGACTGCAATTGCTAGTGTCGAAGTCCAATCACTGATCCCTATAGCTCTGCCGTCAACTGAAGGTGTCGTCCAGTCTCCAATCGTTGGGCCTCCACTATCGGTGGCCAACTACCACTGACCACCACCACCAACCACCACATCCAATACAAATTTCATATATAGTCAACGACAGATCGATAGATTCTATCTAGTCAATATTAATTGAAAGACTAAAAACTATTAAAAGGATTAAAAAATGAGATTAAAATTGTTTAAAGGGTATTTATGTCATTCTTATATTGTTTAGAGTTATCTGTAGTGATTAAGGTTTCATGTATTATTTCTTTATTTCTATTATAAACAAAGGGAGAAGTTTACACTATAGTTAAGTTGTCTCATTTTTTTATTTTTTTTCTACTGTTCTTATACTTTAACAAAAATAATATGATTGTCTGCTTCAAGGGACAATCTACTAGTTTTCCTAAAGAAACTCAAATCGTCCACATTGTATCATCAGATCAAGTTCAAAATTGACCTGTAACTTGACAGGGCATCCATATCTGGTAGATAAAAAAACCAATCATCTACTCCCCTCTCCTCCATCAGATCATCAAATTCCGCCTAATCCTCATACTCAACTGTACGAAGGGCCAAGAATTAGTCAGTTGACATTGCTGTACCTCAAGTGTAATATGGGATTCACTTGGACATTCAATGGAAAGGCCATGAATTCATCAAGCCATTCATCTTATTCGTTATTCAACTTTTTATTTTTATTTTTTTACAATTCGTTTTAGTGTATATATATATATATATGTGAACAAAAAGAATATAGAAAAAGACGAGAAGAATATATTGTATTGTATTTTGTATTTTTAGATGGGCTCTATATCCCTAATTATATAGCCTTAGGAGTGAGATAAATTAGGAAATATATCACCAGAATAAATGGGCTAATATATCCCTACAATCATGATAACAAATAAATATCGTATTTCAACATAACAAAAATGAAATTAAAAGAGTACAAGAATAGTAGTGACAAACTACATAGGAACTTATCAACGGGGGTTGTTAATTGAATTCATCATACGACTATCCAAACTTTGTCCAGAAAACT
Organism: Eucommia ulmoides; assembly: GCA_016647705.1. NCBI lineage: Eukaryota > Viridiplantae > Streptophyta > Magnoliopsida > Garryales > Eucommiaceae > Eucommia > Eucommia ulmoides. The sequence goes on from CM028340.1 coordinate 1,237,451, forward strand.
GTTTGACACTCTCAGTGTAAGAATTTATCGAGATATTATAAAGATCTGATGATTCTTCTGTCGTGATCAAGGCCATGGTTTCTTCACAGCTTTCTTCGTGAGCAGCCCATGGATGTTTAGTGAAATTTCTTAGCCTTTCAAGTTCCATCGCCACTTCTTTCATGGAAGGTCTGTCTTCTCCTTTCAACTTGAGGCACTGTTTTACAAGCTGAGCGATTACCTGGAGTTGCTCTAAAGTTCCTTCTCTCACAACCCGTCGATCAAGAACCTGAAACAATCGATTTTCCTTAACCGAAACAATGAAAAAAGTGGCCAAATTCCTCTCTGATTCGACTTGTGAGGGAACAAGCGGTTTTCTTCCAGTCAGAAGCTCAGCAAGAACAACACCAAAACTGTAAACGTCACTCTTTTCTGACAATTGGCTTGATTGGAAGTACTCAGGGTCTAAATAACCCATTGTGCCTTGAACTAGAGTCATTACTTGATTTTGATCCAATGGAACCAATCTCGAAGCCCCAAAATCCGAAATTTTTGCTGTGAATTTTTCGTCTAACAGTATGTTTGTAGACTTAACATCTCTGTGAATAATGGGTTTTGAGGCTGCAGAGTGAAGGTAAGCCAATGCACCAGCAGCCTCAGCTGCAATCCTTAAACGGTTATTCCATGAAAACCACGACATTTCTCCACTGTGGTGGATATGGTGGAACAAGGTATCATTTAAAACAAACTCGTAAACGAGGAGGGGTACTTCCGTCTCCAAGCAACACCCCAAGAGCTTCACCACATTTCGATGGTTAACTTGTGTGAGAATCACCACCTCGTTGATGAATTGCTCGATTTGGGTCTCATCCATTATTCTTGATTTCTTGATTGCCACTACACGATGATCGGGTAGCACACCTCTGTAAACTGTGCCATGGCCACCTCGACCAAGGATTTGATCCTCTGAATAGTTGTTTGTTGCTTTTTTGAGTTCATCATATGTGAACACTTGCGTTGGCTGCATGCCACCCTCAACGGAGGAAACTTGCTCCTTAAGCAACTGACCGCCATTTTGTTTAAAGAATTTCTCTCTAAGTTGTATAAGTTTTCTTCTTTTGATGATGAAATACAGCCAGCTTATCCCAATGAGTAGGCACAAGAAGCCAAAGCCCAAACCTGCAGGCATATTAGTTTAGATTGTTTTTATGCACACGTTACCCCGACTAATCATTCATATATACACACACTCGCAGAGAGAAAGGGAGAGAGTACCAAGAGAGAACTTGATGACGGGGAATTCGGAATTCTTAGCAATACAAGCAGCCCGACCTTCTAGGTCATATCTATAGTAACCGGGCAGACAGGAACAGTAGAAACCCCCCACGGTGTTGTGGCAAGTGGCGTTGGCTCCACAGCTATTCTTACTGGAAATGCTACACTCGTCAATGTCTGAAAATCACAAATAAGTAATCAATAAAAACAAAATATAGAACAGTAATTCAAAAAACAACACAGATTAGAAATGTTTTGTTAATACATGACATGCATTTCCATGGTAGCTTTTAAGATTCAACAGAGGATATAGTACAGTAGTTTAAGACAATGACCAAATCATTCAGATAAAACAAGAAATCACTTACACTAAATTGTATTTAGTGTTTTTGATAACAAAATGAAAAAATTATTAGATTTAACATAATTATTTAGAATTAAGAAGGACATTTTGGTGTGCTAAATTGAGCATATGGCACATGAATAATGTTTTGGCACTTATTGGTGCTCCAACAATAAACTAAAAATAAAAATTAAACTCAAGCCAATTAAACACTATTTAAAAGCCAATGAATGTTGTAGCAAATATAGCACAAGTGGGGTATGGAATTTCTGGCAGAAGTGAAGACACACCTATTGGAGCTCCGAAAGTTGTAGAAAAATGAAAAAATAGCTAGTTATAGTTTATGCCCCTCCTCTTGGAGATGCTCATTTCTACCTAAGGTGTAGAGGTTAGTTAAAAATCGGTAAAAACTTTTAACTACCAATTTACCTATTCAATATCAATGTTATCTACTCCCACCCACAAAGTAAAATGGTTATTTATCTAAAATTAAAATTGAAATGTCAATAGCTAACTTATTTGACTAATATGGTTGGAGTCCATTTACTATTTGTTAGAATCCGACATCAAAATTATAAGGTTTCTTAAAGTAGTCTATATTTGAAATGAGTTACTACACTTGATACCATATAGTTTAGGTTGAAACCCCTTAACACTATTTTCAATTGGATATTTATCATTTTACCTCTCCTATCATTTTGCTCAAAACCACAAATTTTTCATATCATTTGGAAAATACCGGTCACCCCTTTTGGCTATCTTTTTATTTTTTATTTATTTTATTGTTTTTGTAAAAAGACATAATGTCTTTCTCTTATTTAAAAAAAATATATATTTTTTATTCGTTTGTATTTAAAAAAAAAAAAAAATCACTAGCATTCCTATGTTTTTAAGAATATTTTTCTCTCCTAACTTTTTAAACAATTACTTTTACCTCTCTCTCTCTCTCTCGCAAGTATCTGTGCCGGCGAGCACAGATCCGGCACAGATCTGGAGATGGAGAGAAAGGGAGAGAAGAAAGAAAGATGAAGAAGGAAGAAGATAACAGATTCCAGCGAGAGTGGGTGTTGATCCGATGAGGTGGGGGTGAGCAAGAGGGTTTTTTTTATTTGTTAAAATAAAGGCATAAAAAATATATTTTTATTAAATAAGGATGTTACTGTAAAAAGATAAAGTAAATAAATATGACAGAAAAAAATAAAATTAAAAGGATATGTATATATTTTAAGTTTTAAAAATTTAATTACTTTTAAGTTATCAAGGGTAAAATTGTAATCACATTAAAAAAAAATTAATAATTTTTAACATGAATTAAATGATATTTGATCAAAATGGTGAATGAGTGAGTGGTATTTACTAAATAACCGGAGAAATTTATAATTTTAGATAAAATGAAAAGTGATAAATATAAATTTTCTATTTGTCAAAACACTGACCGTGGCAACCAGGGCTGAGATAAGGATTGCCTTCGTAACCACGGTTACATTGGCACCGATACCCTCCGAATCCACTGTCGGAATCAATGCATTCACTATTTTGTTGGCAAGCATAACCGTCGGAGGCCTTGGCCATGGCGCAACTGAGATTCCCAATCCACCAGTCAAGCACCACCGGGACAGTCTTGTTTATCCTTGCATCAAACATTTCGTCAGACAGGTCGCCTGCACCACGGAACCTGAACTTTTTCCCCTCCCCCAAGAAAGCATAGCTACAGGGGTTAAAACGCCAAACCTTGGAGTGGTTATCCATGCTCGAGATGTCAGCACTAAACCACTGCATACCTTTGGGTATGGAGATCTGGCAACACCCAAGGCCAGAGCAGTCTCCCTCGACCACGTCGCTTTTCTTGTAGCAGGCGGAAACGCAGCCCTTGGTGAAATTGCGATCGCCCCACCCCCGTATCACCGCCACGTCGTCACAGCCGACGAGAGTGAACTTGTTTGCGTCGGAGAAGGAGAAAGGCATTGATTCTAATTTTATCCTTGACCAGCCTGACGGCATCGAACCGCTGGAGCTATTGTAGCAGCCGGAAGCGATCCAGTTCGTAATGCGCACATGACTGTCCGATATGTCTAGCACCTCAATATTGGTTTCCTCCAAGAAGGCTTTCGGAGGATTAGAACCAGTACTGCTGCAATTGATATCCAACGACGGGTGCAGGGAGCAACCGGATCCCACGCCTATGCCGAAAGGGTACGGGACAGTCAAATTCCCGCATTTGGTTTCGCACCTACTCTCTGCGAGGATGGTTTGATTAGATGCTGCGGCGTTCGGCGGCGCAATAAATGCCGCCGGAATCCATAACAGATGGAACAAAACAGAAGGGAAGAGCATTTTTTATTGGCGAAAATTAGGCTTTGGACTTTATATAGACTTTCAGCAAATCCTACTATCCAAGTAGGTTTCAACGAATGTTTCAAAGCGCCTGCAGCATATATTATTGGGAAAAATTTAGTACCCTCCCCTGAATATTTGCCAATATATCAGAGACACCCCTTAAGATTTTTTTATGAAGACCACTCACGACCCTACACGTGTTAAGAAAGGGATCACGAGGAGACCTTTTAACTGGTCAGCGTCCACCCTGCACGCTGAGTAGACCTCTTCACCGACCAATGACTAGTGGACTCATGTCCCTTTCGCAACCATCGTCCAGCGAGCTCAGTTAGGGTGTCGCCAACCTCCCTTGTGTCGAATGTTGCCCAATGACCAAAGCTGAGGGGTCCCCCACGGCGAGCTACTGTTTGGCCTTCGCCCAGCGGTCACCGACCGAGATTGTCAGGTCATCAATTGAGCTTTTGTAGCGTGTCCCTAGGCTAAGCCAAATCTCCATAACCTTGTAGGTCAATCTATGGGCTCCTCTTGGTGGTCCGAAGTTCAAGTCCCATATGCCTAAGCCACGCCACACCCCTCCTCATTGACCACATGCTGCATTAGCGTAATTAATCGCACCCAGGAACCAAATTTGGTGGGGGCTAATCTAACTTCACACATATAAAGAGTAACAAATTAAATGTTTCAAGTAATACTAAATTTTCCACTTAAATCAAATACCTGCTCTTTTTCTCCTGAGCTCTTATTCTCATGCTAGAGGGACTTCGCAAGGCACACCCCAGCGTGTCTTTATGCAGGGTATGCGCATGGACATAAAGGACTTTGATCGTTGACTGTGAACCACTCACTAGGCACCAATCGCCGAGCACAAGAACTCCATCTCAGCAAGGAAAATTCCTCTGCCCCTGATTGGAACAACTACTAATGTTAACCAATTTTCGACACCAACAATTTAAAGTTTATATTTTTACCCCATAATGTTCGACACAAAGCTCAAGTTGCTCCTTATATTTTCAAATTGAACATATATCTTAAAATTTCTTAATCATCCCATTACCCTCCGAGTGATTATCATCTTTACAATTTTGGACGAAACACAGTCATCTGACATGCACTTAACTATTTTCAAGAGGCTTTATGGGCAATTCCATCCTCATTCTTTCCTCTTATTCTCCTTCCCATCCAAATACTTAATTTTTTATTTCTTTATTTCTTTATTTATTTTTTAATAAATATAAAAACAAATTAAAATAAAAAGAAATAATAATTTTATTTATTTTAGGTAAAATTTAAATAAATAATTTAATTTCACCCATTTTTATCATTTCTCCTCAAGTTCAAAATAAAACTCTTAGTTTTCAAATTTTTGTATAAGTACAAGGGATTAAAATATAATTTTTTAAAGTAGAATGAATAAAATAAAAGAAAATCAAATTACAAAGGGCTAAAAGATAATAAATCCTAGTACTATGCATCCCGAAAATAAGGACCAAATGTATGAATTGTTCAAATTTACCAAAAAAGTTGACAATTGCAATTCAGTTGAAGTCGTCAATTGTTTTTTATAATAAAAAAATAATAAGTATAAAAAAAGGAAAGAAAAACGGTCGAGATTGGAAAGTAAGTGAAAGCGTAGGAAAATGCCGCGAAATTTCAGATAGGTTATTATTAAAAAATAATTACTAGGGCATATATGTCATTTGAAAAGAAAAAATTGAACGTATCATGCAAAAAGTATTAATATATGGGTTGTGAAAATCTAATGGGTTTAACTTACTCTCAAAAAGAATATGATTGTTTCTAAACATGTATATAGCTTTGCCAAACTTCTACGAACGGATATCGGGAAACCAACATCAATGCAGATTCAACACACCGCTTGACGGGTAGGATAGACTTTGACGAACCATTGCGAATGGATATCGAGTGGCCCAACATTGATGTAGGATTCAACATGCCCAACGTTAGACAAAATATCAAATATCTTGCTATGATATCACATAGGAACTCAATATATGGGTCTCACTCACTCTCAAAAAATGTCTTGAAAGAGGAGAATTAATCTCTAGACTTCTATATAACTAAAGATCAGGAAACAAGAACGATGTGGGATACAACATGCCCTTCACGCGCAGGGTGGACTTTGCCAAACTACTATAAACAGATATTGAGGGGCCTAACATCAATGTAGGATTCAACACATAGCAAAGTCAGAATTTTACTGAATTAGATTCCATTTAGCGTCAAAATTTGGAGCCTTTAGCAAAATACCATAAAAGTGAATGGGTCGATTGTTAATTAAAATTATATTGAGACATTAATTTTATTTTATTTTTAAATAAAGGGAATTGACTAGAATTAAAAATGACTTTTTCCATACTTGGCGGCTTAAGCACGGTGGGTAGGAAAATTAATTGGAAAATGATTGGTGAAGACTTCAATTGTTGAATTGATGGCACAAAAAAGAGAAAACTTCAAATTAAGTTCCGAAGAGAAAGTCCATAAATTTGTATTTACAAGTTTTTTTTCCCCAGATGAAACTAACTATATAGAAAATTTCTAAAATATGAACAAATACAAAGAAATAAATATGCGCAGGTTTTTATTTTTTTTCCCAGGCCGGCAAGATTATGGTTTTTGATCAGTGGCTAGTCACTAAGGCCATCACCATTAGCCCGAGTATAAGAAACGGTTGAGTGTTTTCCTGAAACCAACAAGAAAAAAAAAACAATGAATAAATTAAGGCACTGTTTGGTAATTTAATTATTTTTTTGAAAAACAAAATGATTAAGAAAATGTTACAAAATGGTAATTTGACAAAATAATATTTTTTTTGTTTTTTATTTTATTTTATTTTTCAAAGAAATTAAAAAAAAAAATTAAAAAAAATTAATTTATTTATTTTTTATTTTTTTTAAAACTTTACCAAACGGAGTATTAACTTCACAACAACAATCCATGGCAAAAATGAGAATCAACAACAAAAATCGTAATAAACTCGTTCATCTAAAGCCAAAAATGTCAAATTTTCTTCGTGTTTTTGGGTTGCAATTGTCAAATTGTTCCCAAATCGTTCCAATTTTTCACTGAATTTAAAAGCATTCCCCCAAAAAAAAAAAAGTCATTTTCACGTAAAACTATGCCCACAAAATCGTTCATCTTTTTTTTTTTTTTTTTTTTTTTTAGGTAATATAAATTATATAGTGATCAAAAGGGAAGAGTCTCTCTTACTACAAATCTTACAAACTAGCAAATTAGCTTTACAAGCAATTGCTAGGTTGATTGTAATGCTGAAACACATACCAAATACTTAAAAAGGAGCATTACAATCAACCCTAATAAAACAAAAAGAGGATTGCAAGATCTCCCAAAGTAATTCAATAACACCCCTAAGTCCTATCCAAAACACTACCAAATTTGACGATTGGTGCTTCAGACTTTGGCAGTACGTAAACATATGCATTTCAAACCTCACTTATTCTGATGTAGCTCCTTGTGCCCACCCATTAACATTGGTTGCCACTCTAAGTATACTGAAAATCCAACCAAAAGACAACACTTGATGCAATGAAAATTTCATGCCATGAACTCCACTTATCATTGAAGTAAATCATATCTTCCAATGACCCGAGACACCGCAAAATAGGAAGAATAAAGACTTTAAACCCTTGACAGAGGTCCCCCAAGGCCTACAAAACCCCTAAGCTAGTGTCCTCAACCCCCATACTTCACTAATCAGCTAAATAAAAACAATAACGTGGCTTCATTCTAAAAAATCACAGGAATATGTGACTCCAAAAATAAACCTTCAGAAGTTATTTCATGGATTCCCATTCTCTGTACACTAGTTTTGAAATTTTTTCGCGACAATCCATTTCTTCAAAGTTAATCTTTAGACCTAAACTTCTCCCAACCTCTAAAACTTTACCCAATCTTTGAAAAATTATCTTCGCATACTAGATAATCCTCCCATCAAAAGAAGATATATTGTCACGACCCGTCCCGGACAATCGTCATCCCAGGGCCGGCGTGACGATAACATAACATCACCTATTACACTCAATCAACTAACACATTACAATATGCATACAATACTATACAGTTCACTATACAGGAGATGCATAATTTCTCATAAGGTTCACCTCTGACAGTTCAACTCAAAACTCTCAAATAACTCCACCTAGTGTCAGTAAGGAACCAACTCATATGCTGTTGTACCTGCGAGTGTACTGTCTTCTTAGTAATTTTTTTTTTTTAAAATAATAATACCTTCTAAGTAATACCACAGTCAAATGAATCAAGTATAAGTATACAAACATTACATTTCTAATTAAAAATAACCATAATATAAGCTGTGGAAGTAAATCAATATATATAAGTTCCATTCAAACCCATCCAATATAAAATAATATCAATCACCATATAATAAATCACCAAATACGATAAAACACCACACAACTCCTCACCACATCACGCCACACCTCAACTAGCCATGTGATCGTTTTAACCTCATGATCGGGAGTTGCAACGGTACCGTATCCCGTAGGATATGCCTTCCTAGCGGGATATAACAACGTTCCGTTGGACTAAGCCAAAAGGGTGAATAACGCTCCGCTGGACTAAGCCAGACGAGTGAAACAACGCTCCGTTGGACTATACCAAACGGGTGAAACACCGCTCCGTTGGACTATGCCAAGTGGGTGAATATCCACCACCAATCTCTACCTCACCTCAACCACAACAACAACAACAACTCTGCCCACAATTAACCACATCATCAAATCAATAATATCATCATCAAACTACAACTCAATAACAACATCGTCAAACTATAAATCAATAACATCGACCTCTATCTCCAAAATCGATTTAATCAAAAAATCATATTTATTACTTTCTTTTAAAACCTACTAGATTTAACAAATCATTTCTTTCCACTTTTCTTTAAAAACCAATGAAAACCATATTTCCAAATCACCCAAATTCGCTTGATCCATATAAATTATAAATTCATCCAGTTTTTAAGTAAACACATTTTTCCATCAGATATATAAAAATAGATTTTTGGCAAGAAGACAGTACACTCACCTGATTATCCGTTTTCGAAGACTTTGACTGCCTATTATCTATCGGTACTCCGGTGCCTGCGAACCTAATAATGACGAGGTCTAAATTAATATTTTTTTTGTAGGAATAACCTAACCATGCCATGAAACCCTAATTTTTGTAATTTCCTATTCCATGCGTTTTATTATGAAATATTACTATTCAATTAATATTACATATTTTTTTTGTAGGAATAACCTAACCATGCCATGAAATCCTAATTTTTGTAATTTCCTATTCCATGCGTTTTATTATGAAATATTACTATTCAATTAATATTACTTCGTTACAATTTACTATATCGAATTTATTCATGTGAACATATAACGCTAAATTCAACGATAATGATAACATGTATTTTATATTAAGATAATTAAATGTATTTATTAAAGAAGTGAGGAATTCTACCTTCCCCGAATTTTCCACCGGCCGCGAGATTGAATTTATGTTTTTCGTGGGGTGGTTTGTGCAATTCCTCCATTTCCTTTTCCTTTTTCTTCTTCTTTTTTTTTTTTCCTTTTTCCCGTTTCTGTTTTTTGTCCTGTTTCTGTTTTCCGGTTCTGCTTCAGCAGCCGACGATACTCTCCGCTGATCCTCCCCGCCGGCATTCATGCACACGCACACACAAAACGATCAACAAGCCTCACCGGAGGAACACACCCACGCCGACAACTCATACGCACACCCACACGATCACCGGCGGCCCATGCCCACCGGCGACACCCTCTCTCTCACTAACTCTCCGGCCAGCCAAATGATCGACACCCACCAGCGACCGAACAGCCGACCACTGAAACACACCCTAACCGATCAACCCACATACATCGCAACACACGCAACACGTATAGAACACCCACACGCACACAGAGTCACGCGCATACACATACAAAAACATCGTCGGCCAAATTCATGCCACCGCCGCCACTCTCCTCCGGCAATTTCCACACACGCGGTCACGACAGTAGAATTAACACACACACACACACAGAGCAGTAGCGACACACACACATACATGACAACACCCACGCCGACGACGCCAGACCGAAACATATCCACACACATACACGCAGCATACACATCCATCATGACCATCGGAACACATACACGCACACAGCTGCATCAAATAGAAGACACACACACAAAGCCATCGATGAACAACAACACACACACGAACCTCACACATACCCACTTACCGGCAACGACGGTGACGATCGAACTACGCACCACCACTACCTCCGTCGAACCAAACCACTGACCGAACACACACATACATAGCAACACACACACACTCCGGATAGCACTCCACCGCCGGCGAACCTTTCTCTCTCTTCCTCTGCCGCCGACCTATCTCTCTCTCTCTCTCTCTATCTATCTCTTTCGTTTTCTGGATTCTTCTCCGTTGGGTGTGTGTTGGTGTGTATGAATATATGTAAAATTAACCGACCGGCCAAGTGGCCTCTTCTCCTCCACAAATTCCACCGCCTCTCTCTCTGTCTCTCTCTCTCTCTCTCTATATATATATATTTGCTCTTAAGTCCCCTCATTTTTGTTAAGTTTCATGTTTTTATTTTTATATTTTGAAGATTTATACTTTGGCTCCCCAAACTCTTAAATCACAAATTTAATTTCAAAATCCGCTCCGCTATTTTAGTTAGGATAATAATTTAAACTCATTTTAAATTTTAATATTTATGAAAATTGCAATTTATCCCCTTCATCATTTGTTGAGATTTTAATTAAACTCAACTTCAATTTTAACGTTTTAAAAATTTACGAATTAACCCTTCACATTCACAATTAAATCATAATTTATACCATCAACCCCGTTATTTCTGAAATATTTTAAACACAACTTAAATTAGACGTATGTCTAAGGTCGGGGTCTTACATATATCACATAATCGTTGAAACTAATGTATTTTCTCCCGACCTTTCTTGCTCACTTATTCTTTAAAGAAATTTTGATGGCCTTTTCATATTGTTACAACGATATGAGCCATCTCTAACTGATCTGACAGAAAGAAAATGCCAACTTCTATACAAGGAGATTTTGGAACACTGCAAATGTCCGTCAACTAGAGAACTGACTATGTCAGGAAGTATCTGTGTGAATTCTATTGTCTTGGTTTACACAAACAGATGAACAGTTCAAAACATCGCGTTCAATGGTTAGCCAAGTAAATCTGATAGTCTTTCACTGGAGACGAAACTCAAACGTGTATCAACTTATAAATTGACAACAGAGGCAAGCTACTAACAATCAAACCTTCAAACTCAAATTGGGTCGGGTCGAGTTTAGGTTCGGACAAATCGATCCATATTTGGATTTGGTTTGGACTAGATCTGAGTTGGGTCGAGTCGGGTCCAAATTAGGTCCGATCTTATGTAAGACCTCAATTGTAGCACGTACGTCATCTTAGTTATATTTTAGAGTAATTGAAAAAATTCAGAGTGAAATTGGGTCAATTAAAATTCAAATTAAAAATTTAGGGGTCAATTCGCAAATTTAGAAACATTAAATCCAAATTTTGGGAGGTAAATTGACATTTAATTTTTAATTAAAACTTTTAAGGGTGAAATTACCATTTTAGAAATCCATAAATGGTGAATTGAACTAAAAATGAGAGTTATAGGAATTAGGGGGAGAAAAGAGTAATTAAATCAAAAGATTATTATATAATATATAAATATGAGAACGTGGGTTGTTGCCGTAAGTTCCAGCCGAAGGGCAGACGATCGGTGAAGTGGACGACGTGGCGATTGTGGATCAAAGCCTCATCCACTACTTGCATGTATATATATAGGACTCTCTCACGCAAGAAGGATCGAGAAGCTTAAGTAGAAGAAATTTCAAAAAAAAAATTAGAGAGACAGAGAATCGGAGCTCGGGTGTGGTGTTCCGATCGGCCGGCGACCGTGGGAAAGTATGGGTGTGTGCACGTTTTGTTGTCGTTGATGGTTGGTTATATGGTTGCCAGCGGTGGGACGTCTTCAGTGTATGCGTGTGCTTGTGTGAGTTGCCGGATTATTGCGGCGGCGGTTTGTTCACCGGTGTATATGGTTAATCTCTGTTTTGATTCTGACAGTGTGTGTGTGTGTGTGTGTGTGTGTGTGTGTGTGTGTGTGTTACTGTGTGTCTCGTTAATGGTGTGTGTGATTGTGGAGTACACACGTCATCACCGAAAGGAGGGGCGTCGGTCCGGTGGGTGTATGTGACCGTTGAAGGTAGGTGTGTGGTCAACCCTGTTCCGGTGTGTGTTCCTCTGTTGGTTGCTGTTTGCAGGTGTGTGGGTTGTTGAATGGGTGTGGGCAGCATTGGTCGCTGGCAGTGGGTTACCGTTCGATTGTGTAAGCGTGTGTTTCGGCGGTGAGTTCCACCGTTGATCCGGCGAGCTATGTGTGTGGATGTGTGTGTGTGTTGTGCCTGCTGCTATGTGTGCGTGTGTATTGATCGCTGACAACCTAAAAGGGAAAGAGCTGGCGGCGGCGGCGAGATTTGATCGGCGGCAGGGAACCGAACAAGCAAACCAGAACAAAAAAAGGGAAAAGAAGGAAGAAGAGGGGATAAAAAAAAAAAAAAAAAAATTCACAAATAACCCCAACAAAATTCAAAATCCATTTCACGACCCGTGAACGATTCAAAACAGGTTCGCAAGCACCGGAGTCTCGGTAGAGTATAGTCGATAAAGGCTTTTGGGAGCGGATCACCGGGTGAGTGTACTGTCTTCTTACCAAACTATTTTTCTATGATGAAATATGTAGTTACTTAAATTGTATGAATTTATAAATGATATGGATCAAGCGGGATTTGGGTGAGTTGGTAAACTGAATTTTTGGAAGATTTCGATGGTTTCCGAAATGAAGCTAAAAATGAATTTTTGTTGAATTTGGTGAAATCAGACGGTGTTTTTTAAAAGAAAATAGAAAACATCTGTTTTTCTAAAAATGCCTGATTTTCAAAAGAAAAATAAAGGGTGGAAAAGTAGTTTTGATAAAATCAGACGTTTTCTCTAAAAGAAAGTGTGAAATATGATTTTTGGACTTAAAAGTTGGTTTTGAGGAAAAGAAATAGACGTGGTAATTTGACGATGTTGAGTAGACGATATTTATTAAGTTGTGATTCGATGATGCTGTATTTGATTTGACGATGCCATAGTATTTATCCGCTACGGCGAAGTGATGTTTATCTGCTTCGGTAGAGTGATGTTAGACGTTTATACTGCGCAGTGATTATCCGCTTCAGCGGAGTGATAGGTGTTCGTAGGAAGGCATATTCTATGGATGGTACGGTACCGTTGTAAACTCCCGATCGTGAGGTTAAAACGATCACTAGGGCTGGCCAGTGTGTGTGTTTAAGGTGTGTGTTTGAGATGTGTGCTTGAGATGTAGTGTTTTACGTATATTGGTTGATCTGATATTTATTATCATGGTGATTAGTATGATTTTCCCTACTCATAAACTGAGGGGTTTTACGAGCTATATGGTATTTATAAACTTACGCTTGATCCATTTAGATGTTGTAAAATGAATTTTTATTATTAAAAGTATTTTTACTAAGAAGGCAGTACACTCGCAGGTGAAGCAGTTAGGAGTCGGTCCCCTACTGGCGCTAGGTAGAGTCCTACGATGGAGTCGTGTGGAGGGTTGAGATGAGCTTCATGAGGCAAACTATGAGGGGTTCATGGTATTATATTTTGCTGTTAGTATAGTTGAGGAACGGGTGTGCTCCCATAACAGAAATATGTATAGTTTCATATAGATGATAGTTTATTTATATAAATGTATATTGTCATGTAATAGATGGTTGGTTGGATATTTTTGGTGATGTCATGATGTCGTCACGCCAGCCCGGGATATCGGCATTTCGGGACGGGTCGTGACATCTTAACCCGCCAAAATAGTTTAAAATTTAATTAGTGGCAGTTAAGCAGTTAATTAACTGCTTAACTGTTAATTTTGAATTAGCACCAATAAACAGACATGAAGGTTCATTAGGTGGTTGTTCGCGTTAACATTAACACGAACAGTTATCTTTCCAAAATTTGTGACGGTTCGCGTTTATGTTAACACGAACAGATGTATTTCCATGGTGGACTTTGTCAAACTACTACAACCAGATATCGAGAATATTGAAGATTCAACATGGAGCAAAGCTAGAAATTTCCATACTTGGCGGCTTAAGAATGTGTAGGAAAATTAATGGAAAATGATTGGTGAAGAATACAACCAAGGAAGAAATTTTGATGACAAAAATGACAAAATACATGTCCAAGAAGAAATTTAATTAAATTCCACATAGAAGACCATAAATTTGTATTTACAAAACTTTTCTTTTTCATATGAAACTAACTATATAGAAAATTTCAAAAGTGAACAATACAAAGAAACAAATGTGGGCGGATTTTGATTTTTTTTTTTTCTCCCCAGGCAGGACAAGATTAAGGTCTTCTGATCAGTGGCTAGTCACTAAGACCGTCACCAACAGCCCGAGTATAAGAAACGGTTGAGCACTTGCCTGAAACCAACAAAAAAAAAAAAAAAACAATAAATAAACTAAGACTCCATTTGGTAATTTTATTTTTTTTAAAAAAAAAAATGATTAGAAAATATGTTACCAAAAGGTAATTTGACATAAGAATAATTTTTTGTTTTTAATTTTTATTTTATTTTTAATATAGATAAGTGTTTTTTTTTTAAATATTCTCTTCTTTTTTTTTTTTGGAAAAAACGTTATCAAACGATTCATAAGTTGCAGTGCTACACGACAACAATTCATGGCAAAAACAAAAGTTTACAGAAAAAATCGTAATAAGACTCGTTCATCTTGAGCCAAAAATGTCAGATTTTTTCACAAGTTTTTGGGTTGCAATTGTGAAATTGTTCCAATTTTTCACTGAATCTAAAATTGTTTCAAATGACAGATTGATAAAAAATTATTTTCAGATTGCAAAACCAAACAGACCCATAATCTAGTTTTTAAGAACAGAAATACCTGATACTTGATGTCGTATTTAACAGGATCTTTTAAAAAATACTTTAACTGCAAATAATTTTCAAAAAAATGAGTCACTATCAATAAAAGTCCATGTTTTATATTTTATTCAAAAGATGCAAATATTTCTACTAATACAGACAGGGTTTATTTACCTGGAAAAACACTTGTGGAATAATCAAACCAGGAAAAGCCAATGCCTAGTAAGCCTTGGCCGCCGCTAGAAGATAACCTTCAAACCAAAAAAATGTACGTAATTTCGAGGGGGGGAGGGGGGGGTTTGAAAAGTACCGGCAACAGATATTTGACTTATGTCGATGGCTCCAACACAAATCCATTTGGCAGTTTCGGATCCAAAAGCAACCGGGAGCGACTGAGAATACATATATGAGTTATATGACGAAAGAGGATTGATTTGTATGGGAAAAATACTCAAAAGAGTACAGAAAACCTAAAATAAGGACCACGTGTGAAATGTTGGTTGAGCTTCTCAATGCCGTATTGCAATTCTAATCTAGTCGAAGTCGCAAATTGTTGTTTTCAAAAAAACAATCAAAATTATGAAATGATTGAAAATGTAGAACATGCTGCGAAATTTCAGATCGGCTATTATTAAAAAATAATTAAAACATCATATTCGTTATTTGCCAAGAAAAAATTGAACACCTATCATCATGATAACTCACTCCGAAAAGACTTCTTGGAAGATGAACATTGTCTTTAGACTTGTATATCACTCAGGATCATATAACATGTGGGATTCAACACGTCCCCTCATGCAAATGGTGGACTTTGACAAACCATTGCACACGGAAATCGAGGGGCTCAATATCAATGTGGGATTCAACACGGTCCCTCACGCGGAAGGATTTGACAAACAACTGCAAACAATATATCGAGGGCTCAACATTGATGTGGAATTCAACACGCCCAACATCAGACAAAAATCTGGCTACCACGTAGAAGCTCAATGGGCCTAACTCACTCTCAAATCACGTCTTGAAAGAGGAGGATTGACTCTAGACTTATGTGTGATTCAACACCCCCATCACGCACAGGATGGACTTTGTCAAATTACTGCTACCAGATATCGAGAATATTGAAGATTCAACATGGAGCAAAGCTAGAAATTTCCATGCTTGGCAGCTTAAGAATGTGTAGGAAAAACAATGAATAAACTAAGACTCCATTTGGTAATTTTTTTTTTTTTTAAAAAAATAATTAGATAAAATGTTACCAAAAGGTAATTTGACAAAAGAACAATTTTTTGTTCTTAATTTTTATTTTATTTTAATATAGATAAGTTTTTTTTTTTAAATATTCTCCTCTTTTTTTTGGGAAAAACGTTACCAAACGGTGCATAAGGTGCAGTGCTGCACAATAGCAATTCATGGCAAAAACAAAAATTTACAGAAAAAATCATAAAAAGACTCGTTCATCTTGAGCCAAAAATGTCAGATTTTTTGACAAGTTTTTGGGTTGCAATTGTGAAATTGTCCCAATTTTTCACTGAATCTAAAACTGTTCCAAATGACAGATTGATAGAAAATTGTTTTCAAATTGCAAAACCAAACAGACCCTTAATCTAGATTTCAAGAACAGAAATACTTGATACTTGATGTCGTATTTAACAGGGTCTTTTAAAAAATACTTGAATTGCAAATAATTTTCAAAAACATGAGTCACTATCAATAAAAGTCCATGTTTTATATTTTATTCAGAAGATGCAAATATTTCTACTAATACAGACAGGGTTTATTTACCTGGAAAAACACTTGTGGAATAATCAAACCAGGAAAAGCCAATGCCTAGTAAGCCTTGGCCGCCCCTAGAAGATAACCTTCAAACCAAAAAAATGTACGTAATTTCGAGGGGGGGAGGGGGGGGGTTTGAAAAGTACCGGCAACAGATATTTGACTTATGTCGATGGCTCCAACACAAATCCATTTGGCAGTTTCGGATCCAAAAGCAACCGGGAGCGACTGAGAATACATATATGAGTTATATGACGAAAGAGGATTGATTTGTATGGGAAAAATACTCAAAAGAGTACAGAAAACCTGAAGCCCCAGTTTTCTTTCTCCTTTAACGCTTCTGAAGTCATTTACGATTGCAATCCCCAACTAAATCACAAAATAACAGCAGTCACTTTAGATGAATCGTTCACATACATATGTGTGTGTGTGTCTATGTATGTATATATGTGTGTATACGTACCCCGGTTATGCTATACAAGAGTGTGAGAACAATTATGTCAGGTGTAAGAGTTCCAAATAAAGCTTGACCTCCCCACCTAACCATTAAGAAATGGAAGAACAAAGATAAGAATAAGGCGATATTACGCAAAAATAAATAATAAATAAAACAAAATAAATCGCAACAAAATCGAAAATGTGGGATTAGATTAAACTAGAAGATTTTGTACCATGGCAAACCGATATAGCTTGCTCCTAGAGCGAAAGTCCCAATCCATCCGTTTTGTTTTAGCTGCAAACATATAAGGAACGGTTTTGACAACACTTTTCTCAAGTACTTTTTAATTTAAAAAAAGTAAAATTTGACAAAAAAGAATATAAAAGTTTGTTACCAAACGGTGCCTAAGTGATATAAGGAGGTTATCTTTAAAGGCGGGGCTGAATATATGTAAGATAGCAAGGATCCACCAATAGCAAGGTAAAAAACTATAGGGAAATCATGCCCTGCCTATGAAGAACAAATACTCAGAAACTCAAAATTCAACTTTAAAATAAATTTTTAAGAATAAAGACAACTATTTTCAAGGCCTACTGACGCAGTGCAACAAGAGTGGGATTTCTTTGCCCAAAGATAACACCCGAAAGTCCAAAAAACCCCAAAAAGGCCCAGTTTGACCAGAAAGTCAATTGTGGCCGGTTTTTATTAAAAAAAAAAATAAAAAAAAAT
Source organism: Eucommia ulmoides (assembly GCA_016647705.1). Lineage (NCBI taxonomy): Eukaryota > Viridiplantae > Streptophyta > Magnoliopsida > Garryales > Eucommiaceae > Eucommia > Eucommia ulmoides. The sequence goes on from CM028340.1 coordinate 1,255,402, forward strand.
ACCACTTTTTCTGGGTAGAAATGGCCATCTGAGCAAAACTCCGCACGGCACCGACGTGATTTTAGTCAAATTCTATCGTTTCAGGGGGTAAACGGCACTTTTTGTTTTCACACGGAAATTTGGGATAGTTTTGCAAATTTTCAATAGTTTACGGTTTCCTTCTGCAATTTTTTTATTTTATGCATTTAAGGTTTTCTTTATAATACTTGTAACGCAGCTTGACGGCTAGAACTACCTACCAATAATTTACATTGAGTGTTCTTCGGTTTTTAATCAATTTCTCGGTATTCTTCGTGAATCAACGAGTTTTGATCCACAAACTTTCTTCTTCACCACGTACGCTGTATCAGCTACCCACAAATCTAATAGACCCGCCAACCCAAGACTGCCTAAAAGCAGCACCCAAATTTGCATAATCACCTGAAAAGGGGGAGATTCATAAACAAAATAATAATACATAAATTTTTTTAAAAAAAAAATATCGTTTGCATTTAGTAAACAATAAGGACCAATCTGTTAGTTGTCCTTTAATTCGCAAATTGTATTTTTTTTTTTTTTCAATTAGTTGATTTATGAACTGAAAAAAGGGTGATTCATAAACAAAATAATTATTATAATAATAATAAAAAAAAAAAAAAAAAACTCGTATGCGTATATTAAACAATAAGGACCAATCTGTTGGTTGTCCTTCAATTCGCAAATTGCAATTTTCTCCCAATTGGTCAATTTATGAAATGAAAAAGGAGAGATTCATAAACAAAATAATAACAAATATATTAAAAAGAAAAAAAAAACTCTTAAGCATATAATAAACAATAAGGGCCTGTTGGTTGTCCTTCAATTCGCAAATTGTATTGCTTTTCGATTAGTCAATTTATGAATTGTAATAGCTTAGTGTTTGGTTGTGAGAATTAAAAACAATTAAAAACCAAATAACCTTTTAGTTCTAATTCAGATGTTATTTTCTCCTGCAATTGAAGTAAAATATAGCTTAAAATTTAAACCAAACTAAAACAAATGTTTCTTTGTTCAAACAACCAATATGTAAATTTGATCAAATCAAAATGGAGAAATACACAAATCACTAACTTCATCAAAAAAACAAAATAATTCATAAGATAAAATAATTTCGACGACCAAACGGACCCTTAGTTACATGACTGACCTCATTCTCGGATATTGCCCCTGAAGGAATAGCATCAATTTCTCTATCGTACCAATCGTTGAGCGTCCACAAAGATTTAAAGGAAGAATTTCACTTAATTTTACAAATTCAAGCAATCACTCGAGTTAAAAAGAGAATGCATGCCACATTAATACCTGTGTATAGCCAGTTAGACAAGGGCCAGACATCATCATGCAGACAATTGATTTGGCAACGTCCTCCAAATTCCAGTGGAAGTTCCCTGTAAATGAACAAAGAAAAAGCTTGAGGAGCTTAGAAAAAGGAATAAAATTCCATGTCATTTCAACACTCAAGGTGCATTTGGAATCAAATTTTGAAAGGAATGGACTTGAAATTTGAAGGAGATTCATAATTTGATTCCATTCCATCATAATGTCATTCCATTACCGCCTTTAATAAAATCATAGAATTTAGAAATTATGGGATTATGTGAAATTTTGAATTTTAGAACCCCATCATTTGCAAATTCGTTGTTTGAGTGTTTTTTTTTTAATTTGTAATTTTATTAAGGTAATTTCATCTCAAAATGGAAAGTATGCATCATTCAAAAGGATCTAGAAAAAAGAAAAAAAAAAACTTTGGGAGTTATTCGAAGATGTCATTTTACTCCCTTCAATCCCATTTTGAAATTCCAATGATTTTTCACAAATTCATTTCTTAAGTAGCCAACAAGGAATTAGGGTGTTTGGATGAGGTATTTGAAGAGGGTATTTCATTTCAAGAAGGGATTTGTTAATTTTTCTTAATAAAGTTTCTTATAAAAAAATTACAAATCCCTTTTAGAAATCAAATACCCTCTTCAAATACCTCACCGAAACACACCCTTATCAAAATCAAATGTCTCCAAACTCACCCAAACACACCCTTAGATGAAGACATTGATGGCATAGTATAAAAGAAGGGTATACCTGAAGCAGCAGCCCCACAGACCACTCCCCAAACAAGAGGAGGCCAAGTAACAGGCTTTGTTAATTGAACACGAATCTTCCATTTATCCTGCCAAAAAAGGTTCAAATCTTTACACAAGGATACCAAGAAATATATATATATATGTACTGTGGTTTTGGGCCTCTTTCAACCCCAAAAGTTAGTTCATGAGTTGTAGCTTTCCTGCACACTTATAACTTGTCCACAGTCGCTTCCGCATCCGAGTGGGACAACCCCATGAATATATATAATCACTTCTAAGTTCCACCTCCGTTATCTCCTATTTTCCCCTCTTTTTATCCATCTAATCTATAGATATTCAACTGAATAAATGTAATCTGTTTTGATACCATAAAACAAGATTTCACTGCTAAAAAGAGCACTAAAATTCAAAATCGGCGATCAAGACCTAAACCTAATCCAGTATGAATCTGAAAAAGAAAAATGAATGGCTCACCGTCTCTTGTTTGGCTCCTTTTATACCAAGAATCTGGTTGAAGCTCGAACCACCGCCAGCCGGCGCCTTATCCGGTGCCTTCGCTTTAAGTGCCATTCAAATCCAAAAGCAAACACAGTATCTCGTTTAAGCTCAATAAAATTGAACTCCAATTAAAAAGAAGAACTAAATTCAAGACAAACAGACCCTTAGGAATGTGTAGGAAAATTAGTGGAAAATGATTGGTGAAGAAGAAAACCATAGTAGAAATTTCAATGACAAAAATGACAAAATACATGTACATGAAGAAATTTAATTAAATTCCACGTAGAAGACCATAAATTTGTATTTACAAGTCTTTTCTTTTTCAGATGAAACTAACTATATAGAAATTTTCTAAAACGAGAACAATACAAAGAAACAAATGTGCACCGGTTTTGATTTTCTTCTTTTTTTTTTTTCCCAAGCAAACAAGATCAAGGTTTTCCAATCAATGGCTAGTGGCTAAGGTCGTCACCAACAGCCCGAGTATAAGAAATGGTTGAGCACTTGCCTAAAACCAACAAAAAAAACCAATGAATAAACTAAGACACCATTTGCTAATTTAAAAAAAAAAAAAAAAATTGATTAGATAAATGTTACCAAAAGGTAATTTGACAAAAAAAATACTTTTTCCTTTTTAATTTTTATTTTATTTTTAAAATAAATAAGTATTTTTAAAAAAATTATTCTCCTTTTTTTCTCTTTTTGAAAAAAAACGTTACCAAACGGTGCATAAACTACACAACAACAATCCATGGCAGAAACAAAAATTTAGAGCAAAAACCGTAGTAAACTTGTTCATCGTGAGCCAAAAATGTCAAAATTTTCGACTAGTTTTTGGGTAGCAATTGTGAAATTGTTCCAAATGACAAATTGATAGAATATTGTTTTCAGATTGTAAAACCAAACAGACCCTTAAGAATGTGTAGGAAAATTAGAGAAAAATGATTGGTGAAGAAGACAAACATAGTAGAAATTTCAATGACAAAATACATGTACATGAAGCAATTTAATTAAATTCCAATTAAAAGACCATAAATTTGTATTTACAATTCCATAAATTTGTATTTACAAGTCTTTTCTTTTTCAGATGAAACTAACTATATTGAAATTTCTAGAACGAGAACAATACAAAGAAACAAATGTGCGCAGGTTTTGATTATTTTTTTTCCCCTAGACAGACAAGATCAATGTTTTTCGATTAGTGGCTAGTAGCTATGGTCGTCACCAACAACCCGAGTAGAAGAAACAGTTGAGCCATTGCCTAAAACCGACAAAAAAAATCAATGAATAAACTAAGACACCGCTAATTTAAAAAAATAAATAAAATAAAAATTGATTAGAAAAATGTTACCAAAAGGTAATTTGACAAAAGAATACTTTTTTCTTTTTAATTTTTATTTTACTTTTAAAACTAAATAAGTATTTTTTTAAAAATTATTCTCCTTTTTTTTTGGGAAAAAAAGGTTACCCAGACGATGCATAAGCTGCACAACAGCAATCCATGGCAGAAACAAAAATTTACAGCAAAAATCGTAGTAAACTTGTTCATCATGAGCCAAAAATGTCAGATTTATTGACGAGTTTTTGGATTGCAATTGGGAAATTGTTCCAAAATTTTTCCAATTTTCACTGAATCTAATATTGTTCCAAATGACAAATTGACAGAATATTGTGTTTAGATTGCAAAACCAAACAGACCGTTAAGAATGTGTAGGAAAATTAATGGAAAATGATTGGTGAAGAAGACAATCATATAGTAGAAACTTCAATGACAAAAATGACAAAATACATGTCCATGAAGAAATTTAATTAAATTCCACATACAAGACCATAAATTTGTGTTTGCAAGTCTTTTCTTTTTTAGATGAAACTAACTATATAGAAAATTTCCAAAAACGAGAACAATACAAAGAAACAAATGTGCGCAAGTTTTGATTTTTTTTTCCCAGGCAGACAAGATCAAGGTTTTCCGATCAGTGGCTAGTCGCTAAGGCCATCACCAACTGCCCAAGTATAAGAAACGGTTGAGCACTTACCTAAAACCGATAAAGGAAACCAATGAATAAACTAAGACACCATTTGGTAATTTAAAAAATAATAGTAAAAAAAAAAAATTTGATTAGAAAAATGTTACCAAAAGGTAATTTGACAAAAGAATCAATTTTCTTTTTAATTTTTATTTTATTTTTAAAATAAATAAGTATTTTCTTTAAAAAAATATTCTCCTTTTTTATTTTTTTGAAAAAAAACGTTACTAAACAGTGCATAAGCTACACAACAGCAATTCATGGCAGAAATAAAAATTTACAGAAAAAATTGTAGTGAACTTGTCCATCGTGAGCCGAAAATGTCAGATTTTCAACGAGTTTTTGGGTTGCAATTGTGACATTGTTCCAAAATTGTTTCAATTTTCATTGAATCTAAAACTGTTCCAAATGACAAATTGATAGAACATTGTTTTCAGATTGAAAAACCAAACAGACCCTTAAGAATGTGTAGGAAAATTAATGGAAAATGATTCGTGAAGAAGACAATTGTTAGCCGCTAACAACGCTAAAGGACCAAACAACACTGGCTTGGTGCACTTTTCTACCGAACACAGTGCATGCGGCACGAATGGAGTCGTTGGCAAGAAAGGCACCAACTTGGTGCACGTTGGTGGGCAAGGCGTTGTGACACAACACCAGCGGATGTTGGGCAACGACAAGACCTTGGTGTAGTACCGAGGCAAGGCGGCACAACGTAGGCGTTACATTGTAAACAGTGTCATGGGCACAACATGACGAACTGTTGGGCATGGTGGCGCATTTTGGTACGAATAATGCATACGGCGTTGGTAAATCGTTACCAAGCAGTTCTGGACAGTTTCAGTGGCAGTTTTGGTTAGTTTTCAGACAGAAAAACTAACTCTTGTGGATTGAACACATGTCGGGACAGGTGTCGGTTGTCTGCCTAGGCAGTTGGGGCTGTCAACTATTGTTTTCTCCTATAAATGTCATGTTTTGAGTCTGTTTTTGGTAAGTAAATGTATACCTGCAAATTTTACAAACCGTTGTTGTAATCGGTTCCTTGTAACCTGAATTACATAATACAAGGTTGGGTTTTTCCGTAAACGTTAGTGCGTCGTTGCGTGGGTGCGTTTCTGGTATTATGTTTCGGTGTATTCTCGATTGTATTACGTTGCATGAACGTGTGTGTGTGTGTGTGTTACATACGGTTGGTGCATTTTCGTTGTGTGGCAGGACATTCACAGGGCAGCTAGTTGTCGGCGCAATTAAGCCATCACTCAGTTAGAAAATTTGACCGTGTGACAATCAGTATCAAAGAAGGGCTACGAGAGGCCTCTGCATCAGCGTACGAACGACCCACATCGTTGGAGGAATGGCGAGTCGTTGGTCCAAATTGTTCCAAATTGTTGGGCGTACATCGACATTACGTTGTTGGAGGACAACGGACAGACCGGGAGAGGTCTGAAATCGGCTATGTGATGTTGATTTGCAAACAAGTGTCTTACGTCATTGGAGGAATGGAGAGGCGTTGGAGCAGTCGTTGTGCGCTCGTTGACACTACGTTGTTGGAGGACAACGGATAGACCGGGAGCAGTTTGAAATCGATTATGTGATGCTGATTTGCAAATGGCGTCTTACATCATTGGAGGAATAAGGAGGCGTTGGACCAAGTTGTTGGACACACGTTGAAACCATGTTGTCGGTGGACAACAATCAAACCTGGTGCGGTCTAAAATCAAGTACGCGGTGATGCCTGAGTTGGGACATGGATTCCGGAAAACATCCTATGCTCCATGTTGAAATATAACCATAGACGAATGGTTATGGTGGGATTTCCAAATTTGGTTGTTGTGGTAGCAACGGACTGTTGGTCAGTCCGGTCATGGACGGCGTTTTGTGGCCAACACGGTTCAACGAATTGCAACGGACTTGTGAAAATACTGTGGGCCAAATGAAAAGACTGTGGCCGTATCGTCGGCATAGGTGTATGCCAAATTTGGTTGTTGTGGTAGCAACGGGCTAGTGGTCAGTCCGATCACGAAAGGCGTTTTGTGGCAAACACAATGCAGGGAGGTGCAACGGCCAGTAAACAAGTCTGCAGGCAGATTGAGAAGACTATGGTAGACGCAATTGATAAACACGTTGCAATGGGTTGCAACAGACCGGTGGAAGTATGCGGGCAGATTGAAGAGATTGTGGCAGACGCAATTGACAAACACGTTGCAACGGGTTATAACGGACCGGTGGAATTCTGCGGGCGGATTGGGGAGACTGTAGCAGACAAAATTGACAAACACGTTGCAATGAGTAGCAACAAATGGATGAAACGTTGCTGGCAGATTAAGAAGACTGTAGTATTAACGTTGGCATAGGGATATGGAAAATCTAGTAGGTCGAGCTGGGGACAATCCGACGAGGACGTCGGATTCTTTTGGTGGGAGTGGTCTGTTAGCCTCTAACAACACTAGAGGACCAAACAGCACCGGCTTGGTGCACTTCGCTACCAAACACGATGCATGCGGCACAGATAAGGTCGTTGGCAAGGAAGGCACCAACTTGGTGCACATCAATGGGCAAGGCGTTGTGATACAACACCAGAGGGTATTCGGCAGCAACAAGACCTTGGTGCGGTATCGAGGCAAGGCGGCACAACGCAGGGCAACGCTACATTATAAATAGTATCATGCACACGACATGGCAAACTGTTAGGAAAGACGGTGCATTTTTGTACGAAAAATGCATACGGTACATTTTACTTGAGAGTAAAATGGTCAACCTGGTCATTATTGAGAATTTTGACTTTTCAAAGGGTATTTTCGGAATAAAAAATAAATAGGGGATCTCAGTGACCTTTGACCAAATAGTTCAAGGGTGTCCCATATAGTTTTAAAAGTTGAAGACATTCCCGTGGTCATGGTCAATAGTTGAAGGGGTGTAAGAGAAATTATCCCACCAAAGCTAACCATGGCACCAATAGTATTTCTCTCAAAATAAAGCACCACAGCCGCCAGGAGCTCTAATCCTAACCTTAAATTCATTCCCCATTTCATTGCCTCTTTACCATTTGCGATTCGTGATTTGTGCCGCCGTGCTCCAGTCGGCCGCACTGTGCTCCAGTCCTCAGTTGCTCACCGTCTCTGTTGCAGCGTCTGGTAATGAAAGCTCGCTACCTTTGCTGTCGTGTCTCGTCAGTGGTTGATTTGCGATTTGGCGGTGGTTGATTTGCGAATTGCGGCGAATATCAGACAGTGAGACGCCGTCGCGTCTCGTCTGTGGTTGATTTTGCGATTTGCGGTGGCTGAATTGCGATTTGCGCCACCGTGCTCCAGTCCGTCACCGCCGTCCATCGCCGTCGCATATCGTCGTTGGTTGTTTTGCGATTTGCGGTGGTTGGTTTTTGATTTGGCGATGGTTGATTTACGATTTGCGATTTGCTCCACCGTGCTCCAGTCCGCTGCCACGCTCCAGTCCTTAGATCCGATTTGCAAAGATGATTAACGGACTAACACCACCATTGCAATGGTGGTTGCGGTGGATTGCGGTGAACGATTCGACAGTGCACGTTTACAACAGTCGATCTTACGGTGGTTGATTTAGCGGTGGATTTTCACAATAGTCGTCTGTTCATCGTATGTGAATATTCATACTGGTGTGCCTGAATATCAATATGTGGTTTGTTTTCTGTGAATGTTTTGCAATAGATTTAGATATGTTTTGTTTTTGCTACTGTTTTGTTGATTGTTCATGTGTTTTATTTGAATGCTCATGTTGATTGTTTCTCGTTCTTAGATCTTGTTTGAATAGTCTCATATTTGGTTTCTCTCTCCCCATTTTTCAGATCTCGACGAATGTTCATGTGAAAATAGACAGATATGACTTTCATTCTCAATGTGGGCTGGTAGATGTTGATTTTGCGATTTGGTGAATATTCATGTAAATTTTGTTAGGTATGTTTTGAATTTGCGATTTTGTGAATATTCACAGATTTTCATTTGTTTTGAATTTGCGATTTTGTGAATATTCACAGATTTTTATTTGTTTTGAATTTGCGATTTTGTGAATATTCACAGATTTTCATTTGTTGTTCAATAGTGAACATGTGTATTAGGAATATTCATAGATTTTTTGTTTCTCCATCTTCAGATCTGAAAAATTGAAGATCTAGAATTGGTTTGAATATTCTCGTTATTTGCTCTCGTTTTCAGATCTTGATTTTTCAAAACACATAAACATGAACATTCACAAATCAACAAAAAGTTATCCAACGAAATTCATACCGTCGGAAAGAGAATTTTTCGTTAATTAATTTGGTGTATTTTTGTTTTTAATTTCTATCAACCGTGAATCGCGTGGGATGATTTTGGTGATTTTGTGGTTTTTTTAAAAAGGAACTCTCACATTTTTTAACAGAATGACATAAATTGTAAATATAACACAAATAAAGGACAATGATTAGTGACTAAACTCTAAAAAGACTACGGGGACTAAAAATTTAATGTAGGCATTTGAATGATAATTTTTTCAATACATTATCTTATAAGGACCCAATAATAAAATTCTATTTTTTAAACAGTCGTATCTTCAAGCATGACTTATATGCTAGTATTTTGAAAAAAATGACTAAACGGTGCCAAAGCTTCACAACAACAACCCATGGCAGAAACGAGAATAGCACCACCGCATGACGTCAATCTCGCACCATCATCCCTACCGTGATGAGCATCCGAGGCAGCCGAAACAATGCTTATCTCTCTCTCTCTCTCTCTCTCTCTCTCTCTCTCTCTCTCCGTTTCACAAATCACGGGCACCACCACAGTTCCCGTGATCGTCGTCGGCGATCTGGCCTTGAACAGCCCAGATCTGGCCGTTCAAGGTCAGATCGTTGGCCCTCTCTCATTTTCACTCTCTCTAAAAAAATCACAGCCACCACCATATATTCGGTGGTGCCCGGTGGTGATCTGGCCTTGAACGGCTAGATCCATTACCATCTCTCTCTCTAAGCAAATCACAGCCACCACCACGTATCGGTGATGGCCGTCGGCGGTTCTCGACCAGATCGTCGTCTTCTCTCTCTCTAAATAAATCAAGGCCACACCACTACACATCCCCCTCTCTATCTCTACCTATACTAATTACGACCACCACATTATCTAAAGGGAAAAATACAATTTAGACCCTCTAACTATTGACACATTTCTAAGTGGTCCCTCTAAGTTTAAACGTTTCATTTCAAACCCTTTACGTATTATAACGCTTCAAATTTGTCCCTCCGTTAGAGATTCCGTTAAAACTAACAAAATTTCAAGGACAAAATGGTCTTTTCACGTTTTTTAAATTTTTTAATCATTTTTAATTAATTTTTTTTTATCTCTCTCTCTCTCTCTCTCTTCCTCTCTCTCTCTCTCTCTCCCGCCACCTCCCTCTCCCTCCTTCCCTCTCCCTGCCACCTCCCTCTCCCTCTCCCTCTTCCTCCCGTTCCCCTCTCTCCCTCCCACCCCACCCCACCCCACCCCACCCCCTGCAATAGGGGGTGATTTTTCACCCCCTGTTTCAGGGGATGGTTCCACCCCCCTGAAACAGGGGGCGCAACCACCCCTGTTACGGGGGTGATTTCACCCCCTATTTCAGGGGGTGGTTGCACCCCCTGTTGCAGGGGGTGGGGGTGGAGTGGGAGGGAGAGAGGGGAAGAGGAGGAAGAGGGAGAGGGAGAGGGAGGTGGCGGGTAGAGGGAAGGAGAGAGAGGGAGGTGGCGGGAGAGAGAGAGAGAGAGAGATAAAAAAAAAATAATTAAAAATGATTAAAAAATTAAAAAAATGTGAAAAGACCATTTTGTCCCTAAATTCTGTCAGTTTTAACTGATTTTGTAACGGAATGACGAATTTGAAACGTTATAATACGTAGAGAGTTTGAAATGAAACGTTTAAATTTAGAGGAACCACTTAGAAATGTGTCAATAGTTAGAGGGTCTAAATTGTACTTTTTCCTTATCTAAAATTTGTTGTTAATATTCATTTTTTATTTTGAAATTTGTTGTTAATTTTTTTAATTATTTGATGTTTGTGATGTATATTTATTGTTATAGTAGCTATGATATGAATGAATGTGATAAATGAGATACATATTTGATGAAGCAGTGGACAATGAGTATTTGTTGTGTTTGTAGCGATGACAGTAACTTTTTATTGTGGTAGTGGTGGTGACAGTAAATTGTTTGTTGTGGTGGTAACAATAATAGCAATGTTTTTTGTTGTGGTAGTAATGGCGATGTTATAAAAATTTTATTGTGATAGTGGCGGTGGTGATAACAAATATTTACAGTTGGTGGTGGAGATGAGGAATATCGATTGTGGTGGCGGCGGTAATAGGAGTGCTTATTGTGGTGGTGGTGATAGTGGTAATGATTGTAAATATTTACTACGGGGATAACAGTGATTAATAAATATTTACTATGATAGTTTGTATTTATTATTTAAAAACTAACTAAGGACATTTTCATGGTACAAAAAAAAATTATTTTTGAACTGGAATTTTCATAAAAATGGAAATAGAAAAGGGGATAAAAATAAAAAATTATTGGGCTTATGGGGTCCAATTAAAATCATCCAAAAAAAAATCATTCTTCACATAAAACCATGCCCACAGATTATACTCTCTCTTACCAATGTGAGATTAATAGAAAACTATTTTCAGATTGAAAAACCAAAGAGACCCTTAATTTAGACTTAAAGAATAGGCATACCTGATACTTGACGTCATATTTAACACAATCTTTCAGAAAATACTTGAACTGCAAAATAATTTTTTAAAAAGAGTCTTTATCTGTTGAAATTCAATGAGTCTAATTCACTCTCAAAAAACGTCTTTTAAAATGAAGATCACCCTAGGCTTTATATATAGCTCAGAATCAAGTAACACAAGCGATGTGGGATTCAACATGACCCCTTACGCGCAGGTGTACTTTTGACAAACCACTAGAAACAGATATCGGAGGAAGGGCGCAACATCGATATGGGATCTAATATACCTCCTCATGCACAAAGTGGATTTTTTGACAAACCACTGTAAACGGATATCGAGGGCACAACATCGATAAAAGATTCAACACATCCAACTTCAGGCAAGAGTCCAGACTCTAATGCCATGTAGCAATCCAGTGGACTTAACTCACTCTTAAAAGATGCCCTGTGAGATGAAGATTGTCCTAAACTTTATATATAACTCACGATCAAGATTCAACACCACCCATAAAAATCCATGTTTTATATTTTATTCGAAAGAGGTAAATATTTCTACTAATATGGACGGGTTTATTTACCTGGAAAAACACTTGTGAAATGATCAAACCGAGTAGAGCCAATGCGTAATAAAGTTTGCCCGCCACTAGAAGATAACCTTAAATCATGAAATAATTCCCAATCCATCCGTTCTGTTTTAGCTGCAAATATTCAGAAAGGTAAAAAATTACAGGGAAATCCTACCCTGCCTATGAAAAACAAATATTCAGAAACTCAAAATTCAACATTAGACTATTTTTTTAGAAATAGAAACAACAATTTTCAAGACCTACCCACACGTCTAATAGACCTGCCAGAAGCACCCAAATTTGCGTAATCACCTGAAAAGAGGAAGATTCATTACTATTTTTGAGTTAATCAGGCCCGTTTGGTTAGTGTTTTCATTTCAACCCAACCTAACCTAACCCAGAAATTCTGAGATTGATTTTCGGGAACGCGTTTGGCAACACAAAACTCAACCTAACCCAACCCAAAAAATAAAAATTGATTCTCAAAATCCTAAGAAAATGAAAAAAAAAAAAAAAAAAACACTTTATGTTTTTTTGTGCCCAAAAAACTCAACCCATGAAAAATGATGCACTCGTAATTTTTTCAAAAGTTAATGAGAATTAACCCTAATATTTTACAGATTGGTAACGTACGGTGGTTGTTGGCGGAGAAGATTGACCATGGTGGTGGTGGTCGGCGGAAGTAGGTATGGATGGACTGAGATGGTGGTGATGATCGGCAAAAGAAATATGGATGGCTAGAGAGTGCAAGACGGTGGGAATTTGTTTTCATTTCAACCCAACCTAACCTAACCCAGAAATTCTGAGATTGATTTTCGGGAACGCGTTTGGCAACACAAAACTCAACCTAACCCAACCCAAAAAATGAAAATTGATTCTCAAAATCCTAAGAAAATGAAAAAAAAAAAAAAAACACTTTATGTTTTTTTGTGCCCAAAAAACTCAACCCATGAAAAATGATGCACTCGTAATTTTTTCAAAAGTTAATGAGAATTAACCCTAATATTTTACAGATTGGTAACGTACGGTGGTTGTTGGCGGAGAAGATTGACCATGGTGGTGGTGGTCGGCGGAAGTAGGTATGGATGGACTGAGATGGTGGTGATGATCGGCAAAAGAAATATGGATGGCTAGAGAGTGCAAGACGGTGGGAAAGGGAGGGAGAGAGAGGGAAAAGAAATAGAAAATAAGAAGAAAAAAGAAAGTTAGTAATTAAGAGTCCAACAATTATTACATCATTATATTTTTATTCAATTTAAAATTTAAAGTAAACACGAATAGATCAATTTACTTATATAGGAAATTTCACTGATAATTTTAATAATTAATGGAATGTTGGTAGAAGTTTAAACGAAATGTCTAATGTAATTTCTCCTTGATAATATATGTCTTGGTAGGTTGGGACATTGTTACCTTTTTTCTTTTTCCAAATGAGATATGTCAATATTGGTAGTGTAAAAGCAAGATTACTTAATTTAAAGACTCGACTAGAGATTACTTTTGCATGAGATTGATTACTACAATTAATTGGAGTTCACGCTTAATTGAAAAGGACATTAATCATAGGCATAACTGGGGAAGGTCATAAAAAATACAGTAAATTAATAAAAACACTAAATTTTAGTCTCATCTAAAATTCATGAAAACACTAATATTCTAATTTGTGTTGCATTCCCAACTGTCGACCCACCGTTGGCTACCGCATTTCGGCCACCGTTGGTCGTTGGGCACCAAGACTACGGTCATTAAAAAATTTTTAGTTACATTCAACTAATTTTTTAGTAATATATTTTTAGTTACATTCAACTAATTTTTTAATTATCGGTCAATGAAAAATTACATGAATGTAACTAAAAAATACATTAGAATGTAATTAAAATACAATTTAAAAATATAACTAAAAAATACATTTAAGAAATAGTTGCATGGAACTAACAAAGTTCTGGCAGCTAGTGGCTAAACCTCAGCTACTGGAGGCCTGATGTCTGATGGTGGATGATGATGAATGTTGGCACCAATAGCTGATAATACAAAGTTTAATTGAAAGTATTTGGCTGGAGATATAAAAGAGCATTGACTATGGAACAAAAATACAAAACAAAACATAATTAAAAGATTTATACTCAACTCAAAATTTAAAAAAAATAAAAATAAATTATGGATTAAACTCTTTAATTAGACTATTGATCAATTATCACTTAATAATATCTCAAACATTCCCTTTAACATAATAATTTTTCATTTTTTATTTATTTTTTATTTTTTTTATTTTATAATCTGTCTCTTATTTATTTCTTTTTTCTTTTCCTCTTATTTATTTTACAACTTAAAAGCATATCATATCAAATGGAGTAACTCATAATAGTGTAGAACTCTAAAAAATAAATTAATATGGGACAAGAATCTAATAAAAATTAAAAACTACAAATTTAAAAAGAAAAAAAAAATACTTTTTTTTTCTTGAATTCCCATTTTTATTTTCTATTTTTTGAAATTTTTGTTTTTGTTTTTACTTTCTGCATTTTGTTTTCTAGGTTTTTGTTTTTAATTTTTTTTTTACATCAACACTAAAAAATTAAAAAAAATACAGAATAAAAAAAATTAAAAAGTACAGAAAAAGTAGAAAATTTAAAAAATAAATAAACAAACAAAAAAAAAAGTAGAACAAATCTAAAAATATTACATTGCAAATGTATTTATGTCAATAAAATTGGATAAAAAATGTCTCTGATAACCGTATTGAAATAGTAACGGGCGCCTCAAGCATCATTCAAGCTATAGTGGATGTCCTCATTAGAAGGCCAGTTGTCGTATTTGGACCACCGATCACTAGAGTGGAGTTCTAAGCATGCAGTTCTCAGCCATTGCTACCTATTATTGGACTGCAACCGCTGGTGCCAAAGTCCAATCACCGATCCCTAGAGCTTTGCCGTCGGCTGATGGTGTCGTCCAATCTCCAATCATCGAGCCTCCACTGTCGATGGCCAACTACCACTGATCACCACCACCAACCATCACATCCAACACAAATTTCATACATAGTCAACGTTAAATCGATAGATTCCATCTAATCAATATTAGCTGAAAGACTAAAAACTGTTAAAAGGATAAAAAATTGAGATTAAAATTGGGGACGCTGACTAAACGGTCCTAAATTATGGCTAAAACTACCAAATAAACCCACTAATATTCATGTGCACCCAACAGTCCTTTTGCTATTTTTGTGATAGAAATACCCCTTACATTATATGCAGCAGTGTAGACTCCTTATATAGCGGAGCTAAATTTGGTAAACAATACTATTATTCATGTGCACAGTTTGCTTCATTTTTTCCTCAGATTTTCATGTGAAAAAAAAATTGCAAAACAAAAATGTTCATTTTATTCTCTTTCAAATGAGATGTTAATCATATTTTTTAGACATGTTTAACATGATGCACACGAATGTTATATGTAACATTCAAAAAGGTTATGATGAATTTCGTATCATTAATGTTACATGTAACATCAATGTTGCATGTAACATCAAAACAAACCCAACATCAAACCCCCCAAAAGAAGTTGGTACCTACATCTTGTTACATGTAACATTCAAAAATTCTGGACATACCATGTTATATGTAACATAAATGTGAAAACTGAAACTAGTTAATCAAATTTTTGGGACATATTTAATATAATGCACACGAATGTTACATGTAACATTCAAAAATGTTGTGATGCATTTCGTATCATTAATGTTAATGTTACATGTAATATCAATGTTACATGTAACATTAAAACCAACCCAACATCAAATCTCCCAAAAAAATGTGGTAACTACACTTTGTTACATGTAAACATTCAAAAATTCTGGAAATATCACGTTACATGTAACATGAATGTGAAACTGAAACTAGTTAATCACATTTTTTGGACATATTTAACATGATGCACATGAATGTTACATATAACATTAAAAAAAGTTATAATGAATTTCGTATCATTAATGTTACATGTAACATCAATATTGCATGTAACATTAAAACCAACTCAACATCAAACTCCCTCCAAAAAAGTTGATAACTACATTTTGTTACATGTAAGGTTCAAAAATTCTGAAAATATCATGTTACATGTAACATGAATGTAAAAACTGAAACTAATCAAAAAAAAATAGTGAATTGGATATTGTTTTGAAGATCTTGTTTAGACGGAATATATAATTAAATTGTAAAAAAAATGTGTACAATAATAGTTATTTTCATTTTAATAAAATAATTTTGTTGAATATGGAAACTCTCAATCCTTATTAAAGAAACTTTCTTGCCGCATATATTGAAAATATCATGTTACATGTAACATGAATGTAAAAACTGATACTAGTTAATCACATTTTTTGGACATATTTAACATGACGTACACGAATGTTACGTGTAACATTCAAAAAGGTTATGATGAATTATGTATAATTAATGTTACATGTAATATCAATGTTGCATATAATATTAAAACCAACTCAATATCAAACCCCACAAAAAAAATTGATAACTACACTTTGTTACATATAACATTCAAAAATTCTGGGAATATCAAGTTACATGTAACATGAATGTGAAAACTGAAAACTAATGAAAAAAATAGTGAATTGGATATTGTTTGAAGATATTGTTTAGACGAATCTAAATATATAATTAAATTGTAAAAAAAATATGTACAATAATAGTTATTTTCATTTTAATAAAATGATTTTGTTGAATATGGAAACTCTCAATCCTTATTAAAGAAATATTATTGCCGCATATACTGCAAGGGCAAATCTATCAATGGAAAGTATACAGATCAGATTTTTAGGACTACGTTGTGCAAATAATATGTAACTTGGAATTTCTTGGTTTATTATTTAATTAGTGGGTTTAACTGGTAATTTGATGGTATTTTTCGATCCTCCCGGTATTTTTCCCTTAAAATTGTTGAAGGGGTATTTATGTATTTTTTATATTGTTTAAGGTTTCCTATATTGTTTCTTTATTTCTATTATAAATATAGGGAGAGACTAACACAATACTTAAACCGTCTCATTTTTTTTTCTATTGTTCTTATACTTAACAAAAATAATATGATTGTCCGCTTCTAGGGACAATCTACAAATTTTCCTAAAGAAATTCAAATGTTCCCTATTGCATCATTAGATCAAGTTCAGAACTGACCTGAATTGACAAGGCATCCATGTCTCATAGACAAAAAATTAATCATCTACTTCCCTCGCCTCCATCAGATCATCAAATTTACCCTAATCCTCTTACATATCAACGGGGGTTGTTAATTGGATTCATCATACGACTATCCAAACTTTGTCCAGAAAACTCTTCGACACTCTCAGTGTAAGGATTTATTGAGATACTATAAAGATCTGACGATTCTTCTGTCGTGATCAAGGCCATGGTTTCTTCACAACTTTCTTCGTGAGCGGCCCATGGATGTTTAGTGAAATTTCTTAGCCTTTCAAGTTCCATCGCCACTTCTTTCATGGAAGGTCTGTCTTCCCCTTTCAACTTGAGGCACCGTTTTACAAGTTGAGCGATTACCTGGAGTTGTTCTAAAGTTCCTTCTCTCAGAACTCGTTGATCAAGAATCTGAAATAATCGTTTTTCCTTAACAGAAACAATGAAAAAAGTGGCTAAATTTCTCTCTGATTCGACTTGTGATGGAACAAGCGGTCTTCTTCCTGTCAGAAGCTCAGCAAGAACAACACCAAAACTATAAACGTCGCTCTTTTCTGTCAATTGACTTGATTGGAAGTACTCAGGGTCTAGATAACCCAACGTGCCTTGAACTAGAGTCGTTACTTGAGTTTGATCCAATGAAACCAATCTCGATGCCCCAAAATCCGAAACTTTTGCTGTGAAATTTTCGTCTAACAATATGTTTGTAGACTTCACATCTCTATGAACAATGGGTTTTGAGGCTGCAGAGTGAAGATAAGCCAATGCACCAGCAGTTTCAGCAGCAATCCTTAAACGGTTATTCCATGAAAACCACAATATTTCTCCACTGTGGTGGATATGATGAAACAGGGTATCATTCAAAACAAACTCATAAACCAAGAGGGGTACTTCAGTCTCCAAGCAACAGCCCAAGAGCTTTACCACATTTCGATGGTTAACTTGTGTGAGAATCACCACCTCGTTGATGAATTGCTCGATTTGGGTCTCGTCCATTATTCTTGATTTCTTGATAGCCACTACACGATGATCGGGTAGGACGCCTCTGTAAACTGTGCCATAGCCGCCTCGACCAAGGATTCGATCTTCCGCGTAGTTGTTGGTTGCTTTTTTGAGTTCTTCAGCTGTGAAGACCTTAGTTGGTTGCACGCTGCCTTCAATAGAGGAAACTTGTTGCTTAAGCAACAGGCCACCATTTTGTTGAAAGAATTTCTCCCTAAGTTGAACAAGTTTCCTTCTTTTGATGATAAAATACAGCCAGCTGATGCCAATGAGTAGGCATAAGAAGCCAAAGCTCATACCTGTAGCATGTCATTTATGAAATGAACTTTCAAAAGGTGAGATTAATTTGAACTAGTTAAATAGAAAAGCCTTTGGTAGCGCACTGAAATTTAACCACTAAATCAAATTAAACTTTTTGATTAATGCTACATGTTTAATTTCAAACTCAATTGAAATCTGTGAAAAATGTAAACAAATGGCGGTCAAATATATAAGAAAAAGTATAACTCGTACTTGAGAATAGCTAGAAATATATGTTAATATTCTAACATATAGAAAATTCAAAAATTTTGAAGATCATAATTGGAAATAATAATCTGAATTCAAGAACTGATATCACCAAATCAGTAATCCCAGAATTATAGTGGGTATTTTCGCTATCAAAATTGGCCCCAAATTTAAAAATAAGATTAAATAGTTCATTTTTTTTATGTTTGGCACCATGAATGAATCCGTAAATTATAAATAAAAAGTAAAATGAGTAGCTGATTATGACATATTCCCAATATGGAGTAGTTTATTCATTTATGCTTACCAGCCAAAAAAATATTATTATGGAAAGATAGGGGTACTAGAAATGCGAGATTGCATATCAGGAGTATTAGGAAAGATTTTCTAATCTATAAAGTACCATTTGAATTACTAATAATACCAACAATAGATGTGATATAAGGTATGCCAAAAATTTTAATCACCATTTTAGTAACAACCAAAATTAAGACTCTTAACAAATGTGTCACTGCTGCCTAAGTGCACACTCTCTTTGCCTAAGCCATATGTGCCACAAGTGCAAGTATAACAGAAAATTTAGGAGGAAGACGGCTGGAATTTGTTGTTTCTCCAACAGTCATCAAACCCAGAAAAACAAACAAAAAAATTATTAATTTTATTTTATTGTGGTTGTATTAGTTTGCTAATTTTATTTATTTGTGTTACTTCTAATTTATTAACTAAGCAAGATTATAATTTAATTTTGGCTAATTTATATTCAAGTTGGACTGTTTTATTTAATTTAATTTGATACATGTGGATTCAAAATTTAATGATTAACTTTATACATATAAATACATAATACTAATTTAAATTAAAACTAAATAAAAAAATAATTTAACATTTAAAAAAAATGAAAATATGGTGGTTATTTTGAAAATTTTATTCAACTCCATTTTTATTTCTAATTTTAATACAAAACATATTTAAATAAATGACACATTATTTTTTGTCACAACTGTTAGATTATTCATCTTAAACTACGTGTGTCGTACCATTATTCATTTGTCATGTCTCACAAATAGCAAAATAAATTTAGCATATTTGTAGGAGTTACTGTAAATATTTTGGGCCACGTGAACTCAATCTAAAAGGTACTCTGAGGTAGTGAGTCGGATGGGACATTGCAAGAAATGATTGTTATGTAGAGGGAGAGAGGGATTACCTAGAGAGAATTTGATGACTGGGAATTCAGAATTCTTAGCAATGCAGACACTTGTGTTGTTTACGGCATGGTATCCAGGTTTACAAGAACAGATGTACCCTCCCGGCGTCTCACTGCAAATGGCGTTGGCTGGGCATGGATTGTTCTTACACTCTTGGATATCTGTTAACAAAATCATTACAATCACAATCATATAATCAAGAGCATTTTCAGTGCTTGGTTTGGAAAAATCAAAGAGACTAACCTTGGCAACCGGGGCTGAGATAGGGATTGCCCTCGTACCCATTCAGGCACTTGCAAGTGTACCCTCCCAATTCACTGCCTGAATCAATACACTCACTATTTTGTTGACAGGCGGAAGCAATATTTGACGTCCGGACTTGTTCGCAACTCAAGTTGCCGATCGTCCAGTTGAGCACCACCGGTACAGACTCCACTGTCCTTTTCATAAAACTTTCGTCGAGCAGGTCGCTTGCACCGAGAAACTGGAACCTTGTCGCCTCTCCGACAAAGGAATAGCCACAACGGTTAAAAGACCAGACACCCACGTGGTTACTGGAGCTTCCGACGGAAGTATTGAACGACTTGGTGCCCTTGGGTACGGATGTCTGGCAACAACCAAGACCAGAACAATCGCCTTCCACGTCTTCCTTACTGTAACAGAATGATGCACAGGCTTTCGTGAAGTTACGCCCGCGCGACCCTCTTAATATCGCCAGATCATCGCAGCCAATCACCGTGAACATATTCAAATCGGAGAAGGCAAAGGGCTGTGAATTTAAGTCGATCGACGTCCAATTTGACTGGATCAAGCCGCCAGTTCGATTGTAGCAACTGGAAGCAACCCAGTTCTTAACGCGGACTTCAGTGCCGTTTATGTCTATTACCTCCAGATTACCTCTACCCAGGAAGGCTTTGGCCGGAGTTGACGCTGTGCTGCAATTGATTTCGAACGGCGAGTCCAGAGCACAACCGGTTCCGATGCCGATGCCGAACGGGTACGGTACATCTACATTACCGCATTTGCTCTCGCAGCCAGGCTTTGATAGGATGGTGTAATTGGTGATAGAACTGGCCGCGGTGGAATTCGTCGGCCCAAAAACTGCCGCCGGAATCCATAAGAAATGGAACAAAAATGACTTCTGAAACATTTTTCTTTGCTTCTTTTTTTGATAGACATGTCCTTATATAGAAAACTTTCAGAAAGTCCACACACGTTTTAAAGAAGACTGGACTGGTTATTCGTGGAGCGTATATTACAGCTCAAATTTCACTTCCCTCCCTCAATATTTTCCTTTTTGTCAGAATGACCCCTTAAAGTATCAAAATAACATTCCTAGTTACATATTACCCCCCTCTATATATCGACGTGGGATTCGACATACCCAATATAAGACAAAATGTCAAAAACCTGGCTATGATATGAAATAGGAACTCAATATGGTCTCACTCACTCTCAAAAATGTCTTGGAAGATGAGAATTGTCTCTAAACTTATGTATAACTAAATATCAGGAAACACAAACAATGTGGAATTTAACACACTTTTCACATGCAAGGTGGACTTTGTCAAACTGCT
Organism: Eucommia ulmoides; assembly: GCA_016647705.1. NCBI lineage: Eukaryota > Viridiplantae > Streptophyta > Magnoliopsida > Garryales > Eucommiaceae > Eucommia > Eucommia ulmoides. The sequence continues at coordinate 1,276,806 of CM028340.1, forward strand.
ATAAATGGATCTCGGGGACTCGACATCAATGTGGGATTCAACACAAAGCAAAGCTAGAATTTTATTGAATTAGATCACATTGAGAGTCAAGTTTTGGAGCCTTTAGCAAAATACCATAAAAATAAATGGGTCATTAATTAAAATTATATTGAGAAAAATATTTTTTAAAAAAAGGGAATTGACTAGTATTAAAAATGACTTTTTCCATACGGCTTAAGAATGGGTAGGAAATTTAGTTGGAAAATGATTGGCGAACAAGACTTCAATTGTTGAAATTCAAGGCACCAAAAAAAATATTAAATTAAATTCCACGTACAATCACCATAAATTTGTATTTATAAGTCTTCTTTTTCCTTTTTTTTTTTTTTTTTTTTTTTTTTTTTTTTTTTTTTCTAGATGAAACTGACTATATAGAAAATTTCTATAACATGAACAAATACAAAGAAATAAATGTGAGCAGGTTTTGATTTTTTTATTTTTTGGGTTAATATCACTTTATTCTCCTATTGTTTGTCTGATTTGAATTTATTCCCTATGGTATTTCTTTTGGCACTTACTCCATTGTGATCTTGGATTAAACTGCAATGGTTAAGTTTTTTGTTAACTCTCACGGTCAACGGAAAAATTCAACAGAAATCCATTAAATAATGTTAAATGACATTTATACCCTTCAAACATTTTAATAAGGACTGTTAAGACTATTTAAAAAATTAGAGGGCCATAAGTGTATTTTCTCTATTTTACACCATCTTCCTCACACGCCCAGTTCACTCGCCGCCGGCCACTCTCTGTTCCACCCCGATTGTCGATTTGGATTCCGAGCTGAACTCTTTCCTCGTGAAACGCGAGAGAAGGTTCGACTTCCCGACGCCGGAGTCGCCAATTTCCCACCCCACCCCCATCTCCGGCGACCAACTTTTCTCTCACTCCAACCCAAAACACCGGTTCTCTCTCTCTAGAGAGAGAGAGCACATGGGTTGGTCAATTTTCTCTCTCTTCCCCCGCCTCTAACTCTCCTCCTCCGTACACGTACTTTGGCGATTACTTCGAGTTGAATTTTGGAGGCAAATGATGTGGCCACCTCGGCAATTAGTCGAACAAGTGAAGCCAGCCGCACCTTGTTGATCTTCTTCCATACCTGTGGTGGACGTAGAGACTGATGTGGCCACATGTGTGCCTAAGAAGAGGACATTCAAGAAGTTCAGCTTCCGAGGCGTTGATCTTGATGTGCTCATTGATGCTCAATTTTCACTTGCAAGCAAGTAAAACACCTGGCAACAAACTCCGCGATTTCTTGCTTCATTCCGATCCACCAATAATGCTCACGCAAATCCCGATACATTTTTAGTACTGCCTAGATGCATCGCGTATGCTAAGTTATGCTCCTCTTCCAAAATATCGTTCTTCAAACTGGTGTCATTAGGCACACACAGTCTATTTCTCATCATCAACACCTCATCGCTCTCCCTGACATGAAAATTCACTCTGTGACCACTTCTCACTTCATCTCGAATCTTCTCCAATTGAACGTCTGACTTCTGAGCTTTGATAATATGATCAATCAACGTCGGCCTCAAAAGTCAAAGTCACAAGCAATGCAACCGTTTGACCAACCGCCAACTGAACTCACAATAATCTTAAATCGGCATACAGATTAGTATGAACGGTTTTTATGTACGCAATCGAACCCGCCGATTTTTGACTCAACGTATCGGCTACAACATTAGCTTTTTCCCGGATGATAGTGGATAGTGCAATCATAGTCTTTAATCAACTCTATCTAACGTCTCTGCCTCAAATTTAATTCTTTTTGAGTAAACAGATATTTCAAACTTTGGTGGTCGGTGTAGATTTCACACGTCTCGCCATACATGTAGTGTCTCCAAATCTTTAAGGCCATTATAATCGCTGCTAGCTGCAGATCATGCGTCGGGAAATTTTGCTCATGATTCTTTAGTTGCCGAGATACATATGCGATTACGTGACCATACTGCATTAGGACACATCCCAGCCTTTAGTGTGATGCTTCGCTATAGATCACAAAACCACCTCCTTTTGACGGGAGGGACAGTATTGAGGCTAGTATCAATCTTCGTTTCAGCTCTTAGAAATTTTGTTCACATTTGTCGATCCACTCAAATTTGGATTCCTTGCGGTCAAACGAGTCAACGGGGCAGTTATAACAAAAAATCCCTGCACAAACCGTTAAGATTAACTCGCCAATCCTAAAAAGTTTTGAATTTCAGTCATATTTTTCGGTCTTTCTCACTAAACAACAGCTTCAACTTTCTTTGGGTTTACCTGAATACCATTTCCTAAAATAATATACCCCAAAAATACTACATAATCTAACCAAAATTCGCATTTACTGTACTTCGCATATAGTCTCTTCTCCTACCACGTCTGCAACACGATTTGAAGATGTTTTGCATGGTCATCTCTGCTTTGGGAATAGATCAATATATCGTCAATGAATACGATAATAAATTGATCCAGATAAAGTTGGAAGACCCGATTCATCAAGTCCATGAAGGCAGCAGGAGCATTTGTCAATCCAAAGGGCATAACCAAGAATTCATAGTGTCCATATCTCGTACGGAACGCTATTTTCGCCACATCACTGTCTCTGACTTTCAATTGGTGATACCCCAATCTAAGATCTATCTTGAAAAACACTTTAGCCTTCTAGAAATGATCAAACAAGTCATCAATCCTAAGTAACGGATATTTATTACGAACGGTCACCCTATTCACCTGCTGATAGTCGATACACATTCTGAACGTGCCATCCTTCTTCTTCACGAACAAACTGGGAACGTTAGGTTTGATAAATCTACGATCTAATAAATCTTGCAACTGCACTTTCAATTCTTTCAGCTCGGTAGGTGCCATACGATAAGGGATAATCGATATAGGAACAGTTTCTGGAAGCAACTTAATAATGACTTCCATCTCCCTATCCACTGGCAACCCTGGCCATTTTTTTGGAAAATACGTCAGGAAAATCTCTGACCACTGAAATATTCGTCGTCTGAACTTCTTTCTGATTGGTGTCAATCACATGCGCGAGGTATCCCTGATATCATTTCTTCAATAATATCCTGACTTCTAAGGCTGAAATCAAACCGACAGGAGTGATAATTATGTCTCCCGTGAATACAAATTCTGGCACGCCTGAGATTTGAAAGGTCACTTTCTTCTTAAAACAATCCACCATAGCATGACAGCTGAACAGCAAATCCATATCCAGTATTACATCAAGATCGTAAATATTCAAGGGGAATAGATCTACCGACAATTTCCTACCACCAATACGAAGTGAACTATATTTATACGCACTAACTATTAACACGGACTCATAGCTCTCGGCTACTTCCTACACATCATTCTCTATTAATTCACGCTGAATTTTCCCATTTCGTATAACTTTTTAATCTGTCTACCGGTCATCCTAAAGCGTATTTCCAAAGTAAATCCTTTCTAGATTAGTCTACATGTTATCTCTTCCGTTTTATTTCATACCGCCGAATGGTCGCCTCTTTCTGCCTTCTCCACTAAAATCACGAGCACACCCACACATTTATGATAGAATCCGCGTATCTCAAATAGTAGTACAGTGTGTCATGTCATTGCATAAATAAAGTGTTGTCAACCGATTCGATTCAATGAATAACTTAACATTGGATGAAATAAGTATGATCTACCATACTGTTGGTTCAACAATAAAAATATTACGTACTACCGACAGGGAATCCCAATGTCAAATACTACGAATAGAATTACTTATCAGTTATAATTTGATATTCTCAACCACTAGTACCCCCACAATAGTGATCTACCCATTACCACTACCACTACCAACCACCACCCAACCCACCAACAAGCAGTATCACACTTCATCACACCCACTAGTTGCTAACAAGATAACTAATCATGCACGATACCAATATATCATCTAATGCAATGCAATAACTATCACTCTCGTGCCGAACCCATCTTTTGACACCCTATCTCACGGTCCACCACTAGCTCGATACTATCTATCGACACCCTATCTCAAAGTCCCCTACTGACTAGACGACTGGCACGTCTTCCTATCTCATGATCCTCTATTGACACAACTATTGGCAAGTCTACAAAACCTATAACCTAGGCTATGATATCAAAATTGTCACGACCCGTCCCGAAATCTCGACATCCCGGGCTAGCGTGACGACATCATGACATCACCGAAAACAACCAACCAACCATCTATCACACAACAATATGCATTTATATAAATAAACCATCATCTATATGAAGCTATACATATTTCTGTTATGGGAACACACTTGTTCCCCAAATATACTAACAGCAAACTATAATACCATAAACCCCTCATAGGTTCGCCTCAAAAAGCTCATCTCAATCCCTCCACACGACTCCATCGTAGGACTCTACCTAACGCCAGTAGGGGACCGACTCCTAACTGCTTTACCAGCGAGTGTACTGCCTTCTTAGTAAAAATATTTTTGTAATAATAAATCATTCTACAACATCTAAATGGATCAAGCGTAAGTATGTAAATAACAGGTAACTAGTAAAATTCTCCATAATATAAGCAGTGAAAATAAACCAATAAGTATAAGTTTCATCCAAATCCAACTAGTATAAAATCATACCAATCACCATAATAAATAATAAATCACTCAATATAAGTAAAAAACCACATCTCAAACACACATCTCAAACCACCACTCCACCACAACACACACTGGTTAGCCATAGTGATCGTTTTAACCTCACGATCAGGAGTTACAACGGTACCGTAACATTCGTAGGAATGCCGTCCTACAAAATATCCACACCCCGTTTTGGGGAGAAATATAATCTACACCCCTTACGGGGAGAATTATCCACATCTAATGAGAAGAATCCGCACCCCTTAAGGGGAGAAATATAATCCACACCCCTTTCGGAGAGAACAACTATGGCATCGTCAAAATCATCAGTATAGTTAAAAATTCACATCCCGTTTTGGGGAAAATATATAATCTACACCCCTTACGGGGAGAATTATCCACATCTAATGAGAAGAATCCGCACCCCTTACGGGGAGAAATATAATCCACACCCCTTTCGGAGAGAACAACTATGGCATCGTCAAAATCATCAGTATAGTTAAAAATTCACATCTCTTATGGGAAGAAATACATTTTCACACCACATCGTCAAAAATCCACACCTCTTATGGGGAGAATATAAACCACTCATATCCAACGAAAATTATTTTTAATCCTTCTTTTTAGAAACCACACAATTTTCCGAAAATTCATTTTACCAACTCACCTCAAAAACCTGTTTGATCCATATCATTTAAAAAATCGTACAGTGTAAGTAAATACATATGTCATCATCATATATATATATAAAATAGTTTGATAAGAAGACAGTGCACTCACCTCGTTATCCGCTCTTCAAAACCTTCACTAACCACACCCTAACAGGACACCGGTGCCTACGAACCTAATAATGACAGAGCCTAAATTAATATCTTATCTAAAACATCTTAATCATGCAATGCAGACCCTATATTCCGAATCGTTACTATTTTATATACCACGTAATTAAAATTAATTAATCGTTACGAAATTATTACGATTTTAGGATTTGTAACGCTAAATAAAATTTAATTTAACGAAAATTAATAATCGATTGAAATTTCACCTGTTTCCGAATCATTTGGCGACCACGAGATGGGTTTTGGATTTTCCTAGGGTGATTTCTGCAAATTCCCAAATTTTTTTATTTTATTTTATTTTTCTTTTTCTTTCCCGTTTTCTGCTTCTGCTTTCCGTTGCTGTTTGTTGTTCTGCTGCAGCCGCCAACCTCTTCCACTCCTCCCTGCCACCGTCCGTCGGTAACTACTTCCACAATCGCAACGGCACACACACAGCACACATACAAAGACAACCACACACCCACACACACATACCTACTTCCTCTCTCTCTAACTCTCCGGCGACAACTCCGGTGATCTACACACACACACCGCCGAACGACAACATCACCGGACTAAATACACACTCTTATGTACAGGACACACACAAACACACATGGATGCACAGACCCACACACGGCCATCGGAAAACATACCCACTTCTCTCTCTAAACTTACCACCGGCGAACATCCGGCCATACCCACACAACCACCGCCGTCTACGCCACGCCCACAAAACACGATCACCCACACACGCATTAGACTACACACACATACAGATTGCAAATCACACCCAGACACACATAAACACGAACGTCCGGAACACACACACACACACACACACACTCGTCGGACAAAACCGCACCTTTGACCAAACCAAACCGACGAACCCCACCCACTCACAACGTTGAGGGTCACCGTCTAACGATCAGAAAATGCACACACACACACACACACACACACACACACTGTCATGAAGAGAAGACCCGAACGGCGCACCCACGTATACCCACAAAATCACCGGAGGAGCAATGACGATTTCACACATACCCTTGCAACGTCGACCTGCACAAAACACACGAGCAACACACACACCTACTCACCCACGAGGATAGACACACTCACGCTGGAACAGCGCCGTCACTCCGAACCCATCACCGGCGGGCAACCTTTCTTTCTATCTCCCTCGTTCTCTATTTCAGTTCTCTTTTTCCTTCCTTCCGTGTGTGTGCATGGGTGTATATATTTATGAACAAGATGAAAATGCCGCGTGTACTCCCTTTGCTATGGTTAATTACAAGTGTATACATATATGTAAATGCATGTGTGATCATCAATCGGTCAAGTGGCCTTCCTACTTCCGCTTTCTATACCGTTTTCTATATATGTATGTATAAAAAATTGTCTAAATTACACCAAGCCCCCCTCTAGTTTAATTAGGATATTAATTAAACCCAACTCTAATATACATGTTTTCATTATTTCAATTTGGTCCCCAAACTTTTTAAATCAATAACAATTTACATTATCAATCCCGTTATAATTTGAATTATTATAAAATACGACTTAATAGATAATTAGAGTATTTAAAATTGTTCGAATATAAAAATTGAGATCTTACAGTAAGTATATTGTGTGATTACCAAATCAGAAAATGGAGGTCGAAAACAGATTCAAAACGTTAAAAAACCCCAGGAATCTGTCCAAGTTTGCAGAAAATCGGTCAACAAAGGCCTTAACCGGGATGAAGAAGGTACTGATAACGTGGCAGGGGTTGAGGAGACAGCAGGACACTAATGTGGCAGTCAACGCTGACATGGAAAATGGTTAACGCTGATATGGCACCGGTCAACGATGATACGGCGATGACGTGTCGCTGAATTGGCACAGGTCAACGATGATGTGGTACTAGTTAACGATAACATGGCGCTGACTAGGTGCTAAGTTGGCGCGGATGTGGATTGCTAACAGAGCTTTTAGCGTTGACGTGGCAGCTGGTGAGCAGAAGGCAAATGATGGTTGCACGTGGATCTGACGCACCACCTATTTTCCACGTGTGAGGGTGCGTAAACAGTAACCTTGTGATGAGCCGTACGTTTTTGGAATCATCTCATCGATACAATTCTGATGGTATATCATGAGGTGAATTTGGAGCCCTGATTGAGGCGGTAGAGCCCAAAATTCGAGACGACGAAGAGTGGTGTTGCAACTGGCTATTGGAGGCGTGTGAGAGCATATTTGGACTCCGGTGGCGGCGATTTTGGTGGCGTTACGTTCGTCTATGCAAGATGAAGTTGATGTTATGATGTTTTGTTGATAATTCTGGGGAAAATATGGGCTGTGGTGGCAGCAGAAACATTAAGGTTGCGAAAATTTTATTGAGAACTGGTCTAGAAAAGACTTGCTCTTGACACCATGTTAAGATGATTGAAACATGCGAGAATGAGTCATGTATTGATATTATGAGAAAAGATACATAGATTACAACACTATACACAGGTACTTATAGGGAAAGTAGGGGTTAGGGTTTTTCCCTAACGTGGGCCAAGCCCGTTATCACATTAACAATTGTAAAATCTGGATCCTCATCATCTGAAACTTCTTCATAATCGAAAAGAAACCAGTTAGGGAATTTTTGGGGGGGCATTTGTGGAAGGGTTTGAGGGAGAAATTTTGACCGAAACAAAGATTAGACCTAGAGAAAGAGCAGATTTTTTGCTCTGGTTTCTATTCAGAACATGAGCAATTTTTTTCATTCAAAACAGTCTAATCCTCATACTCATTTGTAATAAAGAGCCAAGAATTAGTTAACTGACATAGTTGTACCTCAAGTGTAATATGTGATTCACTTAGACATTCAATGGAAAGACGATGAGTTCATCAAGAAATTCATCTTATTCATTATTCAACTTTTTATTTTTATTTTTTTTAATAATTCGTCTTTGTGTATATATATCAAGAAAAAAATATGAAAAAAGAAGAGAAGAATATATTGTATTGTATTTCGAATCTTTAGAATGGATTCTGATGAGGATATTTTTGGACACCTTTGAGTCAGCACTTGGGATCCAGCCATGTGTCAACCCTCGCAATGACAAGGATGCATTCTGAAATCCACAACACTACGCTGGAGCGTACGCCGGCTAGGGCTCCTCCCTGGAATTTTATTTGCACCCAAGGAGAAGCGAGGAGCCCCGCAGGGACGTACTGCTCTAAGCTCTGCGTCGTGCCCTCGGTGATCAATTTCAGGAACTCAGCCGTTCACCTTGACCGACTCCCCCTTTCACCTTGGTTCTTCTTCAAGACTCCACGGATCTCTGTTCTCCTCCACTGGCTCACCGCCGCAGGCCTGACAAAGGCTTGCGGGATTCGCTAAATGGGCCAAAAAGTCCAAGCCCAACGATTATCTCCTAAACGTCCCGGATTATCAGCTAAACACAGAGTTTCAACTGATTAATCGTGAGCCCGAGTAATCATCTCCAACGCCTATATATATCGGGGGCTATGTAAGCCCGAGGTACACTTGAATACACTTATATTACGTGCAAGTTCATTTGTTTACTTACTATATTTTGTATCTTTTCTCTCTGAATACTGATTTCTACACCGGAGGGGCTTCACCGAGACAAACCCCAATTTGAGCCTTCTACAGGTATATCCCCTGAGAAGCATGACTCTGGACACAGCAGGTCAGTCCACCCAGGACCCAGCACAGCTCACCCGAAGAATTTTCAACCGACGACTCCACCTCAGTAAGAGAACCCACCTGTCATCCGATTGGACCATACTCGAGGTGGGTACCAGTTTTATGCACCAGCAAGTTCTATATCTATAATTATATATCCAGATAAATTAGAAAATATATTATCGAAATAAATGGGCTAATAATACCCTACAATCAAGATATAAAAAATAACAAATACATAAATATTATATTTTAACATAACAAAAATAAAATTAAACAAGTACAAGAATATTAGTGACAAACTAAATAGGAACTTATCAACGGGGGTTGTTAATTGGATTCATCAGACGACTATCTAAACGTTGTCCAGAAAACTCTTCGACACTCTCAGTGTAACGATTTATTGAAATATTATAAAGATCTGATGATTTTTCTGTCGTGATCAAGGCCATGGTTTCTTCAGGAGCAGCCCATGGATGTTTAGTGAAATTTCTTAGCCTTTCAAGTTCCATCTCCATTTCTTTCATGGAAGGTCTGTCTTCTCCTTTCAACTTGAGGCACCGTTTTACAAGCTGAGCGATTACTTGAAGTTTCTCTAAAGTCCCTTCTCTCACAGCCCGTTGATCAAGAACCTGAAACAATCGATTTTCCTTAACGGAAAGTAGGAAAAAAATGGCTAAATTCCTCTCTGATTCGACATGTGATGGAACAAGCGGTTTTCTTCCTGTCAGAAGCTTAGCAAGAACAACACCAAAACTGTAAACGTCGCTCTTTTCTGTTAATTGACTTGATTGGAAGTACTCAGGGTCTAGATAACCCAACGTGCCTTTAACTAGCGTTGTTACTTGAGACCTGTCCCACAACACCAGGTAGCAAGGTAGATAGTCATGCCTAGTCCTGGGGGGGCAATTATCTTCATTGGTGGGAGTTGGAGAGTGTGTCCTTGGAGTTTTTCGACCAAACCCTATGATCATCCAAGCTCAGTTGAGTAGAGAATAGTGATTAGGGGAAGGCTTTTTGCACGATTCTCATAGACAACAACTAAACTGTTGGTGTCCCAAAGTGATCAACACCTCGAGTATGATCTGATCAGGTGACAGATATCCTTTTTACTAAGGTGGGCGAACGATTTAAAATTATTCACTTGAGCTGTATTGGGTTCTGGGAGGACTGACATGTTATGCTCAAAGTCTTGCTCTTTAGGAAGTGATACCTGCAGAAAGCCCAGGGCAAAATTTATCCAAACAAAATTCCTCCGGCATGAGAATAAAAGCTCAGAGAGAAAATGTGCAGAAATGCGTCAAGTAACCAAATGAACTCAAAGTATGCGCATAATAAAACGTACCTGAGCTTGAATAGCCTCCAGTATATATAGGCATTGGAAATGATTAGTCTGACCTAAATACGATTAATTAGGTGAAACCAAGTGTTTAGCCGATAAAATCCGGGGCGTTTAGGAGATAATAATTGGGCTTAGAATTTTGAGCCCATTTGGTGAAGCCCACGGGTCTCCCATCAAGGCTATGGTGATGAGCTAGTGGAGAAGAGTAGAGATCTGTAGAATCTTGAAGAAGAAACGAGCTTAGGGCAGAAACGTCCCTGCGGGGCACTTTGCTCTTTCTTGAGTACAGATGAGATTCCAGGGTGGAATCTTGGTCGATATATGTTCTAGCGTGACCCTGCAGATTTCGAAATGCGTCCATGTCGCTACGAGGATGGACATGTGGTTGGGTCCCAAATGTTGACTCAATGGTACTAAAAAATACCCTCATCAAAACTTCATAAACTTTTTGGACAACGATTTAAAAAGTTTATATATATATATATATATATATTTTAATTTTGACTCATTTTGGACAATGATTTAAAAACAAAATTTATTTTGATCCCCTTTTGGACAACCACAATGAACATCCTTTATTCTTTCGAGTGAGAATGGATCCCTTTGGGTAAAGGTTTCCTTATATCCAATTCCTCACTTCATGAACATTCAAGCATTCATTCCCCATCTGATGAAGCAGTAGGGATTGATGAATCGGAAGAAGAACTCATCTTCTTTCTTTTTTTATTACCTTCCTCGCGTATGTATAAAATCGAATCCATTCTATGAGTCTCTTTCTTTTTGCGTATGGCGAAAAAGGGGGAGGCCAGGGGGCAAAATTCCAAGCCAAGGTAACGAAAGAATGCACAGAATCTGCCTTTTGCCAGATCGTAAAACGGCTCATAAGGAGTCAGAAGCAAGTAGAGTCAAAGGCGATTACTGTTGGCACGATAACTGGTACACCAGAGGTGCATCCTTCCCGGTCTCTCCACACGTAGACATAAAAAGCGTAGAGGGGAAAGAGCATAGTTGGCCAAAGAACTTCCTACGAACTTCAGAGAATAGCTTTGACTACCGTTTATCTGATTCACAGGATTGGACTTGCCGATCGATTCATAACCTTTCGAGCACAACCAATGCTCTGGGTTTGGGTACAAATTTGAATTGTAAAAATATATTCCAGAAAATATTTTTTATTCAGTGATTCTCTCGTTGTAACCGAATTCTATTTTCAAAACCGATTTTTCTCACTTTAATTTGAGTTGATGAGGTGATCTGATCTTACCTCTAGGTTTAGGTACAAATTTGAATTGTAAAAATATATTCCAGAAAATATTTTTTATTCAGTGATTCTCTCGTTGTGGCCGAATTCTATTTTCAGAACCGTTTTTTGTCACTTTGATTTGAGTTGATGAGGTGATCTGATCTCACCTCTAGGTCCTAGGGAGTGCCAGACGAGCTACTCGAACAACCTCCATGCTTTCCAGTCACCCTTGAAGATTATATGCCTCGACCAAAGGTCACTAAAGATATATTGTTGTTATACTAGTTAAAAAAAAAAAAAAAAACAATCGATATCAAAATAAAAAATTTATAAAAGGGATCAAAATAAAAACGTCCATAAAAGTTATTTTTGTACTAAATTGATAAAATTAAAATAAATTTTTAAAATTTTATCTTATTTTATTTGGTCAATTCTAATTTTTAATAGTCAATCAACTGAAATCAAAATTTTTAAAAAGTTGCATTTAGACCCAAAATTTAGGTATTTTTAGAAATTCATGAAATTGACAAACACCAATTTTTATTTTTATTTTTATTTTTTGAATTTTGAATAATTCAATTTTTATTTTTATTTAAAAAAAACCAACAAAACAAATAAATATATATATATATATATATAAAAAAAAATAATAATAATAATCCAGACTCTGCCTTGCCCCTTAATTGTAAGGGGCCCCCACTTATTTGGTGTTTGTACTTGGGGGAAAGAAAAAAAACAAGGTAACAAACAAAGTATATTAGTACGGAATTTGTCATCTTTTAAGTTTTAAATATGTAAAAAATTCCTTTCGGTTATTGTTTATGTTTCTCTGTTTGGTAAACAAGTTTGATGATAGAGTTTGAACCTATCATCCCAAAAGTATTAAAATATGTATACTGAAATATGTTGGGTAACCACATTTTTTCTTTAAAAATTTTAGAAGTAATTTAAAATTATTTTGTGAATTCTTCAAAAATATGATAAACAAAAAATTATTAATTCCTATTCACTCCCACAATACTATTCTCACAACAATCCCGCCAGTTACCAATGTCCAGTCGGTCACCACCATGCCAACCATCATACATTAAAAAAAAAATTGCAACCAAATTTGTTTGTTTCTTATTTCTATTTTCATAAATTAAAAGAAATAATTTTAAAACAATTATCATTATCAAATATTCTTTTTATTATCGAAATATTTTAAAAAAAATAGAATTCTCATCCTATTCCAACTTATTAAAAGTAAAAATAGAAAAACAGTAACACTAATCAAAACCACCTCAGTGAATTAGATAACATTGAGCCTCAAAAGTTCCATAAAAAATAAATGGTTTATTAATTAAAATTATATTGAGAAGTTTAATTTTTTTTAAAAATTGACTTTTTCCATACTTGGCGGCTGAAGAGTGGGTTGGAAAATTAAATGAAAATTTATTGGTGAAGAAGAGCAAGCGTTGAAATTTCAATGACAAAAAAGACAAAATGTACTATGTACAACAAGAAATTAAATTCCACATGGAAAGACCATAAATTTGTATTTACAAGTTTTTTTTTTTTTTTTTTCCCGAAATGAAACTAATACCAAATAGAAATTCCAAAACATGAACAAATACAAATAAACAAATGTGGGCATGTTTTAATTTATTTATTTTTTCAGGTAGGCAAGATTAAAATTTCCCAATCAGTAGCTAGTTGCTAAGGTCATCACCAATAGCCTGAGTATAAGAAACAGTTGAGTGTTTGCCTGAAACTAACAAAAAAAAAAAAAAAAAAATGAATAAATTAAGGAGCGGTCTAGTAATTTTTTTATTTTTTTTTTTGAAAAAAAAAATATTAAAAAAATGTTACCAAATTGGTAGCTTGACAAAAGACACCTTTTGTTTTTTATTTTTATTTTATCTTTAAAATAAATAAGTATTTTTAAAAAGCTTTATATATATATTTTTGAAAAAATGTTACTAAGCGGTAAATAAGCTTTACAACAACAATCCATGGAAAAAATAAAAAATTTACAGCAAAAATCGTAGAAAACTCGTTCATCTTGAGCCAAAAATATCAATTTTTCCTACCTCTTTTCGGGTTACAATTGTGAAATTGTTCCGATTTTTCACTGAATCTAAAATTGTTCCCAAAAAAAGTCATTTCCCAAAAGTAAATACTTCAATTTTTTTATTTTTTATTTTTTATTTTATTTTTAAAATAAATATTTTTTAAAAAATTATATTTTTTCTTTTTTTTCTTTTTTTGGAAAAAAAATGGTGCATAAACTTCACAAATGGCAATCCGTGGCATAAATAAAAATTTACAGCAAAAATCGTAGTAAACTTGTTCATCTTGAGCAAAAAATGTCCATTTTTTCTATGTGTTTTAGGGTTGCGATTGTGAAATTGTTCCAAAATCGTTCCAAATTTTCATCCAATCTAAAATTGTTCCCAAATAAATGTCATTTTTTACATAAAACTATGCCCACAAACTATACACTCTACCCAATGTGAGACTAATAAAAAACTGTTTTCAGGCTGCAAAACCAAGTAAACTCTTAATTTGGACTTAAAAAACAAACATACCTGATAATTGACATCATATTTAACAGGATCTTTCAAGAAATACTTGAACTGCAAAATAATTTTCAAAAATGAGTCTCTATCTATAGAAATCCAATGAACCTAACTCACTCTCAAAAGACGTCTTTTAAAATAAGGATTACCATAGGCTTTATATATAATTCAAGATCAAGTAACACAAGAATATAAGTGACAAGTTACATAGAAATTAATCAAAGGGGGTCGTTAATCTTTTAAAATGAGGATTACCCTAGGCTTTATATATATTTCAGGATCAAGTAATACAAGAATAGAAGTGACAAGCTACATGAAAATTGATCATTGGGGGTTGTTAATTGGATGGATCATACGACTATCCAAGTTTTGTACTATCCAAGTTTTGTCCAGAAAACTCTCTGATACTCTCAGTATAAGGTTTTAGTGAGATATTATAGAGATCTGACGATTCTTTTGACATCATATTTAACATGGTCTTTCAGGAAATACTTAAACTGCAAAATAATTTTCAAAAAGTGTAACACTTACCGTTTTGTTTAAATGATAGGTAAATGGAGAATGGGTAGTAAAATTAACGGAAAATGATTGATGAAGAAGATTTCTAGGGCAAGAAAGACAAAATACATGTGCACAAAGATATTATGTAGTCCTCAACCGTCGCTACCTGTTATCGATATCCAGTCACTGGTGCTGGAGTCTAGCCACCGATCCCTGGAACTCCATCATTTGCTGAAGGTGTCGGCGAGTCGCCAGTCGTCGGGCCTCCACTGTCAGTGGCCAACTACCACTAATGACCACCACATCCAATACAAATGTCATATCTAATCAACGTTAACTCTATAGATCCAATCTAGTTAATATTAATTGAAAGAGTAAAAACTATTAAAACAAAAGGATTTAGAAAATGAGAATAAAATAAGATGATTAACTTTCAAGGACAATCTATTATTTTTTCCAAAAGAAATTCAAATCTTCCACACCGCACAAGCATATCATAGTTCAAGACTGACTTGAACTTGACATGGTCTATCTCAATATCTAGCTCATTGATAAAATCATTCATTTTCTTCCCTCTCAATTTTTTTTCACACTTTGTTTTATTAGATACATATATATATGAACAAAAGTGAAATTACACAAGTACGAGAATAGAAGTGACAAGCTACATAGGAACTGATCAACGGGGGTTGTTAATTGCATGCATCATTTGACTATCCAAACTTTGTCCAGAAGACTGTCTGATACTCTCAGTGTAAGGATTTATCGAGATATTATAAAGATCAGACGACTCTTCAGTCATGATCAAGGCCATGGTTTCTTCACGGCTTTCTTCATGAGCAGCCCACGGATGTTCAGTGAAACTTCTTAGCCTTTCAAGTTCCATCGCCACTTCTTTCATGGAAGGTCTATCTTCTCCTTTCAACTTGAGGCACCGTTTTACAAGCTGACCGATTATCTTGAGTTGCTCTAAAGTCCCTTCTCTCACAACCCGTTGATCAAGAATCTGAAACAATCGATTTTCCTTAACGGAGACAATGAAAAAAGTGGCTAAATTCCTCTCAGATTCAACTTGTGATAGAACAAGCGGTTTTCTTCCAGTCAAAAGCTCAGCAAGAACAACGCCAAAACTGTAAATGTCACTCTTTTCCGTTAACTGGCTTGACTGGAAGTACTCAGGGTCAAGATAACCCAACGTGCCTTGAACTAGAGTCGTTACTTGAGTTTGATCCAATGGAACCAATCTCGATGCCCCAAAATCCGAAATTTTTGCCGTAAAATTTTCATCTAACAATATGTTTGTAGACTTCACATCTCTATGAATAATGGGTTTTGAGGCGGCAGAGTGAAGGTAAGCTAATGCACCAGCAGCTTCAGCAGCAATCCTCAAACGGTTATTCCATGAAAACCACGACATTCCTCCACTGTGGCGAATATGATGAAATAGGGTATCATTCAAAATAAACTCGTAAACCAAGAGGGGTACTTCAGTCTCCAAGCAACAGCCCAAGAGCTTCACCACATTTCGATGGTTAACTTGTGTGAGAATCACCACCTCGTTGATGAATTGCTCAATTTGGGTCTCGTCCATTATTCTTGATTTCTTGATTGCCACTACACGATGATCAGGTAGGATGCCTTTGTAAACTGTGCCATAGCCGCCTCGACCAAGGATTCGATCGTCCGCATAGTTATTGGTTGCTTTTTTGAGTTCTTCAGATGTAAAGACCTTTGTTGGTTGCATGCCACCTTCAATGGAGGAAACTTGCTGCTTAAGCAACATGCCGCCGTTTTGTTCGAAAAATTTATCTCTAAGTTGAACAAGTTTCCTTCTTTTGATGATAAAATAGAGCCAGCTAATCCAAATAAGTATACACAGGAAGCCAAAGCTCATACCTGTAGCATGTCATTAAGGAAATAAACTTTTAGAAGCTGAGATTAATTTGAATTAAATAAATAGAAAATCATTTGCCAGTCCACTGAAATTTAACCACTAAATCAAATTAAACTTTCTGATTAATTCTACATGTTTAATTCTGAACTCAAAATTGAAATCTGTGAAAAATCTAACCAAATAACGGTCAAATATATAAAGAAAAAGTATAACTCGTACTTGAGAATAACTAGAAATATATTTTAATATTCTAACATATAGAAAATTCAGAAATTTTAAAGAGCATAATTGGAAACAATAATCTGAATTCAACTTAATATGAAAAGATATCATCAAATCATTAATCCTAGAATTATAGTGGGTATTTTTGTTATCAAAATTGGACCAAATTTAAAAATGACATTAAATAGTTCATTTTTATGTTCCGCACCATGAATTAAGCTGTAAATTATAAATTAAAAGTAAAATAAGTAGCTGATTATGACATATTCGCAATATGGAGTAGTTTGTTCATTTATGCTTATCAGCTAAAAATTATTATTATGGAAAGAGAAGGGAGTAGAAATGTGAGATTTCACATCAGAAGTATTAGAAAATATTTTCTTATCTATAAAGTACCATTTGAATTACTAATAATACCTTCAATAGATGTGCTATAAGGTGCGCCATGAATTTTAACCACCATTTTAGTATTTTTCAGCCAAATTAAGACTCTAACAAATATGTCATATGTTGCCATAGTGACACACTCTCTTTGCCTAAGCCATATGTGCTACAAGTGCAAGTATAATAGGAAAATTAGGGGAAGACAATTAGAATTAGTTGTTACTCCAACAGTCATCAAACCTTGAAAAACACACAAAAAAAAAAATAAAAAAAATATTAATTTTATTTTATTTTGGTTGTAGTAGTCTATTAATTTTATTTATTTGTGTTACTTCTAATTTATTAATTAAGATTATAATTTAATTTTAGCTAATTTAAATTCAAGTTGGACTGATTTATTTAATTTAATTTGATATATGTGGATTCAAAATCTAATGATTAATTTTATACATGCAAATACATAATACTAATTTAAATTAAAAAACTATATAAATAAATTATTTAAAATTTAAAAAACATATATTTAAAAAAAAATGTGGTTATTTTGAAAATTTTATTCAACTCCATTTTTATTTCTAGTTTTAATACAAAATATATTTAAATAAATGAGACACTATTTTCGTCACAACTGTAGATTACTCATCTTAAACTACGTGTCGTACCATTATTCATTTGTCATATCTCACAAATGGCAAAATAAATTTAGCACATCTATGGGAGATACTGTATGTAATACCCCGAAAAAAAATTATATTTTTGAAAATATAGTTCGATATAAATTTAACATTTTTGGAATTATTTTGTAAATTTATGGTATAAATAATATTTGATAATTTTTTGGGGTTAAATGTTAATTTTACATTGACTTTAAAAAGACTCGGGACTATTGTGTTATTTAAAATATACTTTTAAGAGTTTTGAGATATAATTAATATTTTTTTTATTTTAAGAGGGATATAAAATTAAATAATTAATATTTTTTTATTTTAAAAAAAATATTGTGTAAATAAATAAAAATTAAATTGTGGTGAAGTTTGTTTCCTCCAAGGAAACAAACAATCACCACACACACACAGATATATATATATATATATATATATAACCATTCTAGGTATAACCCAAAATGAAATCTTGATTTCATTTCAAATTCCATTCCCCCTGCTGCTCCTATGTTCTGCCGAACACCCCTTAGTAATCTTTTGCTAATCTTTTTTTTTTTTTTTTCTTATTATTATTCTTATTATAATGATCCCTTTCTCACGTGTCAGCTTTTGCAAATATATATATATGCGCGCGTCGTGCGCGTATTTTGAATATTTTTGAGTAGTCCGATTCGGATTTCAGGTAGAATTTTTAACTCTTTTAGTATTTATATTTAATCTCTCTCTTGATTATGTAATTTATGCGAAAGTTGTTTGTTTTCATGAAATATTTAGGGAAATTATGTGAGATACACGTTTATGTGTTTATTTGTGTTTTGATTAGATACACGTATTAGAGAGGTTGAAATTCTACTAAGCGTTGGCTCCCAACCCCACAATTTTAATTTTAGGACTGTGAGAGAGAACTGCGTCGAGAATTTTAGTTGAATTTCTATTTAATTTGTAATAATAATAATTATATGTATATATTGGCATAATGATTTTAGAGCCACGGAATTGGAGTTTCAAATGTCACTGTTTGAAATTTAATCCTTATTGTTGGGTGGATTATATATATATATTGGAAATGAAAATGTTTCCTAGATTAATTTAGGGACAACTTTCTGGAAATAGATAAATATGTTGGTGATGAGGGTATTTTTGAAAACCTCTGAGTCAACACTTTAGACTCAGCTACGTGTCCGTCCTCGTAATGACAAGTACTCATTCCGGAATCTACAACGCCACGCTGAAGTATACGTCGACCACGGCTCTTCCTTTGAATCTCATTTGCACCCAAAGAGGAGCGAGGAGCCCCATAGAAACGTGCCGCTCTGAGACCTGCGTTGTGTCCTGAACGATCAATTTTAGGGACTCAACCGTTCATCTCGACCAACTCCCCCTTTCAGCTTATTTCTTCTCCAAGACTCCATGGATCTCTTCTCTCCTCCTCTAACTTACCATCACAAGCTTGGCAAAGGCCTGTGCGCTTCGCCAAATGGGCCCAAAAGCCCAAACCCAGTGGTTATCTCCTAAAAGTCTCGGATTATCGGCTAAATATAGGGTTTTGACTAATTAACCGTATTTAAGCCCGACTAATCATATCCAACTCCTATATATATCGGAGACTATGCAAGCCTAATGTATGCTTTACATTGCTCGAGTTCATTTGTTTATTTACTGCATTACTGTACATTTTCTCTCTGAGCACTGATTACCACACCGGAGGGGTTTTACCGGGACAAATATAGGTCTGAGCCTTCTGTACATACACTCCCTGAGGAGCAAGACTCTAGACATAGCAGGTCAGTCCTTCCAGGTCCTAACACAGCTCACGTGAAGAATTTTTGATCGACAACTCTATCTTAGCAAGAGAACCCACTTGTCATCCGATTGGACCATACTCGAGGTGCGTACTAGTTTTATGCATCAACAATTGGAATTGGAATTGGAATCCAATTTCACGGTTTTGTTGCCTTGTATCCCAAAATTTTGAAAGAAATTTTGTTTTGGTCCTTTTGGTTTCAATTTGAACATATTAACATTTTAATATTAAAATTGATTCGATAAATCGACAAATTATAATTATCGATATCGTCGTATTGTAAAAAATTTCTGGTGTACAATTATATTTATAATTTAATTTGAAATAATTGTATTGATTATTTATTGTTGTAAAATCGATTTGAAAATTCGATAATTATAACTATCACCGGATTTGTAAAATTTGTCAGATTTATATAAAATGAAATGTTGGTCGTTCAATTATAGTTTTAAATTTCTCTAAGGGGAGAAACCACGTAGCGGCCCTAAGAAACCAAGTCGTTACAGAGTGGTATCAGAGCAGAATTCATAGTAATATTAATTTATTTATAAATGATGAAATATTTGAGGTAAAATTCTCTATAAGAGAAAGTTAGTGGCGACCCTATTTTTGGCCATGTGAACTCAATCCAAAAGGTATTCTAAGGGCAGTGAGTCGGACATTACGAGAAATGATAGTTATGTAGAGGGAGAGAGGGATTACCTAGAGAGAATTTGATGACTGGGAATTCCGAATTCTTAGCAATGCAAATACTTGTGTTGTCTACGGCATAGTATCCAGGTTTACAAGAACAGATGTACTCTCCCGGCGTCTCACTGCAAATGGCGTTGGCTGGGCATGGATTGTTCTTACACTCTTGGATATCTGTTAACAAAATCATTACAATCACAATCATTTAATCAAGAGCATTTTCAGTGCTTGGTTTGGAAAAATCAAAGAGACTAACCTTGGCAACCGGGGCTGAGATAGGGATTGCCCTCGTACCCATTCAGGCACTTGCAAGTGTACCCTCCAAGTCCACTGTCCGAATCATTACACACACTATTTTGTTGGCAAGCGTAATCGTTAGACGCCCGAGCTTGTGCGCAACTCACGTTTCCGATCGTCCAGTCGAGCACCACCGGTACAGACTCTATTATCCTGTTCGTAAAACTTTCGTTGAGCAGGTCGCGTGCACCGCCGAACCTGAATTTTTTCTCCTCCCCCAGAAAAGCGTAGCTACATGGATCGAAAGACCATACCTCTTTGTGGTTGTTTAAGCTCGCCAGAGCAGCTCCAAACAGCTTCGTACCTTTGGGTATGGAGGTTTGGCAACACCCAAGACCAGAACAAGCGCCTTCAACCACGTCTTGGCTTCTGGTACATGTCGATATACAGCCCTTGCTGAAGTTGCGCACGCCGATGACTGCTAACACCGCCAAATCGTCGCAGCCGATCACCGTGAATTTGTTCAAATCGGAGAAGGCGAAGGGGAGAGCCTTTAAGTTGATCGACGCCGTGTTTTCATGGATCAAACCGCCGGTTTGATTGTAGCAACGGGAAGCAACCCAGTTCTTAATGCGGACTTCAGTGCCGTTTATGTCTATTACCTCCACATTACCTGTACCCAGGAAGGCTTTGGCCGGAGTTGAAGATGTGTTGCAATTGATTTCGAACGGCGAGTCCAGAGCACAACCGGTTCCGATGCCGATGCCGAACGGGTACGGAACAGTTACAATCCCGCATTTGCTCTCGCACCCACGCTTAGCCAGGGTGGTCTGGGTGGTAATAGAATTGGATGCGGCGGTGCTCGGCGGCGCCATAAGGACTGCCGGAATCCATAAGAGATGGAACCACAAGGACTTCTGAAACATTTTTCTTTTCTTCTTCTTTTGATAGACATTGAGTTGATGCTTGCTTGACCTTTTATGGAAAACTTTCAGAAAATCTTCACTCATTTTACGGAAGAGTTAGACTGGTTAGTCATGCAGGAGCTTTAAATTTCAGTATCCTCCCTCAATATTTTTTTTTTACCAAAATGACCCCTTAAAGTATGAAAAATAATAATATTCTATGAAAAAGTATGAAATAACTTTATTTTTTCCTATTTTTTCAAGTTGATTTAACATTTAAAAGTAACATAAGGGAAACATTGATATTCTCGCTTTCTTGCTCACTTTTTTTCCTTTTCTTTTTAAATTTTTTAATAAATATAAAAATAAATTAGAATAAAAAGAAAGAATAATTTTATTTATTTTATGTTAAATTTAAGTAAATAATTTAATTTCACCCATTTTTGTCATTTCTCGTTCAAAAGAAAACAGTTAGTTTTCAATTTTTGTGTAAGTATAAGGGATTCAAATATAACTTTTTTACAATAGAATGGATAAAATAAAAGAAGATCAAACAACAAGAGACTAAAAGATTATTAATCCAATACTAAATTTGCAAAAAAAAGTATTGCATTTGCAGTCCAGTTGACGTCGCAAATTGTTGTTTAGGATCAAAAAGAGATCAAAAATATAAAAAAAAACTATAAACTTAGTTTATAATTATTATTTTTTTATTTTGACCCAAATTTATTTTCGATGTCAAAATAAAAAAAAAATTATAAACCTTTTGGACGACGATTAAAAAAGTTAATAATTTTTTTTTTTTTATTTTGATCCCTTTTGGCCAACGATTTAAAATATATATATAAGGGATCAAAATAAAAAAAAAAAATGCATAAAAATTATTTTTAGACTAAATTAATCAAATTAAAATAAATTTTTTAAAATTTATCTTATTTTATTTGGTCAATTCTAATTTTTAAAAGTCAATCAACTGAAATCAAAAAAAAAAATAAAAAAAATATTTTGACCCAAAAATTTAGGTATTTTTAGAAATTCATGAAATTGACAAACAATAAAAAATTATTTTTGAATTTTGAATAATTTATTTTATTTTTTAATCATTTTAGGAGGCTCATGATAATAATTAAAGAATGTAAAGAATAAAACAAAAAAAATATGAAGAAAAAAATTAGGGGACAGGTGTCCACTCATGGAGCAGGGGGCGCATGAGCCCCCCCTGCCCTGTCGTCCCCCTTAACTGTAAGGGTGGCCATTTATTTGGTCCTTGTAAAAATTAGTCAAAAGTGCAAATGTATATTAGACAAATTTATCATCTTTTAAACTAAATATGTAAAAAAAACTCCTTTGGTTATTGTTTCTGTTTGATAAACACGTTTGAACCTATCATCCCAAAATCCCAGAAAGTATTAAAATATATATATATAAAATACGTTGAGTAAACACGTTTTTTCTTCAAAAAAATTTGGAGTTATTTAAGACTATTTCATGAATTCCTTAAAAATATAAGAAACAAAAAATTGTTGATTCATATTCACTCCCTTAATGCTATTTCCACAACAATTCCGCTGGCCACCATCATGCTGACCATCATACATTAAATATGTTTTTGTTTTTGAAATATTCCAACGAAAATAGAATTCTCATTTCATTCCAATTTGTCGAGAGTAGAGAAACACTAACCAAAAGCCATCTTAGTGAATTAGATGACATTGTGCCTCAAAAATTGGAGCCTCTAAATACCATAAAAATAAATGGTTTATTACTTAGAATTATCTTGAGAAATTTAATTTTTTTTAAAAAAAATTGACTTTTTCCATACTTGGCGGCTTAAGAGTAGGTAGGAAAATTAAATGGAAATTTATTGGTGAATGGAAATTTATTGGTGAAGAAGATAACAAGTGGAGAAATTTGAATGACAAAAAAAAGAAAAGGCAAAATGAACCATGTACATCAATAAATTAAATTAAATTAAATTCCACGTACCATAAATTTATATTTACAAGTTTCTTTTTTTTTATTTTTTTTATTTTTTCGACATGAAACTAATACTATATAGAAATTTCCAAAACATGAACATATACAAAGAAACAAATGTTTGATTTTTTTTTTCCAAGCGGGCAAGATTAAGATTTTTCGATCAGTAGTTAGTCGCTAAGACCGTCACAAACAGCCCGATTTAAGAAACAATTGAGCACTTGCTTGAAACTGACAAAAAAAAACGAATAAACTAAGGCGCCTTTTGGTATTTTTTTTTTAAATGATTAAAAAAATGTAACCAAATTGGTAGTTTGACAAAAGAATACTTTTTGTTTTTTTATTTTTATTTTATCTTTAAAATAAATAAGTTTAAAAAAAATTGAAAAAAACGTTACCAAAGAGTGCATAAGCTTGACAACAGCAATCGATAGCATAAATAAAAATTTACAGCAAAGATTGTAGAAAACTCGTTCATCTTGAGCCAAAAATGTCAAATTTTTCTACGTGTTTTCGAGTTGCAATTGTGAAATTGTTCCAAATTTTCTCTGAATCTCAAACAATTGCAAAAAAAAAAAAGTCAATTTTCACATAAAACTATGCCCACAAACTCGTTCATCTTGAGCCAAAAATGTTAAAAAAATTTACGTGTTTTCGGGTTGCAATTGTGAAATTATTTCAAAATTATTCCGATTTTCACAGAATCTAAAATCGTTCCAAAAAAAAAAATCATTTCCCATAAATCGTAGTAAACTCGTTCATCTTGAGCCAAAAATGTCAATTTTTTCTGTGTTTTAGGGTTGCGATTGTGAAATCGTTCCAATTTTTTATTGAATCTAAAATTGTTCCCAAAAAAACGTCATTTTTCACATAAACCTATGCCCACAAACTGTACTCTCTACACAATTTGAGACTAATAGAAAATAGTTTTCAGATTGCAAAACCAAATAGACCATTAATCTGGACTTAAATAACAGACATGCCTGATAATTAACATCATATTTAACAGGGTCTTTCAAGAAATACTTGAACTGCAAATAATTTTCAAAAATCAGTTTCTTTCTATTGAAATCCAATGAGCCTAACACATTCTCAAAAGACTTCTCGTAAAATAAGGATTGCCCTAGGCTTTATATATAGTTCATGATTAATAATACAAGAATAGGAGTGACAAGCTACATAGAAACTAATCAACGGGGGTTGTTAATTGGATGCATCATACGGCTATCAAAACTTTGTCCAGAAGACTGTATGATACTCTCAGTGTAAGGATTTATTGAGATATTATAAAGATCTGACGATTCTTCAGTAATAATCAAGGCCATAGTTTCTTCAAAGCTTTCTTCGTGAGCAGCTCATGGATGTTCAGTGAAGCTTCTTAGCCTTTCAAGTTCCATCGCCATATTCATGGAAGGTCGGTCTTCTCTTTTTAACTTGAGGCACCATTTTAAAAGCTAAGCGATTACCTGGAATTGCTCTAAAGTCACTTCTCTCATAAGTCATTGATCAAGAACTTGAAACAATCAATTTTCCTTAATGGATACAATGAAAGCACGTTAAGTAAACACGTTTTTTCTTCAAAATTTTTGGGAGTAATTAAAGACTATTTCGTGAATTTCCTAAAAATATGAAAACCAAAAAATTGTTGATTCATATTCACTCTCTCAATACTATTCCCACAACAATTTCGCCGGCCACCGCCATGCAAACCATCATACATTAAAAAAAATGTTGCAATCAAATAGGTTTATTTCTTATTTCTATTATCATAAATTAAAAGAAATAATTTCAGTAATTTCAGAATAAATGTTCATTACTAAATATGTTTTTATTTTTATAATATTCTAACAAAAACAAAATTCTGATCTCATTCCAATTTATCAAGAGTGAAGAAACACTAACCAAATGCCATCTTAGTGAATTACATGTGCCTCAAATTTGGAGCCTTTAAATACCATAAAAATAAATGGATTATTACTTAAAATTATCTTGAAAAATTTAATTTAAAAAAATATTGACTTTTTCCATACTTGGTGGCTTAAGAGTAGGTAGGAAAATTAAATGGAAATTTATTGGTTAAGAAGACAACAAGTGGTGAAATTTCAAAGACAAAAAAAAAGACAAAATGTGCTATGTACATCAAGAAATTAAATTAAATTAAATTCCACATGGAAAAATTAGGGATGGTCATGGGCTTAGGGTCCGCTAAGCCTGCCCAGTCCGACCCTATATTTTTAGGACTTAAGCTTAAACTTTGAGCCCATGGACAGGGCTTAGACTCAAGTTTTGAGGTCCGACTAAATCTAGGACCGGGTTTAGACTAGGTCAAAATTTATAAGACCGGCCCGAACCCGGCCCGATTATTATTATTTTTATTTTTTATTTTATTATATATATATATATATATATATATATATATATATATATATATATATATATATATATATATATATATATTATATTGAAATTATAAAAGATAAGTTTGATGGTAATTTCGTAATTTTTCCTAACATGTGTCTTCATGCATCATTTAACCACCTCCATTTAGGTCTTCATTTGTAATTTAAATCTCTTTCACTAATACTTACACTTGTTCGACGATAGGGATTCATTTTTTATTTTTTTTGTAGAAATGAATGACCTGATGTTTTTGTTTATGTTTAATTTTTAAATTTAAAATATATATATATATATATATATATATATATGGTCGGGCTTGGGAATGAAAATAAGGCCCGATCTTAGGGCCGGGCTAGGCTAAGGCCTGGTATATTTTTGTAATACCCTACCTAGAGCCCGGCCCAACCCGGCCCATGACCAACCCTAGGAAAGACCATAAATTTGTATTTACAAGTCTTTTTTTTTTTTTTTTTTTCTTTTCGAGAGGTGAAACTAATACTATGAGTTCTTAATCATTTAATTGTTGTTTAAATAAAAAAATTCTGAAAACTAATATACATAAACTTATTTATCAAAGTCGATTAAAACGCATTTCTGCGTTTTTACAAAAAACACTGATGCAATCTGCGTGTTTTCTAAAAAAAAAAAAAAGTTAAAATGTAAGAAGAAAATGCGTTTATACGATTGGTTTTTTATTTTTTATTTTTAAAAAACGCATGCAAAATGGTTTGGTGTTTTGATTAAGAAACGCATAAATGCGTTTCTTCAAGAAACTCAATGCCCATTTGAAAAAGAAACTCAATGCCCATTTGAAAAGGAAAAAAAAATTACAACACCAGCTACACATCATTTTTTTTTATTTTAAATAAACCAAATTTTTTGTATGCAAACTATGTTCAAAATGCTCCATAATTCTTTTTATAACAATAAAAACGGACCAGTAAATAATTTTTAAAAAATCGCTAAAGTTGACGAAATGAGTTATTTCGATGACTGCGTAATTTTTTCGGTAATTTGAAGTTAAGAAAAGATGGTCTATCTATAATAGGAATGAACCCCATTTTTTTGTATGCAAATTATGTTCATAACACTATAGAGTAAAATTTAGAACGCTAAAAACGGATAACTGAATGATTTTAAAAAAATCACCAAAATTCACTAACAAATACAAGGCTAATTAACAAAAAATATTATTTTGAAAAATCAAGGCTAGCTAACAAAACAGTGTTTTTAAACACTGTTTAGAAAAATCACTCTAATAGTGTTTTGAAAAACACTGTTTGTTAGTGTTTTCAAATCTTGTTTTTTGCTCTTACCTTTTCAAGAAATTAAAAAAAAAAAAAAAAAAAAAGGAAGCATGAATAACTTCTACTTAAAATGAGTATTATATCTTCTTTTACAAAAAAAACATGTCCTTAATGGTGTTTAACTTTTTGTTTTTTTAACTTTTGTTTTTTTAAGAAGATGATAATTAACATTATCAACCGCCATATTATACTACAATTTACTATTCAAAAAAAATGTCTACATGATCAATTTCTTTAATTTTTTTTACTCAAGTAGGGTTTGAATTTGTTTAATTTTGATTTGTTTGCAAGAAGTTATACAAAAACTTATAATTTAAAATAAATAAATTAAAAAAAAAAGTTTACCAAACGGTGCTTAACCTTCACGACAGCAATCCATGGAAAAGGGATCGCCGGAACTCGTCTGCCCGCCGGACCTTGTCAGGTATACTCGGTTTGATCAAATCGCATGTAAGGGAGAGAGGATCCACGTCAGACCTCCGGTGCAGTAGTTCAGCGGGTTCGCTTCGCTTGGTCTGGTCTCCGTGCTTGCGACGGATTCAGGGTGAACAAACAACAGGAGGTAGATTAGAAGTTTGCAGAGGAAGATATTCCGATCAGAGGCGAACCATTCGTCGTCGTTAACACTTGAATTTGAAGTGTGTTTGTCGGATTGCAGAACGGGGGTTGGTTTCCGATCTGGAAAATCAAATTCATTGCTCTCTCTCTTCCAGTCTCTCTCATCAGATTCGCAGATCTGGAGCATCGACTAGAGAGAGAGTTCCAGATTTTGGCTTCGGTGACGCTATTCCCCTTCATAAACCCCATGTTTGGTGTTGTTGTTCTATCGTCGTTCCAGTCTAGAAGGTTTGATCTAACTCCGGCCACACGAGTATCGGTTGATATGAGGCGGCAGATGGTGGATTTAGGTTATTGCGGTGCCAGTGTTGCTTGGGGCTAATCTTTCAGGGAAGTCGGTGCCAGGTGTGAAGTTCAGTTGGTGTTCTGGTGTTGCAGTGAGAGGGAGGCCTCCAGGATATCTCCAATCTCAGTTATATGGATTTGAGCAATTATGTATCTATTTCCTGATGAGTTAAGGGTTAGTTTTATGTTGATTTAGCCTCATCTCTTATATGCATTTGGGTTTTGTTCATGGCATGGGAAGGTTGTAGATGTTTTTATTCCCAATAAGAGGAGTTGTGGGTGGCTCGAAGTTTGGATTTGTGAGGTTTGCTACAATGAATGAAGCAACTAGAGCAATTAAGATCTTTGACGGGTTGAAAGTAAGGGGAGGGGAGGTGTTTTGAGGGTCAATTTTGCGGGGAGGGGAGGTGTTTTGAGGGTCAATTTTGCTACGGGTGGTATGGGGGACAGAAGACCTCCAATTCCTAAATTCAATTCTAAAAAGTCCGTCCTAGAAAAGATTGACTCTTCTTGGGATAAGAAAATGGTTAGTTTTGATTGTTGTTCCTTTTCTCCGATTGATAGTTGTCTCGGTTCAACGTTTAGTTTAGCCAATCTGGTAGTGGATTGTATAGAGTTGGAGTTGTGTAATAAATTGCACAATCAATATAGTGATGTGGAACTCATTGGGATTGAGGTTGTTTAGAGAGACAAGATAAATCCTGGGTCTACTAGCTTGATAGTAAATTGCATGGAGAACGAGGTGTTGAATTCTTCTGTTCATCATCAATCTTCTAGTAGCGTCAAGTGTGGTACATTGTTTGGGCCATTAATTGAGAAAGGGGAGTCTATCCCATGCACTTTGGATGACAATCTTCTCTTAAAGAGGATTGAGGGTGATGGGGGTACTTGAGTTGGAAGAGAATCTTGGCCAGAATGGTCACAAGAGTTTGCAAATTTGGAGTCAGAGTTTGGATCTAATGTTGTAGAGGGGCTTAGCTCGTTACAAGTGGATTATGATTCTAGTTCTGATTGTTGGGAGGTGGTGGAAGATGAAGAAGCTGTGTTTTTGAAAAAATTGACTTCCACAAAAGGTATTGATTTTTTGGGGATGAGATCGATGAGATTTTTTCCGTAATTGAAGGTATTGATTCAAAAAAAAGACTTATCTCAATCCCTAAAAAGAATGGAAAGAAGTCTCTTGCCGTTTGAGTGTATTAAGTGTAGGTTGTTTGGTCTTCGGGGGTTCTTTTTTGATATTAAGGGTTTCAGGTGATTATGTTTCGATTAGTGGTTAGAACAAAATTGGTTTTTTCAAGTGGTGGTCCATGGGTTGATTGGCTAAATTTGGCTTAAATGGGGTGTGTTTGTCCTTAGTGTGCATTGGATTTGCTGGTTTGGGGTATTGTGTGTTACAAGGGTCGTGCAGTGTTTTGTAGTAAGGACAAAAGGCTTGATATCGTTAGAACCAAGCGTAAGTTGCTGAGGGCAAGAAACAAGACAAACAGCCAATGGCTTAAATCTCCTTTTGATAAGCCAATAGTGTATATACTTGGAACTTGTGTTTTTTTATCATATTTTGTGTATGGTTTTATCAGGCCATAGCGTATTGTTGTATATCCATGAAGGTGTACGGGCAGTGTTTTGTGAGGGGTTTTTGTAAAGGCTTATAGGGAGTATGACATTTTGTGAAGGGTAATGTAAGTTACATGGAGGATTTGTCACTTTGTAGATAGGGAGATCCTCTCTCTTTTTTCATCGTTGAATGAATATTTTGCCTATCAAAAAAAAAAAACAGCAATTCATGGTAGAAATAAAAATTTACAGCAAAGATCGTAGAAAACTCGTTCATCTTGAGCCAAAATTGTCAATTTTTTCTACGTGGTTTCGAATTGCAATTGTGAAATCGTTCCAAATCTTCGCTAAATCTCAAACCGTTGCCAAAAAAAAATGTTAGTTTTCACATAAAACTATGCCCACAAACTCTTGAGCCAAAAAGGTCCATTTTTTTCTCTGTGTTTTTGGGTTGCAATTGCAAAATTGTTCTAAAATGATTCCGATTTTTCACTGAATCTAAAATCGTTCCCAAAAAAAGTCATTTCCCAAAAACAAATACTTAATTTTTTTTATTTTTTTTTTTTTTTTCAAATAAATAATTTTTTTAAAAATTATATATATATTGAAAAAATGGTGCATCAACTTCACAACAGCAATCCATGACACAAATAAAAATTTACAGTAGAAATCGTAGTAAACTCGTTCATCTTGAGCAAAAAATGTAAATTTTTTCTACGTGTTTTAGGGTTGCGATTGTGAAATTGTTCCAAAAGCATTCCAATTTTTCATTGAATCTAAAAATGTTCCCAAAAAAATGCCATTTTTTACATAAACCTATGCCCACAAACTATACTCTCTACCTGTTAGACCCTTGAGAACGGAACAGGACGTTGGGTTAGATTCTGGTGCCATATCTAAGCCAACATCCCTGCCAAGTTAACGGGACCCGGTTGGCTTGGCTAAACAGGAGCGATGCTGGATGACAATGCGGAGGCAGACAGGAAGGCATCGGCATGCGTTGGCATGCGCGGCACCAAGGCGTTGCTGGACAGTGTGTTCAGACACCGGGCACGCCAAGACGAGGTACGGTGATCCTAGGCGCAACGCTAGGATCGGCATTCACGTGGGTAGCTTGTGCATGAGGCCAAGCGAATGTGACGAAACGTGGGCTCAGAGACACATTCCGGGCAGTAGACGGTATGACGAGGCGTCGACATCCGTTGCCAGTTCGCAGAGAACAGAACGGTGAGTTTGCAGCACGCAGACACAATGGACACGGTGCAGAAACAGTGAGCTGAGGACTTAGCTTGTGGAGTGCACGTTTCTGGAAGGATAGAGCAGTTATGGAGCAGTTCCATACAGATTGGGTAGGAAAACTGCCCATCTGGTGGCTTGACAGGTGTCAAACTGTTGCCTATGCAGTTAGGGGTGTTAACTGCACTTGTTCTCTATAAATAGCTGTAGAATAGTCTGACTTTTGGTTAGAGAAATGGTTCCTACGTTTTTATACCGATTTGTAAGACTGTGGTTCCTTGTTCCTGAGTTTTGAATACAAGGTTGGGTGTTTACCTGTAATTCGGTGTTGCCTGTGTGTGGGTGCGTTCATTCTGTCTTGTGTCGGTATATTCTGTTCTGTGAAAACGTTGCAGGAACGTGGCTGACTGATTGTACCAACGATCAGGCCATCACTCGGTTGAAATTGGTGCCGAAACTTTTAACCCTGTGACACTACCCAATGTGAGACTAATAGAAAATTGTTTTCAGATTGCAAAACCAAGTAGACTCTTAATCTGGACTTAAAGAACAGACATATTTGATAATTGACATCATATTTAACAGGGACTTTCAGGAAATACTTGAACTGCTAAATAATTTTCAGAAACGAGTCTCTATCTATAGAAATCCAATGAGCCTAACTCACTCTCAAAAGACGTCTTGTAAAATGAGGATTACCCTACGCTTTATATATAGTTCAGGATCAAGTAACACAAGAATAGAAGTGACAAGCTACATAGAAACTGATCAACAGGGGTTGTTAATTGGATGCATCATATGGCTATCCAAACTTTGTCCAGAAGACTGTCTGATACTCTCAGTGTAAGAATTTATCAAGATATTATAAAGATCTGATGATTCTTCTATCATAATCAAGGCCATAGTTTCTTCACAGCTTTCTTCGTGAGCAACCCATGGATGTTTAGTGCAGCTTCTTAGCCTTTCAAGTTCCATCACCATTTCTTTCATGGAAGGTTTGTCTTCTCCGTTCAACTTGAGGCATTTTTTTACAAGCTGAGCGATTACGTGGATTTGCTCTAAAGTCCCTTCTCTCACAACTCATTGATCAAAAACCTAAAACAATCGATTTTCCTTAACGGAGACAATGAAAAAAGTAGTTAAATTCCTCTCTAATTCGACTTGTGATGGAACAAGCGGCTTTCTTCCTATCAAAAGCTCAGCAAGAACAACGTCAAAACTGTAAACGTCATTTTTTTTCGGTCAATTGGCTTGATTGGAAGTACTCGGGGTCTAGATAGGCCAACATGTAACACCCTAATTTTAGCACTTACACAATTTTAGTTGCATTTTAGAAATATTTAGAAAATAACGGGGTAGATGGTGTTATTAATTATTTGATTTAAAATTTTTGGGGTCAATTCGTAATTTTTAAAAAATATCAAAATTAGAATTTGGGTTTAACTAATAACTTAAAGATAATTTAGGGGGAGATTTATGTAATTAAAACTAAAATAAATAATAATAATATATATTATCACAATTGTGATAAGATCAAAATGAAAAAGAAAGAAAAGAAGTAAGGTCGGTGGGGTTTGGGCCTCTTTTTTCAACACACACACACACACACACACACATATATGTATATATATGTATATATATATATGTATGAGGACCTGAAAAATAGAAGAAAAAAAATAGAGAAACAAAAGAGAGAGACGTGGGCGGTGGGTGATCATCATTGTTTTCATCGCCGGTGTGGGTTTCGGTTGTCCATTATTTGGCCGGCGTATGGGTGGTGAGATTCGACGTTGTCGTCGTTGTTTGGGTGTGTCGTCTCCGTTTTGCTCTACGGTGTGGGTGGGTTGGCCGTCGTTTGGTAAGTGTGTGTGTATGTGTGTGTGTGTGTGTGTGTTTGTGTGTGTCCAACAGCATGTGTATGTGTGCGAGATCATATGGGTACGTGTGTTTAGACAATTGCTTGTGTGTGCCACGGTGTGTGTGTGTGTGTTCTGTCATGTTCGCTGGTGGTGGGTGTAGACGGTAGAGGTGATCGGTGATTGTTGCGGTCGTCGACGGGGCGTGTATCGTCGGTGGGGTGTGTGTGGCCGTTTGGCTGTGAGTGTGTGTGCTACTGTGTGGATGTGTGTGCATTTGATTGGGTGAGTATATGTGTGTTTCATGTGTATGAGCCCTATTCTGCTCATCGTCAATTGTGCGTATGTGAGCGTCACCGTTCGTCCGGCATACATGTGGGTGGGTGATCGTTGTGGGCGGTCCAGAGATGTGCATGTGTGTTCGGTGGTTGTATATGTGTGGGCTGTTATCAATTTCGTGTGTGCATGTGTAATCGTCATATATGTGTGTTTGTTCGCCGTCGTGGATGTAGAGGGTGATCGGAGTTGGTGAGGAGAGGGAGAGAGATAGGCAGTCGACTGAAAAACCAGAAAACAAAGCAGAAAAAGAAGACCATCTCTGCGGCGGTGAGAAGTTAGTGAAGCGAAATTTGAACCTGTAGAGCGTTCGCTGTGGCAGTGAGGAGACGGCTTCGGCGGTAAAGCTTAAGTGAGCAGAACAAAAAGCGGGAAGGGTGTGCGCCTCGACAGTGGGGCTGGGCGCAAGAAAACATAAAATGAAGAAGAAATAAAAATCTAACATCCAATCTCTTAGTAGGCGGATGATTCGGGACAAGTAGAATTTCGAACTTTCTTAATATATGTATTTAATTGTCTCATGGTGTGATGATGAAATTATTTGGTAAATCGTTATGACATTTTACCTATTTAATTACATGAAATAATTTGGACGATGTGGAATTTATGTGACCAGCATGCTAACGTGGTTTATGTGTTATATTACTTAAATGCATGTATTAGAGAGGTTGAAATTCTACTGAGTGTTAACTCACAACCTCATAGTTTTGGTTGCAGGGTCAATTGAGACAAAACGAGAAAGCAGAATTTTTATTTGAAATTTCTATTTGTAAAAATTGTAATTATTATTTATTGTTGTGATCGAAGGAAACGATAATTATATCTATTGCAGTCGTTGTAAAATGTCTTTAATTTGAATATATTGAATTTTGTGTTTTAATAAAAATGGTTTTAAGATACCGGATTTGATCAAATGTTGGAAATTCGGTTTTAAATTATGAGTTCGGTAATTATTAGTTGTTGCTGGATTGTAAATTGGAAATATTTTTATAAAGTAAATTATTAATTATCTGTTGTCGTTATATATATATAATTCGCGGATTAAATTTAAAAATAGATGATTGATTATTTGGTCGTATTTAAAATTGTGATTATTATTAGTTACTGTCATAAAATCGGCAACTAAAATTATCGTCATTATTATTATAAGATTTACCAAATTTTGTAGATTGGAAATTCGATCAGTCGGTTTTGACACTACAACAAAAACTACATATTAGGACACTATTTTTAGAGACAATTTCTAAATAATGTCTTTTTAAATACTTATGGAGACACTTAATAATAATGTCCTTATAATATTTATTTAATAAGACACTTTTTATTTTAATGTGTCCCAAAATTATATATGTTAGGACAAAATTATTTATTGTGACAAATTTTTATGGGACACTTTTTAATTATTTCAATCTTAATGTGTCCCAAAATTATAAATGTTATGACACATTTAGTGTCCTTAAAAGTGAATTTTGTTGTAGTGGAGGTAAGAATTCTCTATAGGAGAAACCGTAATAGCGACCCTGGGAAACAGGGTCATTACACAACGTGCCTTGAACTAGAGTCGTTACTTGAGTTTGATCCGATGGAACCAACCTCGATGCCCCAAAATCCGAATTTTTTGCTGGGAAATTTTCGTCTAACAATATGTTTGTAGACTTCACATCTCTATGAATAATGGGTTTTGTTGTGGCAGAGTGAAGGTAGGCCAATGCACCAACAACTTCAGCAGCAATCCTCAAACGGTTATTCCATGAAAACCATGACATTCTTCCACTGTGGTGGATATGGTGAAAAATGGTATCATTCAAAACAAATTCATAAACCAAAAGAGGAACATCGGTCTCCAAGCAATACCCCAAGAGCTTTACCACGTTTCTATGGTTGACCTGTGTGAGAATCACCACTTCATTGATGAATTGCTCGATTTGGGTCTTGTCCATTATTCTTGATTTCTTGATTGCCACTGCACGATGATCGCGTAGGACGCCTTTGCAAACTGTACCATAGCCACCTCAACCAAGGATTCGATCATCCGCGTAGTTATTGATTGCTTTTTTGAGTTCTTCAGCTATAAAGACCTTTGTTGTTGCACGCCACCTTCAGTGGAGGAAACTTGTGGCTTAAGCAACATGCCACCATTTTGTTGGAACAAGCTTCCTTCTTTTGATGATAAAGCAGAGCCAACTAATACCAATGAGTAGGCACAAGAAGCTGATAGGAAGGAATTTAGAGTTGAGGAAGAGAAAGAAGTATGAGAAGAAGAATAAGAAAAAAAAAATAAGAATTTTCATTAATTGATCTCCCATTTTCATTCCACACGTTGATCTTTACACAACCAGGTCCATAACTATCTAGAGAGAGAGAGAGAACACAATACCATACAACTACCCATACAATACTAACTACCCACATAAACTGCACATACCCACGTAACTACATCTAGAGAGAAAAATACAATACAATACAACTACCCACATGCAAGAACCACGTAAACTGCACATATTATTCCTCTCCCTCTTTCATATCCTTGTCCACAAGGATCTAATCTGGATATGACTTGGTAAAACGCCACTTGCTCGATAAAGTTCATCGCCAATCGGTGGACATTTTGGGTTTCATAAAACCATATCCTGTATCAAGCATAGTTTTTTCTGGTTGAACACCCTCGACATCCTCGATGCTCACATGAGGTAAGTCCTCAATCATAAATAACTGCAGTCGTTCGCAACGATGGCCTGAAGTAAATTTCTCTTCACAATAATAACATAACCCCTTTTTCCCGACGTTCTCGTGCCTCCTGATTAGTGATTCGGTGGAAGGTTGATGGTGGAATATTGGAACTTTGGTTCATGCGCAGGATTGGTGGAGGCCCGAACACTTCGGTTGTTGGATTTGGTGACGTCCTCTGTGTCACTAAGGCGGTTTAGGGGAGGAATTACTCGTTTGGTTCCTGCTGCAGTTGGTTTCGTTCTTCGATAAGTCGAGCCACTCCTATCGTATCCGCCAAGCTATGAGGTTGTTTAATTTTTACGTCTATATGGATGTCATCTTGAAGTCCCAAAATAAAACACCCAATTAGAAAATTTTCGAGCAGGCCATAAACTCGGTAAGAAAGCCTTTCGAAGGCCTCCTAGTATGTTGCCACCAATGAGGTCTATTTCAAGCAGGACAAAGCCTTTGAGGGATCCTCGTATTCGGTGGGAGCGAACCAGAGCAGAATGGCCTTGGTGAGTTCATCCCATGTGAAAGGACCGTGGAATTTAGTCAGCCATCGATGTCATTGTAGAGCGATCCCTGCACTCGCTGATCCGCAGCAACATTCTGAGATTCGAAGTATTGTTCAGCCTTGTAGACCCAGCCAGTTGGGTCTTCTCCATTGAACTTTGGGAAATACAATTTGAGTGGTGGTTGATGTTGGGGATCAAAACTGGTAGTAGACTGCGAAGCATGTTGGTGATGGGTGGATCCTTCGTTCACGACTGGATTGATTTCAGGTTGGACGTTAGCGCTTCGTTGGGCAAGGCCACATTAATCTGATCAAAGCTGGATTCGTGCCGAGCTAAAATCTCGTTGATTTCATTGCGGAATTTTGTGTTTGTTTTGCCAAGAATGTCCATGATCAGAACCTCGCTCTGATACCATTTGATATGAAGGAATTTAGAGTTAGAGGAAGAGAAAAAAGTATGAGAAGAAGAAGAAGAAGAAGAAGATAAGAACTTTCGTCAATTGATCTCCCCTTTTTCATTCCACACATTGAGCTTTATACAACCAGGTCCATAACTGTCTAGAGAGAGAGAACACAATACCATACAACTACCCATACAATACTAACTACCCACATAAACTGCACATACCCACGTAACTATACCTAGAGAGAGAAACACAATACAATACAACTACCCACATGCAAGAACCATGTAAACTGCACACATCAGAAGCCAAAACTCATACCTGTAGCATGTCATTTAGGAAATGAACTTTTAGAAGCTGAGATTAATTTGAATTAAATAAATAGAAATCCATTTGGTAGTGCACTAAAATTTAACCACTAAATCAAATTAAACTTTCTAATTAATCCTACATGTTTAATTTCGAACCAAAAATTGAAAACTGTGAAAAATCTAACCAAATAACGGTCAAATATATAATGAAAAGTATAACTCGTAGTTGAAGATAGAAATATATGTTAATATTCTAACATATAGCAAATTCAAAAAATTTAGAGAGCATAAATCAAAATAATAACCTGAATTCAACTTAATATGAAAAGATATCATCAAATCTGTAATTCCAGAATTATAATGGATATTTTCATTATTAAAATTGGCCCGAATTTAAAAATGAGATTAAATGGTTCATTTTTTATGTTCCTCACAAGTGAATTAAGTTGTAAACTACAAATAAAACGTAAAATGAGTAGTTGATTATGACATATTCACAATATGGAGTAGTTTATTCATTTAGTCCAATTGTCAATGGGAGGTGTTTTCTTTCCTTGTCAACAAGGGTTTGACTCTCCTGTAGAGCACCATAGGAATTAAATCTTGAATTTAATCCTAAATACACCAGACCGATGTTGGGAAGTACGCCCTTAAGATCGCCCGGTGAAATGATTAGTCGAGGTGCACGTAAGTTAGTCTATAAAAATAAAAAATAAAAATTAGAAATGATTGTTATGGAAAGTGAGGGGACTAGAAAGGTGAGATTCCGCATTCGGAAGTATTACAAAAGATTGTCTAATATATAAAATATCATGTGGATTACTAAAAATACCTTCAATATATATGCTATAAGGTGTGCCAAAAATTTTAACCACCATTTTGGTATTTTTCGGCCAAAATTAAAACTCCAATAGATGTATCATCTGCTGCCAAAATGACGCACCCCCTCTGCCTAAGCCATATGTGCCACAAGTGCAAGCATAATGGAAAATCCGAAGAGAAGACAGTAGGAATTAGTTGTTGCTCCAACAGTCATCAAACCAAAAAAAAAAAAACACACAAAAAAAAAATAGTTTATTAATTTTAATTTATTTGACTTGTATCACTTTTTTAATTATATTTTATTTGTGTAGTTCTAATTTATTAATTAAGGTTATAATTTAATTTCAATTAATTTAGATTCAAGTTTGATTGATTAATTTAGTTTAATTTAATACACGTTGATTCAAAATCTAATGATTAGTGTTTTATACATGCAAATACATAACATTAATTTAAATTAAAAGTGAATAAAAATTATAATGTAATATTAAATTTTAAAAATTAAAAAATATATTTAAAAATAAATTAAACTTTGGTGGTTACTTTAAAAATTTTATTCATTCCAATTTTATTTTTAATTTTAGTACAAAATATATTTTTAAAAAATGATACATTCCAATTATGTGTACTCAATCCGAAAGGTACTCGGGCAGTGAGTAGGATGGAACATTACGAGAAATGATTGTTATGTAGAGAGAGAGGGAATACCTGGAGAGAATTTGATGACTGGGAATTCAGAATTCTTAGCAATGCAGACACTTGTGTTGTTTACAGCATAGTATCCAGGTTTACAACAACAGTTGAAACTTCCTGGCGTGTTACTGCAAATCGCGTTGTCTGTGCATGGATCGTTCTTGCACTCGTCGACATCTGTCAACAAAAACATTACAATCACAATCATATAATCAAAAAGCGTTTTCAGTGCTTGGTTTGGGCAAATCAAAGAGACTAACCATGGCAGCCGGGGCTGAGATAGGGATTGCCCTCGTACCCATCCGGGCACCTGCAAGTATACCCTCCAAGTCCACTGTCCGAATCATTACATACACTATTTTGTTGGCAAGCGTAAGCATTGGACGCCCGAGCTTGTGCGCTACTCAAATTGCCAATGGCCACCGGAACAGTGTCTTCAATCCTGTTCAGAAAACTTTCGCCGAGCAGGTCGCTTGCACTGGCCTTCATCCACGTCTTCCTTACTGTAATACAGTGACGCACAGGCCTCGGTGAAGTTACGCCCACGAGAACCTGTGAACATATTCAAATCGGAGAAGGTGACGGGAAGTGACTCTAAGTCCATCCAAGCTGTGAATGAGTCTGTCAAACCACCGGTTTGATTGTAGCAAGTGGAAGCAACGAGATTCTTAATCCGCACTTCAGTGTCCAATATATCAATCACCTCCAGATTACCTGTAGTCAGGTATTTCCGCATTTACTCTCGCACCCAGGCTTTGATAGGATGGTGATAGAACTGGAGGCGGCGGAATTCGTCTGCGCAAAAACTGTCGCCGGAATCCATAAGAGATGGAATAAAAAGGATTTCTGAAACATTTTTTTCTCTTTCTCTCTTTCAACAGACATTGAGTTGATGCTTCTTCTTTTTATAGAAAATTTTCGGGAAGTCTTCACTCGTTTTACAGAAGACTGGTAAGTCATTCGGCGGATATTATAGTTTAAATTTCAGTGCTCTCCCACAATTTTTCCCTTTTTTTTTTTTTTTTTTTTTTATCAAAATAACCCCTTAAAGTGTCAAAATAACATTCCTAGTTACGTCTTGTTCAAAGTTCAGGGATAATCTACGCAATTTTAATTTATTTTATCTCTTCTATTCTTGGCTAAATGAAAAAAAAAAAAAATATTCTATGAAAAAGTACGAAACAGCTTCATTTTTTCGAATTTATTTAATATTTGAAAGTAAGCGAAGGCCATGTTTGGTAACCATTTTCATCCCATCTCATTTCTAAATTTTTGGGATTTCTGTTTAGGTATAACGTTTGGTAAATCTGTTACAAGGGTCGTGCAGTGTTTTGTAGTAAGGACAAAAAGCTTGGTATTGTTAGAACCAAGCGTAAGTTGCTGAGGGGAAGGAACAAGACAAGCACCCAATTGCGTAAATATCCTTTGGATAACCCAATAGCATATATACTTGGAACTTTTGTATTTTATCATATTTTGTGTATGGTTTTATGAGGCCATAGTGTATTGTTGTATATCCATGAAGGTGTACAGGCAGTGTGTTGTGAAGGGTTTTTGTAAAGGCTTATGCTTCCGGTGTGTTATAGGGAGTGTGACATTTTGTAAGGGGTCGTGTAAGCTACACAACGGATTTGTCGCTTTGTAGATCGGAAGATCCTCCCTCTTTTTCCATCGTTGAATGAATATTTTGCCTATAAAAAATATAAAAAATAAAAATATAAAAAAAAAATGCAATTCATGGCAGAAATAAAAATTTACAGCAAAGATCGTAGAAAAACTTGTTCATCTTGACCCAAAAATGTCAATTTTTTCTACGTGGTTTCGAGTTGCAATGGTGAAATCGTTCCAAATTTTCGCTGAATCTCAAACCGTTGCCAAAAAAATGTTAGTTT
This sequence comes from Eucommia ulmoides, assembly GCA_016647705.1. NCBI lineage: Eukaryota > Viridiplantae > Streptophyta > Magnoliopsida > Garryales > Eucommiaceae > Eucommia > Eucommia ulmoides. The sequence goes on from CM028340.1 coordinate 1,317,332, forward strand.
TCACATAAAACTATGCCCACAAACTCGTTCATCTTGAGCCAAAAATGTCAATTTGTTTCTAAGTGTTTTCGGGTTGCAATTGTGAAAATGTTCCAAAATTATTCCGATTTTTCACTGAATCTAAAATCGTTCCCAAAAAAAAGTCATTTCCCAAAAACAAATATTTAATTTTTTATTTTTAAAATAAATATTTTTTTAAAAATTATATATATATATATATATATTAATTATTTTATTTTTGAAAAAATGGTGCATAAACTTCACAACAGCAATCCATGACATAAATAAAAATTTACAGTAAAAATCGTAGTAAACTCGTTCATCTTGAGCCAAAAATGTCAAATTTTTTTACGTGTCTTAAGGTTACGATTGTAAAATTGTTCCAAAATTATTCCAATTTTTCATTGAATCTAAAAATGTTCCCCAAAAAATGTCATTTTTCACATAAACCTATGCCCACAAACTATATTCTCTACCCAATGTGAGAAAAATTGTTTTCAGATTGAAAAACCAAGTAGACCCGTAATCTAGACTTAAATAACAGGCATATTTGATAATTGACATCATATTTAATAGGGACTTTTAGGAAATACTTGAATTGCAAAATAATTTCAAAAAATGAGTCTCTATCTATAGAAATCCAATGAGTCGAACTCGCTCTCAAAACACGTCTTGCAAAATGAGGATTACCTTAGGCTTTATATATAGTACATGATCAAGTAACACAAGAATAGAAGTGACAAGCTACATAGAAACTGATCAACGGGGGTTGTTAATTGGATGCATCATACGGCTACCCAAACTTTGTCCAGAAGACTGTCCGATACTCTCAATGTAAAGATTTATCGAGATATTATAAAGATCTGACGATTCTTCTGTCATAATCAAGACCATAGTTTCTTCACAGCTTTCTTCGTGAGCCGCCCATGGATGTTCAGTGAAACTTCTTAGCCTTTCAAGTTCCATCGCCACTTCTTTCATGGAAGGTCTGTCTTCTTCTTTCAACTTGAGGCACCGTTTTACAAGATGAGCGATTAGCTAGAGTTGCTCTAAAGTCCCTTCTCTCACAACTTGTTGATCAAGAACCTGAAACAATCGATTTTCCTTAACAGAGACAATAAAAAAAGTAGCTAAATTCCTCTCTGATTCGACTTGTGATGGAACAAGCGATTTTCTTCCTATCAAAAGCTCAGCAAGAACAACGCCAAAACTGTAAACGTCACTCTTTTCTGTCAATTGGATTGATTGGAAGTACTCAAGGTCTATAACCCAACGTGCCTTGAACTAGAGTCGTTACTTGAGTTTAATCCAATGGAACCAACCTCGATGCCCCAAAATTCGAAATTTTTGCTATGAAATTTTCGTCTAACAATATGTTTGTAGACTTCACATCTCTATGAATAATGGGTTTTGATGCAGCAGAGTGAAGGTAAGCCAATGCACCAGCAACTTCAGCAGGAATCCTCAAACGATTATTCCATGAAAACCACGACATTCCTCCACTGTGGTAGATATGGTAAAAAGGGGTATCATTCAAAACAAATTCATAAACCAAAAGGGGAACTTCGGTCTCCAAGATCTTCACCACGTTTCTATGGTTGACCTGTGTGAGAATCAGCACTTCATTGATGAATTGCTCGATTTGGGTCTTGTCCATTGTTCTTGATTTCTTGATTGCCACCACACAATGATTAGGTAGGATGCCTTTGTAAACTGTGTCATAGCCACCTCAACCAAGGATTCAATCATCCTCGTAGTTAGTGATTGCTTTTGTGAGTTCTTCAGCTATAAAGACCTTTGTTGGTTGCACGCCACCTTCAATTGAGGAAACTTGCGGCTTAAGCAACATGCCACCGTTTTGTTGGAAGAATTTCTCTCTGAGCAGAACAAGTTTCCTTCTTTTGATTATAAAATACAACCAGCTAATGCCAATGAGTAGGCACAAGAAGCCAAAACTCATACCTATAGCACATCATTTAGGAAATGAACTTTCAGAAGCTGAGATTAATTTGAATTGAATAAATAGAAAGCCATTTGGCAGTGCACTGAAATTTAACCACTAAATCAAATTAAACTTTTTGATTAATCCTACATGTTTAATTTCGAACTAAAAATTGAAATCTGTGAAAAATCTAACCAAATAATGGTCAAATATATAATGAAAAGTATAACTCGTACTTGGAGATAGAAATAAATGTTAATATTCTAACATATAGCAAATTCAAAAATTTTAGAGAGCATAAATCAAAATAATAACTTGAATTCAACTTCATATGAAAAGATATCATCAAATCAATAATTCCAGAATTATAGTGGATATTTACATTATTAAAATTGGCCCGAATTTAAAAATGAGATTAAATGGTTCATTTTTTATGTTCCTCACGAGTGAATTAAGTTGTAAACTACAAATAAAAAGTAAAATGAGTAGCTGATTATGACATATTCACAATATGGAGTAGTTTATTCATTTAGTCCGATTGTCAATGGAAAGTGTTTTCTTTCCTTGTCAACAAGGGTTTAACTCTCCTGGGGAGCACTCTAGAAATTAAATCCTAAATTTAATCCTGAATACACCAGGCCGATGTCGAGGAGTGCGCCCTTAAGATTACCCGGTGAAGTGATTAATTGAGGTGTGCGTAAGTTGGTCCATAAAAATAAAAAAAAAAATAGAAATGATTGTTATGGAAAGTGAGGGGACTAGAAAGGTGAGATTCCGCATCGGAAGTATTACAAAAGATTGTCTAATATATAAAGTACCATGTGGATTACTAAAAATACCTTCAATAGATGTGCTATAAAGTGTGCCAAAAATTTTAACTACTATTTTGGTATTTTTCAGTCAAAATTAAGACTTCAATAGATGTATCATCTGCTTGCAAAATGACACACCCCCCTCTGCCTAAGCCATATGTGCCACAAGTGCAAGCATAATGAAAAATTCGGAGAGAAGACAGTGGAAATTAATTATTGCTCCAACAGTCGTCAACCCCCCTCCCCCCCCCCCAAAAAAAAAAAAGTTTATTAATTTTAATTTATTTGGGTTGTATTACTTTTTTAATTTTATTTTATTTGTGTAGTTCTAATTTATTAATTAAGGTTATAATTTAATTTCAATTAATTTAGATTCAAGTTTGATCGATTTATTTAGTTTAATTTGATACACATGGATTTAAAATGTAATGATTAGTTTTATACATGTAAATACATAATACTAATTTAAATTAAAAGTGAATAAAATTATAATTTAACATTAAATTTTAAAAAATTAAAAATATATTTAAAAATGAATTAAACTTTGGTGGTAACTTTAAAAATTTTATTCATTCCAATTTTATTTTTAATTTTAGTACAAAATATATTTAAAGAAATGACACATTATTTTTGTCACAACGGCTAGAGTACCTATCTTAAACTATGTGTACCATTTCATTATTCATGTGTCATGTCTCACAAATATCATAATAAATTTAGCACATCTATTGGAGATACTATAAATATTTTGGACCACGTGGACTCAATCCGAAAGGTACTTCGAGGGCAGTGAGTCGGATGGGACATTACGAGAAATGATTGTTATGTAGAGAGAGAGGGAATACCTGGAGAGAATTTGATGACTGGGAATTCAGAATTCTTAGCAATGCAGACACTTGTGTTGTTTACAGCATAGTATCCAGGTTTACAACAACAGTTGAAACTTCCTGGCGTGTTACTGCAAATCGCGTTGTCTGTGCATTGATCGTTCTTGCACTCGTCGATATCTGTCAACAAAAACATTACAATCACAATCATATAATCAAAAAGCGTTTTCAGTGCTTGGTTTGGGCAAATCAAAGAGACTAACCATGGCAGCCGGGGCTGAGATAGGGATTGCCCTCGTACCCATCCAGGCACCTGCAAGTATACCCTCCAAGTCCACTGTCCGAATCATTACATACACTATTTTGTTGGCAAGCGTAAGCATTGGACGCCCGAGCTTGTCCGCAACTCAAATTGCCAATGGCCACCGGAACAGTGTCTTCAATCCTGTTCAGAAAACTTTCGTCGAGCAGGTCGCTTGCACTGGCCTTCATCCACGTCTTCCTTACTGTAATACAGTGACGCACAGGCCTTGGTGAAGTTACGCCCACGAGAACGTGTGAACATATTCAAATCGGAGAAGGTGACGGGAAGTGACTCTAACTCCATCCAAGCTGTGAATGAGTCTGTCAAACCACCGGTTTGAATGTAGCAAGTGGAAGCAACGAGGTTCTTAATCCGCACTTCAGTGTCCAATATATCAATCACCTCCAGATTACCTGTAGTCAGGTATTTCCGCATTTACTCTCGCACCCAGGCTTTGATAGGATGGTGATAGAACTGGAGGCGGCGGAATTCGTCGGCGCAAAAACTGTCGCCGGAATCCATAAGAGATGGAATAAAAAGGATTTCTGAAACATTTTTTTCTCTTTCTCTCTTTCAACAGACATTGAGTTGATGCTTCTTCTTTTTATAGAAAATTTTCGGGAAGTCTTCACTCGTTTTACAGAAGACTGGTAAGTCATTCGGCGGATATTATAGTTTAAATTTCAGTGCTCTCCCACAATTTTTCCCTTTTTTTTTTTTTTTTTTTTATCAAAATAACCCCTTAAAGTGTCAAAATAACATTCCTAGTTACGTCTTGTTCAAAGTTCAGGGATAATCTACGCAATTTTAATTTATTTTATCTCTTCTATTCTTGGCTAAATGAAAAAAAAAAAAAATATTCTATGAAAAAGTACGAAACAGCTTCATTTTTTCGAATTTATTTAATATTTGAAAGTAAGCGAAGGCCATGTTTGGTAACCATTTTCATCCCATCTCATTTCTAAATTTTTGGGATTTCTGTTTAGGTATAACGTTTGGTAAATCTGTTTACGTTTTCATTCTCATCTCAAAACCAATAATCATTCTCACTTTTTTCTTAAGAAGTGAGAAACAAAAAAAAAAAATTGTTTCCTATCTTTCCCATCCCATTCCCATTTGGTAAAAGGGACACGCCGGTCATTTTCACATTTGTTATGAGATCCCCTCTTCAAACTTTGTAAACCCTCTCTTTTCTTTCTTCTTTTTTCTTCTTTTTTCTTTTTCTTCAACGTGCTGTTCATCATCCTCCTCTGGCTTCCTCCTCGATCGTCCATCCTCCTCCTCGTCATCTGTGCTCCTCCTCGTCGCCGTCGGCTTAGCAGTACTTGTCGCCATCACCAATCGATTTCGTGGCCATAGTCTTCTTCGTCTGCTTCATCTGTCCTTGGCCATCTATCCTCCTCCTCGTCCCCATCACCAATCGATTTCATGCCATTGTCTGCTTCATCTATCCATGGCCGTCGGCTTCATGAGTCACACCGTCGGCTTTGTGGGTCCTCATCACCGTCGGCTTCATGGGTCACTCCAATCAATTTAGGGTTTTGATTTCGAAATCAAAATTAGGGTTTCGATTTCGAGTAATTTTAGTTCGATTTTGATTTCAATTTCAATTTCGATATCGATTTCGATTGGGGTTTAGAATTTCAATTTCGATTTTGATTGGGATTTAGGATTTCGATTTCGATTGTTGTTCAAGGTTTAATTACTTAATGATTTCTTGATTGTGGTTTAGGGTTCGTTCTTGATTTCTAAGATAAAATCGTTACCAAACGCAATTCTGTTTCCAAGAAAAAAATAAAATTCTCATCTCATTCTCTTCCCACTACATGGAATGAACACGAAATGGTTACCAAACGGGTCCTAAGTTTCTTACTCTCTCACTCAATTTTTTTTTTTTTTATTTCTTTTCAAAAAATTAATATAAAATAAATAAAAATAAAAATACTAGTAATTTTATTTATTTTATGTAAATTTTGAATGAATAATTTATTTCACCCTTTTTTTATCATTTCTCATTAAGTTCAAAAGAAAACAGTTAGTTTTCAATATTTGTACAAGTACAAGGGATTAAAATATAATTTTTTTAAAGTAGAATGGATAAAATAAAAGAAGATCAAACTAGAAGTGACTGAAAGATAATTAATCCCCTTCAGGTCCCCACACTGAGGTTATTCATCAGAGATAAAAGACGAAGCTTGCGTAAAGAATACTAAATTTACCAAAAAAGTATTGCAATTGCAGTCCTCAAGTCGCAATTTGTTGTTTACGATCAACAATAAACAAACAATAAAAGAAAGAAAGAAATAATATATATATATATAATAAATAAAACACAATAAATCTGAAATGTGGGATTAGATTAAACTAGAAGATTCTGTTTTAGCTGCAAACATATGAAGATCCGTTTTGTAACACTTACTTTTTCAAATAAAAATAAAATACAAGTTAATTTAACAGACATACAAGTTAATTTAACACACCTAAAAGTGTGTTACCAAACGGTGCCTAAACGATAGAAGGAGGTTATCTTTAAAGGCGTGGCTGAATAGATGTACGATAGCAAGGATCCACCAATAGCAAGGTAAAAAATTCCAGGAAAATCATGCCCTCCCCATGAAGAACAAATATTCAGAAACTCAACTTTCAACATTAAAGTATAGGGGAATTCGGTGGTAAGTCTCTTAGTATACCCTTAATTTTAAAAAAGTCCCATAGGCGAAATCAACTTGTGCAACTTGTGTTTTAGTCTCGCCTATTAAAAAAAACGGAAGGCTCAATACACGTGTCTACACTCGCGCACTTACATGTGACTAATTTGTGTATAGAAAATTATCAGTTATAACAAATATTACACAAATATATGTAATATTTAACATATAACTAAATTTAGTTGTAACTAATATCAGTTACATGTAACTAATATTCAATATAATACGAATTTACTCACCAAAGTTCTCTCTACAATCTTCGCAATGTCTGCACATGTGGGACTAAAAATTCAAGCAAAAATTAACTTAAGGGACAAAATCAAAATTTATGTCTTAAACGAAAATTTTTTAAAATTACATCTCTTATTTGGGACAAATGGACAATTATCCTTAGAATATATTTTTAGAAATAAAAACAACTATTTTCAAGACCTACCCAAACATCTAATAGACCCGCCTACCCAAGGCCTCCTAATAGCAGCACCCAAATTTGCGTATTCACCTGAAAAGAGGAAGATTCATTGAAAAACCAAATCATATTAAAACCATAAAGGCATGTTGGTTATCCTTCAATTGGCAAATTTTACGATTTTTACTATTTTCCAGTTCATCAATTTATAAATTGATATAGTTTAGTGTTTGGTCGAAAAAATGAAAAACACTTAATTAACTAGATAACCATGTGTATTCCAATTCAGATGCTAATTTCTCGTGTAATTGAGATAAAATATTGCTTAGATTTAAACTAAACTAAAATGATTGGTGAGGAAGATTTCAAGGGCGAAAGAGACAAAAATACATGTCTACTAAGAAATTTTGTAGTTCTCAACCATTGCTACCTGTTATCAGTATCCAGTCGCTGGTGCCGTAGTCCAGCCACCGATCTCTAGAACTCCATTGTCGGCTCAAGGTGTCAGCCAATCGCCAGTCGCTTGGCCTCCATTGTCAATAGCCAACTATCACTGACCACTACCACATCCAATACAAATGTCATATCTAATCAACGTTAACTCGATAGATTCAATCTGCTTAATATTAATTGAAAGAGTAAAACTATTAAAACAAAAGGATTTCAATAATGAGAATAAAATAATATGATTGACTGCCTTCAAGGACAATCTATTGGTTTTTCTAAAGAAATTCAAATCTTCCACATTGCACCAGCAGATCATAGTTCAAGACTAACTTGACCTTGACAGGGCATCCATCTCTCGGTTTCATAATATAGCTGGTCTATCTCAATATCTAGCTCATAGATCAAAAACCATTCATCTTCTTCCCTCTCAATTTTATTTTTTTACACTTTGTTTTAGTGCATGTATACATACCTATATATGAACAAAAGTGAAATTAAACAGTACGAGAATAGAAGTGACAAGGTACACAGGAACTTATCAACGGGGGTTGTTAATTGCATGCATCATCCGACTATCTAAACTTTGTCCCGAAGACTGTCTGATACTCTCAGTGTAAGGGTTTATTGAGATATTATAAAGATCAGACGACTCTTCTGTCGTGATCAAGGCCACAGTTTCTTCACGACTTTCTTCATTAGCTGCCCATGGATGTTTACTGAAACTTCTTAGCCTTTCAAGTTCCAACGCCACTTCTTTCATGGATGGTCTGTCTTCTCCTTTCAACTTGAGGCACCGTTTTACAAGCTGAGCGATTACCTGGAGTTGATCTAAAGTTCCTTCTCTCACAACCCGTTGATCAAGAACCTGAAACAATCGATTTTCCTTAACGGAGACAATGAAAAAAGTGGCTAAATTCCTCTCTAATTCGACTTCTGATGGAACAAGCGGTTTTCTTCCTGTCAGAAGCTCAGCAAGAACAACGCCGAAACTGTAAACGTCACTCTTTTCTGTCAATTGGCTTGATTGAAAGTACTCAGGGTCTAGATAACCCAACGTGCCTTGAACTAGAGTAGTTACTTGAGTTTGATCCAATGGAACCAATCTCGATGCCCCAAAATCTGAAATTTTTGCTGTGAAATTTTCGTCTAACAATATGTTTGTAGACTTCACATCTCTATGAATAATGGGTTTTGAGGCGGCAGAGTGAAGGTAAGCCAGTGCACCAGCAGCTTCAGCAACAATCCTCAAACGATTATTCCATGAAAACCACGACATTCCTCCACTGTGATGGATATGATAAAACAGGGTATCATTCAAAACAAACTCGTAAACCAAGAGGGGTACTTCGGTCTCCAAGCAACAGCCCAAGAGCTTTACCACGTTTCGATGGTTAACTTGTGTGAGAATCACCACCTCGTTGATGAATTGATCGATTTGGGTCTCGTCCATTATTCTTGATTTCTTAATAGCCACTACACGGTGATCGGGTAGGACACCTCTGTAAACTGTGCCATAGCCGCCTCGACCAAGGATTCGATCGTCCGCGTAGTTATTGGTTGCTTTTTTGAGTTCCTCAGATGTAAAGACCTTTGTTGGTTGCACGCTACCTTCAATGGAGGAAACTTGCTGCTTAAGCAACATGCCTCCATTTTGTCGAAAGAATTTCTCTCTTAGTTGAGCAAGTTTCCTTCTTTTGATGATAAAATACAGCCAGCTAATGCCAATGAGTAGGCACAAGAAGCCAAAGCTCATACCTGCAGCATGTCATTTAGGAAATGAACTTTCAGAAACTGAGATTAATTTGAAATAAATAAGAAAATGATTGTTATGTAGAAAGTGAGAGGGACTACCTAGAGAGAATTTGATGACTGGGAATTCAGAATTCTTAGGAATGCATACATCTTGGCCTTCTAGGGCATAGTGTCCATGTTTACATGAACAACTGAAATTTCCCTGCGTGTTACTGCAAATCATGTTGTTTGGGCATGGATCGTTCTTACACTCGTCAATATCTGTCAACAAAATCACAAGTAAGCCAGTCAGAATGTTGTTAAAGTAATATTATCCAGAGCATTTTCAGTGCTTGGTTCGGAAAAATCAAAGAGACTAACCATGGCAGCCGGGGCTGAGATAGGCATTGCCCTCGTACCCTTCCCAACAGCTGCAAGTGTAGCCTCCCAATCCACTGTCTGAATCATTACAAGTACTATTTTGTTGACAAGCGTAAGCACTTGACGTCTGGGCTTGCGCACAACTCATGTTTCCGATCGCCCAGTCGAGCACCACCGGCACAGACTCCATTGTCCTGTTCATAAAACTTTCGTCGAGCAGGTCGTCTGCACTGCCGAACCGGATCTTTTTCTCCTCTCCCAGAAATGCGTAGCCACACTGATTAAAAGACCATACATCTGTGTGGTTGTACAAGCTCCGCACAGCAGCTCCGAACAGCTTTGTGCCCTTGGGTATCGACGTTTGGCAACACCCAAGACCAGAACAATTGCCTTCAACCACGTCTTGCCTTCTGGTACATGTCGATATACAGCCCTTGCTGAAGTTGCGCACGCCGATGACTGCTAACACCGCCAAATCGTCGCAGCCGATCACCGTGAACATATTCAAATCGGAGAAAGTGAAGGGCAGTGACTCTAAGCTGATCGCGGCCGTGTTGTCCTGGATCGAACCACCGCTTTCATTGTAGCAGCTTGAAGCAACCACGTTCTTAACGCGCAATTCGGTGTCGGTTATATCTATCACCTCCCGATAAGGATAATAAACTGAACCAGATTCTTCAACACCCAGGAAGGCTTTGGGTGGAGATGAAGCTGTGCTGCAATTGATTTCGAACGTCGAGTCAAAAGCACAACCTGAACCAATACCGAACGGGTAAGGCACAGTTAGATTTCCGCATTTGCTCTCGCACCCAGGCTTAGCCAGGATGGTCTGGGTGGTAATAGAATTGGATGCGGCGGCGCTCGGCCGCGCCATAAGGGCCGCCGGAATCCATAAGAGATGGAATAAAAAGGATTTCAGAAACATTTTTTTTTCCCTCTCTTTTGATAAACATTGAGCTGATGCTTGCTTGGCCTTTTATAGAAAAGTCTTCGCTCGTTTTACAGAAGACCTGCGCTTAAATTTCAGTACCCTCCCTCAATATTTTCCTTTGTACCAAAATGAACCCTTAAAGTATGAAAAATAATAATATTCTGTGAAAAAATATGAAATAACTTTATTTTTTCTTCAAGTTGATTTAATATTTAAAAGTAAAAACATTGAGATTCTCGCTTTCTCGCTCACTTTCTTTTTTCTTTTTAAATTTTTTAATAAATATAAAAATAAATTAGAATAAAAAGAAATATTTATTTTATTTATTTTATGTAAAATTTAAGTAAATAATTTAATTTCACCCAATTTTATCATTTCTTGTTATGTTCAAAAGAAAATTGTTAGTTTTCAAATTTTTGTATAAATACAAGGAATTAAAATATAATTTTTTAAAATAAAATGGATAAAATAAAAGAAGATCAAACTACAAGGTGCTAAAAGATAATTAATCATAGTATTATACATCCCTAAAATAAGGACCACGTGTGAAATGTTGGTTGAGCTTCTCAATGCCGTATTGCAATTCTAATCTAGTCGAAGTCGCAAATTGTTGTTTTCAAAAAAACAATCAAAATTATGAAATGATTGAAAATGTAGAACATGCTGCGAAATTTCAGATCGGCTATTATTAAAAAATAATTAAAACATCATATTCGTTATTTGCCAAGAAAAAATTGAACACCTATCATCATGATAACTCACTCCGAAAAGACTTCTTGGAAGATGAACATTGTCTTTAGACTTGTATATCGCTCAGGATCATATAACATGTGGGATTCAACACGCCCCCTCATGCAAATGGTGGACTTTGACAAACCATTGCACACGGAAATCGAGGGGCTCAATATCAATGTGGGATTCAAAACGGTCCCTCACGCGGAAGGATTTGACAAACAACTGCAAACAATATATCGAGGGCTCAACATTGATGTGGAATTCAACACGCCCAACATCAGACAAAAATCTGGCTACCACGTAGAAGCTCAATGGGCCTAACTCACTCTCAAATCACGTCTTGAAAGAGGAGGATTGACTCTAGACTTATGTGTGATTCAACATCCCCATCACGCACAGGATGGACTTTGTCAAATTACTGCTACCAGATATCGAGAATATTGAAGATTCAACATGGAGCAAAGCTAGAAATTTCCATGCTTGGCAGCTTAAGAATGTGTAGGAAAAACAATGAATAAACTAAGACTCCATTTGGTAATTTTTTTTTTTAAAAAAAAAATAATTAGATAAAATGTTACCAAAAGGTAATTTGACAAAAGAACAATTTTTTGTTCTTAATTTTTATTTTATTTTAATATAGATAAGTTTTTTTTTTTAAATATTCTCCTCTTTTTTTTGGGAAAAACGTTACCAAACGGTGCATAAGGTGCAGTGCTGCACAATAGCAATCCATGGCAAAAACAAAAATTTACAGAAAAAATCATAAAAAGACTCGTTCATCTTGAGCCAAAAATGTCAGATTTTTTGACAAGTTTTTGGGTTGCAATTGTGAAATTGTCCCAATTTTTCACTGAATCTAAAACTGTTCCAAATGACAGATTGATAGAAAATTGTTTTCAAATTGCAAAACCAAACAGACCCTTAATCTAGATTTCAAGAACAGAAATACTTGATACTTGATGTCGTATTTAACAGGGTCTTTTAAAAAATACTTGAATTGCAAATAATTTTCAAAAAATGAGTCACTATCAATAAAAGTCCATGTTTTATATTTTATTCAGAAGATGCAAATATTTCTACTAATACAGACAGGGTTTATTTACCTGGAAAAACACTCGTGGAATAATCAAACCAGGAAAAGCCAATGCCTAGTAAGCCTTGGCCGCCCCTAGAAGATAACCTTCAAACCAAAAAAATGTACGTAATTTCGAGGAGAGGGAGGGGAGGGCGGACACTTGTGGAATAATCAAACCAGGAAAAGCCAATGCCTAGTAAGCCTTGCCCGCCCCTAGTTTTCTTTCTCCTTCAGCGCTTTTGATGAATAACAGCAGCCACTTTAATTGAATCGTTCATATATATGTGTGTGTGTGTCTATGTATGTATATATGTGTGTATATGTACCCCGGTTATGCTATACAAGAGTGTGAGAACAATTATGTCAGGTGTAAGAGTTCCAAATAAAGCTTGACCTCCCCACCTAACCATTAAGAAATGGAAGAACAAAGATAAGAATAAGGCGATATTACGCAAAAATAAATAATAAATAAAACAAAATAAATCGCAACAGAATCGAAAATGTGGGATTAGATTAAACTAGAAGATTTTGTACCATGGCAAACCGATATAGCTTGCTCCTAGAGCGAAATTCCCAATCCATCCGTTTTGTTTTAGCTGCAAACATATAAGGAACGGTTTTGACAACACTTTTCTCAAGTACTTTTTAAATTAAAAAAAGTCAAATTCGACAAAAAAGAATATAAAAGTGTATTACCAAACGGTGCCTAAGTAATATAAGGAGGTTACCTTTAAAGGCGGGGCTGAATAGATGTAAGATAGCAAGGATCCACCGATAGCAAGGTAAAAAACTATAGGGAAATCATGCCCTGCCTATGAAGAACAAATACTCAGAAACCCAAAATTCAACCTTAAAATAATTTTTTAAGAATAAAGACAACTATTTTCAAGACCTACCCACACATCTAATAGACCCGCCAACCCAAGACCGCCTAAAAGCAGCACCCAAATTTGCGTAATCACCTGAAAAAGGGGAGATTCATAAACAAAATAATAATACATAAATTTTAAAAAAAAAAAATCATTTGCATATAGTAAACAATAAGGACCAATCTGTTGGTTGTCCTTTAATTCGCAAATTGTATTTTCTTGATTTATGAACTGAAAAAGGGAAGATTCATAAACAAAATAATAATAAATAATTAAAAAAAAAAAAGAAAAAACTCGTATGTGTATAGTAAACAATAAGGACCAATCTGTTGGTTGTCCTTCAATTCGCAAATTGCATTTTTCTCCCAATTGGTCAATTTATGAAATGAAAAAGGAGAGATTCATAAACAAAATAATAATAAATATATTTAAAAAAAAAAAAAAAAATCTTACGCATATAATAAACAATAAGGGCCTGTTGGTTGTCCTTCAATTTGCAAATTGTATTGCTTTTCGATTAATGAATTTATGAACTGTAATAGTTTAGTGTTTGGTTGTGAGAATTAAAAACAATTAGAAACCAGATAACCTTTTAGTTCTAATTCAAATGCTATTTTCTCCTGCAATTAAAGTAAAATATAGCTTAAAATTTAAACCAGACTAAAACAAATGTTTCTTTGTTCAAACAACCAATATGTAAATTTGATCGAATCAAAATGGAGAAATACACAAATCACTAACTTCATCAAAAAAACAAAATAATTCATAAGATAAAATAATTTCGACGACCAAACGGACCCTTAGTTACATGACTGACCTCATTCTCGGATATTGCCCCTGAAGGAATAGGACGATATGGTTTATTTATGGCATCAATTTCTCTATCGTACCAATCGTTGAGCGTCCACAAAGATTTAAAGGAAGAATTTCACTTAATTTTACAAATTCAAGCAATCACTCGAGTTAAAAAGAGAATGCATGCCACATTAATACCTGTGTATAGCCAGTTAGACAAGGGCCAGACATCATCATGCAGACAATTGATTTGGCAACGTCCTCCAAATTCCAGTGGAAGTTCCCTGTAAATGAACAAAGAAAAAGCTTGAGGAGCTTAGAAAAAGGAATAAAATTCCATGTCATTTGAACACTCGAGGTGCATTTGGAAGGCAAAAATGGAATCAAATTTTGAAAGGAATGGACTTGAAATTTGAAGGAGATTCGTAATTTGATTCCATTCCATCATAATGTCATTCCATTACCGCCTTTAATAAATTCATAGAATTTAAAAATTATGGGATTATGTGAAATTTTGAATTTTAGAACCCCATCATTTGCAAATTCGTTGTTTAAGTATTTTTTTTTTTTAATTTATAATTTTATTAAGGTAATTTCATCTCAAAATGGAAAGTATGCATCATTCAAAAGGATCTAGAAAAAAGAAAAAAAAAAAGTTTGGGAGTTATTCGAAGATGTCATTTTACTCCTTTCAATCCCATTTTGAAATTCCAATGATTTTTTACAAATTCATTTCTTAAGTAGCCAACAAGGAATTAGGGTGTTTGGATGAGGTATTTGAAGAAGGTATTTCATTTCGAGAAGGGATTTGTTAATTTTTCTTCTTATAAAAAAATTACAAATCCCTTTTAGAAATCAAATACCCTCTTCAAATACCTCACCGAAACACACCCTTATCAAAATCAAATGTCTCCAACTTCACCCAAACACACCCTTAGATGAAGACATTGATGGCATAGTATAAAAGAAGGGTATACCTAAAGCAGCAGCCCCACAGACCACTCCCCGAACAAGAGGAGGCCAAGCACAAAATTATATCCATTCAAATTTTTTCTATTATTTTACGTAAGTTTTATTTTCTTTCGATAACATATTATCCGTTTTGGGTGTTCTCGATTTTATTATTTAGCGTTATGAATATAGTTTGTATACAAAAAAATCAGGATCATTTCTGTTATGGATAGACGATCATTTTTTGTTAATTCAAAATTTTCAAAAAAATTGCATCGTCATCGAAACAACTCGTCTGATCAACTTTGGCGATTATTTAAAATTCATCCACTTGTCCGTTTTTAGTATTCTAAGTTTTGTTATGTAGTGTTATGAACATAGTTTATATATAAAAAATTTGGTTCATTTCTGATACGGACATGCAATCTTTTGTTAATTCTAAATTCCCGAAAAAAAAATCCGCCGTTATCGAAACAACTCATCTGGTCAACTTTGGCGATTTTTTAAAATTCATCAACTTGTCCGTTTTTAGTGTTGTAAAAAGTATTATGTAGTGTTTTGAACCTAATTTATGCATGAAAAAATTAGATTTATTTAAAATATCAATAGATCACCGTTAATCAGCTTAAAGTTACCGAAAATTTTAAAAATTTCTTGGGTAAAAACGATTTTTTTTTTTTTTTTTAATTCGGGTTATACCCGGGGTACCAAACCCCGGGTATAACGCCGTATACCAAAAAGAAAAAGAAAAAAAAAATCGTATACCTGAGGTTCAGAACCCCAGGTATACCGCCGGCCCCACAAACCCGGGGTTCCGAACCCCGGATAGCACTAAAAATGTAAATAAGTTGAAAAGTGGTCTATTTCAGTAATTTTATTTTAAATTTATATTATAAATATAAACAACTCCGCCATGGAAGCCACTGAATTGAAGCTCTTTGTTTGGAACTACTCTGTTTGGTTCAGTAGTGATAACTTTGGAGAGATGGCTCCTGCAAAAATAAATAAAGGGTGTTGTCTCCTATTTTATTATCATTCACTTGTCTCTTAGTTTTGCGCATTAAAAAAATAAAAATTCAATACACACCTATTCTCGTACTTACATATATATAAAATATTTATTAGATATAATAAATATTATATTAATACATATAATTTGTAATCTATAATTATATCGCGCAATTACGTGTAACTAATATTATACAGGGATAAGCATATGCAGGACTAATATGCAAGCGAAAATTAATTTAAGAGATTAAATCGAGACTTATATTTTAAATAAAACTAATAACATATTGTCACACCCCACCCCGAACACCCTTCACTGTGGGGCCCGCGTGACGTCAACATGACATCACCTGAACGCCAAACCAACTCATAGAACAACGATATACATACAACAATATACAATCATCTAAATATGCATATACAAATTTCCTACTATGGGGACAAACCCATCCCCAAATATAATAACAACAAAATAAATACCATGAACCTCTCATAGGTTCACCCTAGACAGCTCCTCCGCTCAAAACCTACACCCGACTCCATCGTAGGACTCTATCTAGCGTCAGTAGGGGGACTGACTCTTATCTGCTTCACCTGCGAGTGTACTGTCTTCTGAATAAAAACATTTTTAGATGGATCAAACATAAAATATATATACCACATGTCACAAAGAAAAACCCATTTTTCCTGTCACCACTGAAAACCACGTATATATGTTTATAACATTTCAACTAAGCAGTAAAAATCAACCAGAATGTCACAGCAACCATATAGTATAACGCAACTGAAATAATAAATATATCATCGTAAATGGATACACCAAGTCAGTATAAAATAAAGTATATATAAATGTCATATACGACAAAACACCATATACGACACCACATCACACCACATCTCACCACACCACATCACTCTGCACCACACCTCGGCTAGCCATGTGATCGTTTTAACCTCACGGACGGGAGTTGCAACGATACCGTACCACCCGTAAGATATGCCTTCCTAGCGAGATATAACAACGCTCCGCTGGACTATGCCAAACGGGTGAAACACCGCTCTGCTGGATTATGCCAGACAGATGAAAATCCAACATCAATCTCCAACTCACCTCAACAATAACAACCCATCTCCATCTCAACAACAACAATTCTGCCCACAATCAATCACCTCATCAAATCAATAATATCATCAGCAAGCTACAAGTCAATAAATAATCAACGCTCTGTCGAAGCAGATAAAATCAACAGCATCTTCAAATCAATAACATCGTCAAACTGCAAATCAATAACATCGACCTCTATCTCCAAAACCCATTTGATCCATATAAGTTATAAATTCATCAAATTTTAAATAAGCACATTTATTCCATCATATATATATATATAGATTTTTGCAAGAAGGCAGTAACTCACCTGGTTATCCACTCCGAAGACTTTTACCGACTATCCTCTCCCGGTACTTCGGTGCCTGTGAACTTAATAGTGACAGGACCTAAATTAATATTTTATGTAAAAATATCATAATCATGCAATGCAGGCCCTAATTTCAATAATTTCCTATTCCCCGCCTTTTATTGTGAAATATTACTATTCAACGAGTATTACTCCGTTACAGTTTACTATATCGAATTTATTCATGTGAACGGTCTCAATATTTAAATCAAATAATTAATAGCTCCATCCACCCTGTTATTTTTCAAGTGTGCTCCAATGTGACTCAAATTGTGCGTAAAATAAAAAATCAGGGTCTTACACATATTACACTCATTATTTCTAACTAATTATTAGGGATGTCAACAGTCTGGGTTCGACTCGATTTCATGCAAAACTAAAATAAAAACCGTTTAGGATATGTAAAACTAAAACCGTCAGCTTTTTTTAAACGGTTTTAAAACCAGACTGTTAATTTTAGCCAAAACCAAAACCACGAAACCGTTTAAGATTTTTAAATTTTATAAAAAAAAACAAAAACCAAAACCGCAACCAGGAACCACAATTCACTACTAATTCTAAACATTCTCCAAATCATACACTCTTTAAAATAACTAAAAATCAATAGCAAAACTAATTACATAAAAGTATTCTTCAAAATCATACAATCTACGAAACCAACTACACAAAAACAGTCTTCTATATAAACTAAAAACCAACTAAAGTGTAAAGTAAAAGGATTAAAAGTGTAAATAAATAAAAATGGGATGAAACTATAAATATTAAATAAATTAAAAATAATATATATATATATATATATCGGTTACACGGTTCGGTTTCGCGGTTATTATCCCAAAACCAAAACCAAAACTATTTAGTCGGTTTCAACCCGGACCATTTAGTTCGATTTCTCTCAGTTACCCGTCGATTTAGAAATTTTTGCCATCCCTACTAATCATCGATTATCCCAATAAATAAATAATAGTTCATATTTGAAGGTTTAAGCGGTTTTTTTCCAATGTATGTCATGTTTTGAATTGTGATTCACTCTTAGTTTTGGTTTTCATTTTTAATATATAGTATATGATTTATAAGTATAAGAAATAATAATAAAAAATCAATTAAATATAAATATAAAATTTGAAAGGTGCAAAACAATGGGAATATGAAATTTTTGGGTGAGTATTTTCTCTATAAAAACTTTTACAATTCAATCTTGTGCATTCATTCCTCTCAAATCAATCTCAACCCTTAATTTATTATAATTGAAAATTTTAACAGAATTAATATAATTGTAAGCTCAAACAAATAATATGTAAAATTAATTGCATGCTATCTAAACAAAAAAAAAATTATAAATAAAATAAGATGATTTAAACGGCCAAATAGACACTCTTTTTTTCATTAAACTATAGTTTGAAAATAACAATAATTAATAATATTTATAAAAACGTTTAAAAATTTTGTTCATATTCACGTGCTACAATAATTTTTCTAAGTCTAAACTTCTTGTGTTATATAAAATCAGAGTAACTTTTTTATATACTTAATTGTAATAATTTTATGGTGTACAATAACTTTAAATTTTTAATAGAATTAATGAGTTTTTAAAAAAAAAAATAGGATATTAAATAGGTTGAATAAATAATAATTTCACAAAAAAACTTTTATTTATAAAAACAAAAAATAAAATTGCAAGACATCAAAACTTGGATATTTATGTCTTTCTTATATTGTTTAGGGTTATCTGTTGTGATTGAGGCTTTATGTATTATTTTTTTATTTTCATTATAAATAGAAAAAGAGGTTAATACAATAATTAAACTATCTCATATTTTTTCTACTATTTGGACAATCTACTAGTTTTCCCAAAGCAATTCAAATCTTCCACATTGCATCATCAGATCAAGTTCAGAATTGACCAGAACTTGACATGACATCCATGTCTCGTAGATAAAAAATCAATCATCGACTCCCCTCTCCTCCATCACGTCATCAAATTCAGCCTAATCCTCATACTCAACTGTAACAAGGAGCCAAGGATTAGATAGTTGACATTGTTGTACCTCAAAGTGTAATATGGGATTCACTTGGACATTCAATGGAAAGACAATGAGTTCATCAAGCTATTCATATTATTCATTATTCAACTTTTTATTTCTTTATTTTTTTGTGTATATATATGGAAAAAAATATGGAAAAAGAAGAAAAGAATATATTGTATTGTATTTCGTATCTTTGAAATGGATTATATATATAAAATTATATATCCGCAGGAACAAACTAAATTATGAAATATATCAACAGAATAAATGGGCTAATAATGTCTAAAATCAAGATAATAAAAATAACAAATACATAATATCGTATTTCAACAAAACAAAAGTGAAATTAAACGAGTACGAGAATAGAAATGACAAACTAAATAGGAACTTATCAACGGGGGTTGTTAATTGCATGCATTATCCGACTATCCAAATTTTGTCCAGAACACTGTTCGATACTCTCAGTGTAATTATTTATCGAGATATTATATAGATCAGATGACTCTTCCGTCATGATCAAGGCCACGGTTTCTTCATGAGCAGCCCATGGATGTTTACTGAAACTTCTTAGCGTTTCAAGTTCCATCGCCACTTCTTTCATGGAAGGTCGGTCTTCTCCTTTCAACTTGAGGCACCGTTTTACAAGTTGAGAGATTGCCTGAAGTTGCTCTAAAGACCCTTCTCTCATGACTCGTTGATCAAGAATCTGAAACAATCGATTTTCCTTAACGGAAGCAATGAAAAAAATGGTCAAATTCCTTTCTGATTCGACTTGTGATGAAACAAACGGTTTTCTTCCTGTTAGAAGCTCAGCAAGAACAACGCCAAAACTGTAAACGTCGCTCTTTTCTGTCAATTGGCTTGATTGGAAGTACTCAGGGTCTAGATAACCCAACGTGCCTTGAACTAGAGTCGTTACTTGCATTTGATCTAATGGAACCAATCTCGATGCCCCAAAATCCGAAATTTTTGCTGTGAAATTTTCGTCTAACAATATGTTTGTAGACTTCACATCTCTATGAATAATGGGTTTTGAGGCTGCAGAGTGAAGGTAAGCTAAGGCACCAGCCGCTTCAGTAGCAATCCTCAAACGGTTATTCCATGAAAACCACGACATTCCTCCACTGTGGTGGATATGATGAAACAGGGTATCATTCAAAACAAACTCGTAAACCAAGAGGGGTACTTCGGTCTCCAAGCAACAACCCAAGAGCTTCACCACGTTTCGATGGTTAACTTGTGTGAGAATCACCACCTCATTGATGAATTGCTCGATCTGGGTCTCGTCCATTATTCTTGATTTTTTGATAGCCACTACACGATGATCGGGTAAGACGCCTTTGTAAACTGTGCCATAGCCGCCTCGACCAAGGATTCGATCATCCGCATAGTTATTAGTTGCTTTTTTGAGTTCTTCAGCTGTGAAGACCTTTGTTGGTTGCACGCTACCTTCAATGGAGGAAACTTGTTGCTTAAGCAACAAGCCACCATTTTGTTGGAAGAATTTCTCCCTAAGTTGAACAAGTTTCCTTCTTTTGATGATAAAATACAGCCAGCTGATGCCAATGAGTAGGCACAAGAAGCCAAAGCTCATACCTATAACATGTCATTTAAGAAATGAACTTTCAAACGCTAAGATTAATTTGAATTATATAACTAGAAAAGCATTCAGTAGCGCACTGAAATTTAACCACTAAATCAAATTAAACTTTTTGATTAATTCTACATGTTTAATTTCAAACTCAAAATTGAAATCTGTGAAAAATCTAACCAAATAACGGCCAAATATATAAGAAAAAGTATAACTCGTACTTGAGAATAGCTAGAAATATATGTTAATAATCTAACATATAGAAAATTCAAATATTTTAAAGAGCATAATTTGAAACAATAATCTGAATTCAACTTAATACGAAAAGATATCATCAAATCAGTAATCCCAGAATTATAGAAGGTATTTTAGTGATCAAAATTGGCCCGAATTTAAAAATGAGATTAAATAGTTCATTTTTTTATTTCTACACCATGAATTAATCTATAAATTATAAAGAAAAAGTAAAATGAGTAGTTGATTGTGACATATTTGCAATATGGAGTAGTTTATTCATTTAAACTTATCAGCTTAAAATTATTTTTATGGAAAGAGAGGGGACTAGAAATATGAGATTCTGCATCGGATCGGAAGTATTAGAAAAGATTTTATGATCTATAAAGTACCATTTGAATTACTAATAATACCTTCAATAGATGTGCTATAAGGTGTGCCAAAAATTTTAACCACGATTTTAGTATTTTTCAGTCAAAATTAAGACTAACAAATGTGTCATTTGCTGCCAAAGTGACACACTCTCTTTGCCTAAACCATATGTGCCACAAGTGCAAGTATAATAGAAAATTTAGGGGAAGACAGTTGGAATTAGTTGTTGCTCCAACAAACATCAAACCCGGAAAAACACACAAAAAAAATTATTAATTTTATTTTATTTTGGTTGTAGTAGTCTGTTAATTTTATTTATTTATGTTATTTCTAATTTATTAATTAAGTAAGATTATAATTTAATTTTAGCTAATTTAAATTCAAGTTGGACTGATTTATTTAATTTCATTTGATACATGTGGAGTCAAAATCTAATGATTAATTTTATACGTGCAAATACATAATACTAATTTAAATTAAAACTAAATAAAAAATAATTTTAAATTTTAAAAATATGTATTTAAAAAAATTAAAATTTGGGGGTTATTTTGAAAATTTTATTTAACTCCATTTTTATTTCTAATTTTAATACAAAATATATTTAAATAAATGACACTATTTTTGTCATAACTGTTAGATTATCCATCTTAAACTACGTGTATCATACCATTATTCATTTATCATGTCTCATAAATGGCAAGATAAATTTAGCACATATATGGGAGATACTGTAAATATTTTGGATCATGTGAACTTAATCCAAAAGGTATTCTAAGGACAGTGAGTCGGATGCGACATTACTAGAAATGATTGATATGTAGAGGGAGAGGGGGATTACCTAGAGAGAATTTGAGGACTGGGAATTCAGGATTCTTAGCAACGCAGACATTTGTGTTGTTTGGGGCATAGTATCCATCGTTACAAGAACACTTGAAACTTCCCGGCATGTTTTGGCAAAACGCGTTGTGATCTGTACATGGATTGTTGTTCTTACACTCGTCGATATCTGTCAACAAAATTATTACAATCACAATCATATAATCAAGAGCATTTTCAGTGGTTGGTTTGGGAAAATCAAAGAGACTAACCATGGCAGCCGGGGCTGAGATAGGGATTGCCCTCGTACCCATCCGGGCACCTGCAAGTATACCCTCCAAGTCCACTGTCCGAATCATTACATACACTATTTTGTTGGCAAGCGTAAGCATTGGACGCCCGAGCTTGTGCGCAACTCAAATTGCCAATGGCCCAGTCGAGCACCACCGGAACAGTGGCCCAGTCGCGCCCCACCGGAACAGTGTCCCCAGTCCTGTTCAGAAAACTTCCGTCGAGCAGTTCGTCTCCACTGTCGAACCGGATCCTTTTCGCCTCTCCCAGAAACGCGTAACCACACTGACTAAAAGACCATACCTCTGTGTGGTTGTTTATGCTATGCAGAGCAGCTCTGAACAGCTTCGTCCCCTTAGGTATCGACGTTTGGCAACACCCAGCAGCAGAACAATCGCCTTCAATCACGTCTTGGCTTCCGGTGCAGATCGATAAACAGCCCTTGCTGAAGGTACGCACGCCGAAGATGTCTAACACCGCGAAATCGTCGCAGCCGATCACCGTGAACATATTCAAATCGGACAAAGTGAAGGGCAATGATTCTAAACTTAACGCTACTACATCGTTTGAAATTGACTCGTTCAAACCGCCGCTTTCATTGTAGCATCTTGAAGCAACCCAGTTCTTAATCCGCACTTCAGTGTCCGATATATTTATCACCTCCATATTAGTAGTAACCATGAAGGCTTTGGGGGGATTCGAAGCTGTGCTGCAATTGATTTCGAACGTCGAGTCAAAAGCACAAGCTGAACCTATGCCGAATGGGTAAGGCACAGCTAGATTCCCGCATTTGCTGTCGCAGCGAGGCTTTGATAGGATGGTATAATTGGTGATAGAACTGACGGCGGCGGAATTCGTCGGTGCAAAAACTGCCGCCGCAATCCATAAGAGATGGAATAAAAAGGATTTCTGAAACATTTTTTTTCTCTCTCTCCCTTTTGACAGACATTGAGTTGATGCTTCTTCCTTTTATAGAAAACTTTAGGGAATTCTTCACGCGTTTTACAGAAGACTAGTTATTCATGTAGCGGATATTATAGTTTAAATTTCAGTACACTCCCTCAATATTTCCCTTTTTATCAAAATGACCCCTTAAAGTATCAAAATAACATTCCTAATTACATCTTGTTCAAAGTTTAGGGGCAATCTACGCAATTTTATCAAACTTTGATTAGATATGATAATACTAAGGGTTAATTGCTTTTTACCCCCTTTAGTTTTATTTTATTTTATTTTATTCCTTCCATTATTGACTAAATGAAAAAATATAAATTCTGTGACAAATTATGAAATATCTTTATTTTTTCTCAATTTTTTCGAGTTGATTTAATATTTAAAAGTAACAGAAGGAAAACAAAGAAGATTCTTGCTCTCTCGCTCACTTTTTTTTATTTCTTTTAAAAAAAAAATTAAATAAAAATAATAATAATTTTATTTATTTATGTAAAATTTAAATAACTACTTTATTGGACCCATTTTTTTATCATTTCTCATTTAGTGCAAAAGAAAACGGTTAGTTTTCAATTTTTGTGTAAGTACAAGGGATTAAAATATAATTTTTAAAAGTAGAATGGATAAAATAAAAGACAATCAAACAACA
The DNA here is from genome assembly GCA_016647705.1 of Eucommia ulmoides. Lineage (NCBI taxonomy): Eukaryota > Viridiplantae > Streptophyta > Magnoliopsida > Garryales > Eucommiaceae > Eucommia > Eucommia ulmoides. The sequence continues at coordinate 1,341,639 of CM028340.1, forward strand.
AGGGGTTAAAAGATAATTAATCCTAGTACCATACATCCCGAAAATAAGGACCACATGTATGAAGTGTTTGGCTAGGCTTCTCAATGCGGTATTGCAATTCTAATCCAGTCGAAGTAGCAAATTGTTGTTTTCGAAAAAAACGATCAAGATTATGAAATGATTGAAGATGTAGAACACGCAGCGGAAATTTCACATCGGCTAATATTAAAAAATAATTAAAAGAGCATATTTCATATATGATAACTCACTCTTAAAAAACGTCTTGGAAGACGAACATTGCCTCTAGACTTATATATATCATAGGATCAGGTAACACAAGGGTTGTAGGATTCAACACACACCCTCATGCAGAGGGTGGACTTTGACAAACCATTACACACGAATATTGAGAGGCCCAACATCAATGTAGGATCCAACACGGTCCCTCACGTGCAAGGATTTGACAAACCACTGCAAACGATATGTCGAGAGCTGAACATTGATGTGGGATTTAACACGTCCAACATTAGACAAAAATTTGACTTTGATACCACGTAGAAACTCAATTGACCTAACTCACTCTCAAATCACATCTTGAAAGGGTAGGATTGGCTCTAGACTTATGTGTGATTCAACACCCCCGTCACACAGGGTGGCCTTTGTCAAACTACTGCAACCAAAAATCGAGAATATAGAAGATTCAACGAGGAGCAAAGCTAGAAATTTTCGTGCTTGGCGGCTTAAGAATGTATAGGAAAATTGATGGAAAATGATTGGTGAAGAAGACGACCATGGTAGAAATTTCAATGACAAAAATGACAAAATACATGTCCATGAAGAAATTTAATTAAATTCCACATAGAAGACCATAAATTTGTATTTACAAGTCTTTTCTTTTTCAGATGAAACTAACTATATAGAAAATTTTCAAAACGAGAATAATACAAAGAAACAAATGTGCGCAGGTTCCGATTTTTTTTTTTTTCCCCTTAGGCAAACAAGATCAAGGTTTTCCGATCAGTGGCTAGTCACTAAGGCCATCACCAACAGCCCAAGTATAAGAAATGGTTGAGCACTTGCCTAAAACCGACAAAAGAAACCAATGAATAAACTAAGACACCATTTGGTAATTTAAAAAAAATAATAAAAAAATTGATTAGAAAAATGTTACCATAAGGTAATTTGACAGAAGAATACTTTTTTCTTGTTAATTTTTATTTTATTTTTAAAATAAATAAGTATTTTTAAAAAATTATTTTCCTTTTTTTTTTGAAAAAAAAAAAAAAAAGTTACCAAACGGTGCATAAGCTGTATAACAACAATCCATGGCAACAACAAAATCGTAGTAAACATGTTCATCATGAGCCAAAAATGTCAGATTTTTCGACGAGTTTTTGGGTTGCAATTGTGAAATTGTTCCAATTTTCACTGAATCTAAAACTGTTCCAAATGACAAATTGATAGAATATTGTTTTCAAATTGCAAAACCAAAAGACCCTTAATCTGGATTTCATGAACAGAAATACCTGATACTTGACGTCGTATTTAACAAAGTCTTTCAAGAAATACTTGAACTGCATATTATTTTGAAAAAATGAGTCACGATCAATAAAAATCCATGTTTTATATTATTTAAAAGATGTAAATATTTCTTCTAATATTGAGAGGGTTTATTTACCTGGAAAAACACTTATGGAATGATCAAACCGAGTAGAGCCAAGGCGTAATAAGGTTTGCCCGTCCCTAGAAGATAACCTTCGAACCAAAAAAAATGAACGTTATTTCGAGGAGGAGGAGGAGGAGGAGGAGGAGGGGGGGGGGAGGGGGTTGAAAGTGTAATGTGGAAAAAAAAATTGTACCGGCAATAGATATTTGAGTTATGTCGATGGCTCCAACACAAATCCATTTGGCAGTTTCGGATCCAAAAGCAACCGGGAGCGACTGAGAAAATATACATACACATATATACATATATAGAGTTATATGATGAAAGAGGATTGATTTGTATGGGAAATATGCTCAAAAGAGAATGCAGAAAACCTGAAGCCCCAGTTTTCTATCTCCTTCAACGCTTTTGAAGTCATTTACGATCGCAATCCCCAACTAAATCATGAAATAACAGCAGTCCCTTTAGATGAATCGTTCATATATATATAAGTATGTATGTATATGTATATGTGCGTATATATACCCCAGCTATGCTGTACAAGAGTGTGAGAACAATTATGTCAGGTGTAAGAGTTCCAAATAAAGCTTGACCTGCCCACCTAACCAATAAGAAATGGAAGAACAAAGATAAGAATAAGGCGATATTACACAAAAATAAATAATAAATAAAACAAAATAAATTGCAACAAAATCGAAAATGTGGGATTAGATTAAACTGGGAGATTTTGTACCATGGCAAACCGATATAGCTTGCTCCTAGAGCGAAATTCCCAATCCATCCGTTCTGTTTTAGCTGCAAACATATAAGGAACGGTTTTGACAACACTTTTCTCAAGTACTTTTTAAATTAAAAAAAGTTAAATTTGACAAAAAAAAAATATAAAAGTGTGTTACCAAACGGTGCCTAAGTGATATAAGGAGGTTACCTTTAAAGGCGGGGCTGAATAGATGTAAGATAGCAAGGATCCACCGATAGCAAGGTAAAAAACTATAGGGAAATCATGCCCTGCCTATGAAGAACAAATACTCAGAAACCAAAATTCAACCTTAAAATAAATTTTTAAGAATAAAGACAACTATTTTCAAGACCTACCCACAAATCTAATAGACCCGCCAACCCAAGACCGCCTAAAAGCAGCACCCAAATTTGCATAATCACCTGAAAAAGGGGAGATTCATAAACAAAATAATAATACATAAATTTAAAAAAAAAAAAAAAAACATTTGCATATAGTAAACAATAAGGACCAATTTGTTGGTTGTCCTTTAATTCGCAAATTGTATTTTTTTTTTCAATTAGTTGATTTATGAACTGAAAAAGGGGAGATTCATAAACAAAATAATAATTAAAAAAAAAAAAAAACTCGTATGCGTATAGTAAACAATAAGGACCAATCTGTTGGTTGTCCTTCAATTCGCAAATCGCATTTTTCTCCCAATTGGTCAATTTATGAAATGAAAAAGGTGAGATTCATAAACAAAATAATAATAAATATATTTAAAAAAAAAAAATCTTACGCATATAATAAACAATAAGGGCCTGTTGGTTGTCCTTCAATTTGCAAATTGTATTGCTTTTCGATTAGTGAAATTATGAACTGTAATAGTTTAGTGTTTGGTTGTGAGAATTAAAAACAATTAGAAACTAGATAACCTTTTAGTTCTAATTCAAATGCTATTTTCTCCTGCAATTAAAGTAAAATATAGCTTAAAATTTAAACCAGACTAAAACAAATGTTTCTTTGTTCAAACAACCAATATGTAAATTTGATCGAATCAAAATGGAGAAATACACAAATCACTAACTTCATCAAAAAAACAAAATAATTCATAAGATAAAATAATTTCGACGACCAAACGGACCCTTAGTTACATGACTGACCTCATTCTCGGATATTGCCCCTGAAGGAATAGGACGATATGGTTTATTTATGGCATCAATTTCTCTATCGTACCAATCGTTGAGCGTCCACAAAGATTTAAAGGAAGAATTTCACTTAATTTTACAAATTCAAGCAATCACTCGAGTTAAAAAGAGAATGCATGCCACATTAATACCTGTGTATAGCCAGTTAGACAAGGGCCAGACATCATCATGCAGACAATTGATTTGGCAACGTCCTCCAAATTCCAGTGGAAGTTCCCTGTAAATGAACAAAGAAAAAGCTTGAGGAGCTTAGAAAAAGGAATAAAATTCCATGTCATTTGAACACTCGAGGTGCATTTGGAAGGCAAAAATGGAATCAAATTTTGAAAGGAATGGACTTGAAATTTGAAGGAGATTCGTAATTTGATTCCATTCCATCATAATGTCATTCCATTACCGCCTTTAATAAATTCATAGAATTTAAAAATTATGGGATTATGTGAAATTTTGAATTTTAGAACCCCATCATTTGCAAATTCGTTGTTTAAGTATTTTTTTTTTTTAATTTATAATTTTATTAAGGTAATTTCATCTCAAAATGGAAAGTATGCATCATTCAAAAGGATCTAAAAAAAAAAAACTTTGGGAGTTATTCGAAGATGTCATTTTACTCCCTTCAATCCCATTTCGAAATTCCAATGAATTTTTACAAATTCATTTCTTAAGTAGCCAACAAGGAATTAGGGTGTTTGGATGAGGTATTTGAAGAAGGTATTTCATTTCGAGAAGAGATTTGTTAATTTTTCTTCTTATAAAAAAATTACAAATCCCTTTTAGAAATAAAATACCCTCTTCAAATACCTCACCGAAACACACCCCTATCAAAATCAAATGTCTCCAACTTCACCCAAACACACCCTTAGATGAAGACATTGATGGCATAGTATAAAAGAAGGGTATACCTGAAGCAGCAACCCCACAGACCACTCCCCGAACAAGAGGAGGCCAAGCACAAAATTATGTCCATCCAAACTTTTTCTATTATTTTACGTAAGTTTTATTTTCTCTCGATAACATATTATCCGTTTTTGGTGTTCTCGATTTTATTATTTAGCGTTATGAATATAGTTTGTATATAAAAAAATCAAGATTATTTCTGTTATGAATAGACGATCATTTTTTGTTAATTCAAAATTTTCAAAAAAATTGCATCGTCATTGAAACAACTCGTCTGATCAACTTTGGCGATTATTTAAAATTCATGCACTTGTCCATTTTTAGTATTCTAAGTTTTGTTATGTAGTGTTATGAACATAATTTATATACAAAAAATTTGGTTCATTTCTGATACGGACATGCAATCTTTTGTTAATTCTAAATTCCCTAAAAAAAATTTGCCGTTATCGAAACAACTCTTCTGGTCAACTTTAGCGATTTTTTAAAATTCATCCACTTGTCCGTTTTTAGTATTGTAAAAAGCATTATGTAGTGTTTTGAACCTAATTAATGCATAAAAAAATTAGATTTATTTAAAATATCGATAGACCACCGTTAATCAGCTTAAAGTTGCCGAAAATTTTAAAAATTTCTTTGGCAAAAACGATTTTTTTTTTTTTTTTTTTTTAATTCGGGTTATACCCGGGGTACCAAACCCCGGGTATAACGCCGTATACAAAAAAGAAAAAGAAAAAAAATTCATATACCCGGGGTTCGGAACCCCGGGTATACCGCCGGCCCCACAAACCCAGGGTTCCGAACCCCGAGTAGCACTAAAAATGTAAATAAGTTGAAAAGTGGTCTATTTCAGTAATTTTATTTTAAATTTATATTATAAATGTAAACAACTCCGCCATGGAAGCCACTGAATTGAAGCTTTTTGTTTGGAACTACTCTGTTTGGTTCAGTAGTGATAACTTTGGAGAGATGGCTCCTGCAAAAATAAATAAATAAATAAATAAATAAATAAAGGGTGTTGTCTCCTATTTTATTATCATTCACTTGTCTCTTAGTTTTGCCCATTAAAAAAATAAAAATTCAATACACACGTATTCTCGTAGTTACATATATTTAACATATATATAAAATATTTATTAGATATAATAAATATTATATTAATACATATAATTTGTAATCTATAATTGTATTGCGCAATTACGAGTAACTAATATTATACAGGTATAAGCATATGCAGGACTAATATGCAAGCGAAAATTAATTTAAGAGATTAAATCGAGACTTATATTTTAAATAAAACTAATAACATATTGTCACACCCCACCCCGAACACCCTTCACTATGGGGCCGGCGTAACGTCGATATGACATCACCTGAACGCCAAACCAACTCATAGAACAACGATATACATACAACAATATACAATCATCTAAATATGCATATACAAATTTCCTATTGTGGGGACAAACTCATTCTCAAATATAATAATAACAAAATAAATACCATGAACCTCTCACAGGTTCACCCTAGACAGCTCCTCCGCTCAAAACCTACACCTAACTTCATCGTAGGACTCTATCTAGCGTCAGTAGGGGGACTGACTCTTATCTGCTTCACCTGCGAGTGTACTGTCTTCTGAATAAAAACATTTTTAGATAGATCAAACATAAAATATATATACCACATGTCACAAAGAAAACCCCTTTTTTCCTGTCACCACTGAAAACCACGTATATATGTTTATAACATTTCAACTAAGCAGTAAAAATCAATCAGAACGTCACAGCAACCATATAGTATAACGCAACTGAAAAAATAAATATATCATCGTAAATGGATACACCAAGCCAGTATAAAATAAAGTATATATAAATGTCATATACGACAAAACATCATATTCCACATCACACCACATCTCACCACACCACATCACTCCACACCACACCTCGGCTAGCCATGTGATCGTTTTAACCTCACGAACGGGAGTTGCAACGGTACCGTACCACCCGTAGGATATGCCTTCCTAGCGAGATATAACAACGCTCCGTTGGACTATGCTAAACGGGTGAAACACCGCTCCGCTGGACTATGCCAGACGGGTGAAAATCCAACACCAATCTCCAACTCACCTTAACAACAACTCATCTCCATCTCAAGAACAACAACTCTGCCCACAATCAATCACCTCATCAAATCAATAATATCATCAGCAAGCTACAACTCAATAAATAATCAACGTTCTATCGAAGCAGATAAAATCAATAACATCGTCAAACTGCAAATCAATAACATCGACCTCTATCTCCAAAACCCATTTGATCCATATAAGTTATAAATTCATCAAATTTTAAATAAACATATTTATTCCATCAATAGCATTTTGATGGAATAAATATGTTTATTTTAATATTTCCCTTTTTATCAAAATGACCCCTTAAAGTATAAAAATAACTTTCCTAATTACATCTTGTTCAAACTTTAGGGGCAATCTACGCAATTTTATCAATCTTTGATTACATATGATAATACTAAGGGTTAATTGCTTTTTACTCCCTTTTAGTTTTATTTTATTCCTTCCACTATTGACTAAATGAAAAAATATAAATTCTGTGAAAAAGTATGAATTATCTTTATTTTCTCAATTTTTTCAAGTTGGTTTAATATTTAAAAGTAACATAAGGAAAACATTGAGATTCTTGCTCTCTTGCTCACTTTTTTCTTTATTTCTTTTTAAAAAATTTAATTTAACATTAAAATAAGTAATAATTTTATTTATTTTAAGTAAAATTTGAATAAATAGTTTATTTCACCAATTTTTTTATTTTATTTTTATCATTTCTCATTTAGCTCAAAAGAAAACGGTTAGTTTTCAATTCTTGTGTAAGTAGAATGGATTAAAATATAAATTTTTTAGATAACATAAAAAAAGATCAAACAACAAGGGACTAAAAGATAATTAATCCAATACTAAATTTGCAAAAAAAGGTATTGCATTTGCAGTCCAGTTGAAGTCCCAAATTGTTGTTTACGATCAAAAAAATAAAAAAAACATGATTGTGAATAGGAAGGCCCCGTTTGGTTAGTGTTCCCAACCAAACCCAACCCAACCCAACTCAAAAATTCAAGAATTGATTGTTGGGAACGCGTTTGGCAACGCACAAAACCCAACCCAACTCAACCCAAAAAATAGGATTTGATTCTCAAAATCCTAAAGAAATCAGAAATAAAAAAAAATTGTTTCTTTTTGTATCCAAAAAACTCAACTCAAAATTCTCAACTTTCGACTTCTTCTCCCGGCCGACCACCACCACCCGCCGCCGCCTGCCGCCGCCGGCCACCGTCCGGCGAGCATCGCCGGACGCCTCCGCCGTCCGGCGACCGACCTCCGGCGACCTTCACTACCGGCGGTTACCTCTGGCGACCATCGCCGACCGTCGCCTCCGCCGTCCGGCGATCGTCCGCCGTCTCCGGCTACCTCCGGCGACCGTCGCCTGCCATCTCCGCCTGCGGCCGCGGCCGTCCGGCCACCTTGCCGCCGCCGCCGCCGTCTGGCCGCCACCCAAAAAAAAAAATAATTAGTTTTAGGATAAAATCGTTACCAAACACATTCTGTTCTCAGCACAAAACAAAAATTGTCGTTACCAAACGTAATTTTATTCCCAAAATTCTTAACTCAATTCAACTCAACCCAACTCATTCCAGTTAGGTTCAAAAAAGTGAGAACACTAATGAAACGCCACCGAAGTAACTGAAGGCGTAGAACATGTCCCTAAATTTCAGATAAGCTATTTTTTAAAAACAATTACATATTTTTCATTTGTAGCGCAAAGCTTAAAAAGATGACAAATTTTCTGACAAATGCATATGTGCAATTTATTACATTTTTAGATCTAA